>OX123192.2:62995751-65407515 GCA_944739405.2 Euclidia mi
AGATGGTAGCAGGAGCGTCGCCAGCCGATGGCCTAACGGGGAGGCAAGATGATATCGAAAATGAGAAAAGTACCCATAAATGTATGAATTGTAGGGTTTTTTGAGTCTCTAGGGGGGGGGCACCTGTCCCTCTCTGCCCCCCTTGGCAACGTCCTTGGATGGTAGTAAACATGAAAGTCAGTGACATGGTGGTCTAACTTTGACGAAGTTTAACTGCACGGTAGACGTGTCCGTGTGGTGACGGATTACGAATACGGATTGTCACCACCCCATATCATCCCATGGGTGTCGTAAGAGCCGACAGAGGGAGCATATTATGCAGAGAACAGCACTGTAAGAGAAGGAAAACTTGATACAAACCCTATACCAACCCGTTTGGCCAGCGTGGTACAGTAGGCCAATTCCTCCTTTCAAAGGAGAGGCCTAGTCCAGCAGTGGACTGTTAAAGGCTGATGATGATGATGAGACGTGTTCAATTCCCATACGAGACAACACTTTGTGTGATCCATAAATCGTTGTTTCGAGTCTCCGAGCTCGCTGTATCCGTTAATTGAATATTTTTTAAGTCCCCCGCGGCACAGGAGTTATGCATACCTATTGCTAGTTGTCTTAAAAAAAAGTGTCTTGCAACTGTCGTGGGTTTATAGCCGGATGGGACAATATGTAATAGAATTTAATAGAAACGAAAAAATCGTTCTAATTCTGGTTTTCTTCAGTTGGAAACTAGCAAATATGTCCGTTGTATGAATCTTATACCTTAAAACGAGCAATTTTTCTATGTATATATAATCTGAATCTCGGAAACGGCTCAAACGTGCTTTGTGAAATTGTAAGAAAGGGGTTTCGGAGGCGAAAAGAAAATGTTCTAGCTAGGAATCATTTTTAGAAAACGCGTTTTACCAAAAAAAACGAGCAAAGCTCGCTTATACAGGTACTTCTTATAAATTCAGCATTTATTCCTATTTCGACCTTTGTCTTTTAAAGGCATGTTTACATTACGAATAGCCGGCCAATGTGTGTATGAATCACGTGTAGTTGTCCAAGAGGAACTAGAAATCTAAAAATAGCACATTTCCAACGAACGAACGAATACACTGTAGACATTCAATGGCTTTACACCCTGAATCACAATGTCTAAGCCCATTATGGGAACAATTTAATTATAGATAGGTATAAGTATATCTTGACGCGAGATGGACCAACCAGCTGGTTGACACCGCGGGAAGCGGTTGGATGCGAGGCTCTCAAGATCGGTCAGTGAGTAGTACCTTGGGGGAGGCTTATGTTCAGCAGTGGACATCTCTAGGCTGACATGACCTAGTGGAGATACTAACAGACTGCCATGCAGAGGGTCTCGATTACGAACCAACGTTTGTAGGCAATAGATGTTGTACCTATTCCTCCAACATAGGATCCTTTGCCCAAGCTAAGTGGTTATGCCTTTTGGGCCGCAGCTCAACTGAAGCTTACGAGAACTCGAATATTGATGTTTACGTTTCAACATTATCTTAATATATAAAATCCTTGCGTTACTGACTGACTGACAGACACGCTACAGCCGAAACTATTGGGCGCAGGAAGCTGAAATTTGGCATGTATGTTCCTTGGGGACCGTACGGGTGCACTAAGAAGGGATTTCCCGAAATTCCCACGGGATCGGCCAAAACGGGTAAATTTAAAAAAAATGCAGGCGTAGCTGCTGGCGTCCTCTAGTTATACATATACGAATAGTCTTGTGTCCACTAAGAATAAATCGGTTTGATTGTAGTATCTATAGATTCATTATGATTTTAAGACGTAAATAAAGTTTATTATTAATTATAAAAAGGTAAGATTAATGTTATTTTTAGGATTCTAAAACTAAAAATAATGTATTTATTCTTGTGACAGTGAACCCCAATCAGAGAGCATTACGTCAAACAGTACGTCCGCCATTCATGTTGTTGATGTTTTAGTAGTAAATACAACTAAAACGTCCAACTTTCTACCTGTCAAATCGAATATAACAAAATAAAAGTGGGTACATCAGACCAGACTTCATTCACGGTTTGCTTTGTTTTGCACTTTGTGATATCACTCAACCGCCATGATGGTTTACAGCGTTTTCGTGTCAAATTCAAAAAGGTTTTTAAAAGGCCGTAATTAGTAATGTTGCTGATCGTTTTTAAAACAAAAATCAGATATTTCAGTTTAACATCTAATAAAGGAACGAATCAATCGCTAATTACATTTTAGGACACAAGCCTATTCAGTGTAAATTAAGCTAGCCACAAATGGTTTCGACGTATTTGGAAAGGAACCTGTAATTGTTTATCAGACGTTGTCATTTCAAAGTTCACGCTTCTACTGTGCATTCCTGGCGAAAAATACCTATAATAATAACTTGAAGGGAAATTACCGAGCATTTGATAAAACATGACTGGACCAGGAAGCCAAAACGTATCCCATTCGGTTGGAGCAAATAAACAAGTGGGTACGGACGAATGTATAAATGTTTGTTACTCTTGTACGCAAAAAATGCTGAACGGATTTTAATGACACTTTGCTGTATATTATAGCTTATACTTACATCAGAATAGGACACGGTCAAGAATTTTCTTGTGATGCCGACAATTTAATCTTTCAAAGGATAAATTTTATCTATTCGTTTATTTTATGTTAGAGGAGAACATTTCAGCGTCTTGTGCTGAATAATTTTCGCTGTGCTTTCACATGAGTAAATAAACCGAACAGAGAGACAGCTTGTTAAGAGCTTGTAAATTTGTTACCTATTTTGGTAGGGTTGTCACAATAGGTTAAGACAAATCGCTTGTTCGGTATACGACAGATTCTGTATTGGACAGATTCGTGATTTGGCAGATTCCCAACTCGACAGATTCGTGGATTGGGTACATTCTTGGACTCGATGGATTCGCTATACGGCAGAAGTACAGTTGTAAAGTTGTAAATAAAATAGCGAGTGGAACCAAAAAAGGCATGCACCTGAAACTTTTAAAAGCACGGAATAAAAATATACATTTGTTACCAAGTACACGACGTGACGACGTGATTTATTTGACATTCCCAACGATACCACTAATAGTGTTGAATATTTTCTGGTAATATGATCTATTTTGCTAATAAACATAGGAATCTCTTTTAGCTATTATGTGCCACTAGTTTTACCACGGGGATAGGTATCTAAAATAAGTTTAAAAATAAATTGTGTGAGACAAATGAACGTCTACAAAACAAATGACTATAAAATGATCAACCATCGACAGGGCTCACAAAAAACAGGTGCATGCGATTTTCGACCTTATTGACAATTCATGACAGACATTTTTTGGTGTTTTCTTGCTTTCTGAAATTGATACGTTAATTAAATTATAAATTCTGAGTTACGTCAATTAGGTCGAAAATCGCATGCACCTGTTTTTTGTAATCCCTATCGATGGCTCATCACTTTCTGATAGTCATTGGTTTTGTAAACATTAATTGCTTTTACACAATTTCACAACTAATGAGTTCATGAGGATCCTCTGGAGGATCGGGCTAGGAGATCCTGGTGGACAACATGCAAACATGTTAAGTATTTCGTTGCCAACATTGACAATATTTATTTCAAGATCGAAATATTCGCGAAACTTTTGGTCGAGCAATTCAACAAATGCGACAAAATTATCAGGAGGTATACCTAATTAAAAAACCCAATTGTACGTTACCATCGTTAAAATCTTTATAATGACTGAATTATTTCATCTAGTATTATTCATACACACAGTACAATAAACAACCATTATTAATAATAAAACACCACGTTTTTACATTAAAATATTAAAACTTGCAACGTACAAAACAAATAACGTGCGTCGTAATAACCCTAAGATTGTCAACTGCCTGTGCCTACGTAAACCGGATTTTTCCAGTCTCGCCGCGTACACGACAAGCGGCCAGTGGTCACGCACACATAAGCCGCGTGCTTGTAGTAGTGCAACTGATTCGCGCTGTTGTATGAAGCTGTGTCTCTGTTCCGTTTATCTACTCACTAGAGGACGCCCGCAGCTCCGCCTGCATTTATTTTTAAATTTACCCGTTTTGGCCGATCCCGTGGGAATTTCGGGAAATCCCTTCTTAGTGCACCCCTACAGTCTCCAAGGAACATACATGCCAAATTTCAGCTTCCTGCGCCCAATAGTTTCGGCTGTAGCGTGTCTGTCAGTCAGTCAGTAACGCAAGGATTTTATATATTAAGATGTGGTGCTTTACTTACTGACTGCAGTATAAATGCAAGAATGTTATAAAAGTAGGTATAGTTTTCGCCAAACTTCTAGTGCTCTCTGAAGTTGAACCATGCAGGTGTTTGCGCAGGTACAGTCAAACAGAAAATCAATACAAAAATATATATTTCAATATAGGTACATATTTTTGTTACCATGACAAATAAATTAATTTTTAGTTTATTGTGACATCAAAGTAATGAACTAAATGTGAACCAAGGTCTAATATTTAGGCAAAAAGATGTTGAAAACTGAAAACATATACTTAAGTATTATCTACGTACATTCCCCATTTTCCTTATCAATTCACAGTAGAGGTGAGGAATAGGTATTCTTGGTGGATGACAAACAATTAAACAAAATAGTAAGTGAATATCAGAGAGGTATCAGAGTATATTGGTAAGTATAAAATAACAATCAGCAAATGTAACTAAAACAACAACAAGCGAATAAATTAACATTTAACAAATAGATAAATTTAAAGTTGCGTGGCGCGTTTCTTGTGAATGTACTTTACGGAAGATTCGAACACAAATTCAAATTTCAAATACAATAGAACATAATTATTATCCGAATGCAACCAATCATAGCCGAATGCGTCACGTTACGAATCGTGAGTTCCCCTCCCGCTACCCGCCCTCGTCCCGTTGACACCTAATTTTCGATTACTGCGCAGCTATGAGCAGCAACTTCAGAGGGCACCAGAACGGCGATTGGCGATTTGGCGATACCTATACCTTTATTGATTGATAACTAAGTAGGTATAAAAAAATAATGTCTGTTCAAGAAAAGAGTCTTCATAAGTGTAAGCAGATTAAGTACATAATATTAATATAGAAATAGGTAATTGTACATGACGGCTATGGCTTTTAATACGTAGGCCAGGCTTCTTTCGGGAATCGCATACACTCCGTCCTACTCCCACCAAGGACCAACATAAAGAAATGAACTCTGCTTTAGATTAAAGAACAAAACCGGTCATATCAAAACTGACATAAAACGCACCTTTGACCAATCTCAATAATACAAGGTTTTCCTCAAGCAGCTCACTCATGTATGATCATTATATTACTCACATAAACCTTTTATAAATTAATCGTTATATATTTACATTTTTGTTTTTGTTCGCATTTAAATTGTCAGTTTGATGTGTGTAGGTATCTGTATTACATATTAGGATATTTGCTATATCCTATTTCAGATTGTTGAACTCTGACATTGATGAATTGATCGACAGAAAACATGGTGCATCTAAACATTTTTCAACGGAGACGGTATTGTTAATTAAGCATCATAATCGTATGGAAATAAGTGCCATAAAAATACAGTGTCAGTACATAATTTTATTCCGTGGGTGTTGTAAGACGCAACTTACGAATGAACTCGATAGCAAACTATGAACCAACCCGATTGGCTAGAACGGTATAGTAGGCCAAATCCGTATACATATTGGCTCACAGCGATGCTGTGAAGCAATTTAGGAGAGGCTTAAGTCTAGCAGTGTAGTGAGGGATTAGGAATACGGATTGTCACCACCCCATATCATCCCATGGGTGTCGTAAGAGCCGACAGAGGGAACATATTATGCAGAGAACAGCACTGTAAGAAAAGGAAAACTTGATACAAACCCTATACCAACCCGTTCGGCCAGCGTGGTATAGTAGGCCAGTTCCTCCTTTCAAAGGAGAGGCCTAGTCCAGCAGTGGACTGTTAAAGGCTGATGATGATGATGAAGTCTAGCAGTGGACTATGAAAGGCTGTAAAGATGTCCTGCGGACTATAAAATGCTGTGTGATGAGATCAACGTTTTGTTTGTTTGCAACAATCTTCTGAATATATAAAATACTTGCGTTACTGGCCGACTAGCTTCAGCCAAAACTGATAGGAGCAAGAAACTGGAATTTGCCAAAGGATCGGGCAAAACGGGTAAATCAAAAAAACTGTGCGGGCTTAACCGTGATCATCCTCTGGTTATAATATAAAACGCTGTGCATGACGCAGTAGTGGATCGAATGAAACAATACCAAAAATACATACTAAATGTTTGTATTTTTTCTATAACCACCGGTGTCCATTCACGCATTGCGGTTACCATACTTTGCTGCAACTCGCCGAGCCGGGGTTCTTAGCACTCTTAGTTATGGCTTAGGTATTACTTTTTCACTACCACTAGTAACTTCATTGATAGAAATATTTAAAAGAGAAGGGTGCATATGGTTCCCACCAAGAACGTAGGGTCCCAAGCCAACCTCACCTGCAAATGGTGCACCTGCCGAGCAACGGACGAGGCTCTGGCAATCAAAATATCCCGAAAAGCGGCAATAGGCTCGCCACCTATTACGTGGGATCACACGAACACTGGCGAAAAGTGGGCGTTTAATATGTCTCTGCCTACCTCTTCGGGGAAACAGGCATGAGTGTATGTATGTATGTATGTATTTAAAAGTGAATGGGCAGTATTTTCTTAGATTTACGCGAATGTTACACCATAGTTACTGAAATCAAACTACGGTTTACGGATTTTAACGCGATGTATTGGCTTTAAAGATTTAAATCAAACATTATAGATTTACATTTAAACCGAACTGTCTTCTGTGACCACTATTCCTGTAAAGTCATACCTAGTGGTCACGGAATAATGTAGTTTCCAGATCATTCGGTCTTTAAAGCCAATATATCGCGATCGAATTCGTAAATCGTAGTTTATGAGATGATTTCGTCCCAAATGAAAGATCTAAGTGAGATTTTTTTTGTATGGGCTTAAGTTTGTATCTAGTGCAGAGAGGCTGTTATTGTGGTTACCGATAATTTAAGTAGGCCGACCTCAAACTCTTGTAGGGGAGAGCCACACACATCCCCTTCCCCCAAGAGGCATAGACGTGGCCACCGAAAATTTCGATAAGTAATGCCGTCAATTTGATGTTGTAAGTCTTAAACATCACACTATAACAAAAAACTTCAAGCAAGTCTTGAAGAGCTTGATTATTTCTACTAATTTATGCTGTCATGCGTAGCTTGCAACTTAAAACAATCAAAAGTTGTATTTATTGTAACATCTATGTTCATAAAGACAGCATAGCATGTTAAGAGTAGAATAAAATCTATTATTCGGAGTTAGTCATGAAAAAAAACCCAAAGCAAGTTCGAAGTTGTTCCCAGTCTAGTGGTCTATATTTTATTTCTTCTCGCTTAAACGCTTGTAAAAATCCCCATGACATATGAAATACCCCTAGGCAATTGTAATATATTCTAAATTAGTCTCTATTCCTTTTAATATTGAGTCGAAAACCGTTGGCAGTGAATAGGAACTATGTTGACCGCGACAACCTGATGCCAACCAAAGTATAAAGTTTATACATAAGGCGCTGGAGGTGCGAGTCATAGTGCGTCCGGCCATTGTCGGGTGCAGACCTGTATCAGTGTAGTGCATCTGTGATATTAAATCTACAAAATGAATAGTATAGTCATATCTTGTGTCCTTTTCGCACTCTGTTGTATGGTCAATGCACGTAAGTTTTCTTATTATTTGTACAATTTTTTTATGACCACAAATCTTGTTTTGATGTCCTTGGAAAACCCGGTTTCTGTATCATCGTAAAACAGTCTTAATATTATACTATTAAACTTAGTTGAGAATAAAATTAATGCAAATCACTTATTACGGTTATAAGGTACTTACGGAGAAATATAAAATGACCATACTTTTACATTGAGAGCCCGTAGCTCTTGATGCAAAAGCATCGTAATTTTTTTCTTGCTTTAACGATGTTTTTCTTTTATAAAATCTAATGAGTAGAATTGTATGGCAACCTTTCTGGTAGACGATAAAAGGATCGCTCACAGCGACGAGAGATACTTTACATTAATGACGATATAAGAAAAACGAGTATGAAAAAAGCAGCAGTAGTCAGCAGTACTTAATAATAAAAAACCTCTAAGAATTTAAAATGTCGGCAAAGCACTTAAAACTAGTTTTGCAAAACAACAAGACGCAAGACAAAACAATCAAAAACGTCAAGAAACCGATTTGTTCATAAGTAGATAACCTAACAACTTGCTACTATTACAAAAAAAGACAAATTGCGTAAACAGAAAAATAAGAATAACACTTTTGAGGTCAGATATAAAACTTAAGTTGGCTGATAGTGTCGAAATTCATGTATGAACATTAATATATTCAAGTAGCGATGTAACGTCGCTATAAATTTCCAAAATCATGTACTCACAAGTTGTCGACGATCAATCAATGTCGGAGCGCGCATTGATTTTGTGAATCAGGGAATCCCCTTCAATTCAGAAATGTAGAAACAGCAATTTCTTGAAGGACAATATCGAGTTCTAGCTAACAGTACTAAGGACCTAACCTTGCTTAGCGATGATACCAACTGACTGCTATGCATGTCGTATCGGGTCCAAGACGAAAAGTCTTGGATGCAACCAACATAACACTACGACGCTGATGATGGTGAGGAATTATCAAGTTCTCTAACAGTACTAAAGACCTAACTTTCCCCAATGTGCGGCCGTGAGCACGTTCAGAAGTCACGGCGTCCAAATGAAGTTAAGCACACTTGAGCGCAATCACCACTTGAGGACAAGAGGTACTCTTTGGCCAAATATTGCGCAGTTTCAAAGCTTTCGTTAGTATAATTTTCAAGTAAACTTTTAACAACCCCTTTTTCAACCAAAAAGTGGGGTAATATAAAAATAATTCTTAAGTGGATGGCTTTCTTAAGATAATTCTACAAAAGGAACCCGCTGTCTAAATTTATCATATTATATATTTTATCATACTCCTAGCGGTATCCCGATTGCATCTCCGATGACCTTTCGCCCTAGAGCCCTTTCTGTAGTCTCAGATTTGTCAGAATCAGAGCGACTACATTTGAAATCAAAAGGGATAGCGATATTTCATGGCTTCGATCAGCGATAATAGTCAAAACCTTTTCCTTTTCTAGAGGATGTCCGCACATTATATTTTAATTTAACAATTTCTGCTCGTTATCTTGGCAATTTCCAAGAAATATACATGCAAAATTTCGGCGTCATGTGCCCAATAGATTTGGCTGTATGTAGTCCGTCAGATTACAGTATATAGATTTGTCTTCGTATCTTACTTGGTACATTTTAATCACTTCAACTATAGGTCATCGCAGTCAGACACAGGATATCTGAATAGAATACCCAATCAGATAATCCAATAAACCGACAAATACAAATAATATCTTATCAATAAAGGTTATCACATGCTTACAAATTATCTTGCAATTAGGTTAACGATAGGCCATCGCAGTTGGACACTGGATATCTGAGAATTCCCCATCTGATAATCCAATAAGCCCACGAAGAGGCATGACCTCTTATCAATAAAGGTTATCATATGCATAAACATTATCTTGCTTTCACGTTAACGATAGGTCATTGCAGTAGGACACAGGATACCTACCTGAGTAGAATTCCCCATCAGATAAACCAATAACCCGACAAATACAAATGATCTCTTATCAGTATAGGTTACCAGATACATATTTATATAAACATTATCTTAGTTTAAAATAAAATTATTAGTACCTACTAACAAAGTCAAACCATATAGTTACCTGATTAATAGAAAAGTACACATCATCTAAACATTACTTATGATTATGACTGCCTCCGTGGTCAAGTGGATAGCGTATGTGACTGCTGATCGGAGGTCCCGGGTTCGATTCCAGGGTCGGGCAAAAGTCTTAATGGGTTTTTCCGAATACTCAGTAGCAGCACGGAGTCTGGTGATGTGCCCGGTAACGGCAATAGGCTCGCCCCCTATTACGTGGGACCTAAAACTTCATGGCGAAATGTGGGTGTAATATAACACGTCTGCCTACCCCTTCGGGGATTACAGGCGTGAGTCGATAAATAAACAAATAAAAAATCAAAACATTAGCTATTTGAACAGTTTCAACTAAACGTTTTGATAAGTTTCTGGTAAATTGATTTGTCAGATAACTTAAGTACAAACTGTTGTTTTGAGACTGAACTTGTACCAATTTTGAATTTATCTGGTAGTTAAGACTAATTCAGAGGTGGAATGAAATAAAAAAACTAGTTTCGAGTCTGAAACGATCAGACTCTAAACTCGACAATATCATTATTATCCATTTTTTGTGTTACCTCTTAGAAGATCGCCCTACGTTCACAAAATTGACCATAATGTAGAAAGAGATAAAGCCAGTAACTAGTTGATCTCATTTTGGTTGATCATTTATATATTATCAAAATTTTAGTTTTAATTATACAATTATATTTTTGTATAGTCCAAACCTTGAAGTACTTACTAATTAATTATACTAGCAAGAACAACTTTTGTACTGACACCGTGCCGAAAGCGCGATAAAAAAGGCAACTTTTCACCTGATCCGTACATTTTGTCGTGGTTAATACAGTTGAGGTCTCGCGATTTCTGTAATGTCTTAGCACAAAAGTAGTTCTTAATAGGTACAATCACCCTCTAACGGCCGGTTACAAATTTCAAACTTTCCACGGAGTTGATGATTTCAGATACATAATTATTTGAAACTAGCTGACCCGGCGAACTTCGTACCGCCCTATATTTTTAAATATTTGCCATTACTTTTCTTTAATATTTTTTCATACAAACATCTTGTTGGCAATAATGAACACAGGAAAGAAAGATTTATCCAGTTCGGTGCAGTCGTTTGGAAGTTATGGGCGTACATACATTTCGTTGACTCTTTTTTATTAGGGTTCCGTACCTAAAAGGTAAAAAACGGAACCCTATTACTAAGCCTCCGCTGTCTGTCTGTCTGTCTGTCTGTCTGTCTGTCTGTCCGTCTGTCCGTCTGTCTGTCACCAAGCTGTATCTCATAAACCATGATAGCTAGAAAGCTGAAATTTTCACAAATTATGTATTTCGGTTGCCGCTATAACAACAAATACTAAAAATAAAAAAAAATAAAATATTAAGGGGGGTCCCATACAAAAAACGTGTTTTTTTTCGTATTTTCTGCTCAAAATTACTAACTGTAACAGGTAGACGCTTTAAATTTTCACAGAATATGTAGTTGTATATTACCTTGCAAAATAAATAATTAAATTTAAAAAAAGTAAATAATAAAGGGGGGCTCCCATACAACAAACGTAATTTTTAAGCAATTTGTTACTCGATCTTAATAAACAGGTAGAAACTTATAAAGTATTTAAGTATACATACAACGAACGTGATTTTCTTTTATAGATGATGGTACGGAACCCTTCGTGCGCGAGTCCGACTCGCACTTGCCCAATTTTTTTATATAGATAAGCTCCATACAAAATATGTCAAACATGTATCTCTAATCTCCAAATCCATTAATAAATTGAAAATTGAAACCGGCCGCAAGAGGCTTGCTCTATACTAAGAAAATCGTTGTATGACAACTAGCAATAAAATGCTCAGTAGGTACAATAGCCAAACTTAACGCTAGCACACCATAAAGGCGAAAATCGCTCAGCAAGACATGGTTGCGTCCAGTTCCCTAGTCAAACGTAATATGGGGGAATGGTTTTGTATTAGTGTGCGTGTGCCTCTAGTCTATGGGCGAGCCAAAGAAAAGTTTTTTAGACTGATCGACCACGAACTTGTTTGATTGTACCTACATGTCTACCCGCTCATGCAGGGCCAAGAACACTATAGAAATGCAATATACCAGAGTCGACATGTAATGTTGTACACCCAAGAATGCCGATACAAATAGTTCAAGTTTTTATTGTACAGACCCTATTTAATTTACATTTTTGTATCTTTCTGAAAAAGAATACTAAAAAATGAAGACGCCAAACCAGAAATACTAGATGTACCGATGATATAATTATTAATATGTAATATTATCAACAATATCAGTTACTTATACTTAATATTTACAATATCAAATAAACAATTTAATTATACAGGTATTGTGTTTATTGTTTACAAACTAAAGTCAAATGGTTTAAAACAAAAAGTACAGAACTAAGTTTTGTGACAAGATTAAGTTGTTAACTGCTGTTCGGATTATTTATCAACAAAGCTAGTCAAATTTTCAAAGTGTACGGCGAATCTTTCTAAAAGAAATAGTCAATTGAAAATAGGCTCAAACCTCAGCATACTTATGCTGAGGTTTGAACATATTTTCACAAAATATTGTACCTATGCATAGACAAAGTCCGAAACTGCAAACGGATTTCGTGTAATTACTTAGGTTACATAGCTTTCTTCTAATATACGTATTTTGATGATCATCTAAAGCAATGGTAAACCTCTTACTTTCAGAGCAAGATTGCCAGACAGCGGACGGTAAAACCGGAGAATGCGTGGTCATCTTCGATTGCGCGCCATTATTGGCTTTAGTCAACAAGCCGGAGAGAACCGCAGACGAAATCGAACTGCTAAAGCGAGCTAAATGCGGTTTTAAAGGAAATTCACCTGCTGTAAGTATGACGTACGAAAAAGTACCTCATTTGAAAAAATATGTTGTTCATCATCTGATTTAATTTTATAATCTTCTTCGTCTTTCGTATGAGCATGTGGGTGACAAATGAAATAATTTCTAATATTGTGCATTGACATCCAATTTTCAGTACTAATTGCAGTTCAACCGATAACCGATCAATGAGGATAACTTGTAAACTTTGATTACGCTTCGACCCCAAATCAGTGGATATTTGTACACAGTAGAATACCTTGTATTTAATTTACAGCGATACCAGTTCTTAACATAAAATAAAGTGAAAAATAACCGCAAATATTTGTCAATATTAAATACCAGACCTGACATGGACATATGGGAACAGATCCGAATTTGAATGTTCCTGGAATTTCCTGTATTTCTATAAACGCGCAACTATCTTAATATATAAAATCCTTGCGTTACTGACTGACTGACAGACACTATACAGCCGAAATTATTGGGCGCAGGAAGCTGAAATTTGGCATGTATGTTCCTTGAGGACCGTAGGGGTGCACTAAGAAGGGATATTCCGAAATTCCCACGGGATCGACCAAAAAGGGTAAATTTAAAATAAATGCAGGCGTAGCTGCTGGCGTCCTCTGGTTCTAATATAAGAAGAAAGATAAAACTGTGAAACTAGAATTCACTCTCAATGAATATAATTTTAACGATGACGATAATACATGACATCCCTGTATATAAACTGTCCCATAGCTGGGCACAGGCCTCTTCTCACTATGAGAAGGGTAAGGCCATAGTCCACCACGCTGGCCAAAAGCGGGTTGTCAGACTTCACATGTCTTTCGAGAACACTATGGAGATCTTCTTTCGAGGTTTCCTCACGATGTTTTCCTTCACAATTTAGCAAGCGATAATTAACAATTTAATACGCACGTAACTTCGAAGTCATTAGTGCTCACCGTGGATTCGTACCGAGACCTTCTGCGTAGCAGTCCGTCGGTCTCTCCACTGGGCTACCGCTGCAGTGACGATAATAATTAAGATAAATAACTAATATATGTTTTAATCACAGGTGTGTTGCCCCAAAAAGAAACCAGCGACTAAATGTTATACACCTGAAGGAAACCCTGGCGATTGCATCAGTCTCAACTCGTGTCCAAGTCTACAAAATATACTACAGCCACCGGTGGAACCTAGGAAGATTCAATACGTAGAGAGATCAAAGTAAGTTATCTGTATATACAGACTGTCACAACACCCATCACCAAGCCGAAGTCTACTCGTTGTGGACATCATGCCAGTCATACTAACCAAAAATAATACGTGGGAAACGATTTTTTTTTAAGTTTTAACATTTTATAAACGGCAATTCAAAGCGCGCAGGTGCAATGCTCGAAATACCTGCTTATCCATGGGTTCATAGGGCAACTAAAGAACATATTGGCGGGGTAAATGCATCGATTTTGTACCTAACTAGAGGACGCCAGCAGCTACGCCTGCATTTTTTTTAAATTTACCCGTTTTGGCCGATCCCGTGGGAATTTCGGGAAATCCCTTCTTAGTGCACCCCTACGGTCCCCACGGAACATACATGCCAAATTTCAGCTTCCTGCCCCCAATAGTTTCGGCTGTAGCGTGTCTGTCAGTCAGTCAGTAACGCAAGGATTTTATATATTAAGATTAGAAAAATCCCATACTAATTTTGAGCCTCAATATCACCTGAACCAGTAATTTCCCAGGTATGGTGCCGAAGTAAAAAATGTTCGTAGTGATTGGTACAACATGGTATTTCAGTTTTCGTTAAGGGTCTTTTTACACACTGTATAAAACTCTTGCGTTACCGACTGGCTGACAGACGCGCTACAGCCAAAACTATTGGGCGTAAGAAGCTGAAATTTGGTATGTATGTTCTTTCGGGACCGTAAGGGTGCACTAAGAATTTTTCGAAATTCCTACAGAATCAGGCAGAAATGGTAAAATTAGAAAATATTTATCTAATAATAATATATAAAGCTGAAGAGTTTGTTTGTATGTTTGTTTGTTTGGTTGAACGCGCTAATCTTAGGACCCACTGGTCCGATTTAAAAAAATAGTTCAGTGTTAGCCAGTTTAACGAGGAAGGCTATAGGCTATATAACGTCACGCTATGAGCCACGGGAGCGGAGCAGTAGCCTCAAATGACGCGGGTGTAACCGCGGGATCATCTAGTTTGCAATAAACATTAG
Organism: Euclidia mi; assembly: GCA_944739405.2. Classification (NCBI taxonomy): domain Eukaryota; kingdom Metazoa; phylum Arthropoda; class Insecta; order Lepidoptera; family Erebidae; genus Euclidia; species Euclidia mi. Next base: position 63,010,665 of record OX123192.2, read on the forward strand.
CAGAAAATGTGATTAATTCATATAATAAACAACAAGTTGATGTCATGACAACTTAATACATATAAGCGATAACTTGTACATAATAATAGTAAACAAGGAAAATCCAATAAATTGCGTATTAGCAATATATCTACATAATTAATAGGTAGAGGTATTACCCACTCTGGGCAGATGGATTGTAAAAGGTCACGACTTTCACAAAGTCAAATATTATTAATTTTAGCTAGACTGCCTCGTTGGTCTCGCGGCATAAATGTGCGCGTGGTATTGGGAGGTCTCGGGTTCGATTCCCGGGTCGGGCAAAGTGTTATTGGGTTTTTCCGTTAGGAAATTCTCAGTAGCAGCACGGAGTCTGGTAATGTGCCCGGTACGGCAATAGGCTCGCCCCCTTTTACGTGGGACCTAAAAATTCATGGCGAAATGTGGGTGTAATAATTATTACACCTCTGCCTACCCCTTCGGGGATACAGGCGTGAGTCTATAAATAAAATAAAATATTAGTTTTAGCACCGATAGAAATGTCCAGTACCTTACACAGTAATTAATTGAATAATAATAATATAATATAATAATAAAGTTTATTACTCCTTAACCCCTCACCTGATCTATAGTCATATTATGACCGAAGAAAGTAGGGCGATTTTTGATACGTAGTCATATTATGACCATTTTTATGTTCGCATTTCAAGTCTGTTTTCTCTGTTTTACCGATTTGTAGCGGCTTTCGATTGCGTTAGGTTGGTAGGACAATAACACGACTTGCGTATTGTAAACGAAAACAGACATGCTCCAAAAACAAAAAAAAAGTTTCGTCTAATCAAAAGAAAGTTCCCGCGTCGCTGTGCGTGTTCTGTCGCAATAATAAATTTTGATACCAAAAAAACGCTGCAGCATCAGTAAGATGCAATTTAATCATGCCTTAGTAAGTATTTTTTCGTTTTATGTTTAAGTTGATAATATTCGTAGTGTAATTTAAGATTAAAGACACTTTTCCTTAGGTAAGAACCAATTCGCCCCGCACCCGTATATTTCATATGATTTTACGTATTGTTTCTGCACTTGTTGGTATTTTTTTTGTTGTACTGTTTGAATAATTTCATAAATAAATAGTATATAATATGCAGAAGTCCTTAAATTCATGTATTTTCTAAATATTCACGAAAAATATAATGCAAGTAACAGTCGGTCATTTTATGACCGGCTGTCAGGCCGAGTCATTGTCCTTTGTTACTGCAATTTTTATTTAATTAATAATTATTTACAATAACTATAAGATTGTCCTTTGTTGAAATTTAAAGCTCCTTTTATTCTCTTTAAGACTCATAAGTCTTTATTTTGTATTTTGGTTTGATTTTGTTATAATGAGCATAGTTTTAAATATGCTATGCTTTGGACCGCCTAAAACGAGGGTCTTGTTAATTTACCTTTTGTTTAAAATTAATGCAATTCTGTCGCCTAAATTTATTGTGATTCTTTTAACCATCAAACAAGCTTTCTAAATATATATATATCTTATGAGTTTAATGAAATATGTTGAACAAAGTGAAGGTGCAAAGTTCAGACATTTTTATGCAGTTTTTACGCGTACGGTATGAAAACGACAAAAACCGCTTATGGAATTTGTTGATTTACGTTAGATATTATTATGAAAAGGTGTAAATGTTTTTCAATATGCTTATTCCTTTATAATAGCAGGTTAAATATAAAGGAAAAAGAAAACTAAAATTTGTTTATTTTTTTATATATTTCATCAGAAAGTCAGAATTTACCCAATTTCATTACATTTTTATTTTTCTCTTGAATATAGTTCGGTCACAGTACGATATAATGTTACCGTTGTACTGTAACATTGTAGATAATTTATCAAGGATTCCATCAATATATAATGTGTCAGGTATTTATTAACAGAAAGGCCATAAAATGCTAAATATGTGACCCACTCAAATCGCGCCGCGGCGCGTCTCAATTCGGCGATCAAATTACGGCAACATAGCCGCCGCGACCGTATCAGGTGAGGGGATAAGAATGACACTTGATCTAAGTACTTATAATAGTGTCCTCAAAACACTGCAAACGTAATATTTATAATTTGGTCGAATTTTCTTCATAATAATTCGTCATTGCTTTGCAGGATTTTTTTGTATATCTATGTGATTCAACTTATGCGCTCATTTTACTCAATTTGGTATTCTTATTTATAAATAAAACCGTATTTGCTGCCACCTTTCTCAAATATTGCAAGAATGTCAATATTTATCCAAATTCTTTTTACCAAAGTTAATAAAGCACATATAGGAACAGAATATTACACTTAAGGAAAAATTGCACGTAACCCGTATTGAAAATGTCAAGGATTATATGATGACGTTAAAATCATATTTAAAGATGATCTAATATGGCTTGACATAACAACAGGATACATTCGTATACAAGACCAGATTTGGCGATGATATTTACCTGCTATAAATTATAAATATGAAAAAGATCCGACGATTTGTAACTTGTTTAGTTACACTGTCAAAATACGTTAAGTTTTTTTAATGATAAAGATGAGACAGTCACCTCTGCATTGGCTTATTGGCGATGGAAAGTTTATCCGCGCGCCTCTAGCGGCGAAATTTGGAAGTTGTCTGAGTACGACACTTTTGACAGCTTTCAATACACACTTGCTTCGAGGTTATGGTGGTAATTGTATTGAGCATGATTGAGAGCTATCAAAAGTGTCAAAAGTAGTAGTGATCTATGAAAGAGTCGTACATGGACAGCTTATGGATTTCGCCGCTAGCGTCGCTAGTTAGAATCGTAGCATCGCCATAGAAACAGTAATGTCAAACAACCTATTAACGGCCATTTTCAATATTCGATCCAAACATGGATTTTGAGATTCGAGATTCGTGTTTGACATATTTTGTATGGAGATGACGTCAAAAACGAATCTAAAAACTACAGACTTATCTACAGATCGAATATTGAATTCCGTAGTAAAAGAGAACATACATACTCGTAGTTGATGTCTTACGTCTTTAGAGCCATTAATTGAAACCCTACAGTATGAAATTGGTAATTTCTACGGTTCTTTTCCTGATGGAGGTACCAGAAAATAGTACACTAATGCAGATCAAACAAAGTACGCGTTACTACCATCCTCATCGTCCCAGCGGTACTCCGATTCCATTCAAACTAACACGCCTTGGAGCCTGAGATCCGCTTATCAGTCCAACCAGATGTAACAGAATATAATTTTACTAGAGGATGCCCGCGGTTAAACCCGCATTATTTTAGGCTACTGCTCTGATCCCGTCGCTCATAGCGACATGTTATATAGCATATAGCCTTCCTCGATAAATGCGCTATCTAACACTGAAATAATTTTTCAAATCGGACCAGTAGTTCCTGAGATTAGCGCATTCAACCAAACAAACAGACTCTTCAGCTTTATATATTAGTATAAGATAAGATTCACAGAACGACTGCCATCTGACTTCCACAGCCCAAATGGATAGCGATATTCCATGGTTTAGACTAGTACCAGTTCATTCACAGATAGTGACGCTCTATAACGACTGTCAAATATCTTCGTGACCGCTGGGGACGACAGTTTCCCGTGCTCTCCGAGGCACGAGGCAAGCGATAATTGACTTTTGAATACACGCATAATATCATCAGCCCTTAACAGTCCACTGCTGGACTAGGCCTCTCCTTTGAAAGGAGGAATTGGTCTACTATACCACGCTGGCTAAACGGGTTGGTATAGGGTTTGTATCAAGTTTTTCTTCTCTTTCAGTGTTGTTATCTGCTTAATATGCTCCCTCTGTCGGCTCTTACGATACCCATGGGATGATATGGGATGGTGACATTCCGTATTCTTAATCACCACACGGAGAAGAGTGTGTAAGAACTACCAGTTTAAATACTTCATAACTTCGAAAAGATCGTAGTGCGCGTACGCGTTACTATCATGTTTTCTTCAATACAATTGTCTCAATTTTCAGATGCATCGGTTCTGACGACTACAGCGTTTGCTGTGGCCCCGTACCGGACTTCAATACACCGGTACAGAAAGGCCAATGCCCGAAGAAGGTTTCTGCCTTCCCACCTGATCCACTTACTGGATGCTGCGGTGTGGACAGCAATTTTGGAGACAAGATTGTGGGTATGTAGATACAAAGAAAATACATAACATAACCTAAACAAAAGACAATATAATAAGATTTATATAATACACTAGAGGACGTCAGCAGCTACGCCTGCATTTTTTTTTAATTTACTCGTTTTGGCCGATCCCGTGGGAATTTCGGGAAATCCCTTCTTAGTGCACCCCTACGGTCCCCAAGGAACATACATGACAAATTTCAGCTTCCTGCGCCCAATAGTTTCGGCTGTAGCGTGTCTGTCAGTCACTCAGTAACGCAAGGATTTTATATATTAAGATAAGACAAAGTGAATATAAGATTAATGATGTTAAGTCAAAGACAAATAGAATGGGCTTTCATTTACATTGAGACGTCTGCCATATTTAACATGATTTTAGGTTAAATGAGATGAATGATTTTGCATTGCTCATATTAAAGAGTGTGTCGTAACTACTAGTTTAATTTCAGTCAGGACGGATACTAATGGGTTCAAGATCCCCATTGCGCCTTAAAAAACTTTAGCGCTCTCCACTCAGTGTATTAAAATAAGCCCCCTTCAAAAGAAAATCCAAAATCCGCCTCGGCCTTTCTAGTCCTGCGTCAATGGGCTTCGTCAACATCAAAACTACCCTCAGTGTCTGACTGTAGTACTAGACCCGTTGACACTGGAACTAGAAAAGTCCTACATGAATTGTTTTCTCCAGGTGGTACAGCTACAGCAGTGGACGAATACCCATGGCTGGTGCTCATCGAATACGACAGGAGTGGTCTCATCAGAACCCTATGCGGAGGAGTTCTCATCAGTGGCAGATATGTCCTGACTGCTGGCCACTGCGTCCTTGGAGAAATATTAATGGCCAATAAACCGTAAGTTTACACTAATTTTAGTGGTGGCGAATTTAAATATTTCTTTCTGTAAGACGGGGCTAAGGAAAATACATGCACCCAATAGTATCTTTAGGAAGAAATTGAAATCGACATAACACGCTTTACCAGCCCGTATAGTAGAACCAATCCTCCTATGGACTGACACTGCTATTGTGATGAAAATTAGGAGAGGTCTACGTCAGCAGTCGACTTGGAAAGGTTGTATAAAGAAATATTTTATAGACTCACGCCTCTATCTCCGAAGGGGTAGGCAGAGCTGTAAATGGTACACCCACATTTCGCCATTATTTTTAGGTCCCACGTAATAGGGAGCGAGTTGCCGTTACCGGGCACATCACCAGACTCCGTGCTGCTACCGAGAATTCAGAAAAACCCAGTAACACTTGCCCGATCCGGGAATCAAACCCAGGACCTGGCAGGCAGTCGCATACGCTATCCACCGGACCATGGAGGCAGTCATATGTGTATAAAGATAATATGAAAATATGTAGGTATAAGTATGCTTATCAGCTGTCTGGTTACCACAGTACGGGCTCCGCTTAGTTTTGGCTCAGTTGACCGTGTGTGTTGTCCCGTGACTTCAATATTATAATAATTGCGTTTACCATTTGCCCCGAGAGTTTATTATTTTACTAACACATTTTCGTTTCCAGCAAAAACATTCGGCTCGGCGAATACGACACAAGTCACGACGGTGCCGATTGTGTTGCTATCTCAGGGTACGCCGAGGATTGCACGGAAGGAGAGCAAAGAATACCGATTGAGAGAACCATTCCTCACCCTGAGTACAACCCCCCGCAGAAGAAACACGATATCGCGTTAATCAGGATGGCACAGCAAGCGCCTTATACAGGTTGGACTTTATAAAATCAAACTAAATAAATGCATAATCACAGATGAGTAAGGTTGTAAATTGCCTGAATGGTCGCGGCAAAAGTATACTTACCACAGTTCGCGAACAACCAAAGCCGGGCATCATCTGCCTTTTCGTCCAGAAGTTTCAAAAGCTTTATTTTATTTGAAAAACGAATAGCAAATCAGGAAGACGAAGTCTCCCAATGACCACTCTCTGTATAATACTTGGATGCGATCCAGGACTCAGCTTTAGAGCCAGGAGTCTTATTACTTATCGTACATAAAGCTAGGAACAAATTTTTGATAAGATATTTCTCTTATTTACAGAATTCATCCGACCCATCTGTCTTCCAACTGGCGACCTCACGAAGTACACCCTACCGTTCAACGTGACCGTGGCTGGGTGGGGCGCGGTCAATGAAACAGTACGCCGCAGTGATGTCAAACTAAAAGTTAATCTACCCTTCGTGACGCAACAGGTAATGTTATTTATATTTAAATTTGTATGTTCATGAGAACAAATTTCATATGTCACCACAAGGTGACAGATGAAGAATATAAAGAGTCCCTATCCACTATTCTGTGGGTGTTGTAAGAGACTAAAAGAGTATATTTGCAAAGAGATGAAACCCTATACCAACCTTATAAGGCAATATCCTCCTACCTATTGATTCACAATGCATTTGTGACGCAAATTAGAAAAAGCCTATGACGAGCAGAGGACTGCGCAAATCTCTATAACGTAAATCTTTCCAACCTATGGCATCAGAATTGATCACACACTCCCACGAACAAGACAAAAATACTTAAAATTATTTTTATTTTGCCAGGAATGTCAACCAGCTTATCAAGTGCCGACAAGATACGCCAATCTATGGAGAGGTCAGATTTGCGCCGGCGGTGAAGAAGGCAAAGACTCTTGCAAGGGAGATTCAGGCGGTCCCCTCATGTACAAGAACAACAAGATATTCGAAGTAGTCGGCATCGTCAGCTTTGGACCCAGGACATGCGGCTTAGACAGTGTCCCCGGCGTTTACAGCAATGTATACGAATACGCACCTTGGATTAGGAGCACCATCGTGCCTTAAGTTGAAGCAAGACTTAATAATGTTTTTGCATTTTTATATAGAATTAGAGTACAAGACCTCAGTCATGTAGTAGTAGTCATATTATGAACCTGGGTTATAACCCATGTCGGAACTAGTTAAGAGTATAAGTCAAATAAATAGTTAAATAAATGTTTGACTTGTTTTATTTCAACTGTTTTTGACAATTTGTTTTTGACTTGTATTATTTCAACTTGCGCTATTTTAGTTATATTTTAACTCTGAACACTGGTCTTGAATTGTTTATTTGGAAAATTGTTTAAAACCCCGTGCTTGGGCCGTAGCACATTTATCAACTTTATAGTTAAAGAATGCATAAATGATAAAGTTGTGTCTACGATCATGATCATCGTCCTAGCGTTATTCCAGTTACATCCAAACTTACACGCCCTGGAACCCGAGGTCCGCCTACTGGTCTACAGTGGCGTAGCTAGCATGGGTGGCACCCGAGGCGGTAGTCGGCGAATGACCTTTTTTTTTTATTTTTTAGTCCAGACCTAACAATTCCGTGCTCTAACTCTCGTAGTGCTGAGCTAGTGCCTATGTTTTTGTACATTGTTCTTAGGGTGTCACCCCTATTTTTGGATGGGTGGCACCCCAAAAAGGGTGGCACCCGGGGCGGACCGCCCCCACCGCCCCCCCTTCCTACGCCACTGCTGGTCTATTCAGATATGACAGGGTACCAACTTTTGTACAGGGCGACTACTGTCTGACCTCCGCAACCCAAAGGGATAGCGGTATTCCATGGTTAAGACTAGTATCAGTTTATTTGAGGGTACTGACTCCCCGTAACGACTATCAAAGTTCTTCATAACAGCCGGGACCGAAGGATTAATGTGCTCTCCGAGGCACGGGCAAGCGATAAATAATTAACACGCATATAACTTCGAAAAGCCAGTAGCGCGCCGTGAATTTGAACCCGATACCCTCTGCAAAGTCCGTGTGGTGACGGATTAAGAATACGGATTGTCACCACCCCATTATCATCCCATGGGTGTCGTAAGAGCCGACAGAGGGAGCATATTATGTAGAGAACAGCACGGTAAGAGTAGGAAATTTGATACAAACCCTATTCCAACCCATTTGGCCAGTGTGGTATAGTAGGCCAATTCCTCCTTTCGAAGGAGAGGCCTAGTCCAGCAATGGACTGTTAAAGGCTGATGATGATGACCCTCTGCAAGGCAGTCCGTTAGTATCTCAAGGTCATACTGCACATCAATGCTGCTATGAGCTGCTGCTGTCACTGTCGGATTGTATACCTAAGAAAGAGAAGCGCGACGACGACGGGACGTTCAGATCTTTTTGCAAACCATAAAATAAATTAATTACTTAAAAATAAGTTGAGTAGTGAAAAATAAAAAAACAACCAAGTTCTGTATTTAAATATGATAACATTATTGTTATAAATTTTACCAACGTACGTTGATAAGTAATAGAGATATTTTTGTTGGAAGATAATTTTAAAAGGTTAGTTTAAATTTTTTTTATATCGAGAAATCTTTTCAAAAACATGTTTTGAATACAACAGGGTTCTCAGAAATATTTTCAAGGTTAACATATATTTTTCCGCCGTAACAAACTTTAAAGATTTAGCAAAAAAATTGGTTGAGACAAGCCTTTTTTTGCCATTTGACTGTTGTCCGCGTTTTAAGAAATTCTACAGTTGATACACATTATTAAAAATCACAACTAGATTTCATAGCTGCAGGTTTCTTGTGATCAAAAGCAAGTTACTACCTACCTAATCTGCATGTACGTAAGATTGTAGTATCTCACAAGGGAGTAAGAAATAAACCTTACCACAAATAAACTTTACATTTTAAGATGAAAATGAATAGTACTGAATAACTTGATACTAAACACAATACAATCAAGTAAAGAAACTTTAGTAATAATGTTCGTTTAAAATGCAGTTTCGATCCAGCCTCGATGTCCCATTTATATCATGTATCTCCTAAATTAACTGATACTTGAATGATATAGCGACTAGATCTTAAATTGAACAAAGTCTCAAACATGTCAACATCGAACTATAGTGTCAAATTAGACTACACTGACATAATGTAGCAGAATATCCATTGTGAGACAATTCAAAATCAAATCTCATTTCGTTCAAAATACAGTGTAGGTGTCTGTCCAACTCGAGAATCGACCGTCTGATTTTAGAACTGGATCTATTTCATGAAGCAGGTAGCGACGACAACGTCAAAGAATAGGTACCTATGTAGTTGTAATCGAAATTCTAGAGTTGTTTTTAACACGCTTCTACTACAGTGACATGCATGTCATGAAACCTGTAATAAAAATAAAGAACTATGAAACTGAATTTTACCCCAATCTAGTAGATTAGGTAACAATGAAATAATATGGGTATTTATGACTGAAATGATCAGATGTTGGAGCTGAAGTAAAAGACGAAATCCTGGAACACCAACTAGCTAACCCACCGAGTAAACGCTCATGAAAATTACCTTAGCTAGTTTTTTCTTCAATTTTGTATGTCTTAATTTATTTGTTTGCCAATGCGTATTACCGATATGCATCGAATAAATAATATTAACCCAATAATATATAGACCTCGAGAGAAAACTTGATATCCATGCGATCGACGAGCGAGCGACGGCCGGACAGCAAATGTAATTTAATTCATAGTGCGATCTGCTCTCGGGCAGAATCGACGTCTTAATGCGTAGTGCTACTGTGATATTACTTCTACAATATGAACAGTATTACATTTTGTGTCTCTTTCTTACTCTGCTGTATGGTTAAAGGACGTAAGTTTATTTTGATATACCTATATACAAATGTGTAAAACATTTATGCTATAAGAAGCTATATAATTTCGATGCCAGCGAACTTGGATGTGTTTTGAAGATGTGTTGAAAACCAGTTCTTTACATAACAAGGATAAAATATAAGTATGTATAAGTTTGAAACGTCGACAGAACAGGATATTATTTTAAATATATGACTATGGGCAGATTAGCAAAAATATCTGTCCCATGAATGAGTTCAATAATATCTGTCTGCACGTACACAGCAAAAATATCTGGCAGCATAATAAACTGGCATCTAAATTGTGTATGTGATGCTAATGTACGTCAAATAATTGTGATAACCTCTCAAGCATAAGTATGTGACGTTACAGATGGCAATATGTTATGATCCCTTGTGGAGAGCAAATATAATTAGGTAACGTTTACTATATCTGTAATTTGCATTGACTATTCACAAAAAAAACATAAATATGTGACATCAATTAGGTGGCAATAATATCCGACATAATTTTATCTTCAACTATCTGACCCGGCGAACTTTGTACCGCCTAACAGTCGATTCTTTAATATTTTCTTTACTTTTCTCCCCATAAGAACCATCCTCGTATATACATATAAGCAGTGGTCGGCTTAGGAAAAGGAGACCAGTAGTTACAGGTCAGGATAATGAAATTATCCAGATTTATTAAATGGACCCGTTTAAACCAGCACAAACGGTGGCAAATGTCAATCAAGTGTCAACCACTACAATACATCGTCGACTCAAATCTGCCGGTTTTAAAAACCGAGTCCTAGCTAAGAAACTCTTACTCACAGAAAGACATAAACAACTTCGATTAACATTTGCAAATGAATATTAACATTTTGATTTTACAAACGTAAGCATACTTATACAGGATGTCGAAATGCATTTGCAAAATATTTTAAGGGGTGAATATTTTTTGTTTATTTAACTTTTGCACAGCACAAAAAATATGTGGTACATAGGCGGACTTAATGCCTTAGGCATTCTCTACCAGTCAACCTAGGGTGATGCAGAGATAGTTGATATTAGGTGCGTGATTATTAGAACATTATTTGGAATTTGATATATGACAAATGTTACTTAAATTATAGATATATATTTAAAATAAATACATATATAAAAATATATATTTATATGTATAGGTATACACGTATTAAGTATTTATAAGTATAAATACATATATATGTATATGAATAAATAATTGCAAATTCTAAATATGTATACATAATAATATATACGTCAGTAAATAGATACAGTCCTTATGATATTATTCTGCCATTTTACTCCGTACAAACTCTCGAGCCTTTAGTTTGAAAGTGAGCCGATTGTTTGCCATCCTGATTTTGAGAGGGAGCGTATTCCATAATGAGACAGCTTGGACGAAGAAAGAAGAGTTAACAAACCCAGAACTATGGGAGGGACACAGAAGGAGACAATTATTAGATGACCGTAAATTTTCAAAAATTTACTCATCACGTCAACGTGATTTGAGCCTAAATATTGTAGAAAAGGACATAGGTTAGAAGGAAGAGAGGGAGAGTCAAGAAAAGAGAAAAGAGTGGTGAGATCACGCAGACTACGGCGTTGACGAATAGTTAGCCATTTGAGTTGGGAGCGTTATTCAGAGACATGGTCATATTTTCGAAGGTTGTAAACAAATCGAAAGCAGTTATTGAGAAGCCGGTCTAGTTTGTTGAGAAGGTCTGCATTCAGGTCAAAATAGCACACATCACCATAGTCGATAATAGGAAAAATTAAAGTCTGCATGAGCATTACCTTAGTGCTAGGAGGGAGGAAGTTCTTCAAGCGGTACAATGAACGTAATCATCCTGTCACTCGCTGACTGACAGATGTAACTTGAGCCCGCCAGTTGAGGTGGCTATCCATGTTAACCCAAGATTTTTAACGACTACTACTATAACTGAATACAACATTTTTTTATATATTATAAATTGCTCGCTCGCGAGCATGAATGATGAGGTTAATGAATGTCGAGGAAGCGAAACATGTGTGTTTGAACCGGAGCATTTGGCGTTCCATAGTCTCTGCCTACCCCAATGGGAGACAGGCGTGACGATAGATAGATAGATTATAAATTGTTGTCTTTAACTGTTGTTTCGAGTGTGGGTGTACACTGTGTCTGTTAGCTGTATGTTTGTAAAGTCCCCTACGACACAGAATTTACTCACAGTGCAGGAGTTGTTTTTTCAAATAGAAAGATAGAGAAAGACAATAACATGAAAAAATAAGACACTAAAAGTTAAAAAATAATCGTTTTCATACACTTTGAAAATAAACTCGGTGTATTGACCGCCATCACCGCTCAGCTGATCGCCATTGCAGGAGCCTAATACACACATACCTACAGTGACTGCGCGATTAAGTCTTACTTTCCACGATTGAAATGAAATGAAATATTTTATTCGCTGAAAATATGGTAGATAAGGATGTTACATAATAAGGGAAAGCCCGACATACTCGCCTAAGATGGCATGCGAATTTTAAAAACTTATGCTAACATTAACATTATCACGTGTAACAATACCATGAGTTGAGATTATTATCAAATTAAATTAAATAACTAAAAAAAACCAGTACAATATTCAATGGCTACAAGATAAAAATTCGTTCATGTTGTAAAAACACCCATCTAGGAGCCATTTAAATAATTATTTACGAAATAATCTTAATAGCAACCCACGAATCGTAATAGGAATCGAATTGAATATTTTTATAACCATCACGTAGCTATTTTTTTATGCAGAGCTGGGAACATTGCAACATAGCAAGTTTTGTGGGGTCTCTGGATAGGTGTTTCTTGTTGTCACTTGCTTTTTCAAACCATTCTGGGTGCTTTTACAAACATAGCTATTTCCAAAATATATAAAGAAAGTAAAGTAAGCAGCTTTAACTTTTAAATAGTGACCTATATGAATAAAGTGGGTGTACACCGCATATGGCACGGATACATTTTTTTTGTACGAGGTAAGCTCTATTAATATCTGTGGAGTTACACAGTTTACACACCTTAATAATATGCCATATCGTAGCACTGAGGCTACCTCCATCGCCATCCATGATAGGCGGTTATTGCAGCCTTTTCGCTAACAACCCTTTTCAAATTCTTCAACGCGTTAAGATGACTACAGATGCTTTTTATTTGAGGCTTCCAATTGCAATGTTTTTCTAGCATAAAACCTAAAAATTTAACGTGGTCCACTTCTTGTATGGATTGATCTAAACATTTACATAACTTGTTACGGTTGTTATAATAATTGTGAAACTGTATAATTTTTGTTTTGGATAGGTTTATGTTAAGATTATTTGCTTCTAGCCAGTGCCTTACAGAATCTATTGTAGAGTTTAAAATAATTTCACGGCTATCAATTTTATTTTTGTCTGATACAATAACTGAAATATCGTCGGCAAAAAGGACACATTTATGAGCTATTGCGTTGGGTATATCATTAATGTATAAAGGAAACAGGAGTGGTCCCAGTACGCTCCCCTGTGGGACCCCGAAATTATTATTTTGATTTGTTGATTTGAACTGCCCGCACATTGATTTTTATCAAACTGGGTAATCTCAACACAATGTTTACGATTTGTGACGTAACTTTGGATCCAATTTAGTGCGGTTCCCCTAATTCCATACCTGTCACATTTATTGAGTAGGACATCATGTCGGACAACGTCAAATGCCTTACTCAAACTCATATCGAAAAATATGGCAGATTTAACAGTTTATTCTGATTTACTAAGTAACATTGAATGAAAATAGGGTTTTATATCATCACACACTGTTTAAAATAATTTAAGATGAATCTTTATACGGTCTGTGTTGTTTTATTCAAATATGTTGCTAATGCATATCCTCCTTTTTACTTTAAAGTAGATGTTTTTTTCTTAATTAAATCATCAATATACAGCTACATTATCAGCGAGTAACATGAGTTGAATGACCACATTTTATAAAGCTAGGAATTCGGGTTCCCCCTGGAACACGGTATTATGCGAGCGACATTTATATAACTAAACGACTTAACAAATCTTTACAGACTAAATAAATTATTTTATAAACATATCACATTTCTGACAAAAAGCATAAATAATAATATGTTGTTGTAGGTAGTTTTGACGTGACAACGTCTTATAAATTGGTTTGCCGGGTGACACTTCAAGAAACTGCGTTACGCTCCGCTCACGTTATGCGCTCACAATGAGAGCGAGTGAGAGGCACGCGTCCCGCCTAAGAGCGAGAGAGACAGACATAAAAAGTGAAAGGCACGCGTCTTTCATCCTTCTTCCTACTATACGAATGAATATTCACATTAAAATTATTTTACCACTCAAAGTCGTTGTCACGTAAAACTTTCGCCCGTATACCGACTTTACAGGCAACCAATTTTTTTTTTCTGGATGAAAAGGTTTTCACGTCGACTGTCGATTATCACTTTGGAGGACAAATAATACCCGATGCAATCCAAGAAATATATTAGAAGACAGGTGGTCTGGACGTATGACATGCGGTGTTTGGGCTGGATGTCGTCAGCGGGCAGCACCCGGTGAATTATGCGAGACAACTGGTCGCCTTAACAGCGTGGAGTATATTCGAATACTATCAGATATTTTACTATCAACAACGCGAATCTGTTACCCTGAAATGGCACCTATCTTTGTGGTGTAAGACAATAGTCCCATACATAAATCATGAGTGGTTTAGTACTCAAAGAGAGGCTGTAAAGTTAATAGATTTGCCTCCAAAGAGCCCTGATTTGAATCCCATTGAGAATCTTGTGGGGTTTAATGATCCAACAGTGGGATCCAACTCGAGATTGAGCCCATGATTCTGTGCGCTGTGCATTTGGGAGTCACTCTGAGGCTCGCAAGTGTGTGCTAATATGGTTGCCTCAATGCAAGAGAGGCTGCAGGAGGTAATTAATGCAAATGGTCGCTACTGGCTACATTAGATTATAATTCACTATGTGTTTGTATATACTCGCATATACAAAATTAATTAAAATAATTAATTAGGTAATTAAGATCATTAAGAAAAATATTTTTTTTTAATATTTATAACGTGTTTCTGTTCATATTCTTTCCTCGGAAAAATATACTAATACTATAATAAAATATTTTGGCACTTTTTGCCGACGCCATACATAATATCAAACATAATTATTATCGTTTATAAAATATTGTAGGGATGTCAGATATCAGGCGGGGTCGCGGCAGTAATGCTATAATGTAGATCCCGTGACCTCACCATTCAATGGGATCGGATTTAGGAACACCATGGTGGTTTTAGTGGGTAGTCCCGGCGCTTCTCGTCGGGGAGTCACCACACTCTCCCTAGACTGAGCCCCTTTAGGGGCCCAGCCTGAGCGGGTCAGCCCGTAAATTGTTTGGTTTCCACCGTGAGTCAAAAAAAAGGGATGTCAGATATTATTGCCACTTAGTTGATGTCACATATTTATGCTTTTTGTAAGGAATCAATTCAAATAACAGAAATAGAAAACGATACATATATTAGCTCTCCACAAGGGATCATAACATTTTGCCACCTGTAACGTCACATATTTATGCTTCGAGAGTTTATCACAATTATTTGACATCTAATTTCATCATCACATCATTTTGATACCACTTTATTTCGCTGCCTGATAATATCAGATATTTTTGCTGCGTACGTGCAGACATATATTATTGAACTCGTTCTTGGGACTGATACTTTTGTTAATCTGTTCATAGTCATATACCTATTTATGCTCGTGACTATACCATCCATCATAATTGACAAGAATTAAAACTAGTATTACCGGCAAAATGGCTTCTTGCACAGCAGCTTTTCTTTTCATGTTACCTGTTGATTCTTATGCAATAAGGATAAATATTATATTTTACCAAAAAAGCTGCCACTATGTGTAATACTTGACCGTTACTTACAGAACAAAATCAATGCACAGTAGGTGGTAAAAGTAGTCAATGCACATTGATAACCAACTGCCCTTCATTATTAGCGCTAGTTAACAAGCAAGAAAGAACACCATCAGAAGTAGATTTATTGAAGGCTGTACATTGTGGTTTTGAAGGAACAACACCTACTGTAAGTATTACGTACGAGATAACAATTACTGCTTATAATAACTGAAGATCAGGAAAAATGTAAAGCAATTTAACCATTAAATGAACTGTGGCTTAACTGAGCCAAATGGTTACAATAGTGAACAGAAATAATATGTACACACATGTAAATATGAAAAAAGGATAGGCATTACAATAGCATATTAGCAGAGAATGTCACCTATGCACAAAAGCGTTTTAAAATAAAATTTCAAAATTAAGAAAGTCAGCAAAGGTAATAACAATGAAATATTATGTAAGTTTTAATCAATACAATTCTTCTTAATTACAGGTATGCTGTCCAATAGAAAACAAATCGATACCAAATACTCGTTGTTATACACCGGAAGGGAAACCTGGCAAATGTAGAGACATAAAATCATGTAAGAACATACAAAGGCTATTACTACCACCGGTGAGGTCTGATAACGCTGAATACGTGGAAAAATCAAGGTAAACTATAATGAATGTGTTATTGTTAAAATAAAGAATGGTGTTAAATAATATACAAAATTTAAGAGATTGCTCTAGTCATAAACAATAATAATATTCTTTTACCAAATACACCCAACACATCTAGTCTCAAAGTAAGCCGAGCTTGTACTATTGATACTAGTACATTTTTTTGTACATACATATTATAGATAGAAACACCCAAAAACAAATATCCATGTTCACGCACACAAATGTTTGACTTGGGCAGGAATCAAACCCGCGACCTACAACGACCTTATGAACGTGAATTTTGTATAATATTTACAAACATATCCATTTCAGATGTTACGGTCGTGACCAATACAGCGTATGCTGTGGTCCAGAACCAGAACTAAAGCCTACAGAGAAAGGGAATTGTAGGAATAAATTGTCGGCGTTTCCACCCGACCCATCGAGTGATTGCTGTGGACTCCAGGCCTCTCAGGTTATTGATAAAGCCAGTAAGTGAGATCAATGCAAAAATACATATTGAACATTTGTAGATGCCGATGACGGTGATAACTATTCTGTCGATGATACTGAGAGAGTTAAAACAGGTCTGATGCCTTGCTAGATAGCATGCTTGGCATTATTAAATTTTATCGTGTTTAAAGAAGCTAAACACCGCGAAACATGAGATTTCATAAAATATTGTAGAAATGATAACTCCAAAAATTATTCATTTAAAAGTCTCATTTACTCGACTCAATCTCATCATTAATAATAAAACTAAAAACATACACTGAAACTAAATATGTATATAAATGAATCACAAAAGAAGAAACGGATACAAGACTACGCATAATAAAGATATACCTGCCCAGTGCCCACACAAAATTATAATACCTGTTTCCTGTAAAATTTAACTAACTTTTCACTTTGATTCAGGACCTGTCAGTGACCTGGTAGATATAGATGAATATCCATGGTTGGCGCTGATAGAATATGCCAGAGGGAGCCTTATTAAAGTCCTATGTACTGGTTCTCTTATCAGTCGCAAGTATGTCATTACAGCTGCACACTGTTTAACTGGCGAAGTATTAAAAAATAATGTACCGTAAGTAGCCGCTCCTTTGATTTGCTAGTACTTTATTCAAGAGCAATTAAATATCATTGACAACATGATAAAATCAATGTCCAGAGTTTTCTACTTTGTTCTGCCTGTGACTTTACATATCTTACATTTTTCCTGGGATAATTTTTAGGATTATTGATTTTGAATCATTAATTGTTCTATTTAGACGTCTCCGTGGTCCAGTTGCTAGCGTATGCGACTGCTGATCGGAGCTAACGGGTTCGATTCCCGGGTCGGGCAAAAATGTTACCAGGTTTTTCAAAATTCTCAGTAGCAGCACGGAGTCTGATGATGTACTCGGTAACGGCAATAGGCTCGCCGCCTATTACCTGGGACCTAAAAATTCATGGCGAAATGTGGGATACAGGAGTCATAACAAATATATATATAAATTGTTCTATTATAATTTCTACATGATCGAACCCTGCTATCGACTTAATAAGGTGGTTAACATTGCTACAGCAATTCATAGTAATCAGTACAGATGTTTCTTTTTAGCAAGAATGTCCGTCTCGGAGAATATGACACCAGTCATACAGGTTCCGATTGTGTTACAACTCCTGGCGGTGGTGAAGACTGTTCCGACGGAGATATCAAAATACCGATTGAGAAAACGATCACTCACCCGGAATATAAACCTGGTGACACAAAGCACGACATCGCTTTAATCAGGTTGGCACAAAGGACACCTTATACAGGTTGGTTTATATCTATGGCAATTTTCCAGTTTAGCATGATATGTCGAAAGCCTTCGCGACATATATGTATAATATATATAATACTAGCTGACCCGGCAAACTCCGTATCGCCTTTTTACGGTCTTTTTTTCATATTCCTTTTTTTCCAAACCACTTTTCCAGGAAATTCTGAACAAAGTTACCAAAGCCAATCAGTGCTTAAAATCTAAAACTCTGAAATTTAGAGTTTATAAAGGCATACAAACGAAGGGTTCCGTAGCTAAAAAAGGCAAAAATCGGAACCCTTATAGATTCACCATGTCTGTCCGTATGTCACAACCGTTTTATTCTGAAATTATTGTAACCGCTCCTTTGAAAATTGGTAGGTACGACTTTTATAAAAACATAAAAAAGGAATGAAAATTAAGGAGGGCTATCCCTACATAGAACTGACGTGAAAAATATTTTTCCATGATTAATACATGCGCGGTATCTATAGATAGATATTTCAAATTATTTTAAGGTTCATAAAACCATAGTTTCGAAAGGTTATTAAAAGATAGACGCTTCCAAAGTGGTAAAATGAGTGCACCACCGCTCTTCCCCTCTCTAACTTTTTTAGCAAGAGGGTGGCAAATCTAAAAAATACAATCGTAATAAAAAGTCCAACGAAGATTGGTTTGAATGATGTATGTACTCAGCAGTTTTTAAGAAATATCACATGAGTCCGGTATGCGCCTGGCGTGGACAACATAACATAACTACACGCCTTTTATCCCCGAAGGGATATGCAGAAAGTGTATTACACACCCACACTTCGCAAGTTATGTTTCGGTTCCAATGTAATAGGGGGCGAGCCTATTGCCATCTACCGGGCACATAACTAAGCGAGCGATAATTAACATTTATAATGCACATTGATTGTGCACACACATGCACACACACAAACTTCGGCAAATCAGAGGTGTGTGCCCAGGGTACATAGGGATCGAACCCGAGACCAATGACAACTGATGTAGTGATGTGTATGATTAAATTACTAATATGCATATTAAAAAATAGGGGTTGGTGCTAAAAGTCTGAAAATTAAGAGTTGTATGTATTTTTATTTCCACATCATAAATAAAATAAAAATCACAAATAAAGCCGAAAAATAAAAAAATATTTTTTTCGGCTGGCCACGCTTATGTTTTAGGGGTTCGAAAAATAGATTACGGCCGATTCTCATGCCTACCGAATATACATGCAAACTTTCAAACAAATCGGTCTAGCCGTTTCGGAGGATTATTTTAACTAACACTGTGACACGAGAATTTTATATATATGTATAAATTATCTGTATATATAAAATCCTTGCGTTACTGACTGACTGACAGACACGCTACAGCCGAAACTACTGGGCGCACGTAGGTCAAATTTGGCATGTGTGATTCTTGGGGTAGTGTAGGGTAGCCCTGAGAGAGAATTTTTGGAAATTTCCCCGTTAAGGGTATAAAGCAGGGGTTCAGAGTTTGTATGAAACTTTTTATTCCTTCAATGAATAAACTTTAAACTTTGTATATTGGTTCCTCAAATGAAGTTAGTTAACACTAAAAAAATCTTTTTGGAAATTCTTACGCTAAGGCGGTAAAAAACGAAAGGCAGAATTTGTATGAAATCTTTATATTCGTTCAAGGGATTAACTTCAAATTTTGCATATTTGATCCTAATACATTTATTTTGAAATTTTTTCTCCTAAGAGGGTAGAAAAGGGAGTCAGAGTTTGTGTTTGTAATATTCTGTTTATATAAAATCCTTGCGTTACTGACTGCCTGACAGATACGCTACAGCCGAAACTACTGGGCGCAAGTAGGAGAAAATTGGCATGTGTGTTCCTTGGGGAGTGTAGGATAGCACTAAGAGAAGATTTTTGGAAATTCCTCCCCTAAAGAGGTAAAACAGAGGTTCAGATTTTGTATGAAATTTTTTGTTCCTTCAAATGATTAACTTTAAACTTTGTATATATTGGTTCCTCAAATGAACTTAGTGAACACTAAGAACACCTTTTTGGAAATTCTTACCCTAAGAGAGTAAAAAGAGGAGTCAGAATATTTATCATTTCCATCATGGTTCTGAACATTTGCGCGGATTGCCTGCATTGTTAGGTCCATAATGTAAGTGGATGCTCCTGTTTCATCATGTCTATGTTCAGGAGGCTAACTAAATGCACATCAAATTTTAAATTGATTTTGCTTGAGTATTATGGACATTAAATATATACAAGAAACATAGAAGGTGTAACAGTTACAGCACTTTACAAAAGTTTAATTGTTATCTTAATATATAAAATCCTTGCGTTACTGACTGACTGACAGACACGATACAGCCGAAACTATTGGGCGCAGGAAGCTGAAATTTGGCATGTATGTTCCTTGGGGACCGTAGGGGAGCACCAAGAAGGGATTTCCCGAAATTCCCACGGGATCGGCCAAAACGGGTAAATAAAAAAAAATGCAGGCGTAGCTGCTGGCGTCCTCTAGTGTATTATAAAATACCTGCCAATCAAAAAGAGTGTCCGTGAGTTTTATTGCCAGTTCTTTCTTATGGTTCTACGCTCTTGCTTTGCAAACGTGGCAGTAAATGTAAATGTAGAAGCATACAGTAATAATGATTTAAATTTGACGTTACTTTGTGAAAACTTTTATACCTTCAAGGGAATAACTTCCAACTTTGTATATCGAATCCTCAAGTGACTTTAGTGAATTCACCTCTAGGATGGTGAGCGTAATATTCACGCGAGCGAAGCAGCGGGCAAAATTATTGGATATCCTAGTGAAATATCAGATTTCTTGAACGATGCTCTCGATTAGTCACCCAAGACAAGTCATGGTGATAATCGGCAATTAATAAATATGTCCCTTAAGGATTATTAAAACCCGGACATTCAAAATTAATAAGACTTAACATGTAAAATGTTGATGACTTCTAAATCTATGTTTTCAGATTTCATTCGTCCCATCTGCCTGCCAAGCTTCGACGCCGCGCGGAAAAATCCTGCCCCCGATTTCACTGTAGCCGGATGGGGTAGTAGTAGTAATAACGATTTTGGGTCCAACGCAGATATTAAAAAGAGATTTGAACTATCTTTTGTCAATTTAACAGTAAGTCATTTCATTTTAGTAACTAGTACAAAATCTTATCGAGCCTGCCCGTCTAGAATATATATACGACGCAGGTGATGTATGTGAAACCTGGCATGGTTGTCACGTAAAGGATTAAAATCAAAGACGTGTTTATGTATCAAATATTGAGCTATACTGTTCCACATTACAGACCTACATTACGATATTATACGGAGTTTAGGCTAGTTATACAATACAGCGAAATGATCAATCATTAAATAAAAATTCAACTTGTTTTGAACTTGTCCCGAGTGTGGTCATCATGCCATCTTCGTTCGGGTTTTCCCCGTCGCAGGTAATCGGTATTTAGTTTCAAATTTACATGGGGGCCTATTATGAGTGGGTGTAACTGAAGTCTAATGTATTTGGCTCGTACGTTAGGATAGTTTGGAGCGCTACGTTTTGTTTCGATAACGATCTGTAATTTTTATCTAAGGAAAGCCACTATCTAAAACGCCTACACCAAAATGTTCGAGTGGGACTTGTGAATAATCTTCATCATATCAGCCTAGAGACGTCCACTGCTGGATTCAGGGCTTTCCACACAGACCAATCTTGAGCAGCCCGCATCTAATGGTTTCCCGCAGTCGTAACAATATTACCGGCCTACCTGGCGAGAGGCCCTATCCCTGCTGCGTCGTCGAATATACTTACAAAAAGATTACAATTTAGAATTATAATCAAAACATAACCGACCACAGGAGCGAGCCGTGAAAATAATATGTTATACGAACTACAAAAATGATTTAAATTTGTTTACAGGAATGCCAGGCAGAGTATGACAAACCTTTAAGAAGACTGGCCTTGTGGAGAGGTCATATTTGTGCTAGAGGTAAAACAGGCAAAAGGTTTTGCAACGGCGATTCAGGCAGTCCTCTCATGTACAAAGTCGGTATTGTGCACCACGTTGCAGGTATTGTTATCTTTGGACCCCGCAGTTGTGGTGAGACGGTAACCCCTGAGGTGTATACCAACATATACGTATATAATGGTTGGATTAGGAGCAACATCGAGCCATAACGATGTTTGTGAGAACCAAAGAAGTGGTATTTAATTCTGAGATTTTTGCATTTCCTAATATAATATTATCATAAGATCAATGTAATGGTATAATATAAGACTAAAGATTACTTTTGTTTTACTTTTATTTTTTATGTCTACCCCCTGAACTCTGACCTAATAGGTTTTTTATTCAAATTAACTAATAGGTATCTTCAAAGTGTTGCAGCAACCGAAGGGCCAATTCTCGTGGTAATAATTTTCATAATCCAGTTTCGGTGTAGTATCGATGTCACATTTATGTCATGTATCTCCTAAATTAACTGATACTTGAATGATATAGCGACTAGATCTTCCGGAACCGGCGAGCATGTATGAACAGAGTAATTAATGTAGAGGAAGCGCGTGAGGTTTGTAAGGATAGATGCAAGTGGCGTTCCGTTCTCTCTGCCTACCCCGACGGGAAAAAGGAGTGAGTATAATTATGTTTGTAGGTGTATCTTAAATTGAACAAAGTCTCAAACATGTCAACATCGAACTATAGTGTCAAACATACATACATACATAGACTCACGCCTGTTTCCCGGAGGGGTAGGCAGAGGAACTACGGAACGCCATTTGCAACGATCCTCACATATCTCTCTTGCTTCATTCACTCCCATCAGATTCCTCATGCATGCTCTTCTGTTCAGGGTGCTTCTAACCTGTCCTGTTTTTAGGATGTCTCCAATCTGGTCAGAGAACGTCCGCCTAGGTCTTCTCCTTCGTCCTGTCCCTTCCACACTTGCCTTATATATCTGCTTGGTCAGTCTTTCGTCATCCATCCTCTCCACGTGCCCAAACCATCTTAGCACACCTTTCTCGATGCTTGTCACTACATCTTCTTTTACCCGACAACACTCTCTTATCACACAATTCTTTACTCTGTCAGTCAAAGAAACACCACACATACTTCGCAGTGCTCTCATTTCTACAGCATTTATTCTACTTTCATGACTCTTCTGCCATACCCAACTATCACTACCATACATAAGAGTAGGTACTAACACCCCTCTATGGACAGCCAAACGTGCCTTTTTG
Organism: Euclidia mi; assembly: GCA_944739405.2. NCBI lineage: Eukaryota > Metazoa > Arthropoda > Insecta > Lepidoptera > Erebidae > Euclidia > Euclidia mi. Next base: position 63,034,038 of record OX123192.2, read on the forward strand.
GACACGTTTTGGCTATTCATAAACGCCTTCAGAGCTCCATTCACTCTATTACCTGCATTAACTCTTCTTTCAATATCTTCTACATTCTTACCATCGCTTGTAAACAGCGTACCTAAATATACAATTTATTTTTTATAACAAAACTCATTCACTTGCTCCACTCGCTGTCCATCGATCATAACATTACAAGCCGTAACGCATTCCTCCTTTTCTAAAATCATAACTTTCGTTTTACTTACATTCACTTTCATCCCTTTCCTCTCTAACGCACCATGCATGATTGTTACCATCTCCTGCAACTCCTCCGCTGAAGACGCAAGTATAACCTGATCATCAGCATAAGGGAGGCATTTGACAAGTAACTCTTTCATCCTTAAACCACAGTCACTATTTTTCAAATCTTGCAAACAACTGTCCATGAAGAGGTTGAACAGCCACGGTGGCGCTACACATCCCTGTCTAACACATGTCTCGATGGTAAACCAATCCGTGTACGACCCATTTATCCTCACACAAGCTCTATAATCTTCATAAAGGGATTTCAGAGCTCGTATGAGGCTGCTGTTCACCCCATACATCGACAATACCGACCACATTTCATTCCTCACCACTTTATCGTAAGCCTTTTCCAAATTCACGAATGCGCAATAGACCTTTTGACCTTTGGCCAAGAATTTTTCGGCTATGCACCGCAAGGAAAAGACTTGATCCGTGCACCCCATACCCTTTCGGAATCCTGCTTTTACATCCCATATTTTCTTGTCGGTTACTTCCATAACTCTTTCAATCAGTACCTTCGCATACAATTTGCCAACAATGCTGAGAAGGCTAATGCCTCTGTAGTTCTTGTAGTCTTGTTGCGAGCCTTTTCCCTTATAAAGAGGCACAACCACCGCTGTAGCCCAGTCATCAGGTACTCGGCCGGTGCTCCAGCACAAGTTAAATAAGCGCTGCAGCTGACCAACTATGATGCCCTGTCCAGCCTTCAGCATTTCAACTGTAATCCTATCATATCCTCCAGCCTTACCTAATTTCATACTTCACAATCTCATCCACACCAATATCGCTTTCATCATAGCTATTATTACCATTCATTTTGTCGATCGATGTCTCTATCGCCGTTCTTTCAAATAGACCTTTAAAATACTCCTTCCATCTCTTCAGCACGCATGATTCACCATTCAGTATCTTTCCATTCTTGTCTCTGATTGACGTGTATTCTGAGGATTGAGTTCTTCCTCGAACTGCACGAACGGATTTCCAGAAAAACTTTATGTTTCTCTGGAAATCTTCAGACAGTCTGCTATCAAACTCAGCTTTCTTTTCCTCTTTTTTCCTTTTAACAATTTCTTTCACAATTCTTTTTGACCTTACAAACTCCTTTCTTGCTTCATATATGTCATTACTCGTTGCCTTTCCCATTCTTTCATTTGCTCTGGCAGCCAACCAATCTAACCAAGCTTTCTTCTTCTCTGACACTGCTGATTGTACATCCTTGTCCCACCATGTATTCTTAAACTTTTGTATTTTCCTTCTCTTGATCACACCACATACTTCAGACGCTACACATACTATCTCTTCTTTAAAAGATTGTCATAATTCTTGCATATCATTTATGCCATCGAACCTCTCAAATCTTGCTATCAATCTTCGCTTATACTCATCTTTCACATCTTTTTCTTGCAGATTTTCTAATTTTATCCTTTCTAAGACCCTATTTTCATTATGTTCTCGGTGTCGCCATCCTTTAAAGAGTCCACTTATCCGGCTCATCACCAAGAAGTGGTCTGTGTGGATGCCGATCCCTCGATACACCCTTGTATCTAACACATTCTTTCTCAAACGTTCATCTACAATTACAAAATCAATCATACTTCTTCTAACATTCTTAGCCTCACGTGTATACATGTGTATCCTTTTGTGATAAAACATGGTGTTTGTCACACAAAGGCTCCACTCTAAACAAACCTCAAGCAATACTTTTCCATTTTCATTCACACTCTCATCACCAAATCCACCTAAAATCTTTTCAAATCCATCTCGTTTTACTCCCACCCATCCATTAAAATCACCTAACAAGATCAATCTTTCGTTATCCTTACATTTCCTCAAAATCGCTCTTAAATTCTCTCAAAATTCCTGCCTTTCGTCTTGTTCTTGCTGTGACATACCCGCTACTATATTGACCGGGGCGTAAACCCCTACAATAAACAGACGAGTAAGTCCTACTTTCATTCTCATCCACAATAATCTAGCATTTACACATTCAAATTCCTTAACGCACTCATTCATTCGCGCAGACAGTATTAAACCAACTCCCTTGCAGACTCTGGTGGTACTGTCTACCCCAGACCAATAAGCCGTGTAGCTGTCATGCTTGGTGGGGCCACAACCTTTCCTTTTTGTCTCATTCACACATAGAACATCAATCTTTCTATCATCCATCATCTGGCATACTTCATTCAATTTACCATCCATTCTTCCTCCAACATTTAATGTTGCAAACCGGCTTTCCGTAGGCCGCTTTTTGCCCTCGCGGCAAAAGAGACGTGACGGGTTGCGAACTATAGTGTCAAATTAGACTATATTGACATAATGTAGTAGAATATCAATTGTGAGTCAATTAAAAATCAAATCTCATTTCGTGTCCTATTCGAGAAACGATTTCAGGACTGGATCTAGTTCATGGGGCAGGTAGCGACGACAACGTTAAAGAATAGGTACCTATGTAGTTTTAATCAAAATTCTAGAATTGTTTTAACACGCTTTTACTACAGTGACATGCATGTCATGAAACCTGTAATAAAAAGAAAGAACTATGAAACTGAATTTTACCACAAACTAGTAGCTTAGGTGACAATGAAATAGTATGGGTATTTATGACTGAAATAATATGATGCTGGAGCTCAAAGATAGGAGATAATTCCTGGAACGCCTACTAGTTAACCCGACGAGAGTGCGCCTATTATAACTACCTTTGATCTTTATCCTGACAACAAAAAGCGTGTTTCAATACTTTTTATTCTTTTAGTTTAGTTGTTTGCCAATGGGTATTACCAAAATGCATTGAATACCTGACACCGCCAGTAAACCTGATATCAAGCCGACGAAGCGACAGCCGGACAGCAAATGTAATTTACTTCATAGTGCGCTCTGCTCTCGGGTAGAATCGACGTCTTAATGCGTAGTGCTACTGTGATATTACTTCTATCTACAATATGAACAGTATTACATTTTGTGTATCTTTCTTACTCTGCTGTATGGTTAAAGGACGTAAGTTTATCTTGATATATCTTTATACAAATGTGTGAAACATTATTCAAAATCATGTTAAAAAAAAAATTTTAATACATTAACATTTGTGATGCACTATCATAACTGTTTAGAGTTGAAACTAGTATATTGCCGGTAACATGTCTTCTTGCATAGCAGCTGTTTTTTTTAATGCTACCTATTATCCTTATGCAATAAGGAAAATATAATATTTTACCAAAAAAGCTGCCACTATGTGTAATACTTGACCGTTACTTACAGAACAAAATCAATGCACAGATGGTAAAAGTGGTCAATGCATACCGATAACCAACTGCCCTTCATTATTAGCGCTAGTTAACAAGCAAGAAAGAACACAATCAGAAATAGATTTATTGAAGGCTGTACATTGTGGTTTTGAAGGAACAACACCTACTGTAAGTATTACGTACAACAAAACAATTACTGCTTATAATAACGATATGTGAAGATCAGGAAAAATTAAAAGCAATTTAACCATAAATGAACTGTGGCTCAATTGACCCAAATGTTTACAATAGTGAACAGAAATAATACATCAATGTAAATATGAAAAAGTATGGGCATTACAATAGCATATTACCAGAGAATGTCACCTACGAGGGGAGTTCAATGTATTCTCGGTATCGAGGTGATATACTAATGATAAGGGTAATTTAATTATCTCATTAGTTAATGACACTCTTTGAGGGTATAAATACAAAATTTCATTTAATTGCCACCATTAGTATTCAAGATATCATTGCGAAAAGACAACTATGATGACTGATTCGACAATGATGAAAAAAGTCGAGCATCGTGCAGTGATAAAATTCCTCACAAAACAAGGAAAAGCTCAAAAAATTATCCATGAAGAAATGGTGGCTGTTTACCAAGATTCTGCGCCTTCATTATCTACAATTCAGAAGTGGTCAAGTGAATTCAAACGGGGTAGAGAGAGCATTGAAGACGACCCGCTGGTGGGCCAATTTGTGCCGCTACTGAAGAAAACGTCAAATTAGTCGGAAAACTTGTACTTGAAGATGCCTGTGTAAGAGTGAAAACATTAGCAGAAATGACTAAGCTATCCGTGGGTACCATTCACACAATCCTTCATGAGCGCCTGAATTTGTCAAAGGTCAGTGCAAGATGGGTGCCGCGAATGCTCACCGCGCTACAGAAACAAGTGCGAGTTGACTGTTGTAAGGAGTTTTTGGACCTCTGTGGTGAAAATCCGCAAAGTATTTTCGATCGGATTGTTACTGGTGATGAAACTTGGGTTCATCACTATGACCCTGAGAGCAAGCAAGAGTCTATGCAGTGGCAGAAAAAAGGATCAGACCCGCCGAAGAAGTTCAAAGTCACTCCGTCCGCAGGAAAACTCATGGCCACGGTGTTTTGGGATTCTAAGGGAATCTTGCTAATCGAGTACACAAAAAAAGGTCAAAGTATTACTGCTGCATCATACGTAACCACCCTGCGTAATTTAAAGGAGGCAATTAAAGAAAAAAGACGTGGAAAATTAACCGCAAGTGTGTTGCTGCTTCACGACAACGCGCCGGTTCACAAGGCGCGCCTTGCCCAGGCTGCTGTGCGGGAGTACGGATTTGAAGAAATCAATCATCCACCCTACAGTCCGGACCTGGCCCCTAGTGATTATTATCTATTCCCTAGTCTTAAAAAAGACCTTCGTGGAAAGCATTTTTCGGACGATGAAGAGTTGAAGGGAGCAATAAACGAACATTTTTCGGGCCATGAAGAAAAATATTTTTCAGAGGGAATTGAAAAGTTACTTTCAAGAACAAATAAATGTATTGAGATGTTAGGGAAGTATATTGAAAAATATTTTTTTTTCAGAATTTTCCGCCTTTTCCTTCATACCTATACCGAGAATACATTGAACTCCCCTCGTATGCACGAAAGAGTCTTAAAATAAAATTTCAAAATTAAGAAAGTTAGCAAGGTTAACAATTATGTTAATTTTAATCAATACAATTATTCTTAATTGCAGGTGTGCTGTCCAATAGCAAACAAATCGATACTAGATAGTCGTTGTTTTACACCGGAAGGGAAACCTGGCAAATGTAGAGACATAAAATCATGTAAGAACATACAAAGGTTATTACTACCACCGGTGAGGTCTGATAACGCTGAATACGTCGAAAAATCAAGGTAAACTGTAATCATTATAAAGGTGTTAGGTATTGTTAAAATAAATAATGGTGTTAAATAATACACAAAAGGAGAATTACCAAAACTGGGCTATTTTGTGACACGTTGGCTTCTATAAGGAAAATCTTCTTTTATTTTATAATTATATATATAATATTAATTTTATGTTAAAGCGTATTGGGGATTTTTAGTTCTAAAATAAAAGTATCTGCGTTGTTCCGGTCCTGATATCGCCATTTCATATTCAAAACTCATTAAGCATATTCCGGCAAATGTTTACAGTTTCTTGCAAACTCCTTTTAATAGGGAAAAATGACATTCACAGTGCAGTGTGACATAGCAAAAGTTCTAAAAAGCAACATAACACCAAAATCTATGATATTTTGAAACATGTATTGTGGTGAACTATTTTCTATAAATAACTAGCTTTTGCCCGCGGCTTCGCTCACGTTAAATTCGGGGTAACACAAAACTCCTTCATCGTTCGATAGTAATTTTCGTTTTAATTCTGTTCATAGGGACTAATAAGAAATATGATAATATGCAAGAAGAACACGGAATCCCTATAGACGCGCTATGTCTGTCAGTCTATCCGTATGTCACAGCCACTTTATGCCGAAACTATTCAGTTTACACATTTGAAAATTGGTAGGTAGATGTACTCTGTGCACCGCTTTACGACGTTATAGAAAATAAAAAATATTGAATATAAAGGGGGGCTCTTCATAAATGTAACTGATGTAGAAAATGGGTCGTTAAAAATTACTTTTGAGTTTCCTAAAACCATTGTTTCTCAAAGTCAATCGTTTGAAAGATATACGGTTCCAAAGTGGTAAAATGGGGGTGTCTCCCCCTCTAAGTTTTAAAGTAAGAGAGTGACAAATCCAAAAAATATATATGCTGCAGATCGTTATAAAAACTTCCAACGAATATTGGTTTGAACGATATGTAGTCAGCAGTTTTTGAAATAAAGCACATCCTAAAAACCGCAAATATAGCTTTGTCGTTTATACAAATCTTATTAATAGTTAGTCGAAGATAATGGCTATGGTAAGTGGATACCTCCACTACGGAACCCTTCAAGAGCGAGTGTGACTCGCAATAGCGAATAGCTTTTATAATGTTTCGTCCTAGGTGTTACTTGTAGCCGGTTGCCATTACAAAGCTTTGGTGCAATAAGATTCTGCATTAACAGGACTGGAACACCAACGTTCAATCTCAAGTTGCGTGAAGGTACTCCTGATAATTGTAAGGAGTTCAGAAACTCTATAGGGTATGAAGTAACTTGGTCAGTATTCATGACATTATCTACCGAAATCAGCACAACATCACTTTGCATGCAGTCAAATGTCAAAGCCATGCACGGTGGTGCAGGTAGTACGGGAATGCGGAAAAAATATTTTTAATTCAAAATACGTTGCTTAAAACTATAAAACTTTATAAAATGATAAAACGAATATATTAGTGTATCAAGATAAAGATATAATAATAATAAATATATTTTTTAACATGGTACAATTATGGTTTTACATGATACAATACAATATAAATTGACTTGAAATTTATATTCCAATGAATCGCATTACGAAAAACAGGATAAAGTATTTAAGCAGAATTATAAACAAATATTAATTAATCAAATAATTAATACAGAAATAAAGGTTTATAGATGGGTGCTATTCAATAATAAAACTTTGGCATCATCATGAAGTGGATAGTTTTTTTATAAGGTACTGCACGTAAACTGTTGATAATGGGATCCGAGGTAGCTAAGAGCATATTCAGTACGTCTTCATTACAGGATAGACGAGAACATTTTCTTGAATGACCTAACCTATAATTGCGGTAGTCTTTGTTACGCGCTTCTTGAGCTTCCTCAGATACTATAATACTAATAAGTGCTGCTGTCTTACCCATTCCAATGGGTAAGACAGCAGCACTTATTATTTGTTTGCCATGCATTAATACTTTGTGCACTGTATTTGGCATATTATACCAGCTGTACAAACTAACATATAACTCGGCAGTTTCATAACAATATGTTCCAAACTTCTCTGGATCAATTAATTACCTCGTTAATGAGCAGCGTTAGATAATGACTTGGTATTTCCAGGATCGCAGATTTTTGCAGCTAAATTTGATGTATATATGATCTATAGGGTCTAATGAATCTCGTTAAGTGTATCATTGTCTAACGGTCGGTAACGAAGATAAGTTATAGTCTCATAATTGAAAACAAATGGTTCCATATTACCTGCTTCATTAAAAGTGTAATGACAAGTAAATACTCATTATATCATATAATATTTTTACGTTTTATTTAATACCACACAATAAAGCTACGAATAAACAAAGAATAAAAGCTGAATATACTAATATTTCAGTTTCATTCATACTTGAAACAACACTATTTTTTGCACGAAATTTGTTAATTGTCGATCACCCTACTTCTTTACATCATAAAATTAAAAAGTCTGATAATATGGTCGTATTTTTTGTATTGACCTGTTTCTAATAAGATCCTAGTATACGTGTACCAAATTGTAGGCATTTTAAACAAAGTCAAAAAAATATACTTTTTGGCGCCCCCGATCCACCGTGCCATGGTCTAATATATATCTATACACACTTTCGCATTTATGAGTGGAGAGTATTGGTTCAGCCGGTTTAAATAGCGTGAAATCGGTACATACTTACATACATACACATTTTCGCATTTATACCTAATATTAGTAGGGATTAATTAGCCAAGGCTGTTACAATAATTATAAGTTTATATAAGTAAGCGAACGAAGTGCTCCATATATGACTATGTAAAATGTGACAGTACTGACAGATATAGCACAAGTGCAGCACTCAAGGCATCCATAATGTCTTACGTCAGTTATTTTGACATGAAAACAGTCAAATTGCTTTTTCACCTAAGCTAATATCTCTATATCTCTATAGTATTGTGGAAATATAGTAGATTAGTAGCCAAGGGCTGTAAGGCATCAATTGCAGCCCGAGATATTTAGGCGCACGAGCGCAGCGAGGGCGCCTATAGTTCGAGGGTGCAATTGGTACTTACACCCGAGCTAGCTATTCTGCTTTACATCTCGATTGTGAGGTAAGTAGAAAAAAACCGGCATTACAAGAATAAAATATTTTATTTGTTGAAATCTATACATTTCAAATGAAATGAGAACAATCAGGCAAAATATTGTTAATTGCTGCTTCAGCTTCCATTTTCATTGAATCGGGAGTGCAACTTATATCTTCATCACTTGAAGAACTCATGTTTTTTCCTAATCAGCACGTAATTATAAAAAAATCCCAAAAAAAAAACAATATTTAAAGTAAAAGTTTTCTATTCCCGCCTTTTTTCATTAAAAAGAATCAAGTAGGTAAAGAACTTTTTTTTTTTTCAAGAACGAAATTGAGCTTTGCCGTTATTTAAAATTGATGACTATTATACTGACACGAAGACAAGGCTGAATACTGAATAGCAAAGCGACCTCTTTGGTCACTGGGCTGAATGCATGATGTCTATTGCCAGTATGATGGTTAGATGTACGCGAACTTTTTGAAAGAAAGAAGTGTTTTTTTTTTAATTACTTACCGCCCTAGGGCTTTTCTAGCTACATTATTACCCTAGAGCGCTAATTAGTCACCTACAAGCCTCATTTGGAGGCAATTAGAACCTTCTTACCGAACATGAGAGATGTAAAGTAATTTACTGTCCTTTAATATTTTGACTTGAGCAATCCTTTGTGGACCAAGTAAGTTTATTTCGTGTTGTCAAGACTCGTGGGTTGACTAAAGTATGAGATAGGCTTTATTGGTAACATTAGTCTGTCGTCTGGACGAAGAACAACTAGCCGTGGTGAGCATTGCGGTTGTGTTAAGGCGCTGTCCTAAGCGACTGTTTTGGTAATTGAGGGGGTGAAGCAGGGGAGGTGAAGGGAGCTTATCTCCGTCTACTGCGGGGCGCCCCCCTTCATTCTCGTCGCGTGCGGCCGTATTCTGGCGACATCCGTATTCCAATATTTCAAAATCGCAAGCAAAACGTTTTAGCATATTGAATTGAGATACTGATATTAAAATTTATATTACATACATCAATCTGTTTGTACAATATAGGCATAGCGCAATTTTTGTTCTTAGTGCAGCCATGAGCAAAACTGGTTTACATTAGACGTTCTAGGTATTAAATGTTGACGAAAGTAGGTAAATACCTACGTGCCGTAAGATGATAAAAATAATTAAGTTAGTTCCATGTATGGAGAGGCCATTATTATGTTTGTTTTGTTTTTGTATAAAAATAGTGAAGCAGTTCACAGAATACATACATCTAATTCCATTCCTGCCAGTTTTCAAATCTGTTTTGCAATAAATTGGCTGTGACATACGGGCGGACAGACAGACAGACATTGCGAATCTATAAGGGTTCCGTTTTTACAATTTTTGGCTACGGTACCCTAAAAAACACAATACTGCTCTACTAAGCGCAAAAGCCGTATCTCAACTAAAGCGAGTTACGAGATAATTGAAGTTTAGTAAAAGTTGATTTCTTTTATTTATTTATGGATGTTTATTGTTATTATAGATATAATTATTATGGCAAAGGTTTCGAAATACGTCGCCGTTTTTAGGGGTTGTGAGTGATTGGAGAGGGAGCAGGGGAGGTCTTGAAACCCCCCTCACCATTTTCACTTGCCGGAAATACTTGGTTTCCTCTGGAAAAAAAAATCTCCAAACATCAGTGTGTATGGCACTGCCAACTTCCACATTCATCACACTAGTTTAATAAACTAAGGTTGTCGGAGCCCTGCGAAGGGCTCCTATTTCCGGATTAAGGGTCAAAAGAGAACCTAACATAACCTATTTATTTACTTATTACAGTCGCACCTAACCCAAGGCACTCGAAAGCAATGACGCACAAATTTGACATTAGCTGTCAATATGATCATTCCAAGATGGCAGTTTTGCTTTTCGTTTCAAGTTTTTCACATAAAACCTAAAAATTACATTTGTAAAACTGTACTAAAGTATAAAAACTATGTTCCGTTTTGCATAATTGCCGAAGTATTTATGAAATTTTGGAAATTGTTTAAAAATATTTAGACGCAACTCCGGCAGCCAAAATTACTTTTAGGGGATTAAAACGAACTACCTTAACCCCCTACACTACCAATACCCTCAAATTCAGGCGACTCGTTTCGAAACCCAACCCATTATTATTTTTCAAAATAGATGAAACATCAAAAATATATATACCTTATTCATGAGATACTGCTATGTCGCTTAGAAAATTATAGAATTAGAATTTGAGTTACTGCTTGTTGTTTTTTAGCTCTCGTCATACATGTTTGTATGGAAAAATATAAAAAAATTATTTCGCTTCAAATATGTGTTGTTTCAAAGAAAATAAGTATTAAAAGATATTTATTTATATTCATTTATAATTTATTAACAAAATACAGAGTTTACAGCTCATCAAAAGTGAGCTGTCTGCTACAACCCGGCAGGTTTTCTTTATTCTCGAGATAGAGGTGATAAGGCTTCAATACTTATTATTTGCTGTTGTTCACGATTTCATTTACTTTCCTTTTACGGCTTGGTATTGTAGAAATTTCAAGCACTGATGAAACATTTTCCTCTCCGTGATCTCGCAATGCCATCCCTTGAGCTTGACGAGAATCAACAATTTCAATCAACTGCCAATTCATAAAAAACGCCACAAGCTTTTCTTCTCCCAGAAAACATCATCTCTTTCTATAATTTCTATTTTTAGTGGTATACTTTCGCCACTCCACACAGCAAATAAACACTTTTGTTTGCGTGTAACGTGGCGTTACCCCTGAATTTGGTAATAACAATTACAATATTTGTTTAGACTAGTCAGTTCACTTTTTTATCATGTTTCCATATTTGTATTTTATTTGCTCTTATACTATTCTCCGGGCCATTCTTATAGGCAACTTTAGAACATTAAATTTCCACAATCGTGTTTGGACCTATTAATCCATCTGGCGTGGTCCCAATAATCGAATAATCCACAAGGCTCAATTGTTACATTTTCTTGCTTCGCCAGTTGTTGCAAAGCCAGTTGTTCATTATAGACTCCATGCGCAACTGCTTTTACATTGCAAATATTTTATTTGTACAAAATATTTTTTACTAAGTTGGCTTTACTGTTGTTATCTCTTCTTTTTACCACTATACCAAAATTTGAATCTGTCAACATATTCTTACGCAATTCGAACCAGTCACTGCTATCCCTCTTGTAATTTTGCTTATCACCAGGGAGTTGAGTCAAATTTGTTAAAAAAATTGTTTGGCATTTCTTGGCTAGCTCTTGAACAAATCGTGTTAGGAATGACTGAAGTCAAATGTGTGTAAGACGTTGCAGAACTGTTATCTTTAACTTCACTGTAATTACAATAATGATAATTAGTTACGTACTTTATTATTAAAAAAATACTATATCCTGTGTTATAGCAAACAGAGAAGTTACCTTCTTACTTATAAATGATTGATTTTAGAAATTAAAAAGATATTAGATGTACTGAGACATACCTAATAGTTTATTGTATATATATTCTAATAGTTTATGAATAATCAAAGTTTTACCCGATGTACCTAAAAAGGTTTATGTTCAAAACACAATAATACAACATTCGTTACCGCTTGTGTGCGGATTGCGGAGCGCCATATTAGCGCTGTCATCATTATTGTTCGCCGTGGCGGCATCTTAGCGCTCCAGGCGCTCTGACAAGCTAATGAATTTGAAATATAGGTACATAAAATGATTCGATTTTATGTTATTACTCTTTCAAAAATTGAAAACTGTGGCAACTATGTATTGTGAGAATAATTTATACAATTATATTATGCATAATCGATAATATATAAGTAACATAGTCATAAAAGACTCTTATGAAAATAATTTGTGTAAAAATGTTACATATTTCATAATCACTTGGCCATGGATGAATTTCTATTTTATTACGACGCTTTCTTGTACAAATCCTTCGTAGAACTTCATTTCTCTAATTGTCCTTATTTTATTCTTCTAATTATATACATATTTATAAGCACAGAAACAATAACACATTAAACGCAACAAGAGTATAAACTTAGGTCCTAATTATATGTGCCCATAGTTACATGAAAAGCCTATTTGATTCAAAGTATTCAGCCTATAACATAAAACATGAAATTACGAACTCAAATCGGCGTATTATAATAACAAACAGGTTTACGTAAAATTTCGTGCAGCGTAGACGCAAGCGACATGACCTATCTCTCACAGGGCTCATAGCCGAATGATGAGGTCTGGGCGGGGCGTAAACTAGCAACTGACACTCAGTACACCGCTTATGCTAATACGGTTTAAATTGCTGAAGCGTTGGATATTGATGGGATCTACCGAGCGTCAAAATCATAGACGTTTGGCAGATTTTATTTAATTTTACAAAATATACACGTATTATATGAAAATAAATAGGGTAATTCTTTAGTTCATTAGATTTCCTACAATATTATCAAAAAAAATATGACAGCTTACGATCAAAATATTGCAAACAGTGAGACGAAAGATTATTTTCTGCCTCGATTTTGTGATTTTTTTACCGTGATTCTATTTTACGTACATGAAAAATTATTTCAAAAGTCTTTTGTTCAGACTTTTGACTTTAAGCTCTAATTTTTGCTAGTTTGTAATATGTACCGTTATGGCTAGATGCGCGACGAAAAATTAGGTGTTTCACGGCTTCTGAGGTATAACAGCGCCTTAACTCTGCCTTTGCGGTACCTCGGCAACAACACGTCCGTTCTTTGGACAAGTTATCTCATTCGGCGCTCAATATTTTGACATCATGGATAGCGCCAGTCTGTGTAAGTGTTATTTACTTCTCTTCTCAATTCTTACAATTCTCTCGTGTTCTCCTTTCTCCTCACCGAATATTCAGACGGAATTTAATTCTTTGTTTCAGGAATAGAATGGAGTCTTATGTTTAGAATGCTACTCATAAATTGAAGCTGTTGTAATTTCTGAGGTCATACCTGCACCACATTATGGTATACGATATACAAGCTCCTGCTTCATTTTTAGATGTGATTTATTTGAAGAAGATTTATTATAACAAATAAAATGAAAAGTAACATAATAACTGTGTTTAATTTACCTATTAAGCATAAAACAGTGTAGTTTTAATGCCAACTTTGTAATAATGTCCAAAGGAATGAGCTTATCTTTTGCGACCTAGCCTCACTGAAAATCCCATTAATTGTACCACATGGTATTGAGAATTCTCAGTAAGAAATATATCAGACTGAAAATACCTCAAAGTAATATAATGATGCATTTGATTTGTAGCTCCACTTGTTGTTACAACTATTTTGTATAATTATATAATATACATAGAGGCTTATAATAAATGCTGGTAATATGATTAAATCATATCATCATCGTCCTAGTGTTATGTCGGTTGCATCTAAGACTTCAACGCCTAGGAGCCCTGGGTTCGCTTACTAGACTAACCAGATATGACAAAATATTAGCTTTTCCATAGAGCTACTACCGTCTGACTGTCACAACCCAAAGGGATAGCGATATTGTATGGTTTAGACCAGAATCCGTTTATTTGAGGACACTGACTCCCCGTAACGACGCGCGACGGTGAAAGATCTTCATGACAACTGGGACCGACGGCTTAACGTACCTACTCTCCAAAGCACGGGCGTTAATTAACTTATTTACTACTACTAATATAATTGAATCATATGACTATTACAAAACTTAACCTCAAAACATTTGGAATCTTATATCAAACCAAACGAAATATATACAAATTATACCTATAAGTATTTTAATTCTTTATTGGTTTGGAAAATTAAAAATAATAATAACAAATGAAAACACACTATTTAAAATAAGTTTTGTTAGGTTGTTAAGTTAACTTTGCCGTTGTAAAACTGTCTACTAATCACCAATTACCACCAATATCTCATAAGCTGACACAAAAATAATGATCAGATGTAATATGTACGTACAATAACGAACTAGTGGAGATGTTTGTATAATACCATCCCACCAATTCTTGTTCATGTGTGCCATTCAACGCACCATTTGCGTTGAAATTTTAACTAGTATCGTTTTCACCGGAATCTAATTAAAAATGAGTAATCCACATAAATGATAAATAGTAATTGGCACTTTCCTTTCGTTATCACACATCCAATAACTATTCTCACATGAATAAATCACACAAACACTTTTACCGGTACAACAAAGACGACTGGAAAATATGACTTTCTGGTTTGAAATTGAAAAACCGTCTGAATTGACAAATGGCAGTGACGCTTGTCTATGGTTTATCGACTAATTTAACCGTTTAAATCTGAACTCAACTACAAAAAATTTGAATTTATGAAACTATGGCCCCAACGCATAAGGTGCGTTGGTGGCACACGGTAAAAAACATGCAAAACGCGAGGTGTGCGTTGCCGGAGTCGAATGGGTTATGTCCGATATCTAAGAACTGCCGGCGAATTTCGTATTAATTTTTTCCTGATTTTATACGACTATATTTTCTACATATTACTGGTCAAACCATCAAGAAGCAAACTTAGCCCAACTTCCATACAAAAATCGTCATTCTCCTTTAAGGGATTGTGATAATAATATTCTTCTACCATATACATACACCCAACACCATCTAGTCTCAAACTAAGCCGAGCTTGTACTATTGATACTAGTCATACTAGTACATTTTTTGTAAATACATATTATACATAGAAACACCCAAAACAAATATCTATGTTCACGCACACAAATGTTTGACTTGGGCAGGAATCAAACCCGCGACCTACAACGACCTCATGAACGTGAATTTTGTATAATTTTCAAATATTTTTGTCATGCAATATTAGAGGTGAAACCCTTATATTTGCCAATTAAATAATATTAAAAAAAACATATCCAATTTCAGATGTTACGGTCGTGACCAATACAGCATATGCTGTGGTCCAGAACCAGAACTAAAGCCTACAGAGAAAGGGAATTGTAGGATTAAATTGTCGGCATTTCCACCCGACCCATCGAGTGATTGCTGTGGACTCCAGACCTCTCATGTTATTGATAAAGCCAGTAAGTGAGATCAATGCAAAAATACATATTGAACATTTGTGGATGTCGATGCCGGTGATAATCATTCTGTCAATGATACTGAGAGAGTTTAAACAACTCTGATGTCTTGCTAGATAGGATACTTTGCATGATTAAATTTTATCGTGTTTAAAGAAGCTAAACACCGCGAAACATGAGATTTTATAAAATATTGTAGAAATGATAACTCCAGAAATTATTAATTTAGAAGTCCCGTTACTCGACTCAATCTCATCATGAATAATAAAACTAAAATATACATTGAAACAAAATATATAAATAAATCCATAAAAGAAGAAACGGACACAACGCATAATAAAGATATACCTGCCCACACAAAATTAGAATATCTTTTCCTGTAAAATGTAACTAACTTTTCACTTTGATCCAGGAGCTGTCAGTGACTCGGTAGATATACATGAGTATCCATGGCTGGCGCTTATAGAATATGCTAGAGGCAGCCTAATTAAAATCCACTCATGTACTGGTTCCCTTATCAGTCGCAAGTATGTCGTTACAGCTGCACACTGTGTAACTGGCGAAGTATTAAAAAATAATTTACCGTAAGTAGCTGCTTTGATTTTCTAGTACTTTATTCAAGAGTAATTTAATATCATTGACCACATGATGGAATCAGTTTCCAGAGATTTCTACTTTTTTCTGCCTGTGACTTTACATATTTTACATGCTTCCTGAGATATTTTTTAGGATTATTGATATTGAATCATTAATTGTTGTTCTATTAAGACTGTCTCTGTGGTCCAGTGGCTAGCGTATGCGACTGATGATCGGAGGTCCCGGGTTTGATTTCCGGTTTAGATTTTAGATTCGTTTTTGACAGTTATTGACATAAGCTCCATACAAAATATGTCAAACACGAATCTAAAATCTACAGATATATCTATAGTTCGAATATTGAAAATGGCCGTTAATAAGGTGGTTAACATTGTTATAGCAATTCATAGGAATCAGTACAGATGTTTCTTTTTAGCAAGAATGTCCGTCTCGGAGAATATGACACCAGTCATACAGGTTCTGATTGTATTACAACTCCTAGCGGTGGTGAAGACTGTTCCGACGGAGATATCAAAATACCGATTGAGAAAACGATCCCTCATCCGGAATATAAACCTGAGTCATCAGGTTTATATTCCGTATTTGTGTCAATTAAGCACGACATCGCTTTAATCAGGATGGCACAAATGGCACCTTATACAGGTTGGTTAATAGTTTATATCTATGGCAATTTTACAGTTTAGCATGATATGTCGAAAGCCTTCGATATATCATAATATCTGCATTATTTAATATTATTATCTGTATATATTATATAAAATCCTTGCCTTACTGACTGACAGTTACGCTACAGATGAATTTACTGGGCGCACGTAGGTCAAATTTGGCATGTGTGTTTCTTGGGGAGTGTAGGGTAGCCCTGAGAGAGAATTTTTGGAAATTTCTCCCCTAAGGGGGTAAAGCAGGGGTTCAGAGTTTATATGAAACTTTTTATTCCTTCAATGAATTAACTTTAAACTTTATACATTGTTTTTGGAAATTCTTACGCTAAGGCGGTAAAAAACGGGAGGCAGAATTTGTATGAAATCTTTATATTTGTTCAAGGGATTAACTTCAAAGTTTGCATATTTGTTCCTAAAATGATGTCAGCGAACATAAAGGCATTTATTTTGGAAATTGTTCTCCTAAGAGGGTAGAACAGGGAGTAAGAGTTTGTGTAAAAACCTTTAATTTTTCAATGGATTCACTTCAACCTGTTTGATTTACTGACAGCCACGCTACAGCCTAGTCTACTGGGCGCAAGTAGGAGAAATTTGGCATGTGTGTTCCTTGGGGAGTGTAGGGTAGCACTAAGAGAAGATTTTTGGAAATTCCATCCCTAAGGGGGTAAAACAGGGGTTCAGACTTTGTATGAAACTTTTTATTCCTTCAAAGGATTAACTTTAAACTTTGTATATGGGTTCCTCAAATGAACTTAGTGAACACTTAGAACATTTTTTTGGAAATTTTTACCCTAAGAGAGAGTTAAAAGAGGAGTCAGAATATTTATGAAAACTTTTATTCCTTCGAGGGAATAACTTCAAACTTTGTATATCGGATCCTCAAGTAACGTTAGTGAGTTCACCTAGAACCCTATATTTATATATACAGGGTGTAAAAAGACCCTTAACGAAAACTGAAACCCCATATTATACCAATCATTACGAACATTTTTTACTTCGGCACCATACCTGGGAAATTACTGGTTCAGGAGATATTGAGGCTTAAAGTTACTATGGAATTTTTGTAATTACGTACAAAATCGATGCAATTACCATGCCTCATACAAAATAATTTAGCGGGTCTTAAATTATTTTGTATGATGTATACAAATCGCGAAAGTTTAAAATCGATAATTACCATGCCAACCTGTTCTGTGGATGTTCAATGCACCCATGGATAAGTAGGTATTTCGAAAATTGTACGCGCACAATTTTAATATAGGCTTAAAAAAAAAAAAACCCATGTTATATTTTTGCTTAGTATGATTTGGCATGATGTCCAAAACGAGCAGACTTCGGCTTGGTGATGGGTCTTGTGACACCCTGTATATGTATACTAGCTTTTGACCGCGGTTCTAAATTCGGGGTTCTCTAGTTATTATTGGGCGGATACTTCTATAATAAAAATGTCGTTTTTAACTGTTTAAGAAATATGACTGCAAAAAGTATTTATTAACACATACTTACAAACTACTTAGTACTAAGACGTAGTACTGGGCTATGCTAGTACCCATAGCCCAAGAAGACAGGCCTGCTCACTTCGGTGACAGCGTGCCGTGGGTCGGCGAAATGACGTCAAAATGACGTCACATTTTCATTGCCACTTTTTGAAAAAAGCTGCTTAGGGTAAATATTATCTAATTGGAGATCTTTTAAGAACAAAATACCATACAAGTCCATATCTCATAGTTATTTGTTACGATTTAATAACATTTTGAGCTCAGCAATGCTACTCTTACTGGCGTAATATTTTTATACAAATAATCTATCGATTTAAATGAGTACAATATATTTACAGTACTGGCAAAATTACTCCGGTGACAGCATTGACAGATACAAAGTACTCAGATATTTAAAACGTTTCTCTTTCCAACACATTAAAAAGTCGCTCGTGTTCACTCGTTTACTCATTTTTAACTGATATTCACAAACTTTTCTATCATGATGGTGATGTGTTATAATTATACAAGAATTGTAAAAGTAAATGGGTTAACTTAATATATCGGGCAGCTTAATATATCCAAGTAAAGAACTGTTGGATGTTTTTAAAATATTGGATAAAAAAAATATTGAGTACCACGAAAAATCATGGTGTTATAAAAATATATATTTGGTTGTTATAGTGTGGTTGATTGCCGTGTGGTTGACGGCATAGAATACAAGTGTCACCACCCCCTATCTTCCCGTGGGTGTCGTAAGAGGCGACTAAGGGATAACACGATGCAAATACCATCTTTGCGTAGAGACGGAAAACTCGACATCAAACCTTAGATACGACTGCCTCGCTGGTCTCGCGGCATAAATGTGCGCGTGGGATCGGGAGGTCCCGTGTTCGATTCCTGGGTCGGGCAGTGTTATTGGGTTTTTTTGTCACGAAATTCTCAGTAGCAGCACGGAGTCTGGAAATGTGCCCGGTACGGCAATAGGCTCGCCCCTTATTACGTGGGACTAAAGTATATCTGGCGAAAAGTGGGTGTAGAAATACACCTCTGCCTACGCCTTCGGGGATAAAAGGCGTGACGTTATGTGTATGTATATTTTTTTATTTGTGGCAAATGTCGTCTATCAAGACACAAAAGAGCGCTTCCCACAAATTAACTATGACATTATAAAATCGATGTCAAGACTGCGTACTTATATATATATATATATATATATATATATATATATATATATATATATATATATAAGTACGCAGTAGTATATTTATTTATAGACTCACGCCAATATCCCCAAAGGGGTAGGCAGAGGTGTAATATTACACCCACATTTCGCCATGAATTTTTAGGTCCACGTAATAGGGGGCGAGCCTATTGCCGTTACCGGGCACATCACCAGACTTCGGGCTGCTACTGAGAATTTCCTAACGGAAAAACCCAATAGCACTTTGCCCAACCCGGGAATCGAACCAGAGACCTCCTAATCCCACGCGCACATTTATGCCGCGAGACCAACGAGGCGGTAAGGCGTACTTATATACGATTACGAAAGCTAAATAGAAGCATAATTACGCATAATAAAAAAAGAAAGCTATACCACCTAACTAATATCGATTTTTAGAAGCTCCTATTTACCTACATTGATTTTACTGATTTATTTTCCTTCTTTATTTTATATATTTTCTTTTATAATATGCCTTTACTTTTTATTTCGAATAGGTACATACCTTTATATATTATGAAAATTGAAGCAATTTTGTCAATTCACAATTTACTCACAAACTTGTGGGTAAATTGTGATACGAAAAGTTTGAGAGCCATCATAAAGTCAAAGTCAAAGTCAAAATCATTTATTCATCTAGGTCACAAGGTGACGCTTATGAACGTCAATTTTAAAATTAAATTACTTAATGCTTCTACATTTACATTTACTGCCTCGTTCGCAAAGCAATAGGTAGAGCCACGAGAAAGAACGGGCAATAAAACTCGAGGCCACTCTTTTAAATCGCCAATATTATGGTACATATTTTTATTTTTGTAAGGAGCTGCAACTGTTACACATTGTACTAAATTACTTGTAAATAATAATAGTTACAGACGTAATACTTAAGTAATTAATGCAGTTACTAAATTATGTGTTTTAGTTAGCCTTCCAATGCGAACAGCGAATATTGTGTAACAGGAGCATCCACTTACGACTTATAATGTATACAACTCGTGACCATGTTCAGGACTATGGTGGAAATGTATGTTACAGAAGTGACGATATATGAATACACAAAATCACAAAAACGTTAGTTCACAGACCATGATAACGAGTTATCTACATCTTACAGTACAGTAAATTGTAATAAAATTAGTGGAACAACAATGCAAATGTAAATGTAGTAAGTGGAGTGACCTAATTATAATAAACGAATAATAATTTAAAAGAACTAGAAATGTTATATAATAATAAACTGAAAAATGCTAAGTATCTATAAAAATTCTAAATTAGTAGTAGATCATGAGTTGTCTAGTGTAAGTGACCATCTATCCTTATCACTAAAATAATCATTAACAGTATAATAACCTTTCCTAATAAGGCAGTCTTTTATTTTACTTTTAAACTTATTAAATGGTAATTCTAAGAGACTAATTGGTATTTTATTGTAAATACGAATACCTAGCCCTACAAAAGAATTGTTAACTTTATGTAAACGATGATAAGGGGCATATAACTTATGCCTGTTCCTAGTATTTATATTATGTATGTCACTTTTTGTAGTAAATAAACCTATATTTTGCCTAATATACAATATATTAGCAAATAAGAACTGCGAGGCTACTGTTAGAATTCCTATAGACTTAAAGCGTTCCCTAAGAGTATCTTTAGCACCTAACATGTATATTTCTCGTACCGCTCGTTTCTGTAGAACAAAGATATTCTGAATATCCGCAGCTTTGCCCCATAACAAAATGCCGTAAGACATGACACTATGAAAATAGCTAAAATAAACTAGACGAGCTGTGTCAACATCAGTAAGTTGTCTATCTTTTCTGACAGCATACGCTGCAGAGCTGAGCTTACCTGCAAGACATGCTATATGTGCACCCCATTGTAACTTATTTTCTAATGTAATGCCTAGAAACACTGTAGAGTCAACTGTCTCAAGTTCCTCCCTATCTAGCATAATATTAGGTCCCAGTTGTCTAACGTTAGGTAAGGCAAATTTAACACATTTAGTTTTTTTAGAATTAAGTACTAGGTTATTTGCTGTAAACCATTGTGTAACTTGTATAAGTGCATTATTTACATCATCAAATTCATTCCTATTCCTGTCTACTTTATAAATAAGTGACGTATCATCTGCAAAAAGTACGACATCACAGATGTTTTTTAAATAAAAAGGTAAGTCATTAATATATACAAGGAACAGAAAAGGACCTAGAAAACCTTGTGGAACGCCTAACTGTATAGGTAATTTAGAGGATGTAGTCCCATTTACATCGACACACTGAAATCTCTGCGGCAGGTACGACTCGACAACACTAAGTGCGGTTTCCTCTACGCCGTAGTGGCGGAGCTTACGCAGTAGTGTGTCGTGATGAACGCAATCAAATGCTTTTGATAGGTCACAAAATACTCCGATAGCATTTTTAGATGACTACCAAGCATTATAGACGTGTTTTATGAGAGCAACACCCGCATCAGTAGTGGATCTACCTTTAGTAAATCCGTATTGATCTTTGTGAAGCAGACTATTTAAATTAAAGTGTCTTAGTAGCTGCTTTAGTAAAATCTTTTCAAATATTTTACTAAATGCCGGCAAGATAGAGATGGGCCTAAAATTATTTATGTCATTTTTACTACCAGATTTGAATAAAGGTATGATTTTACTTAGCTTCATCAAATCCGGAAATACGCCTAGGTCAAAACATTGGTTAAAAATTATAGAGAGGTAAGGCGCAACAGTCTCAACTATAGTACTTAAAATTTTAATTGAAATGCCCCAAAAGTCACCGGTATTTTTAATAGTAATTGAATTAAATGCGATCAATATATCTTGCGGGGTGACGTGCTCGAATCTAAACACGCTCTTGCATTCAGGTACACTGCTAAGCAACAAATTTCCAGCGTATAAAGACGATAATTGTAAGGACCTACATAGTAGTTGTTATTGGTATGCTTGCAAAGAAACTATTGAACATATGCGCAACTTGAGATTTGTCTGTGACTAATAAATTGCTATCTTTGACTTCAAATTGGTTTTCTCGTTGTCGTGTTCTACCAGTTTCATTATTTATAATTCTCCACGTTTCTTTAATTATATTTGTCGATTGCTTAATTTTACCACTAATAAATTTTGTTTTTGCCATAATACAAACTTGTTTAAAAATTTTTGAGTAGCTTTTTACATAATTTAGAAACGGTGTGTCAAATCTATGTTGTTTCAAACCATATAATTCAAATAACTTGGCTCTACTTCTGTATATACCTTTAGTGGCCCACTGGTTAAAAGATCCGGTAGTACCCTTTAGTGTTACAGTTTTACTCTTAAAAGTATTTTGAAACTCATTAATGATTAGTCCAAAAAGTGAATTATAAATTTTATTTGGATTTTCTGAGTTCAATATTGAAGGATTGAGATTTGCGATAATATTGTTTTTGAAATGTATAAGACGATTGGTAGTTTGAGACCTACATTGTACTGTATGTGATTTATTATAAGCTGAACAAGAAAAACTAGCTATCTGTCCACGGTGATCAGAAGGAAGAGAACTAATAACTACTGGGTTTATAGCAACACAAGAACTAAATATATTATCCAAACAAGTAGAAGATGTTGCAGAGACTCTAGTAGGTTCACAGAATAAGTTACTTAAATTAAATGACTTAAAAAAATTCAGAAATCTAGTACACTGTGAAGAGTTCTCTAAAATATTAATATTAAAATCGCCACAAACTATAATATTTTTACTGCTACATTTAATTTTATTAATAGCATCTTCCATAACAGTCTCAAATAGATTATAATCACCAGAAGGGGGTCGATATACACAAATTACAATATATAAATCTAGTTCCACACAGGACAACTCAATAGTGCGCTCAATAGATAAGTTTACAATATCTTTACGTTCTTTGCATTTTAATAAATTTGAAGTCATTATGAGAGAACCGCCTCTAAGAGCCTGCTTTCTTATATATGCGCTCTACATTGTGTAATATTGATTAATGACAATAATCTCATGGTTATTTAACCAGTGTTCAGTTAAACACAATACTTTAACATCATATTTCTCTAGAAATAAACTTAATTCTAATTCTTTGCCAGATAGGCCCTGCATGTTTTGGTGATACATACTTTCCCGATGACGTACCCTTGGCAAAAATTGCCAGGTATTTTGACAAATCGAGCAGGCCTGTCTTCTTGGGCTATGCTAGTACCTAGTACTCAAAATGTTATCAGGTTATCAGGTATCAGTGACGTTTCGCTAGAGTGGTCAATATGGCGACTGCGATTTGTCTGTCAGAACCATTCGAATTTAACAAAATACTCGACAATCCGAATTTGGCGGATGTACCTATGTTGTCGACTCGAAATCTTTATTTTTAATGTTTTATTATTCCGGTAAGTTTCGATCGAGTCTACCGTACCCCTTGACGAAATTATTAATATATATTTTACACTGCAATGGTAGCGCAGTCGGTCGGTTCCAATGTGAAACATTCCAAAATCGACAACTATTTACAAATTAAAAATTACCTAAAAAACATTTTCCAGTGGACTAAGTTGTGAATCTAAACCATTCTCAAGTCCCCTTGAACACACACAAAAAATTTCATCAAAATCGGTTCAGTCGTTTAGGAGGAGTTCAGTGACATACACACGCATACAAGAAATATATATATAAAGATATATATATATGAAATGAAAATCAAAATGAAATATCAGATTTCTTGAACGATGCTCTCGATTAGTCACCCAAGACAAGTCATGGTGATAATCGGCAATTAATAAAGATGTCCCTTAAGGATTATTAAAACCCGGAAATTCAAAAGTAAAAAGACTTAACATGTACAATGTTGATGACTTCTAAATCTATGTTTTCAGATTTTATTCGTCCCATCTGCCTGCCGAGCTTCGACGCCGCGCGGAAAAATCCTCAACCCGATTTTACTGTAGCCGGATGGAGTGGTAGTAGTAATAACAATTTTGAGTCCGACGTAGATATTATAAAGAGATTTGAAGTATCTTTTGTCAATTTAACAGTAAGTCATTTCGTTTTAGTACCTGGTACAAAATCTTATCGATCCTGGCCGCCTAGAATATATTTACCACGCAGGTGATGTATGTAAAACCTGTCAGGATTGTCACGTAAAGTTAATGTTTCAAATATTGAGCTATACTGTTCCACATTACAGACCTACATTACAATATTATACGGAGTTTAGGCTAGTTATACAATACAGCGAAATGATCAGCCATTAAAATTCAACTTGTTTTGAACTTGTCCGGAGTGTGGTCATCATGCCACCTTCGTTCGGGTTTTCCCCGTCGCCGGTAATCGGTATTTAGTTTCAAATCTACATGGGTACCTATATGAGTGGGTTTTACTGAAGTCTAATGTATTTGGCTCGTACGTCAGAATAAAAGTAAAAAGAAGTAAATATGTTATAGGCGTACCAATAACAATATATATGTTATACGAACTACAAGAAAGATTTAAATTTGTTTACAGGAATGCCAGGCAGAGTATGACAAGCCTATAAAAGGGAGACTGGCCTTGTGGAGAGGTCATATTTGTGCTAGAGGTAAAACAGGCAAAAGGTTTTGCAGCGGGGATTCAGGCAGTCCTCTCATGTACAAAGTCGGTATTGTGCACCACGTTGCAGGGATTGTTAACTTTGAACTCTCCAGTTGTGACGAGACGATAACCCCTGAGGTGTATACCAACATATACGTATATAATGGTTGGATTAGGAGCAACATCGACCCTTAACGATGTTTGTGAGAACCAAAGAAGTGGTATTTAATTCTGAGATTTTTGCATTTCCTAATACAATATTATCGTAAGATCGATGTAATGGTATCTATAATATAAGACTTATTTAAAGATTACTGTTGTTTTACTTTTATTTTTCATGTCTACCCTGAACTCTGACCAGGACCTTTGACCAAATTAACTAATAGGTATCTTCAAAGTGTTGCAGCAATTCTCGTAATAATATTTTTCAAAATCCAGTTTCGGTTTAGTATCGATGTCACATTTATGTCATGGACCTCCTAAATTAACTGATACCTACTTGAATGATAAAGGGGCTATATCTTAAATTGAACAGAGTCTCAAACATGTCAACATCGAACTATAGTCTCAAATTAGACTATACTGACATAATGTAGCAGAATATCAATTCTGAGTCAATTCAAAATCAAATCTCATTTCGTTCAAAATACAGTGTTGGTGTCCATCTGATTTCAGGACTGGATCTATTTCATGGAGCAGGTAGTGACGACAACGTCAAAGAATAGGTACATATGTAGCTGTAATCGAAATTTTAGAGTTGTTCTTAACACGCTTTTACGTCAGTGACATGCATGTCATGAAACCTGTAATAAAAAGAAAGAACTATGAAACTGAATTTTACCCCAAACTAGTAGATTAGGTGACAATGAAATAGTATGGGTATTTATGACTGAAATGATCTGATGCTGGAGCTTGAAGATAGGAGATAAAATCCTGGGACACCTACTAGTTAACCCGACGAGAGTGCGCCTATTTAAACTACCTTTGATCTTTATCCTGACAACAAAAAGCGTGTTTCAATACTTTTAATTATTTTAGTTTATTGCTTTCCTATTGGGTAACCAATAGGCATCGAATAAATAATATTAAAAAGCTCCGTACACATATACTGACACCGCGAGTAAACCTGATATAAGCCAACGAAGCGACACGGGCCGCCGACCGACGGCCTGCACAGCAAATGTAATTTAATTCATAGTGCGATCTGCTCTCGGGCAGAATCGACGTCTTAATGCGTAGTGCTACTGTGATATTACTTCTATCTACAATATGAACAGTATTACATTTTGTGTCTCTTTCTTACTCTGCTGTATGGTTAAAGGACGTAAGTTTATCTTGATATATCTTCATACATGTGTGAAACGTTATTCAAAATCATGTTAAAACATCCATTTTTTAAATACATTAACATTTGTGATACTGTGATACACTATCAATCATAACTGTCTAGAATTGAAACTAGCAAGGCCAGTAACATGACTTCATACATAACAGCTGTTTTTTTTAATGCTACATGTTTATTCTTACACAATAAGGAAAAATAAAATATTTTACCAAAAAAAACTGCCACTATGTATAATACTTGACCGTTACTTACAGAACAAAATCAATGCACAGTAGGTGTTAAAAGTAATCAATGCACATTGATAACCAACTGCCCTTCATTATTAGCGCTAGTTAACAAGCAAGAAAGAACACAATCAGAAATAGATTTATTGAAGTCTGTACATTGTGGTTTTGAAGGAACAACACCTACCGTAAGTATTACGTACGACAAAACAATTACTGCTTATAATAACTATATGTGAAGATCAGGAAAAATGTAAAGCAATATAACCAATACACGATTGAACTTTGACTCAGGCCCGCTAAATCATCATCATAAATTATCCATAAATATGAAGATAAAATACAAATGGTCATTAACTTAGATATTATCACAAAATAAAAGCTACTCACGAAATTGGTTTACGATTACAATTCAAAAGTCAACGAAGGCAAACCTACCCAAATATGTAAAGGTATATGAGACAGTCGATTACTCTTAATTACAGGTGTGCTGTCCAATAGCAAACAAATCGATACCAGATACTCGTTGTTATACACCGGAAGGGAAACCTGGGAAATGTAGAGACATTAAATCATGTAAGAACTTACAAAGATTATTACTACAACCGTTGACGAATACTAAAATTGAATACGTGGAAAAATCAAGGTAAACTGTAATCATAAAAAAATCGTTATTGTTAAAATAAAGAATGGTGCTAAATAATACAATGTAGGGATTGTCCCGTTCATAAATAATAATATTCTTCTACTATATACACCCAACACCATCTAGTCTCAAACTAAGCCGAGCTTGTACTATTGATACTAGTACATTTTTTTGTAAATACATATTATAGATAGAAACACTCAAGACAAACATCCATGTTTACGCACACAAAATGATGCGTACATTCCGTATAATATAAAAAATACTAGAAATAAATATTAAAAAAAAACAGGATAGCAAAGTGATTATTAGAGACGAAACTCTTATCATCATCTTCTTGCTCTGGTCCCAATCTATTTGGGGTCGGCGCAGTACGTCCTTCGCTTCCATTCTTTTCTGTCGCCCGTCATCTGATCATTTACCCCTTTCTCTTTCATATCCATCCTCACACAGTCCATCCATCTTTTCCTTGGCCTCAATCTTTACAAACAAATCCAATTTCAGATGTTACGGTCGTGACCAATACAGCGTATGCTGCGGTCCAGAACCAGAACTAAAGCCTACAGAGAAAGGGAATTGTGGGAATAAATTGTCGGCGTTTCCACCCGACCCATCGAGTGCTTGCTGTGGAGTCCAGGCCTCTCATGCTCTCATTAGAGCCAGTAAGTGAGATCCATGCAAAAATACATACTGTAGATTGCGTAGATGACGATGATGATGATAATAATTAGTCCGTGGATGATATTTAGAAAGTTTAAACAGCTTTGATAACTTGCTGGATGGTACTTACCGACAGACATTTTTATATAACACATAATAATACACAGCAATGTAAGAGAAGCTTGCTTATCCAAGGTTCTCGAGCGGGTTGTATATTTGCAAATGATGGAATATCTTGAAACAAACAACATTCTCCCTGAACTACAGTCTGGTTTCAGACGGGGACGCGGTACGGCAACGGCTCTGGCGGATGTTGTGGGTAATATAATTGAAGCGCGGGACAGAGGGGAGGGTACTATTCTTACATTATTAGACTACTCCCGTGCTTTTGACGCCATAAATGTTCCTCTGCTACTGTCAAAGTTAAAATATTATGGTTTTAGTGAAAGTGCAGTCCTATGGTTCAACAGCTATTTGACAAACAGATCGCAGTACGTTGAGATAAAGAGGGAAGATGGTACTTCAATATCATCCCCTCCCCAATCTGTATCCCGAGGAATTCCACAAGGAGCCATCCTTGGACCTTTGCTGTTCGTCATCTACACTGCAGACATTACAAAATGCTTGACAGATATTCAATACCATATGTACGCGGATGACCTACAATTATATGTGTCATTTAAAGCGGTGGATACGACTGCTATGGTTTTAAGAATCAATAAAGTTCTGAAGGAGGTGGTCAGATGGTCTGAGGAAAATTCCCTGGTTTTGAATCCACTGAAGTCTAACTTCATGATACTGGGTAGTAAAAAACAAATAAAGGACATTTTGTTAGCTAAGCCGGTTATTATAGTTAAAGGGGTTGAAATATCAAGAGTAGAATCGGCAAGTAACTTAGGCTTGATAATTGACCCAGAACTTCACTTTGAAACATATATTACCAATGTTACTAAAAATTGTTTTTGACGTGACAACGTCTTATAAATTGGTTTGCCGGGTGACACTTCAAGAAACTGCGTTACGCTCCGCTCACGTTATGCGCTCACAATGAGAGCGAGTGAGAGGCACGCGTCCCGCCTAAGAGCGAGAGAGACAGACATAAAAAGTGAAAGGCACGCGTCTTTCATCCTTCTTCCTACTATACGAATGAATATTCACATTAAAATTATTTTACCACTCAAAGTCGTTGTCACGTAAAACTTTCGCCCGTATACCGACTTTACAGGCAACCAATTTTTATAGATTAAAGTTATTATATAGGTTTAGAAATTATCTAAGTGTTGCTTTGCGAAAGAGGTTAGTAGACAGTCTGGTACTAGCAAAATTCAACTATATGGATGTTGTGTATGGTCCATGTTTACTGTCTCGAACCGGCCGACTGATACAGCGAGTTCAAAATGCTTGTGCCCGGTTCTGTTTCGATATCCCACGTCGTAGCCATGTCACACCGTACATATATCAAGCCAATATTTTAAAAATGGCGGCACGACGACAGCTTCATTTGGCTACGCTATTATTTGGCATTGTAAACACACAAAAACCGTTGTACCTTTTTAATAAGTTAAGTTGGAGACAGGATCACTATACATACTCCACTCGTTCCACTTCCAACCCGCTCACAATGCCAAAATATAAAACAACAGCATTTCGGGGCTGTTTCAAATATGCCGCCACTCGCTGCTGGAACGATTTACCTCCTCCATTGAGATCACTGAAAACGAAAGCAAGTTTTAAATGTCACTTAAAAAAATATATTTTAACAAAACAAAAGTTATAATAGGTACCTAATGGGTACCTAAGCGTAAAAAAAAAACAAAGTGTTACTTACGTTATGGTTGTGATCTGCAGACGAGGCAGGTATGTATGACGACGTTCGGGCCACACGAGGTGGCTAATTGGTCAATTATTATTATCTATCACCATTGTTTCACTCAGGCCTGATGGTTAAAAGTGTGACGAACCTTGTTGATGCTATGTTTTGTGACTGTTAAACGATACACTGGTAATCTTATACTTGTCTATCTATCTATCAATTTTATATCTGTCAATTTTATACTTGATAAATTATGTAAACCAAATGTAAACAATGATTACATCGCGCGCACCGCGCGCGGGCGAGAGTGTCGGCTGTATTGCGACATTGCGCGTATTGTGACGCGACGCACGCGTCGATCCCGCGGCCAGCCCGCTCGCTCGCGCGCACGCCTGTGCCTCGCCGTTGCATAATTATTTTGCATTGTAAATGAATGATGCATGCGCCGCCGACTTGAATAGGTACTAGTAACGAAGTCGATTTTGTTACTTTATTTTATAACATTCTTTTATAATTTTATTCATCTCTATATTGTATGTGCTAGATATACCTAATTTCATTCATGCCCCTATGTTAAAATTTGTTTAAGTATTTTTATTTATTTTTTCTTATTTTAAGTATATTGTACTGATTAACGTCCGTGCGGCATTTAAGGTACACACATAATACCAGCGTTGTATTGTGGTCACTACCACAATGCAACAATAGCTGAGTGTGTACCTTTCTGTCACAGACTAATGTTATGTAAGACTTGCGATTTGTCAAATGTTGTAATTGTTCTGTGTCTGTGACAAATAAATAGTTTTTCTTTCTTTCTTTCTTCTAGAAGGAAAACTTGATACAAACCCTATACCAACTCGTTTGGCCAGCGTGGCTATACCACGCTGGCCAAACGAGTTGGTATAGGCCGATTCCTCCTTTCAAAGGAGAGACCTAGTCCAGCAGTGGACTGTTAAAGGCTGATGATGATGAATAATATGTTTCCTGTAAAATATAACCAACTTTTCACTTTGATACAGGTAGTGCTAGTGGTAATGGCTACCGGGTACAAATAGATGTTTCCATGGTTGGCGCTTATAGAATATTATAGAAGCAGCCTGCTATGTGGTGCTTCTCTTATCAGTGGCAAGTATGTCATTACAGCTGCACACTGTGTAACTCGCGACACATTGGAAAATAATGTACCGTAAGTAGCCGCTCTTTTTTCTAGTACTTTATTCAAGAGCAATTTAATATCATTGACAACATGATGGAATCAGTGTCCAGTGTTTTTTACTTTTTTCTGCCTGTGACTTTACATATTTTACATGTTTCCTGGGATCATTTTTAGGATTATTGATTTTGAATCATTAATTGTACTATTTAGATTGTATCCGTGGTCCAGTGGCTAACCTATGCGACTGCTGATCGGAGGTCCCGGGTTCGATACCCAGGTCGTGCAAAAATGTTACTGGGTTTTTCCAAATTCTCAGTAGCAACAGTCCGGTAACGGCAATAGGCTCGCCCCCTATTACGTGGGACCTAAAAATTCATGGCGAAATGTGGTATACAGGCGTGAGTATATAAAAAAGGTCGGTTACAGGAAAGGCAGAATATATTCTGGCAGGGATAGCCTAGTGGAGATACCAACAGACTGCCATGCAGAGGGTATCGGATTCGAATCCTAGGCGTGCACCACTGACTTTTCGGAGTTACGTGCGTATTGAATTATTAATTATCGCTTGCCCCGTGCCTCGGAGAGCACGTTAAGCCGTCGGTTCCGGTTGTCATGAAGATCTTTGACAGTCGTTACAGGGAGTCAGTACCTATCTCTGAATAAACTGACACTAGTCTAAACCATGGAATATCGCTATCCCTCTGGGTTGCGGAGGTCAGACAGGCAGTCGCTCCGTGGAAAAGCTAATATTCAGTCAAATCCGGTTGGACTAGTAAGCGGACCTTGAAACTAGGCGAAAGGCAGGAAGGAATAGCAGAATAACTGGCCGGCGGCATTGCAGGTATAGACGTTACGTAGGAGATTTAGGTCTATCCTTACGAATTTGACGTTTTACGTCAAAGTTCTGGAGACGTTTCACTTCAAAGGACCGAACCGAACTTTTAAGGCAAAGTTTGTGCTTGCGAGCCATATTAGATCACACATCACATCATCAGCCTTTAACAGTCCACTGCTGGACTAGGCCTCTCCTTTGAAAGGCGGAATTGGCCTACTATACTACTATATTAGATCACATACTCGAAATTATTAAATATGTTAAACTAATTATCGCTCGCTTAATAATGTGCCCGGTAGATGGCAATAGCCCCCCCTATTACATTAGGACCGAAACATAACTGGCAAAAAGTGGATGTGTAATACACCTCTGCCTACCCTCTTCGGGATAAAAGGCGTGAAGTTGTTATGTTTTATATATTGTGACGGCCGGTGGCATGTCAAACTGTCGTCACGGAGCACGTAGTCATACTGACGTCTACACCAGCCTGGCGCAAGTTCCTAAGAAAAAACCGAATGTATGAAACGTGCTATCTTTTTAATGGCTACTATTATATGTTTAAAACGTGAAGATAGCATCCTTCACTATGTACCCTTGGAACAGTATTCTTTCAAAGTTAGACGGGTTATACGTACATCACCGCCTTGGCTCTCAATAGTGTCAAATGTCACAACTGTCACATTATTCAGATTGAACTTTGCCGCGTTATGTAGTTTGTTTATAAAACGTAAAAAACATACTGTAAAAGTGCTTTGTGTATATAAAATAAATGTGATTTTATACTTCTAGTGTTAGTGTTACTATATTTATTTGATTAGCATTGAAAGGAGCGCAATGAAAACAAGCAAAATAACGTGCTAAATATGGCATACAACAACATGCCGGTTAAGCAATGAAAAAAGGGTAGGTATTTATGGCAAAATGTCCCTAGATAAAGATCAATGGATATTTATAATGTTATATAATGTGATATATTTCAATGAAACATAAAAAATAACGAAATATTCTAAAGTTTCATATCCTAGTACTTTGTAGGTAAACAATAGTGCTGCCTGTCAGTTATCGATAATCCGTTATTAGAAATTGGCACAAGGACTAAAAATTCCATTCTTTTTTTTCTTTTTAGATGTAAAAATGGGTGGCTGCAACTGGAAACCAAGACTTGATTTATGTGCCCATTGAAAAATTACATCAGTTGAACTATGTGTGTGGCAAGCATTTTAAGCCGAAAGACTTAAAAAAAGGGAACTCAAGTCAGAAAAACAGCTGTGCCTTGTATCTATAGGCATTTCTTTAAATCCTATTACAGAAGAAATGTTGAAAACCTTTCCATTACATGTACATACATATATCTTTTAGTTCTGCGTATTTTTCTTCGCTAATCTAGAATAGATTTATAGAATAGGCTAATTTGTTTGAATAAACACATAAATATTAAATACACCTTTTATTTGTGTTGGAAAAGTATAATTCTAGTCGAAACATAATTATAATTATTTCTTACCGAATATTATCGATATCGATATATCGTTAATCACTAGAGGGTACATCCCTATATTGACAAATATGACAATGCTGACAACATAAAAACGATGTCAATTAGTATCTTTATGCTGGTACGAGTTCTCCCTGCACGTTTCATACAAAGCTGAAAGTCTCGCATGATCTATGGCACATCCGCCTCTTCTTACGTAGTATTTGTATACTCTTTGGTCTACACAACAAGCTGGCTGGTTGTCAAACAGAATAATTAGCAAAAAGGTTTAGAGACTATGCCATTATCTGGAAATGACAGTTTTCAGTTCGATGACGAAAACACTCAGTCAAGTGTTGGCTTGGTCCAAATCCCAGTCATAACAGTTATGTGGATTTGGTTTTTATGAAATTTGGAAAATGTTTATGAACATTTGGCAAATATTTAAAAAAACATTATTTAAATATTTCGAATAAAAATTAGAAACTTCAGGAACAAATGGAAAGGTTCAAAAGAGACGGGAGATGAAAAATAAAAGACTATCGAAAAGAAAATCGTAATTTGTGGATCTAGAACATTCCTAGGGGTATAAAAGGCGGTATAGACGCGCTAAACGCCAGTTTAAGTTGAGAAGTGGTAAAGTGAAGAAGAAAAGGAAGAAGTAAAAGGAAGAAGTAAAAGGAAGAAGTAGTAGTGAAGTGCAGTGCAAAAGACGTTAGTGTTGGTGCTGTCCGCGTCGAAATCGAACGACGCGTCGTGAGTCTAAAGTTCAATAAAGTGTCATCAGTGCTACTCGGTGTTTCCTTTCAATCTACTGATAGCCAAACACTGTCTCTTAAGAATTACTAGTTTAAAAGATAGGGTTTATAATATTGTACAGATTTCAGCAAAACAATTCCATTACTCCCCAATTGTCATAAGCTGTGAATTTATGTACTCACATATCTGTGTTTTCCTATGTGTCATTTGTTTGCTAAATAAATAAATTATTATTATTGTTAATCCCGTTACCCCGTCCGTCACATTTGGTGTCAGAAGTAGGATTGGAAGGTTCAAAGACCTCAGCAATGCCAAGGAAGGGCAACGTGCGAGAATTGTTCAGGAGCGAGGTGAGAGAAGGAAGAAGGAGAACGGAAAGCGCACTTTTGCAGGCAAGCGGTCGTGGAGAAAGAGTGTCTTCAGCTGAAAGCGCGGCTAACACATTAACTATCAAAGACCTTGCTGCAATTTGCCAGCAAACCTCGCAGCAACTTCAATCTCTGCAGAAGAAGCACGAGCGAAGTCTCGGCGAACTCATACAAGGTTACGAGGATATTCATTGTAGAACAATAGACAACGTGCGCTAGATTACCAAGATGGAGAAGAGGTTTGAAGCTAGATATAGCCTAGACAACCGATAGGTTGTCCAGGAAGAAAAACAGTCACGAATAGCAACAGTTGAGTCCCGTGCGGCTACAATAGAGGAGGAGATGCAGTCGCGCATAGCAACCGTAGAGTCCTGTGTAGCATCGATGGAGGAGGATGTTAAGGAAGATGAAAACCAATAGCCCTTCGGTTTCCAATATTACCCCGTCCGTAACAATATATATAAAAAAATAGTTTTATTATAATTTCTACATGATCGAACCCTTCTATGGACTTAATATAGCTTAATATAGCTTGTTACGAGGGTCAAACTGAAAGTTCTTAGAACTGGCCACTTATAAACAATATAATAAAAAAAATATTCTAAAATTTGAAAATAGAACTCTTTGCCAATATTACTGAGTATATATTTCATTCATTTGTCATTTGTTTTACGATTTGGCGGCAAATTGAAAATTGTCTGTGTCACGTCAACATGAATTTAACACGAGAAAATTTTCGTGCAATGATTTTTTATGACTTTCGATGTCATTTAAGTCAACAAGAAAGTTATGATAGACTACGATTGGCCTTTCACAATGAAGCCCCATCTCGTGCGACTGTTTACAACTGGTTTAATGAGTTTAAACGTGGTCGCACTAATCTCACTGATGATGTACGTGAGGGACGGCCTTCTACGGCGACGACTGAAAATAACATCTGTGTTGTGCGGCGTATGATAGAGACTGACAAAAGAGTGACCTATCAGCAGATTCGGACAAGCTTAGGCATCGGTATGAGTCAAGTGCACAAAATCCTCCACGAACATTTAGCGGTCAGGAAGCTTTGCGCCCGGTGGATACCTCATAATTTGACTAAGGCTCAAAAACTCCATCGTGTGGATTGGTGCCGTAAAATGATTGAAAGATTTAACGGAGGTGACTCAAATGCTGTGTTCGACATACTAACAGGTGACGAAAGCTGGATTTACTGTTATGATCCTGAAACCAAAAGACAATCTGCTCAGTGGGTGTTTCCTCTCGAGGAGTTGCCAACTAAAGTGAAGAGAGATCGAAGTGCGGGAAAAAAAATGGTGGCCTCGTTCTTTGGAAGGATAGGTCATTTCGCAACAATTGTGTTAGAGGATCAAAAAACAGTTTCTGCAGAATGGTACACTACCAATTGTTTGCCACTTGTCTTGGAAAAAGTTCGAGAGAAACGACCTCGCAGTAGGATCCTCCTTCACCACGACAACGCCTCGTCGCACACCGCCAAGCGAACGATCGACTATTTGGCGACATCAAACGTTGAATTACTGGGTCACCCGCCGTATAGCCCCGACCTCGCGCCTTGTGATTTTTATTTATTTCCAAAAATTAAAGAAAAACTTAAAGGAAAGCGGTTTATGAATGCTGAAGAAGCGGTGGCTGCGTATCGCGATGCCATTGAAGAGACCCCTAAGGACGAGTGGGCAAAGTGCTTTTCCCAGTGGTTCCATCGCATGCAGCGGTGTATTGACGTCAATGGACAATATTTTGAAAAGATATAATAAAACTAATAACTGGCTAATGTAATCAGTTTTTGATTTTCTAAGAACTTTCAGTTTGACCCTCGTATAGCAATTCGTAGTAATCAGTACAGATGTTTCTTTTTAGCAATAATGTCCATCTCGGAGAATATGACACCAGTCATACAGGTTCCGATTGTGTTCCATATCTTGACGGTGGTGGTGAAGAATGTTCCGACGGAAATGTCAAAATACCGATTGAGAAAACTATCCCTCACCCGGAATATGAACCCGGTGACACAAAGCACGACATCGCTTTAATCAGGATGGCACAAATGGCACCTTATACAGGTTGGTTTGTATCTATGACAATTTTACAGTTTACCATGATATGTCGAAGGCATTTGACAACGTCAGCATCACAGTTTAATCACCTTCTTACTGGATCTCTCAGTGAGATATCAGATTACTTGAAAATGCCTTCGAGTAGTCACCAATGACCAGTAGTGGCGACAATTGGCAATTCATAAGGAAGTCCCACAGGGATTCTTAAAACCCAGACATTCAAAAGTAATAAGACTTACCCCAGGGGACAAACTTGCTCCTTGCACATTTTCAAGTTCTCAATATGTAACATGTAAAATGTTGATGACTTCTAAATCTATGTTTTCAGATTTTATTCGTCCCATCTGCCTTCCGAGCTTCGACACCGCGAGGGAAAATCCTCCTCCCACTTTCACTGTAGCGGGATGGGGTAGTAGGAATAATTTCAAAATTGGGTCCATCGCAGATGTTGTAACGAAATTTGAACTGCCTTTTGTCAATTTAACCGTAAGTCATTTCATTTTAGTAACTAGTACAAAATCTTATCGCTCCTGCCCGACTAGAAAATATTTAAAACGCAGGTGATGCATGTAAAACCCGGCAGGATTTTCACGCAAAGGATGAAATCAATTTATATTGAACTATACTGTTCCAAATTACAGACCAACTTTACAGTACTAGGCGCCATCAATAAATTACGCCACGCGATTCTCATTACTTTTTGACGCCTCTCCCCTCCTTGTCACAGTTGTCTCATACATCCTCATTTCATTTTTCATACAATGTCACACTTCACCGACCCCCTACCCTCCTCCATGTGTGACGTAATTTGTGGATGGCCCCTTAGGGTTGAGCTACACCTATCAGCACCGCATCGCACTTTCCTATGCTTCTATCCTTTTCTGTCACTTAGGACCGTCATTTATTAGAGCGAGAAAGAGAGAGGGAACACGATCGCCTTTTCGATTTCGCGGCGTGCTGAAGCGTTCCCTCTCTCTTTTTCGCTCTAGTAAATGACGGTCCTAAGTGACAAAAAGGATAGAAGCTTAATAAAGTGCGATGCGGTGCTGATAGGTGTAGCTCAACCCTTGTACGGCATTTAGGCTAGTAATACTATACAACGAAATGATCAGCAATTTAATAAATGTTCGACTTGTTTGATTGTCTGGGGTGTGGTCATCATACCATCTTAGTTCAGGTTTTACCCGTCACCGGCAGACGTCTTCTATTTTGAATTCTACGTGGGCATTCTATCTGAGTTTGTGTTACTGAAGTTTTCGCCTATCCCTGCTGCGTCGTCGAATATAGTTACAAAGAGATTACAATTTAGAATGATAATGAAAACAGAACCGACCACAACTTGCGACGCACAAAATGTAATTCGAAATACAAGAATAATAATATTTTTTTACAGGAATGCCAAGCTGAGTATAAGAAGCCCTATTACAAACAAATATCCTGGTGGAGAGGCCATATTTGTGCTAGAGGTGAACCAGACAAAAAGTTTTGCAACGGCTATTCGGGCGGTTCTCTCATGTACAGAAACCGTGTGCTGTACAACATCGCAGGGATTGTTCTGTTTGGACCGCGCATTTGGTGCGCGACGGACTTCCCTGAAGTGTATACCAACATATACGCGTACAATGGTTGGATTAGGAGCAACATCGAGCCTTAACACTTTCACGGACAGTAAACGAGACACAATTGAAGTTTTATCGTTATCACGTCTATAGGCGTTTACTGTCCTGCAAAGTGTTAACTTAATGTTTTTAAGAACCGAACAAGTAGTATTTCATTCTGAGATTTTTGCATTTCTTATAGGTACAATATTATTGTAAGGTCGATGTAACGTATAATATAAGACTTATTTAAAGATTACTGTTGTTTAACTTATGTACTATGTATATTCCTAAAACTCTGACCATATAGCTGGTTATTTAAATTAACTAATATAGATACATACATACATAGACTCACGCCTGTTTCCCGGAGGGGTAGGCAGAGACTATGGAACGCCATTTGCAACGATCCTGACATATCTCTCTTGCTTCATTCACTCCCATCAGATTCCTCATGCATGCTCTTTTATTCTAATACTAATATAGATTAGATTAATAAAAAATCATTTTTACTACGTTCCATTTTTTAAATATAAAATACATACCTACATAAATTTTATCACAAAAGTGACATACTGGTTATAAAAAAATCTTATTGCTATATTTTCAAAGGCAACCTTGCGGCTCCGTAATATTATATGGTATCAAACTTATGGACGTAGAACTCATACAGTGGTATCTCAGACTATAAGTTATGATCATAATGTCAAGGATATAAATTTATGATGACTAACATTCACACACACAAGTGCAAAATCGAACAGCGAACATTTTGTTTTACTACAAGCGCATCTGCTCACCTGTTATGAACTAAAAAATGAAATAAGTAAGACGGCGAATAACTTGTTTGGTGAGACTCATGAAGATTGAAAAAATAAAACAAATATCGATATTACACTTTACAGATTATGCTCTCGGTCATAGAGCATGGTCTCTGCCTAACACAATGAGGGACCGGCGTGAAATTTAGAAAAAGAGAGCACTAGGGCAAAGGAATCCTATTTGCTACTATTTTATTAAATACGCTAAACTTTGTGAGGACAGGTGGGTCTGTCAATCTTGCTCGCAAAAACTACTGGACGGACTATAATGAAGGTCTGCAGCATTGTAATTATGTATTGTAGTTTATACATTCATCAGAATAACACAATTAAAATTTGATGTTATAACCAACAACCTCGCGGACGGAAGATAGCTGTCCCTTTGGGTTGCGGAGGTTAGACGGCAGTCGCTCTGAGAAAAACTAATATTCTATCAAATCTGGTTAGACCAATGATGTTACAAAAGTAAAAAGAAATAGATATGTTACAGCCGTTCCAAAAGCAGGACGCTAAACATAAGCCAGTTGGCAATTCTGACATATGTGAGTGTGAAGTCGCGAGCCGGTGTCAAAGTGAAACTCACAAATCTTGTCAACCGAAAATAAAATAAAACATGGAGTTATCGATGTGTGCGTTAGTGTACCGTTTCTACGGATTGATTACTACGTAGGTAACGTATCTACCGCTTTCTTGTAATATCATTGGGTTAGACTAGTAAGCGGACCCCGAGCTCCAAGACGACACAGTCTTGGCGTTTAGTCACAAAATGTTCAATGAATAAGCTATTAATACTTGGCCCGCAACATGAAACTAAACATTTTCCTTTTAGATTTTCCGGTTGATTACATATTATAATGTCTAGCTTTGATTGTAATACAATTAATTTAGTACTTATTATTTGATATGCATTTCGTTGGCGTTTTCCTTTAAAGATTACATCATTATGTAGTTTAATAATGATTTATTTATTTCCCTCAAAGATTTACAAAAATAACACAACCTTGAATATCGCGAAAACGAAAAGCTAAAATCCTTTATCATTGCCCAAACTTTATAAAATAATGTAATATTCAGTAAGTCATTTTGAGTCATACATACATACATAGACTCACGCCTGTTTCCCCGAAGGGGTAGGCAGAGGCATATTAAACGCCCACTTTTCGCCAGTGTTTCGATCCCACGTAATAGGTGGCGAGCCTATTGCCGCTTATTGGGACGTTTTGTTTGCCAGAGCCTCGTCCGTTGATCGGCAGGTGCACCACTTGCAGGTGAGGTTGGCTTGGGACCCTAAGTTCTTGGTGGGAAATTTTGAGTCAGTGCCAAAAAAATACTATTACATTAGTTCAAGAACTCCAGATCTAACGTAAGCATGATTATCATCATAAGCGTGTCGCAGTCCACTGTTGGATATAAACTTCTCCAATGACATGCCACTGAGTCCGAGTTTTGGCTCTTCGAGTCCATTCGCTGCCGGCCACTTTTTGAACATCGTTACTCCACGTAGCCGAAAGGCATCCTACGCTACTTTTGCCAAATGCGCAAAAATGTTTACCAAACATTTATGTACGGTAAGATGAACTACATTTTTTTTAAACGGCGTAAATAAACAAACACGATTTTACCCACTACAAACATACAATGGACAGTGAGTGACATAAATTCCAAACTATAATAAACCAAGTATATCGCTTCTCAAGTATTCCGATAGCGGGATTATCAGTATGAAGACAGACACAAAAGCTCATATGTGTAGCAAGAATTTCCTGATGAAATTCCTCAAGTAAAGCGAACAGTTAAGTCAATAACACTAGGCGTATTGTCAGTTCTTGGAAGTATGTAAGAAATGCCTTTTACCTTTCCTTGTTCAGCCTAAGTATTTCTATGGTAATGGTTAGCGTTATCATAAAACTGCTTCATAGGCTGAAAGCCTTGGATGCAGTATCTAGTCTAATTACTTGATTTGAGTCAATAATATCCTGCTTATAGTAAGTCTGTAGTCATAGTCATCATTTTAAC
Organism: Euclidia mi; assembly: GCA_944739405.2. NCBI lineage: Eukaryota > Metazoa > Arthropoda > Insecta > Lepidoptera > Erebidae > Euclidia > Euclidia mi. The sequence goes on from OX123192.2 coordinate 63,074,925, forward strand.
ATGCACATAACTACTGCGACTGCCTCCGTGGTCCAATGGATAGCGTATGCGACTGCTGATCGGAGGTCCTGGGTTCGATTGCCGGGTCGGGCAAAAGTGTTACTGGGTTTGTCCGAATTCTCAGTAGCAGCACGGAGTTTGGTGATGTGCCCGGTAACGGCAAAAGGCTCGCCCCCTATTACGTGAGACCTAAAAATTCATGGCGAAATGTGGGTGTAATATTACACCTCTGCCTTCGAGGAAACAGGAGTGAGACTATAAAAAAAAACTACGGCAAGTCAGTGGTGCGTGCTGCGGGCTTGAGCCCTCTGCACGACAGTCTGTTGATATCTCCACTAGCCTATCGCTGTCTTTTAGTTTTACAAATAAGTTATACTACAAATTGTAACGGCCAACCATCATCGGAGCGTAAACAGAAATCGCGGACGGGGCATTCCAAGTCGCGATGCGTAGCCGTCATACCGGTCATAATTCAAACATCACAACCATGTGAAAACCAACTTTATTTTAAAACAAGTAAAGTTGAAAATCGCATGTGTGGTGAGTATTCTTTGTTGACTGAGCGAGGAAGCTTGTTGTCCAGTACCAGTAGACGTCGGTTCAAAGTCATAGTTCGGCCGACCGACGTCGGATTCAGACGTGTCTTAGTGTAGTGCTGTGATAATCAACATGTATATTATAACAATATTTACATTCGTTTTCGCGATCTGCTGTATAGCCAACGCACGTAAGTGATATGTTTATTGATACTGTGATAGGTATAAGGAAAATGTTTTAAATGGTTTTTATGCTTATAATAGCAGTGAAATATTAATGTGTGTATTTTTTAAGCCGTTTGGAATACCCATATCGTTGATATTAGTTATCATTATATCTATTAAGGATACCCACACTGTTGTTGTTTGTTAAATTTCTGCAACCGGTTTTAACTTCTGAGATTCAAGAAAATTACACCCAGTGATTTATAAACAGTGTTTAATTTTAGACTTGCTATGCACCTTTGAAACCATTTACGCGAAATTTTATGTTTATCTACATACACCTGTATGACTGACATATCATCACATAGCTACTGAAGCTAGGGACATGTTTGGACGGTTAATTACTTTAATGACCTACTACGGAATTCAATATTCGAATTATAGATAGATCTGTGGATTTAGATTGGTTTTGACATAAGCTCGATACAAAATATGTCAAACACGAATCGAAAACCTACAGATCTAGGTATCTATAGTTCAAATATTTAAAAATGGCCGTTAGGCACCGGCTATGGATTGATTGTCAATACTTTGATTGCTCTTTGAATGCTTCAATTGCTCTTGAATAATTAAATTATATTGTACTATTTAGTATACCCACCTACATATAATTTTGAAAGAGAGACCCAACCTCCAGTGATACAGTTTTCTAACTAGTACAGGAGATTAGTGTCTTTCCATTAAATTGGAAAATCCTAGAATTAAGTTTAACTTAGTATCAGTATATTTTGAATGTGTGTGTTTTCGGAAAAATAAAAATCTTATCTTAATAGTCTTAAACCCCCAGTGGGTAAAATAGGTTTGTTTCATAGTCCGCTAATTTCAAAGCTACCACTAAGAATTTTCGGTCAAAGATTAGTAAAAGATAAACGTAAGATAATTATTATTATTCACACATGGCCGGCCGGCAAATTATAAACGTGTTTGTAATAAGTTTTTATACATAGTTTCACTGAAACAGTCAATTCGCGGGAGCAAAAAATTAATAACATGAACAAGAATAAACATTAAATTTATTTAATAAAGATAATGTTATTATTTGTTGATTTGATGATAGAAGTAGAAACATAAATGATATCAAAGAAGTTTTTGTGATATTTATTTCATCTGTTTTAAACTTTGAATTCAATCAAGTGGACATCTTAAAATACATCGCAGGTAGGTATAATTTCGATGAAAACAAATCCAAATGATCAAGTACAGAAAGTCAATTTAGAAAATTAAATAGTTTAAGTGACATAATTTAATATTCTTGTCAAGAAAAGAAAACAGTTTCTAAAACTTTTGTCTTTGATAAACTGCAATATGTAGGTTCGATTTCCAGTTTGGCTCTTACTTAAGTAATTGATAAAACTATAAAAAAATGGTTCCCATATGATGGACACAAAATGGTCAAATGCAAGTCAGGCCATTCACAAGCGCAAGTTGCGTAGCTTATTCGTAGAAGTACATCTGTAATTTCCAGTTTCGTTAAAAAAATTAGGTTAAAAGTCATTCGATTACTGGATGTCAACATAATTCAAAGAACCGGTGCGGCAGAAAGAACCTGGAAAGGTCATGCACAGATCGTATATCGACCAGTAATAACTATCCACTGAAATATTTATTTCCTATACTTGTGTAAAACCACACTAAAGACTTTGAACTTTAAACCATGTTACTGTCGCAATTAATATGTACATTAAGGCGATGACTGTAGAACCAGTATACGTATTGCATATGAATGTCGCGAGTACTTTTCGAGAGGTTACTCCCCCACCAAACAAGGTCGATGAGTCACCCACCTTTATGGAATTACACCTGTTGCCCCGCTTAAAGGTGACACCGTGCCTATATTTTACTTCCTGTAGGATACCCCAGTGGAGCGGCTAACTTACTGCTGCTGCTGTTTTGGGTACAATTCTACGGGGCGCATCCCTAATTTTCTGAACTATGCGTTGTAATGTTTTAATACGCGTAATAGCAAACAGTAACCCGTGGATGGCAATGACCACAACCAGGCATTACTTGTGTGTTGACAATTTTATGTTTCATTTTATCATCAAAAATATTCGGTATTCTCCGAACTAGTCCTTCTATGTGATATATTGTAGCCAACAACCATCTCGATCATGTCAATTTCTTAATGAAAACATCGCACAATAATGAGACCATTTGTTTAGAAGGCATAGAGACGACAAACTTATAAAACCCTCGTATTGTATTGCGTCAGGGATTAAAAAGACAAAATCATGCTCACCTTCTCCTCCATATTCTGTCTTCCATTCTTTCATAGGAAAGTAGATAAGGATAGAAAGCCCTTGGACCTCCAGTGCAAAAAGAACCTTGTTCCTTTCATCTTGAGACTATCCATGAAATAACATACAATATTAGAAACATAAATATTTTTAATAAAGGTTTATCGTTCACAGCGATTTAAATGCCTACTTTAAAATTAAGTTGATGAAGTCAACAGAGTATTAAAGTTAAGATGAAAAATTTAAATCTATTTTCATTTCTTGTAAGGTATTTTGTCCGAAGCTTGTTTACATGTATTTAAATGTCAATGGATTCCATTTCTATTGGCTTATCTATAATCGAATGTTCTTTTTAAACAGTGACACATTGGATTTTCAATACCACAGACTTACTGTCTTCAAGCCTTCAAAACGAATGACTAAGGGCCGGAACATATCTGACGGAAGATCCGTCGCGTTTTATCGGTCGCGTAACGCCAATACATACAAATGTATAGAAAAACGTTCAACCATTCACACCTGACCGATAATCCGTTAGTACGTCGAGCGTACTAACGGATTATCCGTCGACGTCGCGCGCACCACGCACCACGTGAATTTTGACCTTTGAGTAAGGAATATAAATGGAGAGGGCAAATAGTAGGTACATATAGAAAAATTACATTATTCACATATATTATTATATTTTATAGACTCACGGCTGTATCCCCGGAGGGGTAGGCAGAGGTGTAATATTACACCCACATTTCGCCATGATTTTTTTTATACACATATATACGAAATCGACATAAAGTCACCAAACATAGTGTTGTCTCGTTTTGTCTTAGGGATATCTCTGTTAGAAAAAAGAGATAGCCATAGTTTACTGAATAAATTAATCATGACGATATTTTATTAGAAATGTCATTCGTGCCACTATCGCCATATTTTTCGCCAAGGTTTGTGGTACATCTGCTGTGAAATCGTTGTCTATCGAACATGATAATTTTGTTTTTGTGCATAAATATGTTTAAAAAACCGATATTGGCTCTCAGAGAATATTATGTTACATGTTTCATACAAGGGTCGTCTTTCGCTTTGCCATGTTCGCCCATATTTGCATTATGGAATAAACTAATCTGGCAAAAGATTTAAACTAACAAAGGTAACTTACTACAAAAATGTATTATTCTCCTCTAACCGGCTCCATATCGTTATCGATTACACTGGAAAACAACCCAAATGGCAGCCATTTTATTTGCCCAACATTTCGTAGGTGTGTACGCTAATTTCGTAGGTGTGCACGCTAAATTCGTAGGTATTGGACATACCATATCCATGTCATTCCCAGATCGGTGATTTTAAGATCGTAAGATTCCAGGGCCGCCAGACCTTACTTATTTTTTTCAGAAACAAAATGTGTAGAATAATGTAGTGTTAGTATGTGCTATGAGTGTACGTATATTTGCTAGCTTGGATCGAGGGCCAATTTTTGGGTATGAGGTGCTAAAGTTCCACGGGAACAATTTCCATACATACCTATATAGAAAACATTTTGTGTCTTGCTCTGCAACTGTAGTCTGTAACCCCTTCTATATCTTTGTATAAGTTTTGTAAAAACCGTAACCAAATCGTATTATCGTCTTTTATTTTTGAACCTCCATAAGTCCATACCTAAATAGGATATATATTTAAATAACGCTTGTTGGGGGTCGGTACCCACTGGTCCCCTAATTTTCGTCTCCCGGTATAAAAGTTTTAGATTGGTCCCCTATTTAGGTGCCCATTGGTATCCCAGTAGGGCACCAGATTATTTTAATTAATTTTTCAGGTACCCACTCGTACCCTGGAATAAAATTAAAGATTCGGCACCTACTCAGGTGCGTTTTGGGCACCCAATAAAAACCATTTTAATTTTTAGGTAAAAAATATTGTCATCGTTGTACATTCGTGTACAATATTGTTACGATATTAATAATTAAGTAATATCAATAATTTAAAGTATGTACTATAAAATAATCAAATTATATTATAGTATATAATGGACTCTCATCGAATTGGCTAACTATATTTTGATTTTTTTTTTTAATAATTAAGTATCTTTTTTCTTAAAATAAAAAATAGAGCATGGTACGAGTGGGCACCACAAAAATTTGAGGGTACCAGTGGGCACAGGGCCCGAATTTCAGGGGACCAGTGGATACCGACCCTACTATAAAAAATCTTCGAAGTCCGACATATTTTTAATAGTCAAACTCGAATTGCAAAATAAATAACTACAGGACTTCAGTGACTACATAACATCAGAGAACACGAAAAATGATTAGGTAAAAGAATATGATAGTAAAATATTGAGCTGCCCTGAGTACGGCCCTGCACGAACAAACTTATATGTGTGCATAATAGCCACGCTTTCAGCGAATGTGTGCAGATACGCTCGACGCATTTTCCGTCAGATGTGTACCGATTCATTTGACGGAATAGACGCGACCGAAGATACGTTCGACGCATCTTCGGTCAGATATGTTCCGCCCCTTATTCGTACAAACTGACAAATAGAGACCATTTTCAATAGTCTGCCTTTAAAACAAGCATTCACAAGAGAAGCACCTAGGTATTATTACGTTTTAGGAATATTCGGACATATATCTTGAGCTTAAATCTCGAGATTCAAATTCAATTGCATTTAGTTTACTTTAAAATACTACACAGATTGAAATAACAGACAGACACATGACTAAAGACAGAAATAGTCAATCAAATCCGGAAGTCATAATATTATTCAGTCAAGTCAAGTGATCAGTCAGACCACCAGATAAAACGCCGCAAGTGGAATTGGATCGGCCACACGCTCCGAAGGGATCCTGAACATATACCAAGACAAGCCTTAGACTGGAATCCCCAAGGAAAGCGAAAACGTGGCCGCCCTAAACAGACCTGGCGGCGTTCAAACATCACAGAAGCGCAAAGCATAGGCAAGACCTGGAGCGAAATAAAGCGAGAAGCTCAAGACCGAACGGAATGGCGGAGTACTGACTGATGCCCTCTGCCCCATCTAGGGGACATAGGACCTTAAGTCAAGTAAGTCAAGTCAAGTGACCCCTAGTCTGGGATAACGCTAGCTACAAGCCTCTTCTTAATATGAGAAGGGTTAGACTAAAGACCAACACGCTGGATCTTCTGCCTCACAAAAATTCATGACTTGTAAAGGAAATGTTACCTCATTAGTATATCCGTGCAGAGAAAATAATGCATTGACTTTTCTAGATAGCTGATCTAAACACAAGCTCGTTTGATGACTATTGAATGTAGATAGATTTCCAGTATGGTGACGGATTAAGAATACAAAATGTCACAAATCCATTTAATGACAAAAGCTAAGAATCTTTGGACAGAGACGGAAAACTCGATAGCTTTAGCTATGGTTAGTGATTCTGATAGCCGTGTAAATCCAAAGGCCATGGGCCCAGCCAGGACAAATCTTTGTGAAGTGTGCACGATCCACGATGATCTTTATAATAAGTAATGTGTTGTTAATAATTATGTATTTAAGGATATGTATGTATATCAACGTTACTGTAGACTGTGTTGTGAGTTGCTTTAGTCATTAAATAAAGCTATGACATTTTTATAGTCTAGAACTGAAGCTTGTAACTTTTGTCATTGGCGACCAGTAATTTCATCGCTTTTCATATATACGCTAGAGATAGCTTTATGACAACATTTCAGGCGAACTTTTATAGCTATTTTAATGAACACAGAATGTAATTCGTTTTGAACGAATAAAATAATAAAGTAAGCAATATGTTACAGTCACTAAAATCACGTTATTTAAATGCAACAACTGAATGTAGATGTTTGCCAAACAAAATACCTATTGTACATTTTGTACAGTTAACTGACACGACAATCAGAACACAAATGTACTCTTCCACATTTCAGTAACATGCCTTATAAGATATCCATCTCTAACTTTGTTATTCAAATAATGCATTGAGTTTACCTTCTCACAAAATTTTCGTAAATCGCAGTTTTAATACTTTGCGATTATATGTTCTCCCCAAAGGAGAGATTATATTAACAAAGAAGAGACCTAATCCAGCAGAGGATTGTTAGAGGCTGATAATGATTTTATAGTCTCACGCATTTTATCCCTGAAGGGGTATGCAGAGGTGAAATATTACACCCACATTTCGCCATGAATTTTTGGTCCCACGTAATAGGGGGCGAGCCTATTGCCGTAACCGGGCACATCACCAGGCTCCGTGCTGCTACTGACAATTCGGAAAAACCCAGTAACACTGTTGCACTACCCGGGAATCGAACCCGTGACCTCCTATCAGCAGTCGCATACGCTATCCAGTGGACCACGGAGGCAGTCTCTGATGATGATGATGACGATATTTTCTCTATAATGTTCTGGGTGGACATGTGAAGACTGCCAAATTCACAAACCGAGCGTGGTGAATAATAGTCAGCGTTTTAATAGAGAGAAGTGGCCCGTGTCCAGAAACGGCAGTTGATGATACAAACTACGACAAAACACTCTGAAACAAGCACTCTAGCTTTACACGTGTAGTATTATAATACCGCTTTGGAAGTAATCAGTAACATAAAGATGCAACACACATACTTGATAGGTACCATCAGATAGGCGATCTAGATGTTAACCCATTAGGACTAAATCGCGATAAAAGAGGCATAAAGACAAATGACAAGGATAAACGTACGAATGAAAATGCAAATATGACAATTACCATACTAGATGTAAAATAATTACATTTGCACTATATCTGTGATCGCAATGTAGCTATGATTGGTTGGTTGGTATAAACAGGCAGTTTTGAGCCAGCGATAGCCTAGTGGCGCAACTAACGGCTTTAAAGTTCAGTACTTAATATTTAATTGCACTCCATTAGTTGTTACAATTTAAATTGAATATTGCACTATTTTTTTTCATTACTTTAAGAAATCCTTAACGTATTTTATTAGTTACTTACTAATACACTTAATAAGAATATTCCATTTCACTACTAGTACTTATTCAATTGTAAATGACTCTAGCTTAATAGTGAAGGAAGATATAGATACACAATATCTTTATGAAAAACTGACATGGGTCACTAATGGCAGCGAGCGGCTAAACAGAAGGTGCTCAAAGCAATTGTCTATCACATTGCATCGCACAGAGGCTTTTAGAGGTAGCTTTCGCTATGCTGCTTCAAAGTGTTGGAACAATATCCCTCCGCCACTGCGGAATCTTACGTCAATACACACTTTCAGACGAAACTTAAAAAAATTCCTTATGGAGGAGCAGCAAAAAATGGGTGACACTAATCTAAATGCCTCTCTGATTTAAAGTTGTAATGTGTACCTACTTACATGAATTAATATTTCGTATAGTTTAATTTAAATTAATAATAATGTAATATAACCAAAAAATGCTTTATGACTATTATATTCAATATAATAGTTCGTGATATTTCAATCAATTCCTATTATTTAGACAATTTATTCATATATTAATAATTAATAATAATTCCGACATGACATTTTATGACATTATAATTCATTAACTTATACTAGACATATTATTACATTATAATTAATTCATCATCATTTGTTATTTAACCTTTTTTTTGACATACTATATATTTGACTTATCTAAGTTATTACTGACTCATTATACCTATTTTGTTAATGAATTATGACATCAATATGCAATATGATAATGCACCGTTGCCGTAATTAATTTAAATTCCAACTTACATTTGCTATGATTATCAATATGTTTTCGATAAAAGCTCTTGAGCTGCATGCGGCCTTGAAGTTTAATCATTTAGTCATTATTTATTTGTTGTATGTCGATCACGTAGAATGTTGGTCTGTGATGTATATGCACACACAGTGTGAGAAACCTGTAACAAATGCATTCACAACCTTTTACTGCCCGAGGTACTCACTCTTGTCGTTACTAAATAGAAGATACATAAGTTTACCTCACCTTTAGGGTCTGGTACTCGCGCTTGTGTGAGCTAGGTGCATCGCTTCCCGAGGTATTCCACATTGATCGACAGTCGCCAAGTCTACAACTGACACCTAATAGCCAATTAGTTTCTTATGGCATCCTGCGTGAATCTGAAACTGCACACACATACGTATAATGTACAATATCTAAAATAAAATGCACACAAATTTGTATGAATGTACTGCTATACGCTTTGCCGGATAACGAACTAAGCTGCACTTACCACAGTTGTCTTGAGTATTTCGGCTCATTTATCTTGTACACAAAGCAATGTTTTATTCTGCGTTATCTTATATATTCATAAATATGTATTTACGTGCAAAATATCAAATTATTGTAAGCGCGAATGCGTATAATTTATATGCGTGCAGATACGCCGGCTGTGATGCGGCCACTGGACTGGTGTCCTGGCCAAACAAGGGGCGTTGAGGCCTCCCCCCGTACCACACGGCTTCACGCGCCACTCTGGCGCCGATTTCATACACAGTGACTAAGTTATAGTTATGTAACTAAGTTAAAGTCATGAGTAGGTATGGCCGGCACACTAGTCTATCGCTTACACTAGCACACTAGTCTATATTTTACACTTATTACAAAACTTTATTGCTATTTACACGTATTATGTTTTAATAAAATATTTATTTATGTAAATTTATTACTATAACTACATTATTTATTTTATATTATCATGTACCTATCTATCTATTCATACCTATATATTTTTTTGATATCTCTTTCGTGAGTCACTTGAGGGCCTAATTGAAAATCGGAGCCAGGTATGCGCCTGGCACATGCCGAATTGGGTCCTTTTTTGACCACACACACCTGATCTTGAACAACTTTTTTCTTCTACTGTCTGTACCTATAAGTATGTTATTCTTTGTTTTATTATTATTTCTGTTTATTCTGTTGTAATTGCTATGTATTTTTTTTTTGTTCTTCTGACTGCTCTTATATTTTGTATGTATGTAACTTGTTGTGTGGGATCAAAATAAATTTATTTCATTTCATTCATATTTCATTCATTCATTTCATTTCATTTCATATTATTTCATTTCATATAGACAGCCTTAACCCTTCTCGTAGTGAAAGGAGACCTGTGTCTAGTAGTAGAACAGTTTACAATCAGAGTCATTCATATTATTACAATATTGGTATTGTATTATTATAAGCTACTGTTGCAATTCTGAAATAATGAACTAATAGGGTAGTTTCCAGGGTCAAAATAATTACATTTTATTTAGTCCGTATTTTAGATTATAAAAAAATATTGGACACGTATTTTTTCTTTTTACAATTAAATAAAAAATAACAAAGATATAGCCCTTTAAAGTTACGTGTGACGTCATCTAGTGCGAAAAAATGCAGCACGGCGTGACGTTATACGTAACTTTAATGAGCTATATCTTGGTCATTTTTGGTTTAATTTACAAATAAAAAAATACGTATCGCTTATTTTTTAATAATCTCAAGGACGGACTTATAATATTTTTTTGTCAACTAGCCTATTGCCGATTTACTGGCACTCTTGATATAGTATTCATTTCGTGATTCCAAGAAACCATTGAAATTTATCGATAAATTAATTTTAACTTTAAGATCTTCAGCAATTTAGTGCTAACGAGTAAGATTTATTTAATATTTGAATCCTTTCGAATGACTGACTTGAAAACTATTTAAATATTGAAATTCATGAAATTTCATTTTAGATTAACGCCTCGTATTCTCGGTAAGGCTACTTCATTTCAGATTTCGGCTTAAATACAAGTATTATACAATTTACACTCCACCTCTATAATAACTCATGAATAATTTAAATTTGACCACATAGTAGCCGTCGTAACATTATAATTTATCAATAAGTTGCATAAATATATTGTTATTTGTGGTAAATACAATTTAAAATAAATTTGACGCACATATACAGTCATGTCTTAATATCCCTAAAGCAATCAGCATAGGTACTTATTGTACTAATATTACAACATTGCACTTAATATACCTAATCCTTAACAAAAATACTTATAGGTATCTGCATACATTTTAGTCTCTAACTTGAAAATAAAAACCTTTTTTTGGTTTTAAACAGGACATAATAAGAAACCAAAGTAAGAATATTAAATAAAACTGATCAAATCACAATAAATTACAAGTAAGAACATATATATGAAAGAATGCCACAGGGCACGCCGCTGGGCCCATAACTCAAGCAACTAAATCTAATTCTAAATAGATCAATTACGTGACACCCAGGCAAATACATATACTTATATATTCAGTAGCTCAATGTAACGCATATTAAACAAAGATACTTTAACAACCAATCAAGTGTCATCCAACAAAACTGGTTACAATATGGCTGACATTGTATTAAACAGGTTCTAATGACATTATAGCATTATGTAATTATAAAACAGCATTCGTAGAATTGATTATTAATATTAAAATATTATTTTTATTACCTTCTTCAGTTATTAGTTTACGATAGAAGTATGGCGTACGTTCTATTCTGATGTATATGCATATTACTACAAATTTCTTCAAACAATGCTCACAGCTTGGTCCTCATGGGTGACCGCTAGTTGTGGTTACATCCAAGCACTATTGTGCTTTGGAAGGCACTTATAACCGTCGGTGCTGGTTCTAGTCTCACACAGAAGTATCGTAAGGCCATATCAGATGACTTCGGGCGACCCATCAACTCCTAGACCACAAATGACTAAATACTCAAAGAACTCATCCTCACAAAGTCTCTGCGTTTATAATAGAAGTAGTATAATATACTATTATTGTAAACAGCCAAACGGAAAATGAAGATAAGCTTCATCGTAAAAACCAAAGGCATGTATTTAATGCGGCGACTAAGTAAAGGGAATACAAGTTTCAATAATAATTAGAGTGGGTACCATATATAATGGGTTGGCAGCTAATAAGGAGTATTGTAATAAGTAAAATGTAGCATATTAATATGTCAGTAATAAGCTTCGTTTTAATTTAAACTAGCAGCATTTTATTTTTTTGGGAACTGAATTAGTATCTAAGCGGCAACTTGATGATGAATAAAAAATAGACAATGGACATTCATAAATAATACAAATTTCAATATTTGGCAAATGATTTTGTCTTGAATGAAGTGTTTCGTATAAGTAAATAAGACTCTTCAGTCTTTTAAGCCAAGTTGACGGAGCCCTGCTTCGCAGGGCTCCTATTTTTGGATACAGGGTCACAAGAAAACCTAACATAACCTACCTACTAACATTATTAGTCGCCAAGTCATTATTTATAGCTCCTCAGCTATTATTTCAATAGCTTGTATAGTTTATTTGCTACCTAAACGCAGCTGCTAGTTTTAAGTTTTTATAACACGCTTAGTTTTGAATCTTATTTAATATAATAGTCGCGAAAATATTTAATCGCTAGCAACTTATTTTATTAGTTGCAAACATTTAGTCGTCTTTTAAGTTATTAGTCACTCGGAAAATAATAAGCTAAAACGAAATATAACTTTGGATGCAGTTCAAATATTTCAACGTCTCTTGCATGTCAAAACATACTACAAGAATGTTCATTTTAATGTTCGACAGTATATTTATTTTAGAATTGACGTCAAACAATAAAATGTATGGATTGGGAATACATTTATTAACCGATATATTCGCGTAGGTCCTGTACTTCTTTCAAAGATATAAATATCTAAGCCGTTAAAATGAGTAAAAAAATACAGTTGTAGGGACAAAAATTTCAATTGCGAGTCGGTCTAGCGAGCCGTAACGAGAATGCCGAAGTTATTTTATTCTCTCCATACATATAAGCGGACAATTCTCACACAACACATTGAAAATAAGATTGTATATTTTTATTGTAAAAAACACAGCCTAGCCGTTCTGAGTGCATTTTGTCAGTAACTCAGCTTCTCTTGGTTTAGTTACTCTGGAGTGAAATAAATAAACTATAAGTCAGTCACATATCAATTTCACACTTGTCGAAAGCCTAAATAAAAACCAGATAGGTATTAAACCTACATTGTGAATGATTGGCCTCAAGGTTGGCTGCGCAAATAGCAAAAACCGACGTCATTCATGAAATACACCTACATAATATGACGAGTGACTGCCTTTCCGAACTCTAACTGTATATAAAAATATCAATCGTCTAACAGTAAAATCGTAGAAATAAATTGGAAAGAGCTGTACAGATATAATTTACCTACTAGCTGTTACGACTTTCTTGCGCGTAAGAAAGGGAATCCTAATTCAAAGAATCACATGATACAATAACTACTACAGCAGTCTTAAGCAGTGTTTAAAAAAAACAAACACTATTATATTGCAAAACTCTCACAATGTCATCAAAGTTCGTGGATACCCATGAATTTATGAATGATAGTTACTCTTTCACGCCAAAACTACTGAACGGATTCTAATTAAACTTTGCAGTAAGATAGCTTATAACAGCACATGAGCTAAGAGTATCTTTTATCACAACAACTAACAACAACAAGGGTAAAGCCGCCGACAGAATATCATAAACTCTTTTAACCGCATGCCACATTTCTGCTAATTTAAGGTTATCTTCGAGGTCAAGCGATATTGTAACGAATGAAATGATTGATGAACTTAATGCTCTAAATTTAGACCATTTAGGTACATTTCAAGATTTAGAGTGACCAAAATAATGTTTGGCGCTATCAAAAAAAATTACTTATAATAAACAGCAGGACAAAGATATACACGAAAACAAATGTATAAACACTTTTCTGTCTTTTAAAAAGACAACTCCCTCCCCTGGAGTTAATCCCGAGGGTGACTTCATCATCATCAGCCTTTAACAGTCCACTGCTGGACTAGGCCTCTCCTTTGAAAGGAGGAATTGGCCTACTATACCACGCTGGCCAAACGGGTTGGTATAGGGATTCTGTCGCCTCTTACGACACCCATGGGATGATATGGGGTGGTGACATTCCGTATTCTTAATCCGTCACCACACGGACAAGACGTGGGTGACTTAACAAACATTAAATCTACGGATACAAGACGCATCCAGACTCGAAACAATAATTATCGTATTACACACAGTATTGTCTCGGTCTGGGGATCGAACCCACAACACTTGGCGCAGTACTCAACAACGATACGACATAAACTAAACTACCACACCATACGAGAAGTCGATTTTAAGTTAGCAAGATTTTCCATCAACCGACTTAGGTCGTCGTAGTAAAACAAAGCGTTTGATACGATTTTTACACAATATTATGCTTCCGTCTGAAATCTCTACCAAAATTCAATCTTAACAAAACCAATCTAAATTGAACTCTTTGACCGTCTATATGTGTAAGGCGTGTAAGGCTCAATCTGTTGCTGACTCAACTTCTTATCAACATACTTTACCGCCAATTATAAAGCGGTGGCATAAAGCAGAAAATAAAACGCTCAGTGAACTGGATCTTCGGGTCATCTTGGCCACGGTCTTGGCTTACCAGTTAATAGTCAATTATTTTTAATACCCTTGCAAGTTCTGGTTTCAATACGCTTCGTAAGTACGAGTAGAAACGACTGCGATGGACGGAAATCTGTATATATAAAATTCATGCGTTACTGACTGACTGACAGACGAAGCACAGCCAAATACTGGCTGCAATTTGGCATGTATGTTCCTTGTGGACTGTAGGTGGGGACTATAAAGGGATTTCTCGTAATTCCCACAGGATCAGGCAGATACGGTTACATTAAAATAAAATGGCGTTGCTGCGGGCATCATCTAATCGCTTATAATATTTTTTATTTTTATTTATTAAAACCTCACGTCTGTATCCCCGCAAGGTTGGCAGAGGTGTAATATTACACCCACATTTCGCCATGAATTTTTAGGTCCCACGTAATAGGGGGCGAGCCTTTTGCCGTTACCGGGCACATCACCTGACTCCGTCTTGCAACTGAGAATTCGGAAAAACCCAGTAACATTTTGCCCGACCTGGGATCAAACCCGGGACTTCCGATCAGCAGTCGCATACGCTATCCGCTGGACCACGGAGGCTTATAATATCGTGTGTAAAATACCTTTTATTCTTCCCAGCAAGACGAAATATTAGTGTAGCGCGGGCGACTTTACAAACATTTAAGTAGCAGACTTGAAGAAGAAACCAGTCTCGAAACGAGTATATAGTAATCTGTGGTATAAGGTTAATGGCATTAGACAAACTGAATTATAGCTTCTATTGACACACATATGTTAATTAAATCTTAGAAATAACGAGTTAAATTACACGAATAAACAAGTAAGAAGCTTCAGAAGTGGTGTCAAGGCGCATATTTTATCTTTTTTCCAAAAAATACCACAATTATCTAAGCTATCACACAGCCTACCGCAGATCACTGTTGGAAAAAGGCCTCTTCTAATTTGCTTCACAAAAACATTGTTCATCAATAGGAGGATTTGGCGGCAGCGATAGCCTAGTGGAGAGACCGACAGACTGCTACGCAGCGGGTCCGGGTTCGAATCCACGGCGCGCACAAATTGTTAATTATCGCTTGCTAAACGGTGATGGAAAACATCGTCAGGAAACCTGCATGTCTGAGAGTTCTCCATAATGTTTTCGAAAGACATGTGAAGTCTGCCAACCCGCACTTGGCCAGTGTGGTGGACTATGACCTTACCCTTCTCATAATGGGAAGACGCCCGTGCCCAGCAATGGAACAGTATAAAGGGCTGATGATGAGGAGGATTTAGCTGTAACATCTTCAAGTTCGGAATGAGCTGGGGTACTGTGACATTTTGTAATCTTAATAGGTCACCGCACGCGTCATTTTTCATTGCTCCATACAAAAACTTGTGTTCATCAGACAGTTTTTGGCAGACATTTTATTGATAACAATACACACTCGGCAAATGATCTTGAGATTAAAATGACGTGGTTTTCAAAATGGCGCCACAAAACCGGCTGCCGAGTTACGCGCACACAAAACGAGTTATTTCAACTTGTTGACGTTTTGAAGACCGCCAGTTTTTGATACAGATGACGTCGTGATTTAAACGGTCGCGTCGACGTATATTAGTTGCGCTGAGAGTTGTAGGTTCGATAGTCGCACGGTACAAAACTTTATGTGTTCCAGGTTGTTGGTTAGAATATGCGTGTTCTTTGTGTTCGTTGTTTGTTGTTTTATTTTTATTTATAGACTCACGCCTGTATCCCCGAAGGGATAGGCAGAGGTGTAATATTATTGTTATTTAGGTCCCACGTAATAGGGGGCGAGCCTATTGCCGTACCGGGCACATTACCAGACTCCGTGCTGCTACTGAGAATTTCCTAACGGAAAACCCCAATAACACTTTGCCCGACCCGGGAATCGAACCCTAAAAGAGCTCCCAATCCCAGGCGCACATTTATGCCGCGAGACCAACGAGGCAGTCTTGTTTGTTCGTTGTTTGTATGTTTTTAAAGGCATCTAAATCTTGACTGCACGGTTAGCGTAGTGGTATAAGCGGTCGCCTCGCCACTTGTCACTGCGTTGACTGTTGAGGGTTCGATTACCACACGAGACAACACTTTGTGTAATCCATACATTGTGGTTTGGAGTCTGGGTGTTCACTGTGTCCGTTCGTCGTCCGACACAGGATTTATTCCGACTGAGGGAGATGCCTATCAAAAAAATTCTATTGTGGGAATAGTATTCACCATCATCATCATCAGCCCGTATCGATCCACTACTGGACGTTATCAGTTCGGAAAAAAATAAAGAATAGAAACAATCACGATAGTAAAATTATTCCTAGCCCTTTTCATCATGAGAAGAGGTCCATGCCGAATGGGAAAATTTATAGATAGGGCTTGTACTATAATTTGTTTCTCCTTCACTGGTATTATTAACCAATTTTACCTATCAGAACAATAAAAAGGCAGCGATAGCCGAGTGGATATACCAACAGACTGCCATGCAGAGGGTATCGGGTTCGAATCCACGGCGCGCACCAATGACTTTTCGGAGTTATCGCTTGTCCCGTGCCTCGGAGAGCACGTTAAGCCGTCGATCTTCATGTCGTCGGTTGTCATGAAGATCTTTGATAGTCGTTACAGGTAAGGTCAGTACCTTCTCAATAAACTGACACTAGTCTAAACCATGGAATATCGCTATCCCTTCGGGTTGCAGAGGTCAGACAGGCAGTCGCTCTGTGGAAAAACTAATATTCAGCCAAATCCGGTTAGACTAGAAAGCGGACCCCAGATTGAAACTGGGATAACGCTAAGAGGATGATGATTTACCTATCAGAACAATATCCTGCTCTTTGGAAGACTTATACGGGGACATACATAGTTTCAAAATGCAGAGATCCGGATTGCACCTGTCATATGACGTAATGCACATAATATGCATGCATACATAGATTTACGCCTGTTTCGCGGAGCGGTAGGCAGAGACTACGGAACGCCATTTGCAACGATCCTGACATATCTTTCTTGCTTCATTCACTACCGTCAAATTTCTCATGCATGCTCTTCTGCTCTTCGGTTAAGGGTACTTCTAACCTGTCCTTTTTTTAGGATGTCTCCAATCTAGTCAGAGAAGGTCCGTATAGGCCTTCCCCTTCCTCTTGTCCCATTCACAGTTACCTTATATAACTTCTTGGTCAGTCTTTCGTCATCCATCCTCTCCATGTATCGATACCATCTTAGCATACCTTTCTCAATGGTTGTCACAACATCTTTTACCCCACAACACTCTTTTATCACACAATTATTTATTCTGTCGTTCAAAGACGTAATGGTTTACTCATATCAACAATTATACTAAAACTAATAGCTTAGTAATAAAATCGTGTATTTAATTATGTTTATTACCTGTTTTGTGACCTCAACCGTCTAGCCACGTTATGGTCTTCAAAAATATTATGAATATTAATTTGCCATTAGCGTTACTATACTACTTTCAAGTTTTCGAACTGTATGATATGGTTCTTCTATTAAACTGTGTAAATTAGAAAACCAAAAAGTTTCTATATCAAATTTAACTTACTTAAAAAAGACAACTACCAGAATTTATTGACAATTTATATTTTTTTATAGACTCACGCCTGTATCCGCGAAGGGGTAGGCAGAGGTGTAATATTACACCCACATTTCGCCACGAATTTTGAGGTCCCACGTAATGGGGTGCAAGCCTATTGGCGTTACCGGGCACATCACCAGACTCCGTGCTGCTACTGAGAATTCGCGAAAACCCAGTAACAATTTTGCCCGACCCGGGAATCGAACCCGGGAACTCCGATCAGCAGTCGCATACGCTATCCACTGGACCACGGAGGCAGTCAATAAATAATTAAGTCAATTAATCTCTATTATAATTAGAGGGTGCATAGGGTTCCCACCAAGAACTTAGGGTCCCAAGCCAACCTCACCTGCAAGTGGTGCACCTGCCGATCAACGGACGAGGCTCTGGCAAACAAAATATCCCGATAAGCGGCAATAGGCTCGCCACCTATTACGTGGGATCAAAACACTGACGAAAAGTGGGCGTTTAATATGCCTCTGCCTACCCCTTCGGGGAAACAGGCGTGAGTCTATGTATGTATGTATAATTAGACTTGTAGTCTTGCAACAATTCATACGCGGTCACCTGATCCCAAAACAGGCAGAGCCTCTACAACCATGGGTATTGTATGGTTGCCCTGTATTGCCATAGGGCAACCATAAAATTTCCATGGTAACGGTTGAAATCGAACCTACTACATGCTACTTACCTGCGGTTCGGGATCACTAACGGCCATTTTCAATATTCAAACTATAGATAGATCTGTAGATTTTCGATTCGTGTTTGACATATTTTGTATGGAGCTTGTCAAAAACTGTCAAAAACGAATCTAAAATCTACAGATCTATCTATATTTCGAATATTGAATTCCGTAGTAGATACCTATCCACTAGACCAGCTTTTCCCATTTGCCGAACATTCCCGCAACATTCCCGCAACATTCCCGCCTTGTTTTAAAAATAATACCTACTATCGATCGACGCATAGTTTAGTGATTAAATAGGCGTTATCAAAATATTATAATTAAGTACGTTGTATTTAAGTACGTTGTAATTAAGTACGTTGTATAATAAAAAGCATTTGTACTATTAACCCCTTGTATGCCGGAACGCAGATCTACGCGAGACACAATAGCTTTTTAATTGTGTCTGGCATTCCGGCATACAAGAGGTTAATAAATGTGAATTATTTAACCCCATGGAACCAGCTTGGGTTTAAAAGAACTCAATGGGTCACGAAGGGGCAATGTGAAAATTACCGGGCCCCGGCAGAACAATGTTTGGGAAACACTGCAATAGACCAACTGGCCGTTCTACGAATACCTACGTCATACACAAATAAAAAAAAAACAAGTCATACTTTTTGCTGACCACAAATTGCAGCAAATTATTTCCTACTTATAAATGCTAACTGATACTGAGAATTCGTAAGTGAAAGAACGGAATTAATGATAAAATTATTATCTTTTTAACATGTTTAAACTACGTCGTGCTCTATGAATATTGTATGATTCATGTATGGGTTACTTGTGTAAGGCATTAATATTTAACTGTTATTTGGGTTTGAAATTGGGTAATTAGTATAATGTAATATACTAGCTGACCCGTCGAACTTCGTCCCGCCATTTTTAGGATTCCGTACCTAAAAGGTAAAAACGGGACCCTATTACTAAGCCTCCGCTGTCTGTCTGTCTGTCTGTCCGTCTGTCTGTCTGTCACCAGGCTGTATCTCATAAACCGTGATAGCTATAAAGCTGAAATTTTCACAACTTATGTATTTCGGTTGTCGCTATAACATCAAATACTAAAAATAAAAATGAAAAAAATATTAAGGCGGGGTCCCATACAAAAAACCTGTTTTTTTCGTATTTTTTGCTCAAAATTACTAACTATAACAGGTAGACGCCTAGACGCTTTAAATTTTCACAGAATATGTAGTTGTATATTGCCTTTCAAAATAAATTATTAAATAAAAAAAGTAAATAATAAAGGGCTCCCATACAACAAAAGTAATTTTTAAACAATTTGTTACTCGATCTTAATAAACAGGTAGAAACTTAAAAAGTATTTAAGTCTACATACAACAAACGTGATTTTCTTTTATAGATGATGTGACGGAACCCTTCGAGCGCGAGTCCGACTCGCACTTGCCCAATTTTTTATATAGATATGCGCATTAACCTTCATTTATAGGCTTGTCTAAATCAGTAGAGCGGTGTATCCTATCACAAGCATTATTTAGCTTATTAAAGGAGACTCCGAATGCAATGTGTAACGCATAAATTAAAGAAAATGAAAAATAAAATACTGGTACGATGCCGGATTCCTTCTTATTGTGAGAAGAGGCCCGTGCCCAGCAGTGGGACAGTATTAGATATATTTATCAATACATAACAAACATGTTAGTCCAGTTACTGCTAAGCCGGAGGTCTCACACACAAAGCTTTGTCCTGAATGGAAATCGAATCTACGACCTCTACCTTAGCATTCAGGTTCACAAACAACAAAGCGAGCCTTAGGTCATAATCATGTGACCTGAGTGAATCAAATCAATTTTTTTTTCTGTAATCAAATTAATTATTTTGACATCTATTCACATTTTTGAGGCAACTATCTTATAACTACGCAATCTGAGAATTACGCCTCACACCACCACTTGCGATGCACACGATGCAAATACCATCTTTGCGGAGAGACGGAAAACTCGACATCAAACCCTATACGACTGCTTCGTTGGTCTCGCGGCATAAATGTGCGCGTAGTAGCAGCACGGAGTCTGGAAATGTGCCCGGTACGGCAATAGGCTCGCCCCTTATTACGTGGGACTAAAGTATATCTGGCGAAAAGTGGGTGTAGAAATACACCTCTGCCTAACTCTTCGGGGTTATAGGCGTGAGACTATGTATGTAATGTATGTATGTATGCCACCGCTTGCTTCCAACGCGCGGTAACCGAGGCGTCGACTACCGAGACTACCGTCATAACGGCGGACAGCGCACTGTCTGCTAATTTATGTGCCAATGTAAAGAATACTTAAAGAGCAATACTTAAAGCCCGTATTTGAATGATATTCTTTTGCTTGGGTGTGAGGCGAGTCGTTAAGCCTCTCCTAATTTGCTCCACGGTAGGCCCTTTGAGTCGTTACTCCTTAAATATGCTCAAGTTTATTTATTTATTTAGGCGAAGGCTTACCAACTAAAATACATACAAAACATTCATTTATAAAAACTTTTTTTTTTATAGGCACACTACACGCCTGTATCCCCAAAGGGGCAGAGGTTTAATATTACACCCACATTTCGCCATGAATTTTTAGCTCCTACGTAATAGGGGGCGTGCCTATTGCCGTTACCGGGTACATCACCAGACTCCGTGCTGCTACTGAGAATTCGGAAAACCCCAGTTGGTAACACTTTTGCCCGACCCGGGAATCGAAGCCGGGACCTCCGATCAGCAATCGCATACGCTATGCACTGGACCACGGAGGCAGTCTAAAAACTTTAAACGCTTGAAGTAGGATTCCATTGTATACTTTGTTTTTAAGTTTGTTCCTTTCTTCTTGCAGAACAAGGGCCATGCACGCAAGGAGAATGCAAGTCCTTGTTCAATTGCGCACCACTACTGGCCATAGTGAACAAACCGAACAGGTCGCAACAAGACATGGATGTGCTGAGGAAGGCGCATTGTGGCTTCGATGGGGACGCACCTGCTGTAAGTACCAACTACAATCCGTATCACTTAAAACACATCATCATCATCATCAGCCGTGAACAGTCCACTGCTGGACTAGGCCGCTCCTTTGAAAGTAGGAATTGGCCTACTAAGTATACGGCGCTGGCCAAACGGGTTGGTATAGGGCAAACCCTATAAACTTGATACAAAATCAAGTTTCCTTCTCTTACAGTGCTGTTCTCTGCATAATATGCTCCCTCTGTCGGCTCTTACGACACCCATGGGAAATATGGGGTGGTGACATTCCGTATTCTTAATCCATCACCACACGGACAAAGCACATATTATGCCGAAAAGAGCAAAGCTCTTAAATTGGAAAATAGGAAACGAGAAGACATACGTACTACCATCATCATTATTAGCTAATTTTCGTTTGCCCCGTGCCTCGGAGAGCACATTAAGCCGTCGGTCCTGGCTGTCACCAAGTTCTTTGACAGTCGTTATAACCTCAGTACCTCTGGATAAACTAGCACTAGTCTAAACCATGGAACATCGCTATGCCTTTAGGTTGCGGAGGGCAGACGGCATGCAGTCGCTCTGCGTAAAAGTTGTTATTCTACCAAATCAGGTTAGACTAGATCTCTATAAAAGTCTGGGATGTAGGTTGTCTAGCATGCAGCGTGACATAAAATAACGACGCGTCTGTCCGTCTATTCGCGATAATCAAATCAAATCAAATTATTTATTGCATTTCATGTGTACAATCAAACAAGTCGGCGGTAGACCAGTTTAAAAAAATCCCATGGCTCGCTCTTAGAATCGAGGCACACTAGAAACTGGTTTTGTATACGAATGTCAATGTTTGTGTAAAGTAGCACTGGAAGCGACGATGTCTTGCTAAGCGATTCTCACCCTTATAGTGGTCTAGCGGGAAGTTGTTCGACTGTACATAGTAGTTACATTTTGTCCTGTCAGGGCACAGCGATAAACCCTAAAACGACTGTATAAACTTTAATGCGGTTTACATTGTCAGATAGTGATTCATAAAGAAGGTTTATATGTATACACAATGTACCTATAGATAAAAATATACCATTTAAATCAAAATTGTAAAGCCACAACATGTACCTACAGATGTCAGTAAAGGTGAATAATTATTTCACGTACTGACATTACTCATACTTACTTATACCTCAGTCTAATAATAATACCATCTAAAACCGCTGAATTATTTACACAGAAAGATCACAATATAATTTAACACTTGCCACGCGAAATGAAATCACGCGTATTTTTTCTAATTAACTTTAATTGTGAATAGTACATACTAATTGTAACAATTATGTATTTTTTCTGGTAAACCCGAGGATAATAGGATTAGTGACGATCATAAAATTACTGAAACATTGTGAATATTACCATCTACTAATTTTAATGATCATTTATGTGGTAACAAGCCAGAGGCATTATTTATTTTCGGCGAATAATTCTCACACAAGATCATCACTTTATCCCAGTTGCGATCCAACCCCTTCGCTTTAGAGCCAAAGGATCGCTTTCTAGGGTAACCACGCTTCATCAGCCTTTGATAGTCCACTGCTGGACTAGGCCTCTCCTTTGAAAGGAGGTATTGGCCTACTATACCGCGCTGGCCAAACGGGTTGGTATAGGGTTTTTTCTTACAGTGCTGTTCTCTGCATAATATGCTCCCTCTGTCGGCTCTTACGACACCCATGGGATGATATGGGGTGGTGACATTCCGTATTCTTATTCCGTCACCACACGGATAGTATTGACTGAATATTTTCTATACCTACAGCTACTGCCTCTTATCTCCAAAACCCAAAGATATTCTATGTTTTAGAACTGTGTTGCAAATTTTAGGGCCTACTGCCAGTAATTTCTGTTTAAATTGACTTTTAAAGGCTAGAAGCAAACTACAACTAATAATCGAATATTTAACATAATACTTCAAAAAATGCCGGGTTTTCTGGCCCGAAACTTCAGCGCGCGCGGCAGTCTAAAGGTTTCTTCAGGCTCTAACTGATATTACACTTTCCCTCTGCCCAGAGCATGGTCATAAAACAGAAAGATCTATTCTGTTGCGATTTGATATGACACGGCGTAGCAGGTACCCGTGACTACCATTAGGCTAAACGCATACCATCAGGAGAGATTCTCCGTGCCAAGAAGTCGCAAACTATGCCGTAAACAACAGTAATGTATAGGTATGCCTCTGAATAAATCTCGTAATATTTTCACATTCTACGAGAGGCTACTACCGGGTCGAGCCTACCCATCAACCAAGTAAATTCCTATTACTACCCACATCTTAACACTACCAATGTCATTACATTACAGGTGTGCTGTTCAGACCAAGTCCAGCCGACTGATCAATGCTACACTCCTGAGGGAAAAGTCGGCAAATGCGTCGGTTTATACTCCTGCCCGGCTCTAGCTAATTTATTGAAACCGCCTGTACCGGACAACAAGATTAAATTCATACAGAATTCCAAGTAAGTCAAAATACAGTTATGATTGCTTCCAAGAATTTACATATTAATGTGTGAATTTGTGAAGAGACATCTTTCACTCCATTTTAAAATATTACCCATTGAAATTAGTGGGAAATGACATATAGTAAATCATAACGGCCCACGCTAAAATAACAATGTAGAGTGTAAATTGCACGGTTGGCGTATGTGGTTTAAGCGGTCGCCACGCCGCCTGGTACTGCGCCGCGTGTCGTGGGTTCGATTCCCACACGAGACAACACTTTGTGTGATTCACAAATTGTTGCCTCGAGCCTGGGTATACTTTGTGTCCGTTGATTGAATGTTTGTAAAGTCTCCCGCGACACAAGAATTTCATCCTAGTGCGGGCGTTGTCTAAAAAAAAGGCTATTCTGAAAATCATTTTTAAGTAGTAGAACCAGCTAGTAACAGGATGCATTATATTTTTTCGATCACCCTTCTACGGATGATAATGTAAAATAGAGACATTCCCACTGTCGTCTAAGACTTAGCAACTTACTTATATGAGACATAGCCATACCAGCTTTAATCCTAGAACTCAGCAAAATAGTAATAGTATAGAACCCACAGCTACATGAATCCACACAAACAAATTTATGTAAAAAAAACTATATGACCACGAGAGCAAACAGCGTAGGTAAATGCTCCTTAAAGCGGTACTTAAATATTAATTCCATCAATGCACTAACACTCAGTAAACAGATTCATTTTAATGACAACACTACTCAACTCATATGTGCTCATAGAGTACGTCATAGCAACAAGTCGTTGTTGTAGTTATTCAGTGACACTTAATACCTACAATGATTAGTCATAAATACTACAATTACTTCTGGTCTTGATGTTTTGTCCGTAACGAGTACCGCGATTTTTATGCCGTGTCGTCCAACGAAACTGGTGGATGGCAACGAATCATCTCAGATTGCTAACCTCGCAGAATGCCAACTTCTCAGACACTTTAGGGGCGGTTGGCATTTTGCAAAGATAGCATTCTGAGATCACACGTGTCAATAGCCCAAACTTGCTAGCTAAAACCTTTTTTTTTTTTAATGTTTTGAGGCTTGTGACTAATTGACTACCCACCGTTAAGTATAAGAGTGCCTAGACCAGTGGTATTCCATCAGAGATAAGCGCGAGAGCGAATAGTGATCTATTCGCTAAGTACAAAAATGTATGGACTGAAATACGCCTTTGGTATGTCACATAGTCGACGAAGAACAAATAGCTTATGTTACTATGTTATTATGGCAACTAAACGCAGGAGCGAATGCCCTCTGGTATCCATACTACAAGCCACCTAACTTGTACTATAGAAATCTGGGTACCTACCCTAGGTACCTAGTTCGGGATTAGATAACAGTTTTGCCCAGTTATTTTTATTAATATTATTTATCATTATCAATCTTGATTTCAAAACGTCACATCGTTAAGGAAAACATATCGAATAATCCGTGTGAATAGCATAATAATAAGACACATATCATAAATTTTTTATCGAGATTAAGTTTAGGTTTTTATTACGTTAAAATACAAGAGCATTTTTCTTAATTACGCACAATTTGATGTAATTACGTAGATAAAAAATTACAGTGACGTTGATCCTTACGATTTTTAATCAACAAACTTTACTATAAGACTTGTCTGTACTTGTCTTCGTAGAAAGGCCACGAATATTATGTGTGTATGCTTCCAACAAAAGAAAAGTGTTTATTTGGTATAAGTATGTAGGTATGTATGAAATTAGAAAAACAGCGGGGCACTTAAGAGCGTTTACGCCGTACGGCTTTTCATACAAACTTTTAATGCCTTATTTTTCGAAATGAATGAACTGATTTTAATGCAATTTTATAGGTACACATAAGCAGGATACATAGGTCTAAAAAGTTAATAGAAAATATTTCGAAAAAAAGTGTTAAGTACAGTTAAATTAGGCCGATTTTAAAATTTCCATAGAAACAGATATTTCCAATTAAGTATCTTTTTTAAAATAAGATATTTTGAAAATGTTTTCTATTAACTTCTTAGACCTATGTATCCTGCTTATGCGTATGAAGTTTCATTAAAATCGGTTCATACATTTCGAAAAATAAGGACTTAAAAGTTTGCATGAAATGTCGTACGGCGTAAACGCTCTTAAAATGTATTTATACACCAAAGCTTACATCAGACTTGCCTTGACATTCGTAATAGATTGGCAAAGTTAAGCAACATTCCTTTGGATGAGATCTGAGCTATACCGTGTTTTGGACGACACGTTAAGGCGTCGATCCCGGTTTTTCTCTTGGGACGAGAATCCGTAGACTAAGCCAGAGGCCTTTAGGAGTCCTATAAACTCCATAATCAAAGTTGGTGACCACATACTCACACGAAAAACGTCAATGAGCCCACCTTGGATATGTATTTGTTAAACATGCAGTTTTAGAATATCAAAAGGCTGTGTAATTTGTAATCTATACTAATACTAGATGAGCCCGCGGTTACAACCGCGTTATTTAGAGCTTCTGCTCAGCTCCCGTGGCTCATACCGCGATGTAATATTATAGCCTATAGCCTTTCTCGATAAATGGGTATCTAACATCATGCTATGAGCCAGGTGTGGGAAGCAGAAGCCCTAAATAAAGTGGGTGTAACCGCGGACTCCGCTAGTATAAAATATATATGCTTTAAATAGTCTACCAAAAAATACAACAAATAATAAATCAAACACCAATCTCGTTTCAGATGCGAAGGTCCCGATCAATACAGCGTCTGCTGCGGCCCCGTCCCTGACTTCAAGGAGACGAAACGTCCAAGGTGTGAAACCATACAGTCGGCATTCCCACCTGACCCTAAGACTGAATGTTGTGGCGTCGACAGCAGGGCTGGTGACAAGATTTTTGGTATGTAACAGTATAACAACACTACATGATTACATATTTATTTAGGCAGCGATAGCCACTTAACGTCCGTGTGGTGACGGATTATGAATACGGAATGTCACCACCCAAACCCTATACCAACCCGTTTTGGCCAGCGTGGTATAGTAGGCCAATTCCTCCTTTCAAAGGAGAGGCCTAGTCCAGCAGTGGACTGTTAAAGGCTGATGATGATGATGAAGCCACTTAACTCTCTGCATGGCAGCCTGTTAGTATCTTCACCAGAATATCAGTTTCAGAACTCACGGCACGTACCGCTTATTTTTCGAAGTTATGTGTGTATTAAACCGTCAATTATCGACAGCCAAGATTGACGGCTAATCATGCTCTCATGATTAGCCGTCAATCTTGGCTGTCGCGAAGATCTTCGACAGTCGTTATAGGGAGTACTGACGTTGCTCTAAGCCATAAAATATTTGTAACTCTCTAGAATGCGGCAGTCAGTCGATCAGTCGGCAGTCGATCTGTGGGAAATCTAAAATTCTGCCATTTCTGGTTAGACAAGAAATCTGACCCGGGTTCCAAGGTAAAACTCTTTTATGCAAATAGGACAACGATAAGACCATGATGATGATAATTCTGTGCGAATACTACTATTTTAGCAAGTCTGGTTGTACTTGACGCTAGGTAGATAATGCTGCCTCTAGAGTAAATCATTACATTTCTTTTTCCAGGTGGTCTTCCAACTGCCGTAGACCAGTACCCATGGTTAGTCCTCATCGAGTACGATAGCAAGGGAGTAACGAAGACACTCTGCGGCGGCGCGCTCATCAGTGGAAAATATGTGCTGACTGCAGCGCATTGTGTTATTGGACAAGTTCTGACCCTTGGAACACCGTGAGTATACTCTTTAATGATTATTGAGCAATGCAACAATAGTCTAGCTGAGAGACCCACAGATTGCTACGCGGGTTCACACCCTCACTGGACTAGGATCTAAACCCTCATACATACCCTCATTTAAATCTCATTGTGAGTAGAGGCCTGGGTCCACCCTTGGGACTATTTATATTAGACAGGGCTGATGACGAAGCAATGCAGTGAAATACCTGAACCAAATGGGTCTTCGTTGCTAAATAACCAATAGCTTATACAGGATTACGGTTTTTCTGGTTAACCCTGTTGTGAAATCTTTTCTTCAACAAGGCAAATATTAAAAAGTCTTTTTGACGCCGGGAAGTTTTGAGCCTCAAAGTCCATAAGCGTCCACACAAACGAATGAATGATTTGACATTCCCATTTCTCTTTCAGCTCAGCCGTCCGTCTCGGAGAATACGACACCGGTAAAGAAGGCCCAGACTGCGCCCCAGTGGCGGCCGGAGGCGAGGACTGCACTGAAGGCGTCACCAGGATACCGATAGAGAGGACGATACCGCACCCGCAGTACAATTTGGGCAACTCACAGAATAGGAACGATATAGCGCTCATCAGGTTGACGGAGATGGCACCATTCACAGGTTTGTGAATCATACTACTACTACTACTATTTATCAAGTCGTTTCTCGTACTAATAATAATGCTTTCGAAGCAGCAATAGCCTAGTGGAGGTACCAACAGCCTGCACCTCGACGAGCACCACTGACTTTTGGAAGCTATGTGCGACTGTGCGTATTAAATTGTTAATTATCGCGCTCTTTTACGCAACCGTTTTAGATGCAAATCTGTGTCGCGATAACCGAGGACCACACACGAGCCCCAGAAAAAGTCTAGTATTGCCAAAAATAAAAAAGAACATATCATTTTTCAGATTTCATACGGCCCCTCTGCCTGCCTACCGTAGACATGACGCAGAGGACTACACCGTTCAACTTGACAGCCGCCGGCTGGGGAGCGGTCAGCACTAGGCAAGGCAGCAGCGCGATAAAACTTCACGTTGAACTACCTTTCGTGCCACTAGAAGTAAGTAAATCTGGCCCTATAGATAAATGCCATTCGATTAGCGATATTGCTATTCGCTAAAGCATAAAGATGGGCGAAATGCACATATCGAAGAGCTCGCTTTAAAAGGTTGCTTTTCCGGAACTCATGAAGCAGTAGGTTTTCTAGGTATTCAGGATGCGACAAAAAATTGCCCGATCTCGCACGTTTTCAAAAATCAATATCTGGCCTAAGAAGGTATCCTCGTCATCATACGATTTTATCCTGAATACTGACTTGACGTTAAATTGCAAACTGACGAGAGCAATGTGTTGTCTAGTAGTTTCGGCCGCTACATCTTCCTATCCTCCCCATCTGACTATCGTTCTTTCGCCCGTGAACTCGCCATCTTTCTCACATCCCTTTATTTTTGTTCGATTTCTAGCGAACTTAGCATGATGTTGCCTATACCCTTCCTCATGAACGAGGCTATCACATGCAAATATATTTTTATAAATCTGAATTTTAGCCCTAAGCGTAGAGTTAAGCTAAAAGTTTGTCCAGGCGATAATTTCTAAAGATTAACGCATTTAAATAACCAAGCTCTTCATCTCGTTTAAACCATCCAGCCAGCCATATTAGCCATCCAGACCTCACCAGCCACCCTTCTCAAAACGCCGGTCCGTCAGACCATCAACAAACTCTTCAGCATTACTACATTATTACAAATTTATTTAATCTCTATTCACAGGAATGCCAAGTAGCCTACACACCTAGACGAGTGACTTTATGGCAAAAACAACTGTGCGCCGGCGGTCAGAAAGGCAAGGATTCCTGTAAGGGCGATTCCGGAGGCCCTCTTATGTTCGAAAACGGCAGGACGTACGAAGCGATTGGCGTCGTCAGTTTTGGTCCCCTACCTTGCGGCTTGGAAAACAGCCCTGGGGTTTATACCAACGTTTATGAATACAACACCTGGATCAGAAACAATATTGCTCCCTAAATGATTTCTGTAATATAGCTTTAACAAATATATTTGAAAATAGATTAAGTTTTTAATATGAGCTGCGTTTCGAAGTACAAATGTAAATGTGGAAGAAGGACTGCGCAAATTCCTTCTAATGAAGATCTGGAGGAGGGAAGCAGCAGAAGTGGTTGAAGAAGTATTCATGACAAAGCTGTGAAAAGGCCAGTAACTTATGCGTAGAAGGTGAACTTCAATCTCATTATTTATCCAATAGACAATTATAAAGAACATTTCAAAAGATAAGCTTTGAGTGACATTCATTTGACGTTTTGATGCACCGTCTGTTGATTGAAAAGAATTATGACATTTCTGATGCATAAACTATGACATAACTTACTGGATAGCTCAAGGATAGACAATTTTCAGAAAATGATGAGTGTTCTCACGCTGAATAATTAAACACTGGCCGTTAGTGATAAATTACTCACATTTCATTCATTATTCGTTAGGTTTCAGTATCGGATCAATCCGGTGATCTACAAGAGATACATATTTGACATAGCTCCAAGCAAAATGTGTCAAATAGGTGTATATCTAGTCTATAGACAAATTCATCAATAGATGGAACATTGAAACGGGCCGTAAGTGAATGGTGAGAAACTGCTGGTCAGAGCGAGAAAGTATTTACATATAATTATATTACT
This sequence comes from Euclidia mi, assembly GCA_944739405.2. Lineage (NCBI taxonomy): Eukaryota > Metazoa > Arthropoda > Insecta > Lepidoptera > Erebidae > Euclidia > Euclidia mi. The sequence goes on from OX123192.2 coordinate 63,105,604, forward strand.
TAAGTACAATAAATAATTTAATCAAGTTGTGTATGTGTTTTATTTTGTCCCTTAAGAAACCGGAACGCTCAGTGTGAATGCACTTGCCGTTCGTAAAAGATCGGTAAAGTCAAGCAACGTAAGCAGAACCCACTTCATGCATGGATGACCTGACTGATGATGATGTTACTAAATTTACACCAGAGCGCTGCCACAGTCCGTTAAATACATAAAGCCGTCGGTTTCGGTCCTTGCCTCAGAATATTTTTTTCCCGAAGCCTTCGGACAGCCAGTAAACTCCGACACCAGAGAAAAACGTGTTTACAATAGAATGATTCCAACTAGTCGAATCGGAAACTTTTAATGAATTGTCAAAAACAATCTCTTTGTACGGATTTTGTATTAAATATGAACTATTGACCTCATAACTTTTTGCGATCAATATTGTTAAGTCGTTTACAAAGTACCTGGTACGAAACTAAAACGGCGGTGTATTTTTGGCACTGTTCTCATTGTAAAACGTCGGAAAGAAGCTGGCGGTAAATTACTGATTGCCCGGATAGCGGAATGGTTTAAGTGGCTTATGGCGTTGCTACTTTAGAGGTTAACAATTTTGTGAGATGGGTTAGGAACATTTTAGAATAAAATTGTTGGAAATAAAACTTTCATGGGCATCAACACTAGTTTTAACTTATATTTGAGGTACGTTTTTTCGGAGACTCGATATATCCAAATATCTCACTACGTGATGCAAGGAGTCTTAAATCCCGCCGGGGGATTTCTTTACTAAATCTTGCGTTGGGTTATCGTAATAAATGTCTTAAACCGGGAAAACCCGATGCACTAAATCAGCTTTCAATCATACACCAAATTGGTACCATCCAAATTATACCATATTTCGTTGCAGAAGACATAAACGTCCGGAAAATATTTCCCATCCCTCAAATCTGGTTGACTAAATAAAAACACAATAGTTCACTCACCTCTTGCGTTGGTCGCTGCGTCTGCAATTTTCTGGAAAGCGTCCAGAAATGCAGCTATCGCTACTAGCGCTGATCTGTGAAGAAAAGAAAATGGCCATGAGTAATTTACTGGGGACATTGGCTTGGTGGTTGAGCCAAATTGCAAAATAAAACATCCAAATTAGGCTATGCAAAGTTGTTGATAGAATGCAGATGAAAGAAAATAAAAAAGCAGAAAAAAATGACTGAGTTTGGTTCGGTTTTTTTTTCTTATGAGGTCATTTAGCTAGGAAAAGCCGGCATCATCTAGAATAATAAGTCCGCAAAAAGGTTATTTCGTACCCAAGTATGACTAAGATTGATTAAGGCGCTGTTATACCTCAGAAGCCGTGAAACATCTATTTTTTCGTCGCGCATCTAGCCATAACGGTACATATTACAAACTAGCAAAAAATAATGCTTAAAGTCAAAAGTCTGAACAAAAGACTTTTGAAAGAATTTTTCATGTACGTAAAATAGAATCACGGTAAAAAAATCACAAAATCGAGGCTGAAAATAATCTTTCGTCTCACTGTTTGCAATATTTTGATCGTAAGCTGTCATATTTTTTTTGATAATATTGTAGGAAATCTAATGATCTAAAGAATTACCCTATTTATTTTCATATTATACGTGTATATTTTGTAAAATTAAATAAAATCTGCCAAACGTCTATGATTTTGACGCTCGGTAGATCCCATCATTATCAAACGCTTCAGCAATTTAAACCTTATTAGCATAAGCGGTGTACTGAGTGTCAGTTGCTAGTTTACGCCCCGCCCAGACCTCATCATTCGGCTATGAGCCCTGTGAGAGATAGGTCATGTCGCTTGCGTCTCCGCTGCACGAAATTTTACGTAAACCTGTTTGTTATTATAATACGCCGATTTGAGTTCGTAATTTCATGTTTTATGTTATAGACTGCATACTTTGAATCAAATAGGCTTTTCATATAACTATGGGCACATATAATTAGGACCTAAGTTTATACTCTTGTTGCGTTTAATGTGTTATTGTTTCTGTGCTTATAAATATATAATTAGAAGAATAAAATATGGACAATTAGAGAAATTAAGTTCTACGTAATAAAATAGAAATTCATCCATGGCCAAGTGATTATGAAATATGTAACATTTTTACACAAATTATTTTCATAAGAGTCTTTTATGACTAACAATGTTACTTATATATTATCGATTATGCATAATATAATTATATAAATTATTCTCACAATACATAGCTGCCACAGTTTTCAATTTTTGAAAGAGTAATAACATAAAATCGAATCATTTTATGTACCTATATTTCAAATTCATTAGCTTGTCAGAGCGCCTGGAGCGCTAAGATGCTGCCACGGCGAACAATAATGATGACAGCGCTAATTTGGCGCTCCGCAATCCGCACACAAGCGGTAACGAATGTTGTATTATTGTGTATTGAACATAAACCTTTTTAGGTACATCGGGTAAAACTTTGATTATTCATAAACTATTAGCCTGGCCGCAGACATCCGATTTTCAGGACCGATTTTTCATGGCGGAATTCAGTGAGACTAGCGAGCTTCATTTGTCGACTGTATCAAATGTATTTTGTAAAATAAACGTACTTACCACCGCAAACGATAGATTTTGCTTTGATCGGAAAGCACGCAAAAGTTTCATTCCGTTCCGGACTGAAAAAATTCAGTGCCCGTTTTCAGGGACGACTTTTCAGGTTTGTAATATTTTCAGGTTATCAAAGTCATCTAATTAATAAAAAATGAGCTTACTGTCTACCACGAACGTTTGATTTTGCTCTGAACAGAAAAAAATCCGTAGACTGAAAGAAATGAAAATCAAGCGCGCGCGGAACGGCTCGTGACGTCATAACTGAATTTAGCGCATGCGTACATCTTGTCATGTATCGATATATAGCATTGGTTTGAAGTTTATTTTGTCAGAATCTATATACAAAGGTACTCTGTGGTCAGAATCACACGACAATGTATGCGTAGTAGACGTGTATAAACTCTTGTCTGGGGTCTTCAAATTTACGCAAAAATCACATACCTACGGACAAGAGGATAATATAATAATATAAGTTATTTTAGCATTTTCGTCAGATCATCATAATGTGTGACGTGAAAGGTTTATATTGGCTACTGAATACCACTCTGCTTAAACTTTGTCTCTCTATATGACTAGCCTATTGGTCTAATGGTTAGTGACCTTGACTTCTACGCCGGAGGCCATGGATCCTAGATAATCTTTGTGTGATAGGCACGATGATATTTGTTCAGTGTCTGGATATAATTTATCTATAATATGTACCTATATGTTTAGAAGTATATATTTATCAGGTGTCTGGTTACCATACTATAGGCTCCGCCTATTTTGGGATCACATGATTGGGTGTAAGTTGTCCAGGAATATTATTATGGAATGTACACAATGGCAATTTCGGTCATACAAAAAAGTTGGTCTGAGACCCGTTATGCAACTAGGTTTTTGAAGATTGGTATCCTGTATAAAAGTGGTAGAGGGAATAATATAATGATTTATATCTACATATATACTCTATGCGAGATGAAAACAATTAAAGAACGTAAAACAAATCATACTCCTCAAATTGTATTGTTTGCTTTGAAATTGTATGATGCATTCACATTCACACATTAAATTTGACAATATCATAAAACTTATTCTGCATAAATCAGACACTTGTTAGAGTGGTCGTGACTGTTTCTGATGGACAGGGTTGCGACGCCGTCGCCATACAAAAATTATAAAAACTTATCATAGAATTCACCAAAACACCAAATATAGGGCCTAAATATTTAAAAAATGGCTAATGAAAATTTTTATTACAGTTGTCCAACTAAAATTCTCTATTAAGGCTAGCGTCCACTAGGCTCGCCGAGCCGAGCCGAATCGAAACGCAGAAAGTCGCCTCCTATATATTTCTATGAACCTGCTTTCATTAGCGACGAGCCGCGGCGCGCCGAATCGAATCTACCGCGCGCATCGCTCGTCAGGCGAATTTCTGCGGCAACGCGTTTCGACTCGACTCGGTGCACCTTAGTGGACGCGGGTCAGCGGATGAGTGTAGACGGGTACTACATTGCGTAAATACCTACATGAAAAGTTATCGAAATGAAGAGCTGTTAATTTCCCTAATTTAGAAATATACTGAACTTAATGATTATGACTGCCTCAGTAGTCTCGCGGCATAAATGTGCGCGTGGGATTGGGAGTAAGTCGGGTAAAGTGTTATTGGGTTTTTCTGTGAGGAAATTCTCAGTAGCAGCACGGAATCTGGTAATGTCCGGTACGGCAATAGGCTCGCCCCTTATTGCGTGGGAACTGAAAATTCATGGCGAAATGTGGGTGTAATATTACACCATTATCATGACGAGCAGCGTAGATAAATATATGGAAAGAAATAGCGGAAATAATGAAAGAATTTGAAACAAGAAACCAACACAAGCAAAACCTACAGCAGCTAGTCGCCGACTGCTGGCTTCGATTCGATTCGTCTGTAATGAACGCACATGGATAAAATGCGACTCGGCGCGATTCGACGCGGTTCGAATGTAGTCGACGCCAGGCTTTATAGACCTCTGACGCATACGTGACAGGTTTTTACGCAGACTATACCCTACTTGCATATTTTTTATAAATAATAATCTACTTTGTCAATATTACCCTTTAAAAAGTTTTTAATAACAAGGTAGCAAAAAGGTTTTGTATTTTTAATTAAATGGGGCTATCGTAGTGGCTGTATACTGCTTTATGCAACCGATGCTCAAGCCGAACACGTCCTCTCCTCCGTTGACTATACTAACCAATGCACGGAAAAATATCGATACTCTGTGGTATCGAGTATTTTTCCTTTCGATATCCATAACTTTGTACTGGATACTTTGCACTCAATGCTTTTACTCAATAAGTACTTAATGGCACGGTAGTACACGTAAGCAAGGGAGTCTCGGACAATAATTTAAAAAGGAATTGTCGATTTGTCGAAGTGACGGGTCTCTCAGACCCACCAGGCGCCCGAAGAGTGAAAATACTACCTGCAGATTAATTATATTATATACAAAAAACCGGCCAAGTGCGTGTCGGGCCACGCGCTATGTAGGGTTCCGTAGTTGCCCATAATGGCCATTATTGATAATAACTTCTGTTTCACATGGGACTAAAAACGGGCCCACTTTGTACCCCGAAGTACATTACATACCAAAGTACGTATATCTTTAAGATTAAGCCAGCGCTCCCAATGTAAACTCACAGAAATAGGTATTTATAAGTTGAACGACGATTACTCGTAAACTAGTGATGTCTACTTAGCCGTGATAGTTTTCCTTTTAAATTCGTTATATGTACTACATTTTTGATTTTTTTCACCTCTTCCAAATTAGTAGTTTAGCCGGCAGAGGGGGGGGGACACTTGAGTATAAAAAATCTTTTCACTTCAAAGCTTGATATTTGACAAACCAATCACTTGATCGAAAAATGATTTGAGCAAGCTAATAATATTTTTTTAAAACCTATCCAATGATACCCCACATAATGGGGTACTCAACCAAAAAAAAATTCAACCCCACTATATAATTTATCACGTATTCCATTATGAAGTTCATCAAAATATTTGATAGACATCCTATAGAATTCAAAGAATTTGTCTGGGTGTGCCCGTAACTTAACTTGCTTTAAATAAAATTGACTCTCGTTGATGCTTTGAGTATTTAATGGGTGTACCCAATACCGAAGATTCCTTTTCTTTTTCATTGATAGTAAAAATGCGATTGCAATTAGATCGTCGTCCTCCATTGTGTCCGTTCACTAGGCTATCACTACTTGTACTGGTAGAATAATACTGACATAGTTACAGGTAAAATACTATATACAAAAAGTAACGAGTGTCACAGCGACGAGGTTTCACCCATACCTGTGACAGTTATTATACATATTATGTATCTGGCATTACGTACCAGATATATGTCATATATATCTGATACGTAATAAATACTCATTTTATGAATGACATTTGACACCTTGGCTCTTCAGAATAAAGTCTTCCTGCTGCTGCTGAAGTAACTATCAATTAAATTCTACCGAATTTCGTTAAATTCGATAATGGTGCAAAATTAATTGACCACGAAATGTAACCGGTCAAACACTTATCCGTTTTCCTAAAATCTTATTAGTCTCCGGTAATTTGATTTGATACAGTAGTTCTACGGTTTAGAAGATAAAGAGGGGTTCACTTTGCGATTGTTTTTTTGCTAAATATTTCGTAAAAAGACCTCTAAATGATAAATATCGGTTAGGAGAATAGTAACGTCAGCAGAATTCCAATATGTGCTGGGCATATTTTAAGATATATTCAGCGACTTTGACAACGTATAGTGGCTAATGCTATGATTGCTTACTCGTAATTTCAACATGGAACAACAAAGTTACAGTTAGGGCATTATGCTGTGTCGAAGACGCCGACGATGAGTTGTCCTCAGAGCTCACTGCTAGGACGTAATTGATGACTTTCTTAGAAAGCCTCTACCGTCTGGATGTACATTGACAGGTTATGCAGATGACGGTATATTCCTTATTTAATCAAATACAAGAGTAGGACTTGAAAGGTTAGTATACAATATGTTTAAGGATGATCAACAATTGGGGTGAAACTTACTTATCGTTTATCTTTTGCTCCTCAGAAGACATTTCAGTTACTTTTAAAAGAAAATTTAAAGACAGCGCCCGTATCATATTCAATAACGTCATTATTTATCATCATCAGCAGTCTTTAACAGTCCACTGCTGGACTAGGCCTCTCCTTTGAAAGGAGGAATTGGCCTACTATACCACGCTGGCCAAACGGGTTGGTATAGGGTTTATAGCAAATTTTCCTTCTCTTACAGTGCTGTTCTCTGCATAATATGCTCCCTCTGTCGGCTCTTACGACACCCATGGGATGATATGAGATGGTGACATTCCATCTTCTTAATCCGTCACCACACGGTCACTATTAAACATAAAGAATCTGTTTTTTACTTCGGATTAGTTTAAGGGAGGAATTTTCTTTTGTTGAACACGTAATAAATGGTACCTAGGTGAATAAAAAAAAACCTTTTACGCTCTGTCTATGATGTCAAATGCGACATGGAGACTGCCGTTCAGACCTATAATTTCACAACTTTAAAAATAATTGATGCAACCTATTTAGATTGTATGTGTGTGCCTGTATGAGCCGATAGGCCTACTATTGGTACTGTACGTCGGCAATCACTACAAGAGTCAACGTCTTGCGTTGATATTTTAAAATTTTTGTGCAAAGCTCAGTTAGCACTGAAGCTTTATCAATACTGGCAGGTGTAAAGTACACCTGCCAGTATCGGTTGATCTTAAGGTCCAAAGACGTGCATCAATGTATTATACCATACGAGAAAGCATGAATCCAAAATTTCCTAGCACCTCGTGATAGAAATAAACTGCTTAGGTTGTTCAACCAGCACGCCGATGTCTACGTAGGCCTTGTCAACGAATAGCAGTTTCGTTTGAATACATCAACCAAGGGCCGTCACCTCGACCAATTCTTTCCAGACGTTCGTGAGCGACTGGCCGGACCTGGTTAGGGGGGATCACTGTATTGCTCAATTTCATATGGGGCATTGTAATGTTTGGAGGAAGTTGCTTTGGTTTTTAATTAGTTTATTCACCATTATTCAAGCTCTGACAACAAATGTGAGTAATCTGCACATCACATTTTGTGTGTGAGTGTGGTGTTTGCCAATCTGACATTAACAATATGCCTAGTGATTTTCATAATTAATCACTTCTGGTTTAGCGTATTATGCGGCTCTTGCGGCAAGCAATCGAATATCAGTGCGTTTAGGCGTCTCTGCCATGCATTTTACTGAAAATAGGCACAGCTCTAAAATTGTCGGTAATAGAGGCATGTTGATTTCAGCACAAATGGGTTGGGTCGACCGAAGAAGTACTACCCTCTCACAGAAGATCGATGTAAAGTAACAGTATCTGTTATTTTGTGTTTTGTTCAGTGAGTGAGAACGCCTGAGGCCCAGTCACCTTTCCTCTCCCGGTCCCCATCCTGATCGCTTTCCCTTCTCCTCTTCCTTCGGGTAGGCAGCAACTTGGCTGTACTTATTTGACATTGCTCCTGTAATGCTAAGTAAACACAGCTAAGTATGAGCCACGGATACCACTTTCCATATCAAGTGGGCCATTGGCTCGTCTGCCAACCGTGAAAGCAATAAAAGTTTCGTAGTAACATCGCAGCGCCAATCAGCTTGTGACCATGGGACTTGCAATCGTTCCGAAACGTCAAGCCTTTCATGGTATTTACGTATAAAAGATCGCGTTAATTCCCGTGTCATGAATAATTAATCATACTTAATGCACTTTCAATGAAAATTATAAGGGCTCATTAGGCTTTACAATTAACTAGTACCCGAATATTCGATTAACTTAAACTTACGCAATTAAGCGATTAAATTAATAATTGTGCTTGACTTCTTTTATCCTTAGGACACTAGATAAAGGCTAATACGGGACCCTACATTGTGCGTGGCTCGATATACATTTGTCCGGATTTTTTAGTAGGTACCTAATATTTTGTCACAGGTATTTTTCACACAAACATTTAAATCACAGTCATGTAATACCTAATATTTTAATTACCTATTTAGCCCATGTCTAAGCCAAAGGAAAATAAATGAAAATCGCTTTGCTCACGGAATGAACTGAAAACGGTTCTGAAAATCGGACCTGAAAAACGGGCCTGAAAACGGATGTGTGCGGCCAGGCTTAGGTATGTCTCAGTACATCTAATATCTTTTTAATTTCTAAAATCAATCATTTATAAGTAAGAAGGTGACTTCTCTGTTTGCTATAACACAAGATATAGTATTTTTTTAATAATAAAGTACGTAACTAATTATCATTATTGTAATTACCAGCCTGGCGCAAGTTCCTAAGAAAAAACCGAATGTATGAAACGTGCTATCTTTTTAATGGCTACTATTATATGTATAAAACATGAAGATAGCATCCTTCACTATGTACCCTTGGAACAGTATTCTTTCAAAGTTAGACGGGTTATACGTACATTACCGCCTTGGCTGTCAATAGTGTCAAATGTCACAACTGTCACATTATTATCCAGATTGAACTTTGCTGCGTTAAGTAGTTTGTTTATAAAACGTAAAAAACATACTGTGAAAGTGATTTGTGTATACCAAATAAATGTGATTTTACACTTCTAGTGTTAGTGTTACTATATTTATTTGATTAGCATTGAAAGGAGCGCAATAAAAACAAGCAAAATAACGTGCGAAATATGGCATACAACAACATGCCGGTCAGGCAATGAAAAAAGGGTAGGTATTTATGGCAAAATGTCCCTAGATAAAGATCAATGAATATTTATAATGTTATATAATTCGATATATTTCAATGAAACATAAAAAATAAGGAAATATTCTAAAGTTTCATAACGTAGTACTTTGTAGGTAAACAATAGTGCTGCCTGTCAGTTATCGATAATCCGTTATTAGTTAAAATTGGCACAAGGACTAAAAATTCTATTCTTTTTTTCTTTTTAGATGTAAAAATGGGTAGCTGCAACTGGAAACCAAGACTTGATTTATGTGCCCATTGAAAAATTACATCAGTTGAACTATGTGTGTGGCAAGCATTTTAAGCCGAAAGACAGGGACGAAAAAAAGGGAACTCAAGTCAGAAAAACAGCTGTGCCTTGTATCTATAGACATTTCTTTAAATCCTATTACAGAAGAAATGTTGAAAACCTTTCCATTACATGTACATACATATATCTTTTAGTTCTGCGTATTTCTCTTCGCTAATCTAGAATAGATTTATAGAATAGGCTAATTTGTTTGAATAAACACATAAATATTAAATACATCTTTTATTTGTGTTGGAAATGTATAATTCTAGTCGAAACATAATTAGAATTATTTCTTATCGAATATTATCGATATCGATATTTCGTTAATCACCAGAGGGTACATCCCTATATTGACAAATATGACAATGCTGACAACATAACAACGATGTCAATTAGTATCTTTATGTTGGTACGAGTTCTCCCTGCACGTTTCATACAAAGCTGAAAGTCTCGCATGATCTATGGCACATCCGCCTCTTCTTACGTAGTATTTGTATACTCTTTGGTAATTACAGTGAAGTTAAAGATAACAGTTCTGCAACGTCGTACACACATTTGACTTCAGTCATTCCTAACACGATCTGTTCAAGAGCTAGCCAAGAAATGCCAAACAATTTTTTTAACAAATTTGACTCAAATTCCGTAGTGATAAGCAAAAATTACAAGAGGGATAGCAGTGACTGGTTCGAATTGCGTAACAATATGTTGACAGATTGAAATTTTTGTATAGTGGTAAAAAGAAGAGATAACAGCAGTAAAGCCAACTTAGTAAAAAATATTTTGTACAAATAAAATATTTGCAATGTAAACTCAGTAGCGCATGGAATCTAAAATGAACAACTGGCTTTGCAACAACTGGTGAAGCAAGAAAATGTAACAATCGAGCCTTGTGGATTATTCGATTGTTGGTGCCACGCCAGATGGATTAATAGGTCCAAACACGATTGTGGAAATTTAATGTTCTAAAGTTGCCTATAAGAATGGCCTGGAGAATAGTATAAGAGCAAATAAAATACAAATATGGAAACATGATAAAAAAGTGAACTGACTAGTCTAAACAAATATTGTAATTGTTATTACCAAATTCAGGGGCAATGCCACGTTACACGCAAACAAAAGTGTTTATTTGCTGTGTAAAGTGGCGAAAGTATACCACTAAAAATAGAAATTATAGAAAGAGATAATGTTTTCTGGGAGAAGCTTGTGGCGTTTTATATGAATTGGCAGTTGCCTGAAGTTGTTGATTCTCGTCAAGCTCAAGGGATGGCATTGCGAGATCACGGAGAGGAAAATGTTTCATCAGTGCTTGAAATTTCTACAATACCAAACCGTAAAAGGAAAGTAAATGAAACTGTGCCTCGTGAACAACAGCAAATAATAAGTCTTATCACCTCACACACTGCCTTTAACATTCGATGAGAATAAAGAAAACTTGCCAGGTTGTAGCAGACAGCTAACTTTTGATGAGCTGTAAACTCTGCATTTCGTTAATAAATTATAAATGAATATAAATAAATATCTTTTAGTATTTATTTTCTTTGAAACAACACATATTTGAAGCGAAAGAATTTTTTTATATTTTTCCATACAAACATGTATGACGAGAGCTAACGAAAAAGCAGTAACTCAAATTCTAATTCTATAATTTTCTAAGTGACATAGCAGTATCTCATGAATAAGGTATATCCACATATATTTTTGATGTTTCATCTATTTTGAAAAATAATAATGGGTTGGATTTCAAAACGAGTCGCCTGAATTTGAGGGTATTGGTAGTGTAGGGGGCTTAAGGTAGTTCGTTTTAATCCCCTAAAAGTAATTTTGGCTGCCGGAGTTGCAATTTTGGGTGCCGGAGTTGCGTCTAAATAATTTTAAACAATTTCCAAAATTTCTACTTCGGCAATTATGCAAAACGGTACATAGTTTTTATACTTTAGTACAGTTTTACAAATGTAATTTTTAGGTTTTATGTGAAAAACGTGAAACGAAACGCAAAACTGCCATCTTGGAATGATCATATTGACAGCTAATGTCAAATTTGTGCGTCATTGCTTTCGAGTGCCTTGGGTTAGGTGCGACTGTAATAAGTAAATAAATAGGTTATGTTAGGTTCTCTTTTGACCCTTAATCCGAAAATAGGAGCCCTTCGCAGGGCTCCGACAACCTTAGTTTATTAAACTAGTGTGATGAATGTGGAAGTTGGCAGTGCCATACACACCGATGTTTGGAGATTTTTTTTTTCAGAGAAAACCAAGTATTTACGGCAAGTGAAAATGGTGAGGGGGGTTTCAAGACCTCCCCTGCTCCCTCTCCAATCACTCACAACCCCTAAAAACGGCGACGTATTTCGAAACCTTTGCCATAATAATTATACCTAAAATAACAATAAACATCCATAAATAAATAAAAGAAATCAACTTTTACTAAACTTCAATTATCTCGTAACTCACTTTAGTTGAGATACGGCTTTTGCGCTTAGTAGAGCAGTATTGTGTTTTTTAGGGTACCGTAGCCAAAAATTTTAAAAACGAAACCCTTATAGATTCGCAATGTCTTTCTGTCTGTCCGCCCGTATGTCACAGCCAATTTATTGCAAAACAGATTTGAAAACTGGCAGGAATAGAATTAGATGTAGGTATTCTATGAACTGCTTCACTATTTTTATACAAAAACAAAACAAACATAATAATGGCCTCTCCATACATGGAACTGACTTAATTATTTTTATCATCTTAGGTATTTACCTACTTTCGTCAACATTTAATACCTATAACGTCTAATGTAAACCAGTTTTGCTCATGGCTGCACTGAGAACAAAAATTGCGCTATGCCTATATTGTACAAACAGATTGATGTATGTAATATAAATTTGAATATCAGTATCTCAATTCAATATGCTAAAACGTTTTGCTTGCGATTTTGAAATATTGGAATACGGATGTCGCCAGAATACGGCCGCACGCGACGAGAATGAAGGGGGGCGCCCCGCAGTAGACGGAGCTAAGCTCCCTTCACCTCCCCTGCTTCACCCCCTCATTTACCAAAACAGTCGCTTAGGACAGCGCCTTAACTAGCATTCGTAATATCAAATAATGTCATCAATCAATAGAAATAAAACGCTTACTGACTGACAGAAAACGCATAGCTGATACTGCCGAGCGCAGAAACTGAAGTCCTTTAGGGTGGGTAGTTTAAGCCTTTTCACCCTTTAATGTCGGAATTGGCAATGATCCTCCATTGCCAATTCCGACATTAAAGGGTGAAAAGGCAATCAGTGTTTTTTTGAAACCTTAAATGGGAATCTTTTATGATTTAATGTATAATACCAGTATAAGATGCAACACTGAGATTCAACTGTAATTCAAATGTAGTATGAACTTTGGTCCAACCTTGCACGAGTGTTGCTTATATAATCAAGAAGTTCAAACACATTCAACCTTGAGCCACAAGTGCAACAATGCACCAAATGGCATCGCGCTATCACGGTCAATTGGACCAGCAATAGCCAACTCAATTGTCATTAAACGATCGTAAATGCCTCGCTCAGGTTACGGCGTATAGTATGATAACTGCACTTGATAGAGTACAATAACTGTATTAAATGGAAATATGAAGACGTGATCGTCTTATTCAAATGAATTTGAGCACGAGTCGCCTTGGTTTGTCGGTTTGATTTTCGTATAGCACCCATTATGATTCGCACACACTCACACTTATGACTGCACGTCATAAATGGCGAATCTTGGAACTCCACCGATAACAAATTGTGTCATTTACAAGCAGTTCACAGAACATCGAAAGATGTAGTTGGTCCTCGATTGTTGAAGGTTTGAATATCAAGCGAAACCGCCCATAAAATACTGATAAACCATGAAAACTACCTGCACCCCTCTTCTGCCCAGATGGCGACTGTGGGACAAAGGTTGCAAACCCAGAAACGTAGGTTTGATTTTACACTACCTACCTTAACTTACAAAATATAAAATTGTTTCCTGGTAAAGACTACTTACTTCAATGCCGAGTGAAGTTTCGTCGCCTTTGATATGAACTCCTCCCACATCGGCGCGCTGTTCTGTAAAAAGAGAAACACAAACGTTACTTACATTAAATATTATCATAAGTGTATGAATGATGAGTAGGTCTAGGTACCTAATGATAACGTACAAATAAAAATACTGCTACGTTTCTGCCTATCTATCATAGTATCTTTGGGAGTCGACTCAAAACTGGCCATCAAACCGTATAACAACGTGTTTATATGTGTTAGTACGTCAAATCCTCCTATAGGCGACTCACAATGCTTTGTGACGCAAATTAGGACAGGTCTGTGTCCAGCAGTGGACTACGACAGTTTGTATGATGATGATACCATTGCGAGTCCACTATTTGGAAATAAATAAACAAGTTCCAGTATATTTGTCTCATACATTTAATTGCTGAAAATTTTAGATGTTTTGCTTCAGGTAAGAACTATGAGTTGCTCGTTCCTGATCTTTTAGAATAAGAAGTTTACAAGAAACCATACTAAATAACCATAATATGAAGCATAATATTGGTTTCAGCAGCAGATAAATATTAATCCGTCAGAAACTAAATTAACTTGCTTCAAAAGAGCGCGAGCAATTATGAGTGCCTGTAAGAATTAAGTTAGCAATCTGACAGTTCTCACTAATTGGCAGCAAATTTAGTAGGCGTAATGTTTCATTTTAAATTTTACATGCTTTATATGAGCATGTTACTAGTTAAGAATTAGTCATTAATAAAGCGAGGAAATGCAGAACAGAAAATGGCATTTTCGTTCGTTTCGTTCAATTCAGTATGTATTTTTTTTCTTGTGGTCTTCTATGACAAGGAAAGACGTTCCTTCTTTCCTTCTTCTGTGATGTAATTAAATAATCAGTCTTAGATCTAACACTGAAACTGTGGACATAAAAACGAACGCCATTGTCCGAAAGATACCCTTACTAAATCCAACGAAATACTCGTAATGTCGTCCTTAAGGTTTTCTTTATAGCGTCACGTCTTTAACCCCGAAGGGGTAGACAGAGGTGTATTGTTAAACCCACATTTCGCCTTGTGAACTTTTTAATCATTATAGGGAGCATTTATCGGGCACATTGCCAGACTCCGTGCTGCTACTGAGAATTTGGAAAAGCTCAGTAACAATTTTGCCCGACTCGAGAATCGAACCCGGGACCTCCGGATCAGAAGACGCATACGCTATTCACTCAAGGTAGTCAAGTTAGAAAAAAAAAATTTCGTAATGCTCTGGACTAACAGAATCTCTATTGCACACATAGTTAACCTGCGTATAGGTCGGTTCACGAAAGTTGACCACAAATGGTGGCCGTCGCGCATATGTACATTCGTGCACCAATGGCGTGGCTCCATTCTTGACGCATTTAGGGAATGCGTCAAGAACGGAGCCACACCATTGGCATTCCACCCGCGCCTCACCCCGCACCTCCACGGGGACCTAAAAAATGATTTCTGCGCAGTGGTCATCTTTCGTGAACCGACCTATACCTATTCATAACTTTGAGACACACGCACACAAAGAAATTCATCTGAAAGACGAGCCACACCATTCAACGTTGCTTGTCAATTCAAAACCTTGACGCAACTTGTAGACCTACAATATCCTGACAGACCACATTCAATTTTCTACCCTACTCCTCAAATCTAAAGCACAATATCGGATAACTGTTGTTGCCAAAAAGCCGCAAAACTGATACGTAATTCTCAACTTTACTTCGGAGTTTTTAGGGTGCAATTTTAGTTGTTTGCAAAAATGTTGGTATTTCGCGAATACGGACGGGAGCAATTTGTCAGTTAGGCCGATACAGGTGAACGGATACCTGTAATTGTAACAATACACGAAGGATGGACGAGTTTAGGAGTTTTCAACACTTTTCTAGGATACGCTGTGTCGGTCGTATAGAATATAGTGGGTCGGAACGTTGCAAAATCCAAGGCTAAAAAAATTAACAGGCATACGCTTGAACTGCTTATCTGGTGATTGGGTTTTGAAGAGAGATAGCAATAGCCTAGTGGTGCGAATAAGAGACTGCTAGTCAGTGGGCCAGTACAATAAATTATTAATTATGAAACACCCTGAGAAAACCTGAATTTCTAAGAGTTCTCCATTATGTTCTCGAAAGACATTATGTGAAGTGCACCAACCCGCCAGCCTTGGCCAGCGTGATGATTTATGTCCTTACTCATCTCATAGTGAGAAGAGGCTCATGCCCAGCAGTGAGACTACCTACTAATATCTAATGACCAGCAAAAAATGTCCAGCTGTGGACTGCAAAACTATAGGTATGATGATTATCCACGGTGAATGGATTCTTCTTATGTAATCATCAAATCGATGCGTATGAGAGATATGTCTAAAATCACAGCTGACGTGATCACTAAAGAATCTGAACGCTAATGAAATTGTTTGCGACGCAAAAAAATTGGGTATCATATCAATCAGTGTACATCACTATTAAGGATGTGTGATGTGATCATCACTCTTGATGTTTAAGTGTTTGATGGGTTGTGCTAATTAATTAATGTGTTCATACTTTTGCCATTTGGGCACATACTAATATTTATAAAGCGGATCTCAAATTACCCGGTAATAAAAGTGACCACGGCTGGTATAGCCCACGCCGTAATATCGGAGATAATAGCGGGCACTTGGTAGAAATCTTTTTTTAATGCTTAGCGCGTCACCTGAAGGTAAGTGATCACCGCGACCCATAGACACCTGCAATGCCCGAAGGATCTCAAGTGCGTTGCCGACCTTTTAAAAAGAAATATGCACGCTTCTTAAAGGTTCCAATGTCCTATGTTCCAATACCCTAAGAGTGAAATACATTTAATGTTAACGAAAAGTGTTTTTATTACATTACTAGATGTGCCCGCGGTTACACCCGCGTTAATTAAGGCTACTGCTCCGCTCCCGTGGCTCATAGCATGATGTTATATAGCGTATAGCCTTCCTCGATAAATGGGCTATCTAACACTGAAAGATTTAAAAAACAAATCAGTCCAATAGTTCCTGATATTAGCGCGTTCAACCAAAGAAACAAACAAACAAACTCTTCAGCTTTATATATTAGTATAAGATTAGCTATTATCATAAGAATGGAGATATAATTTTAAATATCATATCATTTATTTATTAATGATACATACGTTAGGTTAATAATAGACAAATTGCAAAAGCGAGCAGATAAACTACCCTAAACAAGCAATTCAGTTTTACCACAGAAACAGGAAAGCAGTTAACACTAAACTTAACGGAGCTTTCAATATAATAATACTCGTATAACAATCATCATCCTCCTAGCGTTATCCCAGTTTCAATCTGGGGTCCGCTTACTAGTCTAACCGGATTTGGCTGAATATTAGCTTTTCCACGGAGCGACTGCCTGTCTGACCTCCGCAAACCGAAGGGATAGCGATATTCCATGGTTTAGACTAGTGTCAGTTTATGTTAGAAGGTACTGACGCCCTGTAACGATTGTCAAAGATCTTCATGACAACTGGGACAGACGGCTTAACGTGCTCTCCGAGGCACGGGACAAGCGATAATTAACAATTCAATACGCACATAACTCCGAAAAGTCATTGGTGCGCGCCGTGGATTCGAACCCGATACCCTCTGCATGGCAGTCTGTTGGTATCTCCACTAGGCTATCACTGCCTTATATACTCGTATAATAAAAGATTTTTTAACAAAAAATAACCGCCTCCAAAAATCTGGAAAATGTGTGAAAATAGCACTAAAAAGTAAAAAATAAATTCCGTTATTTTACTTTAATTTACTTATAAACATCACCTATTCAACTGAATATTATATACTTATACGAGTTATACGTATCTACCACTTAATTCACATACCTGACACAATACATGGTTTTATATGACTAACAAACTAAATTAAATACCTATCACCAGAAATCAGATAAGTATATGATATTTTTGTACTAAGTACTTAGAAAAAAATATTTTATTAGGACTATAATATACAATTATACTTTTTTTCGGAGTCGGTGCCAGCTGAGATTAATAATTAAAGATGTTATTAGGTAACCGACCCAACGCGGGCAGGGCAGACGCGTGAAGGCAGACGTTGTTGACGGTTGTCTCCGAAATCCATTTTTTCTATGCGCTTCTCTCCTCTTTCTCTTAGCGTTATCCCAGTTTCAATCTGGGGTCCGCTTTCTAGTCTAACCGGATTTGGCTGAATATTAGCTTTTCCACGGAGCGACTGCCTGTCTGACCTCCGCAACCCGAAGGGATAGCGATATTCCATGGTTTAGACTAGTGTCAGTTTATTTAGAAGGTACTGACGCCCTGTAACGACTGTCAAAGATCTTCATGACAACCGGGACCGACGGCTTAACGTGCTCTCCGAGGCACAGGACAAGCGATAATTTACAATTTCGTCTGCGAGCGGGATCGGCTCTCTCGCGATCCCGCTCGGCGACCTCCTTCTGGAGCATGACCGCTTCGCAGAAGGAGACCACAGCATCCCACTGGATGTCTTCCGCGAACATGGCCTGGACGACGGCCTGCGGAGAAAGATCGCCTCCGATAACAGAGACCAAGTCTTGCCGCTCGGATTCCCATGCAGGACACTCAGAGAGCGTACGCTGGGCAGAGTCCAGGCCACTGCCGCAGTGGTGGCATGCCGGCGTCGCCTTGCGGCCGATTCGGTTCAAATAGTCGCCGAAACAAACGCAAACGTGACGCGGCCACTTCTCCTTTCGATCAAAGATGGGTAGACCTAATAAACGCGCTGTCCATATGAGACAGCGCCGTTTAAATGAAAATATTTTTTTTATTGCTGCTAGTGGCAGACGAGCGAACGGCCCATCTGATGGTAAACGGTAACCGCTGCTCATGGACTTCGCTAATGTCAGGGTATACACAGCAAAGCCGCTGCCTACCGTGACAGTAATGCTCTCTTTAAACCTCATTTGAAGAAGGACAAGTCATAACGCTCGGGAAACACCGCAGCAGGTAGTTCATTCCAGAGCCTACACGTACGTGGTAGAAAAGATCGCTGGAAGCGCACGGGTAGTATGGATGAACTCTACTGCGTCGGCGAGTCGTACATTGGTAGAAGGGTGACCCTGGTACCAAATTAAACAATTCTTCGGAGCAATCCCCGTGAAAGAGTCGGTAAAATACGCAGAGAGAACTGAAGTCTCTCCGCTGCTCCAGCGACTCTAGTCTAGCCGTGAGATCGGGATCTTATCTTATATCTCCGGCCCAGAGATGTGAGCAGTACTCCACAACTAGCGAAGAAATGGAGAAACGTCTATCTAAAGTAGGGAATCTCGGTCCAAGGCCATTTCGAGAGAAAATAGTGCGTGAAAAGCGGTTATCACAAATGCGGGCTTACAGTGAAAATTATTAAATCGTGTAAACACTGAAGAACGTACTCATCGTCTGCTCTTTGAATTAAACCGTACTACTATTTAGTTTAGTTATTCCGTGATTTATAATCAAAGTGTATTATATGTATAAGCTAGCAGTTGGCGGCTTCGCTCGCGCGTAATGACGGACTTTCCATATAAAAATACAACCCCTATTTCCAAAAACGCGTAAATATATGATCACTTATTTCTAATCAGAAGCTAGTTTATGAAATTTCACTTCGCGTAAAAACTTTCAACTCCTATTTCACCCTTTTAAACGGTAGATTTTAGAAATCGCTAAAACACGCAGGTATTTGTTTTATTTCTAACCAGAAGTTTGCACACAAAATTACACGCTATCTTTTTAAAAATGACGGACCTCCCATACAAACTTTCTACCCCTAAATCACCCTCTTAGTTGTTAGATTTGAACATACATACATACATACATACATATCGTCACGCCTTTTATCCCCGAAGGGGTAGGCAGAGGTGTATTTCTACACCCACTTTTCGCCAGATATACTTTAGTCCCACGTAATAAGGGGCGAGCCTATTGACGTACCGGGCACATTTCCAGACTCCGTGCTGCTACTGAGAATTTCGTGACAGAAAAACCCAATAACACTGCCCGACCCAGGAAT
Organism: Euclidia mi; assembly: GCA_944739405.2. Taxonomy (NCBI): domain Eukaryota; kingdom Metazoa; phylum Arthropoda; class Insecta; order Lepidoptera; family Erebidae; genus Euclidia; species Euclidia mi. Next base: position 63,125,338 of record OX123192.2, read on the forward strand.
CGAACCCGGGACCTCCCGGGCCCACGCGCACATTTATGCAGCGAGACTAACGAGGCAATCGTATAGGGTTTGATGTCGAGTTTTCCGTCTCTACGCAAAGATGGTATTTGCATCGTGTTATCCCTTAGTCGCCTCTTACGACACCCACGGGAAAATAGGGGGTGGTGACACTTGTATTTTATGCCGTCAACCACACGGCGAAGATTATTTAGTTAGATTTGAAAAAAATCTAAATTGCGTGTTTATTTTTTCTAACCAAAAATCTGTATAAAAATCCTTCCTTAGTGGGTGCTTACGTCATAAATGCATCGACTGTCAAAATTTCAAGTCTCAAGCCCCTGTGGATTTGGCTCTGCGTTGATGAATCAGTCAGCCCAAGCAATTTTATATATTTATTTTTTTATTTATTTATTTCTTTTTAATAGTAAAAAATATAAAATGACATTACTCTCGCCAAGCTACAACAGCTTGTTGGCGAGATACGCTCGTTGACATATGAATTTAAATAAAACTAAATTAAAATATTAAAATATAAAAAGTACAACACCTTAAAATTAATTAATTAAATTAACATAAGTACTTAATGTTTCGTTAGTTATTATACTAAACCCTACTTACATAATCTATTGTATCTCGGGAATGGACCTCGCTAATAGTATTGTCACATTCACCGAGCATCATAGCCTTCAGCTTTAGTTTTAATCGGGTTTTACATAAGTTAGGTTGTGTTCTTAACAGTTCTATTTCATTAAATATTTTTGGCACCAGATACATGTTCATTCTCGCTCCGTAATAATTATTAGCCCTTGGCTGAAACAGCTTTCCTTTTGTTACATTTCTTGTATGGTGTGGATTATCAGTTTTACTTTTATACTTGTCTGTATAATAATATTCTGTGGCTATTAAGAAATCTACTTTTACATCAACTGGCAATATTTTACATATTGGGTACAATTTTTCATAGTCTTTGTTACACATTGTTTTTACTTTTTTACTTACGAAGTATTTAATTAGTCTTGTTTGTATACTTTGAATTTGCCTGATATATGTTAAGAATGTGCGTCCATACACACTAAGACCGTAACTCAGTACTGAGTCAGCAAGGGCATAATAAATAATTAACATTGTGCGCTTGTTGATGACATTGTTAAGTTGGAACAGTTTGCCTAGCACAGATCTAAGCCTATTACTTACCTCATCAACATGCGGTTTCCAGTTGAAATTTCTATCCACAGTTAATCCCAGATATCTAAATGTATCAACTAATTCTATGCGTGTACAGTTGCAATTTATTTTATTTATATGTAAACATTCATATGTGTGACCTATTATTGTTATATCTTCCATCTTAATGGACTTAGCACGCTGATTGTACGGTGAGTGTATATGCATTAACTTTGTTTTATTTATATTGAGTATAATACCGTTGTCATGTGCCCACTGTGTAATGCGTTCAAAGTCACTTTGGATATTCTTTTGAGCCTCAGGCAGATCTTTAGATGCACACAGTAAGCACATGTCGTCAGCGTACATATACACCTGGCACCCCTTAACTACATTAGATACGCTGTTCACATGCATTATATAGCCTACGGGACCAAACACTGAGCCGGTCGGCACACCCAAATCAACGAGCGCCTCATCTCCCGCGACTCCATTGACTACTGTACGGATCTTTCTATTGGAGAGATAGTTCCTAAACCAATCATTGGTTGGCCCTCGGATTCCGCACTCGTCCATTGCCTGCAGTAGCACATTATGGTCCAAGGTATCGAAGGCTTTTTTAAAGTCTATAAAGAGTGCAATAAGCTGTTTACCTGAGTTGAGACTCTCGTTGACATGGTCCGCAAACCGGCTCAGTGCTGTCGCCGTGCTGCGTCCCTTCCTGAAGCCGTGCTGCGCGTCTGATAACAGGTTATGATTCTCCAAGAATTTGTTTACCTGACCGACTATTACTTTTTCAACAATTTTGTCCAACACAGGCAATATAGCGATAGGTCTATAATTTACATAATCTAGATGGTTCCCAGACTTATAAATGGGTCGGATAATGGCATATTTTAATTGCTCGGGATAGGCATTCTGACATATACACATATTGATAAAATTTGCCAAGATCGGGCTTAATGTTTTACATAAATACTTTATATCTTGCACTCTTATTTTGTCTATTCCAGCTGATTTTCCAAAAGATAAAGTATTTATAATTTTTTCGATATCTAATGAACTAACTTTTTTAAATCTAAAACTGACCAAACTCGGTTTAATATATTCATTCCTATCCAAAAATGTTGTGTTACAGTAGTGCTTAATGTTTTTTATTTCATTTGTAAATGTTCTAGCGAAATTAGTACAGATAGTAGGTATATTGTCGTGCTTACCCATATATCTTAATATTACGTTGTCTAAGTTTGGTTTTTCCCGTCCCAACCACGAATTTATTTTTGCCCATATTTTTCTGTAATCACCGTTACACTTTTGAATTTCCGACTGCCTATATTTACGCTTAGCTTCTATCACTAATTTGTTAACTTTGTTTCTAAATCTTGTGTACTCGAGACGCTTATTCATATCTTTAGGTGACTGTTTCCACGTTCTAAATAAATTATCTCTTTGGCTTAACATATTAAATAAATACCTATCTACCCATGGCTGCGTTTGACGCTTATTACACACCGGCACTATAATAGTACTCTGATTATATATTGCATTAAAAATCGTAACTATAGTTTCATAAATTACCAAAGGACACGTAATTGACAACAGTTGTGACCAATCGTACTCGTCAAGTTTTTGTCTAACAATTTTATCACTTATCACTTCGCGCACCATATTGTTTCTGTTTTGTTTGTTTACATTTATGCCCTTATGCAAATCCACCAACACGCCAACTGCATGATGATCCGATATATACGACTCGAGCACGTAGGCCGCGGCAGTCGCGTTCCGTCCCTCTCGCACCCACGCGTGGTCAAGACATGACGTCTCGCTCTGTCCGTTGACGATCGCCTCGCGCGTTACTTCGGTTCTAGGAATTGCACAGCTTAGGCCGTATGCAGACAAGGCGTTTTTGTATCTTGATATAACTGAAGTCATTTGATTGTTCAGTAGGTCAATATTTGTATCTCCAATCACAATTAGGTTTTCCGTGGGTGGTATTTTTCCAAGCAGGTTTTCAATTTGTTCGATGAAGTGAGTTTTGTTTTTGTTCGGTGGTCTGTATAGGGCTATTATGTGCAGAGTTCGATTACTTTGTCTTAGCTTTCCATGTAAAGTTTCCACAGCTGACGTGTTTACTTTCACTGCACTGAAATCAAGGACATCTTTCGCATATATCAAAATTCCTCCGCCTCTTTTTTTTTCTCTGGTCACTATGTATGCTTCGTATCCTGTTATTTTATATAGGGGTAGTTCTTCTAATTTTATATTTATTTCACTCAGTATAATGATATCTATTCTATATTTATTAGCCTCTAATAATACTAGGAATTCGCTAAAATGCTTTCGGAGAGATCGAATATTGAGATGAATTATGTGAATTCCAGTATGTGCCACTGAATATTTATTTAATTCTTCAATATGATAAAACCTATTATACGTTGTTTCAGTGTCATATGACAAGTTTGTTAAAGGATTGAATTTTATAATAAAACTGTCAGGTGTGTATATGCCCTTAGAACACCTGCGCGCTAACCAGCGCGGGTGCCCCACAATTATTATTATTTGATGCTATCCAAATCGCTCTCCGTCCTAATGTTATAAATTTTGTTTTCTTCATTATTTTTCTTTGCCAATATATTGCAGTTTTGGACCCAGATGTATTGAAATCCTTTGTCTTTCAATGTATTGCGGGTTAGCCATAGTAATTGTCGCTTTTTCTTTGGAATATCTTCGTTTATGTAAATTCTCTTGTCAGTGCCATTCGGGTGTAGTTTACGATTGGTGATAATATGCTCCTTTTTGGCTGCCATCCATTTAACACGAGCGCTCTTTGTACGTAGTTTGACTTTAATTATTCTCGGTCTCGGATCGTCACTTTTTTCTTTGCCTATCCTCTCTGCCTCCTCAATATCTTCTGGGTTAAGGTTTAATAATTTTGCAACTTCTTGTACCACTTGCTTTGTGTTTTCATTGGTTCTATTCTCTAATCCACATATTTCTAACGATTTTTCTTTTTCCTTCAATTCCAATTCCTCAACCCTCTCTTCAAGAGCTTTGTTACATTTTTCCAAGAAAACATTTTTTTGTTCGAGAGATTTAATCTTCTTTTCTGTTACTTCTTTAAATTCTACCATGCTCTGGTACATTTCTGCATAGAAGTCGACGGTCTCTGTGAGCTCGGCTAGTTTCTTTTCCATACTATAAATAACTTCAAGCTTTTTATTAACCTCCGCTAGGACTTCGTCACCCGAAGATGCACCTGGGTTTACAGCTATTTTCGGGGTAGAGAAACTTTGCATTGCGTTGTTTGCACATTTGAGACATTCCTCACACAATTCCTTCATCGCAAAATTTTTATTATTACGCACGCATTTTTTGTGGAATACTCCATCACACTCGCCTCTGCATTTCACAATTTCATCCTTACTAATAGACACAAACAGTTTACATTTCTTACACTGCACCATTGTTAAAAGCGATCGGCTTTATTATCGTAAGACAAAAATTAAATATTTATTGCACACACCTGCAACGACCGTTCGCCGAGCGCGCGCGCACGGAAGTGATATATAGATTTACTCTCCAACCTTTCTTCCTCCCGGTTTCATCAATACCTGGTAATAAAGCCTGAAGTAGGCCCGTTGATTGCGACTATTCTAGTGTCCACTGATGAAAAGTCACAGTAAATGCTAAATTTTGTTTACTTGGATGACTTAGTTTTTGGAGTTTTTAATGAAACTATTGGATTGATTTTGATAAAATTTGAGTTTTTAATGAAACTATTGGATTGATTTTGATAAAATTTAAACGGGACCCACCTGAAAGTATATGCTTTCAAACAAAAAAAGAATTTTGGAAATCGGTCGAGAAATAACGGAGTTATGAGGTAACAAACATAAAAAAAAAAAAAAAAAACATACAACCGAATTGAGAACCTCCTCCTCTTTTTGGAGTCGGTTAAAAATATGATCGTTATAGTAATCAGTCATCAATAAAGGCTCACAGACGCCGATGGCTCGGTCACGTCGAAAGAATGGGAAAGGAACGTGTTGTCAGGAGAGCGTATGTCGGTCAACCAACAGGGCGTCGTCCTGTTGGTCGCTCCAGATACCGCTGGAAAGACGTACTAGAGCAAGATCTGAGGTAGCTTCAAGCTGGTGAGTGGCGTGAAGTGGCCAAAGATCGGGTGAAGTGGCGTTCTCTCGCATTGGAGGTCATGGTACATTTTGGGTCGATGAGCCATTGGAGTAAGTAAGTAATAATCAGTTGATTACACAGAATTGTTTCAGCCAAGATACAGATTTATTGATTATGTTCTTACCAATTTATTGGTAACCTTTATACAATTAAACTTTCACAATATACACGGCTACTTCTTACTATAGTTCAAATCTCTAAGAGGCTGATTTTTCTGTTTATTTTGAACAGCTTCTGTTCTAGGAAATAAAATCCAGCCCGTCCAGCATACGCACCACGAGAAAATTATCTCTACACGTTTACTCGTGTTTATGACGATTATCTCTATTAACTCGCTGACTCTAACATGGTTACACACACGATTCGACTCATGTCAAATGTAGCTATAATAATCGTTTTTACTTATCTGTGGCATTTCTCTCGCCGAATCCTAACATGACGTCCCAATATTACTCGATTATGATAAATTTTGACAACTAAAATAGTAATAATAGTCGTCATGCTTTCATACGACGAGAACTACACGAGCAACTAAAAATATTTCTTTAAAACAACAAAGAAAATAGCAGTCCCTTATTATAATTATTTAATAACCTTATATGCTTATATGAAGGGCGCCACGCGAGAAAAGTGCAAAGAAAGCGAATTAGGGATCTCTGTGACCCTTTTACGTTGAACGACAGAGAATTCCAGTTGCTTTGGAGTATAACAAAACCAATGGCTCTGTTTCTCATAGAAAGGCTTGCCACGGATCTCGAGCCTCATTCAGATGGCCTGCCTGTCTATTTAAAGATAAGTTAATATCATTATTATCGAAGCTGCCCATGGGACCTCATTCTTATTCAACACAGTAACAATTGTTAATACTTTGTAGGTATTGACATCAGTTTTGAATTAAAACTAGGTACCTAATCAACTTTTCAATTAAACAATACATACAAATTACAAATGTCAAATAGTACATAATATGATAAACTATAGAGGTGGATACAAGTCTTTTGAGCCATTTGAGCACAAATTGAATGAACTAAACCGGTGTGGTCACATTAATAAATGCCGTAATTGACATTCTATGTTTCAAAGGGCAACATCGGTTACTCGTGCAACGAGAGCGAATTCTTCGACGTGAAGCTTGTCTATCGTGGCGCGCATGTTAAAGAAAACGAGATATTAACCGATAACGACAATATTTCTTCATTCACGCGTGTGATATCTCGTGGTGCGTATCCTAGGCGGGCTGGAAAGGTAAATATAGGAATTTAAACTTTCGTTGTCATTAACAAATTATTTTTAAAGTTTCGGCATTTATACCACGTGTATTTGCATGGATATGCTGAAATATTTCGGGTGGGTGAATGTTAGCAGCAAGAAAAACGTGTTAGTCGCTACTCTTCGCTAGTATAGCTTCATCTCTCTCTTGCCGACTAAAACAATGTTGGTACTTACTATAACAATATGTACCTCATATAACTTTGTATGTACGAAATATAGTTTCTAAATCGATACTACAACGGGCACCCGCATCCCGCTCCCGACACGCGTCAATCGATACCTAACTGTACAAGGCACAAGCGTTGTATTAATCCGTTATTCCGATATCAATACCTATGTATAAACCGCGATAGCCTAGTGGAGATATCAACAGACTGCCTCGCAGAGGGTATCGAGTTTAAAACCATGGCGCGCACTATTGGCTTTTCGAAGTTATGTGCCTCGGAGGTCGCCTGTTTGTGCCTCGGAGAGCACTTTAATATTAGACCTTTGACAGTCGGTTTGGAGATCAGTATCCTTAAATGTACCTATCTACTGACACTGCCTTGGAATATCGCTATGCTTTTCCATAACAGACGTCAGAAGCAGCAGCTCGATGGAAAAGCTAATATTTTTCCAAACCTGGTATCGAAGGAAAAAACAATATAAAGAGTGTCTCAGGACTTTCATACCTTATGCACAACTTACTAAATAGTTACTCCTCATGGCAATGATATTACAAGAAAAAGGTAGATACGTTACTGACATAGTAAAAAATCCGTAGAAACGGTACACTAACGCGCACATCTATAACTCCATATTTTATTACACGACTGCCCAAAAAAAGAAGTGTAATTTTATTTTCGGTTGACAAGATGTGTCAGTTCACCTTGACGCCGGCTCGCGACGTCACACACATATGTGTCAGACTTGCCAACTGGCTTATGTTTAGCGTCCTGCTTTTGGTACGCCTATAACATATCTACTTCTTTTTACTTTTGTAACATCATTGCCTTATGGCATCACCATAATTTCTAAGTTGCCCTGGTCCCAATTTATTAGTGGTTGGCGCACGGCATTCATCCCATTCTCTTTCATATCCATCCTCACATAGTCCATCCATCTTTTCCTTGACCCTTCGTCCCTCTTGAACAACACATATGACAATATTAGAATGTTGTCATAATTTGACATGTGACAGGGTCCTCTCACTACTCACGATAATGTCCGATCCTTGTCAAAATGTGTATTGACGTTTCCCACGCACTTCAGCCCTTATCCCATACAGTAAAAAATATGTTACTGGCGCTGCTATCTGGTCGGTTAACCGATCTCTGCGTAGCAGGCTATTGGTATCCCCACTAGTGTATCACTGCCTCGATTAAACTTGACTTCGATAAAGTTGCAAAATTTACAATTTCCGACACTGAAACTCTGCCTAGCTCAGAATCAGATGGCCGTAAGCATTGTCCCAGGAAATTGATATAATGTTATTACCTATATTTCTATATCTCCTTATCGTGCCAATATTTAGATCATACAAAATTCGATTCCCGGGTCAGGCAAAAGTGTTACTGAGTTTTTCCGAATTCTCAATAGCAGCATGGAATCTGGGGATGTGCCCGGTAACGGCAATAGGCACGCCCCCTATTACGTGGGACCTTAATATTCATGGCGAAATGTGGGTGTAATATTACGCCTCTGCCTACCCCTTCGGGGATACAGGCGTGAGTTTATAAATAAATATATAAAAATAAACAAAATAATTTAGCGGGTCTTAATCGCGTAAACTTAACTTATTTAAGGTAAAAACACCTATTTATTTCCGTCGTTTCGATCGTCTTGCACCGATCGTGGTCGCGGAGAGACCAATATTTAGACTCGTCTCCACACAATCAATCCCGTCCTCAGTAAACCGTTTATAACGTTTGATACTTAATCATGGCGGAGTTTGTTTAGGATGTGTGACGTCATGTGTGCTCTCTACTAGCGATATACCAAGTGATTAGCTGTTACTTATTAAATTACTAGAGGTTGAGTATACCTTGCTATATATACTAAAGAAATATCTGTTACAAGCTATGACTGACTTCGTGGTCCAGTAGATAGGACTGTCTCCGGGGTCCAGTGGATAGCGTATGTGTCTGCTGATCAGGAAGATCCGGGTTCGATTCTCGGGTTGGGTAAAACTGTTACTTACTGGGTTTATCCGAAATATCAGTAGCAGTACGGCGTTTGGCAAAGTGCCGGTAACGGCAATATAATAATATAATATATTCTACCACATTCACACAATACCATCTAGTCCCAAACTAAGCAGAGCTTGTACTATGGGTACTAGACAATAGATAAACATACATATAAGTATACTTTTTTTTGTAAATACATACATATTATACATAGAAACACCCAGACCAAGACAAACACCCATGTTCACGCATACAAATGTTTGACTTGAGCGGGAATCGAACCTGCGACCTTAGGCGTGGCAGTCGCTTAAACTCCCGCTGCGTCAACTCTAGTCTGATAGACTCGCCCGTTTTTACGTGGGAACTACAAATTCATAACAAGGCCATGGCGAAAAGTGCTTGTAATAATATTACACCTCTGCCTAACCCTTATAAAATTAAGCATAAACAGCTAATGCATATAATGGGTGCATAGGGTTCCCAGCGAGAACTTAGGGTCCCAAACTAACCTCACCTGCAAGCGGTGCACCTGCCGATCGACGGACGAGGTTCTGGCAAACAAAATATCCCAACAAGCGGCAATAGGCTCGCCACCTACTACGTTGGATCAAAACACTGGCGAAAAATGGGCGTTAAATATGCCTCTGCCTACCCCTTCGGGGAAACAGGCGTGAGTCTATGTATGTATGTATGTATGTATGTATGCATAAACAGCTAATACGGATCTGCAAGTCAGAATGTGACAATGGGACTGCAACTAGAAATATTTTTTCTTACAGTCGGTTTACATTTTCTATACTAATATTAAAAAGCTGAAGAGCTTGTTTGTTTGTGACCGCGGGATCATCTAGAAAGTATGCATAGATTACATATCCCTTCCCTTCCCTTATCGAGCCAATATTTAGTCTCCGTATCTGCACACAAACCTCATCATTCCCCAGTAAACCGTTTATAACGTTTGATACTTAATCATGTCGCAGTTTGTTTAGGATGTGTGGCGTCTTGTGTGCTAGCGATATACCAAGTGATTAGTTGTTAATTTGATGATTTGAAACAAGGGATTTTGTACTAAGTATACTTTGCTATGGCTTTTTTTCATTTTAGCGGCGGGAAACCTTTGCCGAACAATGGGACTGTATAGGTTAGAAAAAAATCTTTGCTAATGGCCAGTTACATCGGTGCCTGATAAGTTCCTGTCAAATTAATTTGTCAATTATCTCATACAAGTTTTGTTCCCATTTCGAATTAATCTGTAGGATAAGTCCTATTGTGAGTAGTTGGGTGGGTGTAAAACTGTAAACCTTTGTCCTGTAAACAGTATACATTGATTATCAACATCTCAGAAAAAAGAGACCTAATCCAAGTCCACATATTGCGATTTTGAGCCACCCGCATTCAAGCACTTTCCGCGATCGTAACCGTCGTTCCAGCTTGTAAAAAACCCACCTCTGCAGCATCGTTCAATGCGTATCCGCCGATCCAGAAGAGCCATAAACTCTATACATTCACCAAACCCAAAACACCACTGCCCAAAACAAACACGTCATAGCAAGACCCAAAAAAATACAAAAAATAAATGCACGCCAGCAGAACAGCGGCAAAAAATAAAGAGTCTATTTTTGTACGAAACAATTAACCCTCTCAACGGAAGGGTGTCCTACCCTTCAATATTCGGGCGCACTTTGGTCCGGCCCGAATTGTCGGTACGTAATAATGTGTGTGTGACACGCGAAGCTTTATAGCTTACGACACGGGAACGATTCGACGTCAAAGCTAAACATCTTGAAAAACCGCAATACCAGACACAATAAAACATCTATTATGTCTCGCACTGACCATTCGTGCTGATGTTAGATTGAGACTACAAAGTGTCAATACCCCATTTTATTTCGAGGGTACCGTAAGAGGCGAGTATGGAAAATACGCGAAACAAATAGTATCCTGCGGAGGAGACAGAGACTCGACATGTAACTATATCATCCCAGATGCTACTACCAACCTTAAAGGCTAGTAAACCGATATCACATAAACCGATGATAAACAAAAACAACAAGACACACATTAAGCTACACGGTAATGCCCTCTGAAAATTTACTGGTAAATACAAATTGCTTCGAAGCATATGCTGCCTACTCCTAGAGGTGACTGAGGTAAGTTTACTACAGAGCATAAAATATGTAACCGAATATAGTGCAATTTACGTATTATATTTATATTATATAAGATAGCAGGATAAGGCATGCAAGGATGGATTGATAAACTACCTCTCAATAACACACTACACATTATTATATCCCACGATTGTATATTTAGGCTAATTCATAAATAAAATTTAGCGGAAAGGAACAGATTTTGACCTAGGAATCCTTTTACAAGACAGCGGCGTTTTGATGCTCCAACGCTTTTGAAAGAGGGTGAACTTGAGTTGACTTGACCCCCACTTATGTAACACCGGTAATATCTGCGTGACATGCTATATGCATCTTTATAGCGTACGACACGACAACGACACGAGTTTATAAATAACACAGCATAATACTTTAGACCATTAAACTAATCACTTGTATTTGCACGTCAAATTATACCTCAATATATTATTCCAATAATTGTATGCGTGATCAGGATGCCTTGTCAACCTTGCCAAAAACGTCGAACTGTTTGGCGGACGCGGTGACTCTACATGGGTTTCTGAAATTGCTATGGGACACCAAAAATCAAAGAAAATGTAATTTGTAGCTTTTTCTCGTACCTCAGCATTTTCTGTAAGAATATAGTAACTTGACTTGAGCAGGTTTTGACGGACAAACACGTCTACAAGAGGGTGGACTTGACATTCTCCACACAGACCACGTCCGTCAGCACTTATGTCACACCGGTAATATCTCCGTGACATGATATATGCATCTTTATAGCGTACGATATGACAACGACACGATTTAAGACACGCGATGAAATTAGTTATTTATTATTCGTTTCGTATGGTTACGGAAAAAAAGGAGACACCGACAGACTGCTACGCAGAGGGTCCGGGTTCGAATCCACGGCGCGCACTGATGACTTTTCGGAGTTATATGCGTATTAAATTGTTAATTATCGCTTGCTAAACGGTGAAAGAAAACATCGTGAGGAAACCTGCATGTCTGAGAGTTCTCCATAATGTTCTCGAAAGACATGTGAAGTCTGCCAACCCGCACTTAGCCAGCGTGGTGGACTATGGCCTTACCCTTCTCATAATGGGAAGAGGCCCGTGCCCAGCAGTGGGACAGTATAAAGGGCTGATAATGATGATGGTAACGGAATAAGAACACAAAGTATCACTAGGCAATTTTATTCCGTGGGTGTAGTTAGAGTAGTAGTAGTATATATGGGAAGAGGCGGAGACCTCAACATCTACCCTATTATACCAACCCATCTATCCAGCATAGTACAGTAGGCCAACCCATTTATAAACTCACAATGCTCTTGTAAAGCAAATTAGGTAATGTGATAATGACACTGAATTTAAAATTCTTCAACACTTTGACTCAATACGCAGTAATAACCTATATATGTCAATGACTCAAAAACAAAAATTCAAAAGAAAGTAATAACCAAGAAAAATATAAATGCATTGCATGGATCTGATTCCTAAATCCTGATCCTCTAAACCTTGACACCTCCTACTCGAAACAGAGAGTGTCTCCTAACCTCAGAGAGACATAATTAATTATTATTATCAGTCAGTTTTTTAAGGTTGTTTATCTTTAAGTTCAAACAGTTACATACGGTTCGAATCGACAACCTCCTTTAGAAATAGACCTAAAGGCCGCTTCCCACTGTCCTCAAAACCGCGCACCGCAGGAAGCCAACTTAAGAAGAAACATACAAAAAGTATCAACCTACAAACAAACAACGATTCCATCAAAACCTCAAGTCTTTTCCCTCAGTCGTCAAACCCCTCGTAACATGTAAATGGGATCACATTTAAATCGCGTCACTTCACCGCGCGTTGTAAGTAGGCCTATAAAAGCCAACGACCCCACCTTGTTAGGGAAATCGCCGTACGCTCGCAAAACTGGAGCTTTTAACAAGATATTAGACCTTGGGTGTAGGGCTTTTACACTGAAAGTTTCGGATTTTAATTAATTTCGATGGATCCAAACCGAGACGGCAGAACAAAATAAAGAAAATATTATGGAAAAGTTGGTACTTACTTTTTATTTGAGACATCTACCGGAATATAAATAAAGAAAGAAAGCACGTTTTCCGTAACAAACGAAAGGACATGAAACAAACACTGAAAAGGAGACTAAAACATCGAAATGAATATTATCAAATCATTAAGCAACGCACCAAAACACAACTAGACTCGTAACAGAAAGAACAATAGCCATTTCTCATACATTGAATGACCTGATAATGAATTATTGCGTATATAGATAAAACGTACGAAAACAAGTAGCTCTATGATCAAGAAATAATACTGTAAAGACAGTTTTTCTTATAAAGGTCTAGGAATTACATAATACACCGAAATTAGTTCGTATTAATTTGACAGATTCTCCCATGTCCAATGTCAGCGGCGGCGTCGTTACGTCGAAAACGTTCCGTTGCATCATTATCCAATGTTTTCAACGGCAGAAATACATTTATATTTATCTTTTTATATCTTTTGACATAAAAAATACATTAATTGATGATCAGCTTTTAGCAACTTGATTCAATTTATATATACGTTTTCTCGAGGTTTTGACAAAACCAGTTGGTAAAGATGTGGTATAAGTCAAATGGAACGTAGCTAAACAAGGAAATAGTATCGGGCATATATAATAAAACAATGCAGCCAATAAAAAATATTTTGATAAGGATGCGTTCACGAGTTCAAGAACATCTTTACAACCCAAAACGTTTCTTTTTACCTAGACTTCTATAAAATACAATTGTTAGTGAAATCATTACACTAAAAATTTACCTTAAAATTTCAAATAAGTTTTATCTCTATACATGTTTAGGTCAAAAATGACTATTCTTCTTTGTAAATTGCATGCTCAGACCAATAATTCAGATTCAGACAAATTATTGGTCTGAGATTGCATGAATGTTGTTCTACTTCTCTGGTCGATGCCACATCACACAAAGTAAACACTTTAACCACAACGCCATCTTAGCAGTACCTATCGGAATAGCTAACGGCTCTCGAGTTTTCTTTATTTTCGAAGTATATTAATGAAATATGCAACTTCGAAAAGTCAGTGGTGGGTGCCGTGGATTTGAACTCGAGATCTTCTGCGTGGCAGTATGTTATTAACTGCACTAGGCTACCGCTACCGTATGTATGTATGCGTCTGCTGTTGGGAGGGAGGTCCCTGGTTCGATTCTCGGATCGGGCAAAAGTGTTAGTGACTTTTTCTGCACTCTCAGTAGCAGCATTGAGTCTAGCAATAGGCTCACCCCCTATTACGTGGGACGTAAATATAACATGGCGAAATGTGGGTGTAGTGACACCTCTTCCTACCCCTTCGGGGATACAGGTGTGAGTCTATAAAAAATAATAAAATAATATATTATGTATGTATATGAATGTGTGTATTTGCATGTATGTAGGCAATGGAACGTGCAATAAGTTTCAGGAAGCATAACTATACATCAGACTCTCCATTATATTTTATTACACGACTAATATACAGGGAAGATATTAGCATATTTCCTGTAATTACAACTTAGACAATTTTCTTTGACAAATGATTACCGCTGGGTGCCAGACACGTTGGCTTGTGGTTTATAATTGCTTCTTTATTTTTCGTGTGAGTGTGTGGCTACAGGTAGGTTCGTAGCCGACCGCAAACCGCAACAGCAGACGACATGTCGCCGCCTCATGTCGCGGCGACACTTCGTCGCGACATAAGACGGGTATGTGGTGGCACAATCGACTTCGGGTACAGTTACGACCAAAATCTAACGCGTCGGATCTTCGTCCCACCTTCCCTATTGGGTTGGTGGAGTATCCTATTGGAGCTTTTTTCTCTTAGGAGATCGCCTTCGCGGTCTCCTACCGTGGTGAGACTAACCAGCCGGGTGAACCGCCGTTGGGAGAGGACCAGTTAGTCGCTAACGAGAAATTGCTTGATTCTCAATGGTGGGAGAGGAGCGATGTTGACTAGATGCGTATGCTCTTCAGTCCTACTCTACTTAGGCCTCCCTTCGATTACTTTGTACTACAGACTACAGATTGAACGCCGAGCGAACGTCGGGCACACGCCGGAGAAACCCGCACGCTCTATCTGAGGTCAGCCTTAATCTGACCTTCACCGGTCCAGCAAGATGAGACTAACTCTTATCTTCACCCACAGTACACGAAACAGATCTAACACCAAACCGCGTTATAAAACGCAAATGATTAATTTTATATCCAATTCGTATAAACGTGGTATAAACACAGAACTATTTACGGGACGAAACGTAAACGCGGTAGTCTGCAAGCGAAATTGTGTAACCGATGTGGTAATAGCTACTGTAAACATACTATATGATGTGTACTTTTGACGTTAATGTATGAGTAATTGTGATTCTAATTGGTAGTTACTGGTTATAGTAGTTTGTTATTGATATGGGTATTGATTGTGATAATGTTTGGGTCGATGACTTGGTTGGACAAAGCGTTATAGGGATAAAAGTATGTATTGTAAGTGGGCTGCTAAATTGTTCTTTTGTCTATTAGTATATTTATTTATTTTATTTTTATTTATAGACTCACACCTGTATCCCCGAGCGGTAGGCAGAGGTGTAATATAAATTACACCCACATTTGGCCATGAATATTTAGTTCTCACGTAATAGGGGGCGAGCCTATTGCCGTTATCGGGCACATCACCGGACTCCGGGCTGCTACTGAGTATTCGGAAAAACCCAGTAACACTTTTGCCCGACCCGTGAATCGAACCCGGGACCTGCGATCAGCAGTCGTATATGCTATCCACTGGCCCACGGACTCCACGGAGGCAGTATGCTATTGGTATAGTGGTTAGTTAGTGAGCCTGAATGCTAAGCCAGAGGTCGAGGATTCGATTCTCTGCCCAGGATAAATTTAATCATTACTTGATGAGAAGTATTATGTTTCCGTGTCCGAGTTTCTATTTTTAACGTCTGAGAATAGGTCGTAAGCTACCTATAGGTAGGTAATAAAACAGAAGAGTGAAGAGTTTGTTTGGTTGGATGCGCTAGACATAGGAACTACTGGTCCGTTTTGAATTAGTTTTTCTTTTATCATGATTTGTATGACATCTTTAGACATAGATAACTTTAGATATCATATAGCAGAACAGCGTTTGCCGGGAGAGCTATTTGAATTATTAATATTCAGTACAGATACGATTGATTTGATAACAATATGTTTATAACATAATAACTGAGACATAATCAGTAGCGTAGTATATCATAGAATGTCATAGATGTTCTGATGACGCGACGTGTCCATTCTAAGGTACGTGACCGACATATTAGCGGACTATGACATGCTTTAATATTAAATAGTTTCGGAGTCGTCAAACGTAAAGCGCTGGTCTTTTGGATTAATTTACTAGCTTTTCTATGTATAATGCGTATTTACAATAATAATGTACATAGGTATATGTACCTATCTATTCATTGTCAAGACAGTAATGATAGCACAAGCTCGCCTTATTTTGGGATTAGACGGTGTTGTGTGAATGTGGTAGAATTATTATTTTCTGCTTGCGGCTTCGCCGGTTTGGCTGTTTTTCTGATGCATAAGCTATATTACTGCAAAGTTTCACCAAAATATGTCCGGTAGTTTTTGCGGAACAGAAGTACAAATATCCATCCATCCTTCCTCACTTATTTTCTAGAATAAAATACGAGTATTACTTATTAGGATTTGTTTAAACAAATTTAAAGCTTAATATTCAGTAAGTACAGCTACGATTCATTTGATAACAATATGTTTATAACATAATAACTAAGACATTATCAGTAGCGTATAGTTTATAACACAATAACTGAAACATTATCAGTCGCGTATATCATAGATGTTCTGATGGCGACTCGACGTGTCCATTCTAAGCTACGTGACCGAAATATTAGCGGACAACGACAGGCTTTAATATAAACTAGCTTCAGGGTTGCCAAATGTAAAATAAAAGGTGCTTTTTATCTTTATACCAGCTTCTGCTTGCGTAGTTGCCCCATATAGCGATTGATGGATTTAACCGTATTTTTAATAGCGACGTACATACAAGAGTAATGACACTTACCAAGAATCACAAAATTTCGCGATTATGATATTTTCTACTTAAATTTCGACCATCGGCGCTTCTTAGCAGAAAAGCCCAGTACCTAATTACCTATCCATTTTGGTTCGATCCGGGATTCGAACCTTACGATCTGCAGTCGCCTACACAACCGCTGGGCTATAGAGGCAGCGTTCCTCATAATAACTATTATAGTCAAAAACCTGTCACCTGAACTTGAAGTGAATTATTAGGCCGTGACAACCCTAATAAAACACATATACTCGTTATAAAAACATCTACACATCAACGGTACGATGCAAGATTAGCTGCGCTTTGTTTACGTTATCTGTCCAGCACACTGTTTATTGATACTTGATACACAACCAAAGAATTCAGCTAGCGTACCGAGACAGTGCAACGTGTGTACAATGATGGAGAAATATTGATGGATTTAACCGTAATAGGGACCCGGGAATTGAGCCCGAGACCTTACAATCTGCAGTCGCTAGTCGCCTACACAACCGCTGGGCCATAGGGACAACGTTAATCAAAGTAACAGGTTGGTCTCTAGTCCAAATTTCGACCAACGGCGCTCTTTAGCTGAAAAACCCATTATGACTTTTGGCTCGACCCGGGAATCGTACCCGAGACCTTACGATCTGCAGCAGTCGCTTATACAACTACTGAGTAATATGGGGTAACACTGTCTGTTAAAACAATTCATCTCAACTGGTAGGGTTGTCACAGCCATATAATTCACATTTCTTTTGTCTTTGACAACCCTAATAAAACACACTCGTTATAAAAACGTCTACACATCAACGGTACGATGCAAGATTAGCTGCGCTGTGTTTACGTTATCTGTCCGGCACACTGTTTATTGATAGTTGATACGCAACGAGAGAAGTCAGCTAGCGTTCCGAGAAAGTGCACCGTGTATACAATGATGGAAAAATATTGATGGATTTAACCGGAATAGGCAAGTATTATATTATACATGACTGCCTCGTTCGTCTCGTGGCATAAATGTGCGCGTGGGATTGGGAGGTCTCGGGTTCGATTCCCGGGTCGGGCAAAGTGTTATTGGGTTTTTCCGTTAGGAATTTCTCAGTAGCAGCACGGAGTCTGGTAGTGAGCCTGGTACGGCAATAGGCTCGCCCCCTATTACGTGGGACCTAAAAATTTATGGCGAAATGTGGGTGTAATTTTACACCTCTGCCTACCCCTTCGGGGATACAGGCGTGAGTATATATATTACACATGTGGTGACGGATTAAGATTACAAAGTTTCACTACCATTTACCGCTAATTCAATATTCGATCTATCCATGAATATGTTTAGTAGAGACACATTCTTGCGTTACAGACTGACTGATAGACAACTCACAACAAAAACTATTGGGCGCAAAGCTGAAATTTGGCAAGGACCCTTAGGTATCGAAGGGATCCATTTAATTTCGTGACTATTGTTAGAGGCGGCTAAAGAAAATACACGGCATTGGCAAGTGACGGAAAACTCGAAATCTTTTTTAACAGAGCTGTGAAATGAAATTTGTTTGTGAGCTGATTAGTCTCACAATCGAACCTTTAAGTCCATTCATCATCATCAGCCTTTAACAGTCCACTGCTGGACTAGGCCTCTCCTTTGAAAGGAGGAATTGGCCTACTATACCACGCTGGCCAAACGGGTTGGTATAGGGTTTGTATCAAGTTTTCCTTCTCTTAAAGTGCTGTTCTCTGCATAATATGCTGCCTCTGTCGGCTCTTACGACACCCATGGGATGATGTGGGGTGGTGACAATCCGTATTCTTAATCCGTCACCACACGGACTAAGTTAAGTCTAGTGCGATGTTCAAAAGCTACGTTTTATAAAACTACAATCAGTGCGCTGTAATAAAATGTTGCTGCACTACATCACTCTTTAAAACATAGTGAAGATAAACTACGTGGAAATGTGCGCTAGAACATAATAAACTCTTCAAGGTAAAATGTAGAGTAGCACATAAGCTCGTAAATATTTTACTTTACACTGCGGAAAATATTTTGAGAAACCCTGAATACGGATGCTGTTGGTTTTAATTATGATTAAGAGCTTTTAGTACTATGTAGTGAATTCAGTTTTTTTTATAGTAATAGGCGGCAAACGAGCAGACGGATTGCTTGATGGTAAGCAATACCGCCGCCCATGGACACAAGCAACACCACAGTAGTTAAAAGTGCGTTGCCGGCTCTTAGGATTGAGAAAAGGGATAGGATGAGGAGTGGGATAAGGGAGAAGGAATAGGGCCTCCGGCACTCTCACTCACCGAACGAAACGCAACAGTTTAGGTACTGTTACTTTACGTCGATTTTCTGTGAGAGGGTAGTACTTCCCCGGTCGAGCCAGCCCATTCATGCTGAAATCAGAAAGGCTCTACTACCTGTAGTTATAGCACTAAGTCATGATTTATTTCCACAACTACATAGTCCAAGAATAGGTAATGATATAATGATTCCTCCGAATATATAGATCTATATAAATCATTGTACTTGAATCGAAAATATCATATACTTTTGAAGTAATTTACTACTGTAATAACTACATTTGTTACTTACAAAAGTTGCAAATTATATTAAATGGTGGCTTATTAACAACATACGGTGCATACCGTGCATAATATGCCCGGAGCTTAAAAGAGTAGGTACTTATTCAATAGACCACAGCACAAGAAAAAAGTAATAACTTCAGAAAAATTGGCGTTCTGTGAAATTGTGTATATTTTCACAAAAACATAGTTGCAGGATGTAAAATTTTAACGAATATTCGAAACTGACTGACTTTTTATTTTTCATTTTGTAGAGATGGCAGACACAAATTTGATGAAAGTTTAACAGAAATGTCGACACAGAGAGCTTGTTTATTTTAAATCCAATTTGTTATTTTCGAATTGCTATCGTTCATCCTAACGTTATCCCAGTTGCAACCCGGGGTCCGCTAGTCTAACCGGATGTAATTGAATATTAGCTTTTCCACCGACTGACTGCCGGCCGACCTCTGTAAACCAAAGGGATAGCGATGTTCCTTGGTTTCGACTAGTGTTAATTTATTGAGGGGTACTGACTGCCTCTAACGACTGTCAAGGATCTTCGTGACAGCCGGGACTGACGGCTTTACGGGCGTACGTAGGCAAGGGGCGAGCGATCATTAGGAATAATTCAATACGTACAAAACTCCGGAAAGTCATTAGTGCGCGTCGTGGATTCGAACCCCGCGTGGCAGTCTGTTGGTATCTCCACTAGGCTATCGCTGCCTTAACCACGTGCATTCCAAAACGAACGCAAACCTAATGAAATGACAACATATATTATTCACATATCGTGTCGGAACACTATTAACACTGCGCACGTTTGATACGGTGCAGTTTATTATAATTGGGATATAATATCAGTAGGGGGAACTTTTGAGTGGATATAAACTATCCATTTTACGAGCTTTTGGTAGTTTTAACAAGACTATCCTATTCAAATTTGCTTCATGAACTACTTGGTATCTCCTAATTATAAAAAAATATATATAACAATAAATAAGCCACCTACGTCCTACTGGAACGTCTAATGGTGAAACTAAACAAACAGACCTATTGAAATACACAAACAAAAGTTTAGAACTTACGTGATGAGGTTGCAGTTGAAAGATTCTGTCCTGATGGGGTTACATGTTCATATTGCTATTATTTTGTATTTGTACAGCGTTCATTATCAGCCCTGTAAATAAACGTACTGCTACTGGGTAAGAGCCTTTTCTCAATATGAGATAGGTAAGGCCATAGATCACACTGGTCATGTGCCTATAGGAGTCGGACGACTTCACATGTCTTTCAAGAACCTTATGGAGAACTCTCAGGTAAACCGGTTTCTTCACGATGTTTTACTTAGCCATAGCCGCGGATAAGCATGTACTGGACTAGATGACTGAATTAAAATATCTAAGTATAATCCGTTTCTAAGCGAAATGTTGAAAATTATCAAAATCTTGCCTTTACGCTTGCTGAACTCTAAAATATAAACGTAATATTTTTAACTAAAAATACATCAGAGTGAAGAGTTTCCCAGTATTTTGAGAGCATACAATTAGCTGAGGCGCCGAGCAATGATGGCGGCAATCAAAGGTGTACAGAAATAGTCACGATAAACGTAGGGGACAGGGAGGAAATATGGACTATATATTATAGTGTTTTATGGGAAATATTATTTTAAATGAGAGCGCCAAAACGCAAAGGCAGGGAGGACAAGACAATTAAACAAAAACATACGCGCCCCGAGCATTCAATTTAATTTAGTTTATTTATTTAATTTTAAAATGGTAATACAAACAGTATAGTTCTTATAAGCTAAATAAGAAAAAACGTTCTGGATCCAAATACATACATAGATTCACGCCTGTTTCCCCGAAGGGGTAGGCAGAGGCATATTAAACGCCCACTTTTCGCCAGTGTTTTGATCCCACGTAATAGGTGGCGAGCCTATTGCCGCTTACCGGGATATTTTGTTTGCCAGAGCCTCGTCCGTTGATCGGCAGGTGCACCACATGCAGGTGAGGTTGGCTTGGGACCCTAAGTTCTTGGTGGGAACCCTATGCACCACTATGGATCCAAATAGTATGTCAATAAGGCAATGTTCAATCAAGACTGCTCGTCATCAAAATGCTCTCCGCGTTACCAACCACAAACGTCTGTCACTATATCTAAATTTGGTTTGAAAGATTTAGAACAATTAGTTAAAAATAAGTAAAATACATATTCAATCACCTAACACATTTTCAATTCCACTGTCAACGGGGATACGCGGGTGCATATAACCCAAAATTGTGTTTGTCCCCCAGGCAAAGAAATAAAGCTCTTTGACTCGATGTTGTTCGTGACTTTGTGCAGAAGACTGCAGTGTAATTGTAAAGGGCCGTCTAGGGAAAAGTTAGCGCGCTGCTTTAATTAACGAGTGGTCTGTTTGTGCCGTTTTTACTCTTTCATACACCGCGCGCGTGTTACAGTTGGTACTTGTGTGTCAAGTGGAACAGAAAAATGTGTTTAAATTTTTTTGAATCGTGTCTAGATTAAATAACTGCCAAATTATATTGCACAGCTTCACAACAATATCAGCACTTCGCGCTAACCTCACAAAAATAGTTTGAATCTTCTTTAATTCTTTATTGTACACACAAAAATAACAAAATACATGAAAAGACTAAAAAATAAACTTATAAATTATATGTACAAAGGCGAGCTTAACTCAACACTGAGTTTTCTACCAGCAAACCTTTGAGACTGGAGATTCGATGTGAGAGGTAAGGGTAATTGCGGTGTACAAAATTATATTTAAATAAAAATAGGATATCTGGGAATCTTATTTTTTTCAGTTGAACGTTTCTGAATAATACCGAGGGAATTTTGGGTTCCCTTCTTAGTGCACTTCTACGGTCTCCATGGAACATACATACCAATTTTCAGCCTTTCGCGCCCAATAGTGGAATCAGCTGTGCGTTGTCTATTATTCAGTCAGTAACACAAGATTTTGATATACACAGATATAGCTGAGTAATTTTTTTGAAGATTTGTCTCATTCCTATATTGATCGAACCCTCAACAATCTTAGAAGGGATAAACGGCGAGACTTCCCCTTAAAAGCCACCACGCCACACGTATTAGTCAAAGAGTATTTCAATCCGATGATAGATCATTCTCTTTAGTAAATAGTAGCCACCTGATGGTAAGATTGTAAGTTATCACCGCAGTCCATAGACACCTGCAATGACAATGACAAACAAGGCACAGCCAACACTACTGAGCGCAGAAAGCTGTAATTTGGCATGTATGGCCCTTTTCGGATCCCGGACACCGCCGCTGCAGTTAAGTGCTCCTTCTGTCCAGGAGCACCGAAGTCGCGTCAGCCTGCCTGTCTACGCCCTGAGTCTAGGTCTTAGCTCTTACCGTTTGCTACCGGGTATATTCTGTGTAACGCTTCCTAATAAATATATTTTGTAACCAAAAATAAGTATTTAATTTCTCTCCAATACACATACCTACTAGGCACTCATTAGACATATACCTAAATCACCTCCAAAACCTTACACTGGCATGACTCTCTCTCAAAAAAGCTTACAAACTTAATTTGGAAGTAAATATTTTTATACTCCTAATGGGTTTAAAAAGAAGTCAACATTTTTATATTATAAAGGAAGAAACAACACTCGAATTGATTAAAAGGAATTTGTTTAAGTACATGAAAAGGAAAATAATTAATACAAAACGAAGGAAATGTACCGGAATTATGTTTGTGAATGACCTAATTAAATTTACTTTGGCATGTTCAAATCGGTGAAATGCAAAGAATTTGGATTAAAATTTTCCAGACTTGTGAAAACAGCGGAATATTTCTATAGTAATATTCTAGTAAATTATCCGTCTGATCTCAAACGAGGCCGAGTATGGTAACCAGGGCCTAGCCGTAGCCAAATGGCAATCGATTAGCCATTTCGCTTGTCGCTAAATGCAAAAATGTATGGAAGTGACTTACTAGGTTTTCGATATGTCACGACCACGTGACTTCGTTGACCACAACGAAGAAGGAATTCCTTGTCTTACCATGGCAACCAAGCGTTAGCGAAAGGAAATCAGAGCGAACGCCATTTGCTTAGGCCCTCAGGTAATCGACAAACGTACTTATACATACACTAGCAGCCCTAAACTTTAAACCTTTATTTTACCCCCTTATTAAATCTTTCATTTGTAGGTGCCTACGTCATTAAAGAACCCGCTGTCCTAATTTGGGTGGACGGCGATGCCGGCGTCACCGGGGCAGATGTGACAATTTTTCACATTTGCCCCGGTGCCGAGGCAGATCACCGGGGTAGTTGGGACTCACCCCCAAATTTCTAACTTAATAGATTGAGCTCTGCGATGATACGTCAGTCGGGACAAGTAAGTAGTTGTGTATAGTATGATGATTACACTAAGACACTACAAATAATGCTCATCACATGGAATATTTATTTTCTGACGGAATTAACCTCCTGCTTAGCAGAAGGTTACTAACCACTAGACCAACGAGCCAGTCAGATAAAAGGATAGCAACAAGTTTACCTTCATACGTGCATTCATATCAAACAATGCAAAAGAACTAGCGATCGATTCTAAATCTGTTAGCCAAGATGATTGCCTTGACTGGTTCAGTATTATCGTGACCCTCTTACATTTGGCATTTTAAAGGTCTGTGTTGACTACACTGTAACATGTGTATGTTTCTAGTTATAATTTTATGCTGTGCTAAAGCCATTGCATTGCGAAAGTGGTGAGCGTAGCAGCGATAGCCTAGTGGAGAGACCGACAGTCTGCTACGCTGAGGGTATCAGGTTCGAATCCACGGCGCGCACCAATAACTTGACTTGACTTGAAATTATGTGCGTGCGTATTAAAGGAAAACATCGAGAGGAAACCTGCATGGCTGAGAGTTCTGCATAATGTTCTCGAAAGACATGTAAAGTCTGCCAACCTGCACTTGGGGTGGTGGAATATGGCCTTACCCTTCTCATAGTGAGAAGAGACCCGTGCCTAGAAGTGGGACAGTTTATATACAGGGCCGATGATGATGAGCGTAGCACTAAATAACCTTATAATGTTTACTAATCGTGAAAGTTTAAAATCGTTTCAGATATACCTAAGCGAATAAATGATTAAACGACTTTAAACTTGATTGCACAGATGATGTAATGTTGTAACTGGGGACGTCGCCTATGCTACAGGGCAAGATACTATGTTAGTTTGATCAACACAACAAAATTTCAACAAGTAGAGACGATTATTTGTTTGCTGTACGAAATAATATTCTTTTGTAAATTTTTACTGCCTCTTTTTTACTACTAATTTCTACTGACTACCTCCGTGGTCCAGTGGGACTGCCTCCGTGGTCAAGTGGATAGCGTATGCGACTGGTGATCGGAGGTACTTACAGTGTGCAGAAACCTTAATCTGACAGTTACATACTTGAAATACAAATACTTAAAATATGTTAAAGAAATGTTTGTTCGTGACTTCGTACAGACGAAAATAAGCAATAGTTCAATAATTATTCAAGTGGTTGTTGAATGTGAAGGAGTTTTACGTAGGAGTTTTAAATATTGTTGAACACTACTGTTACTTTACGTGAAGAATCGAATAGTTTAATATCAAAATAATGAATTATGATGCCTATACTAGATTCCACCCGCGGGTCCGCCTGCGTATGTATCCGCTTTCGCGACATACCTAAAGCAGCTTATTTAATTAGTTACCAATAAATTTTTTATAGTTATTTATGTTAAATGGTGGCCAAGACACAGGCATAGCCTAGTTTGGGACCATCAAGAATGCAATTTGTAAATTGTTTATAAGAAATAAATATAAAAAAACACATTACCTGAGTCGTAATTATTATTGCAAAGTTTCATCAAAATCCGTTCAGTAGTTTTCTGGAAATATGTATAAACTAAGAAACTTTCGTATTTATAATATTTGTATAGGTAGATATATTTACTATGATAGATATGTTTCGACAGAAGCAGCTCTGAAATAACACATCTAAACCTCCGACATCAGTTTGCCAAACACTCACACGATAACAAAATCGAACCCACAACATTCGGGGCAGTACTAAACCCCTTGCACCACTAAGCCATAAGTGCATTCAATGAATCTATCAATCTCTAGTGTAGAGAGCCGGGTGCAAGATATTATTACTTCGAAGAGGGGAGCCATTGAAATCCAATTACAGGTACAAATTGAGGATATAACATAATCCTGTGTGGAAAATTTGATTTGTGGGGGCGACGCAACCACTTTTATTAAATTACTTTTTATTTTACATACATATGTTTTTACAATTTAATTCAAACAAACACTCTTTTACATTTTATAGAAAAGGATTTGGAAATAAATGTTCAAGAAAATAAAAATAAATCATAGCAGTTGTAATAAGTGTACATACATAATCACGATTTCAGATCCTTCAGAGCTTGTGATATTCTATTTGTTTATCTAGAAAAGATAGCTCCCGCACTAGGATTAAATCATGTATCACGGGCGACTATCAACAGACTTAAAGAACACCCAGACGCTAGTAAGATCTATCCCTAAAGATATACCTGATCAAATAGTCAAAGCTTTGAGAACTGAAGACAACAGCTAACCACTTAATTCAATGTCCGATCTATCCATGAAATTACAGAACCAAGATACATATTTGACATAATTTGTATGGACCATACGTCAAATCATCATCATCCTCTCCTTTGAAAGGAGGAATTGGCCTACTATACCACGCTGGCCAAACGGGTTGCTATAGGGTTTGTATCAAGTTTTCCTTCTCTTACAGTGCTGTTCTCTGCATAATATGCTCTCTCTGTCGGCTCTTACGACACCCATCTGATATGGGGTGGAGACATTCCGTATTCTTAATCCGTCACCATCACCCCAGTACTTACAAATAAGTATATATATTTGCTTTTCAATATGATAAATTATAGTTGATAATCGTGTTCAACCTACTCGTAATTCTTGTCCGCTAACGTACCTAATCAAAATCACGTCATCACCAATAATATTTAAGCACAATCATGTCGGATGGTGCATCTACAGCATCTATCTCGTGTACCATTACCGACACTGAGATACAGCTAATGGTACAGCATGTATGGCACATACTGAGCCACTAATGACGTAGCTAATCAACCAACGAAACAACAAACTCTTGCAAACTCAAAGACCGTCGCCGACTAAGGTGGTAAGCGGGCCGGGAGAGGTAGCAGGGTGATGAGCGTGGCGATGAGCAGAGCGATAATACTGTTCATTGCAGACAGATATGTATAAGTATGAGTAAGAGTTTGTCGGAGGAGCCGAGATTGCTATACCGACTATAGGCAAAGAGAAAAACACACTAGTGCTTGAGCCGGTATAAGACCGACATGCTCTGCTGCCGATCCCTAGGCTGAACTAGTACATGAGGACTCCATTTAAAATGTTACTAAATGTCCACGGTCTAATTCAGTTCGAGATGGCGACTAATAAATAAATGTATGATTAGCCTGCTGGTTTAATGGTAAGCGACACTGACTACTGACTAATAAGACAGGCTTGGAGTCGTGGGTTCAATTCTAACCTAAAACAAATCATTGTGTGATGAGTTCGGGGATTTGTTCTGTTGTATACATTTAATTTATTTGTCATCAGACAGCACAGGATTTATTACATGTTTTATCAACTGCCTACTCCCGCTGTCGCTCCCGCCCCGCTTACAACAATAGGCGACGCCTTATAAGAAATACAACCCTGCAAAGACAACGTTCACACTAAATCTCCAAATATTACGTCTCTCCAAGCACGTTTCGTGAAAAAAAGGAGTAATGACAGATTAAAATGCAACAAAAAATGATGGGTTACCATCTTGAAGTAAGCTTGGGATGATGATTGAGATATAAAGTGCGTTTTTAGATGACAAGAGGGGACTACAAAGCGATCTCCAAATAGGTTATAACAACGTTATTGAGGAAGCGGCAAAAAATGTTAGAGGGTAGACGCGTTTTATTATAGGGTATGGAAATGTGTGCCGGTGTGCTAATACTTCTCTGCGTAGATTGTTTTGGTGTGCTTTATGTTTTTTTTTGGCTCTTGCGTTGTTTTGTTTATCTTTTTAGGGTTCCGTACCTAAAAGGTAAAAAACGGAAACCTATTACTAAGCCTCCGCTGTCTGTCTGTCTGTCTGTCTGTCTGTCACCAGGCTGTATCTCATAAACCGTGATAGCTAGGAAGCTGAAATTTTCATAAATTATGTATTTCGGTTGCCACTATAACAACAAATACTAAAAATAAAAAAATGAAAATATTAAGGGGGGGTCCCATACAAAAAACGTGTTTCTTTCGTATTTTTGCTCAAAATTACTAACTGTAACAGGTAGACGCTTTAAATTTTCACAGAATATGTAGTTGTATATTACCTTTCAAAATAAATAATTCAATAAAAAGAAAGTAAATAATAAAGGGGTGCTCCCATACAACAAACGTAATTTTTAAGCAATTTGTTACTCGATCTTAATAAACAGGTAGAAAATTAAAAAGTATTTAAGTATACCTTCAACGAACGTGATTTTTTTATAGATGATGGTACGGAACCCTTCGTGCGCGAGTCCGAATCGCACTTGGCTTGACCAATTTTTCTTACGTACTTGTTAATTTGTCTTGCACATGTTAATTTTAGTTGAATCCGGTACGACTAGTAAGCGGACCCCGAGTTGCCACTAGGATAACGCCAGGAGAAGGAGGTTATTACCTTGCAGAAAAATACTTTTTCCTTGTCTCGCTTTCACCAGAATACTAAATAATAAAGTGCGGGCCATGTTGGAAAAGTGTATTTTAAAGATTTCTAAATGAGTAGGTATAAAACAGCAATTATTGAGCATACTAAGAATGATACAATTGACTTGGCAGAAAGAAATATTATAATACACCAAGCAATTTTGTCCCCTTCGGCCGTCTACGAAACCGTAGTTTAGTAACTGGTTTCGGTGGAGGAATTATTCTTCCTTGTACGTAACTAGTTCCGATGGAAGAATTTTTCTTCTTTTTTCGAAACCACGGTTACGTACAAGGAATTTTTTCAATACTATAAAAGTTTGCAAACCTATGACATATTATTTAGATTACTAAAATCAGTTTTCATTAATTGGGAGCCAGAGAAAATGACAGTAGATTATGAGATTGCGGTAATGAAAGCTATACGAGGTGTGTTTCTGGCCGTCGTCATAAAAGGTTGCTACTTTCATTTTAACAATAGTTTATTCCGGAAAGCAAAACAACTTAAAATAACATCCAGTGTTAAAAAAAAGACATGTAGCAAGATGCGCTGGTCTAGCTCGTTTGCCTATTGAATTTATTCAAAGTGGCTACCATTATGAACAAGAGTCCGATCGGCGATGACATAATAAAATTCAACAATTATTTTAAGAGTCAATGGTTAACAAAAACTGATTTTGATAAAGTTTGTAACTGCGACCAAGAAAAAATCAGAACAACGAATAATCTGGCAGGTTGGCATAGTAAAATAAACAGATAAACAGATATATTGGGAAAACAAATCCAACCATTGCTCATTTATTGGATTCGTTGATCAAAGAGACACGAGTAATAGACATGCATAAAAGTGGGACTAAAAAGTCTAAAAATTACATAGAAATTGACGAAGCGATACAGAAGTCTATAAATGAACTAAAGGAAAAGAAAATAACTGTAGGCCACTGCCTAGAAATCATATGCCCGTATGCTATATATTTTTGATTCAAAACTTTTAAACTATTCTTTTTTATTGCTTCGGTTATGAATGACTCACATGTTTTTGTTCAGTAACAATTTCTGTTTTAGTTTTCACATACATATATTACATACTTAAAATATGATTATATATTCTGTTATTTTGATATTTTATTAATACAGCCTTACAACCTATAGTTTTAATAAATTCCTCCATGGAAGTAGTTTCGCACAAGGAAAAATATTTCCGCTGTCGAAACCTTAACAATGATTTCTTTGTACGTAACCATAATGCGTAGCCATAGTTTCGTAAAAAGAATAAAAATTCTTCCATCGAAACTAGTTACGTACAAGGAAGAATAATTCCTCCACCGAAACCAGTTACTAAACTTCGGTTTCGTAGACGGCCGAAGGCATTTTGTCAATTCCGAACTTCTGAGGTTCTCATAACAAGAGGCAATACCAAAAGCATACCTAATATCAGCAAAAATACAGCTCAATGAAACCTTTGATCCTCGTATTTACGGAATAAAAATCCAACAGCTAATCCAGTTAAAACAGCGCCACTTTACCTTTCACTTCAAAAATAAACCCGAACACAATTCACACGTCAATTTAAAAAAAAAAACACCTGACGTTCCATTGAGGGTATGTTCACGTGAGGCCTAATTGTGAAAAGCTCTCGAGATCCACTTACGTCAATTAAAAACATAAACCCACTCTAAATAGGGCTGGTGGGAGAAAAATGAAGTTTTGCAGGATGGTGTTTTACGTAGTGTTTTAAGTGAAAAGTTTCTGTAGAATGCGTTACGTGAGCAGTAGTGGATTGCAGGTGTGGGTATTAAATATTCTATGAACGTGTGATTTTAGAAGAAAAGCGAACATATTTCAGTTCCACGTAGGTCATAATTTTGTTTGCTGTTACCGTTTCGCACGTTGAAATTTTTACGGAGTATGTTTCAGAGTGTCGTAAAATACTGCTTGGCTAGTCATAAACCAGGTTGTAGTGTTGGTGCAATATGATTTATTACAACCATTTTCTTTTTCAAAATTTAAATGGCTTATTATCTTCATCCCTAAGTGATTTCTGATAGGCGCAGGTCATACTTTTCAATCAATCAAAGGTCGGCTAATCGGCTTTCTATTCTAACCAATCTGGTTACAGTCTGGTTTGACAGAATATGTTTTGTGATTGAGAATAACATAATATAAAATATCTGAAATACCCAACAGGTAATTCGAATTCACAACATAACTTATTCGACAAAATTCGCGCTCAAATTATAACGGAAACATTTTAAAAGCTTACCCTATTAGTCAACCCTAACGTCCCAGCTTAAGTACGACCCAAATCGTTTGTAAAATTAAAAGGATTTTGTAGACAGACCCAAATTAATTTATAGACTTTAAACTGGAACACTACGGACTGTTTTATGTGAGAGAAATAAATATTCAAAAGTCCCAAAGGTTTACGAAAGATATGTAGTCCTATCCTGCTGTTAGTTACCGATAAGATTAAGCGAGAGATTTGGTTAAGTATACTAAGGCACTTGCCTCAGAAAGGAAGAAAAATAATAGATGCGGGCAAAGCATAGTTTAATTGGCCACCCTTTTTAGGGTTCCGTAGTCCACAAGGAACCCTTATTGTTTCGTCATGTCCGTCCGTCTGTCCGTCCGCAGCCTAGCTCAAAGACGCCAGGTGCTAGAAAGCTGATATTTGACATGAATATAGACATAAGATATTGCAACAAAACTGTAGAATAAAATTTAGGAAAATATTTTTTTAAGGGTAATCTCCCCTACATATATAGTGGGGTTGATTTTTTTTTTGTTGAGTACCCCATCATGTGGGGTATCATTGGATAGGTTTTAAAA
Organism: Euclidia mi; assembly: GCA_944739405.2. Classification (NCBI taxonomy): domain Eukaryota; kingdom Metazoa; phylum Arthropoda; class Insecta; order Lepidoptera; family Erebidae; genus Euclidia; species Euclidia mi. The sequence goes on from OX123192.2 coordinate 63,156,548, forward strand.
AAATATTATCAGTTTGCTCAAATCATTTTTCGATCAAGTGATTGGTTTGTCAAATATCAAGCTTTGAAGTGAAAAAAATTGTTAGACTCAAGTGGTCCCCCCCTCCGCCGTCTAAACTATTAATTTGGAAGAGGTGAAAAATATCACAAATGTAGTACATACAACGAATTTAAAAGGGAAACTATCACGGCTAAGTAGATATCACTAGTTTACGAGTAATCGTCGGTTAACTTATAAATACCTATTTCTGTGAGTTTACATTGGGCGCGCTAAAATATAACGTACTTTGGTATGTAATGTAACTAATGTACTACGGTACTACGTATGTAATATGTATAGTAGAACTATGTATAGTAGTAACTTGGAAACCAAATTTTATGTTTACAATACATAACTGTATACATACCTAGTATTTTTCTAAACAAAACTTAGGTTCTTATAATAGTGTTATTAACATTATTTTTTCAGCAAAATATACAGTCGGATTTGTTGTACATTAATACCCTTTGCAGCAAGTCATTATGGGCAACTACGGAACCCTACATTGCGCGTGGCCCGACACGCACTTGGCCGGTTTTTTATTATAGTTTGAACTATAGTAAGAAAACAGCAATCATCATTAGTGATATTTATTGTGTAGTTCGATAAGATATTAATTAACCAAGTAGGAAGAGTAGCAAACGTGTAAAGACAAGTATATTGCTAAATATTCTAAAATCGGAAACCCTATTCTAAATATATTATGTTCTTTTTTGCTTTTTTATTCTTAAAATGCTAAATCTCCCAATAGGTATCTCGGAGGACCTTACAAACACACACCCAATGCACCCAATTAACACCCAGAGACGAGACAAAAAAATAATCGTTCACACAATGTGTTGTCTCGTGTGGGGATCGAACTCAGTTTACTCTGCGCAAAGTCAAGTGGCCAGTCGCTTAAACCACTAGGTCATACGAGTAAATTATATCTGGCTCCGTCTTTAAAGCTAAATTGACAATTTGTTACGAATCAAATTGAAAACTAAGAGAAGATAGAACGCATTTCTAATCCAAAATTCAATAATATAACTAGATCCAATACCAAAATCACATATCCAAACCTCCAAACGACCGAACCGATAATCATTTCTAACCAAAAGCTTGTGTTAAACATTAATGTAGAACATTACAAACTAATGTGGAGCCGAAAGGTCTCGTACGGCACATCAGTTATTCATAATCGAAGAGATCGGGCTGACATTGGATATTAATAGTATTACTTATTATATTTGGGAGCCTAATACCCTTCAGGTAAGGGTATTACCTAAATAATTAAACCCGAATCTGGATCCGAATTCTGGTTACCTTTGTTAATAACGCTTTAATAGAAATAAAGCCAGAGTTCGGACATGTAATCACATGCATATAACATTCTACCATAATAAGAAGTATGAACTATAAGTTAAAGAAGTATGGAATTATAAGTTAAGTTTGCTCCTCTATTTGTGACCGACTATCTTTTTTATTATCTTATTCAGTAGCTGTTGAGCAACCGAAGAGAATAAATGAAAAACTTGATAAGAGTGAAAATAGCGAGGTAGATAAATATGCCATGATCGTTGCAAATTGCGGCCCGTAGTCTCAGCCTACCCTTTTCGGGAAACAGCGTGAGCCTATGCCGAACCGCTTGGAGAACACTTACTTGTTTTTCACTAACCTCTCAACAAAATTTTCACATGAGTTCAACACCAAAACTATCCGCTTTGACAAAGCAACAAATATGACGTCGAATGGCACATCTACTGACGCCCAGACAGATTAATAACGAAAATTACAATGGCGTGACAACGACACAGAATAATAGTCTCCTATTGTTTGGGTTATATGAAGACGCCGGAATTACATTTCCTTCAAAATGGCTGATGATTTTTTAAAATTACTTCGTTGATAAGAATGTCTTAATGATTTACGCTACTTGCTTGAGAGTGCATATAAAAAAATATATACTCCTATAATTTGGTGGTCATAGCCTATGATAAGACGGTGCGCACCACTGATTTTTCGAGGTTATGTGCGTATTCAATTCTCATAAAGTTTGCACCATGTCTTCAAAAGCACGTTTAATTTACACGTGCTATCCTAATAATCTTACTTAATCTTACACTTACATGAAAATAATCTAACCCATGGAATATCTTTACGAATATTGATAACTGTCCGACGCACATATATGTTAATAGCCAGAGTAATCGAAAAGCGGCGGATTTAAAGGTGCTCTCGCCGTTAATAACTGCGTCGTGTGGGTTCGATCCCGTCACGATACGACTCTGTATGATCCACGAAATGCTGATAAGAGTCTGGGTGTTATTTGTGTCCGAAAATTCAACAATTATAAAGTCTTCCAAGAATTTCGTCCTTCAGAAAACAATTTCGAAGTATTCTTCACATGAGTTACACATTTTCCCAGTAAGTACATACAATGAGACATGTCAATTATATTGCTCAAAGTCTATTGTTTCATCAAGTTAGGTAAACGGCAGTTGGGCACACAAAAGGCAAGATGTGTAGGACTTAATTAAATCAAATACATGTAAGACTGTAGAAGATGCCATTTTGGTGGCAGGTATATATTGTTTCTTTTTTTGTATAATTTGTTCAACCTATAGATTTGGTAGATTTCTTTTTGCATTCGCATCGAAAATAATCTTGTCCCGTGCCGCGCGTACCGGCTGTCACGAAGATCTTTACCAGTTGAGTTATTTCGTCTTTTACGAGTTTACCAATATGAGGTATAGGTATGTGCCCTTGAACATAAACCTTGGAATATTGCTATAGGTTGCCGTGGTCGATGAAATGTGACATTGTATGAAGACAGGGAAAGATAAAATCATGAAAGTCCAGGGACATAAGTAATTATAGTTTAAAGAAGACGTTTAATATGTGTAACGCATCAGTATCTTAAGCAAAAAATTTACTATATAGACGTTGCCTAGACCATGTTTTTCACTTTCGAAACCGATTAAAAGTCTATTACTGCTCATATGTGATCCTAAATACGTGATCCCCATCAAAATGGGACGGCGGGCGATGAAACCAATCTGTCGCTGATCAGTTTACACGAAAATCACGTTTATTTCTCTAAAGATAAGGTCCAAATTCAATTGCGCCGTCACCAGTAAATGTAACTACGACACCGTAGTGATGTGAACGTGATGGGAATATCGATAATAAAAATTAGACTTCTGTTCGGATATCGTGACACGTATTTCGTGTGTGGAATGTGGGATTTTCTTGTTATTTAGATGTATGGGTTTTATGTGCGGTTTCGTGTTTTCTTTTTCTGATATTAGCATGTTTTTACTGTCCCTACGTATGGTATAGTGATAGCTTTGTTTTTGCTAGTGAGTTGTGAGTTCGACTTCCACAAGCGACAACATTTGTTAATATGTATAATAGTTAGTGAAGTTCCCCGTGACACAGGACTTCTTTTTAATGCAAGAGTAATCTTTAAAATAAAGTTGTAAATTAACGTAACATTATAAAATATTGTAATATATCTACTATTTTAATAGGGTATTTGACTAAAAAAATCTAATTAGTCCGTCAGTTAGATTATCGAAAAATATTGGATACGTATTTTTTGTTTTATCAAATCAGTAAAAAATTACGAAGATAAAACGCATCAAAGATGGAGAAACGTCTAAGAGTGGGGGCTTGTAACGTCACTTGCCAGTAAAAAGTGTACTGGCAAGTGACGTCACACAAGTTTTCAGCGAAGTTTGTAGTCTTCATTTTTTGTTTACGTGACTAAAGAAAATATACGTGTCCAATATTTTCCGATAATCTAACTGACGGACTAATTAGATTTTTTTAGTCAAATACCCTATTAACATAACACAACATAATCCCCTAAAGAAAGCTCTACCTCTGAGTTTCAAACCGTCATAATAATATTGATTACGCAATCAATATAATTATGACAATTTGAAACTAACAAAAAATAAATTGGGGGTTGGGTTTCGAAACGAGTCGCCTGAACTTGAAGGTATTGGTGATGTAGGGGGCTTAATTTTGTTTTTCAGAGGAAACCAAGTATTTCCGGCAAGTGAAAATGGTGAGAGGAGGTTCCGAGACCTCCCCCCCCCAATCACTCACAATCCCTAAAAACGGCGGTTTTTCGAAACCTTTACCTAAATTGGGTATAGTATAATTTTTTCATCCAAAATAATTTTATGAGTTAATCAATTTCTGCAGCAGGATTACTTGGCAGAAGGAAGTGCCACTACTTCTGTTACACTGTTTGCATTACTATGTATAATATTTTAAACAACTGTTGATTTAAATAATACCAGTCTCATCTTACCACTTAGATGTTTCGATATAGTTGTCAAGACGATGTATGATGTATTACCTGTAATGAAAAACAAAAGTTCATGAATAAAACATATCTATGTGTATAAGTTTAAATTAGAAATACCTGATCATGACATTTAAGATATTAACAGATGTTAATATGCATCATCATTCTCTTAGCGTTATCCCAGTTTCAATCTGGGGTCCGCTTCGTAGTCTAACCGGATTTGGCTGAATATTAGCTTTTCCACAGAGCGACTGCCTGTCTGACCTCTGCAACCCGAAGGGATAGCGATATTCCATGCTTTAGACTAGTGTCAGTTTATTTAGAAGGTACTGACGCCCTGTAACGACTGTCAAAGATCTTCATGACAACCGGGACCGACAGCTTAACGTGCTCTCCGAGGCACGGGACAAGCGATAATTAACAATTCAATACGCACATAACTCCGAAAAGTCATTGGTGCGCGCCGTGGATTCGAACCCGATACCCTCTGCATGGCAGTCTGTTGGTATCTCCACTAGGCTGTCGCTGCCTACTACAGATGTTAATATGCATACGATGCAATATTTAAATACTTCGGATGCATAAAGAAGACACAAATTTTATGTATCATCCCAAGCAAAGCGTTCTTACTTTTTTAATACTAGCAGTCCCCCGCGGCTTCACCCACCGAAAACTTTCAACCCTATTTTCACAGGTACTACCTGAGCCTTGCTGATTTCAGCATGAATGGACCGGCTTGACCGGGTAAGTACTACCCTCTCACAGAAAATTGATGTAAAGTAACAGTACCTAAGCTGTTGCGTTTCGTTCGATGGGTGAGAGTGCCGGAGGCCCTGTCCCCTATTCCTTCTCCCTCATCCCACTCTTCATCCTATCCCTTTTCTCAACCCCAAGGGGCGGCAACGCACTTGTGACTCCGGTGGCGATCCGTTTGCTCGTTTGCCACTTATTACTATAAAAAAACCATTATTTTACCCATGTACTTACTTACTCCAATGGCTCATCGACCCAAAATGTGCCTTGGCATCCAATACGAAAGAACGCCACTTCACCCGATCTTTGGCCACTTCTCGCCAATCATGTTACCCATGTAGGGATGGAATATTAAAAAACCTAGACCTAAACCTCGTCTAAATTTCATATTTATAGCTCTGCGATGATATTTAAGACAATCAGGAGAGTGATACATATTCTCTTATCAATATTGGTCCAAGAAGATCAGAGACACCTTATTATGTTTAAACTGTTTGAAACATCTCTACTGACGAGATTGTTTCTTTTAAAGCTGCATGAAATATATCTAGATACGAATAACATAGACTGCCTCGTTGGTATCGCGGCATAAATGTGCGCATGGGATTGGGAGGTCTCGGGTTCGATTCCCGGGTTGGGCAAAGTATGATTTCAGTAGCAGCACGGAGTCTGGTAATGTGCCCGTTACGGCAATAGGCTCGCCCCCTATTACGTGGAACCTAAAAATTGATGGCGAAATGTGGGTGTAATATTACACCTCTGCCTGCCCCTTCGGGGATACAGGCGTGAATATTTAAAAAAATAACAGATTGTAAAGTCATTGACCTCTTACACTACCGATCCTATTGATAACCGAATTCGGCAGACTATTTCAATTTTCCAAACCCACGTTGCCTGTACGGTAAGTGCCAACTGCCAATGACACCGCTTAATTAATCTCAGCAAAAAATATTCCACTTATTTTTAGAAGGTAAACAATCGTGGGTGTAGATGGCTATAAATATAATTATCGACAACTTATCGATCGTCGCTACCCACCACTATCGTCCCACTGCGTCCTACAAGGGCGTAGGTCGTCCATTGTGAAATTCGGCTTACACCGCAGGCACGATAGACCCTTATTAAGAAACCTCAGAACAAATGCTAAATATTTATTCTGTAAGACTCACGAATATCATCTCATCTCCCAGAATCTCGGATTAAGTTTGACATTATGTTATATTTTAGAGGACTCAGTGAACGTCTGGAGGTCATAGTTATATGCATAAGTAAAGCACATGGTTATTTTTATGTAGTGGGCGGCAAACATACATACATAGACTCACACCTGTTTGAAGGGTAGGCAGAGACTGCGGAACGCCAATTGCAACGATCCTGACATATCTCTCTTGCTTCATTCGCTCCCATCAAATTTCTCATGCATGCTCTTTGGTTAAGGGTACGAGTATACGGATAGCCTGATGGATACAACACAGGAGGAGTCACAAGTGCGTTGCTGGCCTTTGGGTTGGAAAGTGAAAATAAGTAGTGGGATGAAGGAGAAGGAATAGGGGATGGAGTCTCTGGCACTCTCACTAACCAAAACAAAATGCAACTGTATAGGTACTGTTACTTTACATCGATTTTCTGAGGGAAGATAGTTGTGTCTGTTATACAAGACCCAGGTTCGCTCCTGCGTGGAATACTGCTCTCACCTTTGGAATGGCTCCGCTCAGTACTTATTGGACGCCCTCGATAGGTTGCAGCGGCGTGCTGTCCGTATCATCGGGGATCCAGAGGCCACTAAGACTCTTGAGTCACTGCAATTACGCAGAGACGTGGCCTCAATGGCTGTCTTCTACCGCATCTATCACGGTGAGTGCTCCGAAGAGCTCTTTCAACTAATCCCACCCTCTCCTTTCCTATCCCGAACGACACGTGCTGGGTTGAGGTGCCACTCTTACACGGTAGAACAGATACCGTCACGCACCAAACGGTTCAGCGCCTCTTATCTCTGCCGTACCATTAAGATGTGGAAGTCTTTACCAGTCCACGGGTTTCCCTCCACCTATGATCCCGGGTCCTTTAAGCGGGGCGTTCAAAAGCTTTACTCAAGGCCGTCAAGGTGAGGGCCATCATGCCATAATGCCATGCTGGCTGCTGGGATGATGTCCATCACTATGGGACTTCACTGACTGCTTAACATCAGGCAGCATGGAGTCAATTTGTTCGGCAGGAAAAAAAAAAAGGTACTTCCCCGGTCGAGCCGACTCATTCATGCTGAAACCAGCAAGGCTTATATATGGCTATAAGTACAATGCAGTCTCCGAGGATATTGATGACGTGAACTCAATGGTTCGAGTAAAGCTTAAGTCTGTCTGCGATTACGGCCGCGTGGGTGTCGATTACCGCGGCAAAGGTACCATATTAATAAAAATCCTTTCATCAGATCCTTCGTGAAAGAGTACCTTTATAACAAAATATATCTCAACTCTCGTCTTTATTATACTTGTAGTAGGATGTACCTATGTATAAACGGCACAAAATATTATCTGCCTCCGTGGTCCAGTGGATAGTGTATGCGTCTGCTGATCGAGAGGTCCCGGATTCGATTCCCGGTTCGGGCAAAAGTGTTACATTGTTTTTCTGAATTCTCAGTAGCAGCACGGAGTCTGCTAAATAGGCTCGCCCATTATGACGTGGGATCTAAAAACTCATAACATGGCGAAATGTGGGCACGATAGACCCTTATTAAGACTCACCTCTGCCTAACACTTCGGGAGTGCAGGCGTTTGCATATAAATAAAATATTATCTCAGTAGACGGTTAAAAATAACTCCACCCACGTTGGTCGTGGGCGTTGCAAACTCATTGCTCAAATCGTTTTATATTTGAATGATAGGTACACACACCTACGTTCACATGAAACTTATTATTTCGCTTGAGTTACGTCCAAATATTGAAGAGACTACCCCCGACGAAAATTGATAAGGGCTGACGAACCCACGGTACGTTTATATTCGACGCCAAAGCCCTCCTATACTTACACTTACAATTCATCTGGCCAGCCGTATTGTGTGCCTTGCGATCGTGTTTTTAAATCAAAGTTCGGCTTTGCGAGTCATATTAGAGCCTATCACAATGACTAATTGAACATTTAGGAGTCGCCGTCGCCGGATACGGTGGAGGACATGACGTTTATATTCGGCAAAGGGAATTTAGAGAATGTTTTGATACCTACTCTTAAGAGATTTGCCTGAACACAGTTTAGACTATAGATGCCGGCAATACGTATAATTTGGGTATTCGAAGAGGAGACATAGAACTATTCCTATGGTACGTAACGCACTACATCCACATCCATCATCCGATTTCTATCGAATTAGTTATGGGATTACCAGAATTATATTTTCACGGGTTCTGGTCGGATTCCGATCAGACATAGTGCGAAACCGCGGTAACATGCATTGCCTTATGCTTCTGCTACACCTGCGTCTTAACGCGTCAATAAGTGCGTTAATTTAAGCGCTACGTAGATGTGGCCAACGTTTTAACGCGTTAAAACACTAATTTCCAATGCGATTTTTTTAACGCGTTAACGCTAACGCAGGAGTAGCAGTAACATTAGAGAAGGCTAATTTACTTTCAAAATGCGCAGCTGTAATTTATATTTACTAACAAATTGCGATTTCATCAACATCAAATATTCGATTAAATATAGGTAAGCTTGTTATATACAAGAGCAAAGGACTACACAGTCCTAATTATCTCATATTTATTTCAACTCGAAACATTCAGATGTAGCTGAAAAGAGGGTTTTGACAGACGGACAACAGAGTCATACAGAGTGGTCTTATAAAGGTTCCGTTTTATCTTTTGATGTATGGAACCCTTAAACATCACAAATCTATTAGTTATTGGGGTGGGGGGTGGGGGATGAGGGTGCATAGGGTTCCCACCAAGAACTTAGGGTCCCAAGTCAACCTCACCTGCAAGTGGTGCACCTGCCGATCAACGGACGAGGCTCTGGCAAACAAAATATCCCAATAAGCGGCAATAGGCTCGCCACCTATTACGTGGGATCAAAACACTGGCGAAAAGTGGGCGTTTAATATGCCTCTGCCTACCCCTTCGGGGAAACAGGCGTGAGTCTATGTATGTATGTATGTATGTACTATTAGTTATTAAGTAGATAATATTAGACTGCCTCGTTGGTCTCGCGGCATAAATGTGCGCGTGGAATTGGCAGGTCTCGGGTTCGATTTCTGGGTCGGGCAAAGTGTTATTGGGTTTTTCCGTTAGGAAATTCTCAGTAGCAGCACGGAGTCTGGTAATGTGCCCGGTACGGCAATAGGCTCGCCCCCTATTACGTGGGACTAAAATGAATCTGGCGAAAAGTGGGTGTAGTAATATACCTCTGCCTACCTCTTCGGGAATATAGGCGTGAGACTACGTATGTATGACTGCTGGTCGAGTGGTCAGTGACACCTATTGTTAAAGTCGATTATTTTGTGATAATGGATGAATTTATTATATTTATTTCTTACTCTTTTGAGCACAATATTCTTCTTCTCTCATTTAAGAGCCTAGCCTCTTGTCCTCAATTGCCATTTGCTTTCGATTTTCTGACTTTTCTTTGACCGGACCCTTAACTGAACCGATTTTGATGAAAGCTTGCAGTAAGGTTATACATCAGCAGGGGGCAATTCTCCTATTTTTATATGACATTAATATTATATTTTGAATGGATGCGAAGAGATGATATGTATGTAGGTAAGCAAGTGATGAATATGAAGATAGAGGGAAGGAAGCGAAGGACGTACTGCGCCGACCCCAAATAGATTGGGACCAGGGCAAGAAGATGATGATGACTCAGAAGCGGTATTCTGATAACCTAATGTCATTATCGTACAATTTGAAATAAACAGTTCGTCGTTGTCACATATTTTGACACTTGTTTTAATTTACGATCTCGTTACAACTTAGGTAATTATCAGATAACTAGAGGACGCCAGCAGCTACGCCAGCCATTTTTTTTATTTACTCGTTTTGGCCGATCCCGTGGGAATTTTGGGAAATCTCTTCTTAGTGCACCCCTACGGTTCCCAAGGAACATACATGCCAAATTTCAGCTTCCTGCGCCTAATAGTTTCGGCTGTAGCGTGTCTGTCAGTCAGTCAGTAGCGCAAGGATTTTATATATTAAGATTTAGAAGAATACGCTTTTTGCGACGTAAGTATGACACTGACATGATATCGAAACTATATTTATTTAGGAGAATTGGGCCCCAGATTAACAAATAGACTATTTCTTTCTAAGCGGGTGGATCCACGGGCAGAAGCTAGTAGGCTATATTATATTATGTATCAAACGTTTATCGTCAATTATCGTAATCATATTATGAAAGCAAGCTTACGACCTACTTTCGGTCTCTCATTCAAGTCTTATGACCTTGAGTGACGCCCACTGCGGAACAACCGCTCCATTGACAGTTGTGACATTATTGGACGATAGACTTGATAGCAGACGGAGTAATTGTAATCTGAAGATCAGGCTGTACTGGTTTGGTAATCAAGTTTGTGGGGCAAATGGTTTGAAGAGATTTTGTAATGTGTTTAGAAGGATTTAATGTGCCGGTTATACCGGACGGTTTGTAGGGTACAATCTGATTACCAATATACAAGCTTCGCCTAGTTTGAATTGACTGGTCCGTGTGCACTTGTTGTAAGTCTTAGGCTGAGGCTACATTAGGCCGCGACGCGACCTGCGACACATGAGCGATTAAAACAAGTAAATGAATGCTCACGTATATGGCTACACCATACATCAAATATTAATAGCGATCTTTGATTTCTTTATGCGATAGGAACAACATTACTGAAATCACGGCATCGGCTATATCAATATATCAGCGAAATTGAAGCGAATTTATTAGAAAATTTCTCACTTGCACGACTAGTTCAATAGTGCTACTAATTATGCGTGTGGCTACGTAAATATGTATATAGTAAACCTTGCTATTTCGTTGTGGAGCATGTGTACTGTAGCCACGTCATAGCCGAATATACGCCGAAATTTCGCTTGTAATGTGTTTTTCTCGTTTCGCTCTTCCAGTCGCATCGCAAATCGCTGCCTACTGTAGCCTCAGCCTTATGTGTGCCTTAGCCTTACGTAAAGAAAGGTGTTTACCACGTAAGTTCGACAAATAGAAGTGTGATTAACGATCCTGTGACAAAACATTACTGCGGCTCACCATAGTTCGGATGCACGCTGGTGCGACATACTGAAGCTACTGAAGATCGACATAAGGTTAGTCACAGGTTCTCTTGTAGCCCCGCACACGAAAATAGTTACCTTACCGCTGTGTTTTCGTAGTAGCATGCGTATCAAATAGTTAATTATTGCTTGCCCTTGTATGCCGTCGGTCCCAGCTGTCATGAAAATCGTACCTACAAGGATATATATTACATACATACATAGTCTCACGCCTTTATCCCCGAAGAGGTAGGCAGATGTATATTGCTACACCCACTTTTCGCCAGATTTATTGTAGTCCCACGTAATAGAGGGCGAGCCTATTGCCGTACCGGGCACATTACCAGACTCCGTGCTGCTACTGAGAATTTCCTAACGGAAAAACCCAATAACACTTTGCCCGACTCGGGGATGGAACTTGAGACCTCCCAATCCCACGCGCACATTTATGCCGCGAGACCAACGAGGTAGGATATATATTATACTTTCCTAATAGTCCCATCTTAATTACAAATACATATAATTGAAGTTGGCTTTTTAACTGGCATTCCTTCTGCCAAAGCCAACCATTTTTCCTATCTACATACAACTGCTCGCGCGACTAATTCTGATGAATTCTCCTATTAAAAACTTCCACAGAACACTAATTCTGTCGCTCTCAGGTCGACGTCGAAACTGATGAAATAAACGATACCAACAGCCATGAATCTCCAGCTTTCATATCGGGTCAAGTGGCCAAATTTTTTCTTCCTAGGTACTAGATGAGCCCGCGGTTACACCCGCGTTATTTAAAGCTACTGCTCCACTCCCGTTGCTCATAGCGTTATATAACGTATGACCCTCCTCGATTATTGGCCTATCTAACACTGAAAGAGTTTTTCAAATCGGACCAGTAGTTCCAGAGATTACAGCATTCGAGCAAAGTAAACAAACAAACAAACTCTTCAGCTTTATATATTATTCTTCCTATAAGAGACCTTGTGTCAGATATTGTTGGCGACCCGCCAGTTCTACAAACGTGCCTAGCGAACTTTAAATTTAGAAAGTTTCGTAATTAAAAAGTCAGATACTTCATGTTTTGCGTTGCCGTCAAAGTTGTCAAAGAGAACGGTTAAAGTTGCACACATAAAAAAATGTGTAATAAATATCATATCGCTGGCTTAGAAAAGGGATGAGAAATAAAACCAATTTTTATTAAGAAGGTAAAGTTTGGATCAAATTTTGCTCAAATTGAGCGCAAATCACTCAAAGTGGTTCAATCTCCACAAAATATAAAACTTTGTATGATTCACAAATTGTTGTTTGCAGTCTGTGTCTGGTTTTGAGTCTATCGGTTGAGTGTTTATAAAATCCCACGCGATTTAGGATTTAGTCTATAGTCTAAAAAGGAATACTAAGATTTTTTGAAGTCTTATGTACTTCTTACTACTACCTACCTACACGATCACACTTTCATGCATCCATCGTCACAAAGTTTCAAGTTTATAATTATAAACATAAAATAATATATCACTACATAGTATAAAACAAAATCGGTCTTCTGTCTGTCTGTCCCTATGTATGCTTAAATCTTGAAAACAACGCAACGGATTTTGAAGCGGTGAAAGGTTTATATGTACCTATTACACCCGTGCGAAGCCGGGGCGGATCGCTAGTAAATAATAAAGTTGAAACTTTGTGATGTCGATATGATCGTTTCTTTCTCTTTCACGCAAAGACTTCTGAAAGGACGGTTTTCTGATGTTATTTTGCAGTATATAGCAATATACTACATCAGTAAGACGCAGGACACCTTTTGTCACAATAACCGGGTGGAGTCCAGTAATTCGTATATTTAAAAAGAAAGGCCTTACTAATAGACAAGTGCAGTATATCTATAGTAAAATGCCTGTGAACTCCCAGGTTCTGCAATTGATTAGTGAACGCCCGCACGCTCAGCTGTTAATTAAAATTCGTTCTATGCGTTATTGCAGCAAATAGCTGTGGGACTTCATTGTTGGCAGGATCGACGCGGCATTGCTATCTATCTATGATCTGTATTGTGCGATGTTGGCCATCAATAAAGTCATTGATGAGAAACGTCTAATTATTTAAAAAGGTATGTCCATATTAACAGTCGAAGGGTTATCCTGATTTTGTCTTTGTCCGCTTCATAGGGAGCCAATTCTCCTATTTTTATATGACATTAATATTATATTTTGAATGGACTCAGATACGGTATTCTGATAACCTAATGAAATTATCGTATAATTTGAAATAAACAGTTCGCCGTTGACACATATTTTGACGCTTGTTTCATTTTACGATCTTGCTACAACTTCGTTCAATTATCAGATAATTAAGCAGAATACGCTTTTTGTGACGTAAGTATGACACTGACATGATATCGAAACTATATTTATTTAGGAGAATTGGGCCCCAGATATGGCGGCATATCAGCTTTATTGTGTGATAAATAAGAGTGGCCATGAGTTTTCCGTACCCTGCAAAGAACGGTAGCACCCGATATAAATGCTACATGCGGTCACCCATAAAAGTGGCGAACTGTGTGATTGTTGCAACTGTGCCCACCTATTATGAACAGCAAGCCAAATCACGTTATGAGTGCTACAATAAGCTGACGAGCATATAGAGAATCATACATAAGTATATAAACATATTACTAAAAATGCACCGGAGATTCACTCAAAGGTGCATCTCATGTACCTGAAATCCTTTGACACAAACATAAGTAAAGCCCGGAGCATTGAGATAATATCTCAAAGCACACGTGTAGAGAGAAACTGCTCATAAGTCCTTTGGCTACGATTTCATAAGCTCAAGAGAATATGTGCCAGCTGAATACTTAAAAGTGGATACGAAATTCGGTTGGTATTTTAAGTAATTTCTAGCCCGAATAATAAAATTGGTGTCAAAAATAAACTAAATAAAGCTAGTATATATTATTCTGTTTTATTGAAAATAAACGTAATAGCAAATATTCCGTTATTTTGGATATGAAAATAATCACAATGAAAGGTAGTTGTTTACCTTCAAACATATCAATATAAAGATTGTTACACTTCGTTACTTCGCTTACATCTCAAATTCAATTCGATGGAGTTTAAGTATGCATAGTGAAATCCCGAATGAAAAAGCTACTGAACGGATTTTGATGCAACTTTGCAGAAATATATCTTATACATTTGAGTATCACGTAGCCTAACTGTTGTCATGACTACTAACTCCGAGCGGAGCCGAAGGCAGGAACTAGTATACACATAAAATACTACCCAAGTATATCCAACTCATCAAGCAAAGTCAAAAACCATCCATACATTGAATGCAACCGACCAGCGATGTCACAGCTTCAGTTTCTAGATCAAACTTCAAAGTGAGAGCTATGATGTGGCAGCGGCAAAAGCCTCCCTGGATTAGATGTCAAAGTTGTGGCACGTCGGATATTGATCTTACACTGCCAACTTTAAACGGGATGGAAATAATTTTGATGCTGAAATAAGGTAAATGTTTGGGCAGACCTAGTAGGACATTCCTCGACCAAATTGCGGACGTCTTTAAAAACAGAATGATCCGACGCACCCGAAACCGCCGAGCATGTATGAAAAGAGTGATGAATGTAGAGGAACCGCGTGAGGTTTGTCAGAATAGAAGCAAGTGGCGGCCTGTTGTCTCTGCGGCAGAGGTCGGCCGTCGGGGCAGGCAGAGACTCTGCTTGCCCCCCCATATGCTCCCGGCATATGCATGTATGAAATAAAGATATAAAGTGTACCTAATTATCAATAAAATTAATATATATATATAAAATAATTCCGTTACTATCTGACTGACAGTCAGCGCAAAGCGGAAACTACTTAGCGCAAGAAGCTGAAATTTGGCATACATGCCAAATTTCTGATGACGAATGATTTATGATTGGATTTTCCGAAATTATCACGGGTCGGGCAAAAATGGTAAAACTAAAAAAAAGGGTGCAGGCGTAGCTGCGGGTATCCTCTAGTCCACCTATATGTACCTGTATCTATGGCTTTCCTCATGATTATTATAACTTACAAAAAATATCTAATAACAGAGCTGTAACAGGAAAGCCTAGCAAGAATATTGCGAAAGTTTTCCCGCTCAAAGGTGATATCGTTGTATATGTTATAAAAGTCCCTTCATATCACGTAATTCTTTTGGATGGGCTACTAAGTAACTTAGGGCCATAACCAGAAGGTACTATTGATACGATTTCAGCATTACTCAACTATACTTACTGGAAGTGCTTTGATTAGACAGATACATAATAAAAGCTAGTTATAGCTAGATAATAAAATTAAAAACTTATCATCCTCTTAGCGTTATCCCACTTTCAATCTGGGATCCGCTTACTAGTCTTACCGGCTTCGGCTGAATATTAGCTTTTCCACAGAGCGACTGCCTGTCTGACCTCCGCAACCCAAAGAGATAGCGATATTCCATGGTTTAGACTTTAGACTAGTGTCAGTTTATTTAGAAGGTACTGACGCCCTGTAACGACTGTCAAAGATCTTCATGACAACCGGGACCGACGGCTTAACGTGCTCTCCGAGATACGGGACAAGCGATAATTAACAATTCAATATGCACATAACTCCAAAAAGTAATTGGTGCGCGTGATTCGAACCCAATACCCTCTGCATAGCAGTCTTTTGGTATCTCCACTAGGCTACGCTGTCCATAAGAATAAAAGCTGTGTCACAATAAGAAATGAACTTTTCAATTTTCATTTTGGATGGACAGGAATAGATCAGAGAAACGAAATGATACAATTATGCAGCCATAAAAGAAGCGAGTATGTGAATGGATCAAACTAAATAGGCAATAGTAGTCAATTTATCATCATAATTTTTTGACGACATATAGGCCTTAACCGTTGGAGTGGTCATGTTCTAGAGTGTAGACCCCACCTTGGCAAACGTACTGTAGGGCGCCCCTCCTGCTAGGTGGAGTAACGATATACGCAAAGTGGCTGGCAGCAGCTGGACACAAAGAGCCGAAAATCAGGCTCAGTGGCGTGCCATTGCAGAGGCCTATATCCAGCAGCAGACTACGGTAGGCTGATGATGATGACGATGATATAGGCCTTGCTGATGGCATGCCACTGATCTCGATTTCCGACTCTTCTCGTTACTGCCCGCCGTTTTGGGTAAATCGTCAATACCCCTATCCAGAGGCCACTCCAGATCACGACTTCTCCAACGGTTGTCGGTTCTGTGTCAAATGTGATTAACCCACTGCCACTTCAACTCGCTAATCCTTATGAGCTATGTCGATCACATTTGTGCTTTGTCAGATCACTTAATTTCGAATCCGATCCTTCAGAGGACCATCGAGCATAGCTCTCTTCAGTGCAAATACAACATACTCATTACAAGCCTGACTACATTGAAGCTGCTGTATACAAATCACATAATAGTAAGTACACGAACCAACCAGCTCAATTGCTTAATTGCCTATAACTAGTTAAAGTATAAATGATTTTTCTTCGATTCTAAAACCACCTTGAACAGAATTAGGACAGCCATCATACAATCCTGGCATACCCCATTCGTCACAGTCATAATGCCATTTAAATGATCGTTCAAATACAGAACAAAGAATCGTTTCAGCTTTGACGTCAGCAGACGCGCCATTGATGAAATGTAATTGAATGATTTTATTACCTACGTCTAGTAGTTTATAAAGCAGACTTCGCATGCCTTTCGAGAATAGGTATATGAATGGAGGACTCGTATACATGCAGTGCATTCATTTGCATTTCCTTACGATGTTTTCCTTTTTCATTTAGCAGACCATAACGCGCCGTAAGTTTAAACCTGCGACCGACAGCGAAGCAGTCTTTTGGTTTTGTACTGTAGCATATATAAGAGCAATCTGTAATGCTCTATGAGTGATGTCAGTAAATAGACAACGAAAAGGCGAAAAGAGGACAATATAAGCGTTTGGGGGATAACTCTCTCAATCGCTCATGTAATGAAAGAAACACAACGATAAAGACGACTATTAATGTACGCCGATGTTTTTTTTAATGTGGTAACATATTCGTACAGTGAGCTGGCTAGCTCATTGATGTACATCCGTGATCATAACGCTTGTAATAGTGCCGAAATATCGGATACTCGCAACGAAGGTAAGTGGTATGTAGTATATATCCCGAAAGACAATTGGGAACATTGATGTAAAAACAGCAATACGTATATACTTCATGTTTTGAAGCTACTAGCAAAAAATGTAATTGAAAAGCCTATTTAATCTGGATTGTAACCCAGTCAAGAATTTCATCTTCAGCTACTCCGAATGTTGTGTAATCATCTTCCAGACACCGTCTTACACCTATGACACCTATATAAAAATTTGTAAAAAAGCCAACAAAAGGTGAACAAGGGTCTTCCTTTAACCTTAAAGGCGGCATACAATGTAATTTTAATATTTCGTAAATTCCAAAGGCGTGTAGAAACATTCTTGACGGTCCTTCGGCGGCTCTTGCTATTGTTCGAGGACAAAGGGTCCAAAAACTCTTATAACAAAGTCAACAGTATGTATGAATATGCAATGACATGCTACGCGGGTTACTTTAGAGGAACAACTATTATTTTGGATATACGACACGAGTTGTGTACAACAAAGAGGTTTTTTACGTGAACGCACCTGTGGCGAACAAAATTTTTGAGTGTCATTATTATGCCAGACAGTAGCCTATTTTATTACGTGGTCTGTGCCTATTTTCACAGGGCACCACTTAGATAATGGCCTTTTTTCGTAGACCTTTTATACCACTAAGTCGTTACTACAAGTTTAGTGGAAATTCTTAATGCAAAACGTAAAAAAATTCAAACCTACGTCACAGTGTTAGAATTCTCATCACGCTACGATTAGTTTATAGAAAGAATCAATATCTTTGAAATTATTTTGCATCTCACAGAAGTCCCTCTGCGACGACGACCGTTGTGAGACGGTCGAAACGTCAGTAGTACATAGGTATTCACACCTTAAATTAATTAACTATCGTGAGTAAGGCCCGTTTAATAATATTGTATGGTCTCACAGATGTGTGTTTCGATATTAACTATTGTTTTCTAACTCGATGAGATAATCATAAGACCCTGACATATGCCGAATCTAAATATATATTTGTTTGGGAAAGTATTTGAACCAAATCAACTGTGAATGCCAAGATATTATTATTGTACAGTTCACTTAGGCAGGCATGTTGGAATGTGATGAGATTGAAAATAAAGAATGCTGGTGAAACAACCAAAAGTGTCGAATACTTTTAAACTTTGGCGACTCCTACACACTAGTATTTAAGTAACGGGTTAATTTCGCGTTATTATCTGAACATATCTTAACCAGAAGAGCATGCATGATAAACTTGATGGGAGTGAATGAAGCAAGAGAGATATGTCAGGATCGTTGCAAATGGCGTTCCGTAGTCTCTGCCTACCCCTACGGGAAACAGGCGTGAGTCTATGTATGAATTATCTGAATCTATACAGATTCTTGTGTTTCTCACTGACCGATAGACAAGCCACCGACCCACAGTGAAAACTGTAAGGATGTCAGGATCGTTGCAAATGGCGTTTCGAAGCCTCTGCCTACCCCTCCGAGAAACAGGCGTGAGTCTATGTATGTATGTATGAATGGTTATAAGCCCGCGATACAAAATTTGTTTCAACGTGAATTTTGTTTAGAAACCTATGCCAACGTTTTGTTTATATTGCGCTAGCCAAGTGCCAGCGCGTTACTGACAACAACATTTCTAGACAAGTTTTTTTTTTATATGCTCACGCCTGTATCGCTGAAGGGTTAGGCAAAGGTGTAATATTTATAAAGCGCTAGACAAATAGGTACCCAGCGCCTTACTAACAAAAACATTTCTAGACAAGATTTTTTTTCGATGCTTATGCCTATATTCGCCATGTTCTGAATTATCGGTCCACGTTATGAGGGGCGAGCCTATTGCCGTTACCGAGCACATTGCCAGACTCCGTACTGCTACTGAGAATTCAGAAAAGCCCAGTTTTGTCCAGAATCAAGCCCGGGACGACTGTCCACTGGACCACGGAGGCAGTTTTTATTCAACTAGATGCACTTTTTACTCCTACAGACCGATCATACTCAATAGCAGTCTTATCGTCGAATCAAACAGACCAATACGTACTCCTATACACCCACGTTACGCTAAAAGAAAAGTTGTCACCTCCACATCATTGTTGACACAGTTGCGCAAAACGAATGCCGACTAAGCCCTTGAAACTGTTATGAACCAATAAATATAACAGACACGGGACTTTTTGTTACCAGCCCAAATTTGAATGGTTGACTTTTTTTGGGATATTTAAATCTAAACTATCTAATAATAAAAAGCTGAAGTTTGTTTTGTTGAGTTTGTTTGTATGTTTGGTTAACTGCACTAATCAGGATCGCGCTCGTCCGATTTAAATGATTATTTTGTATTGGATACCCCATTTATCGAGGAAGGCATAACATCACGCTAAGTGCCATGGGTGCGAACAGTAGCCATAAATAACACGGGTGTAATCGCGAGCGCAGCTAGTACTAAAAATGTTTTGGAAGACATACTATCATACACACATGACATAACTTTAACCTTTGCACTATACACCCGTATCGCAAAATGGATAAAGAGCCACGCATATGATTCTCACTCACGACAAATATTTTTATTATTCAATACATTGTTGCGTTTGGTTTCGTGTCTGTTCTTGCAGTGTTTGTAGATTACTATTGACAGTGAAATTGGAGTGATTTGATACACATATCTGTCTGTCTTCAAAATGGTAGATATATGAAGTAAATGTAAAAGTAAACCTGCATGCACAATCACGCGATTTAAACCGCTCAAAAAGGAAATCATCTATTGCAAATAGGCACTTTACGAAATAGACTCATACTAATAACCACTATATCCATCTGTAAAGACAATTCTTTAATCTCACTCAGAAAGAACATCCATTATAAACCGACTGCATATTAGTAAACAAATTAAAGTTCGTTATCGTGCCGGAATTAGTGCTGTAATCGATAAATAGAACCAACAGTGACTGACGGGAATACTTAGTTATAAGTACTTAGAGCATTATTGACGACCCGGTGGCATGGCAGGAGTGTAACCGACTGCCACGCCGAAGGCGGCGGGTTGAATTCCCTCCAAGTCAAACATAATTATGTGTGCGCGAACATGGATGTTTGTCTTGGTCTGGGTGTTTCTATGTAATCATTAGTTACGTATGTATTTACAAAACAGCGACTGCGGATCATGAGGTCTCGGGTTCGATGCCCGGGTTGAACAAAAATGCTGGCTGGCCGCCGTGGCCGAAATTCGGTCTAAAGGTCATTATTATTTATTTATACCGATCGATACAAAAAGTAGAGCCTTGCTAATTTCATCAATGAATGGGCCGGCTCGACCGGAAAAGTACTCACGGCATATCAATGTACAAGGTACGTAAATTATTTATCTAATAGTTTTTATCGATGAGTGAGAGTGCTGGCGTCCCCATCCCCTTTTCCTTCTCTCTCACACTGCTCCTCATTCTCTAAGGTACTTTTTCTAACTGAAAAGTCCACTACTCCACATCCTAAAGAGTTTTGTAGCAGGAAATTATTTACATACATACACAAAACCTTTATAGGATTTGTATCTAAACTGTCACCGCCCACTAAAACTATCGATTATTTCAAAGCCCCACTTAGATATGCACAATTTTTCTGAGAAGCCATAGCTTTGGGAATATTCGATGAGGTTGTCAATGTCGGTTATGATGAATACTTAATAGGTAGGAGGGGGGAGTGCGGTGGGGGAAGCGTTTACATTGATATTATCGACGTGGACTTTTCGGCTAAGGCTTTAGACGTTTTTACATATATTTTTATAGACTCACGCCTGTGTCCCCGAAGGGGTAGGCAGAGGTGTAATATTACACCCACATTTCGCCATGAATGAAGGTCCCACGTAATAGGAGGCGAGCCTATTGCCTTTACCGGGCACATCTCCATACTCCGTGCTACTACTAAGAATTCGGAAAAACCCAATAACACTTTTGCCCGACCCGGGAACCCGAACCCGGGACCTCCGATCAGCAGTCGCATACGCTATCCACTGGTTATGTGTGTGTTTATAAATTCCTGTTCGAATCCTCTTCGGGATGGAAAAAGTAAGATGAGGAACGGGATGGGGCCTCCGGTACTCTCACTCACCGACCATTTCTGTGCAGCTTCTTGCGCCTAATAGTTTGACCGAGGCTTGTCTGTCAGTCAGTACCTACTTAATGCTATACTTTTATTTATACAGACAATATCATTGATACAATATAATTCAATATTACATCTAAAATGACCGCAGACAGTATCAACACAATATAATTCCGTAAAGCAAACGCAACTAAGAAATGTCACAGCGAAGACTGCAGTGCAACACTTGTGTCAATAGCTTGAGGATACGTCGGGCTGCGTAAATATTTGTGTGACAGTAGGTACCACGTAATGTATCATACTATCAATACTAGCTTTACCTTTGGCTCCGCCCGAAACAAAAAGGTAGACTTTGTGTTATTAAGCCAGATTGCCACGATACGTAGTTACGCCGACGGAGGTGCGCGGCACATTTTTTTGCATAATAAATATGAAAATGTTTTAACAATCAGTGCATTTATAAATCATTATCATCCTCTTAGCGTTATGCCAGTTTCAATCTGGGATCCGCTTACTAGTCTAACCGGCATGCCGATTCAGAATGTCACGACAAGTAATCGTACGATATGTCAAATTATTGTCCTCGTCTTTTAACCGCCTATCAGAGATATTTTGAACAAATATTCATTGAATTCGGTATATTTATTAACTTACTTCATACTGAATGCACAAAATTGATAGGAAATGCGATAGTTTTGACAAAAAATGAGGTAGCCCGTTCGACAATTAACGGAATCGAATGTCAAATGAGATATCGAAAGATTCTGAATCGCCCCCCGGATTTGGCTGAATATTAGCTTTTCCACAGAGCGGCTGCCTGTCTGACCTCCGCAACACGAAGGGATAGCGATATTCCATGGTTTAGACTAGTGTCAGTTGATTAAGAAGGTACTGACTGTATAAATAACAGCTTGAATTCAAATTAAAGTTCAATTTCTGGAATTCATCGCGTTATGTTAGTTTTACTGCGATTACATTTAAACTGGATGCTTTTGAAACTACATTATTTATCATATTATGTATATATTTTTTATTTTTTTATAGACTCACGCCTGTATCCCCAAAGGGGTAGGCAGAGGTGTAATATTACACCCACATTTCGCCATGATTTTTTTTTTTGGTCCCACGTAAGGGGGCGAGCCTATTGTCGTACCGGGCACATTACCAGACTCCGTGCTGCTACTGAGAATTTCCTGACGGAAAAACCCAATAACACTTTGCCCGATCCGAGAATCGAACCCGAGACCTCCCAATCCCACGCGCACATTTATGCCGCGAGACCAACGAGGCAGTATTTATCAATTTATTTAAATGAGTGTAACATTCGCGTAAACCGAAAAGAAGTATTTCTTTTTGTTTACGCGAATATTAATTATGAAAAAGAAAGTTAAAATGAATAGCCCTGCACTTCAGCGCGGATGGTTTCACAATTAAAACGTGAAGCATAAAGCTATCTTCCCTAAACCTTAAAGTAATTTACCAAGATCCTACTCCTGATAACTTGTTGAAAGCCTCAAGAGTTTCCAAAGATATAAAAGGAAAAGTTACAATTAAATATTTGATCACGATTACATAACAGCTTAAAAGATTTGAACGTTCCCGACTTGAGTTGAGAGATTAATTATTAAAGACCTTCGCTATAAAAAGATGTTTTTTGTAGAACGGTATCAAATATTCAACTCACGATAAGAGTTTGAGAATTTCGTGCTAAAATGTAAAAGAAAGTGAGAATTACGAGGTATGGGAAGATGGCAATGCGTTGTGGCTTTAGTAAGCCAACCACAAAATACGTAGGTTTATCAATAGGTATATGTGCTTTGAACTGTGTGTGATGAGCACGACGGACGATATGATATGATTTTTTTATGTTATAGAGCAGACGCATTGCCTGGTTGGTAATTCATGCTAAAATAAGCAAGGTTCATAGCTACTACCTTTAATCATTTATCCTACTATTATTTGTTATTAATATATGCCACTATATTTCGCGGCAGTTCCTGAAGATTAACGGATTGAGCGATGTTTATTCTTTTTCCCAAAAACTGCTGCAGTAATACAGTTTACACATCACATGAGGTAACTTTTGCCCCGATTACGGACTCAGCGGGCCAAGCCGCAGGCTGGGAGCTAGTCTATAGCAATTTTCAAATTTTCGTTATAATTTGCTAAAAGTTGAGAAACGACAGACGGATTCTAAAAATAACGGCACAGTTAAGCGGCTAGAATACTCCAGACATTTGAATGCTAAAACTATTCTAGCCTCTAGCGGTCTCCTTATGAACCTCCCGGCGATAAAGGTAACTAGTGTTGCCAGGTGCTCCTATTTACATGGGTCTGGGGAGTGGGTACACGTCCCGATTTGCTCTTGATTGGGACCGGCAAATGTCACAATAAACCAATGAATACCTACCTAAAACGACGAATTGTACTGTAGTTTTTTTTTGGTTATTTCTAGTTTGCACACGTTTTGCTATTATGTAGCATATAATTCAGATTAAAATCGTGTATGGCCTGATCTACAAAACTAAATCCCGATCTATTTCATCAATCAAAATAATATATCGGACCTAAACTGACCATAAAGGGCCTATAAAAGCGGCGATATCACTATTCGCTAAGCAAAAATGTAAGTATGGAACTGGCCTTCAATATGTCACAGCTTATGTTACTATGGCAACCAAACGATAGCAATATTAGAAATAAGGAGCCAATGCCACTTGGCCACTTAAACTTCCATGTTCACCTCGCTTTCCGTACGCAAATTTCGTAGCCGGAAAACAATGGTATTAGGGCACAGCAACCCACATATTAAACAATAGGTACTCTCACAATCATCTCACAATGATCGTACGCATACGCCTTCGATATATCACGTGGTCGACGAAGAACGACTACTAAAAGTCGAAATCTTTATGTTACTATGGCAACCAAACGATGCCACTTGTCTAGGGCAAAGAGCTCAGATATTTACATAGATGCGCATTACCTAAGGGCGCTCTGAAGACATACTTTCTGTAACCCAATTGCCGCTTGGCAGCGTGGCAGTCGCGCTGTGACAGCTGTCTCTACGAGAGCAAGAGTGACGAACATTCCTCCTGTGTATCTTAACTACGAGAGCAAGAGAGACAGAGAACGACGCCAGCGCTGCCACGGCGCCAACTACGAACTAAACTGGAGACAGTCCTCACTTGGAATCGGCACACGAAATCCTTAAGAACCAATCAATCAATCAAATCATTTATTTTTGCAGAAAGCACTGTTACAATGATGTTGTCAATTAGATAAAATATATAATTCCAAGTGTTTCAACCGCGCTTCTATGTAAATCTGTATTCATTCTCTAGGGCCTCTGATAAATAATCTTATGCGACAGATGTCTTCAAAATCCAATTTCCATATTCACCTCGCTTTCCGTACGCAAATTTCGCAGCCGAAAAACAATCGCATCATGGCACAGCAACCCACATATTAAACAATACTCTCACAATGATCGTGAGTTTCGTAACGTCATACACGGTGTAGGCAGCGCGGCGTATCGACATGGAACGACACACGACTGTGCAAATAGTTGAGCTACATTGGATACAGTTCGGTTGGTTTGGTTTTTACGAATTTTTAAATTTTATCGTCTCTGCAATAGATGTGAGCGGCTCAACTGATGGCTTTTATTGTGGGTCATAAACTTGCATGGCTATTATCATCATCATCCCAGCGCTGTCCCGGTTGCGATTCCAGCTTGGAGCCTGAGGTCCGCTTTCTTGCTGCCAATAATTTAGCAGGCTATGTTGCGGGCAATGAACAGAATTCGAATCTTAGATAGATGGATAATACTGAGTCTATAATATACAACATATACACTCATAATACAAGGCCAAGAAAAGTTATATTACAATGTACACTAGGTGGCCATGTTGGAAAAAGCAATTTGTTCCAGTTAAGCCGTAACATTACCGTGGTTAAGCTAAAGATTAAATTTAAAGATAGAAGCATTTACACACCACAATGTCCTGAAGTCAAAGCCATATTAGGCTTTAAGTGTGTACTTCTATAAATATACTTCTATAAATATGGTATCCCTTAATCGACAGATTATGACTCGTTGTAATTGACGTTTGTTAAGAATGATCTAGGTATACTATCTGATATAGGTATGCCAACTAGAGAATTCTTTTTGTGTCAGAAGTTTTCCTGGAAAAATCAATAGTCACGATTTTCTTCAACAGCAGCGAGTGACGAGACCATTCCCACCCGCACGCAAAATACACGCCAGGACGTGGAGTTGCGGAAACAGCCCGTGCTACCAAGTACCAACAGCAGCGATAGCCTAGTGGAGAGACTGACAGACTGCTACGCAGAGGGTCTTGGTTTCGTATCCACGGCGCACAACAATGACTTTTCGAAGTTATGTGTATTAAACTGTTAATTATCGCTTGCTTGGCGGCGAAAAATTGGTGAGGATACCTGCATGTCTGAAAGTTCCCCATAATGTTCTCGAAAGACATGTGAAGTCTGCCAACCCGCACTTGGCCAGCGTGGTGGACTATGACCTTACCCTTCTCATAGTGAGAAGAGACCCGTGCCCAGCAGTGGCGCAGTAAATATAAGAGGCTGATGATGATTATTTTCTTCAGAATGATTGAGGTCCTTTAAATTTTACACATGTTTAACTATTCAATTAAATACGTACTTAAAATATGATGATAGTTTTCTTCAGAATGATTGAAGTCGAATTCTATATGAGGTCCTTTAAATTTACACATGTTTAACTATTCAACTAAATATGTACTTAAAATATTAAGGATATACTTAACAAAATATAAGCGTCGGTAAGAGCTATGTATTATGCGTATTAAAGCTTTTAAGATTTGCAAAGATGCTAACTAATAACATTAACATTTCAGGCAGAGCTATCTTCTTAATATATAAAATCCTTGCGTTACATACTGACTGACACGCTACAGCCGAAACTATTGGGCGCAGGAAGCTGAAATTGGCATGTATGTTCCTTGAGGACCGTAGGGGTGAACTAAGAAGGGATTTCCCGAAATTCTCACGGGATCGTCGCTGCTGGCGTGCTCTAGTATGAAAATAAAGTTGGTAAAACGACGGTATGGATTGTTAAGCACATGGGATGGAGTTCTCGTTCATGGTTCCCTTTCTACCCGACTAGGGACAAAAATATACATATGTATAGGCTTTATATACTTTTGCGGCTGTAGGTATATGAACCACATTAAATAACCGCTATAGTTTGTAGGCATGTTTATCAGTTCTTGCATATCTTTTGGACTATTTATATTTATTTGATAGATTGCAAGTCACTGCAACACAACGCATTTCAAGTAAGTACTTGTAGACAAACTATACTCGATAGTGGGTAAATTAATTCAAATCCACTTCTCCTTCAGCCGTCAATATCACATACATTGTACAACGGCCAGTGAAACTTACTTAAGGCGAGGTTGCAGTACTTTTTAAGATTTTTGAACGTCTGAAAGTCACATGAACTATGATATTTTTAATGAATAAAAATTAAAGTATAAAAGTTGAACATATCTTCTAGTAAATTGTAAAGATAGAAACACGATTTGGAATGATTGGCTCGATAAAAAAAATGTCAAACATGGCACTAAATCACAATTTTAAACGTGTACTGCTTAGACATTCCATAATGAATTTATATGAAAGTATTATCAATAGAAGCAGCTCTTTATTTTAAAATAAATGGTAAAGACAGATTTTGTAATTTCGTTATCATTTTTCTCCAAGAAAAAAAATAGTCAAAATGTTGGCATTATATCGCTCGCCGGCCGTTCATCAGTGCCTGTCTAGGCGTGATTGAGGGCGGACGTACGTCGTTGCTCCGCAAAATCCCCCTCCACCCCCGCATGTACGTTTTCGCAAAAGTACAAAGTAATTCGTATTCCAAACTCAATCGTTCAAACCATAGACATACTAGTAAGAAACCGTAGACAGGTTACTGACAAGGTAACATGACGGAGCTTACGAGTGGCACGCATCGCGAAAAGCGTATACACACTAATATAAATATGTCAAAACGACACACTAAGAATTAGATAAGAAGTGTAAGTGAGATAGCACATCTAATCGCAAGCGCGAAATAGAGATAAACATATACTCTCTGGACCGACGCGCATTGTGACATCATGCTGACCGTTTCACAAACAATAATTTGACTCAGATGCGACATGATCACTTTGTCTGTCTTGAGTAAATTCAGTTCTCCTCAAAGTAAATTTGATTAATTCATTTAAGGTAGGGAAATAAAAAGTCGATGTGATTTATTTATAACATTTATTAAAAAAGTACATTTTATTCTTCTCATTTCATTCAATGGAAACCTAAAACAGTACGTTAATATAAAAACTGTGCGCTGCAGACCCACCGTAGCCCTGGCAATACCCCTAGGGGTATGGTGGGTCTTTTAAAGCTTAACCGTACTCCTGGCTGAAATGCTCGTAGTGTTATACCAACGTGCTACGTGGACATTAAACTGGACAGTGTTATCTCTCGTATGATAATGACTTACTACTTACGTTTTTGTATTTTTAGACAAGCGAAGACAAGCGCTAGTACGATGATATAGTGCAACAAGGAGATAAATTAGAGAATAAAACGTTTAGGTATTACTGCTAATGGTTATAATGCTTTGTATATTATAGGTATAATCTGTGGTACTGTTGAAGACCCGTCATCATCATCATCCTTGCGCTGTCGAATCATTCCCACTAGTTCTATTAAACAGTTCTATGATAGAACTAGTGAGACTTTTTCCCACTAGTTCTATTAGCACAACTTGATGAGAAGAATAGAACTAATGGGAACAGTTATAGGAAATTTACCACTAGTTCTATGTATGTTTTACAAGGGTAGTGTCACAACATCGCGCTCACGTATCCGAATAAATCTATATGTATAAAAATGTGTTAAACGAATGAACGTCTACAAAACAATTGAACGTCTACAAAACAAATGAACGTCTACAAAACAAATGAACGTCTACAAAACAAATGACTACCAGAAAGTGATCACTTGATCAGCTATCGATAATGATTGCAAAAAACAGGTGCATGCGATTTTCGACCTTATTGACAATTCACGACAAACTTTTTTTTTTGCTTTTTCTCGCTTTCTGGCAATATTAGGGTAATAAAATTATAAATTCGGACTAATGTCAATTAGGTTGAAAATCGCATGCACCTGTTTTCTGCAATCACTATCGATAGCTGATCACTTTCTGTAAGTCATTTGTTTTGTAGACGTTCATTTGTTTTGTAGGCGTTAATTTGTTTTGTAGACGTTCATTTGTTTTACACATTAAACAAATGAACGTTTACAAAACATATTCATTCGGATATATGAGCGCGATGTCGTGACACCGTAGTGATCCGTAGATCTTTCGCAGTAGTTCTATTGAATACCCTTGTAAAAACATACATAGAACTAGACTGGGACATTTCCTATTACTTATCCCATTAGTTCTGTTCTCCTCATCAAGTTGTGCTAATAGAATTAGGACAGTTCTATCATAGAATTGTTCAATACTACTACTATACTGGGAATGATCTCACAAAATAGTAGAACTTGAAATTAACGAACTGAAATTAATAAACTAATTACACAACAATATTATCTGGGAGTACGGTTAAGCTTTGAAAGACCCACCATACCCCCAGGGGTACTGCCAGGGGTACGGTGGGTCGGCAGCGAAAACAGTGCAGTACAATCTATTAAGTTGTTTAATACTAAAAGGAGAAAAACAAGAACAAGTGAATGGACTTTGATCATCCGTCAATGTTTGTAACTTACGTATGATTTGGTATTTCTATAATAATAATATATTGTGTTGATTCAGCCTCAAATCACTTTTATTACTTGACAAAAACACACATCAGAGGGCCAATTCTGCTATTTTTATATGACATTGATATTATATTTTGAATGGATTGAAAAGCGGTATTCTGATAACCTAATGTCATTATCGTATAATTTAAAATAAACAGTTCGTCGTTGACACAT
Organism: Euclidia mi; assembly: GCA_944739405.2. Lineage (NCBI taxonomy): Eukaryota > Metazoa > Arthropoda > Insecta > Lepidoptera > Erebidae > Euclidia > Euclidia mi. The sequence goes on from OX123192.2 coordinate 63,186,147, forward strand.
ACGATCGCGTTACATTTTCATTCAAATATCAGATAATTTAGAAGAATACGCTTTTTGTGACGTAATGATGACACTGACATCATATCGAAACTATATTTATTTAGTAGAATCGGGCCCCAGTATTTTATTATTACGAATGTCCCATCTGGATACTTTGTTTTTTAGTCTTTGAACACGCACAATACTGCTTCTCTTTTACACTCGCTAAATGCCAATTTTTTATTCACTCTATTATTTGTGATACTGAATATATTATAAATTATAAATAAAACGTTGTAATATTGTAATTAGAGGATTCGATCCCGGTCAACTTTTCTAGTCCCGGGATTTCGGGATTATCAACAATTAATACCGGGATCCCGGGATAGTCCCGGGATTGTATTGGTAATAGAAAGTGGTAGCAAAAAGAAAGTAAAACATATCAAAGTCAATTTAAATCTTTACTTAAATATTTTAAATCTTTACTTAAATCTTCAAAAACAAAACAAAATTATAATTTCTTCTAATAAAATTAACAAACTAGGCCCTAATAAAATAGTTGAATAAATTATTGCTTAGTTTGTTTATTTTATTTTACACTAAACTTAAAAATCAACTTCTTAAAATTTGTCAAAAGAGATCAATGTTAATAGGACTCATATTTTATATCAAATAGACCAGACCAGTGTGTTTAATATGCCTCTGCCTACCCCTTCGGGGAAACAGGCGTGAGTCTATGTATGTATGTAAATAGACTAGAACCTATTATAATTTACTTATTTAAGCCACGAAAATAAAATTTAAGAAATAACACATCCAACGTCTCATCCGAAAGCATACTTCTTAATTTGTTGCACAAATATGAAGCAGCGGAAAACACGCGTTCAGGCTCGATGGAAGTTGGTAAATATATTAGTCCCGAAAATCTCGGGATTCACTGAACTTAATCCCGAAAATTTCGGGACTAAAATATGATCGGGATCCCGAAGACCGGGATCCCGGGACCGAATCCTCTAATTGTAATACTCATGAGTGAGAAGTGATTCCATAACTTTTAGTCATTTTCCTACTATAGTTTGTGCAAAATCTCACTACACACGACGACATTTTTAAATGTAACGTACACACACGCGAGTAAAAGAGCGAGAGCTTCCGACCGCAGTGCGTACGCGACTAAAGCCAAATGAGACATTAAGCCTGTTTTTAATGTGCCACTTTTGAAGTTCGCATAACTCATCTACGGTTTTTTTACGCTGCGCTGTGGCACACGCACACACGAAACGCCCCCTCCCCTCCCCCCGCTCACTCGCTGACGCCACCGCCGTGGTTTTGTTTTTGCGGGGGGTGAGGTCGAGCTACGCACTGTACTGCAACCTCGCCTTAACAACATTACCCTGTGTGACGATACTGTTACATTACTTGTGGTAGTTACATTTATATGAGCACAGGATACTCTACGTATCCCTAGGGAAGCAATCGGTAATTAAGCCGGCGAATTCGGTAATTACATTAGAACATGCCCAGTGCCGGCAAAACGGACGAATGCTCGGTTTTTAGGGTTCCGTACCTAAAAGGTAAAAAACGGGACCCTATTACTAAGTCTCCGCTATCTGTCTGTCTGTCTGTCACCAGGCTGTATCTCATAAACCGTGATAGCTAGAAAGCTGAAATTTTCTTGCTTTCTGCGTTCACTAGAAAGACCGAAGATATTAGTAGCAATGTTCGGCTCTGTTCGTTGTTCAGTTCGACTATACAGAAAACGGCGAATGCTCGTTGTTTTGTTACAAGTGAATGCTCAGATGTATCAGAGCCATAACAAAGGACGAACAAATTGCTATCTCCGTGCTAGTTTCGTTTGAAGAGAGCGGTGGAACAGCTAATGCTTCGTCCCTTTCTTTAATATTTTGTGATACGCACTGGCTAATATCTATGATATCGGCATCGGGATCCAATATGAGCTAGGGCATTGAGATTAAGAATACTCCTCAAAATTTACAATACACCAACATCAAACCCAGTCATTATTTAGTTGAGTCAACACTTCTTCATCCGCCATATCATGAACCTGTCCATGAGCGATTGTCTTAGTATAACAGAACTATTAGCCATACCTACAGCTTTCTATCGGGTGAGCCGCTAGCATGTCATTATCTTAATATATAAAATCCTTGCGTTACTGACTGACTGACAGACACGCTACAGCCGAAACTATTGGGCGCAGAAAGCTGAAATTTGACATGTATGTTCCTTGGGGACCGTAGGGGTGCACTAAGAAGGGATTACCCGAAATTCCCACGGGATCGGCCAAAACGGGTAAATTTAAAAAAAAATGCAGGCGTAGCTGCTGCCGTCCTCCAGTTCAAAATAAAGACATAGATATTCACGGAAGCCTAGAAATCTACGATAATCTAGGACTTCGATGAACGTAAACGCACCGTAATCAATGTTTGCGGCGCATAATTGCCGCGGCGTCTTTGGGGCACGTGTGTCTTGAGTACACTGCGAATTGTAGGTACAACGTGAGGGCCGCACTTTCATAGCTATCAATAAGATGCAGAAAAAGCGCAACACTTGCGCCGCATTGTAGCAGCGTATGCGCTTCGCGTATTTTCATCGAACGCCTACGCTCAAAGAACGTTAGTGTGACGGGACCTTTAAATGCTCGACGTACGTTATGCTAAGAGAAGGGAGCTCTAAAGCCATAACCGTGGCAAATTTCAAATAGATCAGTCCACCCCCACACATACAACCACGCAAAACAATAAAGATACGACCACTTATGGTTCACTTTTATATTTATAATACCAGTAAAACAATAAACGTCTATTCTATTGTGTTCAGTTCTAATATGGATCGGTTTCGTAGCATCGTTGAGCAATAACGTTTGCAATACTAAGTAGATTTATTACGTAATATGTGCGCTTTACGGTCTAGACAAATAATTGTAATTAGCATTCTGTATATGTATGGTCTATCTGTGATATGTGTAATACGTCTTATTTGCTGTCGTGAATGTCTATTACAGCAGACGAAGCAAGGAAAATAATATACTAGGTCAACTTATTCAAGAATACTCAGTAGCAGCCCGGAGTCTGGTGATGTGCCCGGTAACGGCAATAGGCTATCCCCCTATTACGTGGGACATTAAAATTCATGGCGAAATGTGGGTGTGATATTTACACCTCTGCCTACCCCTTCGGGGATACAGGCGTGAGACTGTAAATAAAATAAATAAAACTTACACACGGTCACCTGATCCGAGACAATAGACTGTATTATGGTAGCCAGATAATTACTGATAAACTTGCAAGATGGCATATGCTGAGTTGGGAACCGATTCTGTATATGTTAAGTTAGTTTTTAAGGTTTTATGTTTCTTTCCGTTTCTGTGAACATATACAGAATAAATGAGTTTTCTTTCTTTCTTTCTTTTATATTATACATATTATAGATGAACTAGAGGATACCCGCAGCTACGCCCGCACATTTATTTATTTACCCAATGATATTACAAGAAAGAAGTAGATACGTTACCTACGTAATCAATCTGTAGAAACCGTACACTAACGCACACATCGATAACTTCATATTTTATTTTAGTTTCGGTTGACAAGATGTGTCAGTTACACTTTGACGCCGGCTCGCGACTTCACACACACACATATGACAGACTTGCTAACTGGCTTATGTTTTGCGTCCTGCTTTTGGTACGCCTATAACATATCTACTTCTTTTTACTTTTGTAACATCATTGTATTTACCCGTTTCTTGGCGATCGCATGGGGATTTCGGACAATCCCTTATTAGTGCACCTTTCCAGTCCCCAAGGAACATACATGCCAAATTTCAGCTTCTTGCGCCTAACGTTTTTGGCTGAGCGTTGCCTGTCAGTCAGTAAAAAATTTTGTAGGTACAGATGAACTAGCTGACCCAGCTTCGTCTGTGGGTAAAATTACTCTCGGATCCAGAACCCTAGTCACCCAGGCGTATAAAAAATAGCCTACAATCAGCAACGGTATTTACAATCAAACAAATCGGGGGTGGACCAGTTTGAAAAAAAATCCCTTGGCTCGCTCATAGAGTCGAGGCACACTAAAAACTGGTTTTGTATATGAATGTCAATGTGTGTGTAAAGTAGCACTGGAAGCGACGATGTCTTGCTGAGCGATTCTCACCCTTATCGTGGTCTAGCGGGAAGTTAGAATAGTCGATCGCATCACAGAATGTTTTGTCCTCAGTAAACAGTGTTCGAAAAGAACTTAAATGTAATCCATTTCTTACTAACAGCGCGATATGAATTATTGATCTCATTTTTTCACAAAATACCTAGATTATTCAATTTATATTACAAAGAAATAACAGCAATTCCACCAAAAACATGTATTTTGCTGGTAAATATCCATATCCAATATTCAACACGCTGAGCACATAGACCACTCAAAGTTTTGCCCCTTATGGGATTAAGTCCCACGCATTTAGCGCATAACTAACAAGATAAGCCGTTAGAACAATTCAAAACAACGCTGTTGCTTCAAACTACCCACATAGAAACATATCTTACCCTTTCACTCTCTCCCATAAACTTTCAACAAGTTAGAGTAGGATAGAAGATGATTGGTATGGCATGAACTAATCGGTAATACATCCTTGTAGAGCTCTAGTTAACAAAGAGTATGTATTTACTTTCTCACACGTATTGTAGTGTGAGGGAATCAGGTCGATTTTGTATTCATATGTAGATGATATGGTAAGTAGGTACATAGTAATCTTCGTTCGAGTATCACATGGTAAAGTGTCATTTGATGCTTATTATTTGCAAGTAATAAATAGATGTGGTATAGAAATGTGGCGAATACAAATTACGATAGAGAACTGTTATTATTTTCTAACTTTTATATACGGTTTGAATTCCGTAGCCATTATCGTCCAGTCTTCCCATAAGAGGTAAAATCTATACTAGTATAAAAAGGTATATTAGACTGTGCTAGTATTATAGCTGAACCATGCTTGACACCCTGCTTCTACTAATTTCAAACAAAACACGTTTTCCATTCGTAGTGCAAAAAAATTTAACAAGGTGGCATCGCAATTAGATCTCGACCTATTCTGTACTAGCTCAGCATCAGAAGCGTATGGCTGAGGTATTCTTCAGTGACAGCGCTCACTAAGCGTTGCTGGAGAGCACAACATCTGTACGTCTGATAGCGTATTAAGTGTTCAAGCTGCAAGCACTTTTCGTTTCGTTTAGTTTTTATGTGTAAATTATATATTTTTCTATACCTGTGTCCTTCTGTCACAGTGTATTGTTATATCTTTTTTCTTTTTAATTATTGTTTTGCATTTTTCCTATTGTTTATGTACAACTGTCATCATCATCCTCTTAGCGTTATCCCAGTTTCAATCTGGGGTCCGCTTACTAGTCTAACCTGATTTGGCTGAATATTAGCTTTTCCACGGAGCGACTGCCTGTCTGACCTCCGCAACCCGAAGGGATAGCGATATTCCATGGTTTAGACTAGTGTCAGTTTATTTTAGAAGGTACTGACGCCCTATAACGACTGTCAAAGATCTTCATGACAACCGGGACCGACGGCTTAACGTGCTCTCCGAGGCATGGGACAAGCGATAATTGACAATTCAATACGCACATAACTTCGAAAAGTTATTGGTGCGCGCCGTGGGTTCGAACCCGATACCCTCTGCATAGCAGTCTGTTGGTATCTCCACTAGGCTATCGCTGCCTTGTTTATGTACAACTGTATCTAAAAATAAAACCCTATATGTGAGGGCTTGTAATTAGCAAATTAGACACTTATTGATGTAATTTATAAGATCACTAGACGACGCCAACAGCTACGCCTGCATTATTTTTAAATTTACCCGCATTGGCCGATTCCGTGGGAATTTCGGGAAATCCCTTCTTAGTGCATCCCTACGGTCCCCAAGGAACATACATGCCAAATTTCAGCTTCCTGCGCAATAGTTTCGGCTGTAGCGTGTCTGTCAGTCAGTCAGTAACGCAAGGATTTTATATATTAAGATTTGTCTGTAAGCCTTCCTTATGGCGCTGATACACTTGAGCATTCACCTGTAATGAGCATTCTCGCGAATGTTACAAAACAAATGAGTGTGTTTTAACGAGCATTCTCACGAACATTCGGGCGAGCCTCAGAATATAGATAATACATAGAATTTGCGCTACAATGGCGGTTAAACGCAATATATTTACTTCACTTTGACTTATGATTTTAATCTAGGGAAGAATCTTCGTAGTTTGTCACTAATTTTAACTTGACTAGTGATGGGCTTACTCAGAATAAATATCGATAATGTTTACAATAGATCCTTAGACTTGGTTTACTCAGAAGTAATTTCAATAGAATGTTGATAAACTCTCGATATCTATAAATAAATTTCAACGTAGGACAGACACTTGTGTGATGTATTAAACCTGTTCAAATTAAAATCTACATTTTATTATTTAGAAACGTCATTTACTCTAGAAATAATTCATAAGTGAAACTGAAGTAAACGTATTGGGTAAAACTGCTGTTGTAGCGTGATTTCTATATTATTTTCTATATTCGACGGACTTTTCGAATTTAGAGTGTTTGCTAGAATCATCGTGAAAATGTTCGGTTCGACATAACAGAAAACGGCGAATGCTCGCTGTTCTGACAAGTGAATGCTCAGGTGTATCAGCGCCATAAGATTACTAAATAAATAAATATTAAATAAATAAAGAGTATTTGTTTGGTTAAACGCGCTAATCTCCGGTGCTGATGGTTTGAATTATAGAAAACACCAGTTGTTATGTAACCCATGCAAAACCCAACGAAATGTCGATGCAATCAAAAGGCATTATAAGTTTATTTTTTAATGAATTGCGCGATATAGACCCGTTACACACAAAAATATGTAACAACACTGACAATTTTTAAAACCGCTACATTCACCGTCTGTGTTATAACTATTAATAAACTTGTAAGCTTACGTCTAGACGTAGTCCGATAAAATATCTATATTATCGATGAAATACCCACGGTATGCGAATAACGGGCTTTTGTGGTGAACTTTCGTGTTCGTTCACAACAGACTACGTTTTAAGATAAACCACAAAATGTATATCAGCGCTATTTTTTATAAGTAATAATAACTTGAGCAGCCATTCTCAAAGTGTGTTCCGCGGAGCCCCAGAAGCATCCACGAAGAAGGGGATCAGAAGGGGATCCACGAAGATGTATCTATGTACACACATATCGTCACGCCTTTTATCCCCGAAGGGGTAGGCAGAGGTGTATTTCTACACCCACTTTTCGCCAGATATACTTTAGTCCCACGTAATAAGAGGCGAGCCTATTGCCGTACCGGGCACATTTCCAGACTCCGTGCTGCTACTGAGAATTTCGTGACAGAAAAACCCAATAACACTGCCCGACCCAGGAATCGAACTCGGGACCTCCCGATCCCACGCGCACATTTATGTCGCGAGACCAACGAGGCAGTCGTATAGGTTTTCATGTCGAGTTTTCCGTCTCTACTCAAAGATGGTATTTGCATCGTGTTATCTCTTAGTCGCCTCTTAAGACACCCACGGGAAGATAGGGGGTGGTGACATTTGTATTCTAGGTATGCCGTCAACCATCTATGTCAGTAAAATAAATGGTTTTAAAGTGCACGTATGACTCGGATTTGCTTTATTTTAGGGCTCCGCCAAATATTTGTTTGCTCAAAAGGGTTCCATCCCTAAGGAAGTTTGAGAACCACTGAACTAGAGGACACTCGCAGCTACGCCCGCACATTTTATTTTAATTTAACTGTTTTTGCCCGATCTCATGGGAATTTCGGGAAATTCTTGCTTAATGCACCTTTACGGTCCCCAAAGAACATTCATGCCAAATGTCAGCTTTATATTAAACTAGATGACACTCGCGGTTACATCAACTTTATTTAAGGCGCTGTCCTAAGCGACTGTTTCGGTAAATGAGGGGGTGAAGCAGGGGAGGTGAAGGGCGCTTAGCTCCGTCTACTGCGGGGCGCCCCCTTCATTCAATCGTGCGGCCGTATTCTGGCGACATCCGTATTCCAATATTTCAAAATCGCAAGCAAAACGTTTTTGCATATTGAATTGAGATACTGATATTAAAATTTATATTACATAAATAAATCTGTTTGTACAATATGGGCATAGCGCAATTTTTGTTCTCAGTGGAGCCATGAGCAAAAGTGGTTTACGTTAGACGTTATTGTTATTAATAGTTGACGAAAGTAGGTAAATACCTACGTGCTGTAAGATGATAAAAATAATTAAGTCGGTTCCATGTAGGGAGAGGCCCTTATTATTTTTGTTTTGTTTTTGTATAAAAATGGTGAAGCGGTTCATAGAATATAGTTTTCAAATCTGTTTTGCAATAAATTGTCTGTGACATACGGGCGTTTTTTAAATTTTCGGCTACTAAGCGCAAAAGCCGTATCTCAACTAAAGTGAGTTACGAGATAATTGAAGTTTAGTAAAAGTTGATTTATTTTATTTATTTATGGATGTTTTATTGTTATTATATGTATAATTATTGTAGTAAAGGTTTCGAAATACGTCGTCGTTTTTAGGGGTTGTGAGTGATTGGTTTCCTCTGAAAAATAAAATCTCCAAACATCGGTGTGTATGGCACTGCCAACTTCCACATTCTTCACACTAGTTTAATAAACTAAGGTTGACGGAGCCCTGCTTCCCAGGGCTCTTATTTTCGGATTAAGGGTCAAAACATAACCGTACATAACCTATTTAGTTACTTATTACAGTCGCACCTAAGGCACTCGAAAGCAATGACGCACAAATTTGACATTAGCTGTCAATATGATAATTCCAAAATGGCGGGTTTGCGTTTCATTTCACGTTTTTCACATAAAACCTAAAAATGACATTTGTCAAACTGTACTAAAGTATAAAAACTACGTTCCGTTTTGCATAATTGCCGTCAGCCAAATAAACATATAACCATAAACGCCGGCAGCCAAAATTACTTTTAGGCGATTAAAACTAACTCCCTTGAGCCCCCTACACCACCAATACCCTCAAATTCAGGCGACTCGCTTCGAAACCCAACCCATTATTATTTTTCAAAATAGATGAAATACCAAAAATATATGTGGATATACCATATTTATGAGATACTACTATGTCGCTTAGAAAATTATAGAATTAAAATTTGAGTTACTGCTTTTTCGTTAGCATACATATACATAATATACATTTTTGTATGGAAAAATATAAAAAAACACTTTCGCTTAAAATATGTGTTGTTTCAAAGAAAATAAATATTAAAAGATATTTATTAATCTTTTTTTATCATTTACTAACAAAATACAGAGTTTACAGCTCATCAAAAGTTAGCTGTCTGCTACAACCCGGCAGGTTTTCTTTATTCTCATCGTAAGTTAAAGGCAGTGTGTGAGGTGATGAGGCTTCAAAACTTATTATTTGCTGTTGTTCACGAGGCACATTTTCATTTACTTTCCTTTTACGGCTTGGTATTGTAGAAACTTCAAGCACTGATGAATTATTTTCCTCTCCGTGATCTCGCAATGCCATTCCTTGAGCTTGACGAGAATCAACCATTTCAGGCAGCTGCCAATTCATTTAAAACGCCACAAGCTTTTCTTTCATTGTCGTCTCCCAGAAAAAAACATCTCTTTCTATAATTTCTATTTGTAGTGGTATACTTTTGCCACTCCACACAGCAAATAAACATTTTTGTTTGCGTGTAACGTGGCGTTGCCCCTGAATTTGGTAATAACAATTACAATATTTGTTTAGACTAGTCAGTTCACTTTTTTATCATGTTTCCATATTTTTATTTTATTGGCTCTTATACTATTCTCCAGGCCATTCTTATAGGCAACTTTAGAACATTACATTTTCACAATCGCGTTTGGACCTATTGATCCATCTGGCGTGGCACTAATAAACGGATAATCCAAAAGGCTCGATTGTTACATTTTCTAACTTCGCCAGTTGTTGCAATGCCAGTTGTTAATTTTAGACTCCATGCGCAACTGCTTTTACAATGCAAATATTTTATTTGTACAAAGTAATTTTTACTAAGTTGGTTTTACTGCTGTTATCTCTTCTTTTTACCACTATACCAAAATTTGAATCTGTCAACGTATTCTTACGCAATTCGAACCAGTCACTGCTATCCCTCTTAATTTTTAACTAGGGAGTTGAGTCAAATTTGTTAAAAAAAATGTTTGGCATTTCTTGGCTAGCTCTTGAATAAATCGTGTTAGGAATTACTGCAGTCAAATGTGTGTAAGACGTTGCAGAACTGTTATCTTTAATTTCACTGTAATTAGAATAAATATAATTAGTTAGGTACTTTATTATTTTAAAAAATACTATAACTTGTGTTATAGCAAACAGAGAAGTCACTCTCTTACTTATAAATGATTGATTTTAGAAATAAAATAGTTATTTGTGCAACAAGAGAGCAAAGTTGTTTTTTGTTTCGAGTGCTGATTTTGAGTCCCGAGCAAGCGAAGGATCCTATGATTGATTCACGAGCGTAGCGAGTGAATCAATGTTAGAATCCTGAGGGTTGAGAGGGATTCAACAGCTTTCTTTGAGGTCGAATTCCAAAATCGAAGGAGTTTCTTTTTTTCTCTCGCTTTTTTATATGCATGTGAAAGAGACAGAGCACAGTAAAATTCGAATGTTTCAAATTTATGGCTGAACAATGTCAATTCGTGGCACTGAAGATTGAAAAATTAAAAAGCTACTTTGCCTCACGCTCGAATCAAAATCGCGTTTTGTTCACTGTTATCTCGCAGCAAAAGCGGCATGTTTGAGCTGCTGTGGTGAAAAAGATATTAGATGTACTGAGACATACCTAATAGTTTATGAATAATCAAAGTTTTACCCGATGTACTTAAATAGGTTTATATTTACTACACAGTAATACAACATTCGTTACCGCTTGTGTGCGGACTGCGGAACGCCATATTAGCGCTGTTTATTGTTCGCCGTGGCGGCATCTTAGCGCTCCAGGCGCTCTGACAAGCTAATGAATTTGAAATAAAGGTACATAAAATGATTCGATTTTATGTTATTACTCTTTCAAATATTGAAAACTGTGGCAACTATGTATTGTGAGAATAATTTATATAATTATATTATGCATAATCGATAATCTATTACATAGTCAGTCATAAAAGACTCTTATGAAAATAATTTGTGTAAAAATGTTACATAATATTTCATAATCCATATTGGCCATGAATGAATTTCTATTTTATTACGAGGCTTTCTTGTACAAATCTTTCGTAGAAATTTATTTCTCTAACTATCCATATTTTATTCTTCTAATTATATATTTATAAGCACAGAAACAATAACACATGAAACGCAACAAGAATATAAACTTAGGTCCTAATTATATGTGCCCATAGTCACATGAAAAGCCTATTTGATTCAAAGTATTCAGTCTATAACATAAAACATGAAATTACGAACTCAAATCGGCGTATTACAATAACAAACAGGTTTACGTAAAATTTCGTGCAGCGGAGACGCAAGTGACATGACCTATCTCTCACAGGGCTCATAGCCGAATGATGAGGTCTGGGCGGGGCGTAAACTAGCAACTGACACTCAGTACACCGCTTATGCTAATAAGGTTTAAATTGCCGAAGCGTTTGATATTGATGGGATCTACCGAGCGCCAAAATCGTAGACGTTTGCCAGATTTTATTTAATTTTACAAAATATACACGTATAATATGAAAATAAACTAGGTAATTCTTTAGTTCATTAGGTTTCCTACAATATTATTAAATAAAATATGTCAGCTTACGATCAAAATATTGCAAACAGTGAGACGAAAGATTATTTTCTGCCTCGTTTTTGTGATTTTTTTACCATGATTCTATTTTACATACATGAAAAATTCTTTCAAAAGTCTTTTGTTCAGACTTTTGACTTTAAGCTCTATTTTTTGCTAGTTTGTAACATGTACCGTTATGGCTAGTTGCGCGACGAAAAATTTGGTGTTTCACGGCTTCTGAGGTATAACAGCGCCTTAAGGCGCTGTACTAAGCGACTGTTTTGGTAAATGAGGGGGTGAAGCAGGGGAGGTGAAGGGAGCTTAGCTCCGTCTACTGCGGGGCGCCCCCCTGCATTCTCGTCGCGTGCGGCCGTATTCTGGCGACATCCGTATTCCAATATTTCAAAATCGCAAGCAAAACGTTTTAGCATATTGAATTGAGATACTGATATTAAAATTTATATTACATACATCAATCTGTTTGTACAAAATAGGCATAGCGCAATTTTTGTTCTCAGTGCAGCCATGAGCAAAACTGGTTTACATTAGACGTTATAGGTATTAAATGTTGACGAAAGTCAGTAAATATCTACGTGCCTTAAGATGATAAAAATAATTAAGTCAGTTCCATGTATGGAGAGGCCATTATTATGTTTGATTTGTTTTTGTATAAAAATAGTGAAGCAGTTCATAGTATACCTACATCTAATTCCATTCCTGCCAGTTTTCAAATCTGTTTTGCAATAAATTGGCTGTGACATACGGGCGGACAGACAGACAGACATTGCGAATCTATAAGGGTTCCGTTTTTACAATTTTTGGCTACGGTACCCTAAAAAACACAATACTGCTCTACTAAGCACAAAATCCGTATCTCAACTAAAGCGAGTTACGAGATAATTGAAGTATACTAAAAGTTGATTTCTTTTATTTATTTATGGATGTTTATTGTTATTAAAGGTATAATTATTATGGCAAAGGTTTCAAAATACGTTGCCGTTTTTAGGGGTTGTGAGTGATTGGAGAGGGAGCAGGGGAGGTCTTGAAACCTCCCTCACCATTTTCACTTGCCGGAAATACTTGGTTTCCTCTGAAAAAAAAAATCTCCAAACATCGGTGTGTACGGCACTGCCAACTTCCGCATTCATCACACTAGTTTAATAAACTAAGGTTGTCGGAGCCCTGCGAAGGGCTCCTATTTTCGGATTAAGGGTCAAAAGAGAACCTAACATAACCTATTTATTTACATATTACAGTCGCACCTAACCCAAGGCACTCGAAAGCAACGACGCACAAATTTGACATTAGCTGTCAATATGATCATTCCAAGATGGCAGTTTTGCGTTTCGTTTCACGTTTTTCACATAAAACCTAAAAATCACATTTGTAAAACTGTACTAAAGTATAAAAACTATGTTCCGTTTTGCATAATTGCCGAAGTATTTATGAAATTTTGGAAATTGTTTAAAAATATTTAGACGCAACTCCGGCAGCCAAAATTACTTTTAGGGGATTAAAACAAACTACCTTAAGCCCCCTACACTACCAATACCCTCAAATTCAGGCGACTCGTTTCGAAACCCAACCCATTATTATTTTTCAAAATAGATGAAACATCAAAAATATATGTGGATATACCTTATTCATGAGATACTGCTATGTCGCTTAGAAAATTATAGAATTAGAATTTGAGTTACTGCTTTTTCGTTAGCTCTCGTCATACGTTTGTATGGAAAAAAAAAATTCTTTCGCTTCAAATATGTGTTGTTTCAAAGAAAATAAATATTAAAAGATTTTTATTTATATTCCTTTATAATTACAACATCATCTCTTTCTATAATTTCTATTTTTAGTGGTATACTTTCGCCACTCCACACAGCAAATAAACACTTTTGTTTGCGTGTAACGTGGCGTTGCCCCTAAATTTGGTAATAACTATTACAATATTTGTTTAGACTAGTCAGTTCACTTTTTTATCATGTTTCCATATTTGTATTTTATTTGCTCTTATACTATTCTCCAGGCCATTCTTATAGGCAACTTTAGAACATTAAATTTCCACAATCGTGTTTGGACCTATTAATCCATCTGGCGTGGCACCAATAATCGAATAATCCACAAGGCTCGATTGTTACATTTTCTTGCTTCGCCGGTTGTTGCAAAGCCAGTTGTTCATTTTAGATTCCATGCGCAACTGATTTTACATTGCAAATATTTTATTTGTACAAAATATTTTTTACTAAGTTGGCTTTACTGCTGTTATCTCTTCTTTTTACCACTATACAAAAATTTCAATCTGTCAACATATTCTTACGCAATTCGAACCAGTCACTGCTATCCCTCTTGTAATTCGAACCAGTCACTGCTATCCCTCTTGTAATTTTTGCTTATCACTACGGAATTTGAGTCAAATTTGTTAAAAAAATTGTTTGGCATTTCTTGGCTAGCTCTTGAACAGATCGTGTTAGGAATTACTGCAGTCAAATGTGTGTAAGACGTTGCAGAACTGTTATCTTTAACTTCACTGTAATTACAATAATGATAATTAGTTACGTACTTTATTATTAAAAAAATACTATATCTTGTGTTATAGCAAACAGAGAAGTCACCTTCTTACTTATAAATGATTGATTTTAGAAATTAAAAAGATATTAGATGTACTGAGACATACCTAATAGTTTATGAATAATCAAAGTTTTACCCGATGTACCTAAAAAGGTTTATGTTCAAAACACAATAATACAACATTCGTTACTGCTTGTGTGCGGATTGCGGAGCGCCATATTAGCGCTGTCATCATTATTGTTCGCCGTGGCGGCATCTTAGCGCTCCAGGCGCTCTGACAAGCTAATGAATTTGAAATATACCTAGGTACATAAAATGATTCGATTTTATGGTTTTACTCTTTCAAAAATTTAAAACTGTGGCAGCTATGTATTGTGAGAATAATTTATATAATTATATTATGCATAATCGATAATATATAAGTAACATAGTTAGTCATAAAAGACTCTTATGAAAATAATTTGTGTAAAAATGTTACATATTTCATAATCACTTGGCCATGGATGAATTTCTATTTTATTACTACGCTTTCTTGTACAAATCCTTCGTAGAACTTCATTTCTCTAATTGTCCATATTTTATTCTTCTAATTATATATTTATAAGCACAGAAACAATAACACATTAAACCCAACAAGAGTATAAACTTAGGTCCTAATTATATGTGCCCATAGTTACATGAAAAGCCTATTTGATTCAAAGTATTCAGTCTATAACATAAAACATGAAATTACGAACTCAAATCGGCGTATTATAATAACAAACAGGTTTACGTAAAATTTCGTGCAGCGGAGACGCAAGCGACATGACCTATCTCTCACAGGGCTCATAGCCGAATGATGAGGTCTGGGCGGGGTGTAAACTAGCAACTGACACTCAGTACACCGCTTATGCTAATAAGGTTTAAATTGCTGAAGCGTTTGATATTGATGGGATCTACCGAGCGTCAAAATCATAGACGTTTGGCAGATTTTATTTAATTTTACAAAATATACACGTATAATATGAAAATAAATAGGGTAATTCTTTAGTTGATTAGATTTCCTACAATATTATCAAAAAAAATATGACAGCTTACGATCAAAATATTGCAAACAGTGAGACGAAAGATTATTTTCTGCCTCGATTTTGAGATTTTTTTACCGTGATTCTATTTTACTTACATGAAAAATTCTTTCAAAAGTCTTTTGTTCAGACTTTTGACTTTAAGCTCTAATTTTTGCTAGTTTGTAATATGTACCGTTATGGCTAGATGCGCGACGAAAAATTAGGTGTTTCACGGCTTCTGAGGTATAACAGCGCCTTAAGGCTATTGCTCCGCTCCCGTCGCTGATAGGGTGATGTTATAGCCTCAATAAATGAGCTATCTAACACTGAAAGAATTTTTCAAATCGGACCAGTAGTTCCTGAGATTAGCGCGTTCAACCAAACAAAAATTTTTTTTTATAGACTCACGCCTTTATCCCCGAAGGGGTAGGCAGAGGTGTAACATTACACCCACATTTCGCCATGAATTTTTAGGTCCCACGTAATAAGGGGCGAGCCTTTTGCCGTACCGGGCACATTACCAGACTCCGTGTTGCTACTGAGAATTTCCTAATGGAAAAACCCAATAACACTTTGCCCGCCCCGGGAATCGAGCCCGGGACCTCCCAATCCCACGCGCGAATTTATGCCGCGATCAATCTCTTCAGCTTTATATATTAGTAGAAGATTAGATTGCGCCAATAGTTTTGACTGTGGTTTATCTGTCAGACAGTCAGCAAGGCAAGAATTTTATACAGACAGATGAATTAGAAGAATGTTTCGGCTTAAATTTGATCACAGGGTTTTACGCCGCATCTCAGTTTAAAATAGAAAATAGAAATCGTCATAAGGCAAACAGAGTCATAGAGTAAAATATACACTTGAACTTAGTAGGGTATACTTTAAAAGATAATCCTTCTTAATTAAACAGAAGTGAGCCATATATTATTTCAATCAGGAATAAAGCAGGCACTAAATACAATGTTGTAAATAAAACATAGATGCCGGGTATGAAAGTGACTCAAACTTTGAGTGTGCTTGCAACTGCATCAGGCTATTGAAAGAAAGAAGATAGGAAAGAAGAAAGAAAAGAAAATATTTATTTCTGTCACAAATGGCACACACTATAAATTAAAAAAATTGGGCAAGTGCGAGTCGGACTCGCGCACGAAGGGTTCCGTACCATCATCTATAAAAGAAAATCACGTTCGTTGTATGTATACTTAAATACTTTATAAGTTTCTACCTGTTTATTAAGATCGAGTAACAAATTGCTTAAAAATTACGTTTGTTGTATGGGAGCCCTTTATTATTTACTTTTTTTTAAATTTAATTATTTATTTTAAGGTAATAAATATAAGGTCATATACAACTAGATATTCTGTAAAAATTTAAAGCGTCTACCTGTAACAGTTAGTAATGTTGAGCAAAAAATACGAAAAAAGAAACACGTTTTTTGTATGGGACCCCCATTAATATTTTCATTTTTTTTATTTTTAGTATTTGTTGTTATAGCGGCAACCGAAATACATAATTTGTGAAAATTTCAGCTTTATAGCTATCATGGTTTATGAGATACAGCCTGGTGACAGACAGACAGACGGACAGACGGACAGACAGACATACAGACAGACAGACAGCGGAGGCTTAGTAATAGGGTTCCGTTTTTTACCTTTTAGGTACGGAACCCTAAAAAAGGGAAACAAAAAATAAAGTAAGGTAATACAAACTTAAAACAGAAGACTAAATTAAAACAGAGAATAAAAACATACACAAATTGCAGTCTATTATAGTCTTAGTGCAGCCTACACCTTTCCTAGACCCGCTCTCCCACACCATCCAGCCACTACGCTAGACAAGACGTGACCTCCATTCGAGAGCCTGTTTACTTCACTACCATATCGTTAGGTTTTTTTTTTATAGACTCACGCCTGTATCCCCGAAGGGGTAGGCAGAGGTGTAATACTACACCCACATTTCGCCACGAATCTTTAGGTCCCACATATTAGGGGGCGAGCCTATTGCCGTTACCGGGCTCATCACCAGACTCCGTGCTGCTACTGAGAATTTGGAAAAACCCAGTAACAATTTTGCCCGACCCGGGAATCGAACCCGGGACCTCCAATCAGCAGTCGTATACGCTATCCACAGGACCACGGAGGCAGTCCTTCTAGTTTTTTTTATATTTTTAATAAGATATCCACAAGGAATAAATCCTGTGTCGTGGGAGACTTTACAAACATACAACCAAAGGACACAATGAACAAAACCATAGGTTCTGTGGCAGATATGCTCAGCCAACTGCTCTTCAGTTTACTAGAACTCTGAACTGTTTCAGTCAGTGTCATCTATGAGGTAATGACATGTCATATCCATAGAGAGAGCAAATCACCCAAGTTCATCGATCTCCTAGACTTAATATAAATAACAAACAAACGCTAAAACATATTTATAGCACGAGCACGATGATGTTTTATGATTATTTACGCGAAACATTAACCTTTCAAGTACCGCGCCCTCTAAAACGTCAATTTGGCTATACGACCGCGCCGTTCGACATCATCGCGCGCGCGGTACTAGACATTGAATGTTATCGCTCTGAGAGGTCTTTGTTTATGTTTTCAAGAGTTCGAGTTATAATTTCTTGAAACCCACTTATATAGCCAATATTAAAAAATTATAATAATAACATTTGAGTGTATATTTAGTTTTGTATAGCTCTCTGTTTTGAACGGATCTTAGAATACCGGTTCTATCGACAATTGTAGCGTATTATAATCAAAAATAAAATATTTTTTTGTTTATTTTTGTATTTTTATATTCTGTATAATATTGGTTTTCCAATTAAAACTAAAAATATGCATGTATCCATATTATTAAGCTGGATGTCATGGACGAGGTGTCGGCTATCCAGATCTGTTCCAGCAACTTCAGCGAGGAGGACATAGCGGCTGCCAAGCTGCTTCTGTACAGGTCGCTAAACAAATGCGACCAGATGGTGTCCCGCAGACGTGACGGGACAAAGAAAAGTTTGCAGGATATTATCACGCTGCTGAAGGAGACTGATCCTGACGACGTGCCGACGTTTGTGGCGAGGGACTTGAACAAGTTGCCTCCCGTCACTTTCGACCACGTCGATGTCACAAGCCTTCTGAAGGACATTGTGTTTCTGAAGGCAAGTTTAGCGGATGTACATAAGAAGCTACAGGCATCCCAAGACACCGTTGCACTCTTGCGCACGGAGGTGGACGACCTACACAAGGTTGTCAATTTAACTGGGTCACCGGCGCGTAGTAACGTCAACACGCGCCGAGGTGCATGCGTCGACACATCGGTCGCAAGTTTCGCGTCAGCAGTTTTGTCGCCGCGGAATGTTGTGACTGCTGAGTGCGCTACACAAGCGCCCCGCAGCCCTGCCCCTGACCCCGCGGCGCCTCCGTGTATCGCCGCGCGACCTAAGCGAAAAGAGGCTCAGCAAGTAACTGCGAGCACCCCCGTTGCTTCCACGCTGAAGTCCATGCCGGAAACGGCAAGGAACCGCGACGAGGAGGCAGATGATGGTTTTATGACGGTGCAGAGGAGGAAGCGTCGTCAGAAAACCAACAAGAACTGCTGCGGTACGGCTCCTGTGGAGTCTGGTGCAAATGTACGCGCTGCCGCACCGAACACACCCGTCTATGTCTCTCGCCTGCACTACACCACTAAGGCGGAGGACATCGCGGAGTACGTGCGCCAGAAGTCGAAGTACATGCCGAGAGTGCAGCTGTTGGAGTCGCGACGCAACGTCAACTTCAAGGCGTTTGTGGTGCGGGTCCCGACGTGCTATCTGCATGTTATTATGAAGGAGGACTTTTGGCCGAAGGGTGTGGTGTTCCGTCGCTTCCGCGGACAAGTGCCACACGAACGCACAACAACAACGTGCAAGTGAAGCAATACTAACATAGTTTATAAGTATATTTATACTAACAACCACTGTATGTATGTTAGACTGTAAGGTATTTATCTATGCGTCTATGCCACGCGAAATAAAAGGATTTATTATTATTATTATTATAATAATTCCCCCTTTTCAATAGCAAACATTTGCTAAAATTCACAGTTTCGCGCGCATTGAAATGAAATGTTCTTTTACTTTTTAATTTGACATCAAATTGGAGCAGAAGAAGGTTTCATAGCTGTCTATGATTCGTAAAAATACAATGCCATTTGAAATAATTGATAAAATATATTAGGCCAGTGTAAAAAACGTCATAGATTGAAGGACGGAATCTGGACATGAATTCATGTCGTCGGTAAACAAGGGGACTTTTTTATAGGACATGAATTCATGTCCTCGGTCGTCGAAAGGTTAAAACTAAATGAGCATCGGACGTCACGGACCTCAAATTGTCCACAATTACATCAATCATGAAGGCGCAAGTGAGAAGATGATAGCGATTTATATTAATAATAATAATATCTTAAGATTATTCGTGTGGAGACAGATTAAGAATACAAAACACACGCAGCAAATAGTATAGAGCATAATTAGTATCAGTAGCTGATGCTACTAGGTTAGAGTGTCGCTGAGTGATCTCAGCGACACTCTAACCGCTACCACTCACAAGCTCACAACTGCCGCCAGCTCCCAACGGCCCGGCCCCAGCCTACAGCGGCGGCGGCAGCGTCGAGCGTTTTCGATGTACATGGCGCGCTATGCTACGCCGCGGGGACCGATGTCGCCTCAGAGTAAACGCGCTATGTACATCGAAATCGCTCGCCGCTGCCGCTGCCGCTGTCACAGAACCGCTACGGCACGGCAGAGGCGGGCGCCGCGGCGTCTGCGGCGATAACTGCTATATATCATGTACGCGTTGTACGCACTACACGACGAACATCGGCTTATGTTCTGAATGAAGATATTGAACTTAATGCGAAAGATTGTGAGGATGGGTGGATGAATGTTAATTATACAAAAGTACAATAAAATTCAAGGAATCGCCGCTCTTCAAATTGCTTCCCGCTTAACTACGATCTAACCGCTACCGCTCACATCTGACGCCAGCTCCATCAGGTCACATTCACAGAAGAAATGGCCGCTCTTCAAATAACGCCGTCCGCTACACTACTCTAACCGCTACCGCTCACATCTGACGGCAGCTCCGAAGGGTCACAGAACCGCTACGGCACGGCAGCCGGGCGGCGCCGCGGCGTCTGCGGCGATAACTGTACCGTTACGTGCGAGTTACACTGCACTCGCTATGTGTACGCGTTGTACGCACTACACGACGAACAACATCGGTTTATAGAATTAATGAAGATATTGAACTGAATGCGAAAAATTGTGAGGATGGATTTGTTACTCATTCACGCAAATACTACTTGACGGATTTTGATTAAAACTTTGCACTGGATTGTTCATCAGATAACGCATAGGCTACCTTTTGTCACGATGACCGCCACGCGGGCGAAATCTAGTACAATATATTTATAAGATCAACAAGTAAGAAAAGTATCGGAATTTTCAGACGGTCAGAATACTCAGAATTCCATTATCTGTTATCCAGTTTAATGTATAATATTTATTTTATTTTTATTTATTCGTACTAGTTTTGTAAATGATTGTTTTATCATGCGTGGAGATAGAGGAGAGGGCAAGTGGCGGAACACGAAAGTAAAATGTCGTCGAGAGGCAGAACAAATATCCAAAATAATTTATCGCTACCAACGAATAAATCAACTGTGGCATGTAGCATTGTACCGAGGCAAGCAATAATATGATCGTATTACATCAGTCAACTGGCAATCAAAACGGACATGTAGTTTTATTACATACAAGATCCCGGAAACAAAACAACAAAAGAAAACAAGCAAACAATTAACATCAACAACATCCTTTGCGTGCAAAACAGTTTACAAAACGAGCAGTAATAAACTGCGATCAAATATTTAGTACAATCGATACTAATTTATGCGATTCCTATTGGCTATAAAGCAAGTCAGCTCGTTACAATACCCACTACTTGCGAGACTGTATCGGCTGTATATCTTTGCGCCGAGACCGGATGGTACAATCGATTGTTTGTTCGTTTTAACTGCATCTAGTCTAATATAAGCAGGCGGTTATGTCATGTCAATCTACTGCGAGCGAAATATTATTTGGCTGCCAAAATTCCAATAGCAGCGAGGGTTAAAGGCAATGGGGCAGCCGATGGCATTAGGTTTGACTTGGTTTCCTTAGTAGTCGATTGTTGCGTATAAGTATCACGCTCTGCCAATATGGCAGAATTTTAATTGCCAACTTCATACAATATATTTTCATATAATATACAATTGCACTCAGCTTGCGCCGTATTTATAACGGACATATATCCTTAATTTAATAAAAGAGTATGCCAGTAAGAGGGTAGCCTATTTCAAACCGTGCACCTAGAGTGAGGAACCTTATAAACGACTAGCTAAACACCAATTTGAAAGGAAAAATATTTGAACTGTGTTTCCAGCTAAGTCAAGATTCTAGAAAGACTCCACCGTTAGATAGTTGGATACAACAAAATCCCTGGGGACGTTCATTATAACAGCACACAAGAAACGTTCAGTAACGGACACACACGGCCGATGTAATAGTGATTGATGAGTCTACACACTGCGGAGAACATCACGTGACTTTTATGCGAAAACTTGCGGTAAGAACCTCGTTAGTCGACGATCCATTTTGAATGACAATGAATGCTCTATATTCGGTACGGGTGACTTGGTTTTTGAACTTACTGAACCGTAATACACTTGGAGTTGCTGCTGAGTTTGTGAATTTGGTATGAGTCTCCATTACCTGTAACAAACAAATAGACTTTATTAATTTAAAAATAGCAGGGGGGAAACTACCAGATTTCTGCGCAGAAGTTTTCTGACTTATTTTGACCATTAAGTAGTAATATCGGGGTAAACGATGGAAGACATTTTAAGGTAACCTGCTTTATTGAAAGTTATCAATAATGCTCTCTAAGGCTGAAATCAAGATTTCACCAGCAGGCGGAAAATTGTCCAACCCTTGTGGTACGTGCCCAGTGGAGCAGTTTATGAATAGGAATGTTAAAAATACTCGCTAATATGAGAATACTACGCCGAATATTTCTATCAACGCAATAGATGCAATCTCACCGTCATGATCTTCTTATCCCTGTCGCATCTAAGACCTACGTCTTGGAGACCACGTACGGGTCTCACCAGATTCTACAGATAATTTTTTCAGCCTTTTCCACAGATTGCGGTCTGACCTATGCGACCATTAATCTATGTATACAACATATGGGCGATACAAAATCCCATTACAACAATCCACCTCCATACCATACCACAAAAGCATCAATTTCTTTAAAAACCCGCCCCCAATAAATACCAGTGGTCGTTCAGCAAAAACGCCAACCGCAATGGCATCGGCAATTCCGTTACAGCCGTCTCAAGCCAAACATGGTTGGGGTATGTGGTGGAGCAATTAAAACATTGGGTCACACGCGGTTCTGCCTTATGTGGCAATGTAACGTGCGGTATGGTAAAGTTTGTTGGATGTAGAGGACAGAGGTTGTAGACATATAGATGTGCCGTATGTGGAATGTGTGACAGTAATTACAGACCAATTTCGCGAATGTTTGCGATGGAAACAGATCTGTTCAGATTTTTAATATAGGTAGGTCTTAATATTTTGTTTATAACATCATCCAAACGTTATCGCAGCTGCTTCCAAGACCTTCGTCTTGGAGTTCAAGGGCCACTTTTTGCTCTGACCAGTTTTGACAGCAATTTAGTTCCTACGCCTTAAGCGAATGCCATCTGACTTCTGCAATGTTTAGCGACAGCGGTATTGTAATGACTGGTCATTTGAGGGTAGAAGTCTGTCGAAGATCATTATGATAGTTCTCAATTTGGTAAACAGTAGTGTACTTTGTTATTTTGTATAAAGTTGGTACTTTTGAGGCTACACCTAAATCAGGGTTGATTTGAGGTGTAGGCTCAAATCAACAATAAGCCTGAGTGGTGACCTCGTTTTCACAACATGCGTACTGGTACTTTGTCAATATGTTTACAAAGCGATATGTAACCTGTGCCATATTATAATGTATAAAATATATGTATGTTCTTGTATGTTGTGGAAATAAATGCTTTTCTTCTTCTTCTTCTTTCATTTTCGAGTCGACCCATCAAAATTAAAGTAAAATGCACTATCACGTTTACCTAACCCTTAAGCATTTTTATGGATATCAGTGCCGAATTTTATGGGCATCAGAACGGCATAAAGAAAAGTAACAATCATTTATTGAAACAAGCCATTATCGTCCAGACACCGCATAAATCTAATACGACACTCATATGCTCACAACAACGCATTATCAGTTTCATACTGTAACTTTATGCATTCCATCGCAGTGAACAAGATAGCCTATAAGCTGTTACGTGCCAGCGATCAAATTTTACGGATTTACTAACAAGGTGAGCTTGCGGACAAACGAGACGTCCCAATATCATACGTCTGTGACTTTAGTATAAAGCTATCTCGTTTTATCGTAAGTACAACTTGTATTGGATCAGACTAGTTGCGTCTCGCTCTTTGGATCACAAGTCCCTTTGAAGTGGTAGGTGGAGAATTTTGTTATATAAGTGAAATTATTTACTAGCGCAATATTCACTAATAGATTACAAGAAGCGCAAGGTAGTGAGTAACGAAATATCGATCGCCAGCGTCAGCACTAAAGGAATGATTCTAATGATTTAAGTCATAGAGGCTTTAACAAAGAAACAATTTATTTGCAGAGGACTATAAGTAGTATTTTATACAATTCTGAATATTTTACTGGCCTTTTGGTGTAGTGATAAGTGACTCTAACCGCTAGGAGCTTATATGGAAATTTTCATTCCAGAACAAATGTTTGACGTAGGTACTACGAGGAGAACGATTAAGGGGTCGTGAGGGTGGGCTTAAGGATTTATCCTGGGTCAGGGTGAATTTTATCACAGTTTGTTTTTAGAAACATAAAAGTACACTTAGCAGTTAGCTGGTTACTATTTATTACTATACTATTTTTTATTTTTTTCTTTATAGACTCACGCCTGTATCCCAGAAGGGGTAGGCAGAGTCGTTATATTACATCCACATTTCGCCATGACTTTTTAGGTCCCACGTAATAGGGGGCGAGCCTATTGCCGTTACCGGGCACATTACCAGACTCCGTGCTGCTACTGAGAATTCGGAAAAACCCAGTAACACTTTTGACCGACCCGGGAATCGAACAAGGGACCTCCGATCAGCAGTCGCATACGCTATCCACTGGACCACGGAGGCAGTATATTTTTTCTAACTACCTATCAATTTTCACCTCAATCATACATTACATACACTATTACCATTAGAGTAGTTACCATTATAGTTGCAAAACTTCTGAAAAATTCTGAATAATTCCGGAATACTTCTGGGAAAGTTTCTTTAAATCAGAATTATTCAAAATGAATTTTATTAAGATTTTTTTTTTGCTGATATATCGTATTTTGCATCGATCGCCGATCGCCGCCGCCGCACCCTTTGTGCGCCGGCTGGTGCCGCCGCGCCGCGCGCGTCCGACTGCCACGAGTCGTGCGTGCAGGCGATGGCGGTGCGGGGTGCGGTAAGAGGGGAGATGCTCCCCGGAGAAGTTTTCCCCCCCGCGAGAAAGATTCGTACCCCGCAATCGAATGTGTCCGCCGAATATTTCGCCCGAATAATTCAATGGGAATAAACGTGTTTGTTTGTGGTGTGGTGGGTTTTTATTATAAATGGGATTGAATAAGTATATGTTGATGTTTTTATAGGCAGGCATATAGATATGTTAGCCTGCGATTAACAGGATTTTTATACTTTTGTTTTTAGGTAGGTACTTACCTACTTATTTTTAAATTGAATGTTATTTTTTGTAAATGTTAGTTGTGGAATAAAAAACCAGGCTTAGCATATTTGATTTGTTTTTTGAAAAAGGGTTACCTACCTATGTTTTTGGTTAGTTTGTATGTAGGTTTGTACGCATCGCGAGTATTCGCGAGTCGCTTATGTAGGTATTAATCATTACCTACCTACTTAACGCGTATAAAGGCCTATCCACACGATACGATTTTACGTCCAAGTTGACTAAATCACTTGATGAAATCGTGACGTGTAGACGCCAGTCGTCCAACTCAAGTTCATCGGGAGGGCGGTACCACCAGATTTTAACCAATCGGGTGGACGGATTCGGACCAATTCGATTGAAAATTTGATCAGTGGTAAAATTGTATCGTGTGGCCAAGGCCTTTAACAAAGATAATATAATTTACAACTTCCAAGCGCGAAATAGTTAGTAAGGTCGATTTTCCTGTTTTTTATTTGACAGTTGAAATATTCCCAAAGTTTCGGAATATTTCGGAATACTTCCGAAGTATTCGACGGGAATGATTCGGAATGTTTCCCGCCAGCATCTATAGTTACCATTACCAATCAGATCAGTTTCCAAAGCACGCGACAAAAATCAATTCTATGTTATGACTTATGAGTATCATACTGATTTCAAGTCAAATACCAATCACCAGAAACAGATCCAACCCCGTTATCATTTCTATATGATATTTATTACAGTCCTTATTGGGTGTGTTCCTAGAACAATTAAAAAGCACTTTGTGTGCTACAGTAGTGTCCGTTTTAAGAAAACTTTCTTGGTACTTGTACATGGTACTTGTTACCTGTATGGACCGGACCTGATACGGGTCGCGGGAAACCGGACATGTGGATACCGTGGCCGTTCCATGTCGCTTGTATAATAATATCTGCCATGTGTACAAATCTTCCCATTGCTGGGCAAATACTTCAAAATCAAAATCATTTATTCACTTAGGCCACAATGTGAAGCCTATGAACCTCAAATTTAAAAATTGATTACCCAAAGATGCCATGTTCGCAAAGCAAGGGTGTTGAACTATAAGAAAGAAAGGGCAAAAAACTTAAGGCAACGCTTTTCACCATAGTCCATCACTCTTCCGAATTGCTGAATTCCGAATTCGAGAATAGTGTAGAACTCTCCAGATACTCAGGTTTCCACACGATGTTGGCCAACGTATATCTATGGTCTGACCCTTCTCATATTTGGAAGAGGACCCAAGAATGACACAATTTATATTTAGGGCTGATGCGGATAGTGATGATGATTTAATTGCTTTTAAGGCAAGTGTGGATGGGACAGGACGAAGGGGAAGACCTAGGCGGATGTTCTCTGACCAGATTGGAGACATCCTAAAAACAGGGCAGGTTAGAAGTACGCTGAACAGAAGAGCATGCATGAGGAATCTGATGGGAGTGAATGAAGCAAGAGAGATATGTCAGGATCGTTGCAAATGGCGTTCCGTAGTCTCTGCCTACCCCTCCGGGATACAGGCGTGAGTCTATGTATGTATGTAAAATAACAGTTAGTAAATTGAAACCAAAATCCTACATTCAAACGATACTAACTCACAAACCTTCATATACAGATATAAATCCGTATCGAAAAGCTTTCAATATGAACTTAGAGTGTATAGCAAAATAACATTTAGTATTGAATCGGTGTAATCGCGGTGATACACGATTTGGGCCACGATTTCACCACATCTTAACGTGTAATGAGATTGTACGGTTTGTGTGTCTGTTCATCTATACTTATAGATATTAGGAATGCGCAAGTCTGTCTGTCTATTTCTACCTATCGATGGAATTGGCCACTAGAGATGGATATTCGACATAAGTCCGTATTAACCATCCGAATATTTGCAATAGAAAAAGGTTGAAAATACCGAACTCTTCTGATATGAAAAAGAATAAGGGATTGCTTATATTTTTCTTGTAGACTCACGCCTGTATCTGATACATGTAATATATCACAGACGAAACGGTAATATAACACAGACATTTCGTCATGTTATGAATTTGATGGTCTAACGGAGAGGGCTTTTTAAGTCTCTAGTTTAAGTCTACTTGTCGAACTATAAATAGTTTGACAAATACTTTACAAGAAAAAGACTTAGGGTGGTTTCAGATTAGCGTTTTATTGTATTTATGGAATCGCATGTAGGCTCGTATAGGCGCACCTTTTGGCACACGCGTAACTCGTACGAGCGTTGACGCGCTTCTGAACTCGTAGGTATAAGCGCGAGCCGTCAGAATACATGTTGACACTGACACGATGTCACTACCGTTTTGAACGAACACGAAATATAGCGTGTAGCGCGCGTGTAAGCGTGTATGCTGAAACGACCGGGTCTCCCTTGTTTGACCGAAAGGAATTTGACAAATTTTCACTTCCCAAAAAATTTTTCGCGTAAAGCTATTGCTAAGTAATAATTTGCCAAATTATTACTTAGCAAAAAATTATTCACAAAAAATTGTAACGCAAACCTAATGTTTGGACAATGAACGTTTAAACAATAACTTGTTTACCAACTAGTATTTTTAAATTTTTTTATTAAGTCAAATATTTCAGTTGGAATAACAGTTTTTACGCAAAACCAATAATTTTATTATCCTAATCTAAATAGTTCAGTTCCGGGTAACCTACTAAAAACAATCTCTCTTTTATATTAATGCAAGTCGTTTCTGGCACTCGCCGGCCGCTACCGCGGCACCGCTCGCTTCGCTCGCTCGGCTCGTGCGTAGGAGGTCGCAGTTCTAACCTTACCATTTTTTTTATAATTAACCTACTCTAACTACTTCCATAAATAAACTAATATCACCAAAGGTTTATTGTCTGAAGATTGTTTGCTGTAATAAATCATTTGATTAAAGACCAAATGCCATAATGACATTATACTTGGTAATATTTTGCCAAGTAAAAATTTGACCAAATAAAAATATGCGTACTAAAATCATTCGAAATATTGCAATGGCATAATAAAAGGTTGCTAAAATTTATTTGGGTAATGAAATTTTGTCAAAATATTTTCGGCAAAACGGCAGGATCCCGAAACGACCGTATACACTCAGAAAAATACGCCAATCTGAAACCGCCCTAAACCTCTGGCAAAATATTCTCGCAGCAGCAAAACCACGGGCGTCGGTTAGTCTCCGAATAAACTCCACATCGGTCTAGTTCCCTCATTACTGTAATACATTTAGAAAGCAACGCTTGTAAGGTCACGGCGGCGATCCCTCTATCGCACTGAATTATCTCAGTTTATTTCATAGGAAATTACTTACCTCAGATTTACTTTGTGGATTTCTCTGGGCCGATCGCTAAGTTAAACTAATGGGGTTCGAATATCAATTTGAATGGATACTTAATATTCTAATGTGCTATTTGTTACAGAAGAACATGTTTTAAAGGCAGATTTCCAGAAATATATTACTTATTACAGGAAATAGGGCTCTTAGCTTATTAAATAATACGACCTAAGCTTTTCAAAAATGTCAGCTTTTCGCGACCAGTAGTTTCTTTCTGTCTGCCAGTCAGTAAGTAACGGAAGAATTTTATAATAAACTAGACGCCGCCAGCGGCTTTGCCCGCGTCAATTATACATATAAACCTTCCTCTTGAAACATTCTATCTATTAAAAAAAACGCATTAAAATACGTTCCGTAGTTTTTAAGATTTAAGGATACATAGGGACAGACAGACAGAAGACAGACTTTGTTTTACACTATGTAGTGATGTCAAAATATTGATTTGAACAACACTTTTTCGAAGCTGTTTTATTTTTAAATAAACAGAGTAAGGTTATTAGAAACGAAACTTCGCCAAATTCACTGGTATAGTTCAAATATATAAATTATTTCCAAACCAATATTGCACTATACCTGTTCCTGATACAAAACTACTTCAATTTATTCAGACCGCGTCGCAGCCATTTTAGTATGAACGTCCAGAACCGATGTTGTTATTGTTCTACTATACAATGCACCGCACTAACTGGAACTGTGCGGTAACGAATTGTTTTCATTCGCCGATATTAAAAAAACAGAACTGAATGACAATATAAAGTGAATTCATATTTCATAACGGGTTGTGATTGGATTTTTTTGACACATCATCATCATCAGCCTTTATCAGTCCACTGGTGGACTAGGCCTCTCCTTTGAAAGGAGGAATTGGCCTACTATTACCACGCTGGCCAAACGGGTTGGTATAGGGTTTGTATCAAGTTTTCCTTCTCTTACAGTGCTGTTCTCTGCATAATATGCTCCCTCTGTCGGCTCTTACTACACCCATGGGATGATATGGGGTGGTGACATTCCGTATTCTTAATCCGTCACCACACGGACACGGACGTTTGACACATCATCAATAAAAAAAAAAAATTCACTTGTACGTTAAGCCATCGGTCGCGGTTGTCATGCGGATGGGGATCGTTATGGGAACAGTACCCTCGAAAATACTGTCTCTGGTCTAAACCAAGGATATCATCCTTTTGGGTTGCGGAGGTCAGGCGGCAGTCGCTCAGTGAAAAAGCTTTTAATATGTCAGATTTGGTTAATCTAGAAAGCGGACTTTGGACAAGGTAAAACTTATTTAGTTACAACCAGCATAGCGTACGATGATGATTGCATTACACATAATTCAACAACTTTTCATCTTAACTTACGAGTACACACATTCTATTGCGGTATTTTTTTTATTTTTTTATAGACTCACGCCTGTATCCCCGAAGGGGTAGGCAGAGGTGTAATATTACACCCACATTTCGCCATGAATTTTTAGGTCCCACGTAATAGGGGGCGAGCCTATTGCCGTACCGGGCACATTACCAGACTCCGTGCTGCTACTGAGAATATATTACTACTACTTTATTTATTTATTTTTTTATTTCTGTATCCCCGGAGGGCTAGGCAGAGACTACCTACGGAACGCCATTTGCAACGATCCTGACATACCTCTCTTGCTTCATTCACTCCCATCAAGTTTCTCATGCAAGCTCTTCTGTTTTGGGTACTTCTGAGCTGTCCCTTTTTCAGGATGTCTCCGATCTGGTCAGAGAACGTCAGCCTAGGTCTTCCCCTTTGTCCTGTTTTAGGGTAGGCAGAAGTGTAATATTACACCCCGATTTCACCATTAATTTTACGTCCCACGTAATAGGGGGCGAGCCTATTGCCGTTACCGGCCCCATCACTAGACTCCTGAGAATTCGAAAAAACCCACTAATACTTTTGCCCGACCCAGGAATCGAACCCGGGACCTCCGATCAGCAGTCGCATACATAATCCACTGGACCACGGAAGCAGTCTACTACTAGTTTCAACGGTAAATTTGCCAAATCGATATACGGAAAAAGGTTGCCAACCTCCTTTAGCTCGCGTAAGTGCTCAATCAGACTGAACTAGCGGGTGCGGGCGCGGGCGCGGGCGCTCGGGTCTTGGCGTCTGCATATTCACAGTGCCGAGCGAGCTTCGAGCGTCATTGCACATGTGTTTGGTCATTCTCAAACTTTGAGCTGCTACGTATTTATTTAGAAGACATGGATGAAGATTTGTTTTTATTAATGGAAAATTCATACTTAAAATGGAAATTGCTATATATGAAGTTTGGCACACATGATTTAAATAAAGGAAGAGAAAGGTTTGGAGAATTTTACGTATTATACGCTGATTTACGGACGAAACAATTGTTTTATTTCTTCCCATAATTTGTTTATGGCTGCCCTATTTAAATGTTGCAGATGTTTACTTTGCCAAATAGCTGTGCGATGTTGTACAGCAGATATAAATTCTTCAGTATTGATGTCCATGATTGACGACGCTTCGACGGGTAAATCAAAATGGTTTAGAACCACACGCGTAGTCACCTAACAGACGCTATATCACTGTGAACGATACGGGCGGACTGAGCCATTAGAAACACCCGCACCAGCCGCGCGCGCGCCCGCCACATGAAGTCGCGCGGCTCGCGCGCGCACTGTGAACGCAAAGGGCGTCTGCATACATTTGAATTACACGCGCCCGCGCTAGCACCCGCGCCAGCCTCCACTCTGAAAGAGTACTAAGACGTGGATCGTTGAATGACTCCACACAGTCACAATCGTGGCGTACATTTGACACTTTGCCAAGCGCCCTGTTACACTACTCGCCAGCCATTGTACTCACATCGTTGAATGTTAGAGTGCATACCAAGGGCTACAAAGCGATAGGTTTTTATGTAGTGGGTACTTACATATGTTAGGAACGTAGTTTGTTGGTCTAATATTGTGGTCGAGTGAGGCATTTCAAGTTCAAGTGCCAGAGTAAATACTGAAACTACTCATCATCATCATCGCCCTTGCGTTATCCCTGTTGCATCCAAGACTTACAGACTTGGAGCCCGAGGTCCGCTTACTGGTTTAACCAGATATGACAGAATATCAACCCTTCCTGGCTTTACACGTACAGTATCACTACACAGTATTAAACAAAGTCTGTCTTCTGTCTGTCTGTCCCTATATATGCTTAAATCAACGGATTTTAATGCGGTTTTTTTAATAGATAGAATGACAAGAGGAAGGTTTATACATATGTATAATTGACGCGGGCGAAGCCACTGGCGACGTCTAGTAGTATATAATTTACCACGAAACCTTTAGAAATTATAGAACGTCCTAAACCTACCTCACGAATTACTCCGTTGATTCATCATTAATTTCAGAAAGCCGCATATTTTGTTATTATTTTTCAGTAGTTTTGAGTTCATGGCGATCAGACAACCAGTTTTGGAGACTTAGTTTTATGATATGTAGCGATTTTTAGAGGAGCCTAAAATTTGACGTCGAAGAGCAGTAGGTAACAGTTTGTTTGGATATGTATCGTTCAGACATTGGAATATATGTATGTATTTCCTTATATCCTAGGTAGCGAAATCTGGGTGTGATGCATCCCACGCTATCAAGGAAGAACAAACAACAAAAGCCATGAATCAGACTTCTCTTATTCGAATCTTTAGTCACATCACATCATAAGACGAACGTCGAAAGTTCTCGTGTCACCATTCGAGATCCGACTAACTGATAAAACTCCAATCACTGAAGTGGGAGTGCCATTTCCATTCCCCGGAATAATTTCACATACGGAAGTACTTACACTTACTACTTAAAATGTATGGGTGCGTCCATACAAAACACATGTTTCGATAGGGGACACACAAAAGGGGGGGATGCATGAATTGCTATTGTGATAGCGCAGTGGCCTGTGTGCTTTTGTTTAGAAAAAAAAAGAAAATATATGGAAATGTTTTTTGGATAGAAATCACGACGATGCGTTCGGAATAGTGGTCGCTCTATGTCGTAACTATACACCACGTATTTTAAGTCAGTGTTTTTTCGAAAAGTATGTACTCAGCCCATGATATAAAATCTACATAAGTAAGTAAGTATATTTATTTTGAATAAAACAGTTGACAAATTAAGTATAGATGGTGCCAAACTAGGCTGTGCCTGTATCTGGGGCACCATATTATATCGAATCTTTAACAATAACAATATCTATTGGTAAATACAATATGAGGACAAATAATTCTAAGCAAACGTCATACACTAAATAACATTACATTATATTACCTAATAATTAATAAAAAATATTGGTAAATTTTAAACTCTAACACGGCAAAATAAATTTTTAATTAAAAAAAAAAACATATAAGTAACATTTATTTTACAAAATTTGCAAAAAAAAATTGTAAAATATTTTTTTCTGTTTTTTTTTTTTTGCCAAAGTTACTTATTTTTTTGTAGCATAACAACGTCGCGGTCCATGCGTAAGAGCAAAGCACTTTATTGATAACCTAAAAAGTAGCTTACCCTTCCTTCACGACACATTTTAGTCCTATGAAATGCTGTTTACCTATAACGAAAATATTTGAAAGAAAAAAATGTTTTTTCGTATATTTTGTAAATTAAATATTATAGGTAGCTTCTATATCATGGGCTGAGTACATAATTTGCGGGGAAAACACTGACTTAAAATACACGATGTATAGTAGTGACGTTACAATTCACGAACCTTACGTTTCGGGTCCGAAGTACCCGAAACCGGGGACCATGTATGAAGAGAAGTCAAAGTCAAAATCCTTTATTCATTTAGATCACAAAGTGACACTATTGAGAGTAATGAGTTTAGAGGAAGCGCGTGAGGTTTGTAAGGATAGAAGCAAGAGGCTTTCTGTTGTCTCTGCCTACCCCGACGGGAAAAAGACGTGAATATAATTATGTATGTATATTCAAATCATAGATCACTTCTCGTAAGGTACTACCATGTACTACTGACTAGGTGGTCTGTGATTCCAATAGAACACATTCTGTGTTTCCTTCCTCGTTTGATCCTGAATTCTCTAAGAGGCCCGTGAAACAAAATTATTCAAGGACATAAAACAGGCACAATTCCAGCAATTGGGATGATAGCCTTCATTATGATCTGACGATGATAAACTTGGTGCTAAACGCCGACAATAATGCAGCTATTTCAGTGCGAGAGGCGGAAATAAAGACGTTAACTTAAGCGATAAGTCAAGCTTAACAGTTGCAGTACGATTTCAGTCCTTATTCCCTATGCCATAAGAACGGTACAAAGGTCCAAGTGTCTAACTTGACGAGAAGCCGTGTGTACTTAGAGCATCTTCGCTTTTTATATAAACTCACATTTCCTGCAAAGCTACCATTATATTATCATCATTGTCTTGCCCTGGTCCCAATTTATTTGGGGTCGGCGCAGTATGTCCTTCGCTTCCATACTTCTCTGTCACCAGTCATCCGATCGTTTACCCTTTTCTCTTTCATATCCATCCTCACACAGTCCATCCATCTTTTCCTTGGCCGTCCTCTCCCTTTTCGTCCTTCTACATGCATATTCATCACTTTTTTACCTACATACATCTCATCTCTCCACATAACATGTCCATACCAGGCCAATCGACTCCCTTTTACCTTTTCATCTATGGGCGCCACTTTCCGTCTTCTTTGTAGCCCAACTCATATTAATTGTAGCTATTTAAAAATCTGGCTCTTTAAAATACTAGCATTAGCTCTGATCTACTACTAGTATGACGTTCATGAATGTTACTATGTAACCCAGTTGAAATAAAATGACTTTGATTTGAATCTCGAAAGATTTGCTTACATGATAGGAGTTTCCTGCAACTCAGAGTCCACTGAAACTAACTTGCGGTCAGCCTATAAAAAGTTAATAAAATGAAGATCTGTTTACGTAATAAAATCCTATTCAGAATCACGCAAGTTTTCCATTCAGCTTCTAGTCTTAGCAGATAAGCGGGCTACCGTTAACCAATGCAAACTAGATTAACAACTACACGTTTTACTAAGCTCGGTACAAATGAACGGGAAGCGACCAGATCTCGAGCTTTTATGTTAATTACTACTTGACTTAGCGGAATTGCAGTTCAGACGGTGAACGAAGTGTGGATAAGACTGGGGAAGGAAAGCAACTTACGGCTTAATTCTGATGAGGTTGGTACGAGATGAGGTAGCGATAGGCCAGTGGAGATAACAACAGACTGCCATGTAGTGGGTATCGGGGTCGAATACACAGTGTGAACAGTCGAATACACCACTGACTTTTCGGAGTAATGTTCATATGAAATAACTGTTAATTTTATCGCTTGCCTCTGAGTAGTCAAAACTCTTGAATAAACTCACTCACTCACTCACTCACACACTAGTCTAAAGCAAATAGTGCCGTAATTTAGGTTGCAGTCTGGCACCAACCTTCTAATTCGAACGCATAATATCCAGCAATTTTGGAACAGCATGGTTGGCCACCATGCTACAGATAAAAACTTCTCGCTTTAAAGGACAGTAAACGAGATACAATTATTATGTTGTTATGACCTTTAGGCGATTACTTTTAAGTGATAAAATATGTTCTTTAACAATAGCACACACGTTTAGTACAACAAGTTAGCCTGAGACGTCACACGTCTGGTTACCGAACAGAGACGACACCGCTGTCTCCAAGTTAAATGTTCATTACTGACTTCGGGAAACTATTCAGTCCATGTGGTTTGAAGGCAGAACACGAATACGAAGTGCTTAAGTACAAATCGATGAATAAAAGGCGAAAAGCGCCTTGTTTCGTCTTGTAATGACGTAACTTATAAGTTTTACCTTTGCAGATCTGCCTATATTAATCACTTTTATTCTTCACTTACCGATTCTACTAGCATAACGTTCATTTTGTTTTGCCCTGCGTTATCTTCCCCCTCCGTCATCAGAATATTTTCTAATCTGATTAGTAGATAGATAGATAGATAGATAATTATTTATTGTACACCACAAGTCACATTACAGAGTTAGAAGAGAACAAGAAGAAGTTTACAAATACAATGCACAATAGGCGGCCTTATATCCTGTTTGACTCGGCAAATTTCCGAACTTAGCAAATTAATAGAACCCCTTGGCCTTCCTCCTCTTACAAACGACATGTGGATTGAACCTTAAGCAACCAAAAAGAACTAAGAAGGAGACGGGTCAATGTTACCAAATCCTTTATAATTGGCTGTACGAATAGGGCTTCCCTGACCTCGTATTACTCATAAATAAAACTTCAGCCACAAATCAATCCTCAGTGCCGACCTTTGACGCGTGTGGTTATTAACCTAAATTGAAGCGTCTTAATGAACGCTTATCTGACTATTCTAAAGCTGTGTGTGCAGTGAAAATGTACGAGGGGAGAGGCGGCAAACGAGCAGACGGATCGCCTAATGCTAAGCTATTACCGCCGCCTATGGACACAAGCAAGACCAGAGGAGGCACAAGTGCGTTGCCGCTTTTTGAGATGGGAAGAAGAGTAGGAGATGTGAGGTGGGGGAGAAGGAAAAGGGGATAGGGTCTTCTAGCGACGACCGGTTGGCTCAGCAGAAGTTTAAGCGACTGCGCCGATGGTCGCGGGTTCGATTTCCGCTCAAATCAAACATTTGTGTGCATGAACATGAATGTTTGTCTTGGTCTGGGTGTTTCTATGTATAATATGTATGTATTTACAAAAAAAGTATATATGTATGTTTATCCACTATCTTGTACCCATCCCATAGAACAAGCTCTGCTTAGTTTGGGACGAGATGATGATGTGTGTATGTGGTAGAATGTTATTATTATTATTCTGTACTCAAATCAGCTCTCTACTATATGTATACATCGTCTATAAATCTAGTAGTAATACAACTATTAGAAATGCATATAAATCCCTGAGGAGGAGCTTTTACATAATATTTCTATTGATTACATTACACCTAGCTTCACTCCTCTCCGCTAGACACACAGTCTAAACTACGAATGACATAACTCATTACGAACAGGGGCTCTGTGTGATAAATGCTCTGTTTGTTCCTCATGTATTGGTATAAAGGCGTTTGTTAAGGATTAGTAATACGTCTGTTTGGATCAGTTATAGTTATTGCATATTAATTCGTGGAATATAAACCAATAGAACAGTTACGAACTTAACTACTGAAGACTTAAGAAAACCGTTCAAATTATTATTATATTTTTTTTTTATTTATAGACTCACGCCTGTTTCCCCGAAGGGATAGGCAGAGGTGTAATAGTACACCCACATTTCGCCATAAATTTTTAGGTCCCATGTAATAGGGGGCGAGCCTATTGCCGTACGGGGAACATTACCAGACTCCGTGCTGCTACTGAGAATTTCCTAACGGAAAAACCCAATAACACTTTGCCCGACCCGGGAATCGAACCCGAGACCTCCCAATCCCACGCGCACATTTATGCCGCGAGACCAACGAAGCAGTTCAAATTATGAAGATGTCAAATATTGATATTCTGTGACAACTTACGCACGATCATCTTCTCCTCGCATTGATGCATTGATATTGTGACGCGCATTAGGAGAGGCTGTGTGATGAGATACTGACATATAGCTAAGGTAGAGATAAAAACATGCATCAATAATGCTATTGTGGAAGATCAAAATACAAACAGCAGCACTTGCAAAGGAATCTATGCAGACAATATATATATTTTTTTAAAACCTGTCAAATTGACTTCACGCTGCCTGATGGTAAGCTGACAGTGAGGTCCTATTGTGAAGGCCACCGTCCCCAATTGCTGGTTAAGCAATGTGACATGGCGGCCCTCACTTTGACGGCCTTGAGAGATGCTTTTTCACGCCCCGCTTAAAGACAATTAAAGATTAAGGCTTTTACAACTTATAGGTACTCTAAGTAAGACACTGACTCGTTGGTCTCGCGGCATAAATGTGCGCGTGGGATTAGGAGGTCTCGGGTTAGATTCCCGGGTCCGTCAGTGTTATTGGGTTTTTCCGTTAGGAATTAATTCTCAGTAGCAGCACTGAGTCTGGTAATGTGCCTGTTACAGCAATAGGCTCGCCCCTTATTACGTGGGACCTAAAAATTCATGGCGAGATGTGGGTGTAATATTACACCTCTGCCTATCCCTTCGGGGATACAGGCGTGAGTCTATAAAAAAATAAAAATAAAAAAGGTACTCTAAGTAGTGTACAATGTAACAGAATTTTTAAATTACCGCTAAGATCTGTGAGTCTTCTCTCTAGCAATCTCTGCCCCCCTGCAGTTTAAACTCTATTATATTGTTATGAATTAAGTTATCAATAAACAGATGTACTGCTAGTCGCGGTGCGTTAAGATCGTGAGGCGGTGTCACGCAAGGCCTTACTAGTGATGCCCCGTAAAAATATATTATTATATCGACCCGACGATAATCAACTCTCAGACTCTTCTAACCATCTTCTGATCAGGCTAGGTACCTAATCGTGCCTACGAGACCGCAGATCAACGAAAAAGCGTTGAGAACTACGTCCGTCCTGCTGCTCATTGTGCTACTCAATGTAGTATCCGTTCAATGAATCATTACGTAGTATAAAACAAAGTCTGTATTCTGTCTGTCTGTCTCGATGTATGCTTAAATCTTTAAAACTACGCTACTAACGGATTTAAATGAGGTGTTTTTAATAGATAGATTGATTCGAGAGGAAGCTTTATGTGTTTAATATATGGCGGTACGAGGTCGGGGTGCCGGGTCAGCTAGTGGGTATATGTATAAAAGGATAGAGAAAAGATAGATAGATATAAATGAAGACACCGACAAAAGAAGGCTTTTTAAATAAGAGCTGAAAGTTTGTTTCAAAATCTGCCGATTATGAAACTGTAGGAGTTTCGTGAGAAGATAAATGTGCGATAAAAGTAATTTACGAGATACTGCAAAATATACATAATTCTACCGCTATGGAAATGCGAAAACAGCTAGTAAAATATAAAAATATTTCGTTCTATCGACAGTAATAGCACATCACTACACTCGTCGACTCGGTCAGTTTTTACATCAGAACGCACGCGCTTCCGACTGACGCAGCGTCCGCGCTTGGTTAACAGTTATGATCATCATTATACCGCCATCCAACTGCCCATTGTGCGACGCAATGTGATTGCCATTCAATATAAAAGGATACTTATTCTGGGGAACGTATATATATTTAAAATAAATGATATTTCAAAGCATTCCTAGAAGTTATTTGAGATGGTAAGTAATTTTAAATCGGCGTCAAACAATAAATTTTATTTCAAATAAACAATTGGTTATTGTCGAAAATGAAGCGAATAATACCCATTACACATATATAAGTATATAATCTTGTTCTATCGACACACGTAACAGCCCATCACTACTCTCAGGTCGTCGACTCGGCCAGTTTTTGCGTCAGAACGCACGCGTTTCCGACTGCGTCCAGTTGTCCAGCGTCCGCGCTCAGTTGACAGTTATGATCATCATTATATCGCCATCCTGCTGCCCATTGTGCGACTCAATGTAGTGTACATTCAATGAACATAGGTATTAATAGACAGATCGGTCTGGCAAAAATTCAAAAATTCTCCAAAGAAATTTCAATTTTGGTTCCTTTTACATAACATAACATAACATATCTTCACGCCTTTTATCCCCGAAGGGGGAGGCAGAGGTGTATTACACACCCACACTTCGCCAGATATGTTTCGGTCCCAATGTAATAGGGGGCGAGCCTATTGCCATCTACCGGGCACATTATTTAGCGAGCGATAATTAACATTTTTAATACACACATAACTTCGAAAAGTCAGAGGTGTGTGCCCGAGGTACCTGGGGATCGAATCGTCTCGGCAGTCCGTTACGTACACCACTGGGCTACCGCCGCTCATAGTTCCTTTTAGTTTCTTTAAAAACGATAGCTATTATAGATCTAATGTCGTTTCGTACAATATTGAAGACTCCGAAATTGGCGACATCCAACGAACGTCGATGGCTAAAACTGGTACGCGCGCAATTGCTATATAGGTATACGGGTATAGGTACTATACGAGTTCCAAGCAAAATTGCATAATCTTATCCGAGGAACCTCCTAGAAGAGCAACACACATCTTGCCTACAAACAGGTACCTACAGATATTTTCGCAGACCTTGCATAGGAAACAGAACCTTGATCCATACAGGGTTGAGAAGCACTTTCTATTACTGCAAACAGCAATAATATATAATGAATGCCACCAATTACCTATCTTATTTCAAGTACCTATACCTATGTATCCAAATTTGATTATGTGAACGTTTTCTTCAAAGTAATTTAGCCGTCGAAGTCTTACCAATCATTCTGAGTTAATAACAGCAATCAACAGATAGATCTCATTATTACGTCACAAGAAACGTTTCATATATTATTACTTGACCTAGAAGTTGTACCAAAACTATTGAGTAAAGAACTTAATGATTATAATTTTGTATTTCACTCATTACGCTTTATGCTTTAATGAGTATGATTTGAAGAAGCAATTTCTTGGCGTATTTGATTAAATTACTTTGGTCAAAGAAAACTCGTTTTTAGATAGAGGTAGCATAAAGGTGGTACGGAAGTTTATTTAAGAGTGTAGACATAGATTATACCTACCTACGTACATTGTATTTTCGACGATTCATGCGCAAATAACCTATTTCTTTTGTAAGTGTGTGTCAACTACTATTATAGTGTCGGAGTTAAGCACTTAAAACTGACAGAAGGCTTCCGACAAATCCGTTCCTTGACATGTGACAAGAACTAGGATCAACTTAACGTTCCCCTTACGAAGGCTTTCAGAGCACGGTCCTGATTCGAGGCAAAAATTGCCGCATTC
The DNA here is from genome assembly GCA_944739405.2 of Euclidia mi. Lineage (NCBI taxonomy): Eukaryota > Metazoa > Arthropoda > Insecta > Lepidoptera > Erebidae > Euclidia > Euclidia mi. Next base: position 63,226,644 of record OX123192.2, read on the forward strand.
GACAACGATCAACAATTCGTCATTGTATATCTGACGACACAAATATTGTGACTAAACAAACATACATACATATACCCACAGCTTTTTTGCCGTTCGGGGTATCCAGAGACAACAAAACGCCATTATCTTCTTTCCTTACAAACCTCGCACAATTCCTCTTCATTAAATTGATTAAAGACTCATATACATGCTCGCCGGTGCCGAATGTCATCCGCATAAAACATAGTTCAAGCAAGTACATAAGACTAAATCGTGTTTACGATCTTTGCCGAAGAAAGACGCATATTTCGAGGCGCATATGACACTAAGCGTACGGTCACAGAGCGGACGAACAATAATTGCCCTTCCTCAAGCGCACAGTTAAGTCCAGTTACAGATGGCTTTGACACACTTAGGAAGATAACACTGCTATAGAACTAAACTTAGTATTAAACCATCAATTTCAATTATTTTCTGATAATGTAAGTCAGACTAGCTGATATGTAAGCATTTGTATAATAATGAATGTATTAGGAGAATGGAACTCCCTTCGTCTAGATTTCTAGAATGCCAGATTTATCATAGGAGACCGTAAAGATTTGGTGCGTATTAAAAAAATAATGGGTTAAATGCGGCTCCTCTGGCATATATATTTTGCCTAAAACCATAATCATCTTCGTAATTCCATCCAAGAATATCTCCTTAAACTCTAGGGTCGGCTTTCATTGTTTCGGAGCGAACGCCTTCGCTATTGAAAGAAATAGGTATGCCATTAATAGCTTCAGCAGAGTGATCTACGCTTTAAGTATTAAGAAATTATCTGTCAGCCAGTCCGATCGAATCGGCACAGACAATATAATACTTACTAGTAGTATCGGTCACCAGTATCGATCTAAATAATTTCACGCCACGAGACACTAAAACTGTCCTTCTCTAGGTGTCGACGCAGTTAATTACAAACGTGGAATCGAATCTGCTTACAGCTGATATAGTAACAGTATAATTATTAAATCATAGATTAGTTTAACGCGGCCGTGGAATAATCAATTTGTAGCTATGAGGGATATCCGTTTCCATAACCGATACAGGCATAGCAACTGTTAGAATAATTAGATATTTTATGCCTATTCGTCCGTTATCTGCGTGATAAAGTATGTAGGATAGGTTTATTTTAAAATAGCAAATATTTTAAAATATCCGCCCATGTGTTTCTGATATTTAATCTGCGTTTCCTGAGTTACATAATTGCTGAAATTGGGTTTTTTTAAGTATTTTTACTGTAGAGATAATACTTAAACGGTTTGATCTTACATTTCTCCATAATGGGCTCAAACATGAAGTTCGCAAAACCGCAGTTATACAAGGTGGTAGACTATGGCCTTACCCTAACGAGAAGAAGATTGTGCCCAGCAGTGGGATACATAATCACAAAGGCTGAAGTCTAAGAGAGCATACATGTGTATACGATCCAGAATTACATCTTTTCTACAGGAAGTAGAGCCTTGCTGATTTCAACATGAATGGGCCGGCTCGACCGGGGAAGTACTACCCTCTCACAGAAAATCGACGTAAAGTAGCAGTACTTAAACTGTTGCGTTTCGTTAGGTGAGTGAGAGTGCCGGAGGCCCTATCCCCTATTCCTTCTCCCTCATCCCACTCCTCATCCTATCCCTTTTCCCAACCCCAAGAGGCGGCAACGCAGTGTGACTCCTGTGGTGTTGCTTGTGTCTATGGGCGGCGGTAATTGTTTACTATCAGGCAATCCGTCTGCTCGTTTGCCGCCTATTACTATAAAAAAAAATGCTTTTCAGGTCGTAGACTAACCTATTTGCCGCTTCAAGATATATATATTCCAAGCAAAGCCCCCAAGCCAATGCAGGGAAAAAATCCAATTCTTTAAAATCCAACGAGAGGTTTGACCCAAAAGAAATACTTTACCATAATCTCCATACTCAACGTCCATAATTGGTAAACCTGACACTGATACTAAGGTACCCGGCGGCTGCTCTAAATAAGCCAGAGTACAGACCAAGAGTCCAAAGATCGATGTTAATAAGAATTTATAGTCGCCAAGGGACCCGTGAGGATTTCCGTCGCGTTGTTCTTACACGGGCGGCACTTATCTTTGAATATTAGATTTGGGCCGGTGCTATATTTATATTATAGTAGTGAGGGCGTGGCTTGCTTCTTTGTTGCTAGGTACACACTTAGGAGAGTCATGATCATCGTCATCGTCATCATCAGCCTTTAACAGTCCACTGCTGGACTAGGCCTCTCCTTTGAAATTGACCTACTATACCACGCTGGCCAAACGGGTTGGTATAGGGTTTATATCAAGTTTTCCTTCTCTTACAGTGCTGTTCTCTGCACAATATGGTCCGTCTGTCGGCTCTTACGACACCCATGGGATGATATGGGGTGGTGACATTCCGTATTCTTAATCCGTCACCACACGGACGTGATCATCATACCGGTTAGGTTAGTTGTATGTTTCAGGCTTTTCCATAATGTTCTCGAAAGTCATGTGAGGCCTGCCACTTGCACTTGGTCAGCGTGTTGGACTATGGTTAAACCTTTTCCAGGATGGTGGACTATAGACAAACCCTATCTCATAATGAGAAGAATTCAGTGCCCAACAGGAGTGGATAGTTGATACATAGGGCTAATTAATTAATAATGATTAATCTGGAAGGAAGGCCAAGAAGTTGTCTAAAGACTTCCAAACGCTCTCATCCGTCTGATCGATACAAATCATCACACACTTGCAAGGTTTTTGCCCTAACAAGATCCAAACAGCATCAAACCCTCAACCAACCCACTAGCCAAACGATTGCAAACACCAATCAATACGTTATCGACAAATTCCAGGTCAATCCTCAATCGTTTGACTATCACCATAACCATCCATAACATGCGAACGTCACGACAGCACTTTCGAAACAACAATGGGACCTAAAACCACGTCTATCACGTCTATGGAATGACGTATCGACTTTACGGACATACACCAGTGTTTACGGTCTTTGCCGACTGGCCATTTAATGCACTATAAGGGCCCGGTCACGACCTACAGCGGCGGGCGGCAGCGGCGAACGTTTTCGATGTACATGGTGTGTTTACTGAGACGCGGCGCGCGGCCGCCTCACGGTCCGGCCACGGCGCACAGCGGCGGCGGCGGCAGCGGCGAGCGTTTTTGATTTACATCGCGCGCTTTACTCCGCCGCGGCGGCCGATGACGCGTTAGAGTAAACGCGCCATGTACATCGAAAACGCTCGCCGCTGCCGCCGCCGTCAGAGTAACCGCGCCATGTACATCGCCGCTGCCGCGCCGCTCGCCGCTTAGACCGATCTCGTGACCGGGCCGTAAGACTGCTGCGACCTCACAAACTTGGACTTAACATGATAGTCATGATACTAACACCCTCTAGACATCTATATAATAAAATTGCGTTCTCTGACAAATGCACGCTAAGCCCAAAAAATTGTAACATTTCAATGAACTACGATAGGATCTAAAATCACGTCTAGAATGACGTATCGTCGTCACGGACATACACGAATGTTTACGATCTTTGCCGAAGGGCCATTTAATGCATAATGAGAGTGGACGTATGATTTACAGCGCGCGTTTTCATACAAAGTGGTCGTTGAGCGCAGGCGGTGGATATAGACAATAGACAGAGAATTCAATCCAGAGCTGAACGTAGATTCAGTTTTTGTTCAAGATTTACGTGAGGAATTCTTTATCTGATCGCATTGTAGCGTGTTGATAGTTTTCTAAGCACTGCAGTGAAAGACAAAAAGCTGCAAGTCTAGCAAAATAATCACAAGAATTCACTCGAAGATTGTAGCGCTCATAGCGAAACTTGACCTGCCATTCGTAACAGATCGGCAAAGTTAAGCAACGCTTGCACAGGTCACCACTTGGATGGGTGACCGCATGTGGCATTTACATCAGGGCCCAATTCTCCTAAATAAATTTTTCGAAATACAGTTTCAATATAATGTCAGTGTCACAAATGGTACACAACTTGTATATTATGGTCCGTTCACCGTTATTTTACCTCTAGCTGTTAGATTGGCCAACCTGGGCGTTGTGTTGCTATATTTGGTATATAATACTCCCATTTTAAATATACAGTATTGCTAAAAATGTACATATTTTTTTATTGCCTACGCGATCGTATTAAATATTTTGGAAGTAATGTTTGTAACGAAACCTCTTGATATCGGCATGGCTATATGCATGTACATTTATTTTCTTACGAAATAACTAATTTCCTATGAAGATAAGTAGTTACAATAAATTTTTTGTCTATTTAATATACAAAGGAAAACGCATCATAATTACGTCAATGTGAGGTTTTAATTATCAAATACAAAAACTGCAAAGAACAATGGCAGAATTTGGTCTGGGTTTGTTGTGGCAACCTTAAACTTCATATGAACAAAACAAATTGTTATTTTTTCTACGATTTTTAATATTTTCACTTTGTCTCGTTAAAGCTGGACTATTTTATGATGATAAAAAGCATTCCAATTGATTACGAATACTTTATTATTTGATTGTTGCCATAGACAATGGTGTGACTATTAAATAAGTAATCGATACGATCGACCTTTATAGAGTTGGTTTGGTTTAAAATGCAGTTATTTAATATTTAATCAACATTATATCAATAAGCTAATATTTTTGAAGCAAAACAACGTTTAAATCAAATAAAAACGTCACAGCATCGTTTTAATGTTGTATCGATTTCACATAAAATCAATTTAAAATGTGCAGCTCTGCTTTTGTCTTTGACTGTGACAGTTGATGATACAAAATGATGCTACAAAATACTTCCGCGTTTTGATGTCAATCTGACATATCGACTGTGAACTGGCAACATGTCCTATCTCATTTTTTGCAGATTTCACTTTTTAATGCCAATTTATACCATTTAATACTCCACATCGTTGGAAGAAATCCTAACTTAAATACATTTCAATTTAGCGCCAGAATTCGCTTTATTCAACTTGTACTAACTGCAACGCGCAGTGACTGCGAGCATTTTATGCTATCTCGCCAAAAATGTATGGATATGAACGCGATTTCGCGCACTCTTAAAAAAAACAACTGTTTTATGTGGATTCATTAGGTTTCGGTGGCCTAAGTTATAAAGGGATATTATTGAGGACTTCTAGAAGCTAAAATTGTAGGTTTTGTTATACATTTATTATTAATATTTAAGATTTATACGTTAATAATTTGTAAATCGAGATAGTACATTATGCATTGCCGTTGATTGCCGTTCAAACTTTTGGCAGATTGGAATTATTCAGAGATAGTACTTCTTGGTTGCATTGAACTAAGCATAACATCAACCGAAAATACCTTTCATTAGGTTATTCAGTACATACTTACGATGAAATACATGCTTTTAAGTTGCACGATTCCGCTATAAGTTGTTATTGACGCATTATTCAAGTGTTAGCCGCATTTAATAATGTGCCCTGTAGATGGCAATGGGCTCGCCCCCTATTACATTGGGACCGAAATATAACTGGCGAAAAGTGGGCGTGTAATACACTTCTGCCTACCCCTTCAGGAATAAAAGGCTCACACCTTTTATCCACGTTAGTTATCAGCATTTACGACTTGATGCTCTAGCCTATCGAGTCACACAGGCTTGCTGCTTAGAGATTGCTGGACTATGTCCTAACTCTACCCACCTCATGACTTACTAGCCAATTGCTTGGTTGGATGGAAATTATTTGTGATTTCAAATGATTTACCCGTCTTGATATTGGCTGCAACATGCCAAAATATCGGCGCCTCAATAGACAGTGATATCCGCCTCTCTAAGTCTCTGATCCGCGATATCCGCCGGTACAACATCAAATGTGTTCATGAGGCGATCGAGCGGAACAAAGGCTCTAATGTATTCCAGAGAGATCTGTCTATCGATTAAAATCAGCTAACAAAGCTGAAGATGGAGGATGGCAGTGTTGTGTCATCCAGACCTCAGTTCTTGAAGGAGATCAAATGGTTGTGTCCGTATACGCAGCAGGACCCTACGTTTAATTCGATTGAAAGTTAACTTTTTACTTGCGTGGTATTTAGTACTTTTCGAATTGTATAAGTAAAAAAATAGTACCTTCATTGCTACAGCGAAATCTTGAATTATTACCCAGCAGGACCCTCCGCTGTTTGAAGGTTTTCAGACCAATAGTATATGTCACCGTTTAGCGATGTATTAGTACCTTTAAAATACCTTGATTTCATTTTAATATAATTATTAGTTTATGAGGTAAGCGCCTGCAAAACTTTTATCATGCCAGCAGGACCCTTTTTTGTTTTGACACTTTCGGCCCCGACAGTCATATTTCTTGTTAGCATTTTAATAGTACTTTTCAAATAACCTTACGTTTAAATCAAATACTTTGTAGTTTAACAAGCAATTTGATTTAAAACTTTTTTCACGATGACTTTAAGATAATACCATTCCAATGATGCTATTATTTTTATGGCACTTAAATATTATTAAAATTGAGGGTAGATGCAAAATAAATAATAATCATATCATAACGGATTTTTATTAAATTGTTTTTATAAAAATTAAATATATAAGTACATCTAAAAACACCGGTTTAAATTAATAAAAATCTCTTTGATTAACGCCACCATGCTAAAAGTTATGAAAGCTCATACCTACATTGGCCAAACTAAACGTTAAGTCGCTGAAAAAATTTTTAAAAGTTTTAAAACAATTTTTCTACTATAATACAAAATATTTGAATTACACGTAAGGTTATTTGAAAAGTACTATTAAAATGCTATTAAGAAATATGACTGTCGGGGCCGAAAGCGTTAAAACAAAAAAGGGTCCTGCTGGCATGATAAAAGTTTTGCAGGTGCTTTCCTCATAAACTAATAATTATATTAAAACGAAACCAAGGTATTTTAAAGGCACTAATATATCGCTAAACGGTGACATATACTATTGGTCTGAAAACCTTCAAACAGCGGAGGGTCCTGCTGGGTAATAATTCAAGATTTCGCTGTAGCAATGAAGGTACTATTTTTTTACTTATACAATTCGAAAGGTACTAAATACCACGCACGCAAAGAGTTAACTTTCAATCGAATTAAACGCAGGGTCCTGCTGCGTATACGGACACCGAATGGTTCTATGGAAAGTTATAAACGACCCCGCGACCACACGCGACCCTAGAGCTAGGTTGACCCGACACCATACCGAAGACATCCCGAACGTCAGCATGCACGAGATTAGTGTGGCCCTAAAACAGCTCATAAACAACAAGGCACCGGGTGATGACAAAATTACGACAGAGTTTTTAAAAGCTGGCGGTATACCCGCTTTTGAAATGATTCGTAACCTTTTTAATTCCGTCATACACGAGAGTAAAAGGCCACAGGTGGGGCACAGAAGTGTGGTTGTGCTGTTCTTCAAAAAGTTCGACAAAATCCTTTTAAAGAATTACAGGCCCATCTCACTTCTGAGCCACATCTATAAGCTGTTTTCATGGTTCATCACGAATCGTCTCGCTTGCAAGCTACACGACTTCCAGTCTTCCGAACAAGCCAGTTTCCGAAAAGGCTAATAGTACTATAGACCACATACTGAACACATAAAGAAGCCCGACAAGTATAACTAGCCTCTATGCTTGCCGATTGTAGACTATGAGAAAGCCTTTATACTTATATACGATCGAAACCTGGGCAGTGTTGCAGTCTCTCCAACGGTGCCATATCGACTATCGATACGTCGAAGTACTGAAAATTTTGTACGAAAACACCACCATGTCAGTCCGCCTCCAGGACCAGAGCTCGAAACCTATTCGACTACAGCGAGGGATGAGGCAGGGAGATGTTATATCTCCAAAACTATTCACCGCTGCGCTTGAAGAAGTCTTCAAGCTTCTGGACTGGGAAAAACTCGGTATAAACATCAACGGCGACTACTGTATCACTCACCAGAGAGGTTTAGACCATGGAAGACCTCGGCACAATGCTCGGTGGCGTCTGTAGAGTCTCCCAACAAGTAGGTCATACAAGACGAAAATCATGTATAACTTCTATGGCGTACCTGTTCCTATGGATATCTTCACGTCCGATATCCCGTAGTGTCTCAAGACGAAAGCCTTGACCAGTGTGTGTAGCCGGTGTCGTCACAAATGAGGAATGAATCAGAAATGAGGAGATCCGCAGGCAAACCAAAGTCACCGACATGTTCTCCGAATAGTCAGGCTGAAGTGGCAGTGGTAGGGTACATAGCCAGAAGAACCGATGGTTGTTGGAGCAGAAAGGTTCTGGTGGGGCGGCCACGCACCGGACGTCATAGCAGAGCCAGGCCTCCTGGAAGGTGGACTGACAATCTTGTTAGGATCGCCCATAATGTTCCAAGTAAAATGTCCTATGTTTGTTCTTGTGTTGATTTATATTGTCCTATCTCGATTTTAAATTGGAAGGAAGCATAAAATGTTACTTTTGTTTTTAATTACATGTGTAATAAAAAAAAATATTAACTACGTATTTTTTTTTAACATACGACATGTTGTATATATACTGCGAACATGTTTTTTCTTCCTCCTCTAAAGTTGTCAAAATTGAGATAGGACATGTTGCCAGTTCACAGTCGATATGTCGTTTGATAATTCAAACGACATATGTCAGATTGACATCAAAACGTACCTACATTGTTTAACTTTCATACTATAACTTTCCTTTTACCTACATTGTTAATTCTTAACTGAAAATTTAAACACCGATATCTTCTTTTTCCACCTTTCCTGAGTGAAAATAGAATCATTTATAGACTCTGTTACTTACGCCAAATTTTTGGATATATTTTTCTTTACTGTACGCTTCAATTTAATTTCAGACATTTTGATGTATGGAGATCTGCCATTGTCCTTTGATTTTTATATTTATTTTGAATAAGAATGATGTGGGTGTAATATTACACCTCTGCCTACCCGTTAAGGGAAACAGGCGTGAGTCTATAAGAATGATCCATGTGGACTGCCAATGTTATGATGATTCGTAACTGCAGTCAGATTCTCGGACTGCCAATGATGATTCGTAACTGCTATCAGATTCTGTATCAGACTTAGAATTTAATTCTATTATGAACCTGTCCATTTCAGCATCCGTAGACCCATCTGTTTCACGAAGCTTGTCTTCAATATGGCGCACATGTTTGCATTGTTTTTGCCAGTCTTCTGCAGTGATAGATTGAAAAGCTTCTTCAGCTAAATTCACAATGTTGATTGCCTCTTGTCCTACATTTTTGCTTGTGACTCGTCTTTTAATGAGACTCCACATAAATTCAATTGCGTTTAGCTCGCAGTGATATGGCGGTAATCTAACCACTTTGTGGCCCTAAGCTTCAAGCATTTGATCAGTTTCATATATTGGAGCTTCTTTATGGTCTTTTATAACTTCATACAGTTGAGCTTTCACCATGGTAGGCAGATAAGATATCCCCTTATTTGTGATCCAGTTTTGCATTTCAGCTTTAGTAGAACTTAATGTTGGTACCTTGTTTAACTTGACTGTGTGATAAGGGGCATTATCCATAACAACTACAATATTAGGCGGCAAATGAGGAATTAGTCTTTCCTGAAGCCATTTCATGAAATTTGTTTTGTTCATGTCTTTATGGTAGTCACCCGATTTCAACTGGGATTTAAATATTAATAAAGCGTTTGGTATAAACCCTATTTCACCACCCGCATGAACAATTATCCATCGTGCACCAACGGAATCGTTTTTTAAGACACCCATTTCATTTTCTATTTGCCAGTATTTATTCACCGTGTAGGACGCGTGAATATAGGTCTCATCCAGGAACACAATAGGACAGCCTTCATCGCGATGTTGTTTCAAATTGGTAAGGTACCTATATCTCCAAGCTACAATATTATGCCTCTCCATTAGTAACTTCCTTTTTGATCTACATTTTTTAAATAGAAATTCAATTTGTCGGATAACTTTCCATAATGTAGTACGACCTCCACGAAAACATATATCAATCTTTAACTCCGCCAAGAGTTTACCCAAAGTCGGTACTTCTTTTCTGACGGCATACATTTCGTTTATTTTATTTCGGACTGCGCACAGTTCGAAATCATCTAACACAATTTTCTTTTCTTGCATGTGTTATTTTCTAGGCGCGGAGATTTTTTGAGATGTGGAAGCCGCAACTTCGCCTTCTTTAGTGATAGTGCTTAAGGCTTTTTCAGATAAGCATGAAACAGGAAAATAGTCTTAAGAGAGAACCAACATTGCAAAGAGATAGAAAACTTGAAACAAATCCTTTACCAACCCATCTGGCCAGCGTGATTTAACAGGCCAATACCTCTTTTTTTGGAGAGGCCTAGCAGTGAACTGCAAGGGGCTAATATGATATGACTGATTCAAATTAGAATCACACAAGGAGGCTTACAATAATTAGCAATAACGATGAAATAATGCATATACAACACAACAGTAGTTTCTTACATATAAGTAGTGTCCCAAAAATACAAGCAGTTTAACGTGACTTGTTGCCAGCAAAACAAAGCAGACGTGACAGAAATTAGATTACACACTCATGGTGGTTACTCAGTTGAACATTCTAGTTTCCACTAATATTGGGTAAAATGTTATGCACGGGTAACCCTATTTTACATACCTGTCATCACAGAGTACAATTCCAACTTAAAGAAAACAAACACCGACATTTGTCAGAGGTAAAATAACTGTGAACGGACTGTAACTGATATTTGAATGAAATTGTAATGAGATCGCAAATTGTAACAAGTGTCAAAATATGTGTCAACGACGAACAATAATATACGATAATGATTAATGACATTAGGTTAGTAGAATACCGATTCTCAGTCAATTCAAAATTCAAATTATAATCTCATTTCGTTCAAAATATAATTTCAATGTCATATAAAATACGAGAATTGGGTACCGGGACCTGAGCGCTACCGTGCCGGTTCCTGTCTAAGGATAAGACCGTTACGCCATATGACGACCGTGCTGTCTGAAAACTCCGCCACTAGAGTTAGCCACACACTCACACGAAAAACAAACAACAAACAACACTCGAAGATTCTCCACAGGTTTGTTTTAAGGGACGAATATGCTTCCAGGTTATGTTAACTATCTAGTTCGTTTGGTTAAAGGCTGTCCTTTCTACTATATCTTCAATGTATATAAAATTCTTGCGTAACTGCGGATTAACGCAAACGCGTATACTGAGTGCAAGAAGCTGAAATATGCCATGTATGTCCCTTGGGATGCGTAGGCGAGCAAGTGACTTCCTGAAATTCCCACAGCTGCTGTGGGAATTTCAGGGCAGAAACTGTTAAAATAAAAAAATATGCTTGCATGCATCTTGTAAACAAATTATTGTTTACAAGATGACGCTCGCCTATTTTTTCCCAAAACACATTCATTTTTTTTACATCAACCCGACATTAAATTTAGCTCGGACTATTGTTGGCGGTTCATTTCAATTGACGGCCTGACCAATACCGTTGATTGGTCGAAAGTTCAACGATACATGACAATAGATGACCGCTAACGTAGCTAATACGGCGACCGACCGTAAATGTGTAGGTCATGTTTAAGGGGGCAAAAGTTCATCTAATGGATGAATCCATACAAATATTACATATGCGACTGCACTGTTGGCGAAGTGGTTAAAGCGGCCGCCTCGCCGCTTGACACTGTGCCGAGTGTCGTGGGTTCGATTCCCACACGAGATAACACTTTGTGTGATCCATAAATCGTTTCGAGTCTGGGTGTTCATTGTGTCCGTTGGTTGTATGTATGTAAAGTCCACCGCGACACAGGATTTATTCCTAGTGCGGGAGTTGTCTTTTTAAAAAAAACAATAAAATACATATATATGTATATGCCATGCATTTTTAATATCGTAATTACAATGTTTGGTCCCTTAGACTTCAGGGAACTGAACCGATTTTGATAAATCTTGAGACGTAAACTTGCGCTAAACAAATAACGTATAAATCGGGTAAATTATGAAACGGGTCGCGTAATTATTTGAAAATATAGGTAAACGCGACTACGCGATATAGACCCATTCCATATACATATACCTATTACTATATGTACAAGTCGCAAAAGTTTAAAGGCAAGCATACACACATTCGTAAACACACGCTTACACACACACACACACAGGCCCACACACACGCACACCCATGCGCGCACACACACTCGCGCGCACACACAAACACACACACACACACACACACACACACACACGCACGCACGCACGCACGCACGCACGCACGCACGCACGCACGCACGCACGCACGCACGCACGCACGCACGCACGCACGCACGCACGCACGCACGCACGCACGCACGCACGCACGCACACTAGCACGCATGCACGCACGCACGCACGCACGCACGCACGCACGCTAGCACGCACGCACGCACGCTAGCACGCACGCACGCACGCACGCACGCATTTATTTATTATTATTTTTGGTTTTCTGTTCTTTTTCTCAGCTTTTAGCTGGTTTTAACTACATCTACGGGTAAACACCAAGTAAATGCAGTGTGTAGTGAGTGGAGATTATGGTGTAGTGATTTGTGGTGTGTCATTTTCGTCAAGTGACATGAATTTGCGAACAATCCTACAAGTATTTAAGATGGCAGCTTTCTGTATATGTATGTAAAGGCTGTCTTTGAGGTCTATTAACTTTAAGCTTTTCATTTACTTAATATTTTCATTTTTATATTTTTAGTATTTGTTGTTATAGCGGCAACGGAAATACATAATTTGTGAAAATTTCAGCTATCACCGTTTATGAGATACAGCCTGGTGACAGACAGACAGACAGACAGCGGAGGCTTAGTAATAGGGTTCCGTTTTTTACCTTTTAGGTACGGAACCCTAAAAACTGTCATAATGGCCGCGGTATATACCCGTGTTATAAATATTTACGGCCACTGCCCCGCACCCGTAGCCTTCCTAAACGATCTATCCCACAGACCCACACATCTCTTATTTTTTACAATTCTGGCCAGTAGTTCTCGAAATCGGCGCTTTCAAACATCCAAACTCTTCAGCATTATAACATTAGTACAACTTTATAGTATTCGTTTAGACTTTGTGACTGTATATTTTAATTTAAAGCATCGTATTGGCATCGTATCGGCACCGTATCGCATCGTATCTACACAAGGTTTCTACTCCATTGTGCGAGTCGTGATCTGTTTAAAATCGTCGCCGAGGTAAACGAACGAACGGGAAAAGTTTATGGCGTACTCACAAGAATTATGGCACTTTCGTTCTATGACTGGCTATTGTTTGAATTGGGAGGTTTCGCTGTGCAAGCGATCTTTGAAGAGAATACCTACTCGTAGAAATAAAAGGCCTATTCGTGATTCGAAGTATTGCTGGAAGAACGAATAATTTTTTTGAGAGTGTTATGTAACTAAGTATTAGTTTAGTTAGTTTATAACAATAAAATTAATCGTACAAACAGTGTTTTATTAGGAAGATATCTTGGAAGTTCATAGGAAACTCCTTAAAAAAGCTTCTGTAGAATATATTTACGCCTAGGATCAGTTTATAAGCAGAAATGAATGATATTCAATCCATCATCATTTCATTATCATTTATATAATTCTTGGTAACAGAACTAACAGCATAACATTCCTGTCTGGTAAACGGCAGTTATCATCCTCGCTTCTAATAAACTACCTAAAATAAATGCAGAAACCGATTAACCTCTTAATTTTTGGAAATAACACACCTGGTTCCACTCAATCGCTTCGCTTCACGCAATTCGCTTTTGTTTATGAAACAAAAGCGAATTGCGTGAAGCGAAGCACCATCACCATCTCACAGAAAACCGACATAAACACTGCATCATCCATTTTCATATGTGCAGCAAAACCAATCTCCAAAGCGTATCAGCTTAATCAGCACATGGTATCGCAAATTATTTATAAAACATGTTTCATAAAAACAAACTATGTGTATCTATGGTAGGCGAGTTCAACGCGCTAAATGTTTCGGCTCACGTTCAATATGAGACAGATAACGCGAATATTCGGATAACCTCTTGTTATTACTGGGAGTGGATTTTGTCTACACTATCTTCTTAATATATAAAATCCTTACGTTACTGACTGACTGACTGACAGACACGCTACAGCCGAAACTATTGGGCGCAGGAAGCTGAAATTTGGCATGTGTGTTCCTTGGAGACCGTAAGGGTGCACTAAGAAGTGATTTCCCGAAATTCCCACGGAATCGCCCAAAATTGGTAAAATTAAAAAAAATGCAGGCGTAGCTGCTGGCGTCCTCTAGTAATATTATAAAGAGGAAAACCTTGTATTTTTGTTTGTTTGTTTGTAATGGATAAACTAAAAAACTACTGGACTTTTTTATTCTTTCACCATTAGAAAGCTACATTATCCGCGAGTAACATAGGCTATATTTTGTTTTAGGAAAAAGAGGGGTCCGAGAGATATTTGGGTTTTACGGGTAGGTACCTACGCGAAGTAGTTCCCTCAGGACGCGGGTGAAACCGCGGGAAACGGCTAGTGGAAGATAATGTGATAAAAAGTAGCAAATATTTTATATTGTGGTCGACCCGATGAGAATTCACAGGTTGCTTACTTATGACGCTACGTTAGTAAATTACTTGTACTTAGATCTTTTGTTCAAATAGCTCGTAGAATAAACTCGTATTGCTAACAATAAGTAAGAGTTTCATGTAATAAAGCGAGCCTTCTACCGTGAAACTACTATAATTTCGGCAATAGGCTCGCCCCCTATTACGTGGGACCTAAAAATTCATGGCGAAATGTGGGTATTATATCACACCTCTGCCTACCCCTACCAAGATACAGGCGTGAGCCTATAAAAAAAAATCACGCAATACCTCAAATATGATGACTCGGAAAATTCTCGTAAGTTCGACTTTTGCTTTCTATACTCCTTTTAAGTATAAAGTAGCCAGAGTACTACAAACTTTCCTCTCTTATTTCTTAGTGCAATATCGAGCAAACAGCCTTCGAACCAAGTTACCCACATCTTAAAAGACATACACAATATTATTTTTCCTTTGAAAAGTAATTCCATCTTCCAAGAAAGGCCCATAAAAGAGATTTTCTCAAACAAATGAGCAGACTTACTTGTTGCCGAGTAAGATTGAATCGAATCTGTTTTGTCTGAGCCTGATTGATAACAGCCGAAGCGTTTTCACTGAAATGATAAATTGTATTAAAACTTCGGCGTCTACTTATTTGGTTAAAGTATATATTTTTGGACTGCTTTTTTAATAAAGATATAACAGATGGTACGGTATATTTTAACAAAATAATATACGCATAGTAATATTTATAATGTTGCAGGCATGGATAGGGCTACACTGCCTTTGCAACAGAAAATTAGTGTGTCTTATGCCCTACCTTTGTAATTACTTTTTTATTTTTTTATTATCACTAACATTATTTATAAGCCTGTGTTACTAACAAAATTGAATGTATGGAGCTTGTTTTCTGAGCAATAAACAAATTATTATTAATTATTATTATTATATTACAGGTCTCAACTGTCGCAGGTACGGGACCTCTTAAGTCATTCCACGACTGGTGTAACCCAAATTGTCTAGCAGATATCGCCATTATTTGAAAGAAATACTGGCTGGCCACATAGTCAAGGTGGCTTGGGCCCCTTAGGCCCAAGACAGGACGGGCCTTTCCACTGACCTGCCGTTCAATACGTTAGAGGTACCGCGCAGACCCGATTCCAGTTCGTGTTACGTAGAAACCTAGGATTTATGGGGGGCCAACCCGACCCTTCTAATCCAGTCCAACCCTGGCAAAGCAATTAATAAACCGTTCAGTGGTCATACTGTAACTCCACAAAAGCCAGGCATTGTTTGCATTGGAAGGGTAAACGCCGCTTCAAAGGGTAATTAACTTGTCACGCGTACACATGTGACAGCCGTTGCGTGTAGGGTTGCCAACGGTACTCTAAAATAGAGTATTGTACTCTATGTCACGTAGGCGTACTCTATAATCTATAACACTAATAGAGGACGAAAAAAAAAATACTCTTTTTTACACAGTCATACCTACCTACATAATTTTGCATCATATATTATGCGTGATTGGCTAGAGTGCCAATCACGCATAATATATGATGCAAAATTGTTATGTGCTGCAAAAAGTACCAAAACAACCATAGGTATTACATTTTTAAATGACACTCTTTTTTCTGAGTCCGTACTCTTTATTTACCGCCTTTGAAATCATATATACTCTATTTCTTCTAACAAAAGTTGGCAACCCTAGTTGCGTGTTCGAAGCTTTACTTGACCCTGTTATGTCACACCGTGTGAAACGTTGTGACATAATCAAAAGCATCGAGATGACTGGGAGGGCCTCGAAATAATTGGAGAAAATAATATGTTTCGTGTGGTGTGAAGTATGCCACTCTGTCGACGAAGACGAGAGAATGGTGTGTTTTTGATAGCTTGTCTTAGAGCCTCTAAGTTAGAGGCTTTTAGATAACTCTAAAAGCCAAGTATTGGAATAAAGCTTAAGGTTTAAAGCACCCAAACATACACGCTGTTATTTCATCTTCCAATCTGCAGGGTAGTTTTGATCGAAGATATATATGATTAATAACATATTGGTGGCCGTGTGGTTGACGGCATAGAGTACAAGTATCACCACCCCCTATCTTCCCGTGGGTGTCGTAAGAGGCGACTAAGGGATAACACGATGCAAATACCATCTTTGCGTAGAGACGGAAAACTCGACATCAAACCCTGTACGACTGCCTCGTTGGTCTCGCGGCATAAATGTGTGCGTGGGATTGGGAGGTCCCGGGTTCGATTCCTGGGTCGGGCAGTGTTATAGGGATTTTCTGTCACGAAATTCTCAGTAGCACAGTAGCAGCACGGAGTCTGGAAATGTGCCCGGTACGGCAATAGGCTCGCCCCTTATTACGTGGGACTAAAGTATATCTGGCGAAAAGTGGGTGTAGAAATACACCTCTGCCTACCCCTTCGGGGATAAAAGGCGTGACGATATGTATGTATGTATGTATAACATATTGGTGAGTATTTTCTTTTACATTCTCTAAGATAAATTCCGCACTACGCATAAGAGCAATATCGCAATCTCGAAACAATAATTTGTTGATCACATAAAGTGTGAACCCAAAACACTGGCCGCAATAGGAAGCGAGGCGTTGACTTAAACCACTACACCATACAAGCACTTAAGCATATTTTTCCCCTTGGATTGAAAATGTTCATTCCAAAAATATGATTGGATCAAAAACAACACGCGATTTTACAATTTCATACATAAAAGAGGAAAATATGCAAAATAACGCAACTCAAAAGGTACAATTTACAAAGCGCATAATCCTTGAACTGTCATGATTCATGGAAAAGTTCAATTTACCTGAAAACTCGATTTAAATTCAAAATGGCATGCAAAATACGGTCGCAGGGACAGAAAGTTACAGTTGCAATATTTTTGCATAAATGACCCGTACATAAAAACATCGCACCACATTGCATTCGCTGTAAACCCTGGGTTTAAGGCGCTGTGCAAATGTTATAATAAAACTTGAAAAGACTGAAGACATTTCTAGATCTTGAATTCTTTGACGTAACGTATTTTCATACATATTTATTTCTACACATTTGGAAAATTTTGAGTAAATTTAAAAACACTTTTAAAAAAGAACTAGAGGAGACACACAGACTAAAGGTATTATAATGCCAACAGGTATTATCTGTTTTCTACACTCATTCTGCATATAAACTTACTAGAGGATGCCCCCAGCTAAGCCCACTTAATATGTTTTTTAATTTAAGTATCTCTGCGCGATCCGATAGTTATGGCTGTGGCTTGTCTGTCAGTCAGTAAAGCAAGAATACTTTAATGTTTCCCGCGTTACAGGATAAACTTCTAGTAGGTACTTGCATCATTAAAAAAATAGAAAATATAAATAAACATAATCACATTGCAAAAAGAGATAAGTCAATCGTCTTTTAAGATATTTCCCTCCCTATTGCCTGACTCAAATTCAGTCGTAATAGATGCCCTGAAGAGATATGTTGTCTGTATCGGCCTTGGCATAAGCAGCCCTGCTAGTCTTGTTAGGGTTCCGTACGTAAAAGGTAAAAAACGGAACCCTATTACTAAGCCACCGCTGTCTGTCTGTCTGTCTGTCCGTCTGTCTGTCTGTCACCAGGCTGTATCTCATAAACCATGATAGCTAGAAAGCTGAAATTTTCACAAATTATGTATTTTGGTTGCCGCTATAACAACAAATACAAAAATAAAAAAATGAAAATATTAAGGGGAGGTCCCATACAAAAAACGTGTTTTTTTTTCGTATTTTTTGCTCAAAATTACTAACTGTAACAGGTGGCTCGCACTTGCCCAATTTTCTTAATCTACATAAGGCTTTCTATCATACTGGTTAATTGCGATTGGACGGTATATTGCTGTTTTGTGTATGTCCATGCAACGCATTATCCGTTAAAACAGAAGTGTGGTAACATTGTCACTATAAATAAAATTTATAGCATAATCCTACAGCGTCTGATTCTCCCTCTAATATTACAAAAAAAGTAAGTTGTCTCCGTACATTGTCCGTAAGTAGTATGATACACGAGTTACGACGATTCATGTTACCTCCGAACTGTAAATTTTAATGGTCATTGTTAACTTAACATCGATTTAACGGCAGTTTATCTGTCGCCTACTTTCGCCGCTGTATCGTTAATGTGTTTTTGCCAAACGGGATGTAAAACCTTTACTTTTGAAAAGGAGCTAGATCGCAATCTGGTGCTAAAATTATAATCCAGCCAAAGGCTAAAAATATTATACTGAATTTGCCAAACTCAACCCAAAAACTTTGTTTACTTTGATCTACTTCAACGGTACATGTCAAAAATGTTTGCTCTATGTTAATACTTATGACCTATAGGTATTGATTTAGAAGCAAACATTAAAGGATTCCAACAATAACGATAAAACAACATTCAAACAATGCACACGATAATTCTAACGATATCTCATTCTTTAAACTATGCTATTAGAAGATATGCACACAATTATATTCATATCAAACCAAAACCCACCGTAGGCAAGTAAAAAAATATTGAGTTACACAAACAAGTTTTCAAGGTAGACTCAAACTAATAACCTAATATATCACTGCAATACAACATACAACACATACGTCGCACAAAACAACAGCTGTCTTTCTAAGAAAACTCAATACAAAAAAAAGGGAAATCTCCGCTATCGGATATCATAAATCCATTGGGTATCAGTGTCGCGGTTTGTCGCTGAGACGTGGGTCACTTCACTTCTACTATTGTTACCGCTACGATTCCCTTACCAACGTATTTGGAACGTGAATTCGCGACGAAAGTGGAGCAAATGCTATAAATGTTTCTTCGTACGATAAACTTCTACCAGTATAGCTTCAAAATCTAATTTAGAATACTAAACATTACGCTATAAATGAAATGAGCACGCATAAGATTTAATGGCTCTATTAGGTACGTGGACTTATAACAGAAGCACTAACAATTTTCCGTCCATTCAAATCCATTCAACGTAATTCAATGTCAATATTTCACATTTATCACATGGAACGTACGTGAGTAACTTCTTTGTCACGTAGACAATAGCGCAGACAGACGATAAAATGCTGTCATAAATATTCACTTCATGCAACATTAAATAAAAATCAACTTCGCAAAAGAAAATTGTCATCAAACCATATTATCCACCAAATTGAATATAACCACATTTGAATACGGCCCTAGTACATCACCCTGAGTACGCCACCCTAAATCGTTCCCCAGAATGCAATTCATACAAGACACATTTGAAGTTCATCGCCTTCATTTCCTTCACTTTCCCTACTCGCCGATCGAATTACCAATCAAGGAAAGTGGGCTCATGTTTGGGCCCCATTTGATTACAACCATCAATCGAAATTCGTCTTTTACTTTTGGAGTTAAAGGTAGGTTTAGTGTGTCGAATGCTTCTGATAGAATTGTAAATTTTGAAGCGGCGTGATTTGCGTCATTCGGGTGTTGCATGTCCTGGATGATCTTGCTAAAAATATTAGAGTCGATTTCATATATAATACGTGTGTTGGAAGATTTTGTGGTTAGAAAACTGAACCAAGAATTCAAGAACACTTTCTGTCAATAACAAATTACAACACTAGAGAAAAACATAAATCTCACGGCAGGAAAACACACGCAATAAATCTTTTAGTAATTAATTTCTTCAGCAATGCACTTACAATAGTTGTGTTTATTTTCTTTATTCTCGTGAGCAAGAATGTATAACATAAAGCAATTACTCCACTAGCGAATTGTATTAGGAACCACACAGGACGCAATAGATGTAACCATAAATCTATCGTATAGGTAGAAAGAAAATAATGTCTTCTGGAAATTGCAACAGCGTAGTGAAGCCGCGTAAACTGTAAGTCTGAGGAAATACGGACACATATTACTTCATTCTAACTTATGTTACAGTAATCCTATTGCCACGGTTGAATCGTTTATTTACTTTCTCAGTTTATAACGGATTTTGTTTTAAACTTGAGTTACTTTGGTAGTTAAAAGAGCATTTAATCAAGACGGTCTAGCTTAAAGCTATGTTAATACCACTCTGAAATAAAGCATAATTAGTATCGTCAATCCATCTTCTTTCTATGCAAAATTTTATAGGAAACGTCTGTGAGAAATAAATTACATACAAATAGTTTACTTTTACCGACATACTAGGAAGACGAAACCACGAGCAAAACCTAGCTTTCAATATAATAAAGACGTCAAGGCCTATCTGACTATGACCGAAAAATCCAGAAAGAGACGTAAAAAGAAACAACGAAATTTCTAATACGTATAATCATGACCAATGACCAGGTTTCTCACGTGACGAACAATTGAGTTGTATTAGAGAATAAGCGTGGGAATCCCTCGCCATTGACATTGATTCTGACGTCACGCGCGACGATACTGCGAGCTCGTAACTGTATTTTATCATAGTACTGTTTATATATCTATTTTTATAGATATATCTAGCTCTATCAGCTATTTTGCAAGAATGGACCGATCATATAGAAATGTAAAGACAGGTCGTGGCAGTTGTAAGCTACAGGCTTCGATAATTACTAAGTGCCGGCTAAGCGGAGCGGAGAGCATTTTTCCACTGTCAAATTATTATCGTCATTTTCCTCATTTAAATAATGCCCACAATCAATTAACACAACAAAATTAATGAGCGGATCAAAGCGAATACTGGCGTATGGCGGATACTCATGCTCTGAGCTGCGCTTCGCTATATGCTGGTCCTTAGAACCAGATTAGACGTAGAAACGACAGTACAGAAACACAGTGTACAGTGTAAAAAGAAACAGAATAAAGTGCAACAAAAAGTTGTCACTGTTTAAAAACCATTTCTGTGTCCCATTTATATAGACTGTGAGATGTAATTCAAGAAGTTCATAACATAAGAATAACGTGAACATAATGACGTGAACAAATTGATGACTTAAACTTAAGATTACTTACTGATTGTTTTTGTAGATTGATTCAGCGTCTTGTAGCTTTACCAAATAAATAGTTATTACCTGTAACAGAAAAATAAAACATTCGATTCAACAGTATGATTTGCGTAATGGTGTAAGCAGTTGTCTTGTCGTCAAAGGCTCTCGACTGCAAACGTCTTGCTTAGGGCGGTTTCAGATTAGCGTATTTTTCTGCGCGTATACGGTCGTTTCAGCATACGGGCTTACACGCGCGCTGCATTACGCGCTTCAAATAACCGGACTCGCGTATATCGGCGTGTTCGCTCGAAACGGTAGTGACATCGTGTTAGTGTCAACATGGATTCTGACGGCTCGCGCTTATACGAGCTTAGAAGCGCGTCAACGATCGTACGAGTAGCGCGTGTCCCAAAAGGCGCGCCTATACGCGCCTACATGCGCTTCCAGAAACGAGCTTTTACGCGCGTATAAAACGCTAATCTGAAACCGCCCTTAGCCAAATCTTTTAGGTTCGAACTGCATGCAGCACACTTTCTCTGATGAACCAATTCGAAGTTGTTTTGAGCATGGGTATTATTTGTGTCCATTGGTGGTGATATACCTATTACTATTTTTTGTGCCAAGACACAAGAGCTATTCAGACTAGAAAACTATATACATACTAGCGGTTTCCTGCGGTTTCACCCGCGTCCTGAGGGAACTACCTACTTCGCGTACCCGAAAACCCAAATATCTTACGGACCCCTCTTCTAAAATAATATATAGCCTATGTTACTCGCAGATAATGTAGCTTACTAATGGTGAAATAATTTTTTAAATCGGTCCAGTAGTTTTTGAGTTTATCCATTACAAACAAACAAACAAAAATAAAAAAAAATCCTGTTTATAATATTAGTGTAGAAGTGCAGATATACATACTATATGTTTAATAAGTAAATCTGTACATTAATATAATCATCTCCAGCGCAGGTTGGGATTTTCGTCTTGAACGCTACCGGGTTAATCATCTAAATATTTAACGGTCTATCAAAATAGAGCCATAATTTACACTAAGACCATAAAACAATCCAGAAGCAATAATTTCGTAAGGTAACCGTCTGTTTCCAAAACAGCTGCTTGGCTTTTACAACATAAAATGCATTTTAATAGTTTAGTTATGAATACGAAAATACATAAAGTTGATGTTTATTTAACCAATGTATAAAAGAAAACGGGGCAATATTATAAACTAAGCTAAACGTTGATAGCTGTCTTTTTTGAAGTCCTTTATTAAAATGCATACTTGGCCGCAATGTAAAAGCGAGTTCCTGCTCAGAAATGACCATGCTCACGTCAACTTAAAGAGTTTGACAGCCAACTCGAACATAGAAAACTAACAAATACACTTTCCCACTGAGCTATATAGTCCATTTTGTATGACACCTTCGGTTTAAGGTAAGTTCCCCTAATCCCGTGTGACCTTCTTAAATAAAAGTAGCATAAAAAGTCCTCCCTTCACAATACCTGTGACTACCCTCAGACGATACTTAAGAAATGAATAAACCTAATTAAGTACATAGAAATTCACAAAGCGCTGAGTCAAAGTGGCAATTAAGACGCAATTACAAAGTTATTAAAGGTTACTTTGGCTTAGGGTAAGTGGCAATATTTATTATATTGAAGTGGCAGCCATATTGAACAATCTGATTATGAGACGGTGATAATGTTCGGAGGGTAATAAGTTTACTAATAGGAGTAATGCTTTGGCGAACATATCTGTAACATATTACAAAATGAGTTACCCCGACCTTCCTCTCTGTCTGTCTGTCGGTATGAACGCGATAAACAAAAAAGTAGTATTTGAGTAACGGCTTTTCATATACATTTTTCACCAATAGATGTGATTCTTTAGTAATGTTCAGGTGTTTAATTCACGCGGGCGAATCTTATAAAACAAGGTCTCCATTACTGAGATAATATTGTCATCGAAGGGCGTAGCAGGCAGAATTAAATCTTCATGGCTTTAATTATATGTTACATATTAAAAGTTTGCTCATCATCATCATCATCCTCTTAGCGTTATTCCAGTTTCAACCTGGGGTCCGCTTTCTAGTCTAACCGGATTTGGCTGAATATTAGCTTTTCCACAGAGCGACTGCCTGTCTGACCTCCGCAACCCGAAGGGATAGCGATATTCCATGGTTTAGACTAATGTCAGTTTATTTAGTAGGTACTGACGCCCTGTAACGACTGTCAAAGATCTTCATGACAACCGGGACCGACGGCTTAACGTGCTCTCCGAGGCACGGGACAAGCGATAATTAACAATTTAATACGCACACAACTCCGAAAAGTCATTGGTGCGCGCCGTGGATTCGAACCCGATACCCTCTGCATGGCAGTCTGTTGGTATATCCACTCGGCTATTATATATATATTATATATATAAGTTTGCTCATCAGTAGTGTGTAAACAATATCAACATAAAATTTTAATGGTGTATCAATTACAATCTCAATTACAATAATAAACACATACGCTTCTACAATTAAATTACATCATCTATCAGTGCATCTAGGTAACCCCTTTACATCTAGGTAGCTCATTAGCATTACACAATACATTATAAACTGGAGCATACACAGTGCAGAACACATGATAACAACGGAAGCTCGCGTTCAAAAGGTTTTGAGTAAGATCATAATTTTTAGCATTACCTTACTTCCAGGAAAACAGTAGGTAGTATTTTTACAAACGATTGACGAAATTATAATAAAAACGATACTATTCTAGAAATTAAAATAATGTTCCAGGTGACAAAGCAACCGAATAGAATATTTTAGACTACTGTGCTTAATTTAATTTCTATTTGTTTTTATAACAATTTCAGCATCATCATCAGCCTGCAGGAGTTCACTGCTGGATATAGGCCTCTCCAATGGCACGCCACTGAGCCCGATTTTCGGCTTTTCGTGTCCAGCCGCTGCCAGTCACTTAGCGTATATCGTCACTCCACCTAGCCGGAGTGCGTCCTACACTACGTTTGCCAAGGCGCGGTCGCCACTCTAGAACACGACTACTCCAACGGTTATCGGTTCTTCGACAAATGTGGCCGGCCCACTGCCACTTCAGCTTGCTAATTCTTTGAGCTATGTCGATTACCTTGGTTCTCTGTCAGATCACTTCATTACGAATTCGATCCTTCAGAGAAACTTCGAGCTTAGCCCTCTCATAGCTCGCTGAGTGACCTTAAATTGGTGGACCAGTCGCACCATCAGTGTCGACGTCTCGGCTCCGTAAGTCGCTAGACACAGGGGCTAATTATACTCCTCTGTCTTCTGTATAATCTGCCGCACTGTGTGGATGTGGTCTTTGGTGCCGTATCCTTCTCGAAAACCGGCTTGTTCGGGTGGCTGAAACTCGTCAAGTCTACGCGCGAGACGGTTCGTAGTGACCCTTGAGAACAGCTTATAGACGTGGCTCTATGACGTGGCTTTTTCAGCACTAACATTAAATCTGGTTTTGTTTTTTGTTTCGGGGACTTTACAAACATTCAATCAACGGATACAATGAAAATGCAGGCCCGAAGCAAAAATATAGATCACAATAAGTGTGGTTTTCTGTTGAGATCGAACCCAGAAACTCAGCGCAGAGTTAAACTGCAAGACGATCGCATAAAACACTAAGCCATATTTGCTGTCTATATCATTACAATTACTGTAGTCACAGTCAAATAATTTATTTGTTCATAGGTTCATTACAAACACTTAAACAAATGTATTTATTAAATTCAGCTAAGTAGATGATTCAATATTATACTCCGCCATACATGCGCAGTCAAACTACATATATCATTACAATTATTACAATATTATAGCCGAATAAGCAAATAAAAACGATATAAAAATAAGCAATTTCTAATCCCCATATTACCCTCATTACATCATACGTCAGTAACCGGGATACACATCGTACGCTACACGCAACACCGGAAGCTTCCACTTGTTTACATGTTTTGGACAGAATCCAGGAATAACTCGGCTCCTCATGTTTTGTGTTCGATAGCTGCGCGTGTATTGAATACGACATTGGTTTAGGGCGATTCTCCACAGTTAGGATTTGTGTCGGAACATCGAATGTTGAGTGGCTAACGATTGGCTGCTATGTGTCTGTTTAAAAATAAATGTGAAAGTAATATACTTACTTACGACAGGACTTTTTTTCTCTGACTGTTTGCCTATTTGTACAGGTTAGTCTTCGTAACAGCAAGGCCAATTGTAACGACACTTTCAATGGCATTTAGATTAAGCTTATATTTATTGTTATTGCTGGCTTTGGCGATACCGCATGGTTTGATAGTTGTATAGTAAGTAATATAATTAAATTCATAAAATAAAAAATACCACAATCTTGGCTCATTACACTAACGTATTCTTCATACCATCAGTCATGCAGTTAAAATTGGACTGAAAACACTATTTTGAAATACTTGCTAACGCCTTACTTCCATAATTTGTTTTTCCTATTTCGCTCAATCGAACGCTGAAACAACGCTTTCGTTTGACACAAATCGAACGTACAAACGGCGCAGTGGACAAGCGCCCTTTAGTAACCAGATTTATACGAATGTTGTTGTCTTAGATCTGCGGCCTTATAGATGTTTGTCTGGCCCTTGTCTGTTGTGGCCAAGTGTCACTTTGAATGTTACGTGAGATGTTCGACGCGGCTCGAGAGATTTATTGGACTAACTACCTACTATTGGTATTTATAGTGAAACTTAGTTTGTTTATTAAAGATTTTTTTATAGACTCACGCCTGTATCCCCGAAGGGGTAGGCAGAGGTGTAATATTACACCCATATTTCGCCATGAATTTTTAGGTCCCACGTAATAGGGGGCGAGCCTATTGCCGTACCGGGCACATTACCAGACTCCGTGCTGCTACTGAGAATTTCCTAACGGAAAAACCCAATAACACTTTGCCCGACCCGGGAATCGAACCCGAGACCTCCCAATCCCACGCGCACATTTATGCCGCGAAACCAACGACGCAGTCATTATTATTCTTAAATTCAGATATTTAGTAAATATTTTCAAACTTTCATGTTTTGTATACCTACATTAGTATGTACGGTACATTAGTATGTATGTATTAGTATGTATGTAGTGTGGACGGGACCTAGTGGTCCCGTCCACTCGACGTTTCAAGGGAAGTCTTGGACGCAACTGGGATAACTTTGGGATAACGATGACAATTACTAAATCCCCACATGACTTGAAAATGAAGCTGAAATACATTCTATATGTCCCGAAGTTTCAGCATGGGTTACATCAGCCGTAGGTAAAAGATAAAACAAAGTCATCATTGTCTTGCCCTGGTCTCAATTTATTTGGGGTCGGCGCAGTATGTCCTTCGCTTCCATACTTATCTGTCACCAGTCATTCGATCGTTTATCTCTTTCTCTTTCATATCCATCCTCACATAGTCCATCCATCTTTTCCTTGGCCGCCCTCTCCCTTTGCGTCCTTTTACGTGCATTTTCATCACATGCTTACCTACGTACATCTCATCTCTTCGCATAACATGTCCATACCAGGCCAATCGACTCCCTTTTACCTTTTCATCAAATTGAATGGGCGCCACTTTCATACTACCTCTAATGTAATCATTCCTAATTCTGTCCATTCTTATCACTCCACATATCCATCGTAACATTGTCATCTCAGCAACATGCAATCGTTTCTCATCCATCTTCTTTGTAGCCCAACACGCAGCTCCATACAGTACGACAGGCCTTATAAACTCCTTATACATGCGGTCCTTTGATTTCACAGGCATTTTGTGATCGCATATTGAAATCATCGCTTAGAAAACAAAGTAGCATATAATTAATACCATAAAGTTTATTGTTCAATAGATAACTATTGAACAATGAATTTTTTGGTCGATAAATTCAACGACGTTTCTTTCATTACCTTGACTTTTCACACATTGTGTATTCGTAAAGACATCAATAGACTTTAGTTTAATGAGTACAACAAGATAGTATTGCTGAGATAAAAACACAAATTACTAATATGAAATCATCAAATGAGCAAACTGTAAATGTAATTAAAGATAACGTTAACGGATTGTTGTCAGAAATCAGCGATATTAAATCATCGACTTCTAGCATGTTAATGGAGCAAAGGGATATAAAAAGTCATATAACTAAATTAGAGATGTCAATATCTTTAGGTGAAGAGAAATTAAAATCACTGGAATCTGACCTCCATAACATCCAACTTTCTTCTGGTACCAAACCACTTAACCTAGAAAATCAGTTATATTTTGGCGAAGAAATAATTCAAGAGGCGCAGAATCGTAACAACAGAGAAAAAAATATAATACTTGTGGGACTACCCGAACCATTGTCACCTAGTGTTGAGGAAAGAAAAGCCGAAGACGAGGCCAATGTGCTCAATGCAATTTCATTGCTGAGTACTGACATTCCAAAACCCATCAAGATTTTCAGAATTGGCAAATACCAATCGAGTAAACACCGTAGTGTTAAAGTATGCTTTGAGACCTCAAGAACTTCTAAGACTCTACTCCGCAACAAAGGCAAATTACCAGATGGCATAAAAATCTACTCCGACCAAACTCCGGCTCAACAAAACTACCTTAAACGACTAAAAGATGAACTGAAACGTCGTGAAAATGAAGGAGAAAATGACCTTACCATCAAATACGTGAATGGAACACCTAGAATTACCAAAAACAGCCCAAAAAACTACAATCATTCAGTACCAACACAAACAAAGACGTCGTAAACCACAACACCTACGAAACTTTAGACAGCTACCAAAACTTTCCATCCAACAAATCACGCTTTACCTTTCTATATCTCAATGCACGCAGCATACGTAAGAAAGGCAAATTTGACGAACTAAAATGCATTTTACAAGCAATTCCGAACACCGTGCATGTTATCTTGTTAACAGAAACTTGGATTCGTACAGAGACTCAAGCGTTACAACTTCAACTCCCAAATTATACGCACTACTATAACTATAGAACTGATATCAGTGGAGGTGGAGTGTCAGCATATATCCACAATAACCTCAAACATAGCTTATCAGAATCCAAATATACCGGAGGTAATAACTTCCTATGGGTTCAACTGGAAAAATATGCACTCGAAGTTGGAGTAGTTTACAACCCTGGTCACACAGACTTTCAAGACTTTCTAGAAGAATATGAATCTCAACTAGAATGCAGAAAACGGGCACTTGTCTTTGGAGATTTCAATATTGATCTTTTATCGAAAGACAAAAAAGCCAAATTGTATAATCAACTTCTAAAACAATTAGGACACAAACTTCTCAATAAAATTAATACAAAATTCTGCACTAGGCCAGGAGCATATAAAGATACTATCTTGGATCATGTCAGTACTAATTTAAAATATGATAACTTCCACATGATTGTAGTAAATTCTTCACTCTCTGACCACAGACAAATATATTTGGAGATTAAGAAAACGAAACCCCCACCTAAGATATACTCTCAATACGAAGCCATCAATTATGAAAAGCTTTTCCAAACAACAGTAAGATTTATAACACAAGAAATAAATGGGGATTTCACAAAATTGGAAGAATGTATTAGACAGTCTATAATGGAAAACAAAGTTAAGAAAGTCAAGATTCTAAACCAACCACAAAAGGACTGGATCAATAAAAACATTATAAAGGAGATCAACAACAGAAACGTACTATGGGTTACACTCAAGAACAATCCTAGTGACGAAAACCTAAAACAACAATTTCAAATGAAAAGAAACCAAGTGGCTAAACTAATTCAAGACACAAAAGACTCGTACTATAACAAAGAATTTGAAAAGTGTAGTAATAAACCAAAAAAGATGTGGGGCCTAGTAAATACACTAACAAATAACAAATTACAACAAAGATGTGCTCCTTCAAAACTTGTATTAGATTCTAACGAAATCACGAATCCGCGCGACATATGTCAAGAATTCAATGTCTATTTCTCGACTATAGGCTCACGTTTAGCTAACGAAATACCGAGAGAGTTTCATGACAATTTTACCCATGCTCTACCGCGGCAAACCACAGCGAAACCTCAAATGAATAATTTTGAACCGTGTACTGAAACCGAAATTTTAAATATAATTAATAAGCTTGACTCAAATTGTAGTATTGGGTTAGATGGCATAAATACTAAGGCGATAAAATGTATAAAAAGTCTGATATCTGGTGAATTAACAAGGTGTTTTAACAAACTATTGCTCAACGGTACGTTTCCACACTCATTAAAAGTCGCAAAAGTTACGCCTATTCACAAGTCTGGGCCAAAAACAGATCCTAGCAACTATCGACCTATCTCTGTGTTGCCGGTACTGTCGAAAATTCTTGAAAAAATATTGTACACACGCTTAGAAAAATATTTAACTTCTATCGACTTCCTATATGAACGCCAGTACGGGTTTAGATCGAAAAGTAATACCCTCACAGCGACCATTGATCTTATAACCAAAATAAAGCAAAATATTGATAAAAAACACTTAGCTTTAGGCGTTTTTATCGATTTAAAAAAAGCCTTCGACACTGTTAGTCATAAACTACTCTTAAAGAAACTAGAAATTATTGGAATTACTGGCAAAGCCCTGGAAATGTTTGAATCATACCTAACTGAAAGATCACAAGTAGTAAAAGTTGACGGCAACTCTCAAAGTGATCCCTTACCCATAACATGCGGTGTTCCACAAGGCTCAATTTTAGGTCCTTTGCTGTATCTAATCTACATCAACAATATACATGAGCTGGGTTTAAATGGACACCTTACTCTTTATGCCGATGACACCTGTTTGTTTTACTTTGGTTCCTCAATACATGACTTAGTTTCGCGAGCTCAAAACGATCTAGACATTCTTTACAACTGGCTGCAGTATAATCTCCTCACAATAAATGTCAATAAAACCAGCTATATTGTTTTCAAGGCAAAGAACAAACCTATATCCATATACAATCCTCTTACGTTAAATAACATACCATTAAAAGAAAAATGTCATGAAAAATACCTTGGTTTGCAATTGGATACTCATTTGACATGGAAATTCCATATTGATCACATAAAGGAGAAACTGACAGCATTATGTGGTTCCCTACGTCATATTGTTACATGCATACCACGCAAATTACGCTATACTATTTATAACGCACTTGTTAAGCCGCATCTTTTGTACCTAATCGAGATCTGGGGCACTAGTTCTAAAACAAGATTGGCTGAACTACAAGTCCTACAAAACAAAATTATTAAAACATTATTTAACTATCACTTTCGGACGCACACTAAACAAATTTACAGCGAAACTAAATTAATGAATATTAAACAATTATACATATACAACAGCTGCATTTTTATACGCAAAGCCATTAACAACAATGCACACACAAACTTATTGTTTACAAAACGAAAAAAGATTGTTAACCCCAGCATTCGCACGCGCCGCGCCAGTTTTCTAGTATTGCCGAGAATCCGTACTAACTACGGTAAAACTATGATAACTTACGAAGGAGCCCAACTTTATAACAAAATACCCCCAGATGTAAAAAGTGTAAACTCGCTTAACGCTTTCAAAATTAAACTTGCTCAACATTTACTTGTAAACGAATATAAATAAATCTACTTACTGTAAAATTAAACTAAGTATATAGTGAAAGTGTTGGGCGGGAGTGCAGTCCTATTGAATGTACGAATGTATTATGGATAACACGTCATTATGTAAGTAACTACTTGCTTATATTATTGTCATCGTGTGAGACGAACAATATTGTAAAATTTAATTTGTAAGCCATGTTCTCATGGAAGTGATGTAAATCTTTATATGAGAATAAATGTCTTTAAACCTAACAAGAAAATTAATGGCATTATCAACCTTGATTTTGATTCAATAGAGGCTAATAGTTTCTTACAGACATACCTACTAATAATAAGGCGTTTTATTGATGGGTTCGTGTAATAGAAACTGTAGTATTCAAGGCCTTTGCCCAATAAAGGGCAATGTATTGATTATAATTTAGCTCATAAAAGCTCATTATGATACCACTTAACTGGCACCAAGGATACAAACAATTCAATAGAAACTATATGAAAGGCATAAAATATGTTCATAGGGTGACCTAAGGGGTAAGTTTAGAGTAGTTTTAGGCCAGAGATCGTCGTCGTCGATTCGATTCCGGAACACCACAACACATATTTGTGCAATGAGCACTATCATATGATGCTATAATTTTATACGATAACGAATATATATTACAATGTGCCCGGTACGGCAATAGGCTCGCTTCCTATTACGTGGGACTAAAATAAATCTGGCGAAATGTGGGCGTAA
The DNA here is from genome assembly GCA_944739405.2 of Euclidia mi. Lineage (NCBI taxonomy): Eukaryota > Metazoa > Arthropoda > Insecta > Lepidoptera > Erebidae > Euclidia > Euclidia mi. Next base: position 63,258,606 of record OX123192.2, read on the forward strand.
TATTTACACCTCTGCCTATCCCTTTGGGCTACAGGCTTGAGACTTGTTTACAACACATATACGATACTTGTATACAACATATATAAGTCAAAGCTGCTTAGCTAAAAATACCTCATGATAAGAATAACCGATACAAACGCAGAGTTATTCCTTTTTTATCTGCAATTTCATTATCTTACACGTTTTTTTTTTCTTTTTTATTACTGTTGCCTATCAAAATGATTCCATGCCACCTGATCTTAAGCAGTCTCCATCTCATCGCAAAAGCATCCTGTCAATAAGAATATACTTAGGAGCTTTCAAGCCTTACGGCTTTTCATACAAACTTTCAAGTCCTTATTTTTCGAAACGAATGAACCGATTTTAATGAAACTTCATACACATAAGCAGGATACATAGGTCCAAAATGTTAATTGAAAATATTTCGAAAAGTGTTACAGCTAAATTAGGCCGATTTTAAATTTGTCGTAGAATCAGATATTTCCAACTATCTTTTTTTTAAATAAGATACTTCAAAAAAATTTTTGATTAACTTTTTAGACCTACATATGTATCCTGCTTATTTATGTGTATGAAGTTTCATTAAAATCGGTTCATTTCGAAAAATAAGGACTTGAAACTTTGTATGATAAGCCGTAAGGCGTAAACGCCCTTAAAGCATTGCCAGCACTATAAAGTTTAAAGCAATAACAACAACGAATATGTTCAAGACAATAGCCTTTATATCAACATAAGCACAACTGTAGAAACGGTTGGGATCTGTACAATGTTCACGTTCATGACACACCGCAAACCATTTAGTAGCGGACCACTGTCAGTACAGTGACCACAACTTTTGGACCCATCGAGACTGTCCGGCAAGTATTCGTTTGGAAGAAGATCGGTCTTCAACTTCATGGAGAGCCCTGGGAGGAGGGCCTTCGTTGTTTAGATGATGATGATGATGATGACAATAAAGACCCAAGGATATATTAAATTTTCGACAGTAAGTACAGTCAACTCTAAAAGTAGCTACACACCTCAACATCTTTGCTGAGACTTTTATGAATTAAAACTCCTCGTTTATTATACTTAATTTATATATTATGATTTAGGCAAGATTTTCTTTTGTAAAAATCCTTAAACATAATAAAAATTATAACAATTTTGGACAATATAACCATATAAAATAACTTAAATGTATATATATTTATGAAGCTGACTGTACGTGTATAAATTCTATGTTTGCTGTATAACCTTACTGGTTATATAGTTACTAATGGTAGTATTATTAATACTTACTTTGGTACTTAAAGAAATGTTTTGCATTATATAGTGCTTGATAAGTAACACAGTATCCTTTGACTTACGTTATATCTCCAAAATGTTTTTTTTTTAGTCTGTACTCACGCCTGTATCCCCGAAGGGGTAGGCAGAGGTGTATATTACAACCACATTTCGCCATGAATATTTTTTTAGGTCCCACGTAATAGGGGGCGAGCCTATTGCCGTACAGGGCAAATTACCAGACTCCGTGCTGTTACTGAGAATTTCCTAACGGAAAAACCCAATAACACTTTGCCCGACCCGGGAATCGAACCCGAGACCTCCTAATCCCACGCGCACATTTATGCCGCGAGACCAACGAGGCAATCTTGCAAATGTAATTTTTTACTTTAAATTTAGTATATGATAAACCATTAACTATACATGCATAGCGGCTCAAATCGTAACCCTAACCATAGTAACCGTACCTATACGAAGACCAACGCTCAAACTTCACACAACATACAATATATCCTCAACCAAACTCGAACAAATTAACGCAAGTCCAAATCCAATATCCTTGTCACCAAAACTTCCCGTTCGCATCCCGACGGTGGCCACACTACACCATCTCCCTGCGCAACTAATGTAATAATAAAGCAATCCCGAGCTCTCACCGCCCAATGACAAATATGCAACAGCTAAAGCTGTTTACTGAAGATATTATGACCTACTAAACGGTAATCAGTTTCATTAGGTATTTTTAGACATCTCAGGAAGGAATTGCGCAGAAAAATAATTATTATTTTCTAAAGTTACTCTTTTCGCAGGCCTAATTTAGATTATTATGATTTCGTAGAATGCAGACTTTTGTAAGAACTGCGATGCAGCGACGAGCTTGAGAAGTATTGAATTAGGCTTCATTTTACATAACTTCACGCCTTTTATCCCCGAAGGGGTAGGCAGAGGTGTATTACACACCCACATTTCGCCAGTTATGTTTAGGTCCCAATGTAATAGGGGGCGAGCCTATTGCCATCTACCGGGCACATTATTAAGCAAGCGATAATTAATATTTTTACATCTCTCATGTTCGGTAATTAGGTTCTTATTACCTCCAAATGGGGCTTGTAGGTGACTAATTAGCGCTCTAGGGTAATAATGTAGCTAGAAAAGCCCTAGGGCGGTAAGTAATTAAAAAAAAACACTTTCTTTCAAAAAGTTCGCGTACATCTAACCATCATACTGGCTATAGACATCATGCATTCAGCCCAATGACCAAAGAGGTCGCTTTGCTATTCAGCTTTGTCTTCGTGTTCGTGTGAGTATACCTAATAGTTACATACATACATACACATACATATCGTCACGCATTTTATCGCCGAAGGGGTAGGCAGAGGTGTATTTCTACACCCACTTTTCGCCAGATATACTTTAGTCCCACGTAATAAGGGGCGAGCCTATTGCCGTACCGGGCACATTTCCAGACTCCGTGCTGCTACTGAGAATTTCGTGAAAGAAAAACCCAATAACACTGCCCGACCCAGGAATCGAACCCGGGCCCTCCCGATCTCGAGACCAACGAGGCAGTCGTATAGGGTTTGATGTCGAGTTTTCCGTCTCTACGCAAAGATGGTACGAGTATTTGCATCGTGTTATCCTTTAGTCGCCTCTTACGACACCCACGGGAAGATAGGGGGTGGTGACTTGTATTCTATGCCGTCAACCACACGGCAAACCTAATAGTTATCAATTTTAAATAACGACAAAGCTCAATTTCGTTCTTGACAAAAGAAAATAAAAAGTTCTTTACTTGATTCTTTTTAATGAAAAAAGGCGGGAATAGAAAACGTTTACGCTAATATTGTATTTTTTATAATTACGTGCTTATTATGAAAAAACATGAGTTCTTCAAGTGATGAAGATATAAGCTGCACTGCTTAAAGCTTCATCCCGTACGATTTTGTCCATGACCAACAAATATCACAATCTCAAACTATTAACATACCTACCCAAAAACACCTGTCCTTAAAATTTGAAAATTTTTCTCATTTCACTACAAACTTCAACAAATAAAATGTTTTATTCTTGTAATGCTCACAATCGAGATGTAAAGCAGAATAGTTAGCTCGGGTGTAAGCACCAATTGCACCCTCGAACTATAGGCGCCGTGCGCCTAAATATCTCGGGCTGCAATTGATGCCTTACAGCCCTTGGCTACTAATCTACTATTAATACACACATATCTTCGAAAAGACAGAGGTGCCCGGGGTACCTGGGGATCGAACCCGAGACCATCGTCTCGGCAGTCCGTAACGTACACCACCGTGCTATCGCCGCTTTTTATATTGTTTCTAATCAATTCAATGGCTTTAATTAGTTAGTGATTATGATATAATAACAAGAGTTGCTGCTGTCAAAATAACTACTGATAACATCCAAAAAATTACATATCAAATCAACATTTTATTAGTCATGAATACTTTTAAACTGTCGCGACTTGTGCACATAGTACTATTTACGAAAACGGGTCTATATTCCGCAATCATTTGAAAAGAAAGGTGAAATACCATATTTTTGCCTCCACATGGATTACAGGCTACAGCAATTGTAAAGGCAAATAAAAGGTTTTTCCACCTTTACTTTAAATGCTTAAGCGATATATGATCATTGATCAGTCAGTTCGAATATCAAGCATCCAAGCAACCAAACAATCATATTCACAAAATAAATCGCAACGAAACCTCACAAAACGCACAGTATTATTGCAATGCCCCACGGCTGCATACAAGCAGCCATAAAAGATGCTCTTAATGTAAATGGGCCAAGCGGACAGGTGGTACTTCCTGAAGGGTGGGAATGTCCCACTTACAGTTCATGCCTTCTTTCTTTGTACACTCAACGGCATATCACACACGATAGTCTGCAAAACGCTTTATTTATTGCACTCTTAAAGTCATGCTCAACGTAAAATTCTGTTGTTCACGCTATATCTTCATCCTTGGGTCATGGCAAAGAATACCACGTCAAATTTTGAATCGAAATGACAGAGAGGTTTGGACTAGTAATATAGTTTAAGCGAAATGACTTGATGTTAAGTTGTTTTGGAGCAAAATGGCATCAATACTGGGAGAGATAAACACAAAATGATGCGTTAAGGGTTTCACTTTAAGTCTTTCTATTGCGTTTGAATATCAAACAAGCAGCCAAACTATTAAATTGGCAAAATACACCACAGCCAAGACCCTAAAACACACAGTATAATTGCAATGCCCCCCAGCTGCATACAAGCAGCTTTAAAATATGCACTAAATGTAAACGGGCCAAGCGGACAGGTGGAACTTCCTGAAGGGTGGGAATGTCCCACTTACAGTTCATGCCTTCTGCTTTGTACACTCGACGGCAAAAGTAGAATGAGGACATTGTCTTTCGGGATTACAAATCGAGATATGTTTTTTTTTTTTATACAATTCCCGCATTAGGACTTAATCCTGTGTCGCGGGGGACTTTACAAACATACATCTAACGAGTACAATAATTAACAACCAGACTCGAAACAACAATTTATAGATCACACAAAGTGTTGCCTGGTGTGGAAATCGAACCCACAACACTCGGCGTAGCGTTAGGCGGCGAGGCGGCTGCTTAAACTACTACGCCCACCGTGCAGACATATGGAGATAATGTACAACTGCACCCTTAAAGCTTCCCTTTTACTTATTGCTATGGTAACCCACGACAACAGGATTAAGAACAACTTATGTATACATATTTTAAATTGTCTTTCGGGATTTATACCACGTACCTTTGTTTGGAGTAACCGATATTTCGGCACTGTTGAAACTTGCAAGCGCCATGTACACGCATGTATGAGTACATCCGTGAACATGGCGCTTGCAACAGTGCCGAAATATCGGTTACTCCAAACAAAGGTACGTGGTATAAATCCCGAAAGACAATTTAAAATAAGTTTAAATGACCACGTAAGTTTAAATAACTTATACATAAAATTCTTAATACAAAGTAATCCAATTTTAAGCTTCAATTTATGAGCATTTGTGGTGGGGACCATAGATCTTCATAAATTGTAGTTAAAAACCAAATCGATCATGTCAACTTTGAAAAAATAAACCGCATCAATACCGGGCCATTTGTTTGGGAGCTATAATTGACTTAATTGAATTAATAAATTATTTCGTAATTGGTAAATATTTGTTCGAAAGTTACTTACTAATTTAACTCCTACAATTATTTCATGAAACAATTTTAAACTGATACCTATATTATCATTATTTCATCAAAACAAGTCAAACCTCGTCATCGTACACCAAGTTTTGTGCCTTACTGTACCAGGTACAATCAATACTGATATGCATCGTACTACCCTCTTTTGTATGCATTGAGGTCGACGGCTGATATATGAAGATTAGTTTATGACAAGATAATGTTCTGTAAGTAACTAAAGCACAACTACTACCAAAATGTAACAAATACAAACAAAGTTACAAATTGTTTTTGACATATTAATATGGACTAATGCGTATTATTATATTTTTTATTGGCTGCATTAATGCGTATTTTTATTAAAACCTACTGAATGACAGTAGGATTTAGCGCGACAGTTTAACAAACATCCATCCATGCAACTATAGATTAATCATTCATCACACACCTATGTATGTATCTAGCCGATTCGTTAGGATCCTTAGGTACAACGTCCTTGCTGGAGTTGGCTATAAATATTACAAATAATCCCGATTTAACTTGATGACATTACTTACACGTTAGTTCGATATTAAATATTTTAAATTTTAAAAGCCGTGTGGTTGACGGCATAGAATACAAGTATCACCACCCCCTATCTTCCCGTGGGTGTCGTAAGAGGCGACTAAGGGATAACACGATGCAAATACCATCTTTGCGTAGAGACGGAAAACTCGACATCAAACCCTATACGACTGCCTCTTTGGTCTCGCGGCATAAATGTGCGCGTGGGATCGGGAGGTCCCGGGTTCGATTCCTGGGTCGGGCAGTGTTATTGGGTTTTCCTGTCACGAAATTCTCATTAGCAGCACGGAGTCTGGAAATGTGCCCGGTATGGCGATAGGCTCGCCCCTTATTGCCAGTTCTAAATGGGTATGACTCATACTCTACTAAAATTAACGCTAACAAAAATGATGGGGTGGTTTTTTATATAAAATCGGAACTAACTCATAGGGTATGGGAGCCAAGTTTTAAAGATGGCAACTGTCTTGTCTGTGAAATAGATTCTAGCTTGGCTGTACTAGGCATTTACCGGTCACCGTCATACTCCTCACAGGACAATTGCAATAACTTTTTAAATAGTTTAGATAACACCTACCAAAAGTTGAAGGACTTTCCTAACATTGCTCTTGTTGGTGACTTAAATATTGATATTGCCCATAATAATCGAGATAATCGGTCCCTAAATCTATTGCTCCTAAATGCATCGCACGGTTTGTTACCAACACATGTATTTCCCACACGTATATCCAAGTGCTATGACCATGTATTTCTAAAGAGTAATAAAACCTCTACAACTCTAGTGCTGGAAACACATGTTACTGACCACAAACCTACAATATTGGTTATCTCTAACTCTAACCCAAACAGGAAAGCTTCGGCTTTTACATTTAAATTAAATTATGAGGCAATTAAATCGGAACTTCTAAGTACGGATTTTTCAGCCATCTACGTAGAAACTTGTGCTAATAAATCTATGGATATTTTTATTACAATAATAAAAACTGTGATTACGAAACATACTTCAAAAATTAAAATTCCCCGTAAAAAAATAATATTAAAACCCTGGATAACGACTGGGGTCCTTAAATGTATACAAAATCGTGATAAGATGCACGTTAATTCAAAAAAAAATCCGGATAATTTAATACTAAAAATCACATATACTCGGTACCGCAACTATTGTAATAAACTTCTTAATAATTTAAAAGCTTCATATGAACAGATCCAACTAGAAAAAAATAAAAATAATCCGAGAGTCTTGTGGGAAACGATTAAGCAAATAACTAATACACAAAATAAGCAAAACAATGCATCTGAACTTTTAAGCGTCAGTTCGAATCCTAAGCACTCAGCTAATAACGTCTGTACTTACTTCACCAATGTAGGAAAAGCCTTGCAGAGAAAATATTATCTTCTAATTTCACAAACCTAAATACTACCAATCCCCCCAACCGTCACTCCACATCTAATTCCCTTGCAATTCTGGACATAGATAAAGAAGAAATTGAATCTCTCATCTTACAACTAAGAAATGATTGCGCAGTAGGCTGGGATGGAATACCCTCCTCAGTCCTTAAGGATTCCCGGCATATTTTGGCTCCTCACATCACATTCTTGTTCAATCGCTGTCTCTATACAGGTACTTTCCCAAACGCCTTGAAAAAAGCCATCGTACATCCTATCCACAAAGGTGGGGACAGAAGCTGTGTCAGCAACTACAGACCAGTCTCAGTACTGCCAGCTCTCTCTAAAATATTTGAAAAGGTCCTCAATAATAATCTTAGAAAGTTTTTGGACAGACACCAAATAATTGCGCAAAATCAGTATGGTTTCCGTCCTGGCATGTCTACTGAGGATGCAGTACTAGATCTCACAAAATTAGTTGCAAACAAATTGGACAATCGAAGTAAATGCATGGGCATATTCTTAGATCTGTCTAAGGCGTTCGACACAGTTTCTGTTCCTCTCCTCATTTCTAAATTGGAACTAATTGGAATCAGGGGACTACAACTTGAGATTTTTAAAGATTACCTCAATAATCGCACACAGCGGGTTAAGATTGGTTCTTGTTTGAGTGATGAAGAAATAGTCACCTTTGGTATTCCTCAGGGAAGCATTTTGGGCCCAACGCTATTCCAAATCTATGTGAATGATTTATGTACGCTTAATCTCCCTGACTGTAAAACCATTGCATACGCAGACGATACCGCAATTCTAGTCTACGGAGATACCTGGGACTTGGTTAAGCGTAAGGCTGAATCTGCCCTAACTACTGTCATGTCATGGTTGCATGCTAATCTCCTAACAATTAACTTACAAAAAACCTTTTATATTCCTTTCGCAATTCGACACAGTTCAGCTCCATCTCATGATTACAGCTCACTCATGTTCGCCAAATCAGTTGCCCTGTTGTTGTCCGGCTCTTGTTAGAAAAGATAACGTGAAGTATCTCGGCGTCTTAATTGACCAGGAATTAAAATGGGACAAGCATATCCAATCGCTGACGCATAGAACTCTTCGTCTCATTCAAATTTTTAAATCACTCAGACGATCTGCTAGTTTTGACATTCTCAAAGTAGTATATTACGCTCTGTGTCAATCAGTGATCGGATACTGCATAACAGTGTGGGGTGGGGCAGCCAAAACACATCTCCTGAAGTTGGAAAGAGCTCAACGCGCCATTCTGAAGGTGATGTGCAAAAAACCTTTTAGATACCCTACTGTGCAACTATACAGCGATTGCAAACTCCTTACGGTTAGACAGCTGTTTGTACTTCAAATCACGCTCAGGTACCATAGCATAGTACCTCCTTGTAATCCAAACAAACGCACGGTTATCATTCCCACATTAAAACATAAAACTTCCTTTGCTGAACATCAGTTTCCTACATTAAGTTCTTATATCTACAAAAAAGTTAATAAACAACTAAATATTCTAAGTTTAAATAAATATAAAACAAAAAACATTCTCACAAACTGGTTGCTCCAACTCGACTATCATAAAACGGAATTATTACTCAATTTCATCAAATAGTGTAATTTCACGCAACGAACACACACACACACCCTCACACACACACACTCATACACGTACACACACACATACACATACACACACCCTCACACACACGCATATAGGTGCACACACACAAAAATAGATGTTGCCTAACACTAATTTGAAGAAACGATAGATTGTCATTATGTCCCACTTGCATTGTATTATAATGAGTATACTCTCACAACCGAATCACTGTCTCTCAAGATACAGGTATAACCTAGTTTGGGAGACAGGGTTCCTCTTATAATGACTAATTACGTTGCTGTATTAATTATAGGTGCCATGTAACATACTTTTTTGCATTAATAAAAATTATTATTATTATTATTATTACATGGGACTAAAGTATATCTGGCGAAAAGTGGGTGTAGAAATACACCTCTGCCTACCTCTTCGCGGTTATAGGCGTGAGACTATGTATGTAAATTAATATTCATTAGACACCCAAATTAAAAAGTAAGTAAACGACAATGCAGAGCTTCAGATACACATACACACATCAACAAAGTCTAGGGATATCTTAATCCTAAATTATTTACGAGTTTATAGTTTAGAACCTTGTTAGTTTCCACAAAAAGTTTATATACAGATTAAAACCTCTTTTATTCTATTTTCAAAATTTGAACATGGAAAGAAAAAAAACAAAATAATAAACAAAATATGGCGGCAAATTTGCTAGTAATTCGTTACATTAAAGAAAGTTAAAACTGTTTTATTATAATTATTAATGAAAAGGGTTTTTAATTGTTTTTCTTTTTTAATTTAACGTGACGTACGAACTTTAAAAGTCATGTCACGTCGTCATTTGAGTCGAGATGAAATGTTACGAGCCGTGGGCATGTTAGAAAATGGTGCAATTCAACGCGTCGTTGCTGAGGCCCTACATACCAGTCAAATAAATGTGATATCAAGGTTGTGGTCACGTTATCGCAGTACTGGAGATGTGGCCGAACAGCACACAGGTAGATATCGTGTTACTACGCAGAGACAGGATCGATTTCTCCAAATGACCGCCAGAAGACAACCCAATATCACAGCGCTGCAACTAGTGCAAAGGCTCCAGGAGGACCACCAGCTGCTGGTAAGCGACCAAACCGTGCGAAGAAGGTTACATGAAGTTGATCTTCATGCTCGAAGACCATTGCGTGTTCCAGCATTGCGACGTGGCAATCGCGGTCGGCGGCTTTCGTGGGCTCGGGAGCATTTACCATGGAGTGACGAACAATGGTCTTTGGTGCTGTTCACCGATGAGTCCCGGTTTGGGTTTCACCCGGATTCACGAAGAACACGCGTTTGGAGAGCTCCAGGGAGATTTAGCCGTCTACGGCACCCTCAGGAGGTCCACCCATACCAAGGCGGGACAATCATGGTGTGGGCAGGAATTCGTCTTGGCGGACGAACCCAACTCGTTTGGATCCAAAGCAGCATGACTGCACAAAAATACCACGAGGAGGTAGTAGAGCCCGTTATTGTCCCACACAGAACTCAAATAGGCCATGAATTTCTACTCATGCACGATAATGCTCCTTGCCATACGGCGCGGCTGGTATCGACCGCTCTCCGAGAGCACGATATTCAAGTTTTGGATTGGCCTGCACAGTCACCCGACTTAAATCCTATCGAGCATGCCTGGGACATGTTACAACGAAAAGCTTTGAGAGATTTTCCACCAAATTTGACGACTGAACAACAACTTTACGAACACTTGCAAAGGACATGGGACCTCATACCGCAGCAAGACATTGACAATTTAATTTTAAGTATTAACAATCGATGTCGATGTGTAATCAATGTAAGAGGTGGCAACACTGATTATTAATGATTAGATTTTACAAGATTTTTTCCATTTTTATTAAAATTAATAGTTTTTTAAGAAGAAATGTTTGTTGTTATCATACCAATTTTCCATGATGATTAAAAAAAATATTTTTTTTATTTAAACAAAAAAAAACACGAAATGTTTTTTATTTTTATTAAAGACCTTAAAATAATCTATGATTCTTCTATTTACTGTATCAGAAAATTCTTCATAGATTTTTAGATATTTGATGAAATATAAAATATCCCTAGACTTTGTTGAGGTGTGTATACATATTTCAAAAAAGTATCTTCCAGTCCAAAAAATATACATAGCCAAAGGCACAAACTTTTCGTTTGAGAATTAATTACCGCAAAGCAATCAAGAGCAGGTTCTTTTAGAGCCATTTATCAAAGTTCTTCCTCCTTCGGAAATCCTTTAACTAGTGTTTCACTTTTGACACAAAAACTTGGACAATGTTTAAGATGTCCTTTAATACAATCGATATTGAAATTAGGCCCTTGTACATTCAAGTTTATGAAGTCTGCAAGTTATGTGAATAGCTTGCACACAGGCGGAAGGTGCAAATTATATAGGTATATATATATTATTTTCGCGATAGTAATATTCAAAGGCTATGTCCGTTTCGGGAGTCTTAATGTAATAAATGCTTTATCATCATCAGCCTTGTGATCCATTGTGCCTAAGCCTCTTAAATTGCAACTATGTACGCTTAAATTAATTTAAATAGTTTAATAGCCTCGCTGAGGTAGAATCGCTACATAATTACAACATACATATACACTGACATTATATTATTAGTACGCAAGTTGGGATTATTGGAGGGTTTTAAAGTGGCAATTACTTAGGAGAAGGTTGTTCTTACAAAGATAAGATGAAGGTTAAGTGACATGATTTACCTTTCAGGTGATTTAGGTGATTCAACAAAATCTCTTATACCTACTCCAGACGAAGATACAGATTGACAGATTGCAAACTAGCTGACCCGGCAAATTTCTACCGCCATATTTTTTAAAATATTTTCTCTTTTTTTGTCATATAAACCTTCTCCTGACAATAACGAACACGTAATAGAAAGATTTATCCAATTTGGTGCAGCCGTTGGAAATTATGCACGTAGAAACATTTCGGTGATTCATTTTTATTTAAAACTAGACGTCGCCAGCGGCTTCGCCCGCGTCAATTATACATATAAACCTTCCTCTTGAATCATTCTATCTATTAAAAAAACCGCATTAAAATCCGTTGCGTAGTTTTTAAGATTTAAGCATACATAGGGACAGACAGACAGAAGATAGACTTTGTTTTATACTATATAGTGATGAATCACCGAAATTGATTTCAAAGACTCAATTCAATTTTCGAGATCATTTTTAAATTATTAATATAGCACCGTAGATAATTTCCTGTTTGTTTGGTAGTGACCCAGGATCAAAGCCACGTTGCCCACCCCTGACAGTTCAAAGGAATGTGCGCATAAATTACTACGAATGAAAACATTTTTATCATATTTACATCATTGAAAGTCCTTGAAAGACTTGCCAAACCAATACGCCAACCTGCACATGGCCAGAATGGTAGATTGTGGAATCGCCATTCTCATAGATAAAAGAGGTCCTTGGTCAGCAGTGGGATAGTTTAACAAGTCTGGTCTTAACATTTGATAGCAGGAAAAAACAATGCTGAAGTAGGGATGGTTCCAACTAGTCAAATCAAACACTTATAATGAAATGTTAAAAACAAATTCTTTCTACGGATTTTGTATGAAATATGCACTAATGACGTTATAACTTATTGGTGTCAAGTACCAATTATCAATAAATTGACAAAAAAAATCAAAAGTTTTCAACAATAATTGATAAATCCAACTTCCATTTGGCATGTTTTACTTGATAAAAGAACCTATACAATTAAGTTTACTCGCAGGAATAATTCCTATCAACTGAAATTCCATTTTGATTTGGTTTGAACTACACAAAAACTTGATGATATTTTTTTAATATAAATAAAGTAGCTATAAACAGGATGTGTGACACGATTTCTTATCTTTCGTCTCGCATGAGATTAACCTCACGAAACGGGTTACTGGGATATTTTGAGATAATGATGTCTTAATTAGAACGACAATATTTTTATCCACGGTTTAAATTTTAGATAAATCATATTTCTTAGACATTGCTTGGGTCTAATTTTTAAACGCCACCACATTCTGACGTTTCAATCGCTATGTGTGTTCATTTGTTCCTATGTTGCTGAGTCTTTGTAAGGACTATGACAAAATCGCATAATAACCGGGCGTGAAAACTTAACTTCGAAACATGAGATATGACTCTTGGTGACTGGTTACCCGTCTAGAAACTAGACAGTGCTGTGCAGCTTCACTTTACAAATGTGTGTTTTTTTTTTGTGTGATGTTGAATAAGTGATCGCATTGATTTAGCATTACAGAATTAATGCCTAAGTACTAAGTAATTACATAATAAAAGCCACTTCCTACAGTCATGCAGGATGACTTAGTAAAAAATATACGAAGAAACAAATAATAGTCATTATTTTATTAGTGGAAGGGAAACGGGTGATTAAGAATACAACAGTAGCAATACCGTTACGCCGATATCGCCATTTTGACTAATGCACATGTTTCAACAACGGATTGAAGTGCGATCAATCAAGCAAACGAGCGAAACCTAATTACCTTCGAAATTCGCTTATTACACGGAGCTTATACTAGTAATGTTTCAAATAGATAGATAGATGCTATACCTATATTGCACACTATAAAACTACGATTACTAAGTACAAACTGTTTTAAGGTTATACCTAACATGTTTCCGCAACATAATAATGGCAAACAAACAAAATATTTCAAGACCAACATTATCTTCTTCTCATCCGTTGCGCTCTTATCAAAGCGGTCGTAGTCGCCATATTGTAGGACTGGTATGGACAGATGTGATTTACTTTACGACAATACGGCATCCCCTTCTGCTAGAAGCCACCCTGCTGCAGTCGTTTGAACAACATTATAGACAGAGCGGAAAAGATCGACCTATATGTGCGAAGGGCACAACATATATCACTGAAATTGGGGAACTGTCGAACTCTTTAAGGAGGCGAAATAAAAAAACTTTCTTTCACGACCTTTCTTGTTTGACCCTTATCAGAAATAGGCGGCGAACAATGCTATTGAAAATATTGCTTGATTAATAATACAAGGGGTTTATAAGGCGACAGGAGATTCTTAAAAGTGTAATAGCTGGCATTTGGAAGACACTTATGGTATAGTCGTGCGATTGCATCACCTTTAACTGAGTGTCGAGTGGGTTTGATTCTTACTCGAGGTAAGAACTCGTATGTTTTCTTTCGAGTCAGGGTGCTCTTTGTGTCTGTTGATTGAATGTTAGTAAAGAACCCCGGGACACAGGATTTAATCCTAGTATGGAGAACAAAAATTATATTTTCGATGACGTTGTATAAAACGCTGTGACTTTCCTCTAAGGCCAGCCACTCGTCGGAAACGGATTCCTCTCTAGGGATCATGTAGTAGCTCTCCCGAGACTTAGACGTGCCGACGTAAGGGGTATACTCACTAAATCCAATAGGGTGTACACCAAAGTCTTGATATATGGTGGAGTCACGCGGATCGTTTTCGAATGCGTTTGCGATTAGATTGCGGGTCTAATTCCGTTGGTGTTGGAGCCTTTTCAAAGCAGCCAGATACGAGTAAAAGTACACATAATAACTGGAACGGTTCGTTTTATAAGCAGCATTGCTGGTTTTAACATATTTCCCTGCATTAAAGATAAACCATCAAAATTGCCTTTCAAAACTACTTCTGCCGACTTTTTGTTAAACAAGAAATCTTCATCTAAGCTTTCTTAAGGACCTGTCTTCTCCGATTCTTACTTACTTCTCAGGTTATTTGATACTAAAGCTCTAGTATTAGACAAGTGGTCGTGTACGGTGTTCCGGTTCAATAATGCCGCGGGTCGGCGCCCCGCATGTCGGTCGAGGGCTGTGGACAGACACAGCTGACTTTATACATAACATCAGTTGACGTGCGTAAATAGTAATGAGTTTAGAAATGGTTCACGAATTTGCACAAACGAGCTTAGGGTAAATGATACTGTGAATGAATGTGTCGAGGAAGAAAGTGGGGTGTTTTTCCAACTAGAGGAAGGATCGTCAGACCAAGATAGGTGCATATTGCTTATAAGTTGTGTATATTCTATTCTGCCTCGTTGGTCTCGCGGCCTAGACTGCCTCGTTAGTCTCGCGGCATAAATGTGCGCGTGGGATTGTGATGTCTCAGGTTCGATTCCCGGGTCGGGCAAAGTGTTATTGGGTTTTTCCGTTAGGAAATTCTCAGTAGCGGCTCGGAGTCCGGTAATGTGCCCGGTACGGCAATAGGCTCGCCCCCTATTACGTGGGACCTAAAAATTCATGGCGAAATGTGGGTGTTATATCACACCTCTGCCTAACCCTTCGGGGATACAGGCGTGAGTCTATTAAAAAAAAATTTAAAAAAAAAATCTATTCGCGTGAGTAAGTACATAATAATATTGATAAATTACGTCCAGGTTCTTACAACTAATTATTGCGCTCATCCCATAATGATTTATCCAAGATCGGAGTCGAACCCACGTTCACTGACCACTAGATCTACAGAATCAACCGATACTGATAATAAGCGGAAATCAACTTTAGTGTTAGTCTCACTAGACTAACACTACGATATCATCATCAGCCTTTAACAGTCCACTGCTGGACTAGGCCTCTCCTTTGAAAGGAGGAATTGGCCTACTATACCACGCTGGTCAGATGGGTTGGTATAGGGTTTGTATCAAGTTTTCCTTCTCTTACAGTGCTGTTCTCTGCATAATATGCTCCCTCTGTCGGCTCTTACGACACCCATGGGATGATAGGTATGGGGTGGTTACATTCCGTATTCTTAATCCGTCACCACACGGATAGATTAATACTACGATAGCGAACGTGAAATTTAGTTAGCTACATTTTATCCTTACTGATTAGCACATTACTACTTAAATACCTTAAACATATATAACTGTTAATGAACTGTCACAAAACTATGAATTTGCACAAATATTTCGACGGCTGTCTCCATCATACAACGCAGTTTACAATCACAATAAGCACGCCGTTATGGCTATTAAAATCTGACTTGTAAATACTTGAAACATTCCTATGTCTACACTTTATTCTTTGGAGAGTAGGATGAAATACGAGCCTTTAAGGCTTTACACAATCTCATGCCTAGGGAGTAGACGAAGATGTAGTACAATAGTATTTTTTTTGTAGATGGAATATGTTGAGCTTTGGGAGGCCAATTCTAACGCAATTAGAGTGGCCGAATATTAGTGTCATATAGTTCACACCAATGAAAACATTAACACGAAGAATAAGTTTAAGGAATATACGGCAGCGGTAGCTTAGTGGAGTGTCTAACAGACTGCTACGTAGACAGCGACCAGTTCAAACCAACGTCGTGCACCACCTACTTTTCTACCTTAAGTGAATTTTAAGTAAGATCGTAATTGATCGCTTGCCAAATGCGATAGTAACATCGTCAGGCAACCTTCATGTCTGAGAGTTCTCCATGTTTCCGAACGACATGTGAAGTCTGCCAAGACACACATAATATAATAATACAATATTCTATTCAACCACATTCACACAACACCATCTAGTCCCTAACTAAGCAGAGCTTGTACTATGGGTACTAGATAATGGATAAACATACTTATATATATCCTTTTTTTTTGTAAATACATACATATTAAATATAGAAACACCCAGACCATGGCCAGCTGCCGCTCATAGAAACATTTGTAATAGTGGAAAATCGAACCTAGGGCCCTAGGCTTAGCAGTCAGGGTCACTAAGCACCAGAGCAACAGATCAGTCGATAGTAAAGTCATGTGTAACATCACGCAGATATTCTTGGCCTGCAGACCTCTAAAAGAACTAAATAAATGCTTTACAAAGTCAGTAACTTTATAAGGTATTTTCTTCTACTATTTTTGTGACAAAGTTTGTACTATTGCCAAGCGAGTAAAGGACAACTTTACAAGCTTACACCTGATCTCACGACATCGCACTTTCCAAGTTTTAGCTTGTTACGCGTTAGAACTTAGATTGTTAAGCGGATTTACCAGTATAAAATACACTAAAATGCTTCGATATTTATGTATATTCAACTAGTTGCCAAGTGCTACCTGTATTTTGTTGTGTAACTCAACAAAAGCGTTACCTACCGGATCCAACAATGAGTCTTACTAAGGAGAAGGACACACTCAACCGCATAAACACTTCCAAAATAAGTAGTCCAAGCTGTGTAGGAGTAATTCAGCGATATACAAACGAAGAATTATATATGGACTAGCAGTTGCCTATGGCTTTGCACGCGATAACGATAACATTACGAGTATATCAAAGCATCAAAATGTAAAAAACACACCCATAGCTATTAATATAAAACCTTAAAGAAAAAAATAACAATTACTTACCCCCGTAATAATAATCACCCTCTATTTAAACCACTTTATATATAAATTTAGCAAAAACCTAATATCCTGTCTATTTTTATGCTAAAATTCATCAAGTCCAACCATTCTGACGTGAAAACGGAACATACACGCAAGTATATTTTTACAATATTATTAGGGATAATCTAATGAATCTTGATAAAAACTTGATGGTTATAATAATATGCAACCTGAAGAAACATCAAGTAATATCGTCATTTTCACGGTCGAGAGCCCTGCAGCATGTAACGAAGTTTTTGCTTAAGCTCTGGAATAATTATTTTCTACTCAACCAATTTACCTCTGATTGCCAACTAAATCCCATATCTCTAATTACAACAATTACTCATGTAAAAGCCCCATTACATTCTAATTGGTAACATTTTTAATAATTAACTTATCACGGTTACAGAGTTGTGCAAAATAACCATTTCAATAATTGAAATGAAGCAGTTCATTAATTTTAATAATACGTTTTCGCGTTCAATCGCGATGAGGACTGCAGTAAAAGCTGGTATTCGGGTCAATATATTAATATGGACATGGATTAAAATGATGTAAATGTGTATAAAATTTGCTCTCGCCACTGGCTTCGTGGGATAAGCTTATTTTAGCGAAGGCCGTAAAATCGCAAAGTGGATTAAGTTTTATGATGCTTATAGACTTTAGCGTTCACTTGTGATGAGCATTCTTACAAATGTTGCATTACAGAAAAATCAACGAATCGAACGTTCTCGCGAGACATTTTAGCGAAATGACAGTAAATTAGAGCGTTCGCTTTTCGATCAAATATTCAAGTTCGCTAGAATTCATTTGTTCATGACAACCGTCGGTTCCGGTTGCCATGAAGATCTTTGACAGTCGTTACAGGGCGTCAGTACCTTCTAAATAAACTGATACTAGTCTAAACCATGGAATATCGCTATCCCTTCGGGTTGCGAAGGTCAGACAGGCAGTCGCTCTGTAGAAAAGCTAATATTCAGCCAAATCCGGTGAGACTAGTAAGCGGACCCCAGATTGAAACTGGGATAACGCTAAGAGAAAATATTCAAGTTCGCTAGAAAGATCTTGAAAATATTCGCTTGCTCAAGTAAAATCGAGGAAACGAAGTCAGACATCCAATACCATAAAAAGGGAAAAGTCGGAGCAATCAGCGTTTTCTCTTCCTTTTGTGCAAGGACCTTTACCAATTCTTTTTTTACTCCTTCTTTTTTGCAAAGACATTTATCCATTATTTCTTTTCTTCTCCTTTTTTGCAAAGTCTTTTATCCATTCTTTCTTTCTACCCGACGGCGCGTCATTAACTGAAGAGATACCAAAATACCAACAAATTTAGACGTCATTAGGGGTGGGCGTTATTTAACGTAATCGATTCATAAAACTGCGTACGTATACACGTAACCGCGTAAGTAGTTTCGCGGCTGATTTAACTAGTTACTTTTCGTAAGCGGTTCCAGCTACCAGTATTTGTGTATAATCTATGGTGCCAGCTCTGTATCTAGGTATGGATCGCGCGCGCGATGCTCGGCGCGCGGTGCGCCTGCACGACAACACGTTACACAAAGCTATACGATTATACCAGAGTTCACCCGAGCTTGATGCGCTGGGCGTGAAACAAGTGTAAATTAATGAAAAACAAGAGTAAATTAATGTAAATAGTCCACTAATAATGAAAAGAATTTATATAAAATCAAATGAACTTCTAAATACGCCGGCATTGAATTTTGAAATCATCGTAATAATAGGTAGGTAGGTATGTTGAAAAATGTATGAAGGAAAATTCAATTAATACGTAAACAATAATTATGTATACCTTTAAAAGTAATGGGCAATATTTATTACAATATTAAAATAGATTTATGGTCCTTATTCGTAAAGTAACCATTTTGCATGATTCTACAGTAATGTAATCGTAATCTCATCGAAAATAGTTACAAGTTTTAGCAAACCGAGTTTCTTGATATACCGTATCGACAATGCATAGAAATAACTAGTTACAGAAATAACCACTTTTGGAACCGATTATGCGTACTCACGAAACTACTTACAACCGATTACGAGCAAAACACGTTACGACCCACTACTAGACGTCATCAAAATACGTATAAAATTAGGCAACAGATAGTTAATACGTTCCATATTGACTACTAACCTATAAATCTATCAACACAGGAATAAAATATGTACATATAAACTGATATATTAGGCGGCGTTAAACTCATCCCAATTCCAAATTAGATTAGGTGTAATGTGAAACAGCGATTGAATAATCTATTGATTCTAGGTCACGAGAATTAATACTATACGCTTTTAGGTATTAACAGTACATTTTTATTGAAATTAACTACGGCTTACGAATTCTATTGCGAGATATTGGTTTTAGTTTTTTACATGATCTAGAAACTTTTTTTTATTACTAGCCGATATTTCAGTTTCTTTATCTTCTGATCACAGATTTATTAACAAGAATCAGATGTAGCGTATTCGTCCAACTAAGTGAGGCACGTTGACAGCTATGTGTGCGTGACATTTGGCGACTGGCACTGTACGGACACGCGCGTCTATGTGTGTGTAAAGTTGCCAGATTATGAATAATCTCCCACTATTTTGCATATAGTTTTTGCAAACGAATATAAAAATATTACATAGGTAATATTTTATATTCGTTTGTGGTTTTGAAGAATTTACCATAGATTTAATTAATGCTTTTAATATGTAATGCTGTTGTGAAAATTATTCAAATAAAAGATACCATTAAAGTATGCTTTTATAAATACATTTCTTAAAAAATGTAGGCTCCGCGTTAAGTTTTAACTAATTTTATTCGTAAATTGAGAAATAAATAGATAGGCTTGCGTCATAAATATTAATTAGCTAAAAACATTTTGTCATGCATACAATAAATTATGAATATCATAATCATAAATCGTAACCAAAAAAAATTGCAATTAAAAATAAATAATGGCTACAATCAATAATTTCTGTTTCTGTACTTAATGTACACACAGCGCCAAGTCAATCTTAATAGTCGAAGTACGATTTTGATACTTATTCCCTACGCCATAAGAACGGTACAAAGTTCTAAGAACGGTACAAAGGTCAAAGTGTATAGCTTGACAAGTAGCCGCGTGTACACGACTATTTGGATCGTTTGGGGATCGAACTCAAAACAATGTATATACTAATGGAAATCCTATTAGTATATTTATAAGAAAAAATATAATCTACGATATACTTTTACAATACGTTAATGTAGTTTTCATTAACATGACAATCATTATTACCTACATAATCAATTGACAAGTGCATTTACAAGTGCATTTTCCCTAATTCAGGGAGAACGGCGTCGACGTAAACTGGCAACACTTACATATTTTCTGCAGAAATACGAATTTTATCGAAATAATATTATAAAACAGTCAAATAATCCAAAGTTATCTGTAAGAATATATTCCATCTTCCAGTATTTGCTTTTAGAAACAACTTTTACAATGTTTAAAAACGCAAGACGGCATTTTATGAATTTAAAAGCTGGATCGATCGTGGCGTGTGAACTGTGCGATGCTTCGCAGCGCACTGAGTCGAGTTTGTATTCGCTTTTCAATTTTGTATTTGCTTTAGTGGCCTCATGCAAATGTTCCGCGCGCACTGTCTGCCTTTTGTTCCATAGTCTTAGCTTCTGATCTTGCCGTACTCACGGCAGACTACATACCTACTATAGTCGTGGTCATTCGGAACATTCAGTTTGATTTCAATGTATAACAGGCGTAAACCCAAGAAAATACAAAGTATGAAAGTAACTATGTTATAATGTTTTAAAAAATATTTTTTCGATTTTACTTTCTTCTCTCCTACAGAATTTTAATGGGTAGAGGCAGACATTATATTACAACCGTAGCGCTCATAGTGAGTCTTGATATGCCATTCAGGATAGGAAAGGAACGCTAGCGGAATTCACCGCTTGGATGGGTGACCGCTTGCGGCATTGACAGCAGAGTGCTGCCGTGCTTCGGATGGTAGTTAAACCATAGGTCCCGCTTGTCACAAGACAAGAGTCGTGATTAAGTCCGCCATACTTCCTATACATCAATAATTATGACAAAATAATATGCCTTTTGTTTACAGCGTCACGCCTGTATCCCGAAGGGTAGGCAGAGGTGTGACAATATTACGCCCATTTCGCCCCATGAATTTTAGGTTCCACGTAATAGGGGACAAGCCTATTGCCGTTACCTGGCACTTTGCCAGACTCCGTACTGCTACTGAGAATTTGGAAAAACTCGAGTAACACTTTTGCTCGACCCGGGAATCGAGCCTGATCAGCAGACGCATACGCTTTCCACTGGATCACGGAGGCAGTCAATCAACATCAATAATGATCCTAAAATAATATGCCTTATCATTACTAAAAATATTCAGGGCACTTTTATTTTTTATTTATTTATTTATAGACTTACGCCTGTATCCCCGAAGTTGTAGGCAGAGGTGTAATATTACACCCACATTACGCCAGGAATTTTAGGTCCCACGTAATAGGGGGCGAGCCTATTGCCTGCCGTACCGGGCACATTACCAGACTCCGTGCTGCTACTGAGAGGCACTTATAAAGGGTTCTTAAAATATAACTGTCCTAAATTCATCAATCCGTAACTCGTACCGCTAGCGGCCTCTTAAGGCCAAGTGAACGGTTATTCGGGAATCATTTTACAACTTCCTTTTACGCTGAACCGTACAAACTGGTTATCAATTGGATAAGTATGTGAATGTCATCGCGAGTTTATCTCATAAGGAGTGAAAATATTCGAGGAACGAAGTACGTTTCGAAGTGTGCAAATAAGTGTGAATTAATTTTCTTTACATTTTTTTGATTGATTGATGCTGATAGTATTGATGAGCAAAAAGTAAGAAAATTTAAATAAAATTTACTGCCAAGCAACAGCTACCGGGATGCAGCAATCTAATATATAAAATTCTCGTGTCACAGTTTTCGTTCCCATACTCCTCCGAAACGGCTTGACCGATTTTGATGAAATTTTTTGTGCTTATCCGGTATCTATGAGAATCGGCCAACATCTATTTTTCAAAAAAAAAAAAAATGTTGCAAAACAACGTTTGCCGGGTCAGCTAGTAATATATAACTTTATCACCCCGGGTGACAAATTGTGGTTTGCAACCAATATGCAGTCTAGTATAAATACAATATTTTGCTTTTAATTTAAGATGACAGCTACGGATTGTTCCGTTTTGTCATAGAATTTCTAGTCCATTGAAATGTTAATTTTTTTTTGGCTTAGCGTGCATTTGTCAGAAGACTCAAGTGGGGGTTGGTGTAAAGTTAATCCAAGTTTGTGGGGTTGCAGCCCTTGTTCTGCGGCCGCCATCATGAAAAGAGTGCTACAAATGGGTTTTTAGTATATCTGGCAAACTATTGGCCGCACAGAAAAAAACAAAACTTGCTGAGTTGCAAATTAAATTGTCTATAACTTTGGTCCTGTAGCTTTTAGACGTAAAATTAAAAATCACAAAGATACGAACGAAAATCGATTCCTATGTGTTGCAGCTTTTTCGTCGTCAGTAGCAAAAAATACATTTAATTTGTCTTTACTTGCTCCAGAACAAGACACAGTCCTCCAACTTGAGACTCCGCAGCCTCCAAGACAATAAGGTCCAATTTTCACTTATTACAACGACCATGAAACTAGGGGTTGGCAAAATATAGACAAATCTCTAAAACTACGGCAGTCTATAGGCTTCTGAAGTTGATATTCCACCCATGCAAAGGTAACTGCAATGTTTTGCAGCCCCTTAATATTCTGGGGAGTAGTGCATCCAAATAATTGGAGAAATCAATGAAAATTATGATTTACCAAAAATATGCGATTTTATATAGTTCTTCATCAATAATTAAATACCGAAGCTCTTTTAGATCATAAGCCGCAGCCTGGCTCATAAAAATACTAAAAAAGGTAATCATGAAGAAACGTTATAATAACCTAAAGAAAACAATATCATCGAAAATCTATTTTATTTATGGTTTTACGACCAAAAGTATCAGAACCAAAGTTGTAGAGAATTTAATTTGCAGCAAAAAATGCTTGAACAAGATCTCTGTGTGATCTTGTTCAAGCATTTTTTGCAATAGTCTACCAAATAAATAAGAAAAACTATTCACACTTTCACTCTTTCCAGAATGGCGGCCAAGGGACAAGTGGTACGACCCCAAAAATTTAGATTTAGCTTTACGTAAGCCCTAGCTAGACATCTATAAAATAAAATTGCGTCCTCTGACAAATACAACTCCAAATGTAACTTTTCAATGGACTACCTATTCTTTCAGCCCGATCACAACATTTATGGCCACGGAAAGAGCCTTATCTTTTGATAAAAGTAAGCACCTATAAGTTTAAGACCCATCGAATAAATATCGCATAAAGTATACATATAAGACGTGAAAGTTTAAGTTAAATCATTTATTATTCTAATAATTTGCATACCAAATAGTTAAATTCTTTCCAGAATAATATCAACATAAATAATTGATAATAATGTTATTAAATCAAACCAATAAATACCAACACATCCCACGTAAAACAATATAACAGATGATTCACTTTAGTCAAAATATCAAGTCCCGCAAGTAGATGCCGGTCAAACGAGCTCAATATGCAAAAATGTGAAGTTTTATAACAGTGATACCGTTTTATTGATCAATCGTGTATGTAAATACTGTTATTTGCATCATCCGACACAAATATCTACACAACATTTTAGTTGCTTTATTGTAGCGAAGCAATATTGTTAGTTTGTTACTAAAGGCACGTTTATATGATGTTATGATCGTTGTAAAGCAATATTGTTAATAGATTCAGATTAATTTGTTCGATTGCAATTAAATTAAATAGTTTAGAAATGTTTATTAAATTACTTACCTCGAATTAAACGATGATTAATGGCCTAAAGTTTGAATACTATTTCAGATAAACATTAACTGTCATATTTTTTGCTATATACGAGTATACCCAAACAGGTTTGCAGAGATGTTTAGTTTATTCAAAGATTGGCCACTGTTTACTCCTGCCGTTTAGTAGGTTTCGAGCATGTTGGCTATGAGATATTCCTTACAGGAGAATACAGTTCGGCCCAGCCAAGAAGTCGAACTGGCAACCAAAAACCCATTCCAAAAAAAAAAAAACCTTATGCCACAGGTATTTCATGATACCTTCTCACAAGCTATAGGTACAATAAACAAATTAGTTTTAACGAAAACTGCCTTTCAAGCATTACGTTACCTATATTAGCGAAATTTTGTCCAGCCATATGAATTAAGTAAATTTTCTCAATTTTTTACACCAGTGCTTTGAGGCAGGCTTTTAATGTAGCTGTCACCACGCAATTTCGTGATTACTTTTAGCAGCAAATTACATCTCAGATAAGTCATCTGGTTATACTTTAGATACTTAGTTGGATTATAGCTTAACGGTTTAATTATTACATAAACGAGGATAGTTAACTAGGTAAGTAACGTTAACATCTGTAGTTTTAACCGACTTCATATGCACTTAAGTCGTATTACTATCGTATAACAGTAACTGTCTCGTTTAGTCCATGGATTATATTAATTTTATGCTAACTATTGCTAATTGGTATACATATTTCAACATTTCAAAAAAGAAATGTATCTAAATTGACATAACAAGACAACAAATAATGCTATGACGATCATAATTTGCTCAGAAAACTCCATATTAAATAAATTTCCTTAACTCTATAGAGATACCTATACTATCTATGGGAATGGGACAGGACAAATGGGAAGACCTAGGCGGACGTTCTCTGACCTGCAGGCCGATTCAGAATGTTACGACAAGTAATCGTACGATATGTCAAAATATTGTCCACGTCTTTTAGCCGCCTATCAGAGATATTTTGAATAAATATTCATTGAATTCGGTTTATTTATTAATTTACTTCATACTGAATGCATAAAATTGATAGGAAATGCGACAGTTTTGACAAAAAAAGAGGTAGCCCGTTTGACAATTAACGGAATCGAATGTCAAATGAGATATCGAACGATTCTGAATCGCCCCCCAGATTGGAGACATCCTGAAAAAAGGACAGGTTAGAAGTACCCTTAACAGAAGAGCATACATGAGAAACTTGATAGGACTGAATGAAGCAAGAGAGGTATGTCAGGATCGTTGCAAATGGCGTTACGTAGTCTCTGCCTACCCCTCCGGGAAACAGGTGTGAGTCTATGTATGTATGTATGTCTATAGTTACAGAGGTCACGTTTTTCGCATGTCTGTGCTCGGGAGCGTAAAAACATATCCAAGGGAACATACTTTTTGCCACTTGCAAGACTATTCCTACACAGATTTGCCTTTGTGTCCAATTTGGGCTTCTAATTTCAGTTTCATTTTCAAAACCTTAAGCTCGCACTCAAAACAAAAATATCCCTTCAACCCGTCCAAAATAGTAGCAGCAGTTATATTCAGTCAAAAACTGTGCGGCTAAAACGGTAGCACAATCAAATCAGCTCGGTTTTACAATGTCCATAACCCAGTTGTGTTATATTCGCCGAGTCGTTACGTTCGTGCCGTTTGCCACTGTACCAAGTTTAATTTCGTATCTAAGCCGTCTGCTTGTTTACGTTTCAGTTTTAAACATAATAACATACGTGTGGTCGGAGAAAAAGGGTATAATGTCCAACTACTACTATGGCAAACAGACAACGGATGAATGTCAATGACAAAAAATAATCATGCTCATCACAGAAAGATTTTTCCCATGAGCATTGCTATAATCTCTTACTAAACAGTCAAATCAGTCAATAGTTTTAATATAGGTAGTTGCTCAGTAACCTTTTAAGGCTACGTTTGTCTAGCGTTAAGCTACGCTTGCCTATGCTTGCTTTTGACTTAATTGTCAATCGCATGAGTGTCAGCTATTGCGACAAAAGCAATCACCTTACGGCAAATAGAGATAGGTTTTAAGGTAGTCAACTCGCTATCAAACAGCGTTGAATGTTACAGGTTTGATACGACAATAACAATAAAATACATACATACATAGACTCACGCCTGCTTCCCCGAAGGGGTAGGCAGAGGCATATTAAACGCCCACTTTTCGCCAGTGTTTTGATCCCACGTAATAGATGGCGAGCCTATTGCCGCTTATCGGTATATTTTGTTTGTCAGAGCCTCGTCCGTTGATCGGCAGGTGCACCACTTGCAGGTGAGGTTGGCTTGGGACCCTAAAATCTTGGAGGGAACCCTATGCATACAATAGGATTACCAAATTTACTTGCTCGCTACGGGATACGGGAAATTTACTTGCTTTCTATGGTCACTAAGAAGAAGAAGGGTCATAT
Source organism: Euclidia mi (assembly GCA_944739405.2). Taxonomy (NCBI): domain Eukaryota; kingdom Metazoa; phylum Arthropoda; class Insecta; order Lepidoptera; family Erebidae; genus Euclidia; species Euclidia mi. Next base: position 63,285,416 of record OX123192.2, read on the forward strand.
ACATATATGAAGTCGCGAACCCGAGAACGGGCATCGATCATCATCGTCCTAGCGGTATCCGGAGCCCGCTTGCTAGTTCAACCAGATTAGGCAGAATATTAGGCTTTGCACAGAGCGACTGCCTGTCACCTCCGCAAGCCAAAGGCATATCGATCGATATTTAATTTTATTGGACTACATAGCAATGTCTATTTTAGCAAGTCATGAAACAATAATACCCACTTCGACCCCAACATATATTTCTTACAGAGTCAACAAATCTGGTCATAATGTCGTAATACTCAAGGGCCACTTCAAGGGTATACTAACGATGTTCTGTCAATTACTGTTTCTAAACTGTAACGAGGTGATTTGGGTGGAAACAGCCAGAGTAATAGCGCGACCTACAATAAAGTTAGGTCATAATTAGTTCGTCTGAGATCCGGTACGTAAGGAATTCGTGTTGAGAATCGTCTAAATGGTAATAGCCAGGACTATAAAAGTAAGTAAAGTAAAAGTAAAGTAAAAATATTTTTATTCCAAACACGCACAATAGAAAGCACAATAAGAAAAAAAAATAATACAAGAAAATCAACACACAAAATAAGATATAAAACAATAGAAAAATAAAAATAGAATAACAAACAAAAGTGTGACGTGTTAGAACAGGGCACAGTTCAGCATTTGTCAGGCAGATGCCTGACGCTGATTTTCAACTGTACCCCTATTTTGAGTGATTCACGCACGTCAATAAAAAAAACATTACAACATAATACAATAAAATAAACATATTAAATAGGATACGTAAACAAAGAATATATAAATAAATAGCATGCATACCTAATTTAAAAAAAATAAAAAAAATATGACGTATAACTACATATTATATATTATTGTAAACTGTACGTATATATACACAAAATAAATGCATCGAATGGGGAACCGAAGGGCAGCGCGGAGGACGCAGGCAACACCGGCCGCGGCTGCGCGTCTCTCGCACAGTGACTAAGTCGGCATCGTCGGCATCGACGTGACTACACGCTGCCGAGTGCACAGCGCACCACACAGCGGGCGCATGCCATAATAAGCCCTGCGCCGCGCATTGCGAGTACTAACAGAAACGTTCTCAAGCGAAAAAGCAAAATAAAATAATACATATTTACAACGGACGAAACAGGTTAGTACGTAAAATGTGTATACCCTAAAATATCTATCATCTCTTCCAACCCTGGATATTGTGATAGTATTTTTGTTGTTTATTTTAGGATGCTAACTACAAATCAAATAAAAGCAGAAAGACGCTTGCTAACCATCTTGCACAGTGACTATTGGTTGGTATTTGTAGCAACAAGCACATATACTCAATCTGCACGAGAACCACCACACAAAAGGTACTTGTACTATCGTTTCATGTTGAGTACTGGCATAATGGAAATTGGCAGGCCAATTGTTATTAATGTAGACATGCACGCCTTATTTATATATTTTTTATACTCTCTTGATCCTCATTGCCCAGTTTATCGACGAGGATGAGGAAAAACCGAGTGTAATGTCGACGAATTGTCGCCTATAAAACTGACAATAAATTTAAATATATTACTTGATATCAAAATGTTTCTATCAGGTTATTGAAATATCGACCACAAAAACTATGCTTACGGATACCTCTGCGGACACACCTCTTCACATCTGAGGATATGCTTCGCCGGCGTAAAACTTATTCTTTTTATGGCCAAATATAGGCCCATACCTTTCATCAGCTCATAGACCTGTCATTTCAATACATTTAATAAGCTGTGATAATTACATACCTGCCAAGCTATTACACAGTGAAGGCTCTCAGATATCTACAATAAGGTAGTTTCCAGGGTCAAAATAATTACATTTTATTTAGTCCGTATTTTAGATTATAAAAAAATATTGGACACGTATTTTTTCTTTTTTCTATTAAATAAAAAATAACAATGATATAGCCCATTAAAGTTACGTGTGACGTCATCTAGTGCTAAAATATGCAGCACGGCGTGACGTTATACGTAACTTTAATGAGCTATATCTTGGTCATTTTTGGTTTAATTTACAAATAAAAAAATACGTATCGCTTCTTTTTGAATAATCTAAAGGACGGACTTATAATTTTTTTTATGTCAACTAGCCTATTATACATACGCTTGACAAATCCATATCTTCGTTAGAATCGTGTACTTAATACTATTTTAATTCGTTCATTGTCAACACGTGGGATGTCAAGCAAGCCGTTACTATACACAATGGTACGTCTCCTATAAATCTTCGTTCCGCTAGTTATTGTCAGATCCAGGTTATGTTGTGGTGGGTGCGTGGAAACTGGGTTAGTTAGATAAGATCTTGTGTACTGGGTAATGTGACTAAGCTGGTTAGTGTGATGCTGTGGCCAGTTATATGGAGAGGAAACAGGTCGGTATGATGAGGACGAAAGCTTCTGACAAATCTGGCTAATAACCCATATAAACTAGTAAACGGATCCTGAGTTTGAAGGTCTTGGATGCAATGAAATGCGATAACGCTTAAACCATGTTGGATGGTAGGTAGTGTTGGCTAGGAATTTAGGACGAGCAGATTAGGTTATATAACGCCTTATTTAACTTTATCGAAACAGAAAAATTTTGAAATGCATTTTAAACATATTGATGACTTTTCTACACTATCTACACTAATATTATAAAGAGGAAAAATTTGTATTTTTGTTTGTTTGTAAAGGATAAACTCAAAAACTACTGGACCGATTTTAAAAATTCTTTCACCATTAGAAAGCTACATTATCTGCTACATTAAAAAGGGGGGGGTAAATATTTGGGTTTTTCGGGTAGGTACGCGAAGTATTTCCCTCAGGACGCGGGTGAAATCGCAGGAAACGGCTAGTCTGCATATAAAACCTTACCGTTCTCTACGGTTTAGTACTGACGTATTGTGTGGTATAAAAACCTTTCATTTTCCTCAATAAGCATAAAAAAATACGAATAAACGCCTCAGTTTGTCTTCGCTCCAGTCATTGATTTGGCAACTCAGACACAATAAAACAATCCACTCAAAAAGATTATTGTCTCTTGTTTACTCACATTAGGCATCATCATCATCATCTCATCGTATTATTATTATTTCACATGTTACTTTGAAAGAAAATTATATTTAGTCTCTTGTTTCACGACACTCAAGTAAAGTTCTAAGACATGTTACATTATACGTCCCTATGTACGTCCGCCCGCTTTTCAAAGATTACTTTTTGACATACCCATTTGTATGTCCAAGTCTACATACATACATAGACTCACGCCTGTTGCCCGGAGGGGTAGGCAGAGACTACGGAACGCCATTTGCAACGATCCTGACATACCTCTCTTGCTTCATTCACTTCCATCAAGTTTCTCATGCGTGCTCTTCTGTTTAGGGTACTTCTGATCTGTCCTTTTTTTAGGATGTCTCCAATCTGGTCAGAGAACGTCCGCCTAGGTCTTCCCCTTCGTCCTGTCCCATACTCATTTGCCTTAAATATCTTCTCTGTCAGCCTTTCGTCATCCATCCTCTCCATGTGTCCAACCATCTTAACATGCCTTTCTCGATGCTTGTCACTACATCTTCTTTACCCCACACCACTCACACTATTCTTTACTCTGTCGGTCAAAGATACACTACACATACTTCTCAGTGCTCTCATTTCTACAGCATTTATCCTACTTTCAAGTCTCTTCTGCCATACCCAACTTTCCAAGTCTAGAACCTAATAAAACATATTTAGAGATACTGGTTATTGATCACAATTACTACACTAGGTGTAACACGTATCCAACCAAGTGCTATAACATGGCATTACTCAACAAAAATTCACAGTACAGTTTGACGGCCAGTCAATTCACCTCATCTAAGTATAGTTATAACAGGATGCTGCCCGTTATTATAGCACACATCAGCTTCCCGCGTCGTCTCGACGGAAATATTCTTTAAGAAAAACTTCTAAAGCGGTCCATTTCTTGACGATACTGCCGAAAATAACTACATCCTGACGAGAATTTATAGTAAATTTGTTGGATTTGTCAGTATCGACATCGGTTGTTTAATAGATCGGCCTGTATCGGGGGCATTTCATTCCGTGACCATGGCTGGTGTAAGCTATGCTGAAATAATGGTGCAAATTATTTTATATAATTTTGCATGTAATTACGCGATTAAGTCCTGTTCCTTAAATAAGTATCAGTATCAATCGCGAAACATTTACTTACTCTTTTATATTATTTAAGTATATTTTATTGAGATCAGGGCCGAACCGTCCCTATGTGCAATGTGCGCGGCGTACACAGGCGTCAAGGTGACAGGGGCGCAGCGCGCCGAAATATTTGTTAATTATAACAGTTATTTTCGAAAAATGATGCAAAAAAGGCGCTTTACAGATTTCGCACACAGGCGCAGTGGCGTAGAAAGGGGCGGCGGCGTTGGCGGTCCGCCCCGAGTGCCCATCCAAAAAATAATTTAACGACATCGAGAGTTAGCCCGGAATTGTTAGGTATCGACTAAAAAAAAAGGTCATCCGCCAACTTCCGGGTGCCACCTAACAGGCGCTTCATGGATTTCGCACACAGGCGCTGGATTGGGTCGGCACGGCCCTGATTGAGATCCTGTTCCATTATCCATTAACATGAGTGTTACAAAGTAATTCCACGTAGTACGGTCACTAGGATTTTTAAATAAAAGCATAAGCTATTTGTATCCTTTGAGTCCATCATCAGAGTTAATAGTGCATTCAGCGTCAGCACAGAGCATAGATATTTATATAGAGGCGCATTTCTTATGGGCGCTCTGTAGACAAACATTCTGTGACCCAAATTGCCGCTTGGCGGCGTGGCAGTCGCGCTGTGACAGCTGTCTCTATGAGTGCAAGAGAGACGAACTGACGACACCCGCCAACACGCCAATTGGAATCGGCACACGAAATCCTTAAGAAATGCGCTTCTATTATGTAAATCTGTATTCATTGGCGTCAGCGTCACTAGATATGCTAAGTCATAACTAAGTTCAAGATAGTTCCTATGAGAGGACTTTTGAATAGATGGCGACTATAACAGTAGGACAGAAAACTCATAATCAAGACGAGATAAAAACAAATTATGGGTCATACAATATTAATTTATTTCTTTCAAGAAACGGAAGATATAGATACTTATATCGGCAAATTATGTGTTTTTTTTTTCTTTGATCAATGATTTACCAACACATTTCCTGGAGATGAAGCCATTTTTTAACTCATAAAAGAAGACAGCCATCCATCAAATCTTTCAACCATTTCATCTATAAAGCTAGCAGCGGTGCAACATTCAAGATGTGTGCGTGCACGCACACAAGCGTAACTTATTACCGCTATGTAATGCTAGGTAACGGAATACGCGCAACGATTGTATCTGTACAGAGTTCTTATTAATTACTTGTTAATTTTGTTGATTCACTTACGTAGATGAAGATATTTTAATTACATAGTATTCAAGCATATATTCTCCAGTGGCGGCTTCTATATGTTTATGTGGCCTATATATATTTATTTTTATATCGGATTAAAAGGAGCGGATTAATATAGGATCTCAGCAGGCCGAGATAAAGGTTACGAATGCTTGTAAAATAAAATGTGCCGAAAACATGCGTTCTGACTCCGTCGTTATGTAAGTAAAGCCTCTCTCGACCAAAAAATGTTATCGAAATGTGAAAACCGTCAAGACGTGTTACTACCATCACATAAATCTAACATTTCGAACTAAAGGCACTTTACTAATATGACCCCAATTCGGAGGTCTCTAACCTTCGTACAAAAAGGTCGTTAGTTATGAGGGTTTTCGATCATTCACCTACGGACACTAGCTTTTGTAAGATCACAAAGTTATTTATAATCTCCGGAAGCCCGGTCTTGGTAAAAGACGTACCATCATTACCGGGCGACCAGTCAAAGAACCATCAATTAGTTTACCATACATCATTAGGAATGGTGTCGTCAATGTGGTGACCGGTATAATGGATTATTTACTATGTCTGCAAGCTTCTGTAGATGACGGAGAGACAAAAGAGACTTATTCGAAGCATCGATCGAATCCCAGTCAGAATGTCAAATCAATAAATTATTGAAAAGTTGTCTCTACAAATAGTAGGTTCAGTACATAATCTCTTATAGACTACAGGCCCATGTCCAAAATGGATGAGTCATATGAACCACCAGGTGACTTATATAGGATGATATAAGAGCATAAAATAATAATATTCAGCACTATGCCGTCGCTTGTAAGCTGTCCAACTGAATGCTGGTAAGAATTCAAAAGTGCAGGTAGAGTGAGTACGCATTTCGGTCATACATATAAAAAAATGGTGCGCCACAAAGTCGGTAGTGGTTCATATGACCCATCCATTTTGGACATGGGCCTGTAGTCTATTAGCTTTTCTTCTAGTCTAACTACTATTCACATCCTAGTCAACATTAAACCTATAAATTCTGCTCGACTCAGAAACATTACATATTCTTTTAGTAGTTCCACCAGTTTGAATTGTTGCAATCTTTGTTACCCTTTGTTGAAAATACTTAAAGTGTAGTCACACTAAACACGCAATAATGACATATCCTGTACTACAGGTAGAAGGTAAGTGTTGAACGCGAGACGCTGAATATCTACAATCTACACTAATATTATAAAGCGGAAAAATTTGTATTTTTGTTTGTTTGTTTGTAATGAATAAACTCAAAAACTACTGGACCGATTTTAAAAATTCTTTCAGCTTTAGAAAGCTACATTATCTGCGATTAACATAGGCTATATTTTATTTTAGAAAAAAATAGGGATCCGTAAGATATTTGGGTTTTTTGGGTACGCGAAGTAGTTCCCTCAGGACGCGGGTGAAACCGCTGGAAACGGCTAGTTCTAAATACGAGTATACTTCGTTGGTATTTTTCTTAAAACTGCTAACAGCATTGCTCTAATTTCCTTAAAATCCTTCCACTGAGCTCATTGTCCCTTCAGTATAAATACCCAACAAGTATCGGATACGTGTTAATACCGTTACAGTGGATAATCCGATTTGCAGCGATATCGCATGAACAGTTTGCTGGTGCATTGTCGCTGAGCGTTTTAATTCACTTTGTATTGGAAGTAGGTGATGCGTTTAGTGACGGCGACGTCGATAGCGTGTGAAGTAATGAAGTTTCTGTTACATCATTTTAAAGACAGTGACTGGAAGTAGTTTTTGCCTTTTTTGTTATAAATAAGAACGACCGAACTAGGCATAATGTAGCACGGTACTTGATAAAATAGTCAATGTATATAGAAGTAATAAACGGTGAACTAACGGTGAAGCGCTTAGAAGCTAGCTTAAACCACAATTAATAGTTGTTGTTGAAAAGGTTTGTAACAATTATTGCAATCGCCATAATAGAAATGTAGCTGTGTCTAGGTCAATTATTATTTGCCAAAAGCTAAATAATTTTCAAGATGCTTTTAAAACACCATTAAACAAGACTGAAACCAAAAGTAAGAAAATAATATGGCATTCAGTAGTTCTGTATATCAGTAAGCTCAACCTTGAGAATGTCCCAAATCTAGAAACAGGCGACACCCATATTAAGACTTGTCTGGTACAGAATTACTAAATTGCGTAAATTGGTGAGCGCGTCCAGTAGTCAATTTACTCAGTACCTAGTCCAGTCTCAATACCTACAATAAACAGACGAACAAATTGATTAGCCACAGCCAACTGATATTCGCAACTGTTCAACCTCAGCTCTCCAATAAGCACCAGTACAAATTACTGTGAAATTGAATTTAAGATACAATTGGATGATTGTGCCTTGTTCAAACAAAATCATTGAGATATAATGGATATTCGGGTGGCAAAAACTATTGATAATGATTTTAGAAAAGCGTAAGTACTTTGTAGTAATGCAATTGTCTATATATAACGGGATACGGCCAATTTCACTAAAGTCATTATTGTGTTAAAAATATGTACGCCAAAATATACCTAACTCTAAATATAAGACAATATAAGTTACTTTGACTTGTCTTAATAATTTTTACGAGGGTCGATGCTTTTAAGGCAAAAATGTTAAAAAACCAAAGCGACCTTCACCTAATTTCTGAGTACTAGGACGATAAAGTAATCAACAACTTTTCCAACGGCCTAAAGAAACTGGGTCCAGAAATTAATTTGGAACATTACAGAAGCCATTCATATCATTGCAACCCTATTAAATCCAAGAGCTTCAAATATATTTTCAAACTTGCCACCTTATTTTGCTTTTATGTGAGAAGTAACTGAACTTTATTAAACAGAGGGTAGAAAATTGACTTCTATATATATTTTAGTTCTTCGCAGATTGTTTGTTAATTAAAAATGGTTACAAGCATCGCTACATTTTTCGTACGACGTGCGAAGACCTTCTGGAATAGTCTGGACACAATCTTCTTGCATATTCGCTTGATAGTCCAAACAAAAATTAAAAACGGTTCGAATTGAAGAGTGCTAAAGAATAAACTTCTATTACCGAAGAAGCATAATGTGCCACAAAAACTACGGCAGAATACTTATATTAAATTCTTGTGTCAGTGCTATTGCATTTGTTATGTTCTATGGAACGATGGATGGACTAGGATTTATAGATGCTCCCTAACCGGAACTAATTGCTTGTAACGCTACATTACAGATTCGATTCTGAGCATTTATCTTAGTGGATGTATTAATGACTCTCGTCTCATCCTTTGCTGATGTAATGCGCGAATTGTATCATTACAGGTTCGCCTTCCTTTCTGTTGTAGTTCTCGAATTTGTAACGTTACATTACAGGCCGTTGCTTCAGGTAAAGAACCTGAGGTAAGAAACCTTAAAGAAAAGAAGGATTCATTGCTTCAATCACCATCATGCATAATATCATGATCTTGATACTTATTCGGTAGTACCAAAGACACTAGCCATTATCATCAAAATATCTCCACAAAAGTCAATTTAAGTTAATAACGTAATTTAATACAAATTGGAGAGAGGCCACTTCCTTCAATTTGGTAAAATTGCTCGTCTTCGACCATTTTGATTACAATACTAATTTAGAAGAATTTAAGATGGTTCGTAAATTCTTATGTGAAAGTTGAAAAGAAAAATGAAAAATACTCTCATAAAATATGACTATTAAATGACTATACCTACTTAATACTCCTAAAGAAAGCAAAACCTGAAAATAATAACAACTTAGGTAGGCAACATTCCAACATGTCTGTCAAATGTCTCAAGAGAACTGTGTTTGAAAACTTCAAAATTATCGTGGTTAATATATAGAAAGCAAGATAATTTGATATTCTTGCTATATTTTCCATTTTTCACAGCTGTTGAAGTTCTCTAGTATTTTTATGGCTTATTATATAGTCCTAGGAGTAACGATTGGTTATTGAATGTCACCAAAAACCTCCTAAGCGGCTGGATTGATTGTGGACAAAATGTTGTGTGTTCGCATACGCACCAAAGATGGGTTAGATTAAAAATTGAATACTATCACGGTTAGTGCCGCTACTTTAATATAAAGAATATAAATAGAGGCGCCCAGTTTATAAATAAAACTTCCAATTTATTTTCCTAAAACGACTTTTGTCGTTATGTTTATTATTTTCCTTTGAGTGATTTACATTTCCTTCCAGAAAACCTTGTAAAGGAAACGGCTCCAAATTGTCTCGTTCGAAAACGAAATCGATTCAGATAGGGATTTTATCTTAATTGATATCAAGGGACGTCGCAACAGCTTCAGAGGTCGGTTTCCAAGGAGAACCATCAAAGAGAATCTTGTATTACATTTCGCCGCTCCCAACTCTTTGTCTGCCATCTTCATTAGAAGTCTTTGTACGTTTAGAATACAAAGCTATTATTATTTTTAGTAATATTCTTTAATATCTTATACTAATATATAAAGCTGAAGAGTTTGTTTGGTTTTTTGTTTAGTTGAACGCGCTAATATCAGGAACTACCGGTCCGATTTAATAAATTCTTTCAGTGTTAGATAGGTCATTTATCGGGGAAGGCTATGGGCTATATAAGTAGCCTTAAATAACGCGGGTGTAACCGCGGGCATCATCTAGTTTATCATAAATGAATAGTGTCGTTGAACTGAATAATTTAGGTAAGTAATGATAACTATTCACGTCATGCTGCTGGGCTCGGGTTTCTTATCACTATACGAATAAACAGTAGGTCACCAGGCTAGCCAAGTGTGTGTAGGCAGACCTGACAGGCTTCCGAGAACATAATGGAGAACTCTCAGGCATGCAGTTTCATTCACAATTTTCTTCATTAACTGATTGAGCTGACCTGGCAGAATACACACCATAACAACACGAAATTTGGCACATAATACTCAGTAGACTAGGTGTAAGCTGCCAATTGAGGGTAAAATATTTTTATGGGTTTTACGCGATTGTTACACTGAAATCAAACTACGGTTTACGGATTCTATCGCGATATATAGTAAAAAAGAAGTGAAATGTGTAGAAAGATTGCTACGGCAAGGTGGATAGATTCTCCCCTCCGTTGGATCTCCACCTTGTCGTGGTGGGGGGGCTTAGTAACCGTGGTTAGGTCACCCACGGTGAAGCTAAGCGAGATCCCAAGAGTGGACGCTCCACGTGGGCTTGACGGAGGCCTGCGCAGGATGCGTTCAAAGGGGCGGGTGCGAGGGACAGTTCTTCTGTCCCACGCAAACGGGCGCGGTCGCGGGAGGAGAGGCGTGTCGGTGTTGCGTTTACGCGCGCCCTATCTCCCGCGACCAAATGGGGGCGCACCATTTGTTGCGTTGCGGTGGGGCCGCACAGGAAGATGCGGTGTTGTCAGGTTGCGTCCTCCCTATCCTCTGCGGCCGCTGGGTGTTTTGGCGGCGGAGGCCAACCAACACCTTCATCCGCCGCCAAGGGGGTTTTTTTCGGCGCCTGACAGTCCCCTTCTCCCTTCCCCCAGGGCGGAGGGACAGAAAAGGGGACGAAAAAGGAGGATGGATTCTCCGCTCCAACTATACACGACCAACTTTTTTATGCCTTAGCTGAAATGCTAAACCATATCAATGACTCAAAAAACTGGCGGAATAGAATTTTGTGGGAGAAAGAAGTTAGCTGTTAAATTTTAAAGCTATGGTATTTTTACCAGTGCGTCATTTACAAATGTGGCCTTCACCATGGGCTCGTTATACTATAAACTGTCCCACTGGTAGCCACGGGTTATCTTGTCACTATGAGAAGGTTATGGCCATAGTCCACCACGCTGGCCAAGTGCGTGTTGGCAGACTTCACATGTCTTTCGAGACCATATGGATAACTCTCCCCCGTGCAGGCTGCCTCACGATATTATGCACCGTTTAGCAAGCATCATCCTTTTAGCGTTATCCCAGTTTCAACATGAGGTCCGCTTACTAGTCTAACCGGATTTGGCTGAATATTAGCTTTTCCACAGACCGACTGCCTGTCTGACCTCCGCACCGCAACCCAAAAGGATAGCGATATTCCATGGTTTAGACTAGTGTCAGTTTATTTAGAAGGTACTGACGCCCTATAACGACTGTCAAAGATCTTCATGACAACCGGGACCGACGGCTTAACGTGCTCTCCGAGGCACGGGGCAAGCGATAACTGACAATTCAATAGGCACATAACTCCGAAAAGTCATTGGTGCGCGCCGTGGATTCGAACCCGATACCCTCTGCATGGCAGTCTGCTGGTATCTCCACTAGGCTACCGCTGCCTTGCACCGTTTAGCAAGCGATAATAAATAATTTAAAAGATAAGTGGCCCTATGACAAATCTTCGACAATATTCCAGAATATTCTATTCCGATAAACTCTTTGTTTACGATCTTTCTGTCTTAATACTTTTAAAATGTCAAAGCAGTCATTGTATACAAATAAAACTTCTTTGTCACAAGTGTTATCTATTCACAACGATGTTATTATGTAGTTATTATTATACATATTATCTAGAGTCATGGCACGTTGGTATAATAGCACTTTCTTGCAATTCACTGGTGCACTTTCTAGCACTGTGAACGTTTAAACTAGCGACACGGAGTGATGAATGCGAAATCTCTATTTAAATGCACTATATTTTAGAAGGGACTTTGTAGTTTTGTCATACGTTTAAGGAACATGTAAAAGCGAAACCACGGCGTAAAAATGAAAACCATCACATGTTCCAAATCTAGTCTGCTAGAGCTCTGATATTTACATAGAGGTGCATTTCCTATGGGCGCTCTGAACACAAACTTTCTGTGACCCAAATTGCCGCTTGGCGGCGTGGCAGTCGCGCTGTGACAGCTGTCTCTGCAAGAGCAAGAGAGACGAACCTTCCTCCAGTGTATCTTAACTACGAGAGCAAGAGAGACGGAGAACGACGCCAGCGCCACCAACGGCGCCAACTACGAAATAAACTGGGGCCAGATCCCACTTGGAATAGGCACACAAAATCCTTAAGAACTGCGGTTCTATGTATAAATCTGTATTCATTATCTAGGCCCTCTATTCTTGAAATAAAACAAATCACAGCAACAACAGAATAAAGAAAGAGAAGACACAGCGCTGTACATTTGGAAAATTCGCCAGGAAAAAAACTATTTTAACGAAAATACTAAGTAAAAAGAAAATACCTATTTGTTTTAATTACAAATCTCGTGACTTTCGATTTACTTTGAATAAACACTCCGATTACATATAGAATCCACGCCATTGATCTCAAACGACAAACAGAACCGATACATGTAATAGGTACCTAAGCTACTCCTAAATCCTTCTTTCGAGTCCAAAATAATGAAACACTTTTATGAAATAAACATATTTGAGTTTGAAATACAGTTTATCATAAAAGATTTATCTTGACCACCGACAACTGGACCACTAAACTAGTGAAGCAGTATGCCAAGCAATAGACAAACTGCCAGTACGAAGAATACCTCAATATTATTACAGCAGTATACCTCAAATCCCTAGACATTTTCAGATACAGTTACCATCCGCTACTTAGTATAGAATTGGATATTAAATATTCACAAAGAAAAAAGGCAAAAGAAAAATAATTTTACCTGGTTTCCATCTGACCTTCGGGGAATAAGGGATACCGACCTTTTTACGGCATTTTATGTATTATTTGAGTTTAAGCTGGGTAGAATAATATATTTACATAATGTTTTATATTTAGTTACCAAGTACAGACTGACAGATATATAATGGCCGTTGGAGCAGAAAGGTTCTGAAGTGGCGGCCACGCACCGGACGCCGGACGGCGTAGCAGGCCGCTACGCCGCCGTCCGGTGCACTATCTCTGCTACTAGCGTATCTGACTCTACTACTAGCTTGCCTACCTCTGCTAATAGCAGAGGTAGCTCTCGCAAGATATATAGCAAGATCGATCTTGAGGGATGTCTGTGTCCCGCACCGGCCGTACATAGACTGATGATGATGACAGATAATGAAATAAATCTCATGTTTACTAATATTAATATAATCGAGAAATGATTATATTTAACAAGGAGAAATACATCTTATTTGTCCCGAAGTTTCGGCATTAGTTGCACAGCCGTTATTACGCGTTCAGTCTCTAAAAAATACTTTGTGTAACGGAAATTTTGAAGACGCCATTATTAATTAAATGGGTTGAAAAAGGCAAAAAGAGAGATATCTCTTTTGCCCGCTAAAACATCCTGTAAAACATATTCCTATCCAATCTATGCATTTTTTTAGAAAAACAGTACTGATTCTAAGTCAACATAGCCTCGTCGCTTACATAATACAAAGTGTACGTAGCCTTGTCGCGTCGTTTACTTAACTGAAAATCCAGCACAACCAGTTGCAGTCATTTAAGTCCTAGTCGGCTAATTATTAACAGTGGCTTCTGCTGTGGTTTTAGATTTAGTCACGGACAGGAATCCCGCTTAGTCTAAGACATAATTCCAATAGAGCAAATTGCATGACTGATTGTGTACGTCCTGTCTAGGACAGAAAATCAGAGCATGAAGCGAGATACGAACTATGGACCGGCGGGACACTTTTAAAAAATAAAACCCTCGGACTACTGTCCGGCTTAGAGGTTGAAACATTTTTGTTTGTCTGTTTGTTCTCGCTAATCTCTGGAACGGCTGGACCGATTTTAACGGGACTTTCACTGGCGGATAGCTGATGTACTAAGGAGTAACTTAGGCTATAAATTAGCCGAGTACGCGAAGTAGTACCCTCAGGACTCGGGTGAAACCGCGGGAAACAGCTAGTCTTACATATATCTCTTGCCCGGTTTTCTATAGCTAGACAACAGTGCCAAATACCGGGTTGTAGTTGTTTGGATATTTTTGACACGAATGTTGAATTTCATATACCTAGGTAATATTGACTAGACGTACTCTCTAGTCTATTTGCATTCTCCGATTTGCATAAAGAATCCACGAATCTACTTTGATAATCACTCCACGATACAATACATGTGCCAAATTACAAGCCATTCCCCGCCCTTAACTCAAAACATAATAACCCTTCAACAACAGACTAGATCTATAAAGTACAAAAAATAATGTTCAAACGACCAACAATGGTCCGGCACACAATGGCACAAAATAAAGAGACAATTATCATAGACACGTACGTCTTACGTGATGTGTGTGTCAAACGGGTCCGAGGCACGCGGTGCCTTTTTGTAGGAGAATGTATACAGTAGGGACTATTTCGTTGAGATGTTTTTGTTAGGTTTTGGACTGTTATATATGTCTTAGGTATCCAACTGATATGCCTTCACAGAGTCATAGCTTACTTTATGAGTGTCATAATTCTTTTAGCGTTATCCCAGTTGCATCCCGGGGTCCACTTTTAGCGTAACCGGATGTAATTTAATATTAGCTTTCCCATAGGGCGACTACCGTCAAAAAATATTCCATGGCAATTTAAGCTTAGTATAAGAGTCTCATTGCTTCTATATACTTATCTATTAAAATGATAGAATAGTGGTTAGACAAATGGCAGGCAAAAATGCACATTTTACCCCAGTGATAAATATGGTGTTTAATATTATGACCACCATAAAATGCTTTGATACCCTTAGTTCTTTAACCAAAAATATATACTTAACACCAGAAAATAAAGTCTAAAATTACAATAGTATTAGCTATTTTAGTCACGACTGCACTTTAAATTGTATTCGAACACCAAATGTAGTAAATTATCACATTTCAGGTTCTCTTTTGACCATTAATTCAAAAATAGGAGCCCTGCGAAGCAGAAGAGAGGGTTTTGGATGGAACTGTGATGACGCTAGGACGATGATGATGCATGTTAAAATGTGTTTTAAGTGTTGTATGATTAAGATTATTCAGGTAGTATTATGAAGACACTAGTCAATGACATTAACTTAATTGCCTACAGAGGATCTTCACTGAACTATATATATACATAATTATACAATGTTGTTACGTTTACCTATGACAGCATCTCTCAATTATAAACTGTAGAACCAAAATAATTCCAGCCCTATTCTTAGAGCAAACATTCTTAACAATGTAGAAATGATTATTCTCGTAATTCAATTAAAACACAGCACGCTTTCTGAACTCAGAAATAACTATATGATTACGACGTTAAGCGCGATGCGTCTTAATTTTACGTATCTGTTGCGTATCAAGAATTTATATATCACAGACAAAATCTGCCTTTAACGCTAAGTATATGAAGTATACATTAATGGAAACATTAGTCTTCCAAATTGGTCTATGGTCGGATGTTTCTGGTTGGGTTTAGACCTATGAAAATTATAATATTACTAGAGGACGCCAGCAGCTACGCCTGCAGTTTTTGACATTATCGCTTTCATACTAACAAATAGCATAGACAGCGAAGGAAAAGCAAACTTGCTTAAACTGTGTACCAGTTATTTCCAAAAACTCTACTAATACAAGGCCATACGGTACCCGTTAAAAGACAACACAATCAACTAACAAACTCATACAAATATGGCTACGCAATTAGCCACACTAATTAAACTTACAGTACTTTCCTTACGGTATAACACCCACGCTGCAATCGATACACCAAATATCGATACAGCAATTTATTATTTCGAAACATACATCATCGATACATCGAAATGATTGACTCATTGCATTCAAAGTAATTGGCAATCAGTGCGATATTATTTATGACTAGCTATTGATCACGGCTTCGCTCGCGGATGGAAATATATTATCTTTTAAAGCTCTAAACACTAAGATTAAACATATTTGTCTGCTATAAACTGCCTCGTTGGTCTCGCGGCATAAATGTGCGCGTGGGATTGGGAGGTCTCGGGTTCGATTCCCGGGTCGGGCAAAGTGTTATTGGGTTATTCCGTTAGGAAATTCTCAGTAACAGCACGGAGTCTGGTAATGTGCCCGGTACGGCAATAGGCTCGCCCCCTACTACGTGGGACCTAAAAATTCATGGCGAAATGTGGGTGTAATATTACACCTCTGCCTACCCCTTCGGGGATACAGGCGTGAGTCTATAAAAAAAACATATTTGTAACCTTTAATAAAACAGCTGGTTTTTCGATGTCATTCTCAATCTTCAACTATTATTTTCGTAAGAAAATTGGGCTCAGTGGCGTGCCATTGGAGAGGCCAATATCCTGCAGTGGGCTATGGCAGGCTGATGATGATGAAGAAATAGTTGACTTTAATCTTCTCAGAGTTTTAATATATTCATTTGCTAATATTCATCAAATTAAGTCTTGCCATTCAGACGTAAAAAGGAAACATACATACTCACTAATGCATTGACAATATTAGTACTTGGAAGAATAATTATGAATCGCGGTGAATTTTGTCGATTCCAGTAAGTAATATCGCGTACTCAGAACAGGTAAAGATAAGCGAATGCAATATTTTGATAAGATAAATGTTGCATTAATTTAACAAGCAGTGTGCCTTCAGTCAGTTTATTTTACATAAAGTCCAATACAAATAATATCTTTGGACAACTCGCACTTGTTCCAAACTAGGTAGCTGAAGCCTGTTCTATGACAAGAGGAAACACTACGGGCGAGAGAATTGAAAAATAGGTATTTGTAAAATCTATTGCAGTCGCGCAGCCTCAAGCCTCCCCCCGCAGAGCGCCATAGAGACAACTGCAGCTTTGACCAAAAATACCTATTAAATGTACACAAAATCAACGTTTCGTATTCCCTTGATTCCTTCTCCAAAACTTCATCGCTTTAACTAGTTTTTTTCATATTAAATTAAAGAAAGGCTTTGGCCGTGTTCCTATGTTTTCCTTTTTTTAAATAATCTAACCAAATTTGTTTTTTGGATGTTTGAACACAGCGGAAAATCTAGCCAATTTTTGAGGTATTTGAAGGTTCATATCTTTTTTAATATTTAATTTATGAGAAAAAGGATAACATAGGGACATGCCCAATCGGGGCCCTACATCTTTTGGAAAAAAATAATTGCTCTACTGGCACTATCCAGGGAGAAACAGGAGACTACGTTTGTATGGAAAAACGGCCGTTGTGTTTCCTCTTAAAATACATACATGTATACTTCTAGATAAATTACACCCAGACAAGCACAAAATATCATGCTCCTCACGCAAAGATTCGCACTAGGTGGGAATTAGAGTCACTGATTACTAGACCAATAAGCCGGTCAAAACAATAGGTTACAAGATGCATTGATTCGGCACTAATTTTCTGGTAGACAGTTTTTAACAGAACTATGGCTCGTTAAACGGCGAGAAAACACCTGCATACTTGAGAGTTCTCCATAATGTCCTCGAAAGGCATGTGATGTAAATCTAACAACCCACACATGGGCAGCATGGTGGACTATAGCTCAACCCCTCTCTAACGGGCATTTTCAATATTCGATCCATACATGGATTTTGAGATTCGAAATTCGTGTTTGACATATTTTGTATGGAGCTTATGTCAAAAACGAATCTAAAATCTACAGGTCTTTCTATAGTTCGAATATTGAATTCCGTAGTAAATGAGATGGGGGCTAATATTATCACATTATTTAACGATTTCGAGTAATCCCTTCTTAGCGCTGGCTTACACTACCCAACCAGTATACATGCTAAATATTAGCTACTTGCGCCAAGCATTTTCAGCTGTGTCTGTCAGTCAGTCAGTATCGCTAGATATAAGTGATTGAATTAACTAGAGTTGAAATATTAAATAGGCCGGTCCATTGCCAAGATACAGAAACCTTCGATCAACAATGTTTACCGAAGGCCTCACGTAACAGACGGACTACTAGCAACTCTATTCTCCACATGACGTGCGAGCGTAGCACACGTCTTGTATTCATATGTAAATCAGTGTTGCCAGAAGGTTACATTTCTTACATTTTTCGTAACTTTTGACCCCTTCGCGTAACATGTAAGTAATTTTTATATTTAAGGTGATTTTCGTAACTTTTGAGAACAGCGAGACTTGTAATACTATATATTTATTGCGAACAGTTTGCAAACGCATGTCTGTTCAATGCATCCAAATTGAAATCACCTAAAACTGGCTCGTCTAAGAAAAAGAAATGGCTCTTAATGGAAAGCTCAATGACAAAATGAGCAAAAGAACAAGTACGTCAATCTAATATTAGTTGTTAGTTCAGAGTAAAAATAACAGATGAACTACCTCGTAGCTTTGGTTCAAACTAATAAAATAATTTAGGTGCTAGACTAAATAGCAACAACGTTTTAGCCTAAAATTAAATACTTACACCATAAGACATCATAGATTCTTATTTTCACCTCAAATACACGTTAACAAAAAAAACACAAAATGTAACTTTTGTAGCTAAAATGTAACATTTCAGTAAACGAAACGTAACTTACGACTTAAGGCCCTGGCAACACTGATGTAAATATAAACGTACAACAGACTGCCTCTGAACAGTCTTCGTTACTGTTGAACGGTGTATTACGCTTACATTGAACTGGATAAATGTCAGATGGCACGCAATAGAAACAAGTCCTCAGAAAATAAGACTTAAAATATCGGGCGAAAAGGCTGCGGGTCCAAATTCACGTGTAGTCTGGTTTCACATCACACATGGCTTAGAATAGTATAATTAAGTGTGGTGCAGAACCACCCCACTTAGCTCACCTATTCTGAGCCATGTGTGATGTTTCGATGTTTGTAAAGTCTGTCTTGCTTGACGCAGGGATGATCATTTAAAATCGAATCTATAATAAGGAAAAGTAAAATATTAAAGATTTGATTTTACCAGCATATTCCACTTAATTATGCATGTATGCTATTGAGCTTTCCTTTATTGACCGATCCGACACCGACGAATCGACGTATAGTTTGTAGGCTACGCCATAATCTTCGACGTCACGGCGCAGATATTCGCTTTCAGGGAAGTCTGATTCGGTGTAGCGCTGCATAAATCTTTTGTAATTTAATGTACTCTAGCGATATCTAGTGGTCATCGATGGAACTACGATGACATTGCAGATCCTGAATCGCGCTATTAAAAGTTTCACACGCTACATCCTTGTCAGAAAGTCCTCCATCTAATTGGCGGAACACTCTTCCTCGTTTTTCTAAACACACACCGGATCGGTGTCGTATAGTCCATAAAAAAGCGTATGAATACGAGGTTATTCTCGTTAAAGTTTTACGTTCATTTTCACTGCCAGTTTTACACACAACTTGGAAACTATTACAATGGCAGTTCAACGTGCGTTACATTATGTTATTTCTAACACCTCGACCGTTGCACTTGGAAACGTAATTGGAAAGCATTATACTTACATCAATGGTGCTTGAACTCTCTTGGAAATCGTTCAGTTAAAGTTTATGGTGTATGTTGCATTCATATCAAATGATATTGTAGTTTAATCTCACTACTTGCAATTGCAATTATATTTGAATGAGCTTAATACTTCTTTTTTTATAGGCTCACGCCTGTATCCCCGAAGGGGTAGGCAGAGGTGTAATATTACACCCACATTTCACACCCACGTAATAGGGGGCGAGCCTATTGCCGTTACCGGGCACATCACCAGACTCCGCGCTGTTACTGAGAATTCGGAAAAAACCCAGTAACTCTTTTGCTAGACCCGGGAATCGAACCCGGGACCTCCAATTAGCAGTCACATACGCTATCCACTGGACCACGGAGGCAGTCTACTACGGAGGAGTTTAATACTTTGTGTACCTATGCAATTATGCCAATATTTTAACCGCGATTGGCCTTTATCCAGCCCTAAAGCCATCTTAAGTCAAATATGGTCGCTATCGATTAAGCAGCTTCGTCGTATTAAGCAAAAAATAAATTTACAGTTGCATCAGGAGGCGAGCGAAAAAAACGATTCCAAAATACCCAAACCAGTTAGAAATCCAAATAAAAAAATTGGTAGACGATTTTAGAGAAAACATTACAACAATTTTAATTCAGTATTTGTATTTCATAGGAACAAAAAATCTCAACACGCATACCTTCACGACGAAATTCAATCATAACAATCTCAAACAAAACTTTCTCAAACAAATTCTCAATTAATACATTCACAACAGATCTGGCGCAAGCAAGTCGCAACTTAGAACGTGTTACACCGTAACCCTAACCTTGTTTGGTACAAAATCAATACGCACCCCTGCTTACACCCCTAGCCGGTCTATTCAATAGACTATCATAGCAACCGGAACGCGACAGTTGTACAAAATGGTTCATTTTAAAATCAATATCGGTGCTTTTAAAATTATGTGACGGAGTTTGAATCGTTTTTCAATTTTTTTTCAATTCTGCTAGTGTTTTTTTATTTCAATATTATTATTTAATCTATAGATACTTAAATTTATTATACAATGGAATTTATTTACATACATAAAAAATAAATATGTACAAAAAAGGGGAGGTAAAAATACAATGTACATATTTACAAGACAGGTTTAGGCGTCGTAGAATTCCTCCGCATCGCTGTCTATTGGTAACGTGAAAGAAGGCTGGCAGCATTGCCACGCTGGATGGCAATGCTGATACGCTGGCCGAAATACAGCCCAGCCTTCTGGTCACGTGAAGCGTCGATTAGTCGTTTGGCGATTTCTCTGTACAACGTACGAGCGCTCGGGCCCCATGGACCAAGCGTCTCCATGCCAAACGGCTCAAATACGTAATTACCTATTAAATTACCGTATTTTCGCCGCTTGAGGGATTCTGCGCTTGCAGCAGCAACGCCGGCACAGCTGGCTGTACTTTGAAGATGTGATGGCGCTAGGGTATCTACGCACGTTGCGTCCCATACCAAAGGCCTACCCAACTTCCAAGGCAACAACTGTTTCAATTGTGTTTAGGGATCTTAGATTTCAATGCCAAGTTGGGTGTTCTGTGATGTCTTCACCGCATGCGAAGCCGTGCAAAATCTAGTAAATGTCAGTCATCATCATCAACCTTGTTTATTGATCTGTCTCTCTCCTAGGCATAGGTATCTTTTCATAATGAGAAGAATTAGCTCATAGTCCACCATGAATACCATGATAGCCGAGAATGTTGGCAGACTTTGCATGCCTTTCGAGACCATTATAAACTTTTAGAAATTTTCTTTTCCTCTAGATACCTACTTTCTTTAAGGCCTGTTCAGACCTAAGCGGTATTCGCTACCGTCTGCGGCAGAGAAAACCCAGTGGGTATGCGGTAATATTACTGTTCAGACCTAAGCGGTATTCGCTATCCTTGTGGGTAGAATAACGTGCGGTAGTCGAGTTTCGCTCAGAGAGGTCGCTCTGACTGCGGTACTTGATACCAAATACCTGAGCGAAACCAGCGCGGTATGGACCTCTACCCACAGCGGCAGCGAATATCGCTCAGGTCGCTCTAGCCGCGGTACTTGATACTAAATACCTGAGCGAAACCCGTGCTGTATGTACCCCTACCCACAGCGGCAGCGAATATCGCTCAGGTTTGAATAGGCCTTAAACCGTTTAGCAAGTGATAATTAAGAAATTAATACGGTCTTTACTTCCGAGTCGAGAGGAGAGACCAAAATATACTGCACTACGCAGAGGGTCTCGAGGGTTCGAATCCGCGCAGCACTTTTCAATTTACAAAGTAAAGACCGTATTAATTTCTTAATTATCACTTGCTAAGCGGTTAAAGAAAGTAGGTATTTAGAGGTAAATAATACTGTCACTAAAATATAGTAGTTTGGCAGCAGCGGTCTGCTGCCAAACTACTATATTTTAGTGACAGTATTATTAGTCTCAGGTTTCTCCATTCGTTGCCGCTTGTCTACTTTATAAGTGAAAATAACTTTTTGTAACCAGACCATGACAATTTTACTTAATAATTTCACGACTCACTTCTCATCCATGAAAATAGTCTAAATCTAAAAATAAAAATGCTCCTATTTTCAACTCATTCACTAATAAAAACACATCCTCCCGTTAATTTCGTTGAAGGTCAAACCTATTAAATATTGTTTAATTGCTACAACGCATCACTGCCTCCGTCGGTGAATGGAGCAAGCATTGCAACATGGCACGCTTCATAAAACACTGCAAATTGGTAAATAAGTTCGAACTGCGTGGAATACAGTTTCACGTCAAGGTTTTCCGGGCAGAAATACCTATAGATTGTTTAATATTTTCATTACTTCCGTAGGTAATATTAATGGATTAGGTGCACTTGATTATCTAGTAAAAGAAACGAATTCAAATCACTTACAAACGAATTGTACACTGCCGTTCGTATTGGAAATATTTTTTCGTAAATTTATACAGGTATGTGTTACATAATTGTAATCATGGGCCCAATTCTATCAAATAAATATAATTTCGATATGATGTCAGTGTCATAATTAAGTCAGAAAAAGCGTATTCTTCTAAATTATCTGATATTTGAATGAAACTGTAACAAGATCGTATGTGTCAACGACGAACTGTTTATTTTAAATTATACGAAAATGACATTAGGTTATCAGAATACCGCTTTTAAATCCATTCAAAATATAATAACAATGTTTTATAAAAATAGCAGAATTGGCCCCCATTATTACTGCCACTTAAAATGAGTAGAAATGTAAGTCACGATAGCGTGTTGCGAACCAACACATTGTTATAATTAGCATACAGACAATAATATCTAATTCTGTCCTATATATACCGGGTTTCGGGAGTAACCAGTACTCCCGAAATCCGGTCTCCAAAGTCCTGAATGCAATCATAACATACAGAGATGAAAAGCAAATTAACTGTCCATTCGCTAGAATGCTCGCCAGAACGCGCGATAGAATGCTCGCTAAAACACTCTCGTTTGTTTTTCTCTAGGTAGTGAATCAGCGAAATTAAAAACAGACGGAAAATAGGCTAGTTGACGAAAAATATTTTTTAAGTCCTTTAGATTATTCAAAAATAAGCGATACGTATTTTTTTATTTGTAAATTAAACCAAAATGACCAAGATATAGCTCATTCAAGTTACGTATAACGTCACGCCGCGCGCCGTGCTGCATTTTTTCGCACTAGGTGACGTCACACGTAACTTTAATGGGCTATATCTTTGTTATTTTTTATTTAATCGAAAAAAGAAAAGATACGTGTCCAATATTTTTTTATAATCTAAAATACGGACTAAATAAAATGTACTTAAATTAAACCAAAAATGACCAAGATATAGCTCATTCAAGTTACGTATAACGTCACGCCGTGCTGCATTTTTTCGCACGGGGTGACGTCACACGTAACTTTAATGGGCTATATCTTTGTTATTTTTTATTTAATCGAAAAAAGAAAAATACGTGTCCAATATTTTTTTATAATCTAAAATACGGACTAAATAAAATGTAAGTACTTACTTGTTTTGACCCTGGAAACTACCCTATTGTATAGATAATAATATGTCCTCAATACGCTTATGTCCGCAACACTACCTATATCAATTCCAACGGAGTACCAACGTTTCAAAAACCATAGTCTACACAAATATCGTTCTAAAACCCGAGGCAGATCACAATATCACAGAGCTACAACTTGGTTGGAACAATGTCGTCCCACTAATTGGCTGCGCGGTAAACAATACAAAACTTCTAAACATTACTGTTCACTAACTAGGTAATTGTAGAGCTTTTGATAATGAACAACGTTATTTGTCTTAGTAAATAATAAGTTGTATTAAATTTGCAGAAGTACAGTCTTTATATCGGACAGTTGGTGCCAGTGGTACCATACGATGACTTTTCATTCGGGACGTCTAAAGTGCCCAATTTTAGAGATGAAGAATTTTTGGCATCGATAATATTATATGTGCTTTAGTGTGTTTGCTAGCTTTCGAGAGAAGCCACGCATCGGTCAGGACGGAACTGTAAGGGTTCCCTGTAGTTTATCACGAAGTCTAAAAAGATAAAAATAACGTAAGACTCGAAATAGATTTCTGCATTTTCTTTCTATTCTACTTTCTGAAATGTTTCATATATTTCATCACATAAAATCTTATGATCATAACAAAATATGGTAGCAAATAACCGGGCAGAAACAAAATCAGAAACTTTAAAAAAATCCCCCAGTAACAGTAAGTAGAACAAAATAATGCATCCCCGAGTACCGCAGTAGCAGTTAGAAGCAATTACAAAGGCACTAGGTATCTCAGTAGTCGGCCTATTTACCATTGTAAGCGGACGCCGCGACCCATTTGCGGCGCATGTAGGCTTCACAATTAGTGCTAGCTTACTGTTTAAAATACACCGTTTGAAACCAGTTTAGTTCCCAGGTTTTGCCCTGTTTTGTTATTAAGCCTTTACTTGCTTTACTCAACGCATTTACTATTGTGAACAGACGATGTGACCCACTGAAGACGAATGGTTTACTTTGGGATTACATACAACTAGTTCAGCTAGCTTGCCTATTTGTGATTGGTATAGTACGCTTCCTTCGGTGCGTAGTTTAGTAGACGGATGCGCGCGGCACCTTTAGGGGCGGAACATATCTGACGGAAGATCCGTCGCGTTTTATCCGTCGCGTAACGCCAATACATACAAATGTATAGAAAAACGTTCAACCTTTCACACCTGACCGAAGATCCGTTAGTACGTCGAGCGTACTGACGGATTATCCGTCGATGTCGCGCGCACCACGCACCACGTGAATTTTGACCACTGAGTATGGAATATACATGGAGAGGGCAAATAGTCCATATAGAAAAATTACATTATACACATATATATTTTTTTTATAGACTCACGCCTGTATCCCCGGAGGGGTAGGCAGAGGTGTAATATTACACCCACATTTCACCATGATTTTTTTTATACACATATATACGAAATCGACATAAAGCCACCAAACATAGTGTTGTCTCGTTTTGTCTTAGGGATATCTGTGTCAGAAAAAAGAGATAGCCCTAGTTTACTGAATAAGTTAATCATGACTTTATTTTATTAGAAATGTCATTCGTGCCACTGTCGCCATATTTTTTGCCAAGGTTTGTGGTACATCTGCTGTGAAATCGTTGTATATCGAACATAATAATTTTGTTTTTGTGCATAAATATGTCTAAAACCAGATGAATCAGTGCTTCAGTTCAGGCTGTGTGTTTCATTACCGTATGTATGGTGCCATTCATGTCCGGTACTTTTTCAGCGACACAGTATCGATATTGGCTCTCAGAGAATATTTTGTCACATGTTTGATACAAGGGTCGTCCTTCGCTTTGCCATGTTCGCCCACATTTGCATTATGAAATAAACTAATCTGGCAAAAGATTTAATCTATGTAAAGTAACTTACTACAAAAATGTATTATTTTCCTCTGACCGGCTCCATATCGATATCGATTATATTCTGGAGTACAAACCAAATGGCAGCCATTTTAAATTGCCCAACATTTCATAGGTATGTACGCTAATTTCGTAGGTATGCACGCTAAATTCGTAGGTATTGGACATGCCATATCCATGTCATTCCCAGATCGGTGATTTTGAGTGACGCGTAGTAGAGTAAGATTCCAGGGCCGCCAGACCTTACTTATTTTTTCAGAAACGAAATGTGTAGAATAATGTAGTGTTAGTATGTGCTATGAGAGTACGCATACTTGCTAGCCTGGATCGTGGGCCAATTTTTAGGTATGAGGTTCTAAAGGTCTACGGGAATTACTGCCGTCGTAATGAGTCTGACAGAATTATTTATGATTTTAATAACATTTTTAAAAAATACCTAAAAGCCAGCACTGAGAATTT
Source organism: Euclidia mi (assembly GCA_944739405.2). NCBI lineage: Eukaryota > Metazoa > Arthropoda > Insecta > Lepidoptera > Erebidae > Euclidia > Euclidia mi. The sequence continues at coordinate 63,311,602 of OX123192.2, forward strand.
GTCTGAGTCTGAGTGTTCATTGTGTCCGTTAGTTGTATGTTTGTAAAGTCCCCCGCGACACAGGATTTATTCCTAGTGCGGGAGTTATCTTATAAAACAAAAAAAATAGAATATAAAACATGAAGAACACGATTTGTAACCAAAATCCACTTTTACCAAAGATTCTACATTTACAGTTAATGCGACGTAGAGGCGAAGAAGTTAGAACCATGAGAATGAACAGGCAATAAATCTCACGGCTACGCCTTTTAATTTCCAAACTTTATATATTAAAATATCTACATAGAAAACATTTTGTGTCATGCGCTGCAACTGTAACCCCTTCTATATCATTTGTATAAATTTTCTTAAAAACCGTAACCAAATCGTATCATCGTATTTTAATTTTGAACCTCCATACCTATATAGGAAACTAGATTTTGCCCGCCGCTTCGCGCGCGTTAAATTCGGGGTAACACAAATCTATTTTCAGTCTCAAGTTGTGTGAAGACACTGATTATTTTAAAGACTTCAGAAACTCTAAAGGGTAGGTACAAAGTAACTCGGTCAGTATCCATGACATTATCTACCGAAAGGTACAGTACACAGTACAGCTTGCGTACAGTCAAATGTCAAAGCCATGTTCTAATACATGTTCAATAAATATCTATAAACATTTTCGCATTTTTAACCGACTTCAAAAAAAAGGAGGTTCTCAGTTTGACCTGTATGTATGTATGTTTGTCCGCGATTATCTCGCGTTTGGCTGAACCGATTTTGATGCGGTTTTTAGAAAAGTATTTGTTACACTTAGGAGAAGGTTTTAGGCCCTTAACCGAATTCAAAAAAAGAAGGTTGTGAGTTTGACCCGTATATATGTAAGTTTGCCCACGATTAACTCGAGTTTGGCTGAACCGATTTTTATGCGGTTTTCAGAAAAAATGTAAGTATTTGTTACACTTAGGAGAAAGTTTTAGTATTTTAGCCGACTTCAAAAAAAGAAGGTTCTCAGTTTGACTCGTATACATGTATTGGTTCTTAGTATGTTTATTTTTGTATGTATTGTGTGTGTGTTTGTACATGTGTTCGTGTGTGTGTGCGCGCGTGTGTGTGTATTTGCATGTGTACATGTGTGTGAGTGTGTGTGTGTGTTTGTGTATGGGTGTGTGTGTGTGTGAGTGCGTGCGTGCGTGCGTGCGTGCGTGCGAAAGAATCTAATGCGAGAGCATATTTCTCATTCTTGTCATTTCGGATTAGGCTCTGTTGTCGTGGGGATGGTTGAGTAATTTGTTCGAGTCAATATCACTTAAAGCCATGCCTTTTAGGGGTTTGACCCGACTCAAGGCAACATAGCATTGGCCTTAGCAAAGATTTTAGGCTCTAGGTCGATTACCGTGGGACTAAGTGTACATCCTTGCAACTTGTTTACCGTCACAGCCCAACTCAATATGACTGGCAACATCCGCCTCTCGATATCACCATAACCGCGATTGCCTTGATAGGTCGCTGTCACTGGAGCTATGGAAATGTATCCATCATCATCTTTAAGACCCAATGCTATTGATGGATCATCAAATAATATCAAAATGGCATCAGGCAGTTCACCTGGCTCAAGTTGATCTCTTCTTGGTGCCGGCCATTTTAATCCTTTAGGAACACCTATTGCCCCGTTCGCTAAGCCATCTGTTATTGACATATTAAGAAATTCATTATTTTAATATGTTTCGATAATAAAAAAGCATTTGATACATTAGAGTTTAACACCCTTCTTAATGCGATGAGGGAATGTGGTGTGGGAAAACCATTGAACCAGTGGTTCAGTGATTACCTCACAGCGCGTTCCTACCGCGTAAAGGTGAGTGACACACTCAGTGATAAGATAGAGGTGCGATGCGGAGTACCGCAGGGCTCTGGATGTGCACCTGTAAGCTACCTTATGCACGTTAATAGCGTGTGCAATGTGCTGCAGCACTGCTCCGCACACATGTACGCAGATGATCTGTGTGTGTTGCTAGCCGGCACCGACATGCTTGACGCTTGTCGTCGAGTACAACAGGACATAGATGCCGTCGTAAAATGGTCCCACGACAATGGTATCGTATTGAACACTGACAAAACTAAATTACTTATAGTACACTCTCCCTACTTACCACCTCCTGTTAATTCCTCGCCCCTGTATACTCACACATTCGAATGTATTCACAACAAATCGTTAAATTGTAATTGTAACCCCATAGAAAAAGTAAATAGTGTAACTTACCTAGGCATGAAAATAGACGAAAAATTTTCATGGCTCCATCATGTAGAACACTTATGTGATAAACTTAGAATACTATTGTGTAAATTGTATTATTTAAGTTATAAAGTTCCTATTAGTACATTGAGATGTTTATATTTGTCATTAGTAGATTCCATCCTCGATTACGCTTTGGATTGCTATGGTCTTACCTTTAAAACATATATTGACAAAATAGAAGCAATTCAAAACCGATTCATAAAACTACTAGTTAGTAATAAAACTAAAGAAAAATATAAAAATGACTATGCAAAACTGTACAAAATCTGTAAAATCTTACCAATTAAATTAAAGCATAAATATCTTCTTTTAGTTAACAACCATGGCAATCCGGAGATTAACTTGGAGGAGGTCACAAATAACTACAATACTCGATCGATGTCCTCCGGCAGATTTACAGTGCCAAGAGTATATAACTATTATGGAGATAGAACTTTAAAAAAACGCCTGCCATACCTGTTAAACAGTCTGCCTGAGGACATCCGTCAAGAAAAAGATAAAATTTTATTTAAGAAAAAACTTAAGAAGTATTATTTAGATTGTATTTAGTTTAAGTTCCTACCTTTATATAATTGCTTTGTAATATGTACTTTAATTTCATAACATTGTACCTGCAAAAACTATTGTTATAATAGTACGGAGACTGGATCCCACAGTCAAACCTGTTACAAGGTTTTGTGGGGCATAATGTAACTACATATAAGAATAATGTTTATTAAAAATTCATAAATAAATAAATAATAATAAATTTCTCCGGAGCATAATACGAGAGCCCACAGCCAATTCAATAGTATGTACAAGTCCGCCGCATTTGTTCGGATCAGCCGGAGCAGCATTTGCGGAGGGCGTCCTTCTGTATGTGGCTGATTCCCTATACTCATCTCTCTCTTGCAGCATCAAGCCTAAGCCCATAGGCACACAGAATAAAAGTAGGTACCTATGTCAAAGTCATGATTAAAGACTGATACTAGCAGAAAACTTTTATCACTAAAATAATTGAAGAATCTAACTATAGGTAAACAAACTATTAATTAGCCCAAAACTTAAAGTAAATGGAGTCATCATCATCATCCTCTTAGCAATATTCCAGTTTCAATCTGGGGTCCGCTTACTAGTCTAACCGGATTTGGCTGAATATTAGCTATTCCACAGAGCGACTGCCTGTCTGACCTCCGTGGCACGGGACAAGCGGTAATTAACAATTTAATACGCACATAACTCCGAAAAGTCATTGGTGCGTGTCGTGGATTCGAACTCGATACCCTCTGCATGGCAGTCTGTTGGTATATCCACTCGGCTATCGCTGCCTTAAAGTAAATGGAGTACCTATCACTAAAAAGTATGAAATAAAAATAAAAAGAAAAAAAAACTTAAAAATCGTAACAAAAATGATAACTAAAGTATTTAGTTTCTTTTTTAATAAAAGAGAACCGCCTTCAAAAAATCGACCCACTGAAAAGTATGAAATAATTTTTACATACGGTACAATCCTCTCAAATTTCCTTTCGGATTTCTCCCAAAATCTAATTACTAAATTAAACTAAATACTTAGTTTTTGAATTCGGTGCCAAACCAACAAAAACAAAAAAAATACTGGCAAACAGAGAAAATAATACGACGAATGTATCAAACCAATAAAGCCTCAAAAAATATCTGAATTAATAAAATTTAAAATAATCTACCTATATACTCTAAAAAGCAACAAATATATAAAATATATAAAAAGTATGAATTTGTGAAATAAATGCTTAATTATAAAATAATTATACTTCTTAGCTATTTAGGCTGTAAGTACCTATGTATGTAGATTGAATGCGCTAGTTTGGAAAGGATGACGACAAACAATAGGCTTTTAGAGGGATTTGGTTTGGCACCGACTTCAAAAACTAAGTATTTAGTTTAATTTAGTAATTAGTTTTTGGGAGAAATCCGAAAGGAAATTTGAGAGGATTAGGGGTACCGTATGTAAAAATTATTTCATACTTTTCAGTGGGTCGATTTTTTGAAGGCGGTTCTCTTTTATTAAAAAAGAAACTAAATACTTTACTTATCATTTTTGTTACGATTTTTAAGTTTTTTTTTTCTTTTTTAATATTAGTAGGGAAAATCGTTTCAGCCGTTTAAGCTTATTGTATAATTATTAATTTACATGTGCAAACAATTTAATCAACGTGCACAATATGACATTATGTATGACGTGACAGTACTGACAGATATATATTAGTACATGCGCAGCACTCAATTATTAGCGCATGCGTTCTTGCTTCCAAGAGGTATATTTGTGCTGTACAAACTTCTACCCTCCCTACAATCTCTCCCAGTTTAATTATTGCAACTTATGGTAGCCTATGTCCGTCTCCATGGTCCAATATATCTCTATATTAAATTTCAACAAAATCGGTTTAGCCGTTTTAGCGTGAATACGGAACATACATACATACATACATACACACTTTCGAATTTATAATATTAGTAGGGATATATTCAAATAACGCTTGTTGGCTACTATAAAAATCTCTTAAGTCCGACATATTTTTAATAGTCAAACTCGAATTACAATATAAATAACTACCGGACTTCACTGACTACATAACATCAGGGAACACGAAAAATGATTAAGTAAAAGAATATGACAGTCAAATATTGAGCTGCCCTGAGTACGACCCTGCACGAACAAACTTATATGTGTGCATAATAGCCACGCTTTTAGCAAATGTGTGCAGATACGCTCGACGCATTTTCCGTCAGATGTGTACCGACTCATTTGACGGAATATACGCGACCGAAGATACGTTCGACGGATCTTCCGTCAGATATGTTCCGCCCCTTAGTGTTACCCCACCCGGGGTATAACTTCAATGGTGTCGCCGCATGCGTCTGCAACACCAAGCACTGTGGAAAGCGAGGTGACTAACACCCGTAAGTACCTGCATAAAAATAATAAACAATCATCATCTATTTCATGTTTACTTCACTGTATGCTCTTTCAATTGAATTTGTATACAACTAGAGTTCGTCAACGGCTCCACCCGTGTTATCTATACACCTAAACCTTCCCCAGGAATCACATTATCAATTACTGAAATCCGTACAAAAAGCTGTTTGGTCGTTTTTAATTTTATCGCGTTCATACAAAAAGACGCTATCGCTTGCTAATCGGTGAAGGAAAACATCGTGAGGAAACCTGCATGCCTGAGAGTTCTCCTTAATGTTCTCGAAAGACATGTGAAGTCTGCCAAACCGCACTTGGCCAGCGTGGTGGACTATGGCCTTACCCTTCTCATAGTGAGAAGAGGCCCGTGCCCAGCAGTGGGACAGTATAAAGGGCTGATGATGATACAAAAAGACGGGACGCGTCATGGACTTCATTTTATGTATGTATGTTTAGATAAGAGAAATCAATAATTATACAAATAGATTGTTCATTCCCCAGCATTATCCCCTATAATTGAGTCACGCTTATCTGGCGGAAGCTTAACAGAGATCGGGGAAATCCCCTGCATATGGCAACACTGCCTACAGGTTTTAGTGACGCAGAAACTCATTAATTACTACCCGTTGTATGCCTTTATGGCTTTGGAGGAATAAGCGCAGATTATGAAAGGGGTCTAAAAAGACGAAACAAGAAAATAGCTCATTGAGATATAAATTCAGACAAGCACAAGTACAGAAATGCTCAAGCTAGAGCCGTAGTCGCACCTTTTGTAGGTATACCTTATGTGGGTGCCAGGCATACTTACCGCATTAAACAACAACAAATTGTAAACTTAAGATTCTGTTTTTAATAGAGTGGCATGAGTTTCTTCCAGGCTCTTCTCATAGCCCTACCATACCGAACCCGGTTGTAAAAAAAAAAGAATTGACGTTTATAAGCGTTGCTTTAGTAACCTATATGAATAAATGAGTTTGAATTTCAATTGGATTTGAATTATGGCAGAGTCACATAACAAAATCGTCCCGAACCCATGATCATGATCGTCATAGCGTCAAAAGTCGTGGATACAACCATGATAACCAGGTTGCTTTCATGATTTCGTCTGACAGACGGCAGTCGCTCAGTGGAAAAGCTGATATTTTGTCTTACAAGTATCTTGTTGGACTGGTAAGCGGACCTCGGGCTCCAAGGCGTGCAAGTCTTGGATGCAACCGGGATAACTAAGACGATGATGATGATCCACTATGAGAGATTAACAAGAGCTCACTATCACAAAAAGATACATTACCTTCTTCTTCTGCTTGCCCTGTTCCCATATTTTTTTTTTTTTTATATAATGTAATTATAGGCGGCAAACGAGCAGACGGATTGCCTGATGGTAAGCAATTACCGCCGCCCATGGACACAAGCAACACCACAGGAGTCACAAGTGCGTTGCCGCCCCTTGGTGTTGGGAAAAGGGATAGGATGAGGAGTGGGATCAGGGAGAAGGGATAGGGGATAGGGCCTCCGGCACTCTCACTCACCGAACGAAACGCAACAGTTTAGGTACTGTTACTTTACGTCGATTTTCTATGAGAGGGTAGTACTTCCCCGGTCGAGCCGGCCCATTCATGCTGAAATCAGCGAGGCTCCACTACCTTAAAAAATAAATAAATGAAAAAAATAAAAATATTACTTGGGGTCGGCGCAAAATGTCTTTCTCGTCCATTCTCTCCTGTCAGACGTCATCTCATCATTACTCCCTTTTCATGTCACTCTTCACACAATCCATCCATCTTTTCTTTGGTCTTCCTCTTGCCTTATATCCCTCAACTCTCCTCTTCATCACCAAAAAGAAACATTACCTGCAGAAGCTAAAAATAATTTGTGAGTCAAATCGTTAATAACTATAATCTTCTGATAAAAAAGCAAATTAATCAGAATCACGCAGCGTTTCGAACAGTAGCAGTCCTTGCGAAAAAATGGTGTCCGTTTCGATGGCGCGGCCATGACGTTATTTTCTTTTTTAAATGATAACAAGATTTTGTAAAAATTTGTAAAAGTAGACTCCCAAAACCATAAATTTGTCAAAGCTATGGTTAAAAAGTTATAAGGGTTTTACCGTGGCCGCGCCATTGAAACGCTCCGAACCGCGCGGCCACGGAGATCTTTAAAACTAAGCATTGCAGAGACCTGAAATTTTGGTAAGTAACAGATTGAATTTGTAAAAAATTTGTAAAAATATAGAAAAAAATCCTGAGCTTATATTTTAGGAGCTGTGAGACTAATACGCCATGGCCGCGCCAATGAAACGGTGAAAAACACATTTTCGCCGATATCTCGTTGAAAAAGCAACGCCGACGTCTGAAGTTTTTTGTAAAACCCACATTTGAATTTGTCAAAACTAGTGAAAATACAACAAAAAATCCTAGGTTTATATTTCTGGAGCTATAAGACTAATTCGCCATGGCCGCGCCATTGAAACGGTGAAAAACACATTTTCGCCAATATCTCACTGAAAAAGCAACGCAGACGTCTGAAGTTTTTTGTAAAACCCTGATTTGAATTTGTCAAAACAAGTAAAAATAAAACAAAATATCCTCGGTTTATATTTCTGGAGTGATAAGACTAATACGCCATGGCCGCGCCATTGAAACGGTGAAAAACACATTTTCGCCGATATCTCACTGAAAAAGCAACTCGGACGTCTGAAGTTTTTTGTAAAACCTGGATTTGAATTTGTCGAAACTAGTAAAAATAAAACAAAAAATCTTAGGTTTATATTTCTGGAGATATAAGACTAATACGCCATGGCCGCGCCATTGAAACGGTGAAAAAATACGTAATCGCCGATATCTCGCTGAAAAAGCAACGCAGACGTCTGAAGTTTTTTGTAAATCTCGATTTGAATTTGTCAAAACTAGTAAAAATAAAACAAAAAATCCTAGGTTCATATTTCAGGAGCTGTAAGACTAAAAAATACGTAATCTACAGCTCCTGAAATGTAAACATAGGGTTTTTATGCGCATTTTCACCAGTTTTGACAAATTCAGATCTAGGTTTTCAAAAAACTTCAGACCTCTGCGATGCTTTTTCAGCGAGATATAGGCCATTACATATTTTTTTACCGTTTCAATGGCGCGGCCATGGCGTATTAGTCTTATATCTCCAGAAATATGAACCTAGGATTTTTTGTTTTATTTTTACTAGTTTCGACAAATTCAAATCCAGGTTTTACAAAAAACATCAGACGTCTACGTTACTTTTTCAGCGAGATATAGGTGAAAATGTGTTTTTCACCGTTTCAATGGCGCGGCCATGGCGTATTAGTCTTATAACTCCAGAAATATAAACCTAGGATATTTTGTTTTATTTTTACTGGTTTTGACAAATTCAAATCAGGGTTTTACAAAAAACTTCAGACGTCCGAGTTGCTTTTTCAGTGAGATATAGGCGAAAATGTGTTTTTCACCGTTTCAATGGCGCGGCCATGGCGAATTAGTCTTATAGCTCCAGAAATATAAACCTAGGATTTTCTGTTGTATTTACACTAGTTTTGACAAATTCAAATCTGGGTTTTACAAAAAACTTCAGACGTCTGCGTTGCTTTTTCAACGAGATATCGGTGAAAATGTGTTTTTTCACCGTTTCAATGGCGCGGCCATGGCGTATTAGTCTCACAGCTCCTAAAATATAAGCTCAGGATTTTTTTCTATATTTTTACAAATTTTTTACAAATTCAATCTGTTACTTACCAAAATTTCAGGTCTCTGCAATGCTTAGTTTTAAGGATCTCCGTGGCCGCGCGGTTCGGAGCGTTTCAATGGCGCGGCCACGTTCAAACCCTTATAACTTTTTAACCATAGCTTTGACAAATTTATGGTTTTGGGAGTCTACTTTTACAAATTTTCGCAAAATCTTGTTATAATTTTTTTTAAAAAAAAAGGTCATGGCCGCGCCATCGAAACGGACACAAAAAATGAGCGAAGCCAGTAGAGCACATAAGTATTCATTTTATCTTGTTTTTTATATACGCGTCGTTTATTCTCGTAACACGATGCAATACTTTTGTAACGTTTAATTGGCTCAAATATTGCCGACATTTTCACAACGAGACAACTAATTGACAACGTCATAAAAAAGAACATTTTATTTTTGTAGATAGATATTTCAAGGATTAGGTAGAGTGCGGTAGGTATTCCTTTTAGAGTAAGATCACAGGGCCGCCAGACCTTACTTATTTTCTCAGAAACGAAATGTATAGAATAATGTAGTATGAGTATGTGCATCATAACGCTATGAGTGTACGCATACTTGCTAGCTTGGATCATAGGCCAATTTTTAGGTAGGAGGTGCTAGAGGTTAGTAATAATTTAAAAAACACTAGAAAACACGCTTAATTATAACTGCATGTAAAAACAAAAAATAAATTATGGATCGTTCAAGTTGTCTCTATTTCTGGTCTGAAGTGTTAACTATGTGCTTTTACTTAATTATAATATTTGATTGTAAAAGCGTGAGGCGCTGGAACAGGAAATACGTTCTTGTTTAACTTGTCCAAAAATCAAGTGAACAGATGTGACGGGAAGCAGTTTACACAGATTGGCGCTCTAGCTGGAGTCGCAGCACAAGTAGTATGTGCCTCTGCATCAAACTGTCTGTTCAAAGTACCAGTTTGTCGAACTCAGACAAAACGATAAAACAGCGAGGAAAACGATATTCACCGACATTTTTAACGCCTTTCAGGAAGTTAAGTCATAAGGGTAATGCGTCAACAGTAGCAAAATTTAGAGTTCTTGGCGGTAATTTTTACCAGACGCTTTAAAGCTTCCAAAAAAAGTATGGTAGCAATCGGTAGAGACCGCTAGGAGGCGCATTTAGAAAATATATGGTAATTGTTCCCGTTGACTAATCTATCATCTCATCAGTTCATCACCGTAACAATCGAGTGCAAACACGGACTAGACCCTTTGTCTTGATTTTAATATATAATAATCAGGAAGTATTTCACTAATCATTAAATCGTTTTCCGGTTGTATATTCAGGTAAAAAATAATCTTAATCTTTTTCTATACGAACAATTATATATAAGTATCTAAACGAATTCATGGTCAAGTTCACGATTCTAAGATACCTACATGACAAGAGTTCAGGTATCAGCGAAGCAATTAAATTTAAAAGCAAATTAAATAATAAAATGGCGAATACATTTATTTTGAAGAAAAGGTGAAAAAACAAACCATTAAATTACTTTTATTTAGTAGCTAGACGTTGAATCGAGCTAGTAATAAAAACAGACATAACAGAACAGCGGGTTCACTGACCGTTGAAACAAGACTAATGTGTTGCCAGCGTAAATTAATTAAGCGAAAAAAGAGAAAAAAACACAGGTAGTTTATTATCCAACCTGTTTTTGAAGCTAGTGTTTCGTATTTTCTAGATTTGATGGCCCATATGTGCAGGAATGCAAGCAGAATTGATTGTGTGGTTAACGTTGCGAATTCGATCATATAATAGGACGACAATGTTGCCACTTAAAAAAGATGAAACAATCTCAACAAAGAATAACCTAGGACCTAGGCCTATACAGCTATTGCTGCTGCACTGCTAGTCATAGCCTCCATCAAGATTGAAAGATTTCATTCAAACTGATCAATTCTGAGCTCGTTTCCGGCCGGTTCCCGAAAGGAATACACACCACTACTCAAGTCAAACCATTTATGGCAAGGATGAGCAACCAATGACATGCCAGTCAGTGCCAATAAAAGTCACAAATCTGAGTACTGGATCAAGACTTATAATAAGATACTAGCTTAGATCTGCGGCTCCGGTCGCAATTGATAAATTGTATTCGCCAAAAATCCTTTAGTCTGATTAGTTCAGCTGTTTCTTGTAATCGAATTAATCGAATCAAACATATAAAAAAAAATTATGTCGATCTTTGACGGCCACTTATAATCAACGTATTACTTCTTTATACGTTCGCCATCCTTCCTTTACGCGAGCTATTTACGAAACACAAAAGTTTATCCCATAAGCCTCGCCTCTATGTTATGGGCTATGTGGGTTTCATAACATCAGCGTGGGGGCGACGTGACGTAAACCACTCCGCCATCTGTACAGTATTAAAAAAAACTCTCACTTGCTCTGAAAAATTACCTTTAAAGTTTTCGTTCTTTACTATTTAACGTTAGACAGGCAGAGCTCACTGACGTCCACACAACGAAAGAAAAATGTGACGTTAAACGCAACGGAAAAATATAACGTCTTAAGTATATCCCAACTACTTAGGAGGTGGTTTCCTTTGGGAGTTGAAGAAAAATGAACGCATCATAATGTATGACAGCTCACACTAAACTGTAGTAAATAATGCATTGACCCGCCTACCGAAACATGTTGAATAGTACTTAATCATCATGTTATGACGGAAACCTCTCACTTGTTATTCTGAAAATCTTTTCTTCTATTCCAACGCTTTTTTTTAAGTGTTAGACAGGTAGAGGTCTCTGACGTCCAACTATACAAAGAAATATAACCTTAAGTCATAGAAGTAACACTAAATAACAACAGCGGTTGCTATGTTTGATATCTTCTTTCTAATGGCACATGCAGTATGATAGAAAGAGCTGTCGATAGGTTTAGCAGCACGCTCTTATAGCAGCGTCGTGGTAGCCAAACAGTAGACAAAACATAGAGTTAGGAAACCGAGTGTTGTTCGTAACAGTGATGATTTATCGATAAATATTTTTGGTCAAATCTCTAACTTTAGTATGTGTCGATATATTTAAGCCGTAGAAGTAAACAACTAAAATATTGAAATTGTAGTTTTTGCAGTCGACGCCGGACAGTGTTTTGCAAAGACTTACCAGACAGACAGTACTAAAAAATTTCACGTGTTTAATTGTTAATTTTAGCCATAAAATCTATTGACAAAAAGTATTCATAAACTAATGAGCGATGCGTTGCGATGAGATGCTAAGAAACTGTCACTTAGATTATGTATTGTACGAATTATACCAGATTGGCTAATGCGGCAGGCTTTGGCAATTTGTGTGCGTCGCATCATATCACGTGGCTTGCTATCGCTTACGTTGGACACTGCTCGATTTTTTTAGAGCTGTAATGATGTGTAATGATTCGCCTTTATGTAAATATTAGTACAGCAGTGAACTACTTTGACAACCCAGTTGGCGTGAGTGCAACCGATTGCCACGCCGAAGCTTGCGGGTACGATTCAGTTTTACATTCATGTCCGATAGTTTGTTTGCGTATTTATCCCTCATTCAAAATACATCGATATCTCCTTTCACTGTCAAATGCCATCACTCCTTAAGGATGGGATTTACAGCTCGGCTATTTAGAGAATGCAGTCAAAGATATGAGTTTGTAAGGAGTCTATGCCTCTTTAAATGGGACGCGTAATTTGATGTTATGATTAACCAACTAAGACCAACTGACATTACATGTTGCACGTTCAGTATAAGGAAATATGGCGAGCATGTTCTCTCTAGTCTAAACGTCCAACCTCTCTGCAACTATACGCAACGAAAGACAAATGTAGAGTCAAACGTAACGAAAAAAGATGTCGTCTCAAGTATCTCAACTACTTAGGAGGAGGTTTCCTTTAGGAGCTGAAGAAAAATGAACGCATCATAATATATCGAGCCATGACCGCCGACTTATCGCAAGCGACAAAAACCAAATTTTACAGGAGAAGGTTTTTTTTAAATATCTTTACGATTAAATGTGCTAGTAAGCTGAAACTTCACATAGAACTATAGTTTTTGGTCACTTATGGATTCCAGTCACAAATTTAGAAAAAAAATAGGTTTTTAAGGCTTTTTTGGCGCTTGCGATTATTTTGCCGTTCGTAATTAACGACTTTGCGCTACGTTCAGGCATTTAATTGTACTTACGATAAAAATGTTTCTTAAAAATTAACAATAAAATTTAACGCAAATGACTAATAAGTCATTATAATCTTACTAATAATATAATTATTATAAATGCGAAAGTTTGTTTGGATGCATGTATGTATGTTTGTTACTCAGTCATGCAAAAAATACTGAACGGATTTGGATGAAATTTGGCACACAGGTAGTTTATGGATTAACACAGGATAGTTTTTATCTCGGCGATCATGCGGGTGACATCGCGGGATGCTGTAGTAATAGTATAAATTAGTAATAATAATAATATAATAAGATACTATTTTAAAATAAAAAACCATTGTGGTCAAAATAGGTTTATTATTTTTGAAATCTGACATTTGGTGAGATGCTGATCAATGTCTATAATTAAACGTTTAATTTTCACTATCAGTATCATCTGCATCTGATTCGGCTAATACATCCGGAGTTGCTCCATCATGTCCCATATTAAAATATTCTTCATGGTACCTACTTGGAATTATATTTTTTTTACATAGATCCACCAGATCTTTGTACTTTGCAGCAGAGATTGTGAGTTCCTTGTGGTATAGTTGCGCTGGTCCATTAAAGACACTAGCAGCATTTGCTCTTGATCTAATGATCAGGTCGATATTAATTTCATGTTTCTCGCTGTCTTCGAAAAAACCATTCTGGAATGTGATTATGGGATTGTTTTTTTGGAAATACACTATCCTTAATGATTTAAAAGCTATTTTAAATTTCGTGGGCAATAAAACCTGTGAGAAAGATTTCCAATCCAAAAAATCAGAGTACCTTAATACCCTAACAACATAGCCTGTCGGATCAGATCTGGCATTTGTGATCATAGTTGGCCATTCAGAAGGAGCCCACACTGTTTTATTGCGGATAAAATTTTCAACAGCACTATGAACGGAGTCTACTGGCATCATTGTGTGTCCCGGTAAGAGGTAAGTTACTTTAATCTCTCTAATTGTTTTAGATGTTTTCAAGAAATGAATAATCATGGCTATCATTGGACGGTTCCTATTCTGTCCGGCGCAGCTATCTGCATATAGATTTATGGTGGTATGGGTACCTTTGCTGTCTAAGCAATTCAAATATTGAAAAATAACTGTCACAATTTCGTTGCAGCCTCTTTTTCCTTGACACTCACCCCACACGTAACAATATCCAGCCCTTGTACCACTTTCGTAGATACTTTCGTTATAAAATGCATATTTCCGCGAGTAATACAAGGTAACTGCTTTGCCATGTGGAGTATTGAGAACTTTTTCTAAATCAAAGCTGACACATAGGGTGGGTGAACCAGGAGTCTTGCTAGTTTTTTGGTCTTCTAAAAACAGTTGTTTGCATTTTTCCTTATCCAGTATATGATTTTTATATTCTGTGGTTTGTTCTAAGGCAATTCTACTTTCTGGCTCGAAATTTTTGTATTTCTCACAAAAGACGCACTTGTCTTTTTTTGGCAAATGGAAACCTAGATTATAATCATTTTTAAAAATACTTCGGAATACTCTCTTTGATAAAACTAATGAATCTAAATTATTCTGTTTTAAGTGGTCAACATACAATTTGTATAAGTTCGTAATGTTCTCAAATTCTTGTGGTAAATATAATTTTGTAGATTTGTTACGACAATAGTGAGATGGCACAGCAGGCAACATTTCAATGAAAGATTTTAAGTGTGCTACTTGTTCGTCATTTGATTTGTTGTGCGGATGAGGAGTCCTTCTATCTTTTTGGGCAGTATTTATCGATATATTTGCATTTTCAACGGTATACCTTAAAGTCATTTGAGAAATGTCTAGCGTTTTAAGTAAAAATTGCTGACATACTTTAACGTTCTCTCCTTGAAAATTCAAAAAATAATCATAAGACACATTACGAATATTACTAGTCGATCGTTTTCTGGCAATCGGTTTAGCCTTAGTACATGACAACAGAAAGTCTTTTTGTCTTTTATCACACCCCATACCCCAATAGTTTTCAAAAATATCTAGCCGATCTTCCTCACTAAATTTATCAGCACACGAATTACCACATCTTTTATTCATACATGGATTAGGTTTAACGTATTTTCCAACAGCAGCTCGCCGATTTTTTTTGTTTAAAAGCCTTTTAGGCAAAGGCTTTTTTTTCTTATACCCTCTCTTCCCAACGCAAGTCTCTTCTTCGATTTGTTGTAGCCTCTCTTCATCTAAATCACTGCACGACGAAGGCGGCTTCCATGAATCCTCAGAATCAATATCCGTAAAATCCTGGGACAACACTTGATATTCTGCTTGATAAGACTGGGAACTGGTACTCGGTTGTGGTTGTGGTTGTGTTTCATATTGTGCATCTCCAAGTGTTTGATGCGTTAAAGTAGTATCCATATTAAGAAATTCGTTTACTGCTGGCATTTCATTTTGAGAATCTAAGTCCATTAAAGTGTATGCATTGTCACTATCGGAATCACTGTAATTAACTAGAGTTTTTTTTACAGCTAAATGGGGACTTTGATTGAGATTCTGATCTGATAGTAAAAGGGATTCAGCGGTGAAATCAAAAGACGGTGATGTCAGATCATGAGGGAAAATTGCTTCCGGATCGTAGTCGTTTTCAGAAATAATTCTAGTATTGTTCTCTTCTGGTATGGAATTATTGGGAATCAACTGCATAATATTTTTTATTCTGGACTGAAACAAAGCAAAAAAACTAACTTACTATTTTGCCAATTAACTCATTCATGGTTTTATTTTATAATAAATAAAAAGCTAATCTTAACCAGTAAGTTCCAGTTGAAAAAACAAATCATCAAAAATCGGTTCACAAATAACAGTTAGATAAATACCTAGAAATATAAATAAAACGGGCATTAACTCGATCACGCTTTAGGTATACATACCTTACCGGCCGTGGTCACAAGCTGATCAAAGAACCGTCAAGCAAATTAAGGTATGGAAATACCTAAAGCATGATCACGGTAATTTCCGTTTTAAATAATTAGTGCTAATATCATGGAACGCGAAAGTTTAAAAGTAGATAAGTACCTACAAAAAAACACGTCAAACCAATCAGTATAGTAAAACACTTTAATTCAATTAATACCTATGTAAATTAATAACAGTAAGTAATATTAATTAATGGACAAAGTACCTATTTCATTATCTTAGGCAAGTACTCACCTTTGCTGCAGGCGTCGACATTTTTAAGACTAATCTGTTATCAATCACTATATTATTTACACAAATACACTACATTAAACACTACTTTTTGACAAAAACCAAAGTTATTATAATTTTAATTGCTTTTTAGCGCACGGAGATAGTTATTGCATCATAACTTTCGGCGGAATGAACTTGTCATAACACGTGTCTTAGGACTTTGTTTATAGTAACCGACCAAATAATGATGTACTCTGTCGCTTGCGATAACAACTAGTGTCCCTTACGCTGCAGTTCTTAGATGATCACGTAACTTACGATAAATGTTGATGTGTCGCTCACGATAAAATTTATAAAATTGTAGCGCTAACGATAAACTTGGTAGTTGCTATAACTTCGTTTTTACTATATTTAGGCGGGAAATTTCGACGTAGACTTGTCCGTTACACGTTTAAACATCACTAACGATAAAAAAAAGATTTTTGAAAAAATGTCGCTTACGATAAGTCGGCGGTCATGGCTCGATATGACAGCTCACACTAAAACTGTAGTAAATAATACATTGACCCGCCCACCGAAATATGTTGAGTAGTACTTAATCATCATAATATGACAGAATACTGGGGTGTAACGTGTAACGTTCGCCGAAATACCAACTTGTCACGGTATAGATCATCTTGGATGGGAAGTGGGCGTTTTCACCCAATATTAATAGCTGAAAAATTCGGTGGTACCTTGACGAACGCGTTCGTAAAGTGGCACAAGTTATAAACAGTAGTGTTCTAACGATTCTAATCTATATTGTATTACTTTTTTTTATTTTTTATTTATAGACTCACGCCTCCACGGGGATACCCCCGAAGGGGTAGGCAGAGGTTTAATATTACACCCACATTTCGCCATGATTTTTTAGGTCCCACGTAATAGGGGGCGAACCTATTGCCGTACCGGGCACATTACCAGACTCCGTGCTGCTACTGAGAATTTCCTAACGGAAAAAACCTAAAACTTTGCCCGACCCGGGAATCGAACCCGAGACCTCCCAATCCCACGCGCACATTTATGCCGCGAGACCAACTAGGCAATTGTATTACTTAAGTGAAATAAAAGTTTTCAACTGTGTTCCCGATAAAAGTCGCTACTGCTACTGTACTATTGCATATTTTCGATAAGAGAGAACAAAATTTCGTCATCAGCAGGTCATCACATCTAATCAGCCTATTACAATCCATTTCTGGGTGTAAACCTGTCCCACAGTACGCTACAATACCCTTTCTCTCGTTTTTGCCATCTAGCGTGTACCAACCGCCCTTCTCAAGTCTAGTCCATCTAGCTGGCGTCCAATACTCGTTTCTGAGGCATCACCGGCCAAAACTAGGAATTATGTTATACACAACTAAACTTTTAGTATATTACTATCATAATCTCTCCGATAAAATGAAAAATAGATGGAAACTTAATCTGTCATACTCATAATAAATGCCTCAAATTTTGTAAAGTTTTTGACGTGACAACGTCTTATAAATTGGTTTGCCGGGTGACACTTCAAGAAACTGCGTTACGCTCCGCTCACGTTATGCGCTCACAATGAGAGCGAGTGAGAGGCACGCGTCCCGCCTAAGAGCGAGAGAGACAGACATAAAAAGTGAAAGGCACGCGTCTTTTTTCTACGTAGTAAATCTACGTTCCACCAACCAAACATCTCCTCTCAACGTATCTTTTTGTTACACTTTGAATTTGTTACCATCATGAACTTCCTCTTCCTTCGAAACGAGACCATTAATATCGTACTTGGAACATCATTCATCATGTTTACCTTCGGTGAAATATTTAAAAGGGTGGGTCCCATCTCTTGTCGGATACATCCGTGTGTTCGGAAAGCTATTAAAATAAACTATAGCTATAAGTGGACTTTGTTGAGTTTGGTCAATGAATTGTTACGGAATGCATGCATGTCTTTGAAAAGAAAATACCACTTTTACTCACTAACGTAATTATTGATAACCGATCATTCTCACTAAGACTTCATCTTACTCTTGAATTGCTTACCCTTGCCTATCAACACAACGGCAACATTTTTATGGTTTTACCTACGTCAAATGAGACAAATCATTCTAAAATATAACAATCAACCTTCTCAATTTCCGGGTATAATGATGAAAAAACCAGGATGGTCATGGGATTAGTAGTAATATAGTGACCAAGGCCCGGTATTTCACCATTATTCCGATAATTACTCAACCCCCACACCACCCCCTATCTTCCCGTGGGTGTCGTAAGAGGCGACTGAGGGATAACACGGTGCAAATACCATCTTTGCGTAGAGACGCAAAACTCGACATCAAACCCTATACGACTGCCTCGTTGGTCTCGCGTATAAATGTGCGCGTGGGATCGGGAGGTCCCGGGTTCGATTCCTGGGTCGGGCAGTGTTATTGGGTTTTTCTGTTACAAAATTCTCACTAGCAGCACGGAATCTGGAAATGTGCCCGGTACGGCAATAGGCTCGCCCTTTATTACGTGGGACCAAAGTATATCTGGCGAAAAGTACTATTATACTGTATCTTACATATGTAAATTTCTTTAACATATTTGTAAAAGTGTACAATAAAGTGTATAATAAATAATAAATAAATAAATATCCCTTCGGGGATAAAAGGCGTGACGTTGTGTATGTGTGTGTGTATGTGTACTCCATTGTAACCTGTTACGCAAAATTCAGAGGTGGTGAACGGGAAAATAACAATGCAACGCAATTCAAAAATAAAGTTTTATTTTATAGGATCACGCCTGTATCCCTAAAGGGATAGGCAGAGGTGTAACATTACACCCACATTTCGTCAAGAAATTTTAAGGTCCCATGTAATAGGGGGCGAGCCTATTGCCGTAACCGGGCACATAACCAGACTCCACGCTGCTACTGAGAATTCGGAAAACCCAGTAACACTTTTGCTCGACCTCGGGAATCGAACCCGGGACCTCCGATCAGCATTCGCATATGCTATCCACTGGACTACGGAGGCAGTCTTACAAAGTTTTACGGATGCAGTAAAAAGTACTTACGCCTGAATATCTTTTACACATAATTTTAAGTTACGATCGCAATCTTTCCGAAGAATACGAAATATTTCAATAAGAATTTACTATCTAAATCTCGATCACAGCAAAATACAGTTTACAATATCAATAACCTTTCAAGAGAACATTACAAAACTTAATAACGATATCTCGCAAAACTCAAGACCCTAATGCTTCAGTGTTGCCAGCGTCTGGACAATGTTACACCGTGTGACCTTCACGTGCCCTTCGGAAAGGTCAAGGTCAAGGTGACACCCCGCCAAAAATGTTTACGAAGAAGGTTTTAATATTGGCAATTTTGGAGACGGTCAATTAAGTAAATAAATTATGTCGGAAAGGTGTTATTAAATAAATATAAGCAGGCATTCAACGTATAGGTTTTGCGTAGTAATTTTATTGGACCTGACGATTATGGCGACATTTCAGTATTATTATTCGTACAAATTAAACATTTTATTCAGAATAGAATTACCTATTGAAGATCGATTGTACCCTGAAAACGCAGTTTCCAAACGTAGTATTTTTTATTGAATAAATCTATTGATATTCAGTACATTAAACAACTTATAATCGACTATGCTTTTAGTAAAAAAGTGGCATTGGTATACTTAATATAAAAATAATGATAAACTTTATTTCAGATCATTTACATGCATTGGGCACACAAAAGCCCGATGTTGATTATATATTTTAGTAAAAGAATATGGTAGGTACGTTTTATTTCTTTCTTTATACACCCATACAACATATGCATTATATTCTACAATTGCCGGCCCTACTAATGGAAACTTCACTGTAATTACTTAATTACACAACTAAGACTGTAAAATTGTACAGACTAATAAAATAGTTATGACAAAGAACTAACTTCTAACGTCATTTCCAGCTTGTATTTAGATTAATGCCTATAACTTGACCACTAATCCTAGCTATGTCCGAGCTATTTACTTGAGCAGACCACAAGTCAGATTCTCAAGGCATTCCTATTTTCAAATAATTGGAGTCTCGAATTGTTAGAACTGGCTACGAAATCGTTCCATTCTTGGTATCCCGATCACGATAGGTACCGGGCAAGGATTGTAGATTATACTTGAAAGAAAACATTGCTATAATCATTATAGCAATGTTTTCTTTCGTCATCTAGAAGTTTGAGTTTACAATACAGCGCAAGAAGCAGCGATAACTGAGTGGACAGACCGACAGACTGCTACGCAGTGGGTCTCGGGTTCGAATTTACGCCACGCACCTATGACTTTTCGGAGTTAAGTGCGTATTAAATTGTTAATTATCGCTTGCTTATCGGTGAAGGAACACATCGTGAGGAAACCTGCACGTCTGAGAGTTCTGCATAATGTTCTCGAAAGACATGTGAAGTATGTCAACACGCACTTGGCCAGCGTGGTGGACTATGGCCTTACCCTTCTCATAGTGAGAAGAGGCCCGTGCCCAGCAGTGTGACAGTATAAAGGGCTGATGATAATGATGATGATGATACAGCACAAAATTGGTGTTAAATTAACGCAGTTTTAACCAGCCTAGGAGGCTTTTCTTCTACTTAAACAGGGATAAATCAAATCAAGTTACACTAGTATGGTGAGTTGGTGACCCCGAGCTCCAACGAAAAGTTTTCAATGCACGCTAGACATTTATTTATATTTATTTACTGTCTCACACCTGTATCCCCGAAAGGGTAGGCAGAGGTGTAATATTACACCCACATTTCGACATGATTTTTTTAGGTCCCACGTAATAGGGGGCGAGCCTATTGCCGTACCGGGCACAATACCAGACTCCGTGCTGCTACTGAGAATTTCACTTTGCCCGACCCGGGAATCGAACCCGAGACCGCCCAATCCCACGCGCACATTTATGCCGCGAGACCAACGCTAGACATTTATGATAACAAGTATTATAATAAAAGTATTATTATCTAATCCAATATTATTTATTTATCAGACAAACAACTGTGGAGGTAACGATGACCTCATTGCATTGTTTTACTCGGAATCTATGAGTACCATTATATTGGATACATAAACACATATAATAATAGATGCGTTATATCAAATCAAAGGCTCATTGATCGAGTGACGTAATATTCCATTGAGTTATAGTATTCAAAGACTTGTTCCAGCTAAATTATTTCTCTCTATAACCAATTTCGCGGTTTGTCATCTATAACCTATCTAAACAAAGTGCCATTAACCAATTACACAAAGTGGTGTCGTAAGACGCGACTGAGGAAAATGCATGAATAAAATAGTATGTTTAGGAAGAAATTAAAAAACTCGACATCGAACCCTTTACTCATCCGTCGCCCATTCCAATGTCTCGCAATGGAATCACGCCTGTATCCCCGAAGGGGTAGGCAGAGGTGTAATATTACCCCCACATTTCGCCATGAATTTTTAGGTCCCACGTAATAGCGGGCGAGCCTATTGCCGTTACCGGGCACATCACCAGACTCCGTGCGGCTACTGAGAATTCGGAAAACCCCAGTAACACTCTTGCCTGACCCGGGAATCGAACCCGGGAATCGAACCCGGGAGCTCCGATCAGCAGTGGCTTACGCTATCCACTGGACCACGGAGGCAGTCGACGCAAATTAGGTGAGGCGTAAGTCCATCATCGGACTGCAAAGAGCTCTATGATGATCTGGGTCAACGAAGCGTTGATACTTACTGAAGAGATTTTGGTATTATTTTCTGTGAAACAAACTCCAGCCAAATTGAGTGACCTATATTAGTAAATACATTATATATCAGTCGGCAGATTGACCATACCACTGAAATATAATACGAGTTAAGCTGGAATCGAATTTTTCAGCTAAAAGGTTCATAGATTGCTTCTAAGAAACTTTTAGCAAGAAAAACTAAACTATCTCTGTAAGCATCTAATAGAAGATTACAGAAAACATTTTATATTGGATATAAAGATTATTAGAAATTATATATAGAAGATTAAGAACATGTTGTTACACCGCTAACGAAGCTACAGATGTCCCGCGTGACAACGATAATAAATAGGTTTATCAAATACGACAAACTTTTGCTAAGAAAACCTATTGACTTCTCTTAACTTTCTTTTAAGATCCGAACATAATTCGCGTAGTAACTCTGCTTACCTTTTAGAGAAAATACAGCCGGATGCTAGGTCATATCTTAACAATATTATAAACGCGAAAGTTTGTAAGTATTGATGAACGGATTAATGAAGGAATGTTTGTTACTCTTTCACACGAAAACTACGAAACAGATTTTGATGAAACTTTACAGTAACTGGTAACATAGCTTAAAAATCAGAAAAAGACATACTACGGTACGGGGCGCTCGAAGTTCGAGCGTTCCAACCACATTGGCGCGCGTTCCAAAATGGTAGCAATTTCACGCGGCCGGAACGCGCGCCAATGTTCGTCCTTTTGGAGCGCGAAGTCGATACGCGGCTTTAGTCTAACTTACGTTGCGTTCAGGCAAAGCCGTGCTGGAAGTCTAGTATGTAATACGCGAACAAAAACCGAAACAGGTAACAATTAGCCAGTTTCATAGTCGGTAAGTCCAATAATGTCTGGCACGTATAACAAGCGGTAGTTTTTTCGACAGTAAATAGAGCGTGCAGTGTATAATTTATCTCCAGTCTGGTAATAAATATGTACGTCAGTACACGCATTCAATTCTGACTCAGTTAAATTGGATATGTTTAAGGAGAAGCAGAGTGTTTCTGCTTCTTCTTTGGAATAATTCCCGCACTAGGAATACATGATTTATTCCAAGTGCGGGAAATATTCCTAAAGACTAGACTAGATTTAGAACTTATTTTCTGTTCTCTCCATTTTTCCATCTCCTCTCGCGCTCTCACTTTCTGTCGGTTACGTGTGAAAAGACACTATGATAAGATGTAACTTTAAACTACATTTGTTGACTATCTACTTTCAGAATGTATTCAAAAGAAAATTCGATGATAGCACAGCTGTTTACCCATTAAAAGTTAAAAACAAACGTAGGACCAACTCTTTTCTCATTACTTATATTAATGTGGAAAATATGTAAATACGGATTCATTGTATAAAACATTCGCATTTCTTATCCATGGTAAAAATAAATATATAAAAACATTTCGTCTTAGTCCTTTGATTTATAATTCCATACGTCGCATAGCTAATGTTCTAGAAACTTCCATTGCCATACGACTGTCTGCCTAATACTTAAGAAGTTGACGTAAAGTCCCACGCATTCCCTAAAGAAGATATCTGGATACGTAAACAATTCATTGTAATAAATGTATTAGAAAGTTTTTTTGTAGCACGAATAACATTTGAATTTTTTACTCGTTATTTTGCCAGTTTATTTGTTTAGTCGCTAAGCAATAAAAGCGATATAACTATGTAACTTTAATGTATCGTACCGTGAAAACAAACAAACAAAAAAACAAACAAACAAAAAACAGCATGACATTTACTATAATATTGAGCTGGTTACACGCATTTTAACACAGAAAAAATAATCATTTGTTCTGCGTTAAAATGCGTGTAACTAGTAATTAGCAGCTAGTAATGATTATAATTTATATTTCGAAAAGGCTACAGTACCGTAGACCACATCCATACTGTTCGGCAGATTGTACAGAAGACCAACGAATACAATCAGCCGCTGTGTATGGCTTTCGTGGACTACGAGAAAGCCTTCGACTCCATCAAAACCTGGGCGGTTCTGGATGCTCTGCAGCGGTGTCGCATCGATTGGCGCTACATCGAGGTGTTGAGATGTTTGTACGACACGGTCACTATGACCGTCCAGCTCCAGGACAGTAAAACCAGCCCCATTGAGTTGCGTAGAGGGGTGAGGCAGGGGGATGTAATATCCCCTAAGCTCTTTACCAACGCACTCGAAGACCTCTTTTTAAGACGCTGGACTGGACTGGACGGGGCATAAACATTAATGGCGTGTACATATCCCACCTTCGGTTTGCCGACGATATCGTTATCGTGGCAGAGAGCCTGGAAGAGCTGAGCGAGATGCTGCACAGCCTAAATGGAGCCTCTCGACGGGTCGGTCTCGGCATGAACTTGGATAAAACCAAGATTATGTTCAACGAACACATTGTGCCGGGACCGGTTTATGTCGAAGGATCGATGCTCGAAGTTGTTCAAGAGTATGTCTACCTTGGGCAAGTAGTCCAGCTCGGTAGAAACAACTTCGAGAAAGAAATCGACCGCAGGATCCAGTGGGGTTGGGCAGCGTTTGGCAAGCTACGTCGAGTTTTCTCTTCGCCCCTACCGCAATGCCTGAAGACCAAGTCTTCAACCAATGCGTCCTACCTGTTATGACGTACGGTGCCGAGACGTGGACACTCACAGTGGAACTAGTCCACAAACTAAAAGTCACGCAGCGAGCTATGGAACGGGCTATGCTTGGCGTCTCTTTGAAGGATAAAATCCGAAACGAAGTTATCCGACAAAGAACCAAAGTTACCGACATAGCTCACAGAATCAGTAGGCTCAAGTGGCAGTGGGCTGGCCATATCTGTAGAAGGACTGATGGCCGATGGAGCAAGCGTATCCTAGAGTGGAGACCACGCCTCGGCAAGCGTAAGGTAGGGCGGCCCCCGGCTAGGTGGACCGACGACCTGAAAAAGGTGGCTGGGACAGACTGGATGCGGAAGGCCGAGGACCGTGTACTCTGTGACGCGTGTTGGGAGAGGCCTATGTCCAGCAGTGGACTGCGATAGGCTGATTGATTGATTGATTGAATGATTATAATCATTCTGATCACTCAAAGATTTGTCTCAGATGTAGCTCGAGTTCACGACCAACACAAAAATAGAAATCGAAATCTATATTATTAATACTTACTGCAATACACTGCTGAGATCGAGAATATCATCTGATCCAATACTACTTTTAAGTAAATTGAAATTTAACTCGCAAAAATGTATGGAACAGAAGATTTATTTTTTCAACATTTTAGAACAATAAGTAAGTAGTTGCAAAATCACTTCCTAAGATTGGATTAGACTTGATTGGATTGGACTATACTAAGTAAAATACTTTTAAAGCATAGTATATAAAATATAATGTTGTGTCATGTATATTTCTTCATCTTAACAAATAAGCGATCCATCAAACGAAGAGCGAGATTGAAGGAATGAAAAATAAAACCGCTATTGAGCTGTGCCAGTCTAATAGAGCCGAATCACGGAACAAACCAAGTGTGAAAACAGTGTAAATATTTCGATATGAGATGTTTTAAGGTGTCTGTCTACTATAGCGTAATATGTGGCCATGCTATGAGCATGACACATAATTATGATCGTATAGGCGGACTAGGCAACTGGGATAAGGGCAATTTCAAATATGCATGTCGAGAAAAACTGATTTGCGCGATTTGAACAAACTACATAATATTTAAGTATGTAATTGGTCTCAATCTTGTTAAGAATATTTTTTCAAACAACATAAGAAAAGCACCTGCCATTTGCCCTGATGACGTTTCGCCATGGGTTGCACATTGATTACGGTATAACCACGTCGCGTTAGGGCAAATAAAAACGAAGCCTTACTTTTCAAATTAAGTTACGATCAAGACCCGTATCTTTTATTCGTGTACTCTATTTCCTTGTCCAATCATCATCCTAACGCCATACCGGTTGGGACCCAACGCCATCGCCACGGAAGCCGGTGTTCAGTCTAGTTACTTGTCCAATAATACTCGCAACATCACTCTCGACATTTAGTCTTATATTTCACGCGAAACCAAGAACTCATCACAAAGATAGCAATAATATCCATGCAGATATCAGTCCCGTTAACACTTCACAGTCTGGTTGTAATAGAAAGCACCGTCAAGTTTTTAGCACACACCACTCGTTTAGAGCACATTAGCTATGTGGAGATGATCCGGCTTGTAATGTGATATGTAGTTATTAATTCAGATTCTTGTGGTTTATTTTTCATTTCAATTTCGTGGCGGCAGCTTTACTGCTTTATATATCAAGTCTAAAAAAACTAGACGTCTAATTCGTATCCTTTTAAACTTTCAGAAGAAAATATTTTTGTAAGAAGTGAGTAAGTACGAAAATCTTGTTGATTTTGCATTAAAAAATGAATTATCTCTCCATCATCT
Source organism: Euclidia mi (assembly GCA_944739405.2). NCBI lineage: Eukaryota > Metazoa > Arthropoda > Insecta > Lepidoptera > Erebidae > Euclidia > Euclidia mi. The sequence continues at coordinate 63,338,049 of OX123192.2, forward strand.
AATGCTGTAGGTATCATTACATCATTTCCGTCGAAACATGTCTTGTTGATATTTTAAACAAACTTGACCATTTAGCCCAAAATGGAATTCACAAAACGTAGACAGATTGTATCTGTCATCCGTGCATTTATGGAAGACATCCTCCGCTTTAATAGGTACCTAGTTGGATTAATTTAGATTACATCATCATCAGGGTGCATAGGGTTCCCACCAAGAACTTAGGGTCCCAAGCCAACCTCACCTGCAAGTGGTGCACCTGCCGATCAACGGACGAGGCTCTGGCAAACAAAATGTCCCAATAAGCGGCAATAGGCTCGCCACCTATTACGTGGGATGGGATCAAAACACTGGCGAAAAGTGGGCGTTTAATATGCCTCTGCCTACCCCTTCGGGGAAAAAGGCGTGAGTCTATGTATGTATGTATGTACATCATATCAACCGAAAGACGTCCACTGCTGGACATAGGTTTTATATAATTTAGATTTGGAGTTTAAAAAAGACTCGTAAATTTATAATACGTGGGCCAAATAAGCTATTTTAAACCCGCGGGGGCGATTAATTTCATCAATTTCGGCCGATCGCACTGAAGTGGCGTAAAGAGGACCTCTTTATACCACTTTAGTTTCGCCTTAGTTTTCGGCGTACTTTTTAGTACCTACAACTACTTCCATTGCTTTATTATGTTTTTCTCTAACATTCACAAATGGTGTTCAACAGGTACTTGCGGTGTGGATTGTGGATACATTATTCCGTTATTTCGTTGAGTAAGAGCATCAGATGATTAGAGTATCTTTGAAATATGTATCCTGCCTAGAGTTTAAGGTTAATTTCAATTTCATATCACCAATACCCCGGTATGTACTATGCTTGCTTATCACCGTTACAACATTGCACTATAAAAACCTATTGCAGATGATCTCATATTCAATGGAACGAAACGGTCCAAACCGCAGAATGACAGCTATGTTGATGATTCCGCTGATGACGTAAGAATTTGATACTGATGGCTATTTCCCTTGGAGTAAGCAGTGTAGTGTTGAGCAGGTAACTTGAGCTATGGAATGGTGGAATAAAATATGGCTTAGGCTTTTTAAGTTGTTTGTAATCCTGTTATCTTAGCATACCATAACAATATGAATAGAGACAGCCTTGTGGTGTGCCAACACTCACTCATTAGGATGACCTTCTATTTAATTTAAAAATGTTCTAGGTGGCTCTATACTGATTGGGCTATCAAACGTCCATCACCATTGGAATTTCGACATTTTATTTTTCGACAGTTGCGGTAAACAGCAAGAAACGTCGAGCAGTCCGTAGTTGTATTTTTTGTTGAAGCTAATGACGAGTAGGCTCTTGTATTTCCAAACACCTTTAAGCGCTGGTTGAAGGTTTCTCCTTCTGGAGATCACTAACTGTCGCTGTGTTATTCTTGGATTATAGATTTTACATCTTGGTATAATTTTAACAGGCAAATAATAAAAGCTATTCAGCTACTTACTGAAAATTATTCATGACATCGAACTTTTAACCCTACCTCCACAGAAATTAATCTAGATTAATTTCTGTGCCTACATCTCATATAGCCACAAACATAAGCCGAACTTCTACAGTCAACCATCAATACAGTGCTACTTAATATAAACAACACATACCTACACTCATGTCATTAGCCGATAAACTATATGGCTACAACGGATATCTGGTTCCTTTTGAATTTTAAATACGTACCACTAATTAGTACGTTGATACCGACGACTGATCGTTATGCTGTGAGAATATTAATTTATTTTTATTTATTTTGGTAGAGTAAAAAGAAGACTGAGTTTATTTTGGTACATTTAATTTTATACTACTTAAATACGGATGTGAAGCAAGGTGTTCTGTTGGAAGCTTAGTTCGAGCATTTGTTAGGTACAAAAGATGAGGTTAAATTCCAAATCCGGGGAAATGCTGTAGAGGCAGAGGTAGGTACTATCTATTTCAAATGGTCGAAATCTTAGGGCTAACTATGTTGTTAAATATTTAATCATGCTTATTAGGATTTTATCAACACCCAAGGCGAGTGAAACCACGAGCAGAAGCGATACAATCAACCAAACAAAATCAATATTATACCTCAATATCTTAATATATAAAATCCTTGCGTTAATGACTGACTGACAGACACGCTACAGCCGAAACTATTGGGCGCAGGAAGCTGAAATTTGGCATGTATGTTCCTTGGGGACCGTAGGGGTGCACTAAGAAAGGATTTCCCGAAATTCCCACGGGATCGGCCAAAACGGGTAAGTTAAAAAAAATGCAGGCGTAGCTGCTGGCGTCCTCTAGTATTATATTTATATGCGCAAAAAATCTGAATTATTTTAAAAGTATTATCAACTTGACCTTTCAACAACCTTGTACTTAAGCAAGGATGATATAATTTAGTATTACTAATGGCTAAATAAAAATGTGTGACTTCATCGCATAAGCTAGTGCTTACTTAGCCTTCGATTCAGGTTTTAGTGCTTTTAAGGCCATACAATCTCGTGAATTGCTGTGTTACTAGAGGGCAAATGATAATTTGAAAAGCTTATAAGTGATAAAAGCTTGTATATTAAAATGTTTAGCCTAGTGTAGAGACCGGCAGAATGCTACACAGGCGGTGTCGGGTTCGAATCCACGGGGCGAAGTTATGTGCGTATTTAATTACTAATTATCGCTTTCTAAACGGTGGAGGAAAACCTCGTGAGGAAACCAGCATGTCTGAGAGTTCCATAATGTTCTCAAAGGACATGTGAAGTCTGCCAACCCGCACTTGGCCGGCGTGGTGGACTATGGCCTTAACCTTTACACAGTGAGAAGAGGCTCATGCCCAGCAGTGTGACAGTTTATACACAGGGCTGATGATGAGATGTTGAAATGCATTAGAATCTCGAGTATGAATTACTGACTGATACGGATTTAGGTTGGTACTATGATTTAACCTCCTGAGTCCCCGTGTTCTTTTTAACGGACAAATTATTATACGTCATTAAGTCCTGACATTTTTTCCTGGTCGCTAGTATAAACACCGAATGTTCTTTTTAACACACATTTAAGTTTTTCGTTTGTAATGTTGGACCTGCTGTATTTGATTTCTTTGACCAATATAAATTCAGATGCTCAAAGATTCGTGAATCAAATGAGCCAATAACAAAATGCACAATAATTCACTTTACCGGCGTGCGTGGTTGAAAATGGAAGGCCGACGGAGTAGAGGTAAGTTAATCTTTGAATATCTTATTAATCTATTGTTTAATTTTGTATTGAGTACGTTTTTAAATTGCTTATATGTTATATTTTGTTGTTTTCACTAATTTTTACGAAAAAGTGGCAAGAGCTCGTATTTCTGAGGCTTTTGAAAAAATGTTCTTTTAAAAGGTATTTCGGTCTTTGCTATAATAATAGCCTGCCATTTTGTGTTCTTTTTAAAGTGCTTTCGGCTTTTATAGTAATAGTTTAATGTTATACACGTTAAGTTAATACAATCTCGGGGTAAATTAAAATAATAACGTATGTATTACTGTTTTAATGTTCATAAATAGTAGGAAATTATATTATTTTAATTCATAAATTAATACCCGTTTATTTTATCATTTCAGATTTGACAGAAAACCAAATTAGTGATATAGTGAACCACTCAGATTTCGAGGATGAATCGGATGATGAAACTTATTTTGTTGATCGTGATTTGGAATATCATCATAGCTGTTCATCTGATGAAAGTAGCAATTCAGACACGCAAGTGGTGACTACAGGAGTTCGATCAAGAGGAGTTCGAACAAGAGGAGGTGTTCGAGTAAGAGGGTTAAGAGGTCGTCGTGGTGTACGAACCCGTGGCGGCAGCACGTCTTGTCTGCGAGAAATTATACTAGAGGGTGAATGGAACAGGGGTAACCTTACCGGACCTGCACCCCAACTCCAGGAGCCGTCATATTTGCCGCAAGATGTAAATTCGGACAACATATTTGATTATTTTGAAGAGTATATTGATGACGACATAATAGAACATATAGTGACAAAATCAAACCAAACAGCTATAGAAAGGACAGGAAGAAGTCTTAATTTGACCAAGGAAGAATGCAAAATATATTTCGGGATCACAATGATGATGGCATGTATTCCATTCTCACAAATAAGGCTTTATTGGAACCGTCAGTATGCACTACCAATAATTTCACAAGCCATGACTCGTGACCGATATTTTTTATTGAGAAACTCTATTAAAGTAGTATTTGATAATGAAATTACGGCGGAAACGAAAAGAGACGATAAATTATGGAAAGTGCGACCTATTTTTGACAGGGTTCTACAAGGCTGTCGTAAACAGTTGAAGGAACACAAAATGTCAATAGACGAAATGATAATTCCCTTTACTGGCGCTTGCCCCATAAGGCAGTTTTGTCCCGGGAAACCGAATCCAACGGGAATAAAAGCTTTCGTACTTGCCAATCCTAACGGTCTTGTTTGTGACATAATAATTTATCAGGGTAAAGATACCGTAATTGCCGAAAATGAGTCTCAATTTCATCTAGGCGAAAAAATTGTTTTGAAGCTCATCGAATCTTTGGTTCCAGGTCACATATTATATTTTGACCGTTATTTTACAACAGTTAGATTAGCAAATGAACTTGATATCAGAGGTTTTAAATGTGTCGGGACACTAATGAAGAACAGGGTGCCTGTCGAAGTGAGAGAAAAAATGACTGATGACAAGACTTTAATGAGAAGAGGGAGCCACGACGTTCTCGTAAGAAATGATGGTAAAATTGCGATTACTAAATGGATGGATAACAAACCGGTAATATTACTTTCAACTGTTTATGCTGCTGAAAATACCGACTACTGCAGAAGATATAATAGGCAATCAAGAGCATATATTGAGGTCTCCCGCCCAGAAGTCATTAAAGAATACAACCGAAACATGGGAGGTGTTGATTTGGTTGATAGACTGATGGCAGTTTGTCCAGCAAGAGCAAAAACAAGAAAGTGGACTGTTAGATTTATTTCCCATTTCATTGACCTTGCAGTGACTAATTCTTGGATCAAGTTCAAACAAGATCAGTTAAAGAAAGGAATACCGCCTCACAAAATATTTCAATTACGCGAATTCAAAATGCGAATTGCAGAAAGGTTCATTGATGATAATGTTTACAGAGATTTATCATTTGATGATGATGGTATTCCAGAAACTCGAACAAATGTGATCGTTCGGCGACCTCCTATTGTACCACTACCTTCAAAAGCAAAAAGAAAGCATGGAATCGACCATTTGCCAGATATGTCTAGTGTTCAACATCGCTGCAGGAATCAGGGCTGTACCAAGAAGACCTCAGCTAAATGTATTGGGTGCAATTTATCTTTATGTCTGACAACAAAAAGAAACTGTTTTAAAATTTTCCATGAGAGAGATTAGGCTGAGAATTTTTTTTACTATTGATAAGTTGATTGTTTAATATCGTGATCTCATTTCAGAAGGTAACATATTTTAACTAGAAGTATCCTATAACTTGCTAAGCAAGCTGACTGATTTTTTTTACTAATTATTGTGATTAGGAAGGTAAAGCTATTGTGTTCATGTAGATGTAAGAATTTGTAATAGTAGCAGTTAATATCAATAATTTTCTCTTATTTTTAAAACAGTTTGTTAATAATTTGTATTTTTGTTTATGTTTTTGTTAAGAACATTCAACAAGGTTCTTCTTTATCTAATTTTGATTTTAAGTAAATTATGCCAAAGTGTACTAGAAAAGTTTTTTAATGTTATAAGCCAATGTATAATAATTTGTCACAATTGTTAAAAAAGTATTAAAATTAAAATATAATTTGATTTTTGAGCATAAACAGAACCGCGTTTTACTGTTTATTATGATAGTCTATATCTTATCACATCCGGAAGTCCTATAAGACGAACAATTTTCAATTCCTACTTTTGTGTATTATGACCGGAAGTACTTTTTAAAGAACAAATGGCTGGTCAAAGTAAAACATGTTAAAAAAAATTAAAAAAACTTGCAAAAAACTTATGTTCTGGCAAAAATCATGATATGCAGCGGTAACACTGTAATTACAAAATAAAGTCTCAGGACTTACGGCACTCTTCCATTTTGTTCTTTATTAAGAACAGTCAGACTTTTAGACATAGAGAGAAAAAAATATGGCGGACTCAGGAGGTTAAACCAGTAGCAAGATTCTCGAAGACTTTAAATACCCATTACGCCATTACAAACATCTTCACGGCAGCCGGCTTAATGTGCTCTCCGGGGCAGGAAACAAGCGACATGTAACAATTTAATACGGTACATATCACCGAAAAGCGGATGCAATGGCGCGTAAAGAGGGTTTGTAACGAAGACCCTCTGCATGGCTGTATAGTAGTCTCCCCTGTCCTCTTACTAGGCTATACAAGGCAGTCGTTATAATGTCTTTATAATGCAGTAGATGAGTCCGCGGTTAGACCCGCTTTATTTAGGGCACCCGTGGCGCATGGCGTGATTAACTCGTAGAGAACATTTCTCGATAAATTTCCTACCCAACATGAAAAGAAACAAGTTGTATTCAATTCGAATCATTGGTTTTTAGGATTAGCGTGTGCAAATAAACAAACAAACTCGCCATCTTCATCATCATCAGCCCTTTATACTGTCCCACTTCTGGGCACGGGCCTCTTCTCACTATGAGAAGGGTAAGGCAATAGTCCACCACGCTGGCGAAGTGCGGGTTGGCAGACTTCACATGTCTTTCGAGAACATTATGGAGAACTCTCAGACATGCAGGTTTCCTCACGATGTTTTCCTTCACAGTCAAGCAAGCGATAATTAACAATTTAATACGCACTTACTTCGAAAAGTCATTGGTGCGTGCCATGGATTCGAACACGAGACCCTCTGCGTAGCAGTCTGTCGGTCTCACCACTCGGCTATCGCTTCTTCTCCATCTTCAGCTTTATAATATTAGGTACTTACAAGATCACGGCTACAAGTCAAGCTTGACAGTTGCAGCACGATACTGATCCTTATTTCCTACACCATAAGAACGGTACAAAAGTCAAAGAGACTAGCTTGATGAGTAGCCGTGTGTAACTACATAGAAAATAATAGATTTCCAAGTAACCAGATTTCTATGTAACCTTCTTACTTCCAGTTACCTCTACTAGATAGATTTTGTCCTCAAAGGATACTTATTGCGCATCGGTAGTTTATTATTACATAAAGCACAAACACTCAGAATACTTACATGTCTAGAATATTTACAAAATAAACTAAAGTTAATATGCAGACCACATTTTTAAGTCGCGTGTATCCTTCGATTAAGTAATTACCGTACAGTTAAGTACATGGATCACTCTCAATCACCGATACAGCCTTTTCAGTGACTTGCTCATCTTCGGCAAATATCCGCTTTATAGACTATAGACTTTTAATAGACTTCTAATAGACTTTTGCACACATAATTTCCAACACTACTCTAGCAACTGACAGTAAGGTAAACATAGTCATATCTTCTGCATAATGATATCCTTTGCTAATAGAAGAATGATGATAACGTTTCTCGTTCCTTAGATAAATGGATTTAAAGTATATTTCAAGCTCAAAATCCAATTACGATAGTATGTTCTTGTAATGGCGCATCTTAGAAATTAACTATCACGATCGATACATTAACGGAGCATTATGGCCGTGAGACGAAACCGACATCGCCACTTGCAATCGGAAAGGCGAAAAATGTATGCTTGAAGATATTCAGGTTCGAACCAACGAAAATTCTTATTACTTACCCCATTACTTGTTTATTTAAGTTTCTGAAACCAAAAACGTCACCAAGTAGGTATATGATGGGTACTTTTCAGGTACGAAAGAACAAAAATTCCTTTTACCCCAGTCAATAATTTTACAATTCGACAAAATATGTCATCTTTATAGATGTATCTCTAGTAGCAGAAAAAGTTAATACCTTTAATTAAAACGTTCTATTGTCATAAACAATACCTATTAAATTCATAGCACACACGAACAAACAAGTCTTAGTTATCCATTCCTAGACATCACGTTTTGATTAGATCAATCTATATATTTAGACATTACAACAGTGATGATTGCAGTTGACAGCGTGGCATACAAACTACTTTATTTGAATTCTAATGAATATTTATTTTATCATGTATGGTAATACGAGATGGTATTGATGATGACCGGTTCGTACAGAATGTGTGATGATGTGATTGTCCTCGATCGCCGTGGTAGTTTTGCTGAGTAAGATTGTACAATATATTCGAGAGAATTGAATTCTCAAGTGATTCGAATGCACCGAATAATATTGAACAGTATTGCTGGTCTACATTGAAAAGAAAATATATTCAGGCGTTACATTAAGGGCTCGTTGCTTTCGGTCTAGACCAGGCCACTTGGTCTCAAAAAGGAACGGTACCGAGCAAGAATGATGAACCTACCTGTAATGCGAGTCTGTAATTCTGCTCCTACCTGGTTAGGTAGGAGCAGAATTACAGACAGTAGCTTCAATTGCTCTAACAGTCGATTGTCAGCCACTCGCGTTCGTCACAAACCGCAGAAACAGCGTATCTTACCACATGGGCGTCGCCAACGCAGCTACCAACCCCTATAGATTTGAAAAACCCTACAATTTATATTTTTCTCAATAGTTTTCTCATTTTCCATATCAACTTGCACCCCCTAGGCCCTCGGCTAGCGTCCTTACCTTCCCTAGGCAATCGGGTGACGATTCCCCTTGCCTTACCATAACTTCTCAAATTCTGACTATTGTCGCATGCCTAAGCCACGCACGATGGATCTTGTCAAAAGCAGCAGGGATGTATAGAAACGCATCTTAAGTGCAGTAAACACGTGCAGTAAATCGAGAAAACAATTATTTTACAAACTTTGCGAATACGTTTTGTCTGCCCAATTCAAGATTTTAGTTTTCAGAGGAGCTGGCATTAAACACGATTTCATCGTAAAGATTGTTGAGTCGATCGATGATTAGTGCGTCACGAAGTTCTCTCATGATGTAAAGATTCTCAAATTAAACTCGAAGAAACTCAACAGATGACCATACTCGTGTACTTAATACCTAGCGGTCCTGCGCAGCAGGATACATTCACATAAAAACTTAAACGAAAACAATGTAGGCATATTTTATTTTTCTAACAAGTGCATTTTTATTAATTTCTCAGGATTGCAATTCCTCATTCGTAATTTTTCGTGCAATGTTTTTACCTTATACCTAGGAAATAATATCGTTCTAATATAACGTAAAGATGTGATAACAGAGTTCGATAGGTACCCAGTTTAAGCAAACTAACTAAATTGGTTTTACATAACATCGTAATTTGGCGCCTAGTTAAATACCAGTAGACAGTAAATAAACTGGTATTATGTGGTACACACGTAATTGGCAAAATGACTGCCAATAATATCGCAAAAAAAGGTTTTTTTGCGATATTATTGGCAGTCATTTTGCAGTCATTTTGGCAGTAATGTGTGTTGTCTTGACTTGAAGAACAGGTGTTCTTCAAGTCAAGACAACACACATTACTTAACTTATGCATAATAATTAATGCCTAACTTGATGTCAATTAACAAAACTCTTTTTGTGGATACTTGGCTAGGTACATAATAATGGGGACGAAAAGGCAGAGAAAAGGGCAAGAAAAGATGGTTGGACTGTAAGGATGGATATGAGAGAGAAAGGGGTAAATTATGGGATGCGGGCAACAGAGAAGTATGGAAGCAAAGGATATACTGAGCCGACCCAAAATAAATTGGGACTAGGGCAAGAGGAGCAGCTTGGTAATTGGTTAGCTTTTATGAGTTACAACTACTCTATTGATTGATAAAGCAAATTATTGATGAATCAATCATGCAGTACCATTGATCAATCATTCCCAATGAGCATCACATTGTATCAACTGATATAATTGAGCATTCACGGCTAAATATATACAGGCAGACACTGCCTATATTATTTATTATTGTAAAAATAATGATGAAAGTATCAAACCTAGATTTTGAGACAAGTTAGATAGTATTACACCAATATTGAAGTGTGGTAAATAGGTACTTATTATTTGTGAAATAATAAAGCAACACTAAGTACTTTGGTGTAAGTAATATCATATTGATTGTAATTACTTAATAATATTTTTTTAAGTTAGATAATCCATTTTAATATCTTACAATTGAAAAAGTGAATTATTTTGAGGACACTATTTGGTACTCATTTGAAATACAAGAAATTTAGATAAATGCTGATGGAAATACAATAGAGATAAATCTATAGCATTCTCCAAGGAAGGGGTGATTAATCTGTTAATAGATTGCCTATCCATCTGATGGTCTGCTGCTTTTTTACTTCATAACTAAGATTGAAAAAATATTCATTTTTCTTATATTGTTACTCCTAATAAGAATTTATTGTGGTGGCACCTTTCCTTCTATATTTTATTATAGGATATTGATTTAGTTTATTTCCTTACTTATTATTTTGGATCTTCTAAAAAGTTTTAATTAATTAAATTATGTACAAATATATATAACAAATATGAGGTAATGTTTTGCTAATATACATATTTGAGATGTAGTATGGGTATAATTTTATACAATTAAATTCAAAGCGTCACGGTATTCGTTATCTCGAAAAATCTATTTATTTTTAGAACTACCTACCTAGTTCAAGAGCACACCTAGATTAATATCAAAATATAGCTCAGAAAAACTAATTGTCTGACTATTGGAGCGGCAAATATTGTACGTTCAACGCCAGCAGTTTACCGGGACGATTTCCCAGTAAATGTGGCACATAAGACCGGTCCAAGTCATCACGACATAGCGTGTCTACACCACAAAGAAAAGCATGCCAAACATGACCTACCTTCATGTCCGATACAATCTGCTGATACAGATTCCATAACGGAGAACAATCCTTCTCTGTAGTCCCCTCCATTGTCATAAAAACACACACACAACACAAAAAAACACAATCAAATTACACTAGACAATACACCATCGATCGCGTCCATGTATACGAAAGGTAACTGTTGCATTTTCATTAATTACCGTTTTTTTGACAAACTTTATTTATATTACCTACATTTCACTTTACGTTTCAAGGCACAATAGAAACGTTAGAAAACATGATATGTAACAAATCAATATTTATAAACATGAATGCCCTCTTCGTAAATTAGACACGGGGGGAAAACGTCGTTTCATCACATAAATACACCATAAATACAAATAGTTTTCTTTTATTTTAAATAACTAGGCCGCCTGAGCACACATTCATTCAAGAAAACATATATTTGCACTTGTTTTCATACACAAACATCCGATAGAAAATGTACAAGACGCGTATCCATACAAACGACAGACAAGCACATCGGTCGGAATCGGTTTGTTTAGCTCGAGAACTCTACGATTGCTACGATTCGTCAATTTCCAATACAGTGCTGCCAGTTCCAATAAGTTTACGTCGCGCGAGAATTTTAATTAATTGCAATATTTTATACTTACTAATCGCCTATTTAAATAGTGAAGCTGAAGAGTGTGCATTTTATTTGATCTGAGACACATTCAATCGAGACGACGAAAAGATTCGAACATCCGGATTTAAACAGGGAAAGGTGAGTTAGTTTAGTTGCAGCAGAATAATGAGGTGCGTTCGCTGATTCGTTACAATCAGATTTTACAAATTAATAATCGTAGAACTAACGAAAGCTCCAGGATTAATAATGTTGAAAAGTAAATAACATTAGTTGGCGTAGTTGCCTGAGAAATCAGAAAGGCTTTTTCAAATTCTCACATGTAGAAGCTCTACTGAACTTTTACCACAAGAGACGTAGCTAACGACACGGCGCAGTATCAACCGTAGTTTGCTAAAGGGACCCAGAAAATACTTCTTGAGCTATTACGTTAACCTTTCTAGAATTATTAACACGGTCAGTATGGGGCAAAAGCGATTATATGAAAGCATGTCTGCAATGGAACAGGAATGACTATGGCCGTGAATTGAAAATTTAGAAAAACTGTAATGGTATGAATACATACTAACATTAAAAATGCACATGATATTGTTTTTTTGTTGGCCTTTAATTGTCTTTAATTGTCCTTGTTCCAACTGCTAACGTGCGTAAGGAAGCCGATAAGTGACAAAGGCAAAATTTCACCGATATACCCGAGTCCTACCGATTGAATAAATAAGGTAAGTGCCAAAAACTAAAAAGGCAAAAATCGTGATTATTTTAATTACCTACTAATATTTAAATTAGTTAGGCGAATTAATAATATTATAAATGCTTGGAAGTTAAATAATCACTATCCTCTCTCCACTTTTTATTTTTTGGCGTATCCTATAGCTAACAGTAACTATCTTAATAGGGAGCTCCAGTGGAAACATTTCTTTGTGTTGCTTAGTCAGAAACTTGTTCACGAGAAAACACTATCTTCCTTCATTTCACTTAGCTGCACTAACTGAAACGATCTGACTGAACGTTGAACTTTCAGATCAAGTACAAATGGTGCCTTACGGTGAAGCCGAAAACGGGTCTTACTTTTTTCCACAATCAAATACAGGAGCGTATAAGTACAGAGATTATTAAATTAAGGCAAATCTTATACTGAATAAAATGTGAAGCCAATTTTTAATATAATATGTGTAAGTGAATGTGTTAACATACCCACCAAGCATGAGCGTCAAGATAGCGGGACCAAATCCTTGTTGTAAATTGTACTACATATTTGTGTACTATTTGTATCCAAAACGAGACATTTATACCTCTTATGGTGAAGGAAGAACATCAAAATATCCCTTGTCGCGCCATTTTAACGTCCAAAAAATATTGATCCCGCCAATTTGATGATTCATTTTATGGCTGAATTCATATGAAAATCGTTAGAAATCGTGCTAAATCAAATATAACTATAATAGTGGCACCGTAGTACGTCGTATGTACATGAACGTGTGCAATTTTCACATTGATAAACTAAGTCCATCAAAAGTTATCTGTCATTCATCGTTATCTTCGACCAGTGACATCTTGACGTAGTCCCTACACCTTTTCTTTTTTGATGTCGGGTTGGAAAATCCTCATGGAGTCCCTCCGCCCTGGGGGAACGGCGAAGGGGACTATCAGACTCTAACTGACTAAAAACCAACCCGTGTTCCTCATGTACCCGTGTGTCGGAGGGTCAGGTATCACCGAAGCATTCCTCGCTACCCCTCAACGGGTATTGGCCCACCAGACGGACAGGCGGGCCCCGAAAACAAAACAAAACAAAAAAGAACAAAACCCCCTTAGCAGCGGATGAAGGGGTTGGGCTCTGCCGCCACAACACTCAGCGGCCGCAGAGGATAGGGAGGACGGCAACACAACACCGCATCTCCTCTTCCTCTGCAGTCCCACCGCGACGCAACAATGGTGCGCCCGCATTTGGCCGCGGGAGATAGAGCCCGCGGCAACACAACACCGACAAGCCTCTCCTCCCGCGACCGCGCCCGACTGCGAGGGACTGTCCCCTACACCTTGAGAAGAACAAATTTAATGTCTCGTTAAGCATACAAATACTACACATTTTTTTGTATAACCTGATTCTAAATCACAGTTTTTGCTGGTGCCAATACGAAATAAAATTATTTGTCAAATAAAATAAAAAAAATATTATTTGGTGTTCTTAGGCACAGTGGGTACGCAGGATTCAAATTTTCTTTGATCCATGCTAATAATTCGCACCCGTGTGGCAGCCTTTAGGCCCCTAAAGCCACTTCTTATGAAAATTTTAAATTAACATCGTTATCAACGTGCGTGTTATCAAAGGTACTTTAAAAATTATTATCTTTCGTTTGTATGAGATAATAAAAAGACACAAAAATCCTGTGCATGAGGTATTTATCTTTAATGGTTGTGTAGTTAGTTGTTAGGCCCAAGCACTTGTATTCTATTTAAAATAAATCTGTAACAAGTGTCAGTGACGCGCCGACCTAATCCAGCGCCTGTGTGCGAAATCTATGAAGTGCCTTTTTGTAGTACTTTTTCGAAAGTAATTTTAATATTTAATATTTATAATGAAATTTCTGCCATCGCGCGGTTTCTTACCCTGGCGCCTGTGTGCCCCGCACACATCGCACATAGAGGCGGCTCGGCCCTGACAAGTGTTGGTAAACTCTAAATAAATAAATAAGCTTGAGCACCGCTGAATTGACTTTCGCTAATATACAATGAACAAGTGAGCTTACCAAAAGTAACTTAGTGTAGGTTTTATCTCAAAAATATATCAGATTCAAACTTAAAAAAACAGGTCACTTATTGGAAACTGGCAATCACCCGCGGCTTCACTCACATTAAATTTTCGCCTCATATTTTACCTCCTTAGGGGCGGAATAATTAAAAAAATATCCCTCCTTACTGGGTACCTATGTCACAAAAGAAACCAGCTTGATGTAAGTCTTAGTAGGCTCTGCGATGATGCGTCAGGGTAAGTAATTTTAAGGGGTTCCATATCTGAAAGGTAAAAACGGGACACTATTATTAAGCCTCCGCTGTCTGTCTGTCTGTCTGTCTGTCATAAACCGCGTATCTAGAAAGCTGGAATTTTCACAAATTATATATTGCCGTAACCGCTATAACAACAAAATTACAAAAATTTTCTTGCTCAATATTACTAACGGTACCAGGTAGACACAGAATATTTATTTGTATATTATCTTTCATAATAAATAATTAAAAAAATACATACATACATACATAGACTCACGCCTGTTTCCCGGAGGGGTAGGCAGAGACTACGGAACGCCATTTGCAACGATCCTGACATATCTCTCTTGCTTCATTCACTCCCATCAGATTCCTCATGCATGCTTTTCTGTTCAGGGTACTTCTCACCTGTCCTGTTTTTAGGATGTCTCCAATCTGGTCAGAGAACGTCCGCCTAGGTCTTCCCCTTCGTCCTGTCCCTTCCACACTTGCCTTATATATCTGCTTAGCAGTCTTTCGTCATCCATCCTCTCCATGTGCCCAAACCATCCTAGCATACCTTTCTCGATGCTTGTCACTATATCTTCTTATACCCTACAACACTCTCTTATCACACAATTCTTTACTCTGTCAGTCAGACTTAAAAAAATAAAGTAAATATTAACTCTTATACAACAAACGTAATTATTAAGCAATTTTTACTCGATCTTAATAAACAGGTACAAACTTGATTTTCTTTTATAGATAATGGTACGGAACCCTTCATGCGCGAGTCCGAATCGCACTTGGCCGGTTTTTATAAATGTGATGGAAATATTCGCATTTACGAATGTGAAAAATCAAACACTCGTAATGTCACTAATTGGTATACCTACAGTTTCAATAATAAAAGCCTGTGGCATTTTGGTTAAGTTCATTAAAAATATATTTTTACTTGATTCAGACTGCAAGGTTGGTGTAGTGGTTTAAGTGTCCGCCTCACCACATGATACTGCGCCTAGTTTTGTGGGTTTGACTCCCACACGAGACAACACTATATGTGATGAGTTGTTTCAAGCCTGGTGTCCGTTGGTGGCGTTGGTTGTATGTTTTTAAAGTCGCCCGCGATGCGAAACTCTTTTCTTTTATAGTAATACTGGTATTGATAGATGAATAGCTTGCGTGGGAGACAGTTAATACGATGAAAAATAGGAAACTTCATGTGTCATCAGCGTTGCCAATTCTACCAACTTTTCGTTAGATCTACCACGAGACTAATCTACCTATTTTATAAAAAATTAAAAGTCATTTTAATCATAGTCACATTCTTCATGACTGGAAGCTTGGAAGTCTTAAGTCGCCTGTCTAACATAACTCTTCTAACGAGATAAACTTTGCTATGGGACTCCATGTACGCTTAAGATCAGGGGGCATGGAGTCATTTTGATAGGCATCAATTAATAAAATTAAAATAATTAAACTATGCTGAATTTGGTTGGTAGATCTACCGACTTTGTGTGTAACATTCTACCAACTTCTAGCGATTTTCAGCTCATAAATCCGAAATTTCAAAGATTTGAAGAAATATTTCACTCTCAAAAATCTTGAAGATTGTTAATGAAAAGATCGCTTTGTTGCGGTGTGAAAGAAGGACAAGCAAACACATACACTTTCATCATATTAAGATCAAGTAAAAACAAAACAGATATTTTGCTTGTTTTGAGTATGTATTGTGTCCTTTCACAACCCATTCTGTATTGGCGATGCAAAGATTACCCGCGCGCCTCTAGCGGCGAATTTGGAAGTTGTCCGGGTACGACACTTTTGACAGCTTTCAATACAACTTGCTTCGAGGTTATCGTGGTAATTGTATTGAGCTCCAAATTCGCCGCTAGAGTCGCTAGTTAGAATCTTAGCATCGCCACAACGATTTAACATTTTTAGTAAGGTCACTGAAGTTACAACACTAGTTACTAATTTACAATTTGACATTTGAATGGAACATCTTCTGGAAATTAAAATTTGAACAAAGTTTTACGCATTTTATAATAATAATGATAGTTATCATGAAATTACCTAACAATGTCTAAAGTGATTAATACCGATGGCGTTAAAGCCGGCTGCATTTACAGGATAGCACTTGAAAACTTCGTGTAAGTTTGACAAAGATTCGCGCGCGTGAATTTTCTAATGTTTATTAGTTTTCAACTGCCTTGTTGTATTGTTTTTATCTTAACACTGTCTTTAATACATGCTTTCCCATTTGTAATCAATGTATTGTTGGTTGTTCGTAACTTAGCTGCGTATGCGGCTCGGTTTTATGATTTCTATTTTGGATTGTATCACAAAATTATATACAACCGGCAGGTGTAGCATACGATCTCTCTAATACCTTAACTTTTAATCCATGGAAAATTATGCCAATGCTAATAATGTGTACTGATTTTCAATCCGTTCTTCAGAAGATCATTATATTTTTGAGAACACATTGGATACATAGGCTAACATTAAACATGAATAACCAATAAATTAACACTGTTTCTACTTTCTTTTAACATTTGATAGTCACCTCAAACTCAAAAACTTCCCAACAAACTAAATATAAACTCCATGTATATAATTATATTGTGCAAAACCTGGACCACGTTTACTACAACTTAGTTTCATTAACTTATTCAGTATATTCTTGTTTCTTTTAATCATGTGTCTTTTAGTAGCTTAAAGTATGGATAAGTGTAGAGTTATAAAGTTTACTTATTACTGAGCAGTGTGCACTTTAGATCTTAGCCGTGACAGTACTTTAGGATGATACTGCAATTGCAAATAAAATAAATTATCATCAAGCTATTAATGTTAGGTAATAATTACTAAGTTGTGAGTCACTATCACTCAGTAATGCCCACATTGTAGCTTACATCCTGCTAAGTAAGTTAAATCAGTGATACTTATTTGTGATTATAATAATAAATACAACTGCATCCCACTGATAATGAGCTATCTTACTGGGATGCTACATCAAACATCCTTCATTTTTATTCCCATTTTATAGATGACATATCTTCCTGATCTTGTTGAAATGTCGGTAGAACCCTTCTTACTGCAACCCTACGGGGCCAATGAACATACATTTCAAATTTCAGCTCTAAACCTTTTTTATTAAAATAATTTGAATATTATTATATTTTCCAAGGCACACATTGTCACACATTAAGGGTAGATGGCAATAATGGGGCATATTGCCATCTACCATTAATTTGGTAAAATGTAACTGGCGAAGTGTGGGTGTGTAATACACCTCTGCCTACCCTCTCGGGGATAAAGGTGTGATGTTATGTTAAAATATTTTAATCTGAACTAGTTATGTAAAATAAGAAGTATGTTTTGTCAAAAACTTTTAAAGGTCACCTATAAAATATGTCATGCAATGGTCAGGCCACTGCATGACATATCTTATAGGTAATCCAAGATTTGGGTCATCGGTGTTCTTTCAGTATAATAACAGTAGTATTTATAATCAAAGCAGTATGTATAAAACACATTCATACAGTCAAACAACTTCCCTCTAGACCACCTAAGGGTGAGAATCGCTCGACAAGACATCGTCGCTTCCAGTGCTACTTTACACACACATTGACACTTGTATACAAAACCAGTTTCTAGGGTGCCTCGACTCTATGAGCGAGCCAAGGGATTTTGGATTTTGTTCAAACTGGTCTACCACTGACTTGATTGATTGTACATAGACTCACGCCTGTTTCCCGGAGGGGTAGGCAGAAGCTACGGAACACCATTTGTAACAATCCTGACATACCTCTCTTGCTTCATTCACTCTCATCAATTTTCTCATGCAGCATGCATGAGAAAATTGATGAGAGTGATCCGGAGTGACCTTCTGTTTAGGGTGTAAAACACTATGACTATTTTTATGCTATCTATTGCAGAACTTACAGAAGAGTTGAGCTGTTTCCTGGTCCATCACTGAATTTGATCATCGGTCCAAATGGCACAGGGAAGTCAACATTTGTGTGTGCCATCATATTGGGGCTGTGTGGCAAGACCAGTGTCATTGGTAGAGCTAAGAAAGTGAGTGTTGTATAATTTAATTAAGCAATTTCGTAACATTGTTTTTGTTTGGATATACACAAGAATTTGTAGTTGGTGGTCATAGCCTAGTGGAGATACCAACAGACTGCGATGCAATGCCAGGGTATGAGTTTTAGATCTAACCAGCGCATAAAAGTATCTTCTAAGTTATTTAGATATTAAATTGTTGATTATCAATTGTCCTGTGACTTATAGAAAACAAGAAGTGGATCATACAAACGTTTTTAAGTTACAAATTGTTTAGGTTACAATAATTTTATTATCTACACTTAAAATTATAAAGAGGAAAATTTGTATTTTTGTTTCTTTGTTTGTTTGTAATGGATAAACTCAAAAACGACTGGACCGATTTTAAAAATTCTTTCACCATTAGAACGCTACATTATCTGCGAGTAACATAGGGTATATTTTATTTTAGAAAATATAGGGGTCTGTAATATATTTGGGTTTTTCGGGTACGCGAAGTAGTTGCCTCAGGACGCGAGTGAAACCGCGGGAAACGGCTAGTCTTTATATATTTGTGTATGAAGCAGCAATAGCTGAGTGGAGATAACAACAGACCGCAATGCAAAGCCTCCGTTTACTAGTCAAACCAGATTTTACTGAATATTAGGTTTACTACAGAGCAACTACCAGTTTGACCCTGGAACTCAATGTTGTCATTGACATTTCAAAGTTAAATTTGTATTAATCTGCCTCGTTGGTTTCGCGGCATAAATGTGCGCGTGAGATTGGGAGGTCTTGGGTTCGATTCCCGGGTCGGGTAAAGTGTTATTGAGTTTGTCCGTTAGGAAATTCTCAGTAGCAGCACGGAGTCTGGTAATGTGCCCGGTACGGCAATAGGCTCGCCCCCTATTACGTGGGACCTACAAATTCATGGTGAAATGTGGGTGTAATATTACACCTCTGCCTACCCCTTCGGGGAAACAGGCGTGAGTCTATAAAAAAAAAGTTATTAATTAATATATTGTCCATGTTTCCAGATATCTGACTACGTCCGAAGCGGCTGTGAGCACTCCACCATAGAAATAGAACTATACCAAAAACCTGGCAAGAGGAATGTTATCATCACAAGGAACTTCAATCTTCAAGATGTGTCTACATGGTCTATTGATCATAAGACCGTCAGGGAGAAACAGGTTCAGGAGCTTATAGCGTCTATGAATATACAGGTAGAGTGGATTTGCTATTAAACCTAAATTATAATTTTCATTTTTAAGAAAGACAATCTTCGCACGAGGGTAAATGCTATGTCGCGGGGGACTTTACAAACATACAACTAACGGGCACAAGGAACACCCAGACAAAAAACAATAATTTATGAATCATACAAGGATTTGTCTCATGTGTGTGCGATACGTTAAACCGAAAACGTAACAATGCATACCACGTCACCGTATTCTCACTAGCACGAAGTACTTGACATCGAATGCACGTTACAACGAATATCATAACGCCGTAGTCATGCGATCTCGAATTCACCAAATCGAATTACTTGATAACGCATGCACGTTTCCACGCATTACTTATTACCGAAGTCACGTAACCTCGAATAACGAAACCACTAACGATGAGATATCAATAATCTATTGTATACTAATAAAAAATAAAGATTGCCCCTTTCTTTTGCATATACAGGGTGGCGCTACCATAGGGGTACTTTTTGAACAGAGGCATAGCGTACAACATTCTGAAGTCTTGTACCAAAAATCAATTAAATCGGTGCAGTAGTTCAGCCACAATATCGATTTTAAGTTCCGAGATTTTTGCACATGCTTTGAATTCCACACAGCTGATACAAAACGGTCAACGACCCTACATTGCGCGCCGCGACTCACTACGATGTGGGCGCCGACTCGACGCCGCGCGAGGATTCCCGCATATCTTCGAGGACACGCGAATGTTTTTTGTCAGGTTCAAGCATTTATGCACTTTATTGTAAAAAAATATAGTTTATTTTCAAGTTGCGGAACTTAAAATCGATATTGTGGCTAAACTACTGCACCGATTTAATTGATTTTTGGTACAAGGCTTCAGAATGTTGTACGCTATGCCTCTGTTCAAAAAGTGCCCCTATGGTAGCGCCACCCTGTATAGCATTATAAAACTATGGCATAGCTGTTCCTTGTTGCGCGAATTCGTCAAAACCACAGAACCAAAATAGTAATGTAATGACGAGTAAAATCGGTTTCTAAGAGGTTTGCACTATGCATTGTATATGATTGTTTGCTTTTCCCAGGTGGACAATCTCTGCCAACTCCTACCCCAAGACCGCGTCCAAGACTTCTCCAAGATGGACCCTCAACAGCTTCTCAGGAGTACGCTCTCAGCTGTCGGAGGACAAGAGAGTGTCAGTCAGTTGGACGAGCTTATAGAGTGCCGGTCTCAGCAGAGAGGGAACGATACGAGAGTGCAAAATAAGTCACAGATGATTGAGGAACAGCAGCGGCTTAATGAGAGGTGAGGGACTGTTAGTTAGTAGTGTTGGCGGATCTTGGGGAAGAGACGGGTGGATGAAGCCTCAAAAGTATTTTCTGCCATAGATTATGTATTCCTAGTGTTTCTCTTGATAAAACTTCATTCACCAGGTTCAAGACCCACAAAATCATCTGATTTTGGTTAAGTGGATGGAGTCTTGGACCTGGACCCTGATTCAAACCAATATAAGTTCTCATACAAATCAAAATGAAAACTCTTCGAAACCAAAATAAGCTCTCCTCCAAATCAAAATGACTTACCTTACCATCCAACCAAACTTATTTAACACTAATCTTACGATGTGGATATTTTACAGCGCATTATGAGCTTTTATTTTCGCTTAACGGGCGATATCAAGGATGGTATTCATAGAGAAACTTGTATTATTTGTAAAAACGAGATCCAGTCACCACATAATCTATTTATTTCCAGATTAAAAGTAGTCATAGACGCAATGAAGGAAAGAAAAAAGATTGAAAAGAAAATCGAGGTATGCGAAAATAAAAAGCTTTGGCTGGAATACCAGGAATTGAGGGAAAAATCTCAGGAGTACCTTCGAGATAGGAAGGAGGCTGTTAAGATTGTGCACACGCATCAAGGAAGAGTGGAACCTTTAGAGAAAGTCATGGAGGATGCTAGGAAGGGAATTAGGCAGGTGGAACAACAGAAATTGGCTTTGGTGAGTGATTTTTTTAAAAATTAGTTGACGTTTGCCTTACAGGCAGCGATAGCCTATTGGAAATACCAACAGACTGCCATGCAGATGGTATCGCATTCGAATCCACGATTCGACTTTTCAAGGTTGTACATACATACATAGACTCACACCTGTTTCCCGAAGGGGTAGGCAGAGTCTACAGAACGCCATTTGCCACGATCCTGACATATCTTCCTTGCTTCATTCACTCCCATCAAATTTCTCATGCATTCTCTTCTGTATAGGGTACTTCTAACCTGTCCTGTTTTTAAGATGTCTCCTATCTGGTCAGAGAACTTCCGTCTAGGTCATCCCCTTCGTCCTGTCAATGGTTGTGTGCGTAATAAAATGAAATTCATAGTTAATAAACGCATGCCCCCATTAAGCCGTCGGTCCCGGCTGTCATGAAGACCTTTAACAGTTGATCAGGGAAACCATGAGCTTATTCTTGAAACAGCTTTACACTGATTGGCCCACTTAAAGTCAACTTAAAGTAGAAAAACGTAGAACTCTCAGCAAGGCAATCAGCGCTGATCGCCAACCGAATTAATCCTGGATTGTTTTAATTTCAGAACAAAAAAATCTACACCCTAAAAGACCAAGCCAAAGCCACAATGCAAACAGTCAGAGAGCAAGAGTTTAAACTGAAAGACATAGAGAGCTCTTACCAAGAGAAGATGGAGAGGTACAGGAACAGAGAGAGAGAACTACAGGAGGCTAAAGCCAAGCTGGAGAAGTTGTCTATGGATAAGAGTAGTTTAGTGGAGAAAGTTGGAGATGGTAAGTTTTACTTGTTTATTTTTTACAAGATGGTGTTTCGTTTGAAAGCATGTTATGGATGTAAGATTTCAGAACTGGCAATGGTCAGATATTTCTTTTTTAACTTTTGTCTCTCAATTCGGCTTTATACCACCTGAAGTCATGGAGTGCTATAGTAGAATTCATTATACCAATGGCATACTGATACGGCATGTTCCCTTGGTGGCCTAGAGTAAAGGTTTTTCGTAATATAATGGTTTCGGATATGCAGCGATAGCCTGGTGGAGTTGAATCAACGACAACCCAGCCTACTAGACGGCAGACGTAAGGCGAACACTTTCTGACAACACGTTAGACTTCGACGTCTTACATTAGACCTACCCCAACACTAGTTATGAATTATGACGTACCACAAATTTGAACTGGCCAATTAGTAGATATACATTTTTGTAGCCCCTTTCGCCCCGCATTCCTCACCGCTTTGACAGAATTGTTTGTTTGTAGAAATGAAAACATTAGGTGTCTAGTAGGTTAGGTTGTCGTTGAGTTGATTCCATGGCGTGCACCAATGACTATTCGAAGTTAAGTGCGTAATGAATTTTATTGTTAATTGTATTGTAACTTACATTTAAGGCATCTGATTGTAATAATATCTGTGTGAGAGAGAAAATAAATGACTTATTTATTTATTTTATTTAATTATCGCTTGTCCCGTGCCTCGGAGAGCATGTTAAACTGTCGGTCCCGGCTGTCATGAACATTTTTGACAGTCGTTACAGGGAGTCCTTTGGATGCGGGCGGCTCAAGACCGGTCTGTGTGGAGAACCTTGGGGGGAGGCCTATGTCCAGCAGTGGACGTCGTTTGGCTGATATGATGATGATGACAGGGAGTCAGACCCTCAAATAAGCTGATACTGGTCTAAGCCATGGAATATCGCTATCTCTTTGGGTTGCGGAGGTCAGACAGGCAGTCGCTCTGTAAAAAAGCTAATTATCAGTCAAATCCAGTTGGACTAGTAAGCAGACCCCAAGCTACAACAGGGATAATCCTAGGAGGATGATGATTATTCTCTATGGGAATGGTTACTTGCGCTTACCTAACAAAGCACCTTTAAATCATTATGCCCATGGGCGTCGCCAAAGGAGGGCAGGGTTGGGGGGGCGGTTGCCCCTCCCTAGAGATGCAAAAAAACCTACAATTTGTACTTTTCTCATTTTCCATATCACCTTCCCCCCCCATAGGCTATCGGCTGGCGACGCCCTTGATTATGCCTTACTTTACTACATACGTTTTATCACACTAAATCATGTCTTATTATTACAGAGGCAAAAGTGAAAATGGCGTTAGCAGAGTTACACAAGCCCATATCAAAGACGAATGCTGCTATAGAAAATTTGAAGAAGCAGAAATTGGAGGCGCAGTATGATTTGGACAATAACATCACACCGCAGATCAGGTTGTGTCAGAATAGGTGAGTTTTGAAGTGAAAAGTTTGTGTAGTAGATGCTGTTTTTTTCTTACTTTCTCTCTTCTCTTTCTATATTTATCCTCAAGTCCAATATTGTACTACAGATCGTTCCACATATTTGTACAATTAATTATACAAAATTAGAGCTACACCCGCACATTTATTTGATTTAATCGTTTCCAGAAATTCTCAGGAAATCAGGCATTTCGTGGGAATTTCTGGAAATCCATTCTTCTTAGTGCACCCCTACTTATTGCGCGCAATATTTGGTTATAGCTTGTCTGTCAGTAACGCAAGAATTTTAAATATACGTGGTATGGGCATGTGATGAGGAGGGATGAAAATCATGTGACTAGAAAGGTGATGAAGATGAGAGTTGAGGGATATAAGGCAAGAGGAAGACCAAAGAAAAGATGGATGGATTGTGCGAAGGGTGACATGAATGAAAAGGGAGTGAATGATGAAATGACGTCTGACAGGAGAGAATGGAAGAGCAAAACATTACGCGCCGACCCCAAGTAATATGGGAACAGGGCAGGCAGAAGAAGAAGAAGAAGAAGAAGAAGATTGTATAGCCCAACCCAGGACATCATGCTATGTGTCACAGGTGCAGAGCAGTAGCCTAAATAACCATAGCTAGTATAACATTTTTGCCTCACTTTTCCTCAGGATCCGTAACCTAGAAGACGTGAACATAAAGCGGTTAGAGACTCTCCGTTCATACAGCGAGGACTGTTACAAGGCGGTGCTGTGGCTCAGGAACAACAGGCATCTGTTCCAATACGATGTGCACGAACCTATCATGTTGGAGGTAAGGGGAACATTCACCAGGGCTTATTTAACTCACCTTTGGACCCCTTAAATATCTGTGGGGTTCTGGGGTCAATGACCTTTGGACCCCTTAAATATCTATGGGGTTCTGGGGTCAATGAAAATACAGGGTGTCCGGTGGCAGAATCAGGAATTAAAAGTTAAATAATGCGGATTTTATTTTTTAAAAACGATGTCGTCTAGATGTTGACCATCACGTCGGACACACTCTTGGAACCTAGGCTCCGTATTTCTTGCCACACGCTGAAGAAGTGATGTCTGGATGCCATTAACTTCGCGAATGATATTCTCTTTTAATGTTGAGATGGTCGCTGGGCTGTTTGCTGCTGAACCTGTTGTCCGGAACCTTTGCACCCATGATCGAATTAAATCATCACTTGCGGCATCACGTAAACGGCGAATATTGTAACGTGAACAAAACCTAACGAGCAGTTGCACACGAATCATTGGCCTTGAAATACGCTTCGATTGCGAACGCACGTTGTTCACCCGTCCACTGCGACATCGTGACTAAAAAATCCGCACGAATGACGAAGCTAATGCAGCCCCCTCCCCGCTCCTACGCTTAATTGTTAGGGAGAAACTTTAGATTCAAAACCTAATTCTGCCACCGGACACCCTGTATTTTATAACATCACCCATGTACACTTAAAAGAATCGTAGGTCATTATCATCATCATCATCCGCCTGCCATAGTCCACTACAATAGAATCTGAATTTTAACGAAAATATATTTTTATGCTTTGCGTTTTTGTCAAAATCATTATCGCACAACGCTACAAGACGGTTGATGCCCTTTATTTATTACCTACAAATCAGCTTAACGGTCGTACACGCCACGTTGTAGTGCTGTGAAATGTTAATTTTGACGGAAAAGACATTTCTTTTGCTATATTTTGTTAACTATACGATAGGC
Source organism: Euclidia mi (assembly GCA_944739405.2). Classification (NCBI taxonomy): domain Eukaryota; kingdom Metazoa; phylum Arthropoda; class Insecta; order Lepidoptera; family Erebidae; genus Euclidia; species Euclidia mi. The sequence goes on from OX123192.2 coordinate 63,363,788, forward strand.
AGCTTCTATATTTTGGACTGAGTACATACTTTTCGGTAAAACACTGACTTAAAATACATGGTGTGTATTTTTTATCAAAATATATTGTTATGTCATAATATGAATACTACTAGTCAACATTGCTACTCTGAGAGTATTTACTGTCCTTTTCATGCATAAAATAAAGTTCAACTTTCCTAATATTCTTACTTATGTAATGAATCTTTATTTCGTGTCAACTTTTTTAAAGTACTTAACTATAAGTCAAATTATTTTTTTTCATTTTATACAGAACTAGCTGTTTCCCGCGGTTTCACCCTCGTCCTGAGGGAACTACTTCGCGTACCCGGATAATTTATAGCCTAAGTTACTCCTTGGTACATCAGCTATCCGTCAGTGAAAAATCCGTCAAAATCGGTCCAGCCGTTCCAGAGATTAGCGAGAACAAACAGACAGACCGACAGACAGACAAAAATTGTAAAAATCGTCATTTCGGTATGTGTACCGTGTATACATCCATATACATTAAGTAAAAAGCGGTTATTTTAATATTACAAACAGACACTCCAATTCTATTTATGTGTATAGATTAAAATTTTTTTGGGTTGCATTAGAGCAGCTCAATCCCAAGCCGTCTATTTAATCAGAAATTTTGTAATATGCTATTAAACACAGTTTAGGTTTAAAAGTAATTTTAGATTTTTATATATTTTTTTTATATTAAGATGGAGTTTGTTATAACTTACTTTCTTTTTCGCACAGATAAAATTCACTGAGCCCAAATTCGCTCGGTATCTGGAATCTACAGTTTCAGCGCGAGATCTAGTGGCTTTTACCTTCGAATCTAGTCAGGACATGAACCTGTTTCTTCAAAAAGTGAGGCAGGAGGAGGGATTGAAGAGGGTCAATGCGCTGTGCAGTCAGGGAGGACCGGTGGAGTTACCTCCGAGGAATATACAACAATATAGGTATTGCTGCCTTACATGTCTCATCATCATCCTCCTCCTAGTGTTATCCTAGTTGCATCCAAGAGGTCTCGCGTTGGAGCCTGAGGTCTGCTTACTGGTCTAACAGGATTTGATTGAATATTGGCTTTTCAACAGAGCGAATGCCTGATATTCAGTGGTTTAGATTAGCATCAGTTTATTTAGAGGTACTGACTCTCTATAACGGCTGTCAAGGATGTTCATGACAGCCGGAACGGACGGTTTAACGTGCTCTCCGAACTTGATACTCTGCATGGCAGTCTGTTGGTGTTTCCACTAGGCTATCGCTGCCCTGCATTAACTATATTATTAATAAATTTAATAATATAGTTATGAATATTATTGTGATCTTTCTCATGTAAGTGAATGTATAATTCTCATGAGAGAATAATATATCTCAAACCTCTTATTTAGTTAAGACATATATTAAGTATAATACGGGCTGGTTTATTCTTTGCTCAAAGGATCAGCATTGCCATTCAGCGTGGCAATGCTACCAGCCTTCTGGGCACGTTACCTGATGACAGTGATGCGGAGGAATACTACGACGCCTAAACGCTTAGCCTTTTTATGTATATACTAGAGGACGCCAGCAGCTACGCCTGCATTTTTTTAAATTTACCCGTTTTGGACGATCCCGTGGGAATTTCGGGAAATCCCTTCTTAGTGCACCCCTACGGTCCCCAAGGAACATACATGCCAAATTTCAGCTTCCTGCGTCCAATAGTTTCGGCTGTAGCGTGTCTGTCAGTCAGTCAGTAACGCACAGATTTTATATATTAAGATTAGGTCGTTCTTTTTTTAATTTAGTTGTAGGTTTATACGTATAATTTTAGTTGTAAATAATAGTTTTAATGTAAATAAGTAGGTATACAGTTGTAAAATAATTGAATTGAAATATATTATAAGTATTATAATAAGTTCAAATCTTTCTTCCGTTTTCAGTTACCTAGGTTTCTACACCTACTTGGTCGACACGATTTCAGCGCCAGACGCCATCGTCCGTTATCTATGCAAGAACTACAACATTCACAAAATACCCATAGGCAACGACCATACGTACAAGAACAGTGGCAAAGTACCCGCCAATATTACTTATTTTTATACTGGTAAGTTTTTACAACAATACTCATATCATAATGTCAGCCTATTGATGTCCACTGCGAGTCATAGGCCTCCAGCAAGGCTCTCCACACAGACCGATCTTGAGCCGCCTCATCTTCATCAGCGTTTAACAGTCCACTGCTGGACTAGGCCTCTCCTTTGAAAGGAGAAATTGGCCTACTATACCACGCTGGCCAGACGTGTTGGTATAGGGTTTGTATCAAGTTTTCCTTCTCTTGCAGTGTTGTTCTCTGCATAATATACTCCCTCTGTCGGCTCTTACGACACCCATGAGATGATATGGGATGGTGATTTCGTATTCTTAATCCGTCACCACACGGATGTGTCGGCTGTTACGACACCCATACTCATATTTATTTTATTCCTTTTCTTCAAGGTTATTCTTAGTATAGTGCACTCGTTATTTTGAACAAATTTTAAATTCACAATACATATCAGTTTTAAAAATATATATTATATGAAAAAAACCTGTTCCGTACATTTTGTAAACAACATACCATAGATTTTACAAATTGCTACTCAGAGCAAGTTCCAATTCGTGTGGAATAGTTAATTTTTGATTTTCTATTGCTATTTCCATGTCTCCAAACATGGTTTTATGTTAAATTCCCGTATCTTTGCAAAGATAGATATTCATGGTAGTAGAGCCTTGCTGATTTCAGCATGAATGGGCCGGCTCGACCGGGGAATTACTACTCTCTCACAGAAAATAGCAGTACATGCAGACGTAAAGTAACAGTACCTATACTGTTGCGTTTCGTTCGGTGAGTGCGAGTGTCGGAGGCTATAGAGCCTCCGACACTCGCACTATGGGGGATAGCCCCTATTCCTTGTCCCTCATCCCACTCCTCATTCTCTTTTCCCAGCCCAAAGGGGCGGCAGCACACTTGTGACTCCTATGGTGTTGCTTGTGTCCATGGGCGGTGGTAATTGCTTACCATCAGGCGATCCGTCTGCACGTTTGCCGCCTATTGCCATAAAAAATATACTATTTGCTTTTAGTATTTTCTTTTGTCACCTCTAACCCTCCACGGAATTAGTGACATTTTGAATCTTAACCCTTCGCCACTTGGCAACTGAAGGCTGTAAAGGTCTTTACTTGAGGTCCCCTTCGCCTTTTTTTTTTCGCATTATTGATAGATACATTTTACTTGATTGTAGACTTATAATAATTGACGTTTCGGTTTACAGAGAACCACAGATTCGTAGTCCGCGTTTCTGCGTACAGCGGTGAAAAATCCAGCTCCACCATAGAAATACGACAACCGAGACTATTGGCTAATACTGTGGACGAAGAACAGATCACTAATTTTAATAACGAGTAAGTTTTGATGCTTTTTGAAGTAAAAAGTAAATTCCAGTAAAAAGTAATTTTCAGGTGACTGCCTCTGTGGTCCAATGGATAGGGTATACGTATACGTTTGCTAATCACGAGTTCCGGGTTCGATTCCCGAGTAGGGCAAAAGTGTAAGTTTTGCCGAATTTTTCAGTAGCAGTACGGAGTCTCGCAAAGTGCCTAGTAACGGCAATAAGCTCGCCCACTCTTACGTGGGACCTACTAATTCATAACAAGGCAAAATGTGGGTGTAATATTACCTCTGCCTACCCCTTCGGGGATACACTATATAGACCTATGGGTCTACATAGTGTATCCCCGAAGTATCCCCCTATGATATGATATATTTTTATAGACCTATGGGTCTATAAAAATATATCATATCATTCTGTTTTCTTATTTCTATTCATTAATGTTTTAGCTTGGCTAATATGGAGAGGCGAGCCCAAAGTCAGCGCAACAAAATAACCGAGATAGACGCCAAACTCTTAACGTTAGAGAGTAATCTCAATGAATTCAATATGAGAAGGAAAGCTATCAACGAGGGAGTTGAAAAGGTACATAAGTCTTGGTTGCTACAGTCTGTCCGTCCTTTACAGCCTTTTGCAGTCCAATGTTGGACTTCATCATCATCATCAGCCCTATGTACTACTCAACTGGGCACGGGCCTCCTCTCGAGATCTCAATGAGAAGGGTAAGGCCATAGTCCAAGAGTTGCATCATGCTTGCCAAGTGCGAGTTGGCAGACTTCACATGTATTTCGAACTCTCAGATATGCAGGTTTCCGCACGATGTTTTCCTTCACCGATTAGCATGCGATAATTAACAACTTAACTGTTGGACTTAGCCTCTTCTAAGTAGCTTCACAGTATCACTGTGAATTAATAAGAGGTTATGGCTTACTGAACCACCCTGGCTAAATGGGTTGGTATAGGGTTTGACTGTACTCACAGTAAAAGCGCTGGTGGCAGTAAATCAAACAAACATTCTTATGTTGGATCGGGTCATTAGTAGAAAGTCTCAAATTGAAACTTATAATGTGCACCAAATTCTCAGTAGCAGCACGGAGTCTGGTAATGTGCCCGGTACGGCAATAGGCTCGCCCCCTATTACGTGCGACTAAAATAAATCTGGCGAAAAGTGCGTGTAGCAATATACCTCTGCCTACCTCTTCAGGGATACAGGCGTGAGACTATGTATGTATGTATGTAATGTGCACCACAGGCTTATCGAAATTAATTGTGTATTCAATTGATAATAGTCGACTGCTCAACGGTGACGGAAACAATTTTTTTGGTAACCTACATGTCTGAGAATTGCCCAAAATGTTCCCAAAAGACATGTTAAACCTTTCAACAAGCACTTGGCTATTGTGGTGGACTATAACCTAATCCTTCTTATTTATAGTGAAAGGAGGTGCCCAGTAGTGGAACAGCAATACAGTAAATCAAAATTATCACAGTCTGTACAGGATGTCCCAGAAATCAACGTCAAGCTGGCAATGGTCGATAGATCATGATGTTTTACTAAAACTGAGGCGTTTTTGTATCGAGTTTAGATTACAATTAATAAAACAGTTATAAAGGGGCCCGTTACACAAAAAAATCAAATCATGGTCAAGATTCGTGGTCACAAAGCTTGAAAGACTATCACAGGGAGTCAATTTCTCCATTTTTTAAAAAGCCAATATTTTCTTAACTTGTATATAATTTGTTTTCTTATTTTTCTGATAACCACCATTAATTGACCTATCGCCCATTGCCGGTTTGTTTCTAGGACACCTTGTATATACAGGACTGACGATGAAATGATTTTAAACATAAGTTTGTTTTATATTTTGTTTAAATTATAATTTACTATTTCAGGTGCGAACAATATCAGCCCAAATCCGAATCCAGGCTAAAAAGGTGCAAGACATAGAATCAGAGCCGACATTCGACATAGAGCAGGAGAGAGACAGAGCTAGAAGGAAACAGAGAGATTGCGTCATGAAACAGTGTAGCTTACAGACTCAGTTGAAGCAAATCGTTACTACGCTGCATAAGGAGATATTTAGCGGCGATGTGCTTAAGGTAAGATAAAGATTATGAATTACAAAAAATTGGGCAAGTGCGAGTCGGAATTGCGCACGAAGGGTTGCGTTTCATCATCTATAAAAAAAATTACGTTCGTTGTATGTATACTTAAATACTTTTCAAGCTTCTACCTGTTTACTAAGATCGAGTAACAAATTGCTTAAAAATTACGTTTGTTGTATGGGAGCCCCCTTTATAATTAACTTTTTTATTTAATTATTATTTTGAAAGGTAATATACAACTACATATTCTGTAAAAATTTAAAGCGTCTACTTGTTACAGTTAGTCATTTTGAGCAAAAAATACGCAAAAAAAAGAACAGGTTTTTTGTATGGGACCCCCCCGTAAATATTTTTATTTTTATTTTTGTATTTGTTGTTATAGCGGCAACCGAAATACATAATTTGTGAAACATTTCAGCTTTCTAGCTATCGCGGTTTATGAGATACAGCCTGGTGACAGACAGACGGACAAACAGACAGACAGACAGCGGAGACTTAGTAATAGGGTTCCCTTTTATTACCTTTTAGGTACGGAACCCTAAAAAGAAATACGGTTTACAAATTTCATTCCTCATACTACTAAGTCATCATCATCCTCCTAGCATTATCCCAGTTTCAACCCGAGGTCCACTTACTAGCAACTTTACCGGATTTGGCTGAATATTAGCATTTCCACGGAGCGACTGCCTGTCTGACCTCCGCAACACAAAGGGATAGCGATATTCCATGGTTTAGATCAGTGTTAGTTCTTTAAGAGTACTGACGCCCTATAACAACTGTCAAGGATGTTCATGACAGTCGAGACCGGCGGCTTAACGTGCTCGCCGAGGCGCGGGACAAGCGATATTGCTGTTCTTTCTGCAGTAACCACTAGCCATAAAAACCTACGTGTTTTAGTGTGATCAGTTTTTCTCTATGACAATTATTTCTTTAGTAAACGTTATTATTGCTAGGCATAAGATTTTCAACTAATATCATGCTGGATCTCAGACAAAGCACGCACGCGATATTGATGTTTTAGCGTTTAGTAATAACTGTATATAATATACACGCTGATTTTTTATTGGTTTAGGAAAAAAAAAACCTCATGTCCGAAATAAAATCCTCTATTCATATTCAAAATCAAAATTCACCTAGCACCTAAAACAAAAAAGTTATAAAAGTCAGTAACTGCTGGAAATACGTAGTACACAAGGTTGTTTATGAGTAGGTAGTGTTCGCGCGCCGCGCGGTCATGACCTCGCCGCGTGCGCCGGGCGCAGCCGTCAGCTGTTGCTGTTGTTTACCTACAGCGGTTGTAGGTTGTTAGTGCCGAACTGCCGACTGATAATGATACGTAACGGACACAGCAGTCGAAACAACAATTTATGAATCATACAAAGTGTTGTGTCAAACATCGCTTAAACCACTACGCCAACCATGAAGTGCAGTAATAAATAATTAAAATAATAAACGTATGTAACTAAATAGCTATACCTATTCAATAATTTCTTGGAACATTACTCGGACTTAGAATTTCGTCGAAACAAGCTGTGGGTTTACGAAATCATGATGAACTAGTAGAAGAAAAACGATAAACTAAGAATTATTCGTTACGTTATTAGACATAGGTACCTACATTATCTTTTGAATAACTAGACAAAGATTTTAACAATGGAAAAGTTTAGTACTTGCGTATTTCTATGGTATTTATAAGAATGTTATCACAGTAGGTATTCAATAATGAATAAACCAATTACCTTTGCTGTTTGCTGCCTAGGTACTCGTACATCACAATCAATTTACACCTTTCACACATTGTCTTTTGTTAATGATAGCTAATTAGAAAAACACTAATTAATTACGATGCCAAATTTCTTGTTCAAACTGCACTGAATACACTGCTAAACTGACCGATGTTTATGAGGCGTTGCACTACAGCCAGGATTGTGTTTGGTGATGGTGATGGCACTTAGGGTGAGTGAATACCTCGCGTGCGCAACGATTCCAGGTGGTCTGGTAACGAATACATGCGCCTCGCCTCTTCCATATTTTCACCAGACATGTAATACATTCGCACCATAGACGCGAACTCAATATTGGAATATTCATATTGCCGATCCATTACGAAGCGCGCGCGACGTAACACGGGTACAATGACGGGGTCGAACGTGACGTACGAGCGTCCCGTTGACCTAATTTCGCGAGACTGTCGAAGTGACGAGCGGCAAATTGCAGCCGACCCCCGCCCCTACCCCTGTCGCCCCGCGTTGCTATGCGCGTACGCTGGGGGCGGGGTCTGTACTACTACCTACAGTGCAATGTTTATCTGTGTGTGTCGTGTGTTTAATATCTATCTGTGTAGGTATGTGTGTGGCACGATCGAACATACATCGGCGCGCGCGATTTCTTTCATAACTACGAACTCTCGTACCAATAATTTAATATTTTTGTTACGATTTTTATAGCTTAGATTTCAAATTTTAATAGCTGGTTAGGTTCTCTTAACGATAAGTAATAAGATGGCTTTCGCTCCAAAACCAATTAAAAATCAGCGTGTATAAAAACTACCGCTCATATTTTTGTATGATAATAGGGTATTACACCATTTTTTGAAAAGTGTCTCAAGATGATCCTATGACTTTAAGAAAGTAGTAGAAAAATTACAAAAAATATATTCAGTTGATAAGTACTTTTTAAACAACTTTTAAATTTACATTTTAAATGTTCGCGGTTTGTCAGACAAAAACGTTGGAAGCCATCTTGCTTACGCAACATAATGAGTAAACAACGTATAATGCTTGCATTTTTGACAGTCACGTGGTTTAGTTGTATAAAATTCTACTAAGTTTATGACGTCATTTGACGTTAATGACATTCGTCATGGCGGCTGCCGTTTTGCGTGATTAAATCACAGATACTAAAACGGAATTCTTTAAAATGGTTTTAAAATTCTATTTATTCATTTTATGAGCTGTTACTAATATATTCCGTATGTTTTCCGGTAATACTATCTTAAATATACGTTATTATATTTTTTTTCACATGGGGTAAAATACCCTATTGATAATGCTTTGTTACAGCTAAAACTGGACATCAGTAGAAACGCAATAGTTGATCAAGAGGCAGAGCTGAGGGAGTTGAAGAATGAATTACGAAATGCACAGGTAAATATTAGTATTTGTGAATAATAAATAAAAAAACAAAATATATTAAAAAAGCTTTTTGTAGTCATCTGATCACACCTTATTTCGGATGCCAGAAACTATTATGGAATCACTGTCTGTAAAGTTACTACTATTCACAACAGACCTTAGGTTAACGGTGTTTTACAAATAACCCTGTATAATATATATGGTTATTTGTAAAATACCGTTAATCTCTCAAGACTACGTTACGAACATCATAATCAACAACTTTTGTTCTATGACTTTTTACAAAACATAATACATGTTGATAGAGAAAAGTATGAATTGCAGGGTTTTATGAATCATACGGACGGACAGACAGACAGAAACACATGGCGTATCTATAAGTGTTCCCATTTTTGCCATTTTGGTTATGCAACCCTAATAACACATTTTATTTCCATTCCAGGCAACCCTAGAAAACATAGAAAACCTGCTCACCCGCGCCAAGACTCACGCCAAAGAGAAGCTTCTAGAAGCGAAGCGTAACTCCAACAATAAACTACCGCAGGACCCCGACTTTCCTTACAAGGAAGAGTTCGATAGTTTACCGTCAGATATTAATAGTTTACAAGAACATTGTTACGAGCTGCAGACGAGGATGGATTGTATGGACCAGGGCGATGATCAAGTATGTTATTTTGACCATTTAATAGCCTTTCCCAGTCTACTGTTGTCCACTGCTGGGCAAAGCCCTTTTCTAATAAAAGTCACAAAATTTGCTACGAGCTGGGGTTCGACGATAAATTAAACCTCACTATGCCACTAAACTGTACTTTATTAACTAATACAAACACTATTCACACTTATTTCTCAACACTAATAAAAACACACTTATTTCGAACACTTTTCCACTTCACTAAACACTTTCGAATTACTTCCCTTTGCTTGATGATTATCGCTGCGATGTTCAATTGTAACTATCCCTTCTCGCCAGTCTGTGCGGTATTTATACCGGCCGGAACACATAACTAGACCTTTTGAGACAATTCACGAAATTTCTGGTAACGTGTTTCTAGATTTGTGTAATTGTTCTATTTACACCAACGCCATCTATTAGAGGATAGATGAAACAGCTTTAAACAACCGATACATCTAATCTCATCTAGTTCTCCCATTCACCGATAGATGGCGTTATTCTCAAATAACGTTATTCGCAACAATATCATTCTTTACACATACATACACCTACGTCGGATTCATCATCAATTTTCCACTGGTCACTGCGGGTAAGGCCATAGTCCACCACGCTGACCAAGTGCGGGTTGGCAGACTTCACATGTCTTCCGAGAACATTATGGATAACTCTCGGACATGCAGTTTTCCTCACGATGTTTTCCAAGCGATAATTAACAAAATACGCATTTAATTTCCATTGGTGCGTGCAGTGGATTCGAACCCGAGACTTGCTGCGTAGCAGTCTGTCGGTCTCCGTAGCCCGACTCCTCCAAATTACTTACTTACAATGCTATTGGGACGCAAATTATACACCACCTATAGCAATGAATACAGATTTACATATACAAGCGAATTTTTTTAAGGATTTCGTGTGCCGATTCCAAGTAGCGAGTTGGCGACTGTCGTCAGTGTAGTACGTAGTTGGCGCCGTTGGCGGCGCTGGCGTCGTTCTCCGTCTCACTTCACACACAGACAGCTGTCACAGCGCGACTGCCACGCCGCCAAGCGACAATATGGGTCACAGAAAGTTGGTCTACAGAGCGCCCATAAGAAATGCGCCTCTATGTAAATATCTATGCCTATAGAGGGCGGTAGGGGATGTCATTGAAGTCACATTGTATGTTAATGAGATGAGGATGTATGAGACTGAGACCAGCTGTGACAAGGACGGAAGAGTGAACAAATCATTATGAAAATCGTGTGACGTAATTTATAGATGGCCCCTTAGGCGAGGCCTATTTTTTTTTTATAAAATTAGGCGGCAAACGAGCAGACGGATCGCCTAAGGGTAAGGAATTACCGCCGCCCATGGACACAAGCAACACCACTGCCGTCACTAGTGCGTTGCCGCCCCTTGGGGTTGGGAAAAGGGAAAGGAAGAGGAATGGGATGAAGGAGAAGTAATAGGGGATGGGCCTCCGGCACTGTCACTCATCGAACGAAACGCAACAGTTTAGGTACTGTAACTTTACGTCGATTTGCTGTGAGAGGGTAGTACTTCCCCGGTCGAGCCGGCCCATTAATGCCTATGCCCATGTCAGCGTTGGACTGCAAAAGGTTCTATGGTGACAACTTATCACTCCAAACCTTGCTTCTAGAATGCCTTGTCCTAAGTTATAAATTACACTAAACCTTTTTATGTTCTAGATAATCAAAGAATATGAAGAGCGAGAGAAAATGATCGCCAAGTTGAAATCAGAGGTGAATAGTTCCAGTGATAGTATAAGACTGCTGGCTAAGAAGATGGAAGACATCAAGTATGTTGGTTTTATACATTAAGAGGAAACACTACGGGTGAGAGAATTGAAAAATAGGTATTTGTAAAATCTATTGCTGTCGCGCAGCCTCAAGCTTCCCCCCGCAGAGCGCGATAGAGACAACGCTACTGCTGGACCAAAAATACCTATTAAATGTACACAAAATCAACGTTTCGTATTCCCCTGATTCCTTCTCCAAAACTTCATCGATTTAACTAGTTTTTCATATTAAATTAAAGAAAGGCTTTGGCCGTGTTCCTATGTTTTCATTTTTCTAAATAATCTAGCCAAATTTGTTTTTTGGATGTTTGAACACAGCGAAAAATCTGGCCAATTTTTGAGATATTTGAAGGTTCATACCTTTTTTAATATTTAATTTATGAGAAAAAGGAAAACATAGAGACATGCCAATCGGGGCCATACATCTTTGGGAAAAAAATAATTGCTCTGCTAGCATTATCCAGGGAGAAAACAGGAGACTACGTTTGTATGGAAAAACGGCCGTGGTGTTTCCTCTTAACATTAAGGTGAAATTACACACCGTCATCATCCTAATCATCCTCTTAGCCTTATCCCAGTTTCAATCTGGGGTCCACTTACTAGTCTAACCGGCTTTGGCTGAATATTAGCTTTTCTACAGACGACTGCCTGTCTGACCTCCGCAACCCCAAGGGATAGCGATATTCCATGGTTTAGACTATACTGTCAGGTTATTTAAAAGGTACTGACGCCCTGTAACGACTGTCAAAGATCTTCATGACAACCGGGACCGACGGCTTAACGTGCTATCCGAGGCACGGGACAAGCGATCATTAACAATTCAATACGCACAGAACTCCGAAAAGTCATTGGTGCGCGCCGTGGATTCGAACCCGATACCCTCTGCATGGCAGTCTGTTAGTATCTCCACTAGGCTATCGCTGCCTTCGTTTTTGTACATTAACATTATGGCGAAATTACACATGCACTTATTTATTACCCTAAGGTAGCGATAACCTAGCATAGAATAGACTGCCATGGCGAGTGTATCAGGTTTGAATCCACGGCGCGAATGACCGACGTCTCAGAGTTATGTGCGTATTGAATTGTTAATTATCGCTTGCTCCGTGCTGGGGAGAGGCACTTAGCCTTCGGTCCCTACTATCATGAAGATCTTTGACAGTGGCTCTGTGGATTTTTTTTTCTAGTCGTTCCCTCAAGGCTGATGATCGTGACTGTATGTCAATTTTCTCCACTCGGTCCGGTTCTGCGCCATATGTAACGCTCCCTGTATCTGGCCTCCAGTATCTGTGGAATAGCTATCAAATCAATAAAATAGCAATTATGTTATGTCATGTATAAGCCCATCTCCAAGACGAAAACATATTATGATTGTAAAATTTTAGTAACTATTTAGTAATCTGTGCCTTAGATACTACCAGGATACCTAACGCTAGGATAATTATTCAAAAACTGCCTCGTTGGTCTCGCGGCATAGATGTGCGCGTGGGATAAGGTCTCGGGTTCGATCCCCGGGTCAGACAAAGTGTTATTGGGTTTTACCGTTAGGAAATTCTCAGTAGCAGCTCGGAGTCTGGTAATGTGTTCGGTACGGCAAGAGGCTCGCCCTCTATTACGTGGGACTAAAATAAATCTCTGTCCGTGTGGTGACGGATTAAGAATACGGAATGTCACCACCCCATATCATCCCATGGGTATCGTAAGAGCCGACAGAGGGAGCATATTATGCAGAGAACAGCACTGTAAGAGAAGAAAATCTTGATACTAACCCTATACCAACCCGTTTGGCCAGCGTGGTATAGTAGGCCAATTCCTCCTTTCAAAGGAGAGGCCTAGTCCAACAGTAGACTGTTAAAGGCTGATGATGATGAAATAAATCTGGCGAAAAGTGGGTGTAGCAATATACCTCTGCCTATCTCTTCGGAGATATAGGCGTGAGACTATGTATGTATGTAGGATTATGATTCTAGTAGTTACATAATTTGCAACATTATTAGTTATCAAAGAAAATCAAAACCAACTCTAAATTCTTGAATGTTTTCCAGATCAAAATGGCTGCCGCCCCTAGAATCCCTGTTGCGTGACATCGACAGAAGTTTCGGTGATATGTTCTCAAAGCTCGGCTGTGCCGGCGAAATTAAACTGGAGAAGGGTGGCAACGATGTGAGTTTATTTATATTAATACTAGATGACGCCAGCAGCTACGCCTGCATTTGTTTTAATTTACCCATTTTGGCCGATCCCGTGGGAATTTCGGGAAATCCCTTCTTAGTGCACCCCTACGGTCCCCAAGGAACATACATGCCAAATTTCAGCTTCCTGCGCCCAATAGTTTCGGCTGTAGCGTGTCTGTCAATCAGTCAGTAACGCAAGGATTTTATATATTAAGATTTTCTGTTTATTATAATATTTATCTTCTATTGAAAGTTCAAAACTAATGTTGCACTAAAATTTCATTGACAATATTTTGTAGTAATAATTTACAAGCTCTTATTAACATCTTAGTTATCAAACAAAATCAAATCGTATCTACAAGATTTGTTTAAAATTAGATGATAACGAAAATGTTGTTAAATCTTTGCAATTTTAGAATTACAACTAAATCTTATACTAATATAATAATATAAAGCTGAAGAGTTTGTTTGTTTGAACGCGCTAATCTCTGGAACTGTAGATAGTCCATTTATCGAGGACGGCTATATAACATCACGCTATGAGCGACGGGAGCGGAGCAGTAGCATTAAATAACGCGGGTGTAACCGCGGGCATCCTCTAGTTATAAATAAAGCTTTTTGACACGACCTCATTTAATTCCTTGAGTGACATAAGAGGCAATTAAGAAAATACACGAAACTCGATATAAATATTTATACTGACCGACGTGAAAATTATGATAAGAATAAGCGATTGTACACAAATAACGCGTGCGTTTAATGAATGGATTTTACTTTAAAGGTAGGGACAAACTGAGCCCACGTACGCAACGTATGCAGTGCGACGTGGGAGAGCATACGTGCACACTTATCCCACTTACGCAACGCGAATTTGGCGTCAGACGCTGTTGTTCTTCCATAGAAAATGGACTAATGCCTCTTACAGTCATGTTTTCCGAGTCTGACAGTGAATTTGAAGACGATTTATTACGTTTGTTATTTTTAAATGTATATATCCGCGCCAAAAAAACAAAAAGAGTTAAGAAAAGATGCTATTTACCTACTTTAAAATATTAAATACCGTTTAATAAATGGAATTTGTGTTTAATTTATCTGCCATTAAATCCTAAAATAGTACTTATAACTAAACGACCAGACTTGCCATGCAGTTTTGCGTAAATTAAATACATCAATATTATAATACATACATACATTCAATACATTTAATATTATAATTGGCTTCATATCGCCTAACCAAATCAATGAGCTGTTCGTCTCCCATTTTATCGAAGGTATTTACCGCAATGTCTAATCCGTGTCTGACGCGCTATCAACGAAAGATCTAGAAACACACTAGTCGTACGCGTGGAATAGCGTATGATTATCCCCTCCACGTTCCCACGCCGATCTGGCGCGACCAGTTGAACGTTGCATGGGACGCATGTGACAGCATTGCGTATGACAAGTGTGTTTCCAAGTCATATATTTTCATAGAATTTTCGTGGTCTAGATGTCATAATACGTAGCATACGTTGCGTACGTGGGCTCAGTTTGTCCCTACCTTAATTGTTTTATGTGTTACAGGACGACTTCGACAAATACGGTATATCGATCCTGGTTCGATTCCGCGCTGAGGAACAGTTACAACAACTTACGAGACACGTGCAGTCTGGAGGGGAGCGGGCACTTTGTACCGCGCTGTACCTCATGTCCTTGCAGCGACTTACTACTGTTCCATTCAGGTAAACACGGATAATATAGTACTAGCTATTTTGGATATAAACATTTGTAGTGTTGAATAGGTTTGTGTCCTAAACTGTAATTAGCGATTGATACGTTCCTTTATTAGATGTTAAACTGAAATACCTGATTTTTCTTCAAAAATCGATCAGCAACATTACTAATTACGACTTTTTAAAAGCTTTTTGAATTTGACACGAAAACGCTGTAAACCATCATGCCGGTTGAGTGATATCACAAAGTACAAAACAAACCGTGAATGAAGTCTGGTCTGATATACCCACTTTTATTTTGTTATATTCGATTTGACAGGTAGAAAGTTTGACGTTTTAGTTGTTGTTTTACTACTAAAACTTTAACAACATGAATGGCGGACGGACTGTTTGACGTAATGGTCTCTGATTGGTCTTCACTGTCACAAGAATAAATACATTATTTTTAGTTTTAGAATCCTAAAAATAACATTAATCTTACCTTTTTATAATAAATAATAAACTTTATTGACATCTTAAAATCATAATGAATCTATAGATACTACAATCAAACCGATTTATTCTTAGTGGACACAAGCCTATTGAGTTTTAGTCCTAGACTTACTGAGTAAAATTGATCATATCGATCTTAGATACATTTTTGTAAAAATCTTTGAAACGAATGTTAAATATGTGATAAAGGCTAAGCTTTGGTAAAGGTGTTAAACCTTTTTGTAATAAGGGCTTTTGGGTCTAAAATGTCTTACCATCTTTATTACAATAATAATGAATTTGGATTCAAATGAATATTTATTCACTTAATTTAAATATAGTAACGAGTATTGGACTCATTATTATATTGACCTTCACTTTCTTAGAGGTATGCATCATACCAAGAATAATATTCTCGCTGATTTTGCTTACCACCTCATTAAACATTTCTCTATTCCGTAGATGCGTGGACGAAATAAACCAAGGCATGGACTCTACGAATGAACGCAAGATGTTCGAGCTACTTGTCACAGTCACCACCGAATGTGACAATGCACAGTACTTCTTATTGACGCCTAAGGTACATTTTTTATATACTAGATTATAGCGTCTGTTATCAAAACAATAAGCCTCTTAAGTGTTAGTAGTGAAGTCGTTTTTACCCAAATTAGTACCAAAATTTCGTCTAAATCTCACAAACTTTCGGGTTTATAATAGTGGTAGGATATTTATTCTCTAACTTAGTACTGCAAATATAAAAGTGAAACTTCGTGAGGATGGATGCTGTTTGGTACGTTTCACGCAAACCATTGAAATGATTTTGAGGAACTTTGCAGAGATGTAGCTTATAAATAGCGCATCGCAGGAGTAATATTTTTTCCTGAAAACAGACCTTCACGCCGGCGAAGCCGCGAGCAAAAGCTAGTATATAATAATTCACTACTTTGATAGTCGTTTATTACTCGTTTTTAACCCTCCACGGAAAAAGAGAGGTGTTATATGCCTGACGTGGCTTTATATCTGTGACACCGAAGCTCCTGAATGAATGAACCGATTTGAGTGCGGTTTTAAGCTATTGCTAGCTATTGATAGCTTTTATCGCGGGCTTGAGCGCGGCGCGGCGACCGAATCCAGAAATTCCGTAACGAAAAACCCTAACACCCTTCACATATTAAAATCAACTTGGCGTAAGCGCCAAGTTGATAATAATTATGTATTATGAACTTTACTGCTTACTAATTAAGGTTTAGTTTAGAATAAAATGTTTTACCTTTTTTTCTTCAAATGTTTCTAAGAAAAAAAATATACTGCATAAAAAATTAAATAAAATAAAATACTGCATAAATAAAATAAATATATAATTATAATTGCATAAGTTGATAAAAAATGTTATGCAATAGCTTTACCGCGGCAGTCTCCGAGTGCCACACGTCTTTTTTTTTTAACCATAGATGTTTAAATCGTTTATTTTTTCTTTTCAGCTGTTAACAAACTTGAATTACAATGATAAAATCATGGTGCACACAATTATGAACGGAACTAAGATCATGGATTACAGAAAGTGGAAATACAACAAATTCATAGAAAGGGCACAACTCTATAGATCATCTTGATAAATGGTATTTATTTCTTCTAGAATGGAACTTTAACCTTTTCAACGCCAATGTCATTTTTATTATAGCGTCACGTATCCCCTTAGGAGTAGGCAGAGGAGTAATATGTATACTCTGGTCCCGTAAAAATTGCTGCGTTCCCGGTGCCGAGGGAAGGTTTTTGAATAAGGCAGGGTGCTAATTTTAATTTCCGAATGTTAATGTCACTAATGTATTTTGTTCTGTGTTTTTGTTACTAATGCTGTTCTATGAATATGGAAAGTTTCCGAAATAAATGTTTATTATTAATATACACCCACATTTACCGCCTTATGAATTTTAGGTCCCACTTAATAGAGGGCAAGTCTATTGTCGTTACCGGACACATTGTCAGACTGCTACTAACCGGAATTGTACTCGGGACCTTCCGATCAGCACACGCATACGCTATCCACTGGACCACGGAGGCAGTGTATAAATCATTGTGCGAAACCAACACATAGTACGCCTAACCTATACACAAATATATTGATGCTTTAAATGAATGGTATTTTTTTAAGAATTTTCTAAATTGTTTTAGAGACCAATAACTTATTCACTAGACCACAGAATATAATATTTTCCCATTTACTCGGGTAATTGTTGAGAAGCTGACAACACAGTTCTTCACGCATGCGTCTTGTTGCTTTTGTTTGTCACAAACTGTCAAAATGAGTTGCCTCATTTATGGACCTATTTTTCTTAGGCAGTGCGGTGTCTAGTACAGCGAAGCGATATCAATCATTTGTCTAAGTGTTGTGAACTATATTTGTAATTTATCTGTTTGTTTCCCAAATAAACGAAAATAAAAATAGAAAAAATAAAATAAAATGGTGTCATCGTAATACAGCCAATCACTGTCCACTGCTGGACATAGATTTCTTCCTAATTTGCTTAACAATAGCATTGTCATTGACTGCCTCCGTGGTCCAGTAGATAGCGTATGCGACTGCTGATCGGAGGTACCGGGTTCGATTCCCGGGTCGGGCAAAAGTGTTACTGGGTTTTTCCGAATTCTCAGTAGCAGCACGGAGTGTGGTGATGTGCCCGGTAACGGCAATAGGCTCGCCGCCTATTACGTGGGTCCAAAAAATTCATTGCAAAATGTGGGTGTAATATTACACCTCTGTCACCCTTCGGGGATACAGGCGTGAGTATATAAAAAAAAACATTGTCAGTCAATAGTAGGATTTGGCATACTATACCACACCGGTCAGACAATTTGGTATAGGTTACTTTTATTTTTTCCGTCTCTTCCCAAAGATTAAGTAGACCATTTGTTTCGCGTTTGTTCGTTAGTCGTCTTTTACGAAACTCAGAATGAAATGGGGAAGTGACACTTAGTATTCTTATACTTGACTATGGTCATAGAGCATAGATATTTACATAGAGGCGCATTTCTTATGGGCGCTCTGTAGACAAACTTTCTGTGACCCAAATTGCCGCTTGGCGGCGTGGCAGTCACGCTGTGACAGCCGTCTCTATGAGTGCAAGAGAGACGATAGTTCCTCCTGTGATACACTTAACTACTAGAGCAAAAGAGATGGAGAACGACGCCAGCGCCGCCAACGGCGCCAACTCCGTACTACACTGACTACAGTCGTCAACTCGCCACTTGGAATCGGCACACGAAATCCTTAAGAAATGCGCTTCTATGTAAATCTGTATTCATTGCTATGGTGGACAAAAGGTTAAAGTATTTGAAGTAAGTGTAGGTTTTGTCAAATATTTAAAATGAAGGTTGTGTTTAATTTGAGTATGACTCGAATATGTTTCGTTAAAACTGTTTTTTTTAATGTATAATTATTACTTTATCACGAATGCTCTCTTGTATTTTTATTTTTATAATGATTGTCATGATATTTTAATGTCTTAATTTAGAAATATTATTATTATCATTTATTTGATTTGTTTGTGTTTAAATATCCCATTTCAATAATTTCTTATGAGACTTTTGGGTATGGCAATAGGGGATCGGACTGTATCAAAAGTAAATTGCGAATTATCATTTATCAAAAAGATTTCCTCAAAACATACCTTCAGGGTCGGCACATATCTCACAGAAGATGCGTCGAACGTATCTTCGGTCGCGTCTATTCCGTCAAATGAGTCGGTACACATCTGACGGAAAATGCGTCGAGCGTATCTACATCGGTCGCGTCTATTCCGTCAAATAAGAGCTGCTACATTACGCGTCTAGTCAGTTTCTGTGTTCAGCAACTACAGTGCGGTTGCTTTGTATGACATTTAATTTTAAAACGTCGCCCAACGCGTCAGTCAAAATTCACGTGGTGCGCGCGACGTCGACGGATAATGCGTTGACGGAAACGGAACAGACGCTGTACGTTCGACGTACTAACGGATCATCGGTCAGGTGTGAAAGGTTGAATGTTTTTTCTATATATTTGTTTGTTTTGGCGTTACGTGACCGATAATATGCGACGCGTCTTTTGTCAGATATGTTCCGACCCTTAGATATCCTTAAATGTTAACCATTTTCTTCACGTTGCAAAGAAAAGGGTTAATAAAACTAACTATAAATAATGAATACATCATAAGTTAGTACTCAATACCTTTGGCATACAAAATTAGTGTTTTGACAGAAGATAAAAAGAAACGTATTTAACTAGGCAATCTGGTACCCTATTTACAATAGGTCATTAATTATGACGTAAGTCTCTCATTACAACACTTTACGATGTGCGTGTATCTATTTGTGTGCGTGCTTGCGTGTGTGAGTGTTTATTTGTGTGTGTAACTGTTAAACTACCGTATAAGTATTCCACCAATTTGATATAATCACAATGTTCAAATATGTCAATGTCTACATAGATTTTATAAGAAATCGCCATTTAAATGAGATTAATTCTCTGTGATAATTCGAAACTGATGTCAAATAAACTTATAACAATTTAAAGCTATCATATCTGGTTAGACTAAAAAGAGGATCTAGGGTGCCAAGGTGAAGTTCCGAAGTCTTGGATACAACCGGGATAACGCTAGGACGATGATGAAAATTTATAAGCTATCAGGATTTTTCTTAGAGACACACATTATCATATAAGCAGTGATAGCCTAGTGGAGATACCAACAGACTGCCATGCAGAGGGTCATCATCATCATCAGCCTTTAACAGTCCACTGCTGGACTAGGTCTCTCCATTGAAAGGAGGAATTGGCCTACTATACCACGCTGGCCAGACGGGTTGGTATAGGGTTTGTATCAAATTTTCCTTCTCTTACAGTGGTGTTCTCTGCATAATATGTTCCCTTTGTCGGCTCTTACGACACCCATGGGATGATATGGGGTGGTGACATTCTGTATTCTTAATCCCTCACCACACGGACAATGCAGAGGGTATCGAGTTGTAAAGAGAGTATGTTTAGCCATTGGTCCCGGCTGTTATGAAGATCTTTGAAAGTCTTTACTGGTAGACAGTACCTCTGAAAAAACTGACAATACTATAACCCATGGAATATAGCTATCCCGTTGGGTTGCGGAGGTCAAACAGGCAGTCGCTCTGTGGAAAAGCTAATATTCAGTGCAATCCAGTTAGACTAGCAAGCGGACCCCGGGTTGCAATTGGGATAACGCTAGTAGTAAACAAAAATATTATCAAATAAATATTTTATTCAGTTTATTTGACATCAGTTTATAATAAGTGTAGTATAAGATTTTACTTATCATTCTAAAAGGGAAAGATTTTGGCCAGTTACCTATTTAGAAGTAACTTTCTTTTTATAATGCTCTGAGAGTAATGTTGGATTATTACTTTAATCCTGATTAAAGTACAAAATAGGTATTACTGATGTGATTTTTTTGTTTTAAGGAATGTATAGGTACCATTGAATTGTGTAATTATTGATAGCATTTCGTATATTAAGTGTTTATTATGCAATTTGAACAAATATCACACTTGAAATTGTATTCCATTAGTTTTAAATTATGTTTTGGGTATAATCTTATTATATTTCTAATCAACGGATGTACGTATTGGTAAATCTGTCTACCTGCTTTCTCGCTCGTTCATTGGAATATGTCAACAAAAAGGACAATAATTAAACTTAATGAATATGAAAGTGCAAATTCATTAGGTGTATTCCATATTTTGTCTTCATCCATACCGCGTGTGAAAACTTTACTAGCGCGATTCAGGATAGTTCCATCGATTTCCACTAGATGTCGCCACTGTTGGTTTTCTTCGCCATTGCACGAAAGATGGCCTTAGTTGCATCTAGCTACCGCTACACAATAAATCCTTTGTATGTGTTCCATTAGGTTTCAGTCTCACAAGGGCGTAAAACTTTTTAACACATACAAGAATTGCTCAGACTCAGGAAAGACAAAATTACTTACAAACATATATGCCGAAAATCTCTTCTAATCGTGATCTATCTTTAAAACAGTTTGTTTTATTTTAATTTTATTTCATAATAATAATTGTTATTTTAATGTAGGCCCATGTTTGTTTTGACATATTAGGTTTAAAATAAAAGTAGTTTTAGGTAATTATGGCTTTATTTTCCAGTAATTATTACATAATAATGTTATGCAAATAATATTACAATAAATATTATTTTAATAATTCCTAGTTTTATTTCAAGCACCTTTTTAGTAGTGTGATTAGTTGTGAAGATAATAGTAAATAATTTAATACTAAAACATTTGGGATACTGACAAAAGCCGTTTAGGCGCACAATGTCTAATTCGTTAAAAATTCAGCGTTCACAAAATATCAAACGTTGGATATCACAAACTAGATATTCTGCGAACTTGAGATATTTTGCGAATTGGCCATTTTGCGCCTATAGGATTTCAGATAAGACTAATTTCACGGCACATTACAAAATTAAAAATTAATACAACTATCGAAAGAAAATAATTCCAGCAATTTGTGTGAAAATATTTATTTAAATTTAGATAGTATTATATTAGCTTTTCCTTTTCAAGTCTCTAAATAAATGCAGTGATTGCAGGTTGGAATTTCTTTCACAGCTTAAATCTAAACATAGTGTCAGTAAGTAACAATATACACTGGTACAATAATTTCAGTGTGGTTGGTTTCGAACCGAATATAAATTATATTATGCGTTACAGTCTGACAAGGTTTTTCCAGGTAGGTAGAGCCTTGCTGATTTCAGCATGAATGGGCCGGCTCGACCGGGGAAGTACTACCCTCTCACAGAAAATCGACGTAAAGTAACAGTACTTAAAACTGTTGCGTTTCGTTCGGTGAGTGAGAGTGCCGGAGGCCCTATGCCCTATTCCTTCTCCCTCATCCCCCTCGTCATCCTATCCCTTTTCCCAAACCCAAGGGGCGGCAACGCACTTGTGACACCTGTGGTGTTGCGTGTGTCCATGGGCGGCGGTAATTGCTTACCATCAGGCAATCTATCTGTTCGTTTGCCGCCTATTACTATAAAAAAAGGTTTTAACAACAAATAAAATAAACCAAAAATTAAGTTTAAAAAAATAACAAAATTCATGAATAAATCTCATTCTGGTTTCAGAGTAATGTTTCAATTACCCAAACTCTTGTGGTTTTCGGGCACCAAGTGTGGTCTAACCCTAAAATAATTAGTTTTGTTTATTAATTGTTAGCACATACAACATATAATACAAAATTTAGTAAAAATAATTATAATAAAGGAATTAATTGTTACTGAGAAGTTGCCGTTCGCTTGTTAGCTTGCTTTTCGTTAAGGCGCGTCATGTTCTGCGTCGTATAAAAAATAAATGCTTAGTAATAATATAATTGAGTTAAAACAAATAGGTTAAAAGGAAGCAGTTTAAATATACAACATTATTTTGAGTGTAGTGAAATTCTCTTAGGGAATAATAGATTTTTTTTATGATAACTTTTGTTTAGAGGGCCTAGGCAAGTGGCATTCATTCTTATCGCTACTGATTTCTAATAGCTCTATCGCTTGTTTGCTATAGTAACCAAAGAGCTCAGATATTTACATAGAAGCGCATTTCCTATGGGCGCTCTGAAGACAAACATTCTGTGACCTAAATTGCCGCTAGCTGTCTATACGAGAGCAAGAGAGGCGAACGTTCCTCTAGTATATCTTAACTACGAGAGCAAGAGAGACGGAGAACGACGCCAGCGCTGCTAACGGCGCCAACTACGAACTAAACTGGAGACAGTCTCCACTTGGAATCGGCACACGAAATTCTAAGAACTGCGCTTCTATGTAAATCTGTATTCATTGTAGTAACAAAGTATTCGTTCTTCGTCGATCACGTGACATTACCGTACCATATTTTTTTTGCGAAAAGCGATATCGCTGATCGAATGCCAACTTGTCTAGGCTTTCTGACCTGGGATATCGGCAAAAAACGCGATAAAAGTACTTGTAACCACATAAAATTGACCTTTAACTTCGACAGACTGTATGCAGTAGCTGATCTTTCTTGCCATTTCGGCAATATCCCAGAACAAAAGTAGTTTATAATAACGGGTACTATCACTCCTCAAGAGGTTCGCATTGTACTAAGACCCAGTTTCATCACCCCTGGAGAGGCATTATCTTCCAAATAAATTCGTCGATATCTTCCTTATATCATCATCATATCAGCCGATAGACCTTCACTGTTGAATATAGACCTTACCAAGGCTCTCTAGATAAATTCTGTGCGGAAAGAGAATGGGCGTAGCGAAAATTGGAACTAACAGGTTCGAGTCCCTTTAGTAATTTTTAACTTATGTACGTACGATTGAAAACCCTTCTGTCTGTCCGAGTAACACAGGCTCAACAGATCAAGATTTTTAGTCGCACTATAATAAATTAACAATGTTGCCAACATGAGAAATACGGTAAGTACGTATTGTTGCGCCCTCAAATCAAAAGTCTGTTCTCTTTCCGCACAGACTCTATCTACTAATTAATGCAACTGGCAGTAGTGAAACTAGACATAAAATAACATTGTATAATCACAGCACAAATATTCGTCGTACGTGTTCAAATTATGTTTTTCAGTGCGTATAAAAATTTTAAGATTCTATAATTTTTTTCGTCTAAGATTATCTACAGCTAGCGATACGAATTATCATCACAGACGCAATCAAAAGCGGCAATGGACTTTTATTAATACCTACTTATACAAATGCTACTTGGATGTAACAGAAAAGTGTGGTCATTTCTTAGAAATTGCTGGCTATTTTAATTTTTTCAGACATAGGCTTACTTCAAGAGAAGCCGGTCACTCCCATAGTCCGATGGGACCCACATGCAATACCACCGAAAAGAGATTGGGCGCAGGACTAACGGCTTAATGTGCTGGGTGTAACACCACCAACCTCCTGCCTCCGAACTTCTATTACTCAATTCATAACCGAAATACTCAATATCACTTTTCTTCGACCCGGGAATCGAACCCGAGTCTTTATGATCCGCAGTCGCTTACACTACCGCAGAACCACGGAGGCGGATAGTATAACCTCACTCCAAACCAATCAAACCATCGCTTATCATTTCCTATGACCACACTTTTCAATCACACCCAACCCAACATCTAACCACATCACTGTTCTAACTGCACACCTTTGCCCGTCCACTGCTCATCGAACTTAACATCGCACTCCAAATCTCTCAGCGCAGACTTGATATCGAAGCCGAAATCTTTGAAGAACTTGTCGTAAGCTTCGTTGAGTACAGATTCAACTCCCAGCTCGTGGAATTTGGGATTCAAGTCGCGGCAACGGGCCACCATATTGCGGATCGCCCAGCAGCCGTTTTTCTGTGGAATAAGATGATTTTGTGATGTTTTAATACACTGTAAAGGAAAGTACTAATATTTATTCGCACAAAACACATTACAATCGTTATAAAAATAAATATTAAGAACAATGTTGTTTAGGATCTAGATAGTAGCGTAAAATATGTGCAACAGAAAAATACAAAACAGATTCCTATTAACTTATGAAAATACATGATAATACTATCAGATTCTATTTCGATGCCTTAAGCAGTCCCACTGGAGCCCGAGGCATCCAAGCCCAAGCTGGTATGGAGGATGTCTTTTACAATAGAAGTAAATTTGTTAAAGTTAGTATCCAAAATATCAAGTGATTTGGTCTTTGCTAAATCATTATATTTTCGGGCCATCATTGTCAATGGGTTATAATTTTATACGTTTGAAGTGCAAAGATAATTAGGTAAGAAGAGAAGGAATGTATACTGATGATGAAAAATGCCCGTTCAGAGTTTTGGTGCGATTGTATCATTTTATGCTGCGACATCTAATAAAGGAGTTATGGGTGTTGTGGTGTTTGTAGTACGGAGTGGGGAGTGCGGAGCGAAGCACCGTACTCTCACTTCTAGTCGAGTGCTCGAAGCGACAACACGTGTAATGCAGTGACAGTGCAAACAGTGTTTTATTTATACCCTACGACACCACATATGCCACTTAAATTTTAGAGTGGCAACGTCGGACAATTGTGTAGTAATCTCTCTGAGTACTTCTATGTGGTACAATGTAAATGGCCCCAAAAGTTTTTGAATAGTACAATCAGTCCAAGTAACCGATAGGTAATTAAATGTAGATTACCTGCACACTAGGGTCGTGGGGATGCACCTTCATACACTCCACGATGACCTCGGCCGCGCCGTTGTCCATGAACTGTTTACTGTGCTCCGGTTCGCGAAGGGTTAGAGCCGCTATGCTCTTTAATGTCAGAGATGTGGCCGTTGCATTGCTCTGAAACATTATTGTAATAATTTATTATGTCATTTAATTTGTGACATTTACACAATATGATTGTTTAGGTAGCGTATGTAATTAAATAGAATTTCATTTTTGATATTGAAGTAAGTTCCATTATGAAGTTCACAAAAATGTACAAGACTTATTTATATTTGTATTCCAAAAGTGGCGGTATGAAAATCTAAAGAACAATGCCCATTTTTCTTAGCGACGCCGGCCCAGATGTAGACAGTAAAAAATTATAGTGGTTGTTATTGCATTAGATAAAAGAGTGTGAAACTAGCACTTTGAGATTGATTAGAGGTCCACCACAACTATAATTTTATTAAAAAAAGTACCTTTATACGCTCGAAAAATATCAGGTATGTACTTACATACTTTTAATAGGATAGTTAAATATTTCGTAGTTTTGAGTAGTAAGGAATGTGTTAATCGTTTGGTAAGGGTAAAAACACAAAAGAAAATGCCAAAAGTCGTAAGAGAGTTCCAAAAACATAAAAAAGCATTCGTATAGCGCACGGGCAAATAACGAACAAAATAAATTGAACATGACATTATTGACATTTACTAAGAGTCAAAAAAGTGTTGCCATTTTGCAGTTTTTAAATGATATTGATTAATCGATATAGATTTTGGACATAGGTTATCAACTTATCAATCTATAGATTTGGTTAAAAATAAAACTTGTTTGTAGTTAATCGCGTATGTACCTTCAAAATACACACATAAAATGTTTAAGGACCAAATAAAGATTATCTAGTCACTAAAATAATTTTTAGTACTGAAAACGGGAAATCGATTAAGAAGAAGTGATAATCGATTTAATATTATGATTTATTTACTGGCAACTTCTGATCTATTACGTTTTGGCTATTTAGACGATAACACATCTTTTTAAACATATTTTTTGAATAAGTTTCTCGGCAGACCTTTGATAATGTCTATAAATTAAGTTATAAATAAAAAGGATTATTGAACAGCAAATTGATTTCAATTTGCTGTTCTCTATTGTGCTGTTCATGAGTTCCAAACTGGGCCAGAAATGGGTATGTTCTTTGTTATGTAAGACCTCAATGTACCACATTTCTAGCAAATAAATGATTTCTATTCTATTCTATTTATTTATTTATTTGTTGCTTGATTTGGCAGTCGAGATGTTGTGGAAGGGTTTATGATCCCAATGCGGTAACTTACTATTAACAACGGGGGCAGTTCTAACATTTCCTTGAATTGCTTGCATATTGTCCCTGTTTCACCTAGGAGGCTAACTAAATGAACATGAAAGATTAAAAACTACATTTTCTGCTTTAGTATGATATCAAGAAAATATACGACATCTTCGAATTTCATCTAGAGTTCACACAAAAAGCAAATATTTTACTATTTGTCAACCGAAATGATATTATTACATACATCAAAATTAATGCTGAAATTAATATAAAAAATTACATTCAATTACAATATTTCATTAAAATTAAGAAGAATAATAACACCTAAGTTTAGTTGATGCGTACATAAAAATATAATATAATATAAAAATAAATATATACGCCAACCGTATACATAATGCCGCAAAATATAAAAATAAATACAAGAATATATCTACAACAAATAAAAATACGATTAGCAAAAAGGATGCCTCCAGAGATTTGAACTCTCGACCCCTGGTTTACAAGACCAGTGCTCTAACCCCTGAGCTATGGAGGCGACGATAAATAACTTGAAATTTGTGTTTGCTTACTGGTGAGCAAATGAATAGTATGTTTCTGTAGATACAGTTGCTTGAATGATTTTGCATTGTCTTTGTTAGATGCAGTATACCTTTATGTATGTATAATATGCATACATATTTGTATGTATGCGTTGTAATAGCATTGCATTATTAGCATTATAATCAACCATATTTTTGTGTTTCATATAGACAGTAAAAATAAGTACTTACTTATTTTAAAGTAAGTTTATAAAGGATACTTACATATTTTAATGGTTATCTGACGTAGTAAGAGACTCGTGTATTTACTATAAGACGTTTTGTGCATTTTATATCTTATTTTTCGCGAGGGCGAAAAAATTAAATGTTAGAGGAGGAATGGATGGTAAATTGAATGAAGTATGCCAGATGATGGATGATGGAAAGATTGATGTTCTATGTGTGAATGAGACAAAAAGGAAAGGTTGTGGCCCCACCAAGCATGACAGCTACACGGCTTATTGGTCTGGGGTAGACAGTACCACCAGAGCCTGCAAGGGAGCAGAGGCGGCTCGTGAAAGATTATATTGGGTGTTCACTAAAAAAAAATGAAACTGCTTACCATTTATTTTGTGAAGGCTTTTACAATTAATAGTAAGACGTGCTAAATCATCGATACCTACCTCAACCGTCCACGCAGTCTCAACTCCGGCGCCACTAAACGAAATACACGGAAAACAAAACAACTTCTTACTTCCTTCGCATTTTCGCAACTACATAACCAAAGCGTTCTATCATAATGGTCGTTTTTTTTTAGTTTTTTCACAATTTTTATAAAGTTTATGTTGTTATATTCCATATTAGTTACACAATTTAACTGTCTTTCTTAAACAAATACACACAATCATACATACAATGAACTATATTTTAAACACCAATCCTTTTCTAATTACCAACGCACGCGCAGATAAATGTTTTGCTTTTGTTTACATTCAAATTACAAATGATACCGGCAAAACACTATTAAAAAAAAAACGGCGCACACGTTTTAATTTTTCTTCGTGACAAATGGTCATATCATTTAGTCGGGTAATATATTCGCGCATGCGCACCTCGTCAAGCTAGCCAGGAGCGGCGCTCCGTATTCGCCTTATTTCTCATACAAATCTTTTGTCTCACGCGCCCAGCGCATAGAACGCTCTCTCTTTCGCACTCATTACATTTCAGTATTAAGCGTTGTACTGAGCTTTCGTCAACGAAGAGCGCTGTTATGAGCGCTCCACTCAACAAAAATACCTATGTAGCTTTCAAGAATGTTGACAAAATTATAATAAACAGCTTAGTAGTCAAATACTTATTTGTGGATATGCATTATAGAAAAGAGAATAGGTGTTTATGAAAAAGTTTATATGAGTTGTATACATATATTTTATAATTTTGGGAGTTCACTGCTCCAGCGCTCCTTTGAACGAGCCGCCACTGCAAGGGAGTTGGTTTAACCCTTAATTTGGCAGAGATCCGAATTGGTTTATTTTATGAAATAAGATGTATTTCTGGAGTCTTAGGGTCAAAAATAACTTAGGAAAAATAGAGAAAAAATAATATTATTTACAGGTTTTCAGGAAATCAATGTTCATCAGAGTGAACACTGCGAAATACGTTGAGGAGAACGACTAATTTGTAATGTTTACTGTGGTAAACATTGCCAAATTAGTGCCATTAAAACAGGTCAAACAAAAATATGATTTATATCAATAAAACAAATTATTTATAATGAAAGCTTAAAAACAATTGCGAGGAACGTTTCCGGTCACAAAGCAAAGTCTAATATTACATTTTATGCAATACACCGTTGTGTTTTTTGGCAGAATTTACATCTCACCATATCTTCCTTCGTGCTGGGATAATGTCCCGTATTATCAAACCTGATGGGGCTGGGAGGCTTGGCTGATCTAGGGTTTTTAATTTTAGATTCCTCCATTTTTTCAGATAGCTGAATAGACCCGCACCCCGCTGTTTTTCCCCATCGATTTCATCCGGTACTATTATTTCAGCTCATCTAAAACGATTGCTACGTATCGTACCAAGACCAAAGACACCTTATTTTTCTTTCAAGAGCTAAAAAAATAATAGAAATACTTATAAAATCCTTCATCTCATTCTCTGATACTTGTATGGATCTTCCGGTTTGTTGAACAGAGTATAGATTGGTTTGGTCTACTAAATCGGTAAATTTATCTTCAGAAAAAAATAAGTAGGTATAAATAATCAAGGGGATCATCATCTGGCAAATCGACATAGATTTCGGTTCTTTCTTCGATTACGGCCCGGTGATGAAAAACACCTTTCTTCCATTTATAAGAAAGTGAGAATTTTGGGATTTTCTTCGATTTCTTGGCAGCTGGAGCGATCTGCTTTTTTGCTCTATTTTTTCTGGTATAAGACGTACCAAGTGTTGGTGATTATATTTCAGATGGCAGCGATATAATTGAAGATAATGATGGAAAATTATCATAGTTTGGTTCTCTGGATGGTGTACCAGGGCAAATTTTCTGGAAAAGTGGAGTCAACTGGAAAGCTTCAGAATGGTATAAATTGGATGATTCTAACGGCCATTCATGGTAATTTTGAGTATGTTCAGGTTCGGGACTACTATTGATGTCTAAGCTTTCTAAAGAAGAATTTTATAAATAGAAGGCGCAGAAGATGAAACAAGGCTTGGAAAAGCTGGCGGAAATTCGCTGTAACTGTTATTTTCAGATTTATCACTAGTGTCGGATGGTGCATGCTCGACAGGAAAAAGTGCTAGTATTCTATGTGTGCAATCAGCACACATAGAATATATATGTATTTTATTCTGTTAACAAGCAGAAAAAACGAATAATCCCAGTAGAAGGCCATCACATAAAAGTTAATTATTTGTTAATAAAAGTTAACCCTAATTTGGCAGTGTTCATCACAATGAACGTATCAAATTGACCATACTTGGTCGAGTATTTGGCAGTGTTCACTGTGATGAACAAACAAGTTTGCCTCCAAAAAAAAGTTACTAAAAACCCAAAACATTACGAAAAACCCTTTCCTAACCAAAGTATATAATTGCTTAGTAAATAAAAACCACCAAAATGTTACTTTAGTTATGAAAAAGACATAAATTAAAAACATTTACCTTGCGAAAAATTATGCGCGTGCGCCTCGCTGACATTTTGCCTCGAAATGACAGATGAATGATGTTGCCACTAGTAGAATTATTTTTTAAACCAATAAATATACTTTGAACTAGCTATAACTAAAATAAAAACGGAAAAATAGTAGATAATATTTGCTCAATATATATTTTTTATGAATGTTTATCACAGTGAACAAAATCAAATTAAGGGTTAATACTGTCTGCGCAGATGAATGAGTGCGTTAAGGAATTTGAATGTGTAAATGCTAGACTATTGTGGATGATAATGAAAGTAGGACTTACTCTTCCTTTATTGTAGGGGTTTACGCCCTGGTCAATATAGTAGCGGGTATGTCACAGCAAGAACAAGACGAAAGGCAGGAATTTTGGGCGAATTTTAGAGCGATTTTGAGGAAATGTATGGATAATGAAAGATTGATCTTGTTAGGTGATTTCAATGGATGGGTGGGAGTAAAACGAGATTGATTTGAAAGGGTTTTAGGTGGATTTGGTGATGAGAGAGTGAATGAAAATGGAAAAGTATTGCTTGAGGTTTGTTTAGAGTGGAGCCTTTGTGTGACAAACACCATGTTTGATCACAAAAGGATACACATGTATACGCGTGAGGCTAAGAATGTTAGAAGAAGAATTATTGATTTTGTAATTGTAGATGAACGTTTGAGAATGAATGTGTTAGATACAAGGGTGTTTCGAGGGATCGGCATCCACACAGACCACTTCTTGGTGATGAGCCGGATAAGTGAACTTTTTAAAGGATGGCGACACCGAGAACATAATGAAAATAGGGTCTTAGAAAGAATAAAAGTAGAAAATCTGCAAGAAAAAGATGTGAAAGATGAGTATAAGCGAATATTGATAGCAAGATTTGAGAGGTTAGATGGCATAAATAATATGGAAGAATTATGGCAATCTTTTAAAGAAGAGATAGTATGTGTAGCGTCTGAAGTATGTGGTGTGATCAAGAGAAGGAAAATACGAAAGGTTAAGAATACATGGTGGGACAAGGATGTACAATCAGCAGTATCAGAGAAGAAGAAAGCTTGGTTAGATTGGTTGGCTGCCAGAGCAAATGAAAGAGTGGGAAAGGCAACGAGTGATGATATATGATAGATGAAGCAAGAAAGGAGTTTGTTAGGTCAAAAAGAATTGTGAAAGAAATTGTTAAAAGGAAAAAAGAGGAAAAGAAAGATGAGTTTGATAGCAGACTATCTGAAGATTTCCGGAGAAACAAAGTTTTTCTGGAAATCCGTTCGTGCAGTTCGAGGAAGAACTCAATCCTCAGAATACACGTCAATCAGAGACAAGAATGGAAAGATACTGAATGGTGAATCATGCGTGCTGAAGAGATGGAAGGAGTATTTTGAAGGTCTATTTGAAAGAACGGCGATAGAGACATCGATCGACGAAATGAATGGTAATAATAGCAATGATGAAAGCGATATTGGTGTGGATGAGATTGTGAAGGCGTTGGGAAGTATGAAATTAGGTAAGGCTGCAGGATATGATAGCATTACAGTTGAAATGCTGAAGGCTGGACAGGGCATCATAGTTGGTCAGCTGCAGCGCTTATTTAACTTGTGCTGGAGCACCGGCCGAGTACCCGATGACTGGGCCACAGCGGTGGTTGTGCCTCTTTATAAGGGAAAAGGCTCGCAACAAGACTGCAAGAACTATAGAGGCATTAGCCTTCTCAGCATTGTTGGCAAATTGTATGCGAAGGTACTTATTGAAAGAGTTATGGAAGTAACCGACAAGAAAATATGGGATGTACAAGCAGGATTCCGAAAGGGTATGGGGTGTACGGATCAAGTCTTTTCCTTGCGGTGCGTAGCCGAAAAATTCTTGGCCAAAGGTCAAAAGGTCTATTGCGCATTCGTGGATTTGGAAAAGGCTTACGATAAAGTGGTGAAGAATGAAATGTGGTCGGTACTGTCGATGTATGGGGTGAACAGCAGCCTCATACGAGCTCTGAAATCCCTTTATGAAGATTCTAGAGCTTGTGTGAGGATAAATGGGTCGTACACGGATTGGTTTACCATCGAGACAGGTGTTAGATAGGGATGTGTAGCGTCGCCGTGGCTGTTCAACCTCTTCATGGACAGTTGTTTGCAAGATTTGAAAAATAGTGACTGTGGATTAAGGATGAATGAGTTACTTGTCAAATGCCTCCTTTATGCTGATGATCAGGTTATACTTGCGTCTTCAGCGGAGGAGTTGCAGGAGATGGTAACAATCATGCATGGTGCGTTAGAGAGGAAAGGAATGAAAGTGAATGTAAGTAAAACGAAAGTTATGGTTTTTGAAAAGGAGGAATGCGTTACGGCTTGTAATGTTATGATCGATGGACAGCGAGTGGAGCAAGTGAATGAGTTTGTATATTTAGGTACGCTGTTTACAAGAGATGGTAAGAATGTAGAAGATATTGAAAGAAGAGTTAATGCAGGTAATAGAGTGAATGGAGCTCTGAAGGCGTTTATGAATAGCCAAAACGTGTCCAAAAAGGCACGTTTGGCTGTCCATAGAGGGGTGTTAGTACCTACTCTTATGTATGGTAGTGATAGTTGGGTATGGCAGAAGAGTCATGAAAGTAGAATAAATGCTGTAGATATGAGAGCACTGCGAAGTATGTGTGGTGTTTCTTTGACTGACAGAGTAAAGAATTGTGTGATAAGACAGTGTTGTGGGGTAAAAGAAGATGTAGTGACAAGCATCGAGAAAGGTATGCTAAGATGGTTTGGGCACGTGGAGAGGATGGATGACGAAAGACTGACCAAGCAGATATACACCCCTATTTTTTAATTAGTACAAAAAATTTAACAGGGCATTAAGTATCTTTAACTGATCATATTTATGTAGTTGAAAAATAAAAACACTAAGTCCCAAAACTGTCTCAAAACTGTCCACAAAAATACGTGATAATTGGTTAATGCAATACTAATACTATGACCGACCCACGCACAATCATAGTAAAATGAACCATTGATAAATTTCCAAACCCCACGCCCCTCTGCGCCTGCGCCACGCCCCGACGATGCGACAAACAGTGCTAAATTGCTAGCGAAAGTAAGCGTATCTAATTTCGTTGCAAAAGTTAATTGTTTGTCTACGTTTGCCCGACGCGATGGCCTATAATATCAGTTCATATCATGGGAGTATGTAGCTATGCTTCGTGCGTTCTTTTTGAGTGGAAAAATCGCGAGTGCAGCTGTGTACCCATGGACATCTTATTGTGAGTGTACAAAAGTGAGTCGGTCAGTGTCAAACAATTAAAGCAGTGCATATTGGATGCTTTTGACAACGGTGGTGGACATTTCGAAGGACAATGGAAATACTTGTAAGTTTAGTAAATAATACGTACTTAAGTAAATAATAATTTGATGCGGGCGGCTCCAAATCGGTCTGTGTTCTCCACACAACTTGAGGAAGGCCTATGTCCAGCAGTGGACGTCTCTAGGCTGACATGATGATGATAAAATAATATTTGTAAATAGCAGGTGATTCTAACTTCATAAATTCGCCAAAATTACTCTTTTCTTTTAGTCCAGAACACCTTCTTTTATTTTGATATTTGTTTGCTTTCTAATTACATACCTCAGTATTTAATTACTTGTTAAACGATAAATTTTACCGGTCCTAAGACCGAATGAAGTATGAAGGAGAGGGTAGAATTAACAAAATTAAGAAATAACTACCTACATTTATTATTTTTCTTCATTTTATTTTCTATGGCTACCTACATCATAAGTGCGACAGAGAGAATGCGAATGAGCAGGATGGAATATTATCAATGAATTAGTGAATGGATTGTAAAATATGACTATGATTTAAGTGAGATTTTCTACAATAAACAAATGATAATAACATTGCTCTTTAATGATATAATGAAATTCTTACGTCACATATATGATAATAATGTCTTCGCTAATCTGTCCTTAAAGTTTTTGTACTAATTAAAAAATAATGGTGTATAAGGCAAGTGTGGAAGGGACAGGACGAAGGGAAAGACCTAGGCGGACGTTCTCTGACCAGATTGGAGACATCCTAAAAACAGGACAGGTTAGAAGCACCCTGAACAGAAGAGCATGCATGAGGAATCTGATGGGAGGGAATGAAACAAGAGAGATATGTCAGGATCGTTGCAAATGGCGTTTTGTAGTCTCTGCCTACCCCTCCGGGAAACAGGCGTGAGTCTATGTATGTATGTATATCTTATTTATTTATTTATAGACTCACGCCTGTATCCCCGAAGGGGTAGGCAGAGGTGTAATATTACACCCACATTTCGCCATGAATTTATAGGTCCCACGTAATAGGGGGCGAGCCTATTGCCGTACCGGGCACATTACCAGACTCCGTGCTGCTGCTATATTTTATATCTAGGCATATTTAATATCAGTGTTTTCTCTGCCATACGAGTATATACAAATTTGTCTCTTATTTAAAAAGAACAGCATTATTCCATAAGATAAGTAGAAAATGAATAAATGTTGGTAAAGTAGACCCTTGATTTATTTCTAGTGCAGGAATTTTATAACATACCAATTAAGATCCTCTTTGGACAACGTTTATATTCCAGAAGCATTGACTTCTTTAATCTTTCTTCTTGGTGATTCATACTTTAATCCTTTTCTTAAAAAATAACTAAAATATTCTTTGAGAGCAAATTTCTGTCTCATAACGGACACGAAGTATAAAAAAATATGGGTCACAAATAATATCTCGTATGGTTATCGAATCCACGACCCCACACTTCAAACGCTGTGAAGCTTGGCCAGAGTTTTATTGCCCGTTCTTTCTCGTGGTTCTACCTATTGCATTGCGAACGTGGCAGTAAATGTAAATGTAGAATCATCTAGTATTTAACTAAAATTTTTGACGTTCATAAGCGTCACTTTGTGGCCTAAATGAATAAATGATTTTGACTTTGCTTATTATTATTATTAATAGCATAATTTAAGTCCCACTGCTGGGCAAAGGCCTCCCCTCCCATCTTCCACTTTTCGCGATCACACGCGAGCTCTTGCCAATCCTTACGGAATACGTCTAATTCATCCCGCCATCTCTTCCTAGGCCTTCCCCGTTTCCTGCTATTTGGCATCCACCTTGTGGTTGTGCCCACCCAGAAAGGTTCTGGCATA
The DNA here is from genome assembly GCA_944739405.2 of Euclidia mi. Lineage (NCBI taxonomy): Eukaryota > Metazoa > Arthropoda > Insecta > Lepidoptera > Erebidae > Euclidia > Euclidia mi. The sequence continues at coordinate 63,399,609 of OX123192.2, forward strand.
CGTGGCCAGCCCAGTTCCAGTTCTGGGAAGCTTATTAAAAAGGAATAACTCAGTCAAGTGAATAACTTACAGAATGCCTGTTTAACACGGAGACAATCACTGGTACGATGCCGCTTTTGACTAAGTCTCTCTTCACATCATCGTTGCCCGCTAACGCCGTAATTCTGGAAGCAATACAACAAGAAATACAATATCTTTCAATATCTAAGTAAAAATGAATAAAATTGAGAGTAAGAATATAAATTGTCAGTGCCCCATTTAATTCAGTGTGTGTCGTAAGAGGTGGCTAAGGAATATACATGAAGCATTTTCGAGAAAAACCAAAAACGAAATAACTCGACTGAAACCTAATCCCAACTCGTGTGGTCAGCGTAGTATGGTAGGCTAAATCATCCTATTGTCTTACAATACTATTGAGATGCAAATAATGACAATGAAAAAAGGCACGTTTGGCTGTCCATAGAGGGGTGTTAGTACCTACTCTTATGTATGGTAGTGATAGTTGGGTATGGCAGAAGAGTCATGAAAGTAGAATAAATGCTGTAGAAATGAGAGCACTGAGAAGTATGTGAGGTGTTTCTTTGACTGACAGAGTAAAGAATTGTGTGATAAGAGAGTGTTGTGGGGTAAAAGAAGATGTAGTGACAAGTATCGAGAAATGTATGCTAAGATGGTTTGGGCACGTGGAGAGGATGGATAACGAAAGACTGACCAAGCAGATATATAAGGCAAGTGTGGAAGAGACAGGACGAAGGGGAATACCTAGGCGGACGTTCTCTGACCAGATTGGAGACATCCTAAAAACAGGACAGGTTAGAAGCACCCTGAACAGAAGAGCATCCATGAGGAATCTGATGGGAGTGAATGAAGCAAGAGAGATAAGTCAGGATCGTTGCAAATGGCGTTCCGTAGTCTCTGCCTACCGCTCCGGGAAACAGGCGTGAGTCTATGTATGTATGAAAATGCGGCAATAGCTATCGTAATACTTCTAATAACAAAAGCACAACATTTCTAGAATATCTAACTTTTACATAATCTAAAAACAACAAAAATATAAGACCTAATTTCACTCTCTATTCGATAAAAGTTTATGAACATATCATATTATGCGCATGATAGAAGTTTTATGACACATAGTCACGACACAAAGCATTGTATCCTGTATTTGTTTATAGGTCTACAACAGGTAGGTATTGACAAGAGAAAATAGGGGAGCCTACTTGTTCAAATGTCTCTTCGCCGTCGACTTTGAAAATTTTCGTTTGTGTGTATGCACCTACTTTTGGAAACCTGAAATCCTACTCAAAACTTGCCGATGCCCCACTCCTTTCCAAAATAAATTCTTGGCAGCGTTGTTTGTAGGGATACTGTAGTGCATATTGAAGAATGTAGTAAGGGATCGGAAAAGTGCTTAGTTACCCAGAAAAGTTACTTTACTACTTTTAATTTCGCGAATCATAAATAGAAAAAGTTATAGAACAAGGCCTTTGATTGATAGGTGCCACCAACGACAACCCAGCCTACTAGACGGCAGATGTAAGGCGAACACTTTCTGACAACACGTTAGACTTATACGTCTTACATTAGACCAATCCTAACACTAGTTATGAATTATGACGTAGGTACCGCAAATTTGAACCTGCCAATTAGAATGCATTTTTGTAGCCCCCTACGCCCCGCATACCTCACCGCTTTGACAGAATTGTTTGTTTGTAGAAATGATAACATTAGGTGTCTAGTAGGCTAGGTTGTCGTTGGGTGCCACATTTCGCCATGTGGCACCCAAATTCGTTTGTTACTAAGTTTATAACAATTGTAAACCTTTGACAACCACTAGCACAATAATACCCAAGACATTTGTTTACCTATCAAAGAATTTAGTAGACATATCTAAGCAAATTTATGTTAACAAATACAAAATACTGAGGTCTAACAGGAATATCAATATATCAAAATTTATGTAAACTTACGTAAATATTCGTAATAGATGAGTATGTCATAAACAATACAATACACTGAACAAATATTCCAATATTAATGCAACAAAGGGGTCCCGAAGGAATATAGGGCATCGTCATAACAACTCCTCGTTGCCATGGCAACAGGACTTGTTTACTCAATATCTCTCCCTTATATTGAAGGGCTTTTGTATTTACAAACATTATTACAACAGCGTCTGTTGTTGTAAGCAGACGTGTTCCTATATTACTAGGTACTTAGAAAAAGCTGCAACAAATTTTCGTTTATTAATTAAACTTTGAGAATATTGCCAATGTTAAATTAAATATTAATATTTTTTTAAGTTACTGCGCTTAATACAGCAAGGTAAGTCACAATATTTTAATGCTTTAAAATATAAGTAAATGTATTTCAACAATTTAATAAATTTTTCATAAAGAAAAGTTATTTTTAAGAGGGGTAAGTAGAGCCCACGGAACCTCATTTGCAACGATCCTGACATACCTCTCTTGCTTCATTCACTCTCATCAATTTTCTTATGCAGGTCAGAAGTTAGGGTACTTCTGACCTGCATGAGAAAATTGGGATGTGGGAGTGAATGAACAGAAGAGCATTTCTGTTTAGGGTACTTCTGACCTGTCCTTTTTCTTTACCGTAGTCTCTGCCTACCCCTCCGGGAAACAGGCGTGAGTCTATGTATGTATTTTTAATAGGTATAATATTTGGATTCTTTTAGAAAATTTCTTCTGTATCATGGACATGTCTATTCGCTTCGTATAGTTTTTTAAATAAATACTTTTATGTTAACAGTAAATTTACTTCTTCAGCTAAAAATAAAATTTCACGAAATTATTTTGATTCCATTTATTTCTATCTTGAGTACTATATGAATTATTTGCATTTCACAAAATTATCTTTCTGAGAATAATTTAAATAAAATTAAAAAGCATCCTTTGTGGTACTTATCCAAAACACATGAAAATTAAAACATTTATCTTTCAGCCAGCTAAATTGCCGCAAAAAATCAACAAGAACGTCTTAAAAACAAAACAAAGAGTAAACAAAAATAAAATGTCAGCACGAATGAAAACAACTGCCGAAAACGGCGACTACCTATCATTCGGAGACAGAAACTACGCACTTTCAACCATCAAAGTATGGCACGAACACAATCAGAGAGTACTTAAGGGAGACATCATCAGAACAACCGACGAAAACACGGCTATAACCAAAAACGGCATCATAAAAGTTAACCAAACATCTTGCGAAGACTTTCGGGACAGCACAGACCAACTAAAACATAGAGCAAGGCATATTAATTACTGGAAATCCGAGCTAGAACGAGCTATAAGAGACATGGATGCAGAAATCAATGTCCTAGAAACTCAGAGACAACAGCTAAAGAATGCTATAGACACTTTGAAGATACCGGAGTATATAACAGAGGAATGTTTGGATATAAGACGGATGAGAATGCAGTCAGATTTGATTTATGACGAACCTCAAGAGGACTTATTCACTGAAGCAGCTTTGATAGAAAATGTGAAGAAACTGCACAGAGAATTGCTCAGAGAAGTAGAGTATCAGTTAGAGATGAATATTGCTTCCAAGAGCTGGATGGAAAGGGACTGGAGTGATAAATACTTGGCGTTTAAGTATGAGACGGATAACGTTGATTTGGAGACTAAATCGATGAATGTGAAGGATTCGTCCGGAGCTACTAGGCTTTCTGAAGGTAATTTTAATGTAAGGTAGCTTGACTGGGTCTGGTGGTTAGTGGCACTGTTTGCTAAGCCGGGGTTGTTAGTTTGATTCCACCCTAACCATCTTCGAGGGTTGAGCATGAATATTTGTTTAGGTGACTGCTTAAACCAATACACTATTTTTGTATTTAGAACTAACCTACCTGTATTTAAAAGTAATATCCCTTAGGGCCAGCAATTTAAAGCCTTAAGCCGTAATTAATTGAAGAAGTAAATGCCTTTTATAGAATATCAAAGGAAATCACAGTTTTGCAGCTGATTTTAGTTTAGTTTCGATCTGTAAAGAAGCCAAAACGTCAGATATAGTATAGTCCTCCTTAACGATTTTGATACCGGCGACCGAAGGGAATTCGTTTCCATTTTCAGTATGAGCTTTAATATAAACCCTAAGAAAATACTAAGTGACATTTTTTTTTATCTTCCAGGTCAATCCAATGTACCATCATGGGAACAGCACACAATTAACGCTCTAAACGAATTCAAAACATCCATAGACAAATCCAAAGCGCTCCGAGCTAAAGTCGACGCAGTTCTAATCAATACAGCCCGAGACCTTCGCTCTCAAGACATCAAAGTCAACAAATCATTGAGCGAACGCATAGCCAGAACTGAGCTTGTGAAAACCGAGTTGGAAAACCAACTAAAACTGACTTTACAGAAGATAGTCGAAACTGAAAATTTGTTGGAGACTTTGCATGAAGAAATGATGAAAGTATCTCAGAGAATACAAGTTGCTCAGACTAGACTAAATACCAAAAACTGCAGACCTAATGTGGAGAATTGTAGAGAAGGATCTCTTATTGCTCTGATAGAAGAAGTAAGAGATCTGAATGATAGTATGAGTTTGCTGCAGAAGAGATCTTTGGAGACGGAGAAGTTGAGAGCAGAATTGATTCATGAGAGATCTCTGTTGGAGAATGAGATTATTGTGAAGAAGAAAACTCTGTATTTGGATAATCAGAGGTGTCTGTTTTTGAGGTCACATTATCAATCTGCTGAGAAGATGTGTGGGTTTTAATAATTGTAATCAAAACGTATTATTAGATTAGAGTTATAGGTTCTCTAAGTCTTTAAGTTAAGTATAGTTTTAGCTTTAGTAGACAACATGTAACAAGTGTGAGTGTAATTTAAAGGTAAAACAAACTAAAAAGTATGTTCTTTTTTGGCAAATTGGCAAACCAATAATGAATTTTAACCTATCTGGTAATTACGTTTTTGAGCCGTTTGGGGTCGAAACGCTGGGGCCATGGGGGCCTAGTGCACGCGCACTGTACAAAGTAATCGCTAAAAGGCTGATCGACGCTTCCCGTGACCAGAGGGCTGGTTTATATTTTGCAGAGAGAATAAGCATTGCCATACAACGTGGCAATGCTGCCAGCCTTCTGGGCACGCTACCAGCCGACAGCGTTGCGGAGGAATTTTTTGACGCCGCGTAGTTTCTATTTTGTTATTTTTATTTATTTAGTTTTATTGGTTTAGTTTAGGATAGTTTAGTTGCATAAGTAGTTTTATTCTGTTGTATATATGTTATTTGTTACTTCAATAAAGCCTATTTCAATTTTATTGACATTAAATTAACAATAGTCAAGTATTTGACTCCTAGCAAAAATTTATGAAGGCCAATTTTCCTAGCATTTTTAATTTTCATTCCATAAAAACCTGCTCCGGACTAAAAAGAAATACCGTATGGGTCTTTTTGTGAATGATTTTATATGTAAAAAAATATAATCTCTCTTTAATTTATATGCAAGAAACAATCCGAACAGACGGCATGGCATAACCCTGTCTGTTTAACCTGATCACGGTTTCCATTTACATGTAGACATGTTTAGTACCTAGGTTTTAAGAATTTTGTACATTTTCTAGTATTGAAGGTTGTGTAATGTCCACTACAGTAGGACGTGTTGCAAGAGTAAATAAAAATATTTAAAAACAGAAACAAGGTTTCATTTCAAATCCTCTAAAGCTCTAAGCATCATACATTGACATCTTATTTTTTTTATGTTTCTTTATTGACTGTTGTTTGAATGTTTGTATAATTCACCGTGATGCAAGATTTATACCTGACTAGTTAAGCCCGCGGTTACACCCGCATTAACACATTGACTGCTGGAAACGTATATGGTGTGTCCCAAGTATCGGATCCTGTGATGCGGCTAGCCCACAATAGTCGTGTTTAGGGAAAAAATATACAAGCGTGCTGCCGAAACATGCGACGCGTGAATCATACCCATACCACACATGTGCTGACGAACACTCATGTGTGTTTTTTTGTATAGCAACTCGTATGTCGTGTGTCGCGTCAGCACAGACACACGCTCGACCTGCACGCGCGTTGCGTGCCGTTAAGCACGAGAGGCTGGGCACGCTCTGCGGGGGCGGATACACGCAGGATATGCGTACTGGCCGCATAGCAAAAGGCCGTCTACGAATATTAGGCCAGCAGTCAATGTGTTAATAAGGACTACTGCTACGCATCCGCGACTCATAGCGTGATGTTAGCCTTTAGCCTTCTTTGATAAATGGGCTATCCAACACAAATAATATTATTCAAATCGACTCAGTAGTTCTTAATATTCGCTCGTTCAACTAAAACAACAAACATACTCTTTAACTTTATTATATTAGTAACGGAGATTAACGTTATTCCTGATCTAATGATCTGATGTCCTCCTCAGCGTGTCCGTCGACGGCGACCCTAAAAGAACTCAGATTTACTATATAAGTACATTACCTATTGGCGCTCTGAAGAGAAACTTTCTGCGACACAAAGAAAACGTTAACTACGAGAGCAAGAGAGACGGAGAAACGACGCCAGCGCCGCCAACTACGAACTAAACTGGGAGCAGGCCCCACATGGAATCGGCACACGAAATCCTTAAGGTCTGCGGTTCTATGTAAATCTGAATTCTTTGGTTGAAGTAAATAACTAAAACTCACAGTTTATTCGCCTGTTGTACCACAGCAACGTTTTCATAGTTGTCAGCTAGCGCTGTGAAAATGGCGCCAACTCCACCATCTGCCGCCATTTTGCACAGCTCGTTGCGAACTAGTAGCGTCGCGATCGTCAGCATCAGCTCTGCTACTAGAGGCGGTTTTGTGTTTTCTGTGGAATTCACATACATACATACATATCGTCACGCCTTTTATCCCCGAAGGGGTAGGCAGAGGTGTATTTCTACACCCACTTTTCGCCAGATATACTTTAGTCCCACGTAATAAGGGGCGAGCCTATTGCCGTACCGGGCACATTTCCAGATTCCGTGCTGCTACTGGGAATTTCGTGACAGAAAAACCCAATAACACTGCCCGGCCCAGGAATCGAACCCGGGACCTCCCGATCCCACGCGCACATTTATGCCGCGAGACCAACGAGGCAGTCGTATAGGGTTTGATGTCGAGTTTTCCGTCTCTACGCAAAGATGGTATTTGCATTGTGTTATCCCTTAGTCGCCTCTTACGACACCCACGGGAAGATAGGGGTTGGTGACACTTGTATTCTATGCCGTCAACCACACGGCCGAATGCTGTGGAATTCAATGTATTTTTAGTACCTTAGTGAGTAGGATTAGACTAGATATTGATCAACTTCCTTTCCGATCCTTAGACTAATATTGGAAAATGGGAAAAAAGGAAAAGACAGAGCCATCCAGTCATATCTTTTTCATCCCTTCTATTCGAAAAGTGTCGCTTTGTTTCTCTTTTAGCGGGAGCAAAATAGCTCTTTTCTGTTAAGAGCTTTTTAGCGGGCGGCAAAGTGATATGAATTTGGAACGTATATCACACATAGAAATCGAACGCAAATTGTATGAATAACTGGCTGGTACGTATTACGGTATTGGCTACACGGGCGTGACCTGCGCTAACAAAAAAAAAAGCGCGCGCCGCGAATTACGTCTCTGTACTCGTAATCAGTAGGTAATGTAGGTATATGCTTTATTGAATTTTGCAAAAATAATGAGTTCGCGTGCGTCGAGTCATGAAAGCGCATGCTTTAACTCCTGAAACAATAACTACAGAAGCTAACAATGACGTACAAAACTTATTACCCACGAACAGGAAATTATTTATTTTCTCATAGAAAGGGGATGAAAAGTAGAGTATACTCGAGAGCAAATTATTTTTCCCTCGGGCAATGTACTTTGAATCACTCGCTGGGCTCAGGATTCTACGTTAGAATCCCTCGCTACGCTCGGGATTCTATTCTAGAATCCTTCGCTTCGCTCGTGATTCAAAGTAGCGCCCTCGCCGTAAAAATACTATTTTGCTCCCTTGTCATACAATCTACTATTATGGGATAGTCGGATGGGTTTATAGTAACCGATAATCACCGCCCATGGACCGCGCCACACCAAAGGAGTCACAAATGCGTTGGTGGTCTGTATGGGAATATGATTAGGACGCTGAGCGGAATGAGGGAGGAGAAAATGAGAATGGGGCCTTCGGTTCACTCACCGAACGAAACGCAACTGAACAGATACTGAATGAAATTAAGTTACGTCTATATTCTGTAATAGTGCAGTACTTCCTCGGTCGAGCCATTCATGCTAAAATCAACAAAACTATCTATAAAAGTCTATACGCAGTACCTAAAGACTTGCTGATTTGTTTCTATTACTGTTTAGTAGATAGCGCTCGGAATTTCTGTTTTAGCAGAAATTTCTATTACTCACTAGATGTCGCGAGCCGTTTGCGGTCGGCTACTTGACATTATTTGACGAAATAATTTTCAGCGTATTTTTTTATTGCAGCTAGTATCAACATCATTCCCACTGTTGTTTTGTTTGTTTTTCGTGTGAGTGTGTGGCCAACTCTAGTGTCGGAGTTTTCAGACCGCCCGAAGACCTCCGACATGGCCTAACGATCCTTATCCTAAACAAGAACCGGGACCGACAGCTTTACGTGGCCTTCGAAGCACGCCACACTACTGTATCACCTGTGTAGCCAGGTTCAGCAGAATTTACAAATTCTACCAGCTATTGGTATTGTACATGTTCACGTACATAAATGTTTGACTTGAGTGGGAATCGACCCGCAACCTTCGATGTGGCAGTTGGTTACACTTCCGCCACCACGCCACAGGGCAGTCAAAAGTATGTTGGAGGAGTTGGAAAGTACTTTCTGCGACATCTATACATATAAAAAAAATTGGAGTCTTTGTTTGTAATTTTCAAATAACCGCCTTTTTCTAAATGCATATGGATGTTTACACGGTACATATACCGAAATGACATTTTTTACAATTTTTGTCTGTCTGTCTGTTTGTTTTTGCTAGTCTCTGGAACGGCTGGACCGATTTTGACGGGACCTTCACTGGCGAAAACTATATATATTTTTTACTTACCTTTCAGCAAGTTAACAAGTGGTTCCACCATCATAGCTCCCAATTCTCTGGCGTGTTCGTGCGCCTTGCCAAACTCTACGCGAACGTCGTCGTCCAATGTTAGCTTACGGATTACTTGTAGAGTTTCGCTTAACAGCTGAAAATAATAAGAAATATTTAAATTAAATATCGTCTCTGCCTACCCCAATGGGAGATTGAATTGGCTTGAAGTATTTAAAGTTTCTTTCTTTTTTATAAACTAACACCAAAAATACGCTCAATAGAATTGTATGATATTGTATACAAAACGTTAATGGAAAACATCGTGAGGCAAGCATGTCTGAGATTTCTCCATAATGTTCTCGAAAGACATGCGAAGTCTGCCAACCCGCACTTGGTGGATTATGTCCTTACTCTTCTCATAGTGAGAAGAGCCCAGCAGTGGGACAGCTTATATACAGGGCCGATGATGGTGAAACAAATCGTGTATGTTTAAAATCGATTAAAATACGATAAAGCCTTCCATATACATTGGTCATCTACAACATTAACATTTAAACCCTTCTTAAATGCTTACATTGATTTTGTTAAACTTTGTTGTGCTTGATCAAGTCTAAAGATTTTTTTAACTGTCATAGTGACGCCATAAACTGTAATAAAACTTGTTGAATTTGACGCATAAGTAGCAGCGGTTGTTGTAGCGGTTGTTTATTTATTTATTTAAACTTCATATACATACACAATGTATACAGGCGGACTTAATGCCATAGGCATTTTCTCCCAGTCTACCTTAAAGTGGTACAGAGAGAAATGAAGTAGGTGTAATGTATGACTAAAGAAAAAGAATTTAGACTAACAAAATTACATACATTTTTAGGTTGTTATGTTTAAGAAGGCCTGGATCGTTTGAGATTAGGATTGCCAGATCCAGGTGTGTCAATCCCGGAACATTTTGAGGGGGACGGGGAAGATACATTGGCTAATAAATAATACTGCAACTTTGACAAAATTAGTTGCATTTTTATTCTCTAGACAAAGTTAGACATTTGACAAGTTCTAGTGCTAGCCCTGAATCAGAATCAGAATTTTATTTGTAAAACATAGGTAATAATAATACAGATGGTCTTAGAACTAAGTGTGCGCTATGTTTTGTGATCAGAACATACAAATATTATTAATAATTCAAATATTACAATAAATTATTAATGTCCGCTTAAAAGTATAAATTATTCAGAATAATATAATATGATTAAAAAACAAAGAAAATTATACATCCATTACAATATAATACATATACCCTGTCAGTAGTAGATGTAGATTTTCCGAATCCGGGACAGTAGGGTCTAATTACTGGATACGATACATTTCAGGACATGGCAACGCTATTTGAGATGCATCTTTTTCTGTATAAAAAAATACACTTAATTACCTTCTGATTCCCATTCACATTAAGCAGCAGTTTCAAGTTCTCAGCAATGTTCTGTCCGAACAGTTTCTGTCTGTTCATCTCATGTTTGACACAGCACACGGTTGTCCATCTGAGCGTCGATATTATCACGTCGTCGTTTTCTACGTTGTCTAAGATACTGAAATATAAAAACATATTTTATAGTATTTCCTTGGGTTAACGCGAATGTTACTCACTGAAATCAAACTAGTACTTAATAATAAAATAATAACTTCTAGATCATTCTGTTTAAATGTAATATCTCTAAAAACCCGCATGAATCTTTGTTGGTGGAAACAGATGTACTCTCAGCAAGATCAGGTTGCAGTCGCTCTATAGAAAAGCGGGTATTCATTAAAATCTGGTTGGATTAGAGGGCAGACCCCACCTTTAAATGCGGAAGTCTTAGATGAAACTGGGATAACATTCTGATGACGATGATAATATATACATAGACTCACGCCGGTTTCCCGGAGCAGTAGGCAGACTACGGAACGCCATTTGCAATGATCTTGACATACCTTTCTTGCTTCATTCATTTCCATCAAATCCCTCATGCATGCTCGTCTGTTACTTATGTACGGTACTTCCAACCTTTCCTGTTTTAAGGATGTCTCCAAGCTGCGGGGCGATTCAGAATCGTTCGATATCTCATTTGACATTCTATTCCGTTAATTGTCGAACAGGCTACCTCATTTTTTGTCAAAACTATCACATTTCCTATCAATTTTATGCATTCAGTATGAAGTAAATTAATAAATAAACCGAATTCAATGACTATTTGTTCAAAATATCTCTGATAGGCGGCTAAAAGACGAGGACAATAATTTGACATATCGTACGATTACTTGTCGTGACATTCTGAATCGGCCTGCCGGTCAGAGAACGTCGGTTTAGGTCTTCCCCTTCGTCCTATCCCATTCACACTTGCCTTATATATCTGTTTGGTCAGTCTTGCGTCATCCATCCTCTCCATGTGCCCAAACCATTACATCTTCTTTTACACCACCACACTCTCTTATCATACAATTCTTTACTCTGCCATTGAAAGACACACCACAGATACTTCCCAGTGCTCTCATTTCTACAGCATTTATTCTACTTTCAAGTCTCTTCTGCCATACCCAACTTTCACTATCATACATAAGTGTAGGTACTAACAACCCTCTGTGCACAGCTAATCATGACTTTTTGAACATGTTTTGGCTGTTCATAAACGCCTTCAGTGCATTCACTCTATTACCTGCATAAACTCTTCTTTCAATATCTTCTTCATTCTTACCATCTCTGGTAAACAGTGTACCTAAATATACAAACTCATTCATTTGCTCCACTCGTTGATGATAATAGAAAGTTTACAAAACAGTCAAATTCTACACTAAAATTAGCTACAGTTTTTGGATATTATTGCTACATATCGATTTGACTTTTGACATATAAACCGAATTATCTAGTATATTATTAATTACAATCCGACGTTTCGATTACCATACAAGAATCATGTGCATGAAAGACTTAGGTTACATTTGACTTTGTCTTGAATGTAGAAGTTATCTCAAAGAAACTTTGAACTGTAGTTCAATTCTAAACTATACTTACGTTTTAATCAAATCAATACCCCTACTGTCCAACAGATCGGGCTGCATATCCATAAGCGCAGTCAGCGTATCGAGCACATTGGTCATCAACTTGACATCACTGTCGCTCAGCTGTAGAAGCAGCTGTTTCGTGAACATCAAGTCTACAAGTAGCTTGTATGCGCCCTCTTTGCCTGCTCGAACCCGCCTTGCTATGTCTTTGTTGCATTCGCTCTGGAAAGTTAATTAAAATGGATTGCTGAATTGCATAATAGAATACACTGGTACTAGTCTTAACCATGAAATATCGCTATCCCTTCTGGTTGCGGAGGTCAGACAGACAGACACTCTACTGAAAAGCCAATATTCTATCATATCCGGTTAGACTACTAAGACCCCGGTAGTAGTGGATGAAACAATTATGCTTATTATATTGCCATTATAACTGAATTAAAAAAGCAGTGCAGGTGAAAACGTGTTGAAATATAGTAAGTTAATAGCTTGGTGTATGAGTTGTTCACTTCTAAAAATACAACAGATAGTAGTGTTTAGCTTTAAGATTACTTCATGATGCATTATCTCTGTGATGCAAGAGGCTATTACATATTCAAACATTGATAAAACAGTCTCAATTTGTTCCTTCTAGGTATCTATATATAGATATTATAAAATGAACTCCCTTTCGCGTCCTGTCTGTCTAAATTAATGCAATAAACTTGGACAATGTGATTCCTGAGGAAGGATTAGGCGTATAATTCACGTGCGTCGGCAAAGTCCAGTTATGTATTCGATTGTCAGAAATTCAAATTTGCTTTTGCATACAGGCATTATCAATTTATTACGTTAGTCATTTACCCCTCTTGGCCTATGAAATAAAAAATAAATACTACCCAAACCCTACTCCTTGGTTTTTTATTTACTAAGGAAGAATCTACACAAACAAATAGACAGGGAGTTCCTGAGAGTCTTAATACCTATACAAGGATAATATTGCATGACCTTGGAAAATCGCACAGATGTAGGAGTAGAATAAATATACAGTTTAGCATAAAAATTCTTACTTTCAAAACATCTAATTCTTTAACAATAGCATTCACATCATGCTTGTTATGAGTGCAGAGCCCTCTCAGCTTCGACACAGCATCTGACACAAGATGAGTATCCCCAGAACCAAGTGCCAGGTCTTTTATTATGTTTGATAAGTCCACACCCTGAAAACATAAATTAACCAATCAAAATCTAGTTAGGATTGTTGCAAATGGCAGTCTGTCTCTGCCTAAACTTTCAGGAAACAGGTGTGAGTCTATGTATGTAAAATATTTATTTGTAGTATTTAGGTACAGTTAGGTGATTGTGTCATTACAACAACAAAAATACTTTATATAGGTACCTACTATCTTGATCAGTGACATAGGAATGAAAACTTGAATAAGATTTTTTCATACTAAACAGTAAAGTCCTATTAGCAATATAATTATTGGTACAGGCAATGAAGTTTTAATCCATAGTTCCACTTGTATTTATTAGGGCTAAAGAAAAAGCACATTTTGAAAATTGCTATAACTAGGATACAGGAATTTCTTAAGTTGTGTGCCGTCCGATTTATTTATGAAATAACAGATCCTGTTTTAAAATAAAGCAGTGTATAAACAGGTTGTAATAATAGCCAAAACCTATACAGAAGGTTTTAATTAGCAAAACGTGACATAGTTGTTATATGGTTGTTATGACAATGACAAACATTCGTATGACAATATAAATTAAGAAAAGTGTTTATGGCGGTAAAGAAAGAGGTTCACCACATTCACCCTGGCCAGATGTAATCACGTAGATACTTTGGCGGATTCCGTGATCTAGCCGACCTCCGGGGTAACTCCGCGACTGCGGGCTCGTTTGCGTCCGAGCTCATTCGCTCGGGTGCTCCTTGCAAGACCTCAGATGTGGGCGGTGACGAAGGAGTCTCTGGCGGCGAGACTGATGGCGAATAGTATGCTGTTGGTGATGAAGGCGAAGTCGTCGATGGTGAACATGGTGGTGATGGAGAGTGCGATCTTTCGGGCTCGGCATCTACAAACTCGTCAATTGTGGGGATATCTTCTCCGTTGCATCCTAAAGGCGCTAAATGACGGTTGGACACAGTAGTCTCATGACCATCCATCGTTCGAACGTACGAATAGGTGGGGTTAGTCTCCAGTACCTCCACCTCCTCGGCTAGCGGTTGATATTTTGATTTCCGATCAAAACGTCGCATAAGCACTCTGCTTGAGTCCGTTAGCCATGTAGGAATTGAATCTCCATTTGTCGATCTACGTGAGTGTCGAAACATTCTTTCATGTGGCGTACAATTTGTGCTAGTACACAAGAGCGAACGTATGGAGTGTAATGCTTGCGGTAGGACATCCTCCCAGCTCTCTATCGGTAGGTTCTTAGTTTTCAAAGCCAACTGAACAGTTTTCCAGAGCGTAGAATTGAGCCTTTCTACTTGGCCGTTGCCTTGAGGATTGTATGGCGTTGTACGACTCGTCGCTATTTGTCTGGAGTTTAGAAATTCTTTAACATCTGCCGATAAAAATGATGTCCCTCGGTCTGAGTGCACATAAGCTGGCGTGCCGAACATGACAAAAATGCTATCTAAATGCCTGATTACAGTTTTAGCGCTTATGTCAGAGCACGGAAAAGCGAATGGAAAGCGGGAGTACTCATCGATTATCGTTAAAATGAATCTGTTCTGTGATTTAGATGGTACAGGTCCCTTAAAATCCATGCTAAGTCGTTCGAAAGGAGCTATAGCCTTAATTAGTTTATTTTGCGGGTCTGCTTTAATGAATCTAGGTTTAACTTCTGAACAGATTCGACAGTCTTTCGTCATGCTCTTTATCTCTTCAATCGAGTAGGCCAAGTTTTTGGAACGAACCCAATGTGCCATTCTCGTTACACCTGGGTGACAAAGGGCTTCGTGGAGCGATCGTAGCTTCCCTGGTGTTTCAACGATGGCGCAGACACGAGAGAGGGCGTCCGCTACATGATTCTGCGAGCCAGGCCTGTATATGATATCATATTTGTATGGAGATAGTTCCAATCGCCAGCGCTGTATTTTCTCATTTTTTATTTTACTGGTGTGCTTAGTGTTGAACATGAAAGCAACGGAGCGCTGATCGGTGATGAGCAAAAATGATTTCCCTATAAGGAAATGCCGCCACTTCTTTAACGATTCAACAATAGCGTAAGCCTCCTTTTCGATTGCTGAATGATTTTGTTCAGAGGGATTAAGTGTCCTCGAAAAGAAAGCTACTGGCCTGCCAGCCTGTGAAAGAGTTGCTGCAATGGAGTGTTCCGAGGCGTCAGTTTCTACGGTGAATGGTACATTCTCATCAATGGCATGAACACAAGACTTGACTATGGCCTTTTTAAGTTCTTGGAACTCTTTAATCATAGTGGTACTCAGCGGAAATGTCTTGGTCTTTGCTAGTTCATGTACCTTTTCAGAAAAGTTTGATATCCACTTTGAGTAATGGGCGAACATACCTAGGGTTCTTCGCAAGCTGGGCAAGTCCTGAGGAGGGGGTAAGTTTAGAAGAGGTTCTAATCTATCATTGTCAGGTTTGATGATATTGTTAGCGATCGTATAGCCAAGTATGTTGATAGAAGTTTGTTTAAATTTGGATTTTGCTTCATTGAGTGTTAAGCCGTACTTCGTAGCTGCTGCAAGAAATTTTTGTAGATTATGGTCATGCTCTTCTAGTGTTTTGCCGCAAATTGTTATATCGTCGATATATGCAAATGTTCCTTTCAAATCTTCCGTTCGAATAAGCCAATCGATGGTTCTTTGGAAGCTGGAAACTCCATTTGTGACTCCAAATGGTATACGCCGAAACTGGTATAGATTTCCAGCTGCTTCAAATGCAGTGTATGGTCTTTCTTCTGGTAAGATAGGAACTTGATGATAGGCGCTTTTTAAGTCTATGGCACTAAACACAGAATATTTGGCCACTTTTGATATCAGTTCTTCTATACAGGGAAGTGGATAGGCGTCTAGTTCTGTAAATCGATTTATAGTTCTGGAGTAGTCAATTACTAGGCGTTTCCGGTGATTTGCATTCTTAGTGATCAGTACCTGTGCTCGCCATGGTGACCGACTCTCTTCAATAACGCCTTCATTTAAGAGATTTTTCACCTCCTCTTCAATAAAACGTCGGTCATCATCGCTGTATCTTCGAGACTTTATAGCAATTGGTTTGCATTCTGGAGATAGATTGGCGAATAAAGGCACTGCTGGGACAGATGCTTCGGCTACGCTGCAGACGACGAGAGGTTCTTTCGGGCCACCGAATGCAAATTCGAGGGATGAGTGATTTTCTAATACGTCATGTCCTATAATTATGTCTGAGCATAAATTTTCTACAACAAGCAGTTGAACGTTTTCGTATGTGTGTTTTCCCAAGGTAAGCGTGAGGCAGGTTTCTCCTTTCACTGAGGAAGTGTGGTTAAGAGAGGCCATAGATATCATCTGCCGACTAGGTTTCATCTTGAGAGAGCATAATTTAGAAAATTCGTAGTTAATAAAGCTTTTAGAACTGCCTGTATCTAGTAGTGCTTCAGCTCTAATGCCTTTGATATAAGCAGGAACAATAGCTTTATGCAGGGACGACGGCGATGCGGCGATGATGCAGGCGGTGACATTGTCCTGGTCAGATGTGGCAGCGCTAGTTGTGTTCTTACTACGACAGACTTTAGCAAGATGCCCTTTCTTGTTACATAATTGACACGTCACATCGAAGGCGGGACATGACATGCGCGGGTGCACACGTCCTCCACAGAAGAAACATTTTCGATTTGAGCGGTTCTGAAAGGTCGGCGTCGGCGTGGCTGCAGAGGTATTTCCACTGGAGATAGAAGTTTGACCAGGGATGTTTTCGGTAACAGCATTCAATGAGGTGTTGTTGTAGTGTAACGTATTGACTTCAGCCATCTCTAAAGAGCGCGCCTGGTTATGCGCTTCATCCAACGTTAGGCTGAGGTTTTCAAGGAGTCTCTCTCTTATTTTTGTTGAGGAGATGCCAGCTATAAAAGCGTCGCGAATATTGTCATCCCGATTCGTCTCACTATCGACAGCAGAAAAATTACAATCTTTGGACAGTTGCTTCAAGGCTTGGATGTAGGTATCGATAGTCTCGTGACTACCTTGTCTCCGAGTGGCGAGAGCATGGCGAGCATACAGGATGTTATTTGGTTTAACGTAAAGTTTGTTCAAGAGGGTCAACGCTTGTTCATATGTTTCGCACTCGCTGATGTGGCTATACACGTTAGGTGATACGTGGTTAATGAGTATGGTAAGCTTGACCTTATCAGTAGTAATGGTTGAGTCCTGCGCCGCAAGAAAGTTGACAAACGTTTTCTTCCAGTGAGCCCACTCCGCGGCCGACGAGCTGAGGGACGGGTCACCATCGAACCGCTCAGGTCGTAGATATTTATCCATGAGATATAGTCGTTTCGTTTGCTAATTAAATTGTAATAATAGCCAAAACCTATACAGAAGGTTTTAATTAGCAAAACGTGACATAGTTGTTATATGGTTGTTATGACAATGACAAACATTCGTATGACAATATAAATTAAGAAAAGTGTTTATGGCGGTAAAGAAAGAGGTTCACCACACAGTAGGCATGTCGATCTTTAATCGATTAATCGAAGAATCGATTATTTTGAGTAAAATAATCGATTTTTTAGATCGATTTGGAACCCTGCATCGATTCGATGAATCGATTCCTAAACCTCTCGAATCGGCCCGATTCAAGAACAAGCACTATAGTTCATAAATTAGCTACGAAGTTCATAAAATGTGCAACATAAACTCACAACTTATTTAATTTTTGATTTTTCACATACATAACTTCATGTCTTTATCCCTTAAGGGGTAGGCAGAGGTGTACTACACTCCCAACCTTCCCCAGTTATATTTCGGTCCCAATGTAATAGGGGGGGAGTCTATTGCAATCTTTTATTTTTTCAGTATTGAAAATACACAAATCTCGCATTAGGACTAAATCCTGTGTCACTTATGAGCGACTGACTTACTGGTGTTAGGCTAGAGACTTACGCACAATTGCACAAACGTCCATTAGAATCAGCATTAGTTAAATTGACATTACCATTACAAATTTTAAAACATTTATTACCTATAGCTTAAAGTCGACATTAAAGCTTAAAGATCTCTTGTGCGACTCAGCGTTCTGAGCAAGAAGTTCTGGGTTCGATGCGATCCCCGAATCGGGCAAAGTAGTAGCACGGTGTCTGGACTCGCTCTCTATTAAAATTGAACTTCATTAATTCATGTTTGGAATCGATTCAGCGAAAATCGATCTTCTAATGCTTGATTTAATCGCGAATCGATTCTAGTATGTTCGATTCGAATCAAATCGGAGATCGATTTTTTTTCAAGTGAATCGACATGCCTACCACACAGGTGTAAGATAAATTAATTAACATTACTTATAACATTCCTAGAAAAGTTAAAGATTGGCATGGATGCTGAAAATGAGGACAATTATTATTTTAAATCAACATTTTAATAAAAGTTAACTGAACAGAAATATAAGTGTACTTAATTATGATTGACTGTTTAAGACACTAATTTGGTATGTAAATAAACTTATAACCAATTCAATAATAAAACTAATGGCATCATTCATCATAGTTTATTTACTTAGATACATTCAAAACCAGTGCCGTGAGACTAGTACATGGCAACCAGTCACTTCCTATAAATATTGCGCACTGAGAAATAATTATAATCATGACTAACTTGATCGGTCAGGTAATGACATAAGTTCTAAGAAAAACTTCAAAACACGCATAATTATTATATACACCTTTACTAACAACTTTATTTAAACGTGAATACAATAATGATTTATGTCTAAAACGTTAACTTATATTAATATGGACTTATTGCATGTTTACCTGTGCCTCAAATTGGGCTACCGCTTCTTTTATAGCTTCGTCTGCGCTCATATCGAATTCCTCCATATTCTCTTTAACTACCTCATCATACGTCTCCTGAGATATTACACGGACCATTTTTGAAGTAAAAGTAAGTTTCTAGGTCAAAGATCACGAAAAGCTCAATTATTTCGAATGAAAATACAAAATATTTACGCATGAGGCGGATTCACCGAATGATGTCAACTTTTGACTTTGATTGATTTATGAACTTGTCAAAACAAACGAAATGTTTACTGTCGTTCGGAATTACGCATAGAACGAAATGACTAAAATTAAAACACTCTACTTTTCAGTTTAAGATTTTGTCCAATCATTAGCATGTCTTTAAACTGAAAACTTAAAATACATCATATAACATGTACTGATTCAACACAAACAAACCAATGCACAAATATAATTTATTTGATAGTTTTTGAACGTTGTATAAGTTTGCAAAATACGAAAGCAAAAGAATGTATTTGGCTCAGATGACACAGAAACCTATAAAATATTGTAAGCTAATATTTTGACAGAAAACAGCTTGAGTCATGGTGCGTTTGGAAACTAAGTCATTGTATTGTATCAGAATAAGAAATATTGATAAATAATAATTTAAAAATATTTTAATAGTCTAAAGTTTCTTACTATTCATTTGTTTTATTTATAAGAAGTATTAAAATACTAAAAAATATTTTTCTTTTTAAGTTATAAGTGAATTGTAATGATTCATCAACTTATTGCTTTTGCAGCACTCAATGTTTTGACTGTTACATAGGTGACGCATACTCCCGTAAAAGAACTGATTTGAAACATAAAATTAGGCTTTTTTCTGCGTAATTAGTGAATAATCCAATAATTGCGTGATTTATTTAGCATTTATTAAGATTATTGAACAGTAAAAATGAGTTTCCTGGGTAAATTGTTTGGTGGGAAGAAGGAGGAAAAGGGGCCATCCACGCACGAAGCTATCCAAAAATTACGTGAAACTGAAGAGCTATTGCTCAAAAAACAAGAGTTTCTGGAGAAGAAGATTGATGTAGAAATACAAACAGCTAGGAAACATGGCACCAAGAATAAGCGGGGTGAGTACATAATGATATGATGCAATTGGAACATTTTAGTACGATTATCCTTTAGTACGAAGTTATACTTGGTTCTTTGTTGACATGTATATATGACCTTGTTTTTTAAATCGTTTATTAATTGTTGGATGTTTCGTTGGCACAGCCCACTTACGATTCTGTCTGGTTTGGTTGCTAAAATTGTATCAACTTTGACATTAATTTTTTTTATCTGATTAGTCATTATCTAAACAAGAACAATAATAGGTAATAGCATTAGGAATCCCACACTATAATTACCAATATGGATGTTATTGTTTTACTGTCTAGAAGGACTTGTTCTATTATTTAAGTAAAGATATACAGACAGATAAGATAGCTGACAGTTCGTGAAAAGAATATGACTGTTATGTTGTACTTTATTCTTAAAAATAGGAACACATTTATAAATAAGCAACTGGTTATGAATGCCATGCCATGTCAGATACCTTCAACTTTCATACCAATTT
Organism: Euclidia mi; assembly: GCA_944739405.2. Taxonomy (NCBI): domain Eukaryota; kingdom Metazoa; phylum Arthropoda; class Insecta; order Lepidoptera; family Erebidae; genus Euclidia; species Euclidia mi. The sequence goes on from OX123192.2 coordinate 63,420,229, forward strand.
AGAGCACTCATTCATATAAAAATAATAAGAATTAAGTTATATTATGCCTTAATTTATTTAAATTACTTAATATCAAGCACTTAAATAAAGTAAAATTACTAAGAAAAAGGATGTGATTGATTCCTTTCTTCTGTCTCACAACTTCCTTGTATGTTTGCATTTGTTCCTTCATGCGATGAACTTCAATTAGGTATAAGTATTAAGAAATACTTTTAAACCCATTTGAGCCACAAAGCTACATATTATTGACACATGGTTGGCTTGGCTTTGAACACATGGTTGTATAAAATGGGTGCCATAAACATTTTGAGAATACCTGTATTTGAAATCTAACATTTACTCTGTTAAACATTATTTTCTAAATAAAGAGAGTATTTTTAGCCACTTTAAAATTGTTATTCAAAAATTGTTAGGGAGTAGGCATTGGCGTTTTCAGATTTTTCCGCAAACCGATACAAATTCGATTTCAGATACTGAAATCGATTTCAAAAACCGATTTTAGAAATCAATTTCTGTAGCGGATGTCGGAGCGACGAGCGTAGTTACTAGTTGCGTAGACAAACGCAAACAATCGAATTCTTATTGTATTGTCATGTCATGCGTCCATGTTTCACTTGGTTTGCGTGACATATTGAAAAAGAAAACCTACTAACTACCTAAAACTAATTGTTAAAAAACTCAGTCGCCAAACAAACTAAAATTACACAACACGAATTGTTTCTATTTATTTACACTTTACAATCCTAACCTACTAACTACCTAAAACTAATTGTTAAAAAACTCAGTCGCCAAACAAACTAAAAATACACAACACGAATTGTTTCTATTTATTTACACTTTACAATCCTAACCTACTAACTACCTAAAACTAATTGTCAAAAAACTCAGTCGCCAAACAAACTAAAATTACGCAACACCAATTGTTTCTATTTATTTACACTTTACAATCCTAACAACGTAACAATAAAACTTTTTAAATCCTAATAGTATAACTTTAACGAAAACCAAATATAGGTACTTAATTTTATTATTATTACGCGCGCACTGCACTGCACGTGTCACCTAGGTCAAGTGAACAAATAAACATTGATCAAGTCAAACTCAAAACCAAAACTCTCAAAACATAAATCCCTTATAACTATTAAAACTATTTAAACAAACATTAAATAGTTGCAATCTGAATTAGATCTTATCGCCTCGATGTTTAGTTATATTTTTTCTATTCAATCTGCAATTCGTAAAACCGCCAAAATCCATAACGCACTAGGTACTACGACATTTTGTTGGCTTGCTTGGCAACGATCGATATTCGCTTTATCTCTTTTGCTCTTTAAACGGATCACTAAGTAAGAAAGAAAAGGATATGAAATTCGCTCTCTCTCATTCTAACTAAGTAGTCGTTGGGTAGAGTGAAAGAGAACGAATGAATATGAAAACTATTGAAAACGTAAGCTTTAGATTTACTTTGTAGTTTGGTTGCGCTTGCACAGTTTCCGTTTGGTTTGGATTAGATTGTTTGCGTTATCGTGGTATTGTTTTACGTTTTCTAAAATCGGTTTTCTCATATTGGAATATCGATACGATACGATTTCTGACTGCAATCGGATTTCAGTTTCGTTTTGATATATCGGTCTCATGCCTATTAGGGAGTCACTATGAGCACTCAAAACTTCAGAATTGTTTATAAAGGTGTATGTTTCCCGTCAATTTTCCCTCCTAGTTACTCAATCAATTCTTAATTTGACCTTTGAGAACCATCATCTTACGTATTATGCAGAGTAATATAAATGTACACAGACATATTTTCTTCAATCAGGTACTTACCTACAATATAAAAAATAATAAAATTTGCAAATTCAAATATTGCATCATTTTGAAGCAATTTTAGTTTTTTTGCTGAAGACATTAATGTTTCCATAAAAAAATGTAGCAGTGCTTAAGCAGATCCAAAGATTAGCCTAAAATAAACGAAAGGATAAACCAAGAGCCCGAGATCCGAAGGGATTTTCATCATGGTAAAAAAAAGTACTTATCATATTATCTATGGGGTGTAAAAAGACCCTGAACAAAAATTTAATTTCCATATTGTACCAATCTTTACAAACATTTTTCATTTCGGCACCATACCTGGGAAATTACTGGTTCAGGAGATATTGAAGCTCAAAGTCACCATGCATGTCATGATGCATTTACCGCGACAATTTGTTGTATAGATATGTTATTTTTAGCTAAATGGGTACATTGGTCACAGTTGAGCACTATTCAAAGTTTGAATGGAATATATTTGCTTTGAACTATCAATTTTATGCATTCATGCATGCAATTCTTGTGTTGAAGTATTTCAATGTAGTTTAAAGTTGAGCATATTTAAATACAATGACAATGACTGCCTCCGGTGGTCCAGTGGATAGCGTATGCGTCTGCTAATCGGGTCCCGGGTTCGATTCAGGGGGCGGGCAAAAGTGTTACTGAGATTTTCCGAATTCTCAGTAGCAGCACGGTGTCTGGTGATGTGCCCGGTAAGGGCGGTATCTCAACATTTATGGCGGAACGTGGGTGAAATAATACACCTCTGCGTGAGTCTAAAAAAAACTATCACACGGGCGGAGCAGCGGTTAGAAACTAGTGTAAATATGAAAGTCATGGGAAAGACCCAGAAAACACAAAATCGTCATAAAGAAATTAAAGATAACTTTAATCATGTTTATGAGTCATGCAATGCCTGTAAGTAAAGAAAGCCAACTATTAAACTGATTACTTTTTAATTTGTCGAGTAATTTAACTACTTATATCAATATAAGTAAGACTGTTCCATTACTGACTAACAGACAACGCATAGCCTAAACCACTGGGCAAACGAGGCTAAAATGTGTGTTCCTTGGGGAGTGTAGGCGAGCACGAAGAGAGGATTATTATTGTTACTATTATTATTACTATATATTATATAGTATAGCATAAACAAAATCGATTACAGTATAGCATAATTTAACAAAATATAAGTATAATTTGATTAATTTAAAGATAACGAATGACTTCCACGAAAGCTCATGTCCCTGTAACTTGTAGTGTAGAGAATTTTCTAGACGTTTCCTCGCAAAGTTACAACTGTTGCACGATAACACGTTACTATAAGGCTCCAATATTATAAACTTGTTGTTTGAAAGCGTAAATGTGAGCGGCTTGAGACTCAAAAGTCAGCGGTTCGCGCCGTGTGTTTCTTTTTTATGGCATAAGCAGATCGATCGGAAAGCAATTATCGCCCGTCACGGACACCCGCGAGCTCGGAAGATTCACAAGTGCGTAGCCGACCTGAAAAAGAAATAGGAGAAGGAACAGGATGAGGGAGGTGAAAAAGGGGATGAGGTCTCCAGCACTCTCAGTCACCGAACGAAACGCATCAGCATAGAAACTGTAAGGCCCTTCTCTCACGAAGCTATTCAAATGCTACGGGACTGAGATGTAAACCATGATTGAATACTGGTATGCTACTCTTTACCGCACACGGTGCTACGCTAATGAGACTATATTTTATCATTTGAAGAACAACATTCGTACGACGATGTCTAGTGACTCTAGCGATGAAGACAATTTTCTTCTGTATTTATATTACAAGAATAAACGAAAAAATAAAAGAAGATTCTGGGTGCACCCGTATATCGAAAAAAATATCAATTGTAGGGCATTTGTCGAGGAACGAGTCGTCATTTTTATAGAATGTCAATATAATCATATTATTATTTGAATCTTTATCTGAGAAATTATCTTGCCAACTATCTAAATAATAACCCCACTGCTTCGCTTCCTTGGCAATAAAATTATTGTGTATAAATTTAATGTATACCTATAAATGACCTGTTATATTGTTTTTTCTAAATTTCAATCCACGCCTTTTATGTAACATCTTTTCTTACGTACTCTGGCAGCTTATAATTATACAAACATGGAAAATTTTCTACCTCCTGCACAAAAATATTATTAAAAGTTTGTTCCGCCGCCATTTTGTAATGCGACGCATCTACTCGGGTAGCGTGCGACCAGCAAGACGGTAGCGTGCGACTGACATCAAACGCGTCGTCATAGCGTCTCGTCGTGTGCGAAATTAGCTGAATATGTATGGCGACTACTCACAAGCGACGCGTAGGATACGGGTACAAAACACAAATCGTTTGAGAGTCGCTTCGTGAGAGAAGGGCCTTACTGTACATCGTGAGAGGGTAGTACTCCCCCGGTCGAGTCGGCCCATTCATGTTGGAATCAGCAAAGCTATGTAGTAAAGCCTCTTGGTATCTCCACTAGGCTATCAGTGCCTTAGAAATAGTTTAGGTACAATCAAACAAGTCGGCGCTGGACCAGTTTGAAAAAACAATCCAATGGCTCGCTCATAGAGTCGAGGCACACTAGAAACTGGTTTTGTATACGAGTGTTAATGTGCGTGTAAAGTAGCACTGGAAGCGACGATGTCTTGCTGAGCGATACTCGCCCTTATGGTGGTCTGCGGGAAGTTGTTCGAGTATACGCTACTGATTATCCCTATAAAATTGAAAATAATTGACTTGTATTTCCGTTGTCCACAGCCGCGATCGCCGCCCTCAAACGCAAGAAGCGCTACGAGAAACAGCTGACCCAGATTGACGGCACCCTCACTCAGATCGAGGCGCAGCGGGAGGCACTGGAGGGCGCCAACACCAACGCACAAGTACTCAACACTATGCGTGACGCGGCTAACGCTATGAAACTCGCTCATAAGGATATGTAAGTGTTTTTATTTGCTGATCATTTGATGGAACCAAATTCGCTGACATAGGTCTCCGAATAGCTAAGCTAAAGTGCCAGTGGGCAGGGTATATAGCTAGATGAACCCAGCCCAACACATCTTATTGTGATTGCGGGAAGCGGTTGGATGCGAGTGGCTCAAAAACAGTCTAGGTGGAGAGCCTTGGGGTAGGCCTATACCAGCAGTGGACTTCTATCGGCTTTCATAAATTTTACTGGCAGTCCCGTGACTATCCTGACTCCTGCCTAAGCGCTGGGGCAAATACAAAGTCATCATACAGCTTTTCGCAATCCATTGCTGGATTGCTCCTTATTTGCCTCAATAGTATTGTCAATACGAAGATTTGCCCTGCTATACCGCGTTAGCGTCTGGCGTCTGGGTTGATAAATGCCTGTAGCACACCTTCGCTGCGAACAAATGCGAAACCGCTGCGCGAGTTTTGCTGCGCAACAGTACTTCACTTACGCGAAACTATATTATCGAAACTTAAAATTAGAACTGAGGCCCTAGCCAATCGGCATTTGCTCTGATATCTGCTTTCGCTAACGCGTGGTTGCCATGGCAACATAAGGAATTCCTTCTTCGTTGACCACGTGATATAACGAAGGCTTATGTCAGTTCCATACATTTTTGCACTTAGCGATTAGCGATATCGTTAATCGAATGCCATTTGGCTAAGGGGCCAGTTGAGAAATAACAATCGAAAGAAAATGTCGTCGCTTTCGGAGTCAGAGGAGGAAATAATCTTGCTGGGGTCAACAACTTTAAAAAGGCGTCGTACCTGGGTCCATGATATCATAAAAAAAGAAAGAAGTTGGGAGAAAATATATTATGCAAAAATTCTCTCTCTGGATATCCCTCCATGATTGTAGTTTTTATGTGTTATTTTTGTAGTGAGGGTGATTTAGTACCTAAGTACAAAACAGGTCTTTTTCTCACTGCTCGTATAAGTTTTTCAGTAAATTCCAAATCCATCGTTCCTATTTCGCTCATAAAAATTGTCGATTGCTACAGCCGCGTCCGAGTCACACGCGGAACCGCTCCAAAATGGCAGACCATGGGCGGAGATGTAGACGGTGCCTGAGCGAATGAGCAAAATCATGTTAGAAAGAGACAGCATCATAGCCAGTTTTGTACGTAGAGCAGCGAATCTCGCTACTGTTTCGCCGCCAAAGAACTCACAATTCAAAGCGAAACTATTGCGGTTTCGCCTTTTGAGTTTCGCAGCGAAGGTGTGCTACAGGCAAAAGGGTTTATGTTGGGTTTCCTGTCTGCCCCAAAAGAACCTATTATTTGCTTCGTGTAATTTCCTTGGTCACCTCTTACGACACCCACCGAAGGAAATGAGGTGGTAAAATTTTGTATGCTTAGTCCGTCACCGTGCGAATAATTTAATAATTTTCGTGTGGTTTGTTTCTTTTATAAATGTCAACGGAGACAAGCCACTTTCAGAATTCGCCTTTCGATACTACATAATACAGTATTTTTAGTACTGCTGACGTCAAATTTCGTCGCTTTTTTTAAGCAGGCATCGCGAATTGCTGATTGTGATCGAAAACACAAACAGACTTTGGTTGCTGGGATTAAGATTCATTTTTAGCACTCAGGCGGTCATGATTTCCTATTCAATATATCAGTTCGGCAATCAGTCATCAAAACGTGGCGCAGTTTGCAATCGTAAATCTTAATCCAAATACCAATGATATTAGAAAAGTCGTAGATACTTTACCTACGTAGCAATCAATCCGTAGAAACGGTACACTAACCCACACATCGATAACTCCATATTTTATTTTAATTTCGGTTGACAAGATGTGTCAGTTTCACTATGATGTCGGCTCGCGACGTCACACACACATATGTTAGACTTGCCAACTGGCTTATGTTTAGCGTCCTGCTTTTGGTACGCCTATAACGTATCTACTTCTTTTTACTTGTAAAATCGTTGCCAAATACAGTAAATTTAAATGAAACAAAGTCGGCATATCGTGACGCAATTGCTGCAATATTGCGCTATGATAGTAAAAACGCGTACAAAGAATGCTTCAGTCTGTTTGGTATTTTGAAATAAGAGCCTTCTTCAATTAAGAGACTGAAAACTAGACATAAAACTCAACCAATCCATCAGGCCAGCGTGGTATAGTTGGCCAAATCTTAATATTATAAAATCCTTGCGTTACTTACTGACTGACAGACACGCTACAGCCGAAACTATTGGGCGCAGGAAGCTGAAATTTGGCATGTATGTTCCTTGGGGACCGTAGGGGCGCACTAAGAAGGGATTTCCCGAAATTCCCACGTGATCGGCCAAAACGGGTAAATTAAAAAAAAAATGCAGGCGTAGCTGCTGGCGTCCTCTAGTTCTTTTATAAAGTCACAATAGGCACAATGGTATTGTGTCGAAAATTAGGCAAGGCCAACTCCTTGCAGTGGAATCCGACAGGCTACATGATGATAATAGCTTCTTCAATTATGAAAAAAATTCGTCTTAGAATCCCAAAGGCCATATTGATTAGTATCTTAACACATTAAAAGACAGAACGGGCCTATAATAATAGACGTCATAACAATATTTTTTTATTGGGTCTCGTTTACCACCGCCTTGGTTGCCTGATACAAAGAAAGGAGAGGGTGGGGATTATACTTCTGTTCCTACGAAGACAAATGACATTTTAGTGTTTTCTTTGATAAAATCTTCCTTCATCAAGCTCAAGCCTCCCAAATCAAAATATCATCCCTCATTCAAAGTTAACCCTGAACAAATCCTGGATTCGCCAGGGATCGTTTGCTGTCCACCAAAGGCTTCACCAATACTCAACCTATCTATATCTCATTTCCAGTGACGTAGACAAGGTCCACGACATAATGGACGACATCGCGGAACAGCACGACATTTCGCGCGAGATCACAGACGCGATTAGTAACAATGTCGCCTTCCCCAACGACATCGATGAGGATGAGCTCGAGAAAGAACTGGAGGAGTTGGAACAGGTAAGAGGGAGGATGTCCCTCATCGCACTCCTCATCCTATCCCTTTTCCCAACCCCAAGGGGCGGCAACGCACTTGTGACTCCTGTGGTGTTGCTTGTGTCCATGGGCGGCGGTGATTGCTTACCATCCATCAGGCGATCCGTCTGCTCGTTTGCCGCCTATTACTATAAAAAAAATCTTCTGTCTCTTTTTGTTTTATGAAATGCTCTACTAACTAAAAATCCATTACAGATGATTAGACCCTGCGATAAAGGCTTTGCAGGCTAAATCCTAAATCGCGGGGACTTTACAAATATTGAATCGAAGGAGTTTGAGTATTTTTTGGCAACATACTCAAAGTCAAAAATAATACGTTCACTTGAGTCAAATTGTGATGCTTTTATGACCGTCGAATTTGAGGCTAATAACTTAAGAGGAAACACGACGGCCGTTTTTCCATACAAACGTAGTCTCCTGTTTTCTCCCTGGATAATGCCAGTAGAGCAATTATTTTTGTCCAAAAGACGTATGGCCCCGATTGGCATGTTTATCTTTATAAATAAAAAATATATTTCTCATAAATTAAATATTAAAAAAGATATGAACCTTCAAATACCTCAAAAATTAGCCAGATTTTCCGCTGCGTTCAAACATGCAAAAAACAAATTTGGCTAGATTATTTAAAAAAAGGAAAACATAGGAACACGGCCAAAGCCTTTCTTTAATTTAATATGAAACACTAGTTAAATCGATGAAGTTTTGGAGAAAGAATCAAGGGAATACGAAACGTTGATTTTGTGTACATTTAATAGGTATTTTTGGTCCAGATTTAGCGTTGTCTCTATCGCGCTTTGCGGGGGGAGGCTTGAGGCTGCGCGACAGCAATAGATTTTACAGTTACCTATTTTTCAATTTTCTGGCCCGTCGTGTTTTCTCTTAATGGTTCTACATTTCAATAAGTGCCACGTCCGCTATGCAAGTCATGAGAAAGAACGGCCAATAAAACACATGGCCACCCTCTTAAATCGTCAGTGTTCAAAAAACAAATAATTTCATTTTTATAAGGAGCTGCCTACTGTTCCATGTTGTAAATTACTTGCAAAAAAGTTGTACTTACTACTATGTTTTTTGTCTAAACTAACAAAATGGTAGAATTCTAACTAAACCATAGTAAAAAAATTGGGCAAGTGCGAGTCGGAATTCGCACGAAGGGTTCCGTACCATCATGTATAAAAGAAAATCACGTTCGTTGTATGTATACTTATAGACTTAAATACTTTTTAAGTTTCTACCTGTTTATTAAGATCAAGTAACAAATTGCTTAAAAATTACGTTTGTTGTTTGGGAGCCCCCCTTTATTATTTACTTTTTTTATTTAATTATTTATTTTGAAAAGTAATATACAACTACATATTCTGTGAAAATTTAAAGCGTCTATCTGTTACAGTCTGTCATTTTGAGCAAAAAATACGAAAAAAGCACGTTTTTTGTATGGGACCCCCCTTAATATTTTAATTTTTAGTATATGTTGCTATAGCGGCAACCGAAATACATAATTTGTGAAAATTTCAGCGTTCTAGCCATCACGGTTTATGAGATACAGCCTGGTGACAGACAGACACTGACTGCACGGTTGGCGTAGTGGTTTAAGCGGCCGCCTCACCGCTTGACACTGCGCCGAGTGTTGTGGGTTCGATTCCCACACGATACAACACTTTGTGTGATCCATAAATTGTTGTTTCGAGTCTGGGTGTTCATTGTCTGCGTTAGTTGTATGTTTGTAAAGTCCCCCGCGACACAGGATTTATTCGTAATGCGGGAGTTGTCTTTTTTTTAAGAAGAGACAGACGGACAGACAGACAGACAGCGTAGGCTTAGTAATAGGGTCCCGTTTTTTACCTTTTAGGTACGGAACCCTAAAAACGACGTTTTGTATAATTATTAATTTGTCGAATGTTGTATTTCCAGGAGGATCTGGACAAAGAGATGTTGGGCATCAGTGTGCCCACGGACAACCTGCCCGATGTCCCAGCTTCGGAGCTCGTGCACGACAAACCGAAGCCCAGCCGGTCCAAGCAAACGGGTCAGTATATTTTATATAATTATACTTCTTTATATTTATCCACCAGGCGGACGTTCTCTGATCAGATTGAAAAAAAGGCTGTCCTTTTTTTAGGATAACAGTACCCTAAAGTATGTCAGAAGTATCCTAAAGATGCATGCATCCATGAGAAAATTGATAGGAATTTTCATTTTTATTTTATTTATTTGCGAAAAAAAACAGTTATTCATTGCAGTGTTTACAAATAATTTAGTACTTAAATATTAAAAACGTATAACCCACAATGAACGAAGCGAAAAAGGAATGAATGAAGCAAGAGACATATGTCAGGACCGTTGCAAATGGCGTTCCCTAGTGTCTGCCTACCCCTTCGGGAAACAGACGTGCATGTATCCACCTGTATGCTTCGGGCATCGGAGTAGGTAGAGGTGTAATATTATTTCCACATATCATCATGTTATGAATTTGTATTATAATTTTACTTTTACGTAAAGGCCTATGGCATATTGGGATCCTATTACTAAGTTTCTAATAAACTTTAATGACAAAATAAATAAACAGTAAGTACCTCTGCCTCCGTGCTCCAGTGGATAGCTATGCATCTGCTGATCGAATCCCGAGTTCGTCTTCCGGGTCGAGCAAAAGTGTTACCGGGTTTTTCCGAATTCTTTGTAGCAGCACGGAGTCTGCTGATGTGCTCAATAACGGCAATACGCTCGTCATCTATTACTTGGGACATAAAAAATCGTAACATGGCACCTCCAGGGCCGAACCTTAGGGAAGGTTCAATGCAATGTGTGCGGCGCACACAGGCGCCAGGGTGACAGGGGCGCCGCGCGCCGAGATATGCGTTAATTATAACAGTTATTTTCGAAAAAGGATGGCAAAAAAGGCGCTTCACAGATTTCGCACACAGGCGCAGTGGCGTAGGAAGGGCAAATATATAATTAAATTTAGGCCAGAATCGTTAGGTAACGACTAAAAAAAAAATGTCATCCGCCCAACGCCACTGCACAGGCGCTTCATAGATTTCGCACACAGGCGCTGCGTTGGGTCGGAACGGCCCTGGGCACCTCTGCCTAAGCCTTTGAGGATGTAGGTGTAAGGTTATAAAAAATATATTATAGGTTATAAAAAATACATTATACTTATACATACATAGTCGCACGCCTATATCCCATAAGAGGTAGGCAGAGGTATATTGCTACAATAGGCGTTATTTTATTTATAGTCTCACGCCTGTATCCCCGAAGGGGTAGGCAGAGGTGTAATATTACACCCACATTTCGCCATGAATATTTTTTAGGTCCCACGTAATAGGGGGCGAGCCTATTGCCGTATCGGACACATTACCAGACTCCGAGCTGCTACCGAGAATTTCCTAACGGAAAAATCCAATAACACTTTGCCCGACCCGGGAATCGAACCCGAGACCTCCCAATTCTACGAGCATATTTATGTCGCGAGACCAACGAGGCAGTCTATACTTATACGATATTTAAACTTACTATTTGTTACCCGACATTTCGACCACCCTCTTCTTTAGTTAGTCACCAAACCTGCTTGAAACCTCGGGAAAGCTAAAAAGCAATAATTCAGTGTACAATGTATTGTTACAGAGGATGACGACGAATTGGCACAGCTGCAGTCTTGGGCCACATAATCTCTCACCATCCGTTCTCTGTATAAGTTGTACGTATGTGATATTTTATAGGTATTGTATAGCTAACGGCGGCGTGACGTCATGTGGGATGACACTCGGCTATATTACCTAAAACATAACTTCACGCCTTTATCCCCGAAGGGGTAGACAGAGGTGTATTACACACCCACACTTCGCTAGTTATGTTGCGGTCCCAATGTAATAGGGGGCGAACCTATGGCCATCTACTGGGGACATTATTAAGCGAGCGATAATTAACATTTTTAAAATACACACATAACTTTGAAAAGTCAGAGGTGTGTGCCCGGGGTAACTGGGATCGAACCCGAGACCATTGTCTCGGCAGTCCGTTACGTTGGGCAATCGCTTTTTTTTACCAAAAGTCCACATAAATTACAGCAAAAAATATAGCGATATTGAAAAATCTATATTATATTCATCAGCCCTGTATATAAACTGTCCCACTGCTGGGCACTGGCCTCTTCGCACTATGAGAAGGTCATAGTCTACCTCACTGGCAAAGTGCGGATTGGCAGATTTCACATGTCTTTCGAGAACATTATGGAGAACTCTCAGACATGCAGGTTTCCTCACGATGTTTTCTTTCACCGTTTAGGAAGCGATAATTAACCAGTTGGATAGTGCAGAGGTCAGTGTTGTTCTGTGACAGCAGTAAATGTAACGCACGCCGAAACTTCGAGAAAGTCAATTTATAAAAATTACGCGATTTAACCCCTTATATAAATATGCCCAGTGTCATCTCACTAAATTCGTCACATAACATTATATTGTATAGTATGTATTTAAAGCATGTGAAACTAGAATTCGCTTTTTCAAACGAATAATAATAATTGTATTCCCTGCCTTATATACACAATTTTCATATTTAGTCAAAATATTGATGGAATATCGGCGGCAGAGCTTATGATTTTTTATTTTTGTTATTTAAACATAAAGTTATGATAAAAGTGCTTTTATATTAATGTTATAAAATATTGTATAATATGTATCCGAAAAGAAAAAGTATTAATAAATTCCGTACACGTATGGCATAGTGGCTTTAGTGATCGATTAGCTACTGCTACTGCGTTGCATTTCGCGGGTTCGATTCTCATTAGGAATTTTATTAAGTGACTAACTACTTGTGACCAAAGCCAGTGCAACCTGCTTGAAACGTCGTGAACACCAAAAAGCACATCATCATCATCACATCAGCCTTTAACAGTTCACTGCTGGACTAGGCCTCTCCTTTGAAAGGAGGAATTGGCCTACTATACCACGCTGGCCAATCGGGTTCGTATAGGGTTTGTATCATGTTTTCCTTCTCCTACAGTGATGTTCTCTGCATAATACACTCCCTCTGTCGGCTCTCACGACACCCATGGGATGATATGGGGTGGTGACATTTCGTATCCTTAATCCGTCACCACACGGACAGCACATTGCTAATACCAATTTCAATGATCTGAAGAATTAAAAATGATTTGATGATCTGAACTTTTTTGATTGATATTTTATAACATTAATATGACAGTACTTTTATATTACAATGTTAGTTAGTTTTCGTTACTAAGTAATTTGTAAATTTCATTATATATAATCAGTAATAGTACAGTATAGAATTATTTAATAATATTTGGCGTTTTTCATTCGTATCTTTAATCTATCCATTCGTTACAGACTTCGTCAGCGTTTCCCGGCATTTCATACAAATTTATCAATCCTGTTTGGAAATTTATGAACCGATTCTGATGAAATTTATTTATTACGTGAATTGAAGACATAGTATATAAAATAAAGAAGAAATATTTTAAACTAATTCTCCCAATTTATGCTAAGTTTAGATAAAATTTGTGTATTTTCATTAATCTGCCAAATCAAGGTTTTGAAAGCTTGTCTGAAATGTCGTATGGAGTACGAAACGCTAAAATTATGATTTTATTCTCTATGGCTCATAAGTAAAGGCGAAATGTGTATAAGTCAAAAGTTATGATTTTTAAGGTGCGGTATAATTGTAGGGCCAGTATTTGTCGCTACACCAATAAATAGTAGTTTTATTTCAATGAATATATTTGATAGTGGATATCAAGGCTAATGCACAGAAAAAGTAGCCTAGGTTTTAAATATGACCTAGGTCATAGCTCAAAGGGTGCCCATGATTCTGGTAAATGCTTTTTAGATCAACGCCTTTAAAATTGTCCAAATATTCACTGTCAAATAACCAAAGGCGCTGTCAAAATTTCTCAATAAACGACAGCTGTCAAAATCGGAACGTCATCTGACAAAACAAATTCGCAATACCTAACGTTCGATTAATCACTAAGAGGGAATTAAAGTTGCACTTCGAGTTGTAGCAAAGTCTAGATTTACTTTTGTTATGCGTTGTAAGAGATTATTTCATCATCTTCAAAAGAAAAGCTAAGTTATTTTTCTTCCTAAATTCTTTTGGCATTGCCACATTGCATTCATCAATAATAACTTGCGTAAATTCTTCTGTATGAGTGTTTGTGACCTACCTCTTTCAAAACGGCTGGACTAATTTGGAGGAAATTATGTGTGTATATATTTCGATGGGTTCCTGAGAGGTTTGAAGATACAGTTACCCGGTAAGTGGCGCTGCAGTCATTGTATCAGCGAAGATTTATAGTACAGTGCAATGTAATTTTTATCATCCAATACATTTTATTTATTCGTATTTCAATCGCCGGATAAACTTCAGATGAAAAATTAAATTTGGCGAATCCTTTTTTTTGTGTAGGTAACTGTCAAATGATAAAAACAAAAGGAATCTCGCGAATGAAAAATTAGTCTTGGGTGGTATAAAATTGATACATTTTTGAGAGAATCTGAGATAAGTGTTGTTGATGAAATAAGCTCTTGCGAATTGTTTAGGTTAGAGCTAACTTTACTGTATCCGAAGCGTACATTTTTTAAGCTGTAACATTGGTTCAATAATATATTTTATTTTAAGAACGTTTGTTTTATTTGTATTTTGTGTGGCTACCCTAAAGGATTTTAATGATAGACATTTTATGGTTTGATGAAGATTTTAACGATCTTTTAATATTTTTTTAGTGATCCTTATGCTGCTTCGAATTAAATTTCGTTGCAAGTTGCAGAGTAGATACTTTTCCCACATTTGTTCAAAAGAAGACAGATCCACAACCGATTTTAACCGGTCAATATGTCGGGAATTAGAATATAATTTAGAGTATTCGTTATCCTATGTACACCTTTAAAAGTATTTACGCAGATACGATTTTATAAGAGTAGCGTATGCATCTGCTGATTGGGACGTTCCGGGTTCGATTCCCGGGGCGGCCAAATGGGTACCGAGTTTTTCTAAATTCTCAGTAGCAGCACGGGTCTGGCAATGTGCCCGGTAACTGCAATAGTCTCGCCCCCTATTACGTGGGACCTACAATTTGTAAAGCGAAATATGTAGGTACCTAATACCCTTCGCGGATACAGGCGTGAAGCTATAAAAACGGGAGTCTACTTACGTCAATAGTAAAGTAGACAAATGATGTCCCTACTTAGGTATAGCATTTCTATTTTTCCCTTCGCTACAACCCAATAGAGTTGCCAACCTTCACCCAATCTGCAAGCAGTGTGTAGTGACATAATATTTGTGTCATGGCATCAAATTACGTGCCTACTAGCCTACTGACTAGACGATATTAGGTAGGGCTAGTGCGAGTTGAATGGCTAATCATTTAGGTTATCAACCAGGTTATTTGGTCCTATGTACTTACGCTATATCACAGATAATATAATACTATAGTTGTAGTTATATAATTTGCCAGAAAATTAATGTCTATCTATAGTTACTGATAACAGGATATAATCCTTACCTATTTTACGTCGATGTAATAAAACCCTCACTTAACTCATCATTTTATTATGAGCCAATTAATTTACTTTATTGTGGGGCGAGCTTCTGCATCATCAGCCTTGTTTATAATCTATCGCAATTCGCACTGCAGGGCACAGGCCTTTTCTCACTATAAGAAGAGTTATTAACTTATTATAGTCCTTAGGGTTAGGCCATAGCCCAGCCCGCTGTCCAATTTTTGGTTGGCAGATTTTACCTATCTTTCTTGGACGTTCAGACCATTTTCAGGGATTGAGTTCAAAACACTCGGTAGGTACCTAGAATGAGAAATGTTTGCTAATAGGCGTCGTCGACCAAACCCGAAGTAAATGGGACGCACTCCATAGTTGCTTATTCTATGTCATGTTGGATATAGAACCAGATAGTCCGTTCCCGTCTTGACTTTACGAACTAGGAATAGGGCGTGAGAGCCCATCCGCCCCTCAAAATTCGCCCCTTCATAGAAATTTGGCACAAACTACTATGAATAGGCACCCTTACAACCTACTCTTACTACTACAACCTACTCATATACCTAACCTTTTATGTTATAGACTCACGTCTGTATCCCCGAAGGGGTTTATGAATTTGTAGACTTCTTGCTGCTACTGAGAATTCGGAAAAAACGCAGTAACACTTTTGACCGACCCGGGAAACGAACCTGGTCAGTGGACAGCGTATGCGACTGCTGATCAGGATCAGCAGTCGCATACGCTATCTCACTGGATCACCAAGGCAACCCACCTACTCTTAATTTTTTTAACCGACTTCAAAAAAAGGAGGAGGTTCTCAATTCGTCGGAATCTTTTTTTTTTAGGTATGTTCCCCGATTTCTCTAAGACGCCTGGACCGATTTCAAAAATTCTTGTTTTGATTGAAAGAGTATACCTCCTAGTTGGTCCCATAATTATCAGGTCAGGATCTGATCATGGCATCTCGGAAAATCGAAGGAAATCTTCAAATTTTATAAGCACACTTGAAGCCATTTGACGATAACAACCCAATGCCGTCGACTTTGGGCTCGTTTGAGTCGTCTTTACATAGACTTTGATGCTGGATGATTTACATAGTCTGAAGATAGAGTTGGAAGGTACCCATGAGATCTTTGTGATACAATAACCGAATCTCACCGAACTTAGATTCGTTTGATTCGTGTTTACATGGACTTTGGTACTGTACTGGATGTTTTCCAGGGTCTGATGATGGAGCAGGAAGGTGGCCATGGGATCTTTGTGATACAAAGACGCAATCCCATTGAGTTTGGGCTCGTTGGATTCGTCTTTACGTGGACTTTAGTGCTGAATGTTTACCAAACTCTGATGATAGAGCAGGAAGGTGGCCATGGGATCTTTGAAATACAATAACGCAATCTCATCGTGTCTAGGCTCGTTTGTTCGGTCTTGGCATTCACTTTGGTATTAGATGATTACCGCGGGATCTGATGATGGAACTGAAACGAACTTGTTTAGGCTAGTTAGTTGAAAACAGAAAAAATACTTCAAATTGCCAGAAAGTTACAGGTCTACATTTCAGAATTGAAGCACGTAAGGAAGGCCTCCCCATCTTGTATCACCTACACTATCCTATATACCACCTATTACTATTTTTTATTAGTATATCACTAAAAAGCAAAAAATAAAAATTACTTTTAAATAAAAGAAAACCGACTTCAAAAAACACTAAGGAACTAAAAAACAAAAAATAATTGGTTTTGGAGCAAACATTTTTGGAGTCGGTGCCAAGCCCTTACGCAAAAAGTTACTAAATCACAAACTACTTATTCTATCAACAATGAAAGTTAGATATATAAAAATGTGTATAGGTTTTATAGACCGATCAGAAATACTTGGCTTGGCACCGATTCCAAAATTTTTTGCTCCAAACCCAATAATTTTTTGTTTTTTAGTTCCTTAGTGTTTTTTGAAGTCGGTTTGTTTTTATTTAAAAATAATTTTTATTTTTAGTCAAGAACTCAAGCGGGCATTAGGAATTAGGATTATACCACAGATAATACTGAGTATACCTTAACCTAGACGACAGTTTCCAGCTTGATGTTTCTCCAAACAGTTTCTACAGAAGACGATAGAGAGATGATCTGCCGTCTTCATCATTCATATTACCAGGTCAGATTTGGTTTTAATCAGGGCAGAAGAAGAAATAGGTGTCTACCTAGGTAAGTAAGTAGATAAAATTGTAGATCGGGACAAAGGGCTTTGCAATAAGTAGGTACCTAATATTACAGGAAATAAACGCTGATTGGAATAAGTACAGTGAAATCGTAGTAACTCTTTCATTTACTCGTATCAGGACATTTAGCGTCCCGATCAGGAGCAATTCGGGACATGTCCCCAAACTCCTGAAAATCGGTTCATGCTCAAATCGCGACATCCGTCAACACGATTCACCACTGACAATAACATCACCGTCAATATCCTATAGCACCTATTTAAAATACATAACATACCAATTGTATAACAATTAATTACATCACAGCTCAAAGTACTACAATAAATCTTCGTGTCAACACTATTGTCATGCGCACTGCGGACGCGACACACCTGTGCGTTGAATTTTGATAATAATTCGTACGGCACTGGCGTTGGATACTTTCTCCGGCGGGGTATTCTGGTTAATGGTTTTCAATACGGTAGTGGCTGTAGTTAACTATTTACTTTAGAGTTTTAAATATGTTAGACCGACTTCGTTTGCTTGATCGTAAGTTAATAAACTAAGTCGATAAAAAGATTACATTCGGAGATGCATATTATATCAGGAAAATAAATCTGACAAACTATTGGTCACACAGAAAATGTGTGTAAAGATTTTAGGTTGCAAATTTTTTGTCAAATATTTATGATCTTAGAAATGTTGTTGCAAAAGGTTCTTATCAGTGGCGTAGCTAGCTAGGGTGGCACCCGGGGCGGTAGTTGGCGGATGACCTTTTTTTTTTTAGTCGTCACGCCTAACAATTCCGTGCTAACTCTCGTAGTGCTGAGCTAGTCTATGTACATTGTTCTTAGTTGAGTTGTGGGTGTCACCCCTTTTTTTGGATGGGTGGCACCCCAAAAAGGGTGGCACCCGGGGCGGACCGCCCCCCCCTGCCCCTCCCCCTTCCTACGCTACTGAATCTTATAAAAATTTGTACTTATCTTAGAATCGTTTTCAAACATAAGAATTATCTGTTATGCCCAACAAATAGTCTTGTCGTGGATAAGTGTTAGTTTATTCTCTTCCACTGTGTCACCATTCGGCTTAGCCAGCGTGCAGTTACATAATATATCGGAATAGTTACCTCTAAGTATATTCTTGAATCTTGACTGTCACTCCTTAGCCACCGCCTATTAGGTAATTCACTTGCTCTTAACTAGGTACCTACTCTAAAATTAAAGACTTCGCCTCTGGCGCCGCCTATCGTAGCTGTAGCCTATCGTCTTCGTTGTGTTCTTCAACTTCATTCCCAACCACGTTGTTCACGCTTCCTCTACAGCCGAGAATACCTACAACCTTTACCCCTACCAACCAAGCCAACCATCGAATTGCTTTGAAATCGGCTAACGTTTGCAAACTACACCAGCTTACGACGATTCCAGAATAAGGCGGTTGCTAATTTTAATGGTTGCTGCAACCAATAGTTTATATCAAGTGCCGGTTATTCATCCACAACCAGTTGTGTTGTGCTTACCCTTTAAACAACATGAGGACCTATATTCTGGTGAGTGATATTTATATTCAGTGTTTCTATGCGGTTGTGGTTTTGCTTGCGCCATTTAAAGAAGGTGTTTTAGTTTCTGTGGGTCAGATATTTGGCTGTTTGCATATAGCAAAAGTATAAAGGATATCAACATGTTAAAAATGACCTTTTTAAACTTTCGCACTTTATATAGACCATACATTATACCTACAAGTTTATTTAAAACGTATGTTAATCAATAAAGTGGGTGTAGCAATATACCTCTGCCTACCTCTTCGGGGATAGGTATAGGAGTGAGACTATGTATGTATGTTAATCAATAGGAGTCCTGCCGCGACCACGACTGTTGGGAGCCTAAATTAGACAATTTACCTACGCAATTAAGACCATATAAAGGTCACCCAGTACAGAAATAGATATACAAAAAGGAACCAAATATTTCTCCTTATGCAAATCAACGTAAGCCCAAATACGCAAGATCATTTTGCAAATACATATTTGACAACCGCTATGCAAAGTCTAGCTCGAAATAATTTATATAATAGGATGACATTCAGTAACTGCATACATTTACATGTAACTATACAGTTTCATTGTCACCGATGCAATGTAACGTATACCTTATAATGCATACTTAGGTTGCATTTGTATATTTAAGATATTCTTAGTCCGACACAGACAAAATAGAAAATCAATGTTGTCAAGAGTGTTTTAAAGGCTAAGAGATGAGTTAAACGAACCATATGCAACCCAGCCAGCCATATTTTTAAAACTCATCACTATCGTTCAATCGTTATCCCGGTTGCATTCAAGACTTTCGCTTTGTAGCCCGGAGCAAAGAGCTCAGATATTCACATAGAGGCGCATTGCCTATGGGCGCTCTGAAGACAAACTTCCTGTGACCCAAATTGCCGCAGTCGCGCTGTGACAGCTGTCTCTACGAGCAAGGGAGACGAACGTTCCTCCTGTGTAACTTAACTACGAGAGCAAGAGAGACGGAGAACGACGCCAGCGCCGCCAACGGCTTCAACTACGAACTAAACTGGAGACAGTCCTCACTTGGAATCGGCACACAAATACCTTAAGAACTGCACTTCTATGTAAATCTGTATTCATTTCCCGGAGTCTGCTTTCTAGTCTAACCGGGTTTGACAGAATAGTAGCTTTCCGGGTTAAATGATAAACGACTGCCAAAAGTCAGGCGGCAGTCGTTCAAGCCAAAGTGTTTTATAATTCTGTCAAAACTGGTCAAACCATGGCGCTTCTAGCGCGTATATGTTATGGACAGACCCTGCGTGCATTTTCAAGTGTTGTGCTTATGATAGTGACACCAGAATGCCTACCTACTGGTGATAATCATAAGAACGGGCCTCCTCTAAGTCATGCAGGTTTTCTCACGTTTTCCTTCACCAATAAGCAAGCGATAATTAACAATTTTACCGAGACCCTCTGCGTAACAGTCTGTTGGTCTTACCACTCGGCTATCGCTGCTTACTAGCTGTGGTGATAACTTCGCAATAATATCCTTTACAGCTTTTCATAGTCCACTACTGGACTTAAGCTTCTCCTAATTAGCCTTACAGAAGCACTGAGTGAAGAGTAGGATTTAGCTTACTACCACACTGCCGGGTTGGGGGTTGAGTTTTCCGTCTCTTCACTAAGATACTATTTTTCTTTTCATCAGTTCTGTACACATATATTATCTCACCATGAGAAGGATAAGGCCATAGTCCACTACGCTGATACCATTTTTTCGTGTATTTTCCTTAGCCCGCAATAATATCGCCTATTGATAATTTCGAAATTGAGCTCATTGGCATGCCTTAGGAGAGGTCTACGTCTAGCAGTGGACTGATACAGACTGGTTATGCCGATTTGATAATCACCTTTTATAAAATAGTTTTCTTTCCAGATCATCCTCTTCATCCACACAGCGACAGCGACTGTCGACCTCCAAGCTCTCAAAGACACAGCAGCCTCCAAACTACAGACAATACAGACCAAAGCAACAGAAACATTCCAAGATTTCGTCGACACCATTGACCTGGACAAGCTAAAAGCCCTCGACGTGCTAAACATTCTTCCAAAACTGCAATACAAAGGAAAAATCATTCATGAAACGGTGCAAAGCATCCCAGAGTACAAGCAGAGAGTGAAATTCTACTTGCACAGGATAAAGAGCTTGACCGGCAAAGACTTGATACTAGCATTTGATGCTGTTCCTTGGCCTGTTAAACGAATGGACGACGAGGAATATGGTGTTGAGTTCTGAAGCTCGAGTAGGCGTAGTTCTGGAGACTGTCGAAAGAGAACGGGGAAACGCTATTTGGTTAAGTTAGTTACTTTGGATTTAGTCACCAAAGTAAGTACTGCAAGAATTAGGATGGAAGAATGATATTTAGGCCAGCTGTATAAAATTCACCAAATTTTATATCAACCTAACACGAGTTTCCATATTGAGCTAGTTTTTAGCATAATCATGGAAATTAAACAAAGATGAAATTACACAAAGACACTTTTTACTATTTTCATATTAATCTTCGGCTATATCATACCAACTATCGTTGTGCAAAAAAGTTGTATTATTTAGTCTAAAAATAGGATGCTTTTTATCAAAATTGGATCTCGTGATTATTCCTTTTCAATGATCATCTAATTGAACGACGATTAGATTATTCTGATGTAAATAATGTCCATTAGTTTGCGTCAATATTGTCATAGCTATACCCGTTTTCGTCAAGTTAAACAATTGCCTGGTGTAATAAATAATAATAAATATATTGCTAATTTAGATGATAAGCTGTAATATTAATGAGGGAAGAAAATGTTGAAGATTGGAACCAAATCTTGCTAATAATTTATTATAATAAACCGATGATTTTGTCATATTGTTTTATTAAACCAAAATCTATTTCTTTTCAGGACTTTTTATTACAGAAAGTGGATATTTTTTAGAACTATATATCTTCTGGTTTATTCATATGATATTTCTTCGCTTAGCATCCAAATCAACAAGAATAATGAAATTCATAATTACTTCGTATTCAAGTAAAACAACATTAACATACACAATTATTTATTCACCAACACTCAAATCATTCAATAGCTTATCAAAAATATCAGTTTTATCCACTCCGCTGCCTCTTGGTAAGAATTCATCAAGCAATCCATTTTGGAAATCACCGAAATCATCTTGTACATTCGTATCAGCCAAACCAAGTTCTGTCAGTAAAGTCAAATTATCCACGTTGTCAGTTTTATCCACGTTGCCGAATTTATCGTCGGTGTCTAATTTATCCACGTTGCCGAATTTATCGACGTTGTCGAAGTCTGGTAAGAGTTGTTGTGACGATTCCGTGTTATCGTCGTCTTTGTTTTGACGGCGGTTGACCATCTTGGACTCTTTATCAATGTCGGCGATGTCGTGGTATTCGTGGATCTCTTTGCCGAATTCTATATCTTCTTCTTCGTCTTGGTTGTCCTGTGTAAGAGAACTTTGTTAGGAAGCTGCTGATTTGGGAAGTGTATAATTTGATGACTGATGGCTTACTGGATTTCGAATACGTATTTTGTAGAAAAATGTGTTAATATTAATACACGCCTTAGCTAAGTAAAAATGAGTATATAAGTATATAGTCTGTCCGTAATTTTTTCTGGGGCATCGGTCTACAATGTTGAAGAGAAACTCTTTTAATATTTTTCTGGTGCGCTTACACTGTATTTCACAACAAGACACACTACATTAAATGAATTAATATTAAAAAACAACTATAAAACTGGTAATACCTGAATGATTTGCGCAGTAGATTTGTACTGGAACGCGTTCTGTGATAGATCCACCTCCACCGGGAACAGCGTAGCGTTCTCTGTCAGATGTTCCACTGTCTCACTGAAAATTTAATATCAGTCATCTACCAAGCTCTAGCTCTTAACATATGTAGAATGCTCAAATATTATATTTGAATCCTGCATCTGCAGTTCATAATTCGAGCCATTCATGCTAAAATCAGCAAGGCTCTACTTTCTACCAGATGTAATGCACGGTATATTCAAGTTGGTACTGTAGCAAGTCCGGCCTATACGCAGTGCGAATGTGGCATTCCAGAACAGACCATGAGTCACCTGCGGGAGTGCCCCAAAGAGACGGAGAACGACGCCAGCGCCGCCAACTACGAACTAAACTGGGGGCAGAACCCAATTGGAATCGGCACACGAAATCCTTAAGGTCTGCGATTCTATGTAAATCTGAGTTCTTTGGCCATCGACAGTGCAGTTGCTGTGGCTACACACTGGGCTGGTGCCATTTGATATCTGTACTGTCGACTCGAGAAGAAGAAGAAGTCTTCAGCAAAAATCGTATACTCACTTATGATACACAGCAAGTCCCTGTATGAACCTTCGCAGCTGGTAGGCCACGTCTTGAGTCCTCTTGTTGTCCAAAAGTTCCAATTTGACGAGCACGTCGGACCTGAGCCGGGCGAACCGCGCTCTGGCGTCTTGACGGCAGCGGAGGATCAGTCTGGGAAGATATTGACGCGAGTCAAAATGGTTTAAGTATCGTATGCAATATGGAACACAACGTTAAATTGCAACCATGTGTAAAAACAGGCGAGAAGACGTTTACTTTCAAGACGTTTTAATTCTTAGGTTACAGTTGAGAGCTTCTTGACTAAAACGTTTCTGAGTTGGCCATACAATGAATGAATGAATGATTTATTTAAAACAGTGTTATGTTCTCATTTCCGTTAGACACGACATGTGTAGGGCAGACCGAGTATGATTATCACCGAGTATGGTTGTCACAGTGGCCATAACAGAAAACCGAATGGTTGAATAAGTATGATATCTTAATTCTTAATTATCAAAAGTCTCCGTCGTCGTGTCCTGTCTGTGTGAACGTGATAAACCCAAAAACTACCGAAGATATTCTGTGCGGTCTTATCAATTTATAGGCAGTGTGGTTGCTGAGGAAGGTTTAGATAATTCGCACGCGCGGGAAAAGTCTAATACAATATAATACATGATTAAACTTCATATTCCAGCCCATCTTACCTATACTCATAATTGCCAGTCTCAACTCTATACAGCGGTTCCTGCAGCGCGTTGTATCCATATTCCTCGTCATCCATCTCCTTAACCTTCAGGCAGTAGGACAGGTATTCGAACTTAGTGTCGGCGTACTTGCGGATGGTCAGTTTGGTGTCTGGTATAGCCTTGTGTAGGTACGTGCCCATGTCGGATAGGATCTGGAAGAATATTTAGGGCTTATTATAAAATAAAGCCTTAAATAGTCAAACATTTGTGTGCATGAACATGGATGTTTGTCTTGGTCTGGCCGGGTGTTTTCTATGTATAATATTTACAAAAAAAGTATATACCTAAGTATGTATGTTTATCCATTATCTAGTACCCATAACACAAGTTCTGCTTAGTTTGGGACTAGATAATGATGTGTGTATGTGGTAGAACATTATTATTAAGTATTATATTATTATAATAATATCACTAGATTTAGTACAATATGGAGACCATTTTATGTCTATCAAAGAAGCTTTTGACGATTCTTGAGATAGTTTTCGTTTCTCTCATTACTACCAGAAGCACCATAGACAAGTGAAACAGCAGTACTCCTTCTATCCATATTCTCAACCCAAAGTGCGGCACCGCACTTGTGACCCCTCTGGTGTTGCATGTGTCCATGGGCGGCGGTAACCGCTTACCATCAGGCGATCCGTCTGTACGTTTACCGTTTAATTAATGAACATACTAACCTACGATATAGATAAATTACACCCAAACAAATCACTACGCAAGCAGCGATAGCCTAGTGGAAAGACCGACGGACTGCTACGTAGAGGGTCCCGGGTTCGAATCCACGGCACGCACCAATGACTTTTCGAAGTTAAGTACGTATTAAATTGGTAATTATCGCTTGCTTATCGGTGAAGGAAAACATCGTGAGGAAACCTGCATGTCTGAGAGTTCTCCATAATGTTCTCGAAAGACATGTGAAGTCTGCCAACCCGCACTTGGGCAGCGTGGTGGACTATGGCCTTATCCTTCTCATAGTGAGATGAGGCCCGTGCCCAGCAGTGGGACAGTATAAAAGGCTAATGATGAAACAAATCAGTGAGCTCATTATACAAAGATTTCCCCTGTGTGGAAATCGAACCCACGACCTTCGGTTTAGCACACGGGGTCGCTAACCGCTATACCCTTTACCCCCACTAAATTACTGATTTACTAGTATTAGTCATCAGGCGAGTATGTATGGAAATAATAATGAGTGTAGAGGAAGCGCGTGAGGTTTGTACGGATAGAAGCAAGTGGTTCTGTTGTCTCTGCTTACCCCGACGGGAAAAAGGCGTGAGTATTTGTATGTAGTCTGATGACTACATACATATACTCACGCCTTTTTAATAATATAATAGATAATTCTTCTATTCTACCTGATGGTAGAATAGAAGAATTATCTCTTACGCTGATCTCGTACTCTTTTACGAAAATCATAACATGAACTTGTATCTGGGGCCCGATTCCGCTAAATAAATATAGTTTCGATATCATGTCAGTGTCATACTTACGTCACAAAAAGCGTATTCTTCTAAATTATATGAAATTTGAATGAAATTATAACGAGATCGTATGTGTCAACGTGCATAGTAGGTAGTTCGGATCATACGAGTCTATGATTGTAAATGACGTCACATAAAAATAAAGAAATACGTTTTAATGTGGTATTATGATACATTTAACTCTTTTATTTATATAAATAATAAAAAAATATTGACTAACGCTACTACAGATACAAGTTCTGATTCAAATTAAACTATATATCGTCGCCACACAGTCAATAAACGAAGCGGACCCACACCGCAGGAAAGTCAAAGTGACACTACATTGCTTTGCCGGGATATGCATGCAAAGCATTTGAACAAAGTAAATGTTCTGAATGCTACATCTAGTAGGTACTTTAGTACATATATATCGATGTTGGGCGCAAACTCTGTTTGCGCGATTTAGGACTTTAGCAAAGAGCTCAGATATTTATGTAGAGGCGCATTTCTTATGGGCGCTCTGAAGACAAACTTTCTGTGACACAAAATGCCGCTTGGCGGCGTGGCAGCGGCGCTGTGACAGCTGTCTCTACGAGAGCAAAAGAGACGAACGTTCCTCCTGTGTATCTTAACTACGAGAGCAAGAGAGACGGAGAACGACGCCAGCGCCGCCAACTACGAACTACACTGGACACAGTCCCCACTTGGAATCGGCACACGAAATCCTTAAGAACTGCGCTTCTATGTAAATCTGTATTCATTGACTTTAGTTTCATCGTGTCCATTAGATGTCACAGTGATGATTGTCTTCGCCATTGTTCGCTAGATGGCATTAGTAGTATGTCACTACCGGTACACTTAAAATGGTGTATCATTTTAAAACTAAGTTACCACTTACAGGTTTCAACGCCTTCAGCATCTTGATACCATCTCGCTCCAACATCCGATGGTAGTGACCGAACTTGGTGAAGGCTTCTGAAGCTCTCGCTTGTGGCTCTCTGACACCGATACCGGCGAATATATCACCAACCGCTTTGTATGTTTGGAGCAGATCAAAGTAGGCTTTTAGCATTCTGGAAAATAAACATACAAATAAACTTACGTCCAGTGGCGGATTCAGGTTTTGTACTGACTTGATTTGGGAGCGCTTGAAGGTTCACCTGGCGGCGAAAGAAGGTTTTATACTGCCCTTCCACAGTCTCTACTAACTTGTGTCACAATAATACGTGAGCCAATAGGAGGATTTGGCGTACTATATCATGCTAGTCAAACGGTGCTGGCGGCGTTTGCTGAGGATAAAATGGACAGCTCACCGCACTAACGTTTCCATCGTAAAGGAGCTTCGCATCAAACAAAGGCTTTCGTCAATTGTGCAAATACGAATCCTCAAGATGTTCGGACGTATAACACGCAACGAAAGTTCATTGGAACGTTTAGTGGTACAGGGAAGAGTAGAAGGCCAACGTTCTCGCGGCCGATCACCCACAAGATGGACGGACCTCATCAAGTCATCTACGAAGTGTTCCCTCACTGAATGTACACGTAGTGCCACCAATAGAGAGAGATGGAGAAGCATCGCAAAAGCCGCAACCAGTTTAGTAGACGATTCCACGTTTCGTTTCAGTTTAGTAGACCATGAGCACGACCACTCCGTCAGGAGTGTACGACTGAAAAGAAGTCAGACGGGGTGGTTTGTGATGCCGAGTTTACATAAAAGTCATTAGATATTTGCGTCGTGTATCTTCCTTAATCGCCTCTAACGACATCCATGGATTGTTATAATTGGTGACTGATGACGCTTTGTATCCATAATTCGTCCTTGGAACAGATGTTTTGGAGGGTACTTGAGCCCCATTACCACCTGGATCCACCCCTGCCCGAGTCTGTTTGAGCACCCCAAGAATGCGAGACGGGTATGTAGTTCCGATCAACTTAAAACTGTAGATACAGCATGCTTTATACAACCAACCAACCAATCAACAATATAGTCAAACTGATACAACCATTAGAAAGTCCAAAGATGTATACCTCATGGCATTTTGACTAGTCTCTTATACTTTAGTTTATTGAACACTAGCTTTTGCCCGCGGCTTCGCGCGCGTTAAATTCGGGGTAACACAAATCTACTTTTAGTCACAAGTTGTGTGAAGACACTCTGATTATTCTAAAGACTTCAAAAACTCTATAGGGTACAAAGTTCCTCGGTCAGTATTCATGACACTATATACCTACCATTATATCTACCGAAAGGTACATAATAACGTCGCCTTGCATACAGTCAAATGCCAAAGTCATGTTCCAATACATGTCCAGTATATTATATCTATAAACACTTTCGCATTTATAATATCATAGAGAAAATCGTTTCAGCCGTTTAAGCGTAGTATATAATAATTATTAGTTTATATATGCGAACAAAAGGTACTCTGTGAATGCCGTGCACAATATCTCATAGATACAAAGGTACTCTGTGCACAATATGACATAATATGTGTCAGTACTGACAGATATACGCACATGGGCACTCAATTATTATAGCGCATGCGTTCTTCCTTCCAAGAGGTAAATTTGTGCTGAACAAACTTCTAGCCTCCCTACAATCCCTCCTAGTTTAATTTTTGCATCTTATGGTAGCCTATGTCCGTCTCCATGGTCCAGTATGTCTCTATATCAAATTTCAACAAAATCGGTTCAGCCGTTTTAGCGTGAAAACGGAACATACATACATACATACACACTTTCGAATTTATAATATTAGTAGGGATAATCAATCATCATCAAATCTGCAAAAACCTTGTTCCAAAAGATTTTTCATACCTTTTATTTAGGTGGAACTGAAAAGCTACGCGAAAATCAGGAAAGAAAATACAGATACAAACCTTTTAGCATTCTCAACAAGCCTCTTATAAGTGCCCTCAGTTTCCCTCAGCTCATTCAACTTGGCCACCAGAGTATCATTACACAGTATTGCCCGGGACAAGCCCAAGGCATCGGCCGCCCCGGACGACATGTTCTCAACTAGACGATGCTTCATCTTCTTCATTATTATGTCCAGGGATTTACCTTGCTTCGGGTCCGCGTGAAGCTTGTTGTAGTTTATTGTTACTTCATCCTGTTAATGTGATGTAGGAATTAGTATGAGTACTGGAAAAGTCCTGCTTCTGTTATAAATACGAAAAAGTATAGTTGGTGAATAAACACATAAGCCAGTTCATGTCGCGCCAAGCGACACCCTCGTGGGCGTAGCCCCAGGTAGAATCAACTAGATTCTAACCGGGGCTTCAGTCGCAATGGTGTCGGTACCGTCGGTTATTAAACACTTTCTAATTACATACCAACGATGTTAATGGCACATTATTTTATTTATGTAACTGGAAAGGAATCCCGAATTCGAACTATAAAAATATCTTCTGTATAAATAAATCCTTGCGTTACTGCCTGTCAGACAGAGAAGCTACAGCCTGCGAAGCTGAAATTCCGCATGTATGTAACTGGGGAGCCTTGGGGTGCACTAAGTAGAGATTTCTCGAAATTCCCACACCGAGTCTATGGGATAAACAGGTCAATAAAATAAAGTGCGAGCGTAGCAGCTGCGGACATCTTCTAATTATTCGATAAAAAAGGTGACATGCCACAACTTCAAATAAATTGGCCGGTTACGCCATAATCTTAATATATAAAATCCTTGCGTTACTGACTGACTGACAGACACGCTACAGCCGACTGTTACCTTAGCAGACTGTATCATCTTGGCGACTTCCACCTTGGTCTTCCCTTTGACCGTCTGTCCGTTGACTCCGACCAGTTCATCTCCGCTTTGTAAAGTGCCGTCTTTTGAAGCTGGCGTGTTGTCGAAGATCTGGCAATTATTAATTTAATGTTGAGGAAGTGATTTTGAATTTTGAAGAAAGATTAAATAAAGAAAAATCTTCATTTACAACAATTTGCATATCTATACGCCTTAAGAATCTAGCCTTGGCAGATAGACTAGATTTTTTTTTATGGTAATAGGCGGCAAACTAACAGACGGACCGCCTGATGGTAAGCACTTACCGCCGCCAATAGACACAAGCAACACCACAGGAGTCACAAGTGCGTTGCCGCCCCTTGGGGTTGGGAAAAGGGATAGGATGAGGAGTAGGATGAGGGAGAAGGAATAGGGGATAGGGATTCCGGCACTCTCACTCACCGAACGAAACGCAACAGGTTAGGTACTGTTACTTTACGTCGATTTTCTGTGAGAGGGTAATACTTCCCCGGTCGAGCCGGCCCATTCATGCTGAAAGCAGCAAGGCTCTACTACCGTGCTTATAATACCGACGTAATGAAATGGAGTAATGACGTTTTAGATTCCTAAAAATCCGTCATCAGATGAAAAGAAAGGAAATATCTGCATTTTATACAAAGTCATAACTATGGCATAACTAGAAATATAAAGAGCCTATGAACTTAGTTCGGAAGGGACAGGTCTAAGTTCTAAGTACCTACCTACACTATTACTAATTTCTACAAAGGAAAACGACACATAATATTCCAAAGTGATGCAAATTTGGTAGCGATTACATACTATCTTCCAATGCCTGTGAGGCTGTGAAGGCTCTAAACTAGTTGCTGGATTGATTTAATTTTCGACCTTGGCTTTTAATATCAGCGCTTAAAACTCATGTCGCGCACTTTACTTCACAACAAATGTCGATAGAGGACTATGCATTATAATAATATTTGTACTATTTTACCTGCACGATGTATAAACACGGACATAACGGCGCTCCTCCGCCTATACTGATGCCTATGAGGTTCTTGTCGTCTTTACTAAGCACCACACTGCCAGACGTCACTGTCATCCCCCTGGAATGTAGGACATATTACTTATTACATAATGAAATTGTAAGTAAATGTGAATATCTACCTAAATATCTTAGCACGAGCAAAGTATTTACCGACGGGGTAGTTAGCTTTCTCTTCATTTTTATGTGGTTGTAAAAATTGTAAATAGCTTCGTAAAGTTGCATCTAAGTATATTTTTAGCTGAAGTTTTCAAAGAGTTTCCCTTAACATGTTATCTACCTATATATAATTGATTTCAATAACACCTTGGCGTGTCCAAAATTGATTCTTTTACGAAAATAAATATATTATTATGTAATTCATTATGAGTTTGATTACACGATTACAAAGACGTTTTTTTACAGCAATGAAAATTCCGGTTTTGATAGTCGAAAACCTTGCATTGTGGTAAGTTTCCTCTAAGCAATTTTGAGCTAACATTACAAAGTATAGGTATATACTAGTAAGATTTCGCTCAAAGATCAACCATCAAAAGAGGTATGTATCTGTAATTTACTTACAAGATTATTTTGATATTTAGCGCGGCTACGCTCGCGACTTTGTCTCCTCTTATGACACCTAAGGAGTGATAGACAATTTTCTAAACTTGTAGATACAGCTAAGATGGTTGTCCAAATATAAGTAATGTCGAAATAAAATAACTTTAGCCTTTACAACTATTTCTTTATTTATACAACACACGCAACACACAATATAACATAGCATTTCAAACCACCTGTATTTAGCTCCACTAGCAATCTACTTTTCTGTTGAATATCTGAAACAAAACTACAAATAAATAATTAGCATTGTGAAAGTAGGTTAATGGCTAAGTGCGGGTTGGCAGACTTTAAATGGCATCCTAGAATATTATAGAGAACTATTAGATTTGCAGTTTCTTCACGATGTTTTCCTTACCTCAATTGACAATCTGTCTTAAGCCTTTCTGAAACCATGTAAGGTTAGGCCACTAAGAGGATTTACCTATTTTTCTATTTAGAAGTCTAGCTTTTACAAAATGTGCTTAACATTTCTAGCCAGTATAAGGTGAGCTTTGTATACACAACATAGCTATACTTCCAAGAGCTCTACGATAACCAGTTGACTCACGCAAGATCTTGGTGTTGTATGGTATATCTTTCATATCGTAAGTCGTTGAAGATGCAATCTGTGTTCTCTGGATCTTGGTTTTCTTCTTTTGGCTGTCTGAGTAAAAAAAATCATTTTTTAAATTAATTTATGTAGGTATACAGTACCTATAGGTCTATTTATATAGTAGTTTCTTTATCTTTAGCTGAGAACTCCCACATGGTCAATTGATTCCAAAGTAGGCAGGGCCTGTATTATGGTTACCATATAATTTGAAATCACATTCATATATATATTTAAAAATATTCATAATAATAAGTATGTATTTTTTTTACATTACACCCATATCATCATCGGTCTTGTATATAAACTGTCCCACTACTGGGCACGGGCCTCTTCTCTCTATGAGAAGGATAAGGTCATAGTTCACCACGCTGGCCAAATGCGGGTTGGCAGACTTCACATATCTTTCGAGAACATTTTGGAGAACTCTCAGACATGCAGGTTTCCTCACGATGTTTTCCTTCACCGTTTTCCTTCACCTCAAGCGATCATTAACAATTTAATACGCACATAACTCCGAAAAGTCATTGATGCGTGCCGTGGATTCAAATCCGGACCCTCTGCGTAGCAGTCTGTCGGTCTCTGCACTAGGCTATCGCTGCCACCCATATACACCAACATATAAGGCTCTAATATCTATATGTATCTTTTTCATAATTATTGACAGTTTACCAGATAATGCTTAGTCTGTACATCTTAAGAGAGTGACGTTCGATCGGATGTAGGTATTTTAAGCCGAAAATATAATATAAAAATACTTACTCTTCAAATATCTTGATGTCAGGCACGTCTTTCGTAAGATCCAGTGCAATGGCAGGAGCACTAAAGAAAAACAACAACAAAAATAAGACGAACAAAATAATACCTAGCTAAGAAAAATTAAACCATAAAAATAAAACCACTTACGATTCTTCTATGGGAATTAACAAGGAATTGCTGTTATTGCCTTTAGGTTTGCTAAACAAAAAAGATAAGAAATATAAAAATAATATAATAATGTTTTATCTCTTCAAAAATACGCTGGCGTACTTTCATATTGATAATTTTATGATCTTATATAACAAAAATAAAATTGTGGTTTAATAAAACTCGCGTTGTTTTAAATACACTTATTGTTTATATCTAAATATCTTTATTCCGCTAAGACGCAAGAGAAAAAAAGAAAACAAGAAAGTTTGGCCAACCGCGATATAATCAATACTTATAATAAAAAGGGGAGAGATTTGTATTTTTGTATCTTTGTAACGGCTAAACTCAAAAACGAATAGACCGATTTTTAGAAATTCTTATATCAGTAAATTACTTATTTTAGGTTCATCCCTGCAAAGTTGGGACAGGCCTCTAGTGTTTGATAAAGTAGTCCAACTCTTCAAGAACAATAAGCACAACATTTTTACACTATCACTAATGTTTTAAAAGTAGCTAGCTACTTATTTATAAAAAACATTTTTTTTTAAGTCATGAACTACCAAGAACCATTGTTGATTAATATCAGTTAATATCAACTCTTCACAAATTTGAAAGACTTTTATCCAATTCGACGCAACTTTTAAAACACTACAACTAAATACTCGACTACATCACTAACAAAAAAAGAAGCATAAACGTCAAACCACTATACATTTTATCTTCGAACACATTCTGCAAGGAGGCTTGTATCTGCGGACATATTCTTGTATCGTTGAATATATAGAACTGACTGTTCTGTTGCCACATTCGGGCTCAAGTTAAAATCGATATACACTATGTAAATATTGAAACGTACGCGCTAGACCGCGGCGTTCAAACAACTGATAAGCTGGAACAAAGGATGTTAGATAAATGGAGGAGATAAGGATGTTACAGCATATGAAGGATGTGGGTGGACTTTTAAACTAATGAGTTTTAGACAAGGATTGGGACTTGGCAGAATGGAAAAAGTTTCGCTGATGGTACGGGTAAAGGTGGAACTGTGAATGTAAACTTAAAATTAGTCGGTTAAACTTGGGTTTTTCTTCGAGGCAAGATACCTATTCTATGTTTAGCTGGCTAACAAGTTTGTGCTCACCGTATAAGTCGGAATATATGTATCTATACATCACCAAGTCGGGTACGACAATTGCTGTAAATCGGTGGAAACGTCAAGAATGAAGATATTCACTCGATAAGATTTGCTAAATCAATTTGCATGATAAATGTAGCAATACTGGTAGCGAATTCATTTTGTAAGTTCTTTTAGGATTTCGTAGTAAACTATAAGAAACTAAAGAAGCCTTTGCTTTTGCCACTTCTGAACGTCCGCGGATTCGGAAACTACCTATACCGGATTTATCATCTCAGCCAATATCCGATCAGTGCTGGACTTAGGCCCCTTAGGCCCCTAGGCGCTGTCTGTATATAGACAGGTCTTGAGCCGTCCGCAGTTATTCGCTTCCCGCTATCCCAATAAGATCGTCGATCTTTAGACATTAAACAGCTGAAAATGGACTAACTCAAAATTATTTTTCTGGATCGTTAATAATGATTTTTGTGCTTGACACATTTTAAAAGGTTTGGCCCCACGCAACTCAAACACCCCGTAGTGACCGCTTTCTGTTGCCACCAGATAACTTTTTAAAGAAAATCTTCTGTGACCGACCAGGAAGGACATGTTTGTTGTCTGTACAAATTCATGACATGTTACGTGTGCAAGACGAGGTGGTAACAGAAGGTCTGGCCATGAATTCTCTTTCATAGAAGGATGTGCAACAGGTAGACGGAATATTTCTAATTTTCTTCGATTTTTCGTCAACTATTCACACGGTAACCTGATTGGCTTAAGAACGCTTGTGGTTTTGCTCTTACTAAAATACGTAAGAGTGAGTATGGGAAGACACTGATGTAAGCAGCAAAACATTATGCGTAGGAATGGAGTCAATATATCGACAAGTAGTCTCAATACTCGAGAATAGTAATGACAATATCTTGGGATAACTCCAACTCTATCTGATTCTAAATAGGCCAGAGCCCGTACTAGGCCATTCAGGCTTCTCATAAACATATATAATATTAAACATATACGTACAATAATTATACTACAAATTATCATATTCATCACCATTACTGTCTGCCTACGCACACTTCATTTGCGAGCTCTACTCACACTTGACCGGTTCCTACTTAAAATCTTTGTTATCATTTCTTATTTGTGTTACCTAGGTGTAAATGCGAATCTAAGCATAGACTTCATTTATATGGCTTCAGTTGGCTACAAAGAGTTATACATATTTAAAACAGAGTAATATTGAGATTGTAGTTCAAATATTATTAATTTGAAATATATATTGAAAGGTGACATTTTTACAGGGTCTGTGGAAAGGAGACTGACTAGAATCTCCAGGGATACCTGTTTAAAAAAATATTCATGACTTTTTCAACTTTACCTTGATATGAAAAGTGAAAAATAATCTCTAAAGGTGACCATTGGTCTAGAAATCTACATGAATTAAAAGCAGAAGAAATTGATCCCCATACTGACTGTTATATATGTTTATAAAAGCAGCGAGCAACAGCTTTGGACGGAGGTCGAAAAACCTAATACATACTTAAAAACACGTGAACAGTATTTACCAAAATAAACCAATCGATTGCCCATTATTAATTTCATCTGCCCACATAGATCGTGGCATACGATAACGTTTAATTAAACTACACTTGGCAACCAAAATATAAACAAGAACTTTCGCCAAACATACAAAAAAATGTCGTCAAATAACAATGAAAAGAAAACTTACATCTTATCCTCTTCGAAAAAGAAATCATCGTCGTATTCTTGCATCATTTTGCTGAGAAATTATTATTTTCATTTAGCTTAGAAATGTCACTTGATGTTGTTGAAATTATTGATTTTCCCGGTAAGCGGGCCACGTGGGTTGTCGGCAAAACAGGGTCGCGCATGCGTATTGAGAAAGGAATGGCAGAGCCGCTCTTTCCACTCATTCAGTTTGGTGGAGTATGAGTCTCTGGTTATAGTATATCATCTATGAGTATGAGATTGTATGCTTTTAAGAGAGATTGGTATTCGTATAATTCGCATAAAGGCCAATATCATAGGCTACCGTAACATCGGCGCAATTCGTCTCGGTTTACCTCAGTAGGTAATTATGCCACCTCTACTGAGTCGACTTTATGTAGACTTAAAACTAAAGTAATATATTATTGTTAATCTTATAGCGTGATGTTATATAGTCTTCCTTGATAAATTGGCCATACAACACACAAATAATATTCCAAATCGGACCAGTAGTTCCTGAGATTATCGCGCTAAACCAAACAAACAAACAAACTCTTCATGCATTAGATAGATATACTTTATTGCACATCAGCAAAAGTACAAGAATACAAACTTTTATAATATTTGTAGATTTGAATTATGCTTGCGTTTACAAACTTTTATTAATTTTGATGTTAGAGAATCGTCCATGGTCTGTTTCCAGGTCTAGTTGAACATTTAGTCTACACCTATGTTAAGTGGGTCCTTCAAGGTTTTAAGATATTTAAAGTATATTATCTATGTATTGCCAGCGATAGCCTAGTGAAGAAACCAACAGATTACCAAGCAGAGGGTATCGGGTTTGTATCCACGACGCGCACCAACGACTTTTCAAAGTTATGTGCGTATTGAATTGTTAATTACCGCTTGCCCAGTGCCTCAGAGAGCACGTTAAACCATCGGTCCCGGACTCCCGGCTGTCATAAAGATATTTGACAGTCGTTACGGGGAGTCAGTACCCTCAAATAAACTGATAAACGTCTAAACCATAGAATATCGCTATCCCTTTGGGTTGCAGGGGTCAGACGACAGTCGCTCTGTGGAAAAGTTGATATTCTGTTCTACCTGATTGGATTAGTTACGGGATAACGGGTTCATTATGTAAGTAGATTATCATCATCGTAATACGATGATGATAATCTACATAATGAAGAAGCTCGAAGTATAGTCATTGTCGTGCGGGTGCCTTGATGCTGCCGTAGGTACGACACACTTGCTGTTTCTTGATAAATAAAAACACTTGAACTTGTTCGATATAAAAATGTTTATTTCTTTGACACGGGTTTACCTTGCTAATGACTTATTGTAAGTAATTGAATAAAACAATTGTGCATATGTGCATGTACAATAAATGCTGACGCGGTGACATGTGCGGTAATTGGACCGTACAGTCATAACACCTGTATGTATCTATGTCTAGTTTACACTCTCGCGCGAGTGGCGAGGCGAGCGACGAGGTGCGCGAGTGTAAACGCTCGCTCGTGGCTCGTCTCGTAGCTCGCCTCGCCACTCGTGGCGCTCGCGTCGGAGGCGGTTTTTTAGGCACGAGTCAAAGGGCCTCGCGAGGGACGCAAGCGTTGTGTTTACACTCGCGCTCCCGTTTCAGTTTGTTTACGGCGCCCTTCCGAGCAAGTTGTGTTCTTCGATACCAATTAAAAATGGACTGGTTCCAAAAAGAAACGCTGCAGTTCTTGGAACTCTATCAGGCCGAGCGAAAATTTGGGATCCAAAACATAAGATGCATAAAATACCCAAAAAGTAAATGATGCGAGGCAAAGATTTTCTGAGGTTATGTGCAGACCGCTATCAGAGTTCTGTTCAAAGTAAAAAAAAAAAGACATTTTAAGATAGTAAAAACTTGTTAAGGCTAGAGCTAATGCTGCTATTACTTCGACGTCTTCAATCGTTGCTGGCTCAACGCAAACTGAACGCATCGCGAGAGTGTAAACAGGCACTCGCTACCTCGCAACAACACGCGAGCTGCGAGGCGAGGTACGAGGCGAGACGCGAGGCGAGAGTGTAAACTAGGTATTAGGTGCAAGAGTTAAACTCACACTTGCTCTGATTCATTTTTTGCTTACATATTCTAAAATATAGTCCCCATTGCGTCCTGTCTGTCTGAATGTAACTATGGACGCGATACGCTCAAAATTGCCGAACGGAATTTTGGGCGGTTTTCACTAACAGACAGTGTGGTGTCTGAAGAAGGTTTAGACGTATACCTAATTCAGGCGCGTAATGCATTAACTCGGGACAACAAAACCTGGATGCAACTGGGTTAACGCTAGGACGTACTGATTACATACCAAGAGCCACTATAAATGTGTTTATAATCGAAACAACGCTCGGTGTACCTTACAGTTCGACACGGACGTTACATAATTTTAGTGAAAGTAAACAATAAACAAGAAGCATGTCGTAAAAATTTGGTGTCAATTTTAAAACAATGGGTTTCATTAAAGTATTTTACTTTTAATGGACTATACCTACTCGTAATATATTTTTGGCGTCAAGCAATAGTTTATAGTATGCCACGATTGTACGGATAATGTAGTGGTTTGAATGGTCTCTTATCTACTTAACATTGCGCCGGGTGCTGTGAGTCTGATGCCGAAACAGGACAACACACAACTATTAACAAATTTTAGGAGTACCAAGTGCCACTTCTCCACTTCATTGCGTGGTTTTATCGTACGACAAGAGGTGACTAAGGAAAAACATAAAGTATCTTTATGAAGAGTGAAGACATGGCAAACTCGACATTAAATTCTATACCAACCCGTCTGGCCAGCATAATGTACAATCAAATAAGTCGACGGTGGACCAGTTTGAAAAAAATCCCTTGGCTCGCTCATAGAGTCGAGGGACACTAGAAACTGATTTTGTATACGAGTGTCACAACACTGAAAGCGACGATGTCTGGCTAAGCGATTCTCGCCCTTATGGTGGTCTAGCGGGAAGTGTTCGATTGTACATATTAGGTCAAATCCTCCTGTTGACTCAGAATGTCAGCTTGTGTGACCGTGCAGTGGACTGCGAAATGCTGCATGTTGCTGATGTGAATTAAAACCTAATCATGCTTTCCTTTCGAAGGACCTATATACACGAGTAGAAGTGGAAAAG
The DNA here is from genome assembly GCA_944739405.2 of Euclidia mi. Classification (NCBI taxonomy): domain Eukaryota; kingdom Metazoa; phylum Arthropoda; class Insecta; order Lepidoptera; family Erebidae; genus Euclidia; species Euclidia mi. The sequence continues at coordinate 63,458,712 of OX123192.2, forward strand.
TTAATCAACTCGCTTATGTTTAAAATTAATTCATAACTTTTAACTGGACTGCTTTTTAAGGAAATTTAGATTCTGTTGCACTAAGGATTGAATATGATTATCTCCTTAGGGCAAGACATACCTAATTAGTATATGATTATCTCTAGTATATTTTTCTCGTCTATGCCAAGGGTGTTAGAGATCGCGTGCAGAGATAATATAGCTCTGTTTTTAAATAACATGTTCTTGCAGGGATGTAGCTAGAGTCGAATTTAAGGTAGGGAAGCATTGGTTACAGGTCTCTACCTGTAACCAATGCTGCCCTATTATGCCCGATATTTCTTTTTACTTCCGCTCTCGGAAGTAAAAAAAAAATATCAGAATTGATTCGACGGGCTTCTAAATCAATCACCATGTATATCAATGCCCTACCTTAAAAATACCAAAAACTAGGATAGAATAATTTATCTTAGTTTTTTGGTATTTTTAAGGTAGGACATTGTGGTTTCAAGGTGGGGCATTGCCCCACAATGCCCCCCCTAGCTACGGCCATGTGTTCTTGGCATCGATATACTTATATGTACTAACGTCTTTAGAATATAATTATGTCAATGGTTCTTGGTCAGTAATTTTTAGTCACATTCATACATACAGTATATTTATTGAGCAAGCTGTTTCTACTTCCTTAAAGATCGTAGCTATGGTAAACTTAGCTAAAGTGGTCATCTACAGCGCACGCTGTGCAATAATTATTTCGATTTTTTTATTATAGAAGTACCTAGTCATTCATTATTGTCTTGGCCCAGCCATAATACCACATTCTTGCGTAGCATAATCCACAGGTATTATAAAAAAACGATCATCAAAACATTTTTCTTCATTAACTAATTAATTCTAACCTTTGACGTCACAAGTTAACATTAATTCACCCATCCATAAACTAATCACGCTTATAACGCTGATTGCTTAACTTCACCGAACATTCCTACTGACTTTGAACCCATTCATACACTTAAACATCCTATAAAAAAGGTTCATTACCCAATACCACTGACGTAAGCCATCAAGCCATTATACCAAGTTGAGTAACATAAACTACTTTATATGTAAAAGTTGCATTTAACTTGTTTCGTTGTGGCAGTATACATTCACAGTCCAAGCGCGCTAGTCAGTATTAAAATTAAAAAAATACTAGGATGAATAAATTAATACTTGTGAGTATCGTTTTGAAAATCGAACGGTTTGTTTTTAATAATAAAAATGGTGGGATTGTTTTTGTTGTGTGTGATAGTTTAAAAAAAGTTTTAAATAATTGTTCAGGCAGTGTTATAAAATTAATAAGGTTCTGGTTATCATTATAAAATGAAATACGAAAAGTGGTTTTGGGTGTCAGTGTTTGAGTGTGTGCATATTTTTTTTGGATTGTTGGTAACATTGAAGAACTTCAATAATGAAGTGTTGCTATTACACCAAGTACTTAGCAAGTAGTGTTGGGAATAAAACACCATATTTTTAAGAGGAAGATTGATTAGCTACACAGCATACCTACAATTTGTTAAGTTATTCTGGTTTAGTTAAATAGGAGACAAAATCGGTCTTACTCAAAAACTAGGACTAATTTTATTATGTGTTATATTTGTTACTAATTATGACTTAAGCCTAGATTCACACTATTTTAGATCGTCTATTATAGAAGGTCGTTAAGTATTATTTCAATTCGGGATTTATTCTAACGCATTTTAGACACAAGTGCTATAAGTACGAAAATGTTGCATTACTACAAAGTCTTTTTGGTTTAGTAGTTTTAGGTATACTAAGGCTGTTCAAAAATCTTTAAAGTATAAACTGGACACCCAAGTCCGGGTGTGGGCCGCTATTCTTTAATTTCCACAATTTTGGTTCTAGATTATGAGTATTATGTATGACAGAAAATTTAGTAAGATTGACTCTCTATGGGATTTTGTACTACTATTGTCGGGCAAATTCAGCTGCGTTTGCAGTTTGGCCTCCGAGTCCGTTGGAGAGCCTTAGATTACTATCATCATCAACATGATCATATCAGCCGATAGACGTCTTGGACTTTACCTATTAATTATTGGATTGGTAACTCGACAAAACAAGATCTCTATATTTGACCATACCATTGCAAAGAAGGTCATCACATTTATTTTTTGAGTGTCAAAAAGGGTTACCTCTGCTTACAGGGCTTACCGGTACCCCGGTACTAGTAGAATTAAAAAGGGAAACTTGTGTAATATAAAGTTTGTAATATTAGTTTAGGCAATACATAATTATTCTCTTTACGCTCTGTTTATTTTATTAATTGCTATTCTTATTTAATTATTGTATGATCCATGTGATTATATTTCGCGATTTTATTTTGAAGTATCTAAACTAATACCTAATATTAAATATTATATATTTGTAGTTTATATTTTTGGTAAGGGTTATGATAGATTATCGTCTAACTGTCATAGCAAGTCCTGCACCTACCTACTTTTTTATCAAAGTGAGGATTATAGAAACTTCTGTATTGTTTTATACATTTTTATAGGTAGTAGAGCCTTGCTGATTTCAGCATGAATGGGCCGGCTCGACCGGGGAAGTACTACCCTCTCACAGAAAATCGACGTAAAGTAACGGTACCTAAACTGTTGCGTTTCGTTCGGTGAGTGAGAGTGCCGGAGGCCCTATCCCCTATTCCTTCTCCCTCATCCCACTCCTCATCCTATCCTTTTTCCCAACCCCAAGGGGCGGCAACGCACTTGTGACTCCTGTGGTGTTGCTTGTGTCCATGGGCGGCGGTAATTGCTTACCATCAGGCAATCCGTCTGCTCGTTTGCCGCCTATTAACATAAAAAAAAAATACATCTTATTCATTGATGACGTAAAAAGGATATAGATAAAGGTACATTTTCGTTAGGCCTCGCATGCGAGGTTCGTGAAACTATTTTAAACGCATACCATATTAGTCACTGCCCCGTATACGGGATATCAATATTAATTTGCGTATAAGAAATTGTAAACTACAGTTACCTACAGTTATCAGGCGTTACATAGCAGAACTCCTTTTTATACTAATGGAAGGCAAGAAGAATCCACCATGCACCATTGGATTGTATTCCGCTAGCATAGAGCATGTCGAGTATTTTCCTGGAATCCATTTCTGCATGAATCCGTACTTATAATTTTTCTTCAGAGTAGTTTGGTATTGCCAACTTTTTCCCTATTGCAGTAGTTATGTTAGTCAATCTGTTTCCCTCTCGCCTTCCATTAGTATACTATGTATATCCCCGCACACAGCTTACTTAATGGATGAACAAGACTTCGCTCATGAATAATATGCATAAACCTGTCTCAGGAATCACATTATCTAATGGTGAAAACTGGTGGAGTTCATTAGTTTTGTCGGTCCGATTTTAATACGAGATCTAAGTAATACCGTAAACCGATTTCTGCTTTAGCATCTGAACTTATGAACTTAGGCATGAGACCGATATATCAAAACGAATCTGAAATCCGATTGCAACCAGAAATCGTATCGTATCGATATTCCAATGTGAAAATAACGATTTTAGAAAACGTATAACAATACCACGATAACGCAAACTACACAAATCCGAACCAAACGGTGCAAGCGCAACCAAACTACAAAGTAAATCTAAAGCTTACGTTACCGACAGTTTTCATATTCGTTCGTTCTCTTTCACACTACCAAACGACTAGTTAGAATGAGAGAGAGCGAATTTCATTTCCTTTTCTTTCTAACTTAGTGATCCGTTGAAAGAGCGAAAGAGATGAAGCGAATTGTACTTTGCGACGAGCGAATCGTTTAGGATTTTGGCGGTTTTATGAATTGCAGATTTCGATTGTTTACGTTTGTCGTACGCTACGCTCCAACATCCGCTACTAAAAGCGATTTCTAAAATCGGTTTTTGAAATCGATTTCAAAACTTGAAATCTGATTTTTATCGGTTTGCGTAAAAATCCGAAAACGCCCATGCCTATATGAACTTGGCAAGGAAGCATAAAATTTATATAATATTGAGTTTTCAGTTCATAAAAACAATCTTCTCGTCTAGTAAGCTGTCGAGTTTTGTGCGATACAAATAATAATAATATAATAATAATAATATTCTACCACATTCACACAACACCATCTAGTCCCAAACTAAGCAGGGCTTGTACTATGGGTACTAGACAATGGATAAACATACATAAGATATACTTTTTTTTTGCAAATACATACATATTATACATAGAAACACCCAGACCAAGACAAACATCCATGTTCACGCACACAAATGTTTGACTTGAGCAGGAATCGAACCCGCGACCTTCGGCGTGGCAGTCGCTTACACTACCGCTACGCCAACCGGTCGTATAAAATATACCTCCACTGACAAAATAAACAACATATTTCTTTAAAAGATAGTCTAAAATTGTCTAAATCTAGGTCTAAGTCAGGTCTAACTTTTCAATCTTTGTTCTATGATAAGGCCTTTTGCTTTGCACTAGTACTAGTAAATATTACTTATACCTAAGAAGTTCTAATTGCGCTTTATTAAAAGTTGTGTCATATATGAGCATGGCATGCGCACCTTCTATCATTAGCCTACTTTCAAAACAGTATGACACTTATACAGTACTATAGCATACGCTCGCACCTTTATTTGAAAAGGAACCGTTTCTGATCTAACGCGTGAGAATTTCGGGTAGTCCTTTGTAAGTGTGCACTAAATAGGGGTGCCCCTACGCTTCCTAAGGAATATACATACCAAATTTCAATATCTTGCGCCCAATGGTTTTGACTGTGTGTAGTTTGTCAGTCAGTCAATAACGCAAGGATTTTATATACTGAAGAAAAACCATAGCATATAACTTAGGAGATCATATAATATAAGCGAAGTACAATGGGCAGTCCATCGCTTATAGCGATTTCTACCAGGCAACGTTTGGAGGGAAATATTATTGGTCGGAAAATAGTGGTAGTTGTAGGTGTAACAGTTATAATACATAGATATCTCTAAACACATACATTAGGTATTATGTTTTATACATATTATAAACCTTCCCCTTGAATCATTCTATCTATTAAAAAAAACTGCATTAAAATCCATTGCGTAGTTTTAAAGATTTAATCATACATAGGGACAGACAGACAGAAGACAGACTTTGTTCTATACTATGTAATGAAAATGATGTATAGATTAACAAATGTCAAGTTTGCTAATATTGCAAAATAATTTGAAATGTTAATGACCTTTAGAATTCGCATTAGACAGGCGAACACTTCTATCATTAATAAATTATATACTTATTAATTTATTATGACCTATTTCAAAACCGGCTTTGTTGCAAAATATTTACCATATTTTGCAACGAAGCCGGTTTTGAAATAGGTAGTGAATCTGTTGATATTCGGAATTCTAAAAAAGAACACCAGATTTTGATTTTGATTCTTAAATATTAAATTATTCGACTAGCGAAAAATGACAATGGGTGTTCGGAATAGTACAAAAATTATTAGTCTTTTTCTACTTTTATTTGAATGGTTAAAATATAATTACAATAATCTACACAACAAAAACCACCAATTACCCACTCTCACATAATATTCCGCCAATATCCTTCCGTTTTATAATTTGACACTTCTTTTTTTTCAGTTGACGTTTTGCGTTCTTCTGGTCTACCAAGAAGCAAAAGCGCAAGGATCTGTAGGGCCTATTGGCAGTTTTATTAGAACCAACCTCGTTGGACATCCTGTTATACATAACAAGGCTGCCTGGGTCTTCGATCCTGATGTATCTATTAAGAGAAGAAGACAGTTTATTGAGCTAAATGGGGATAAAGGTGACAAACTGATTGAGCGACTCGGTCTTGGCATCGATGGAAGGGATGAAGAAAGACTGGCGGAACAGAGGAAGCGGGATGAAGGGCATCTAGGAGGATTGAATTTTTATCTTCCTTAGTAAATTGCAAAGAAGGCTCTCTTAAAAAAGAATTTAAGGTTCTCCTTTTCAGGTAAAGGGACTTTATAGATAAGTGCAAACACATAAGACATTTCATTTTTTTGTTATACGATCGGAAACTTGTAGGATTGGTGCTAAAGTTCACATTATATGAGCCCTCTTCTTATAAAAATAATGGCAGGCATTAACCTAAGCTGTAGAAGTCATCAAGAGTAGTTAGCTACTTGCTCCATAGCACTGCTAGCATATTATGCTATTTATAATATTTAATAGTGCAAGATTCCATAGTGAAAATCGACGTAAATTAACAGTACCCAAACTGTTGCGTTTCGTTCGGTGAGTGAGAGTGCCGGAGGCCCATCCCCTATTCCTTCTCCTTCATCCCATTCCTCTTCCTGTCCCTTTTCCCAACCCAAGGGGCGGCAACGCACTTGTGACTCCTGTGGTGTTGCTTGTGTCCATGGGCGGCGGTATTGCTTACCCGCAGGCGATCCGTCTGCTCGTTTGCCGCCTAATTTTATATAGGTAAAAAAAAAGTGAAATGTACAAATTATTATTGGATATTGGCGATAGTCAAAACTATTCCTTAAAATGGAATCGTTCTACTGTAAAGCTTTAAGTTTATTAGTAAATTTTCTTACTTCTATGGATATTTGTTTTATTTCAGTCCTCGATATATTATATCTGTAAACAGTTTCAGAGAAAACTGACAGAGTTTATTTTCATTGTATTTGGTATCAGGTTCCAACCCACAGCCTGCACAACTACTTATCTCTTCGAAGTTACGTGAGTTTTGTATTTAATTGTAAACTATCGCTTGCCCTGTACCTCAGAGAGCATGAAATTCATTGATAGTCATTATGGGGCGTCAGCAGCCTTGAATATACCTACTAACACAGGTCTTCTAAGCCATGGAATATCGCAACCCCTCGGGTTGCGGAGACCGCTCATTTGCTCTGTCGAAAAGCATATATTCTGTTAAAACCGGTCAGACTAGTACCACTGTATTATTTGACTGTGCTAGTACCTAAGCAGACACTGGGTTCAGACGCTCTCACGGCAGGACGACGACGATGATGACAATTATTGGCATATAATTTGCAACTAGAGGATGCCCGCAGTTACACCCGCGTTATTTAAGGCTACTGCTCCGCTCCCGTCGCTCATAGCGTGATGTTATATAGCCTATAGCCTTCCTCGATAAATGGGCTATCTAATAGTGAAATAATTTTTCAAATCGGACCAGTAGCTCCTGAGATTAGCGCGTTCAACCAAACAAACAAACAAACTCTTCAGCTTTATATATTAGTATAAGATACAATTTGAGAATAATCTTCCACCAAATACCTATCTACGCCGATACCTATCGAAAGAATTGGTAAACATCCGTGCATCTACCTAAAGAATTTGAAATAAGTATAGCACGAACCGACTTCACACATTCACTGCAGTTACACAACCAGTCTCGTTTGTAAAATAAATCATATATTCATAACTTATTCTATGAATAATTTATTTAGAATGTTATTTTAACCTTCAAACTTAAACATATTATACATTTCTTTAGCAACTCTGCATCTTATAAATCTGCCAGACGAATTTCAGCATCATTAGCCTTGAAATATGAAGCCTTGATTTTACATGAAGATTTTTTTGTGGAATCTGGCCTTAATCCGTAACTGTTTAAGAATTGTGTGGAGTAAGGTACCTACCTACTCGTGTGAGTGTGTGGCCAACTCTGGTGTCGGAGTTTTTAGATCGACCAGAGACCTCTGACATGACCTAGCAATACCCGTCCAGAGACAAGAACAGGGCCCGTCAGCTTTAGGTGCCTTCCGAAGCACGGTAGCTCAACCATCCAAATGACGACCTGTGTAGACGTTGCTTAACTTTGCCGAACTATAGACAAGTCACTACAAAAGAAATACAGAGGTAGGACGACGATAATGTGCTAAGCTGAGTTTATAATCCCAAACATTATACTAAAAGAAAAATTAAGGGATCAAAAAATCATTCAAAATTTTTGGGCAATTTTCAACAGGCCGTAACTTCGAGAGTAATGGTCATACAGGAAATAAAAAAAAGGCAATTGTAGCTGCAAGTGTCTTGTTTTTGGATTAGAACTTTAATTTTTTTTAACCTCCGCGGATTTTGAGTAATCGTAGAAAAACCAGTAACAAATTTTTTTTCAATTTTGTTAAGTTTTTATTTTTGGTCTACGGGCGCGGTCCTAATTACTAAACCTAACTAGACACTTGAAGCTACAATTTCCTTTTTTTGATTTCCTGTACGACTATTTCTCTCGAAGTTATGGCCTGTTGAAAATTGCCCAAAAAGTTGGAATTTTTTTTGATCCCTTAATTTTTTCCAGTAGTGTATGTTGTATCAAATAGTTGGATCAAGTTAGCATACAAATTTGTAGAATCACATTGCGATCATCAGCGCCTTAAAAATGACGTTGCAGCTACAATAGTTCAGAGGTTACTTTAGCCGTTTACCATTTTGTAAGTTGAAAGTTGAAACATAATCACAATAATGAAACATTTCGTACTCGTCAATCAAACCCCAGGTCAAGGTGAATGATGTGTCCAAAATATAAAATTGAGAAAGTTATGCAAACGAATGTATAAACGGCATTGGAGCTGACCTTGTTTGCAGACGAGTTAGGACCCTCATGTATAGAAATTAGTGTCGAAATTCGATGGGTATTCTTAGAAATCGATGAGTGATCTTTTCTGTGGTGATCTCCAAGGTTGACGTAAAATTGTAGATTTTCGAGGAATTGCATATGATTCATTGTGATAGCGTACGTGTTTCTGCGCACGTTTCAACTTTAGGTCTAACCATGGATATGGCTAACTGCAGATACACAATAAACATAAACTCCATATTTTTTCATCATGCATTTATCGGTTCATGCAGTACAAGAGTTACCTAATTAGTACTTATAAAAAACAGGTTCAATTCCGCTATATTTTTTACTAGCTGTTCCTCACTTTTTCACCCGCTTCATTTTCGATGCGATCGGAGATGGTATCGGACCCAGATATTGATCATTTCTGTGGTATCGGGTACGAATCCACGGCAAGCTCCACTCACTTTTAGAAGCCAGGTGCGTCTTAAGTTGGTAAGTACCTACCTAATTCACACTTTCCCCGTGCCTCCGAGAGAACGGTAAGCTGCCGGCCTGGCTGTCATGACGATCACTGACAATCGATACGGAGTGTACAGTACGGTAGGTACAGTACCGTCAAATGGGGATACATTGATTAATTGCCAACTTGGGACCTGCTATCATAAAATGACAATAAAAAAAGTGCGTTTATAGTTTTGGCGTAAAAAATCACTAAGTGTCGATTCAACTTTATACTTGCAATGGGATTACTTTTATAGGCCACGACTTTATGACGGAATATCATAGTATCCCTTAACAGGAGTAAAAAGCAAAAACAAAAAGAAATATTGATTACTGAGATTTCAAATTAGAGCAATTTAAAAATAGGTGGGGTGACTTTGATTACAGGGGTTACATTGATAACAGATTGTAAGCAGTTTACTAGGTTGAAAAATAAAACAATCGTTTTAGAATAATCGAATATATGACACAAAAAACAATCAAACTGTAACATTATATACTAAATAAAGGTTTAAAATCTTTAAAAATTTAAAATCTTAAAAAAACTCAAAACTCCTTGGAAAAAAGAAAAATCTAAAATGTTTCATAACTAAATTATTACTTAGAATAATCAGCCATTTTTAATTTTAATTAGAGAAAATTATCAACTTTTCTTATACATTTAGTAACGATATCAGGAACTACACAATCAACAGTCTTGTGGAAGAAATATTGAGATCATTACACAATTATTTTCATCAATGTAATTTGCTTGCTCATACATAGCTCTTTTACATAGCTTAACTGCATCGGTAACTTTTTGCAACATTTCTGCAAGTGTTTCTTCCGTATAGTTTCTGTAATTGGGGTACAAGGCGTTTTTACATAGTTTCGCACCATTTTATCTGTAAAAGTGGGTATCTTTGATAAACTGTACTTATTACATTGAGATTTGTTTAAATTAATCTTGGGGTTACTTTGATTGTATATCAATGTTGCCCCGTACCACCTATCAAAATAAACCCAGGAACAAATATTCATAATAAAACAAAATATGGCCACCATCTACCCAAGGCAATCAATTAATTTTACTCGGAAGACACCATTTCATCATTTGAAATAACTAAAAAATCGACAAAAATAATACCAACCTTTGTAGCATTGAAGTTATCCCACACACTATTTCTTGGATTTGCAAGTACAGGAAATATATATTTTTTTAAACGAGGAACGTTATCAATACCATCGCTGACGCATTGAAGAAAGATAACTGAACAGTCAAAGATGCCAAGAAAAAATAATCAAATGCCTGCGTTCCATAGAAAATTTATTTATATTATATATATTATTTTAATTTTCTTTATTTATTTAATAATTACCAACTTACACTAACAGTAACACCACACGTATAAGTTATTGGCAAGTACATAATAGTAAATCTAATAATTACATATTGTATCTTAAAATAGCATAATAGTTGAAAGAGCAAAGTAAATAAATTTAGGTACACACTTACATAAAAAATGATATTTTAATAAAAAAGCATCCATAAAAAGTAATCATCAAAGTTACCCCGCTATTTGAAAGTAACCCCATTTTACGGTACCTTTGAATAAACTGAGTGCTCGGCCACAGTGAAAGGCGGGTGCGGGTGCGGGCGCGACGCGGGAAACTCAAACATATGGAACTCTATAGGAGTGTCCGTAGTGGGAAGGCGGGCGCGGCGAGCGGCGCGAGCTGTGCAGCGCGGGGAGCACGCGGGCAACTCAAACCATAGAACTTTCATACAAGTGTCCGTAGTGAATGCGCGGGCGGCAAGCGGGAAACAATGCGGAGCGTGCGGATCTCAAACTTTTATGAGTAATTATGAAATCAAGTGCGAGTCGAACTCGCTCTTCAAGGTTAACGTAGTAGAGGGATTCACTTAACATAAGCATCGCATAACCCCCCAGCCAAATATCATTATCAATTTTTCGCCAGTAAAAAGAACTTTGCTTTCCGTAGTGTTTGTGTATCGATATTGTTTATTGATATTGAGCACCACGGGTTTTGGGAAGAAAAATTTAAATTTTAAAATCTCCATAGGCACCTCGCTAGTATAGGACAGATATGTTTATTTTTGTATATAAATCATAAAGCGGTTCACAGAATACATCTACTTACCAATTTTGAAATTTTTAGTTTTAATAATTTTGGCATAAAGTAGATAGCTGTGACATAGAAACGGATACATAGACAGACATGGCGAATCTACCAGAGGTTCAGTTTTAAGCCTTTGGCTAGGGATCCCTAAAGATAGGTTACTTACATATCAGTCGATCTTCAGAAATACCCTACTAATATTATAAATGCGAAAGTGTTTATAGATATACTATAGGACGCCAGCAGCTACGCCTGCATTTTTTTTAAATTTACCGGTTTTGGCCGATCCCGTGGGAATTTCGGAAAATCCATTCTTAGTGCACCCCTACGGTCCCCAAGGAACATACATGCCAAATTTCAGCTTCCTGCGCCCAATAGTTTCGGCTGTAGCGTGTCTGTCAGTCAGACAGTAACGCAAGGATTTTATATATTAAGATATTCGGTATATATGTATAATGGTAGATAATGTCATGGATACTGACCGAATTACTTTGTACTCTATAGAGTTTCTGAACTCTTTAGACTAATCAGGAGTCTCACACAACTTGAGACTGAAAGTAAATTAATGTTACCCCGACTTCAACGCGCGCGAAGCCGCGGGCAAAAGCTAGTATTATATAAAAATGAACTTAAAAATGCAAAGTATCTATATAAATTCTAATTTATTATATTTATTTACATTACCACATATCTCTTTTCAACCCTTCCAGTCGTTCCTGAAGTTACTAGAAGTTTCCAATTTTTATTCAAAATATTATTTTTATTTTTAATATTTGCCAAATATTTATAAACATTTTCCAAATATCATAAAAACCAAAATTGTTATAACAGTTATACATTTATAACTGTTTTAACAATTTTGTTGATTTGAACCCACGCCCTCAGACCGTGAGGCGGTTGTATTATCTGCATGGCTACAGCCTTGTTATCAGTTAGTTGCGAATTCGGTGAACAATTGACATAGTGTCCCTATGGTGAGTGTTAACGTCATCTAACTGAAAACTCATATTAATCTAGCTGCGATCCTACATTTGACAAACACTGTAAACCGCACCCGCAAACGCGCTACTACGGACACATGATGACGCGCGCGGCGCGGCGTCGCGCGCGGCCCGCGCGCGGGCTGCCCGCGCTACTATGGCCAAGCACTGATACTAGTCTAAACCATGGCATAAACTTAGCTATTCCATTGGGTTTCCGAGGTCAGACGGCAGTCGTGCTAAAGCTAATATTCACTTAAATCTGGTTAGACTAGTAAGCGGGATGGACAACTGGGATAACGTTAGGTGGATGATGATGATTGATGATGATACAGCCCTAGAAATCACAGACAGATATTTAAATTTTAATCCTAGGAAAATAAACTTCGTAAGATTCTAAACGACAGATAAATTGTATTATTTTACGCCCATATTTTCGTAAATTGGTAAACTTACCGAATGCATTCGTAAAATAATACTTAAACAATAACCGAACGCCATGTGTCTCTGATTGGTTGAATAAGGCACGAGTTCCATTCTTTATTGTTCCCCGCCATTCTTCGCCACTTTTACGAATAAACCAGACTGAGGCTAAGTTGACGGAACCCTGCTTCGCAGGGCTCCTATTTTTGTGTTCAGGGTCACAAGAAACCCTAACATAACCTATTAAGTTGAACTGATCGACCAATCATTATCACCGACCGACCAATCAGAAATCAGCAGTGTGTGATTTGCCGTGTTTTAAAGAAGGGTAAAATTAAAAGCTCTTCTGTGATTGGTCAAACCATGCAGAATCTTACTATTACTTAATAAATTTACGGAAATGTTTGCGTAAAGAAATACAATTTATCTCTCCTTTAGAATCCTACGAAAGTTTATAAATTACCTAGGAAATTTATAAATTTACGGTTATTATTATTTTCCGGTGACATATACATCTCTTTACAGAGAATACTTAACATTACGACATCTAGTGTTAGGTGTGCGAAAAGAATTATTCAAGGTGCAGAGTAGACACTCTCTAATATTAATATAGGCACAGAATAGATAGTACTTACGCATATAGGTTTGAGTTTACTAGATGTCGCTGTGTTAGATATCTGTAGGTACTACAAAACAAATCACCCAATATGTCTGTATAATCTGTTCATCCTGCAATAAATAATAGGGCTCTATTATGGTGATGTATCTCTAGCAGTGGCGAATTTAGGATTTTGTATTGTTTATTTTAGTTTAAATTTGAAATGATGTATGTCTTTGGAAGACAACATGGTTCTTGGGGGCCTCTTTTCTTACAAACACGAACTGTATAGTCCGAACCAGAATTAATTAGTTTAGCCATAGGGCTCATAGCGAGACTTGGCTTCCCAGATAACAATGCAAACTTGCCAAACTTGCAGCAAGTTTAAATCAAACTTGCTATTTTCACTGTGACAAACTTGCATGAAGTTGGTTTTTCAAAGGATTTGGATGACGACGAGCACAGGTTGGTGGCCGGTCGACCTTCTAGATACAGCAGGAGGTGCTCGACGACCAGCTGTTGTCGGACCACCAACCTGTGCCTTGTACCTGTGCAACCTTTGCAAAAGCAAACTTCATGCAAGTTTGATGCAAGTTTGTCACAGTGAAACTAGCAAGTTTGATTTAAACTTGCTGCAAGTTTGTTGCTATCTGGGTTGCCATTAAGCAACGTGTGCACAGGTCGCCCCTTGGATGGGTGACCACATGTGGCATTTACATCACGAGTGCTACCGTGCTTCGGAGGGCACGTAAAGCTGTCGGTCCCAGTTTTTGTCTCAAGACAAGGATCGTCAAGCCAATTCGGACGCCTTTGAGCGGTTTTAAAACTCCGACACCAGAGGTGGCCACACACTCACACGAAAAAAGAAGGAACCAGAGTTGGCCACACACTCGTACCAAAGAGAAGAAGTAACTAGGGTGCTCCTAAGACATTTTACTGACTGGTCCACCAGTGTGGCGGTTACTTTGTCTGGGTTGGTCTTGGTTTTGCTGCCCACCTAAGAAAATATTTTGTGATGAACGTGATGATACTGAGTGTTGCCTGGTATATAAATTTAAGCGTATACAAAAGACAACGTGCAAGAAGAATATCGGAACCGCCCTAATTGCTGAATCGTCGTCCCCGGCCCGGGCATGTCATGGTGCGGGTGCCGGCTAAGGCAATGAAGCTCCATTTCCGGCCCAGGCACTGACGTGTGAAACAGTCCATACAAAATGTACACAGCAATCGATTTTTGACCACCCGATGTGATCCTTCTACTTCCCGGACACTCAGACACTCTTTTAAAGACTCAGCCTAGTTTCAAATGGGACGGCGTTGTGTGAATTGATTATAATTATCATTACTGTTAATCTTTAGCGGCGTGCTTTTCAACCCCGTTACACACTAGCCGATGAAAATTATAAGTCTAGTAAAAAAAACAACAATATTCAATATCATTTCTTTTATTTATCGTAAATTATTACAATATCGTTGGATATTCTATAACACTGAATGAAAACTTACGTCTAAAGATAATAAAATATATCCTAGGAATCATGAAACTGGTAGCCTAGCTAACTAAGTAGAACAATATTTGGAATACAAACATCATAATCGATAAATAAATCGAAATAACGAATGTAATTCATGTTTCGAAATTCCGAGAGATTTATCAGTAAGTAAAACCTTAACTAGGGACTACAGATTTGTTTTATTTATATGGCAATACTCGATAAAGTCTATCCACACCGTAAAAAAGATATGCTCTTTTTATACTTATCTATAAGCTTAGCTATAGGGTAACTAATCTATAAACAGACTGATCTACAGATTAACTACTTAATCTATAAATTAATTAGTCTATAGACTAATAACTCTAAAGTCTCACTAGATTTTATATTGAGGTGCGTAATTTCAACGAAAATTTCAACCACAAGACTGTTAAACAGTTGTCAGGTGGTATTGAAAATGCGTCAACTGTGTCATTTTAGCTGTTTTGAATTTTTTTGGCGACTTCATTGCGGTGGACTTTTTGTTTTTATTTTACTGCCAGCCAAACGGGTTGTTATGTTATGCTACGCCAGCCAGACGGGTTGTTATGAGGTCTGATGTCCCGTTTTCCGTCCCTTCATAAAGATACTATTTGCTTCGTGTATTTTCCTAAGTCGCCTCTTACAACAGCTACGAAATGAAGTTGGACTTTGTATTCTTAATCCGTCCCCATAAAAATAATTAAATCTTAAATTCAGTATGTAAGGGCTCTGTATGATAGGTTCAATTTTACAAGACAAGTGGTGCAGGATAATAAAAAAATAAATTACTCTGATATAATTAAATAAGGGTGCATAGGGTTCCCACCAAGAACTTAGGGTCCCAAGCCAACCTCACCTGCAAGTGGTGCACCTGCCGATCAACGGACGAGGTTCTGGCAAACAAAATTTCCCGATAAGCGCCAATAGGCTCGCCACCTATTACGTGTGATCAAAACACTGGCGAAACGTGGGCGTTTAATACGCCTCTGCCTACCCCTTCGGGGAAACAGGCGTGAGTCTATGTATGTATGTATGTAAATATATAAAACCTTCTAAAATTGGCATGGAAGTTTATTTTGCTTTTAAGAATTAAAAACAAAATAAGCTAGTTTTGCTGTTAGAGGATGTTATCTTTACCATGTCTCTAAACTTTGTTGATGTACAGTGGTAATACTTTTTGAGTATAAATAAGATATAAATATACAACAATAAGTTGTTAAGAAAAAAATTCTGCCGGGCAGTAGGATAAAGGTTATCTCGACACTATCAATATGAAACATTCGTGAGCTATGATATAATTATACTCTTGATAAATAACAGGATATACATCATAATAAGCTGTTATTTCTGTAAAACACGCATTCAAATTTAGATTGAACGTGCGTTGCAAAAATAATACTGAATGGCTCGAGCTGTATTTGCGTTGCCTACTATTTTCCAAATGATCATCATCATCGTCCTAGCCCTATGGTATATGTACGCAAACCTGCTGGTCTAAATCGTGGAATATCACTATTCCTATGGATTGCGAAGTTCAGATATTTGTGTACAGGTTAATTATTAGCTATGTGTCTGTATGTATCTGTGAGTCTTGTGCAGGATATTTGTAAACTCATGCAGTAAACTCGCCTAAATGTGTGTATTAGAAGTTATTTAGCAGTGTGGGCATCGTATACACTGCTAAAATCAGATACTTCTTAGATTTCTTTGGCTATTAGGTAGTATACTTTAAGGTACTTCGTTTTCACACGGAGAAAATAATGTTACCTACATGACAACCAGTCCAGTATGGGACGTTACTTTTCCAATTCGTACCAAAACATACGTATTTAAATTAACATGAATGTAATATATTTAAGACGCAGTCTAAGATGAGGGTATAATTAAGTATTTATTTGTAAATTATGTTGAATAGCTAAGCTATACTGAGACGAATATCGGAGTCGAGGATCGTCAGTTATCGTAAGTATGTAGGTAACTCCAACCAGAAGTTGTACCAGAGTTGTTGTTTCTATTTATTAGATCTATTGTTTTCTATATGTCATATATTACAATCCAATAAGTATTTTGCTTATGACAAAATACACGTCCGATTGACAGCCATTCTTTACCTTTTTCTACTTTAAGTGCATTAAAGAGTTTGATAAGGAAAACGGAATGTTCAGAGGGGTTCTAGTTCATTTGAAACCAAACAATACTATTGCCAGTTAAATAAAAAGAAATCTGTAGAAACTATGAGAAAGTATTTGCCTCTAAAAGACTATTATGTTTACTTTTTTGATATTTATAATGAAAGCATGATAAGAATCTTCAGAATAATTAAGATGACATTTAAAAACCTAAATGATTAAAGTAATCAATACTAAAAAAATGTTCTTTGTTTTGATTATTATTTAAATCAAAATAATGTTAAGTAAACATAATAATTTTTGAAGATACATCGTTCTAATTAAATGACTGTAAAATAAAAACTGAATAAATGCATATCAAGATTTGCATATCCGGTAAGTACTTACAAACTAAGAAATTTAAAAAATCGTAGATATTTTGTGACTATTCTCTTAGGACGACTAAATATTAAAATTACAAAGATTTTTTCGAAAAAAAGCATTTTTAAGGCACCTCGCATTTTTGGTTTGCATCAACTGAATGGATTTTAAAACGATTAAATGTTTAGAGAAACTATTAACTAATTACTTAATAATTGACTTTTAATTGAGATACATAGTTTAAAAGCTCTTGTCCGGTTTTGAATTCAATTTATCCGGTTTTTTATCTTGATCATTACAGATAATTTATCATTTGAGAGTTGTGTGCAGATAATAATCATTCATTCAGTTTCTAAAACGATTATCAAATTGAACTGAAACTGCTGTAAACAGGTTATATGGTAATTGTATAATTTGCTTATTGAATAAAAAACTCAAGCATTAAACTATGCATCACATGATAAGCCATTTTGGGGATCTTTCTACATGAACATACATAAAATATTTATAAAAGCTAACTTACTGATACATAGACTTCATCATAAAGGTTTTGAAGATGACGAGTGTTTACAATAATTATGACGTTTTACAAAATTAATGACAACGCCATCTTGTTGACGAGGTTGACAACTGTAGTACCAAATTTTAAACATAGATGACATTACTGTAGTTTTATTGCGAAAATGTAATGAAAGATCCCCACTTACAATCTAGTTACGAACACCAATGAAGTATTATACTTTAATATGGCATTACATTCATAAATAATTATCCATTAAGAGATCAAAATTAAGTTCTTTTTTCGTTATAAAAATTATTAATTTCTCTTACAATTTTACGTGGAAATATTATCATTTCTTTTCCGTGTTTTCGATAATATTGCCAACATTGAAACGATTAGTAACTTACAATGATTACATTCGAAATATTTGTGTCGTTTAATTACAAAAAGAAATGTGATATTTTACACTCAAATTAGATTTTTAATGCCTATACACTTCGGCCTTTAGTTTTTATTCTAGAAATCGAGACAGTCATCATTGTTTATAATTTATGTTAATAAAAACACAATCCTGATTTTTAAATGTTCTTGCTTTTCTAATGCTAGTGAATAGAAATTTCTATAATATTTGACGATAATAAACGTTTTTTAATTGGAATAATCGAAAGTCCTGTAAACAATTGAATTAATTACATAGGTACCCAACCTCTTTCTAACAATGACTATGTAGGCATATATACCGTTTTTACAAGATTTTTACATAATTTTTTTTATTTCTATAATTTCTTTTCTTACATCAATTAGAAGGCTGTGCAAATTGAAGCCCAGTAAATTTTTATAGTTACAAAATATTCTGTTTATAGGTACTTACATCAGAAAGTAAATTATGTAGGTATGTATATCTTGTGCCTTTTTTACAGCCATGGACATACTTTAGTACATGTATATATCGATGTTTACAGCCTTTGCTTTGTTAGAAAGAGATCAACGTTTTAAGCCTATCTAGGGTCCATGTCCGAGTTTGCACTCTATACGGGTGACTAGTGACTTGTCGACCGATCGCTTCTATCCGATAGGGGGCGCTTTTAGAAAATGTATAGAAATTGTTCCCGTCGACTAGTCTATCGTCAGCTGACGATCGAGTGTAAACTCATACTAGACCCTCAGTTTAATCGTAACGTTTCATTATTAAAATTGCTATCAAAAACTCTGCAAAATAAAACAAGTGATTATATTTCCATCTCGCTCTCCTGTTGTAGCCGAAGACAGCCAAAGGCGGCCGACGTGAGCCGAAGTGCTATATTCAAATGTAACAGTTATTATTAGTCGTAAAGTCGTAATGTTTGTTTGTCGCTATGGTGGTCGGTGGTCGCGCACGCCTGTCTCCATGGACATCGTGGACCTGGAATTGAAAAAGAAAAGATTTAATATAAAAAAAAAGACTTAACTATTCATCATTATCAGCCATTAACGGTCCATTGCTGGACTAGGCCTCTTCTTTGAAAGGAGGAATTGGCTTACTAAACTAGTCTGGCCAAACGGTTTGGTATAGGGTTTGTATCAAGTTTTCCTTCTCTTACAGTGTTGTTCTCTGCTTAATATGCTCCCTCTATCGGCTCTTACGACACCCATCGGATGATATGGGGTGGTGACAATCCGTATTCTTAATCCGTTACCACATGGCAAATAGGCAGAGCACAGAGGTACTATTGAAATAAGAAAATTGATAAACATAGGTAGGTAGATATTATTCTTCAAAACATACATTATATTTATATTCGTTATATAAATAACACAAACACAGCAAACAATTGTTTAAAAAAAAACTCATGACTCAAACTTTTGTCTAAGTTTGTTTAATAAATGTTGACTAATGATTGTAAATATTTATAATCGCGGTATGAAAGTACTATAACAGAGAAAACCTAAACGAGCCATCACGTACTATAATTTTATAATAATTATATCGAATTTGCAGTCTTCCATGCCTTCGCCTGCTCTGATCTTTCAAACTTTGATTTTACCCCTTAAACCCTTTCTTCCTTCTTTCTTTCTTTTCTATACAAGAAACCCACTGTCCAAGTATTATGTTTCTAGTTTCGGAAGTTTGAGCACTGTGATGATATGTCAATCAGGACAAGTAATACCACTGAATACAGATTTAGGTACATAGAAGCGCATTTCTTAAGGATTTCGTGTGCCGATTTCAAGTGGCGACTGTCGCCAGTGTAGTTTGTAGTTTCTCTTGTTCTCGTAGTTAAGATACACAGGAGGAACGTTCGTCTCTCTTGCACTCGTAGAGACAGCTGTCACAGCGCGACTGCCACGCCGCCAAGCGGCAATTTGGGTCACAGAAACTTTGTCTACAGAGCGCCCATAAGAAATGCGCCTCTATTTACATATCTGAGCTCTTTGGTAATACGTTAAACACCATCAAACTTCATCATATTTCATATTTTTATAGTCACGCGGACGAAGTCGCGGGCAACAGCTAGGTTTATATACTACTAGATGAGCACGCGGTTACACTCGCGTTATTTAAGGCTTCTTCTCCGCTCCCGTGGCTCGTAGCGTGGGCCTATAGCCTTCCTCGATAAATGAGCTATCTAACATGGAAATAATTTTTCAAATCGGACCAGTAGTTCCTGAGATTAGCGCGTTCAAGCAAACAAACAAAAAAAACGAAAATGAAAACTTAAAAATCGCACCAAAAATGTTTACTAGGTTAGTTTCTTTTTAAAAAAAAGAGAACCGCCTTCAAAAAATCGACCCACTGAAAAGTACGAAATAATTTTTACATACGCTAATACATAGTATATAACTTATACAAAATACTTAGTTTTTGAAGTCGGTGCCAAACCAAATCCCTCTAAAAGCCTGTTGTTTGGCGTCATCCTTTCCAAACCAGCGCATTCAATCTACATAGTACTTACAGCCCAAAATAGCTAAGAAGTATAGTTTTATTATTTTATAATTAAGCATTTATTTCATACTTTTTGTATATCTACACTAATATTATAAAGAGGAAAAAGGACCATGGGCGGAATCGTCCCCACCCATCAACAGAAATGAAATGTAGCTCAATCGACACATCTTGGCAAGATGATATTTTTTTACTATGACGACGTTGCCCAAATGCATGGGGTTTTCATAGTAATTAACGTTTAAACAAATATTTTGTTGACGCATTATTGACGATTAATTGTAAAATACCTACTCATTTATCAATTATAGGAAATAATGGTACATTCTACCACATTCACACAACACCATCTAGTCCCAAACTAAGCAGAAGCTTGAAATATGGGTACTAGATAATGGATAAACATACACATATACCTCTTATTTTTTAAATACATACATATTATACATAGAAACACCCAGACTAAGACAAACATCAATGTTCATGCACACAAATGTTTGACTTGAGCGGGAATCGAACCCGCGACCTTCGGCGTAGCAGTCGCTTACACTCCCGCGGCGCCAACCGGTCGTCAATATAGTATATAAAATAGACCAGTAATATTAACACTATAATACTATTGTTATTTGCCTACTATGAGCATTGTATGAATGAATATTAGAAGACAATGAATTTAAATGATTCATTCATTTATATTCGTTATGTTCTAATTTTTCTTTAGTCTCTAGTAGTCTCTACTGTCCCACTGCTGAGCAAAGGCCTCCCCCAGATCTTTCCACGCTCCCTTGTCGCCCGCAATCTCAAGCCAACTCT
Source organism: Euclidia mi (assembly GCA_944739405.2). Classification (NCBI taxonomy): domain Eukaryota; kingdom Metazoa; phylum Arthropoda; class Insecta; order Lepidoptera; family Erebidae; genus Euclidia; species Euclidia mi. The sequence continues at coordinate 63,480,162 of OX123192.2, forward strand.
TGTGGTAGGGGTCTAGGTCATCTCGCCACCGTTTTCGGGGCCAACCCCGGTGACGACGACCGTTTTCTGGCACCCACAGTGTCGAGGTTTTCGCACAACGATCCTCATGTATACGGCTGACATCGTCCGCCCAGTTCCATTTAAGGTTAGCAGCCTTTTTCCCACATCTTCAACTTTAGTTTTTTATTTTCGTATTATTCGTTCATACTCATTTAAATGTAAGTATATGCTTGAAAATACATTATTTTTTTTCTATCGTTACTGAATCATGTTTTGTACTGTAATATAACCATAATGTTAAAATTTTAATTTTACACTTGCATGTTGCAAGTGTAAAATTAAAATATAGGTTAATTAATAATAATCAATTGTTTTTTTATGGATATATCCCATGGATTTAAGTAAAAAGAAGGATTTTAATCAAGTAGTGGATACTTAAGGTACAAATTAGCATCAGTTGCATGTGTGTTGGTATATGGGGACATTGGGGACGGAGCCCATACATTTTTGCCCATAGTCCTTTGTATTTTTGTTTGTAATGGATAAACTCAAAAACTAATGGACCCTATTTTAAAAATTATTTCACCATTAGAAAGCTACATTATCTGCGAGTAACATAGGCTATATTTTATTTTCGAAAAAATAGGGGTCTGTTAGATATTTGGGTTTTTCGGGTACGCGGGTGAAACCGAGGGAAACGGCTAGTTTTATATATATGTTGCTTTTTAGAGTATATAGGAAGATTATTTTAAACTTTACTAATTCAGATATTTTTTGAGGCTTTATTGATTTGATATATTCGTCGTATTATTTTCTCTGTTTGCCAGTATTCTTTTTTGTTTTTGATGGTTTGGCACCGACTTCAAAAACTAAGTATTTTGTATAAGTTATATACTATGTATTAGCGTATGGAAAAATTATTTCGTACATTTCAGTGGGTCGATTTTTTGAAGGCGGTTCCCTTTTTTTTAAAAAGAAACTAACCTAGTAAACATTTTTGGTGCGATTTTTAAGTTTTCATTTTCGTTTTGTTTTTTTCTTATTATTTTTATTTCATACTTTTTAGTATTAGGTACTTCGTTCGTTTACTTCAGGTTTTGTGTTAACTACTCTTTTATTTATTTCATACTTTTTAGTGATAGGTATCGACTCCATTTACTTTAAGTTTTGGGCTAATTAATAGTTTGTTTATAGTTAGATTCAATTATTTTAGTGATAAGTTTTCTGCTAGTATCAGTTTGTTATCATGACTTTGACATAGGTACCTACTTTTATTCTGTGTGCCTATGGAGTTAGGCTTCATGCTGGAAGAGAGAGATGAGTCTAGGGAATCAGCCACATACGGAAGTACGATCCAAACAAATGCGGTGGACTTGTACATACTATTGAATTGGCTATGAGCTCTCGTATTATGCTCCGGAGAAATATGCCAATAACGGATGGCTTAGCGAACGGGGCAATGGGTGTTCCTAAAGGATTTAAATGGCCGGCACTAAGAAGAGATCACTTGAGCCAGGTGAACTGCCTGATGCCATTTTGATATTATTTGATGATCCATCAATAGCATTGCGTCTTAAAGATGATGATGGATACATTTCCATAGCTCCAGTGCCAGCGACCTATCAAGGCAATCGCGGTAATGGTTATATCGAGAGGCGGATGTTGCCAGTCATATTGAGTTGGGCTTTGACGGTACACAAGTTGCAAGGATGTACACTTAGTTCTGCGGACCTAGGGCCTAAAATCTTTGCTATAGGCCAATGCTATGTTGCCTTGAGGCGGGTCAAATCCCTAAAAGGCATGGCTTTAAGTGGTATTGACTAGAACAAATTACTCAACCATCCCCACGACAACAGAACCTTATCCAAAATGACAAGAATGAGAAATATGCTCTCGCATTAGATTCTTTCCCCGACTTTCTTTGTTTTTTGTTAATCGCAGAGACATAGACACGTACACACACACACACACTCGTACACACACACGTAGGTACACATACAAATACACACACGCGCGCGCGCGCGAGCAAACACGTATACAAGTACAAACACACACACATAATACATAAAAACATACTAAGAACCAATATATGTATACGGGTCAAACTGAGAACCTTCTTTTTTTGAAGTCGGTTAAAATACTAAAACTTTCTCCTAAGTGTAACAAATACTTTTTTTCCCGAAAACCGCATAAAAATCGGTTCTGCCAAACTCGAGTTAATCGTGGGCAAACTTATATATATACGGGTCAAACTCAGAACCTTCTTTTTTTGAAGTCGGTTAAGGGCCTAAAACCCTCTCCTAAGTGTAACAAATACTTTTCTGAAAATCACATCAAAATCGGTTCAGCCAAACGCGAGATAATCGCGGACAAACATACATACATACGTATGTATGTTTGACTTTGTACATACATACATAATACATACATACATACAGGTCAAACTGAGAACCTCCTTTTTTTTGAAGTCGGTTAAAAACAAACGAACAAACTCTTCGGCTTTATATATTAGTATTAGATGCATATGAAGATGATCTGATTGAGGAAGTAACTCTACTAAGCTAATTAACTACAGAATTATCTAACATTATGTTGTAAATTAATATAATTTATAAGGTAATCAAAAGTAAATACAAAGCAGCTCTTAAGTATAATAATTCTGTAGGCGACGACAATCTAAAATTAATGAAATATCGGTCCTGACAGCAAGGTCATCATGAAACTTAATACTGTACCTACTTTGTACAAAATAGGAGCGCTTAAGTTTTAAGGAATATTTTCTGCAAAAACAAGCGCAGTGCAAAATTAAAATAAGTTGCCAATTAGCCAATTTTTTTTTCTTTTATTTCAAGTCAGAGATGCGAAGTAAAAATCCTGTATGTAAAGAATTCGACACGTCGCGTCGGCTAGTAATAAATTATTAATGTAGTTTCTAGATCATTCGGTTTAAATGTAATAATCTAGTGAAACCAATATAGCGCGATAAAATCCGTAAACTGTAGTTTAATTTCAATGTGTAACATTCGCGTAAAAGATGCGAAGTGTTTTGGAGGTTTCGGCTATATTACACTGTCTGAATTTAGGGATTTAGCAATTTTAATAGAACGACATGAGTTTCTTCCAGGTTCTTCTCATAGTTACAAAACTTTTTAACTATCATAAAAATGACCCTGTAAGCTAAGTGAATAAATGAATTTAAAACAAAATCGTTGTGGTTATCAAAACGACCACATCTTCGTCATAAAGCTAGAGCGTTGTCCCAGTCACATCCAAGAATTTTTAAGATTTTTGGAGCCTGCTTTCCAGGTTTACATAAACGAGGACAACAATCTCAAATCCTCATCGCAGCGTTACTCCAGTAATCCCCAAGAATTTTCGCCTTGGATCCCAGGATCAAGGTTTATCAAAACAGCAACATTATCTTCAAATAATACTTATGTCCACAATAGATTTTTTGTAAAGGTAACTTGTATTTTTCAGGTTAAAACCTGCACTAAACAGAGACTTTATAAAAGTTCAGTCAACGGACACAAAGTATCCTCGGACTAGAAATAACAATTTGTGGATTACAGCTGTCTCCATATGGAGATCGAACCCACAACACTCTGCGTTTTTCCAAACTACAATGCGACTACTTAAGGCGCTGACAACCGCTATTGAGTTGAGCTGCTGCTCTCACTGTCGGATTGTATACATAAGAAAGAGAAGCGCGACGACGACGGGACTTTCAGAACTTTTTACAAACAATAAAATAAATTAATTACTTAAAAATAAGTTGAGTAGTGAAAAATAAAAAACAACCAAGTTCTGTATTTAAATATGATACGTTATTGTTATAAATTTTGCCAACGTACGTCGTTGATAAGTAATACAGATATTTTTGTTGGAAGATCATTTTAAAAGGATAGTTTACAATTTTTTTGTATCGAGAAAACTTTTCAAAAACGCGTTTTGAATACAACAGGGTTCTCAGAAATATGTTCAAGATTAACATATATTTTTTCCGCCGTCAAAAACTTTATAGATTTAGCAAATAAATTGTTTGAGACTAGTCTATTTGGCTGTTGTCAGCGTCTTAAACCACTACGCCATATGTGCCATCAAGTTACAGCTTAGTAACGTAATATAGCAATGTTAGTACATAATACTTTGTAAGTCATGCAAAACTTTGCAAGCATCATAAACCATATGATATTGAAATACACAGCTTACATTTAAGCGCTCGCTTAAGACTTACAAGTTGCATATTACGCAAGTACTTTAACGGGACACTAAACCTAGTTTAATTTGATTGATTTATTACACTCATAACATAACATAATATGAGTATCAACATTGTTACAACCGTTAAAGCTTCCCTCATTAATTTACGTCATTTTAGCGTGTCATGTTAGTGAATCATGTACAATTTACAAGCTAGCCATCAAATATTACGGTACCTATCCCATTCTTGCCTATCAAGCAGAAAGATGAAAAAAAATATCCGACCAAAATTCTTAAGACCGAAAGATATCTTGGGACAGATCTTCGGCTTGCGTAATGCGATGTTTGGCGGAGATTATAACATTTTTGTGGTTAGGGTTGGCAAAACTACGAAACTGCTGGCCCGCTGTTGATTCCGTGTTTTTGTTAAGCCAAGGAGAGCGACTTAATCCTGCTATGGTTTTTTATGTTTTGTTTGTTAATCAAGTTGAATAAGAACTTGATTGCAATAAATTGCACTGCGTCAAATTAATATTGAACGGTTGAAGACTACAAAATAATAAATTAAATTATTATAGACGTTTCCCTTTTGAATTACAATTTATAACTTTTAATCATTCATTAGCTTTGTGGCAAGCTGAAGGAAAAAGTTGGAGTTGGGTCGTATCAAGAGGTCAAAGAAAGGGAAGAAAACCGAAGCCAATGGCAATTGCTCCACCGACACCTAGCTCTTAAATGGAAGAAAATGTATTTATGTAAGTATATTGTATTTTTATGTATATGTAAGTATATCTATGTATAAATATGTATAAGTATGTATTTGTAGAACTATATATCTTGTATGTATTCTATCCCTATTATGTATATAGGTATATTATTTTACATTAGTTACATCTAAATAGTAAAATGCACCTACCACTTTCATCTCTTCACCACCTTAAGGTTGACAGGTAGAGAATGCCATATGGCATTATGTCCACTGATGTACACCTTGTTTGTGCATAAATGATTAAAAAGAATCATTGATGACAAAATATATTTTTCGTAAAAGATTGCTTCATTGCTTGACACTGCACCGTGTTATAAATTTCGGGTCAACATTCTGTGTAATACACGAATGAAATTGTAGTTTCGAGTCTGTGTGTTATTTGTGTCCGTTGCTTGAATGTTTGTAAATTCCGTTCATACAATACAATACAATGATCAAAATACTGAGAAACAGAAAAGTATAATATTTGTTCATCCAAAAGTCCCCTAGCTAAATACTTTTAAATAAAATCACCGACTATTTCGAACACAGATGTGATTTATTCTACTGTGTTGTTATATTGAAATATAAATAATTGCTAAATTTTAATTGGAGCGCAGTGGAATCTAAATGTGCATGTTGAGTTGAAATTCTGAGAACAATGGGATTTGGAGCGCGGTGGAATAACCCGATGTGCTCATGTGCCCGATGTGCCAACCCTACCGCATAGATAGAATCAAATTCTTCGTACATCTCTCGCATTTTTATGGGAGCCTAGTACTCCGAATGCGCTTGAATCTGCGCACTTTGATTTATTAGGTGAAGGCTGTGATGTATGGAATAGTTTTGTTTAAGCTCCTGTGTTTTATTCTGTCCTAGTACGTATTTGACTATCTTTAGGAGACATCGTGAATTATGAGGTTTTGGAGAAATGGGTTAAAATGACTCGTGTCGGCTTTTCTGTCTAGTTCTAAGGCAATGTAGTCTTGGAATCTCGGTTTTAGAATTTTGGTGTCAAATGGTGCATTAATTTTGTACACAAAAAGTCTATGTCTTTATAAGTACTAATTGTTGCCGGCGGCTTCGTCCGCCCTAGAACTTCCATATGTAGCTCTTCAATTTACTTCATACCCGGAATCACAACGATCTGTTGCTTCGTTTTGACGTAAAAGACCATTAAAGCAACAAACAAACACACTTGCACATTTATAATAATATTATAAATATGTGTATTATACTAACTGTGCCTACGGCTGCACCCAGTAAAATACAAATTTTATCATATTTTGTTAAGAAGTTGAAGCGTGGCAAATTAATAAAAATAAACATACATTTACAAGAATTGTGACACGGTACCTGTAAAGTACCTAGCCGAAACGTTGGATAATTATCAGTAGGTATTTTAGTTTCTAGATCATTCAGTTTAAATTTAATGTCAGTAGAATCAATATATCGCTATAAAAACCGTAAACAGTTCTTTGATTTCAATGTGTAACATTCGCGTAAACCCAGGAAAATATTTCATTCGCTTTGATAATTCTATAAGATTTTAAAATAAGTTTGAAAAGTGAAAAGACGGGGTATTCCTGAAAGCGCAACTATTTTTGAGCGCAACTAAAAAAGCGCAACTACTTTATTCCACAAAGCGCAACCACGTCGAAAAATAGTGAAGGGGCATAACAGATTCTTCAAGGACTATTTACTATCGATAGGATTTGTAAATCGTCTGCCCATTTTTTATTTATTATAATATGGTGACCATTTTAAAAGTACCAGGATAACAGGAATGAACAGAGGTTAGAAGTGTTTATAGAATCTGGAAACAAATATCAATCAGTAAAATGTTTTGAAAAGTACCAGGGTAACATAAATGAACAGAAGTTAGTAGCCTAATAAAAACCTGGTTTTAGGGTCATGAATCAGAAATAAAGCACTGGATGGTATAGGTAAAACTCAGGCGCACAGCAACAGCTAAAGTATACTAAAATGCCCTGTCTTATCAACTATCGATATTTTCCGTTCGTTATTAACCAGCACTATTGCATCTTGATATTTAGTTGCTCTTTGTGGAATAAAGTAGTTGCGCTTTTTTAGTTGCGCTCAAAAATAGTTGCGCTTTCAGGAATACCCCGAAAAGACTTTCAATTCAATCCTTTATTAGTAGCAACAAAAAAGAGCACAAATAACCTAACATTTTTTATTTTATCAATAAACAAAAATCCCAACATTTACTTTTAAGCCGCACTTTCTCAAACTTTCTATACGTATTTCTTCTATTCACGAAGTAAATAAATAATGCAAAGGATTCGCGAGTGGCAACACCTGCCAACATCATCCATATTAAAAAGATCCTTTACTTGAACTTTAAGCGGTTTTGCGCAGTTTTTTACGCCCGTTTAGTGAACCTTACAGGATCGTAGGTTTTTGAACTGTAAAGGACGGTATACAGTCCATTCACAGTTATTTTACCTCTGACAAATGTCGGTGTTTGTTTGCTTTATGTTGGTATGGTACTCTGTGATGACAGGTATGTTACCAGTGCATAACATTTTACCCAATTTTAGTGGAAACTAGAATGTCCATCTGTAACCACCATGAGTATGTAATGTCAGTCTTATCTATACTTATAGACATTTTTTGAATGCAGAGAAAATCCTTATTTAAATACGTCTATCGCGTTTTTTGTATTAAATAGGTTTTTATGATAAGGAAAGTAATTGTAGTCTATATGATTTTTGCAGACAGACTTAAAAATGCCAAAATTTGAGGCAAGAGTGACTGAACGAGGGATTCGGGATGCAGATAGAATGTATTAGGCTATACAAAGTGTAAGAAAAGAAGTTTTCGCTCAGAGAAACAACTGACAGGAATCCGAGGTGCCGAGAATCTTTTTAGGATCAGATAAAAGCTATGACAGGTACCTATGTATGTGAAATAGGACAAGAGGCAAACAACATTGTCAATTTAGCTGAAGAAGCTTTTCAATCTATCACTGCAGAAGACTGGCATGTGGCAAAAACAATGCGAACATGTGCGCCACATTGAAGACAAGCTTCGTGAAACAAATGGGTCTATGGATGCTGCGATGGACAGGTTCATAATAGAATTAAACTATGAGTCTGATACAGAATCTGACAGCAGTTACGAATCAGCATTGGCAGTCCGAGAATCTGACAGCAGCTACGAATCGTCATTGGCAGTCCACATGGATCATTCTTATTCAAAATAAATGTGATAATTAAATTTGCAGTTTTCGTATTTGATAATTAAAACCTCACGTTGACGTAAATAGACAAAATATTTATTATAACTTCTATTTATCTTCATAGGAAATTAGTTATTTTGTAAGAAAATTAATGTACATGCGTATAGCCAAAGCCGATATCAAGAGGTTTTGTTACAAACATTAGGTACTTCCAAATATTTAATACGATCGCGTAGGCAATAGAAAAAAGTACGTTTTTAGCAATACTGTATATTTAAAATGGGAGTATTAGATACTAAATATAGCAACACAACGCCCAGGTTGGCCAATCTAACAGCTAGAGGTAAAATAACTGTGAACGGACTATACATACCTATTTTTGGATGAAAATGTTATGTCAACTACGAGGTATGTCATACGAAATTTATAAGTAATGAGTTTTTATTAATTGCGTGACTAAAGCTTTGAAAGTACAACAAATTTAGTTTAGTATAATACTGACCCTATAATAGTAGAGGTCATCATCATCAGCCCTTAACAGTCCACTGCTGGACTAGGCCTCTCCTTTGAAAGGAGGAATTGGCCTACTATACCACGCTGGCCAAACGGGTTGGTATAGGGTTTGTATCAAGTGTTCCTTCTCTTACAGTGCTGTTCTCTGCATAATATGCTCCCTCTGTCGGCTCTTAGATTAGATTAGATATACTTTATTGCACACCAATATAAATAATTGAACCTTACAGCACATCAATTATAAGTGCATTATTTAGTGCCTCGTTCGCCAAGCAAGGGCGTAGAACCACGAGAAAGAGATCTTTAAAAGACTGCGTGATTTTTAAAAACAAATTGACAGGTAAAGGACAATGCCAGAAACTCTATAGAGCTTTGACCCACCAATAAAAGTTGGTGTTCAAGCATGCCAAATGTAGCATTCTACTGGTGCTATATTAGTGTTATCTACAAACATTTTAAAATCCCTTTAGAACTTGCGGTTTCTTTTAAATCTTAAAAAAATATGACTTTTAGGTTAGGTACCTGAAGTTTAGGTTAGTTGCAGTTATAATTGTAGAAATGATTAAATAAGTGCTGTATTTTGTTAAAATGCTATCCTAAGATGTTTGGCTATGAAAGGAAGGAATTACATAACATTAATCTTTGTAATACTTTTGACTTAGGTCATAACATCCTGACTGTTCATCTTTAATAAAATAAAACAAGCTATAAAAGTGATTGATTTATTCATCTTCAAACGTTATTAAAACATTATCAAGAAAACCTGCGGGCTGACCAATATTGTCGTGACCTAGATCTCTTTCAGCATTCAGATTCCCATTTCTACAGTGCTGGTCTAGCCGCAAAAAGCACTCTTGACAGATAATAGCTTCTGGTGGAAGCTGTAAGGTAAGAAACATATATGAGTATATGGTGGAGTGGAGATAGACAAGTTCAGAATTATATCCACAAAACCCCAAAAGACAAACTTGAATATTTAGCCTATTATACAAGTTATTTAAGATACTTTTAGGTAGGTAGGTTTACTATTTTATACATAATTATTTTGTTGCATTAATTACAAGCCAAGCAAAACCGCAGGTGGTACAATCATCATAATAAGGATTTTTCGCTACGATCAAATATGATCAATAAATAACGTAGTATCTACATACCTGTTGAAACGATTTCCATCTAGCTAGAAGAGTTTGCAGTTCAGATTGTATTGAAGACACTACATGTCTTAGCATTCTGTCGACATACAAGTGACAATTTATGCACCTCAACATCGTTACCCAAGTCACAAGCAATGATCAGAATCCGTCGCAAATAGCACAAAGTCGGCAAGTAGGCGAGATCGAGTCCGTATACAAAAGCAAAATCATCGTGAAAATATAATATTAAATCACAGAGAGAGATTACCTACGGAGCAACAAACACAAACAACAAAGCGAATGTCAATGATTGTCATCTTCAATCTTGATTGATCTTGACATACTTAAGCATTGGCGCGCCAAGGACGTTTCGTTACACGTAATCACTAACGCTCATATTGCCAAATAATTATTAGAATAAACATTCATAAAAACATTATTTTCATTAACGGTGTATATTTAAACCGAATACATATTAAAATCTGTACATAATACATTTATACATGTCATTTTTTTAAATCAAATTACTCGTTTTGTTCTCGTGTATGCGTACTAAGTAACGCAAGTGGTCGCCATAAAAACAGGAAATAGGCGTTGGGTTTTAAAATTCCTTTTATTACTTACTTTTTATCCGCAAGTGTAACAGAGTAACAATTAAGTAACCAAGGGTCTTATTTTGATAGGATAATTTTCATTAATTTACATTTCTTGTAAATTAATGAAAGGGTGGGGCAGGATCTGGCATTGTCCTTTACAGGTTAGTTCAGAACGGACCTTACAATAGGACCCGGTAGATGGTGCTGTTGTAATAAATAAAGATGATGTTCCAAAACCTATTAAACATTTTCCGCAAACTAATCAGTCTTGTTCCACATGTATAGTACTTAGCAAAGAAAAAATTCAAACGTCATACTCAGTAATTGATTTCATTATTAATTACTAACATGATGGATCTGAGATTAAGATCAATATTGAAATATCGGGTCAATGACCATAAGTTTTTGTGTGCTAACCATTATATTGACGAATTGACCAGATGTTCATTATGGTTGGACTAGCTGTGCCTCAGGCCAAGGGGAAAACAACTGGTTGGGAGTTGCGATAAATTTGATTAGTGTCAGATTGGAGGTAAAGTTGTTTGATGGTTTTATAGGTGTAGACAACAGGTTTTTAAAAGTATCTATCTAATATCAAAATGACTATGTGATAAAAGCGGGTTGGCGAATGCAATTCAAGTGCCTAAGATAAAAACATTTGCGCAACGGACACAAAAAAGTCAGATCCGAAAAAACTATTTGTCGATCACCAAAGTTTTCCGTGCGGTAATCGAACTCACAACACTTGGACCAGTGTTAAACGGCAAAGTGGCCGCTTCAACCACTACGCCATCCGTACAGTCTAAAGGCCGATTCACACATATCCGTGCAGTCACAGTTCCGGCACAGTACCGGCACCGTGATAATTATTCTTTCATACATTTTCTATGAACGCATCCACACCTGTCAGTGTCAGTGACGACACAGTACTCTCAGTGACAGTGCCGGCGCCGGCGATAACCGACGTAATTGGTGGCGACGATATTTTTTGTCGGATCACGGATGCCGGTGTCCGTAAAACAAAATGGAGGGCGAGCGACTGATAGAATACGACAGTATAAAATATACAAAATATTTCCTTTCGTCTTTAATCAATTCTTTGTACCTATAATGTCATGAACTCTCCTTCTGTTTCTCTTAATTGCCATGCTTTATGCACCCATTTTCTCTTTATTTCCCTTGATGCTGCTCTTCTTCTTCTTCGTCTAAAGCAATGATTATCATTGCTAGTTCCGTATCGTTGAATAGAGCCATAGCAAAAATCATCATCAACTATCGTCGCACCGTTTTCAGTGCGTCCGATCCGCGCACTGATACATGTGTGAATTGAAGCACTGCCGCATCACTGTAGCACAATCACACATGTATCAGTGCGCGGATCGGAAGCACTGAGAACGGTGCGACGATAGTCGGTGATGGTTATGCTCTATTCAACGATACGGAACTAGCAATTATAGCCATTGCTTCAGACAAAGAAGAAGAAAAGCAGCATCAAGGGAAAAAAGAAAATGGGTGCAAGAAGCATGGCAATTAAGAGAAACAGAAGGAGAGTTCATGACATTATACAAAGAATTCAAGGCCTATTCACACATATCAGTGAAGTCACAGTTCCGGCACAGTACCGACACCGTGCTAATTATTCTTCAATACATTTTCTATGAACGTATCCACACCTGTCAGTGTCAGTGACGACACAGTACTCTCAGTGACAGTGCCGGCGCCGGCGATCACGGACGTAATCGGTGGCGACGATATTTTTTGTCGGATCACGGACGCCGGTGTGCGTAAAACGAAATGGAGGACGAGCGACTGATAGATAAGTAGTCAAAATATTCCCTTTCATCTTTAAGGCCGATTCACACATATCAGTGAAGTCTCAGTTCCGGCAACGTATCCGCGTTTGTCTTTAGTAAGTTAAGTTTAGTAAAGTTTGTCTGTAAGACAAACTTTCTGTGACCCAAATTGCCGCCTGGCGGCGTGGCAGTCGCGCTGTGACAGCTGTCTCTACGAGAGCAAGAGAGACGAACGTTCCTCCTGTGTATCACTACGAGAGTAAGAGGCACCAACTACGAACTAAACTTTAGACAGTCTCCACTTGGAATCGGCACACGAAATCCTTAAGAGCTGCGCTTCTATGTAAATCTGTATTCATTGCTACTACGCTAAAGAATTTTTTTCTTTTTACCAGTCGGTATGCTTAATACGTTCAATATACTTAAATTTAAATATAATATAGGTAATGATTTACGACTTTATGTGGTTAGCGTAATCAAATATTTAATTTATAGATTCCTATTAGCTCTAGCTGTTTAATGAAATCTACTAAAACAAAGGTTAGTCGACTATTTTTGTCTTATCAATAACAAATAGAGGGTACAAACAGTTTTTCAAACCAGTTTTTTAGCTTACGTAACAAATCAGACAGACTCATTACAAATCATTATGTTCATTACACAAAAATTATTTTGTGGGAATCGAACCTCTAAGCTTAGTCAGGGTTACTAATCACTAGGTCAACATGCTACTCACAAAAGGTGCTAGTTAAAAAAAATATGGCAGTAAAAGTGCCATAAATTGAGTATCTAATAAATAAAAAAAAAATTTTTTTTGTTAACTAGTTCCGTTTCGTTAAATTAGTTTAATTTATTAAAAAAATGTTAATTCTCGCTTGCTAATCGGTGAAGGAAAACATCGTAAGGAAACCTGCATGTCTGAGAGTTCTCCATAATGTTCTCGAAAGACATGTGAAGTCTGCCAATCCGCTGCGACGAACTAAATAAATAGGTTATGTTAGGTTCTCTTTTGACCCTTAACCCAAAAATAGGAGCCCGGCGAAGCAGAGCTTCGTCAACTTAGTTTATTAAATTAGGTAATTGGACATAATGTCTACTTACATTATATTTCTTTGCTTACTTTCTGAGCGCTTACCAAAATTGTATCAAACAGGAGCAGCTCACTGCAGCTTATATAATTAACATGCTGTACAAAAATAATTACAGCCATCCAGAATTACATAAATTGCTGATTGCTTTTGAAATGTTTGCTGGCATATGAGTTGCTGATCAATTAGCTATTTCTGCTCACAGATATATTTACCAACTGCCTCGTTGGTGACTGCCTCGTTGGTCTCGCGGCATAAATGTGCGCGTGGGATTGGTAGGTCTCGAATTCGATTCCCGGGCCGGGCAAAGTGCTATTGGGTTTTTACGTCAGGAAATTCTCAGTAGCAGCACGGCGTAATGTGCCCGGTACGGCAAAAGGCTCGCCCCCTATTACGTGGGACCTGAAAATTCATGGCGAAATGCCTACCCCTTCGGGGATATAGGCGTGAGTCTATAAATAAATAAAAATAAAAGATATATTTTCTCTTTTCTCACAAAAATACCAATACTATGCTAACCATTTAAATAACACCCTATCTTAAATATCTAAGTTATAAACTTTTATAATTATTTTGTCTTTGATTTTAATACAGGTCTACCCATCCTCTAACGACGAACTAGCTTGAGTCGTAATGGAATGTATCTCGTCTTTAACTTCTATACATAATTCAAGACTTATTTATAGACTCGATTGAGTAAGCTGGCACAGGCACAAAAACTAGAAATCTAGTTTCTGTATAGCTCTTAGAAGAAATGATCTGTGTATATCAGACACGATACCCTTTATTGGAGGACTTTGACTTTGGAACTGAGTGATTTTTTATCACTAGCTTCGCCCGTGGCTTCGCCTACGTAGATGTATAGCGACAAAAGATAGCTCATGTGCTTTTATAACGTATAAGCTACATTTCGGTAAATTGGCATCCAAATCTGTTGCATAGTTTTTGCGTGAAGAAGAAGAACATCTATCCATCAGCGCTAACAAACTTTTGCGCTTAAAATTATTAATAGATAGCTAAGGTAGCATCACGTCCGTGTGGTGATGGATTAAGAATACGAAATGTCACCACCCCATATCATACCATGGGTGTCGTAAGAGCCGACAGAGGGAGCATATTATGCAGAGAACAACACTGCAAGAGAAGGAAAACTTGATACAAACCCTATACCAACCCGTTTGGCCAGCGTGGTATAGTAGGCCACCAATTCCTCCTTTCAAAGGAGAGGCCTAGTCCAGCAGTGGACTATTAAAGGCTGATGTGATGAAGGTAGCATCAAAAAAATATTCAGGGCAAGTCAAAAAGTTATCAAATCTCATGTACACTCAAGCTTCTAACTCTAAATGTAGTAACTTCAGAAACACTACACCTGAGTCAAAATATGTGGCTGAGTCGTTTCTGGTATTTGTCTTTCATATGAATAACATTTGACTTGTGGACCACATTTTTAGAGGCACAAAAAACTACGAAAATGAGTTACATATGTACGTAGGAGGCGTTTTATCATGAGCGCAAAACTAGTATCATCACTAAAAGCATAGCAAACGACGGTTTCATTTCGACCACTATCCGTAACAAACACCGGTTAGTAAACATAGCAATTTCAGATTCACGTCGCAATATCATAACATGGCGATTTTAATTTCATTAATGTTAGTTAGCAAATGGTCGTTTTAGGTGTGGCGTCTCGTGCTAAAACTAGGTGTTCCCGGCTCCGGGCGTGGCACAATTAGCTGAATTATCACCATGCTGCGCAAATTGTGGACAGACAGGGAACGAACGGCCTTGGACTTGCTACAAATTATAGCAATTACTGGGTATACTGGAGGTTTCTAATGGTTGATTGCGACGTAATTTTGTTTCAAAGATTTTCTTCTGTTATTTGTATTTTTTCATTTGTTCCTAGACTGCCTCGTTGGTCTCGCGGCATAAATGTGCGCGTGGGATTGGGAGGTCTCGGGTTCGATTCCCGGGTCAGGTAAAGTGTTATTGGGTTTTTCCGTTAGGAAATTCTCAGTAGCAGCACGGAGTCTGGTAATGTGCCCGGTACGGCAACAGGCTCGCCCCCTATTACGTGGGAACTAAAAATTCCTGGCGAAATGTGGATGTAATATTACACCTCTGCCTACCCCTTCGGGGATACAGGCGTGAGTCTATAAATAAAATAAAAAAATGATTTGTAGGGAACCTTGCAAATGTTTGAAATTCAGACAAAAAAGGCACCTATATTAATATCTGCAAAATATAGTACAGAGCACAGAATATACAATGCCTTTAGTGTATTATTTTAAGAAGGCAGAAAATCTATTGGTATTTGAACTTAAGATGGAGAATCTTAGTAGCATCGTAGTTTTATGCAATATTACAAACGGTAACCTATTAACTGAACAATACCTACTGAGATAAAAGTTATGCAGCATTTTATAACATCCATTCAGTCAAGAAATACTAGGAAGAAGTGAAGAACGTACATACATTGGATGGAAAATTCAGACGCAGGTCGACATCAAAATCTGATAATTATCAATCTCGTAAGAGTATTTACTTCATCAACAGCCTTTTGCAGTCCACTGCTGGACTTAAGCCTCTCCGTATGGAGGTTTTGGCCTACTATACCACGCTGGCCAAACGGGTTGGTACAGGGTTTTATTTAGAGATTTCCCTCTCTTAGCATGATAATCTTTGCGTGGTGTGTTTCCCTTAGTCGCCTCATACAACACCCTCGGGATGAAATGGGGTGGTGACACTCTGTATTCTTATTCCGTCACCACACGGCAGAGTACTTACTGTTGTCTTATTGACACAAATTCGACACCAAATTAATGCATCGGGCTTCAAAACCGAATGTACGAAAATTACCTACTTTATATTTCTAAGTCCAGACCCATTAGCTCCAAATTAACGAAACAGAAGCAGAAAAACTAATAAGGTAGGCTACTAATAAACTGAAAATTCGGCAACATCAACTGTCTTGGAAACCAAGACCAACGCTCTCCATCTAGGTTATCAAGTGCCCAGACTTTCTAATGACCTAACACATCTGCATCTAATCGCAGGATATGCCACCAATTATTTAACACATAATACACACTGCCAAGGTTAATGACCCCAACAAAAACTCAATCTAGATAACGCCAAATAGCATTTCATCAAGATAGTGCAATTAATAACATGTTACTTTTTGTAGCAGTTAAAAAGTTGCTACTTTTATAAGTAGCAGATGAAGTGTTCGAGGTGATTAAAAAAAGGGGTTACTTCTAAATACATCCTAAGAAATAGTATTCTCTAGTATATAATATTGGGATAGTATTATTTAACGCCACCAAAGTAAAATGGAGTGAAAACTATGTAAAATAGCAATGACACCATAGTACTGGCCAACAGATCAAAGGTACTGGCTTTCATATTGAGTAATTGACATTCGCATTTTGACATCATAAAATAGAACAAATATTGTATTGACTAGTGAAACATAAAATATAATACCTATGTAGTAATTGCTTCTACATTGAGCTAGAAGAAGCGCAGCTATCATGCTATTTCTACCTATCCTCAATATATTATCCTATTAAACAATATTTTATTGCAAATTTTTTCAGAGTATTACATTTAAGAAAATCTCACAGGAGACGTAAAAACAAAATTTCATTTTGACGGTGAAAATTACCTACCGCACATCGCACCACTACATTGTTCGGTAATCTATATTATACCGGTATCGAAATTGTCAACAAATCTTAATTCTCAAGAATTTTGAAGCACAGCCACAAATCAATAGTTCAGAAAATAAAATTTCTAGAATATTAAACAAAATTGTTATTTATACGACCTTTTTACAACCTAACATGCTATAAATACTCAACAATTTGCAGCCTAATTTGTTTTTATTAACGCACAAATCGATTTAATTTCACCGTTAACGTTTAATTAATGGATATCGTATGTTAATTCTTCAATGACAATTGATGTCTTGTGATGGATAAGACGTTGAGTGGTATTTAAATGCGAATGTTTGGCTATTTTGTTAGCCAATCATGCTGTAACGGTGATATGGGATCCGACTTGACTATCTATTTTTAGAGGATTTTTTCTTGATAATTATGAATTAACCTTTAAGTGGATGAAAATGAGTGCACGAATTTGCTATATAGGTATGTGTAATCGGTAGTGTGAGATTCAGCACACTGCAGCTACATACAGGCTATAAGTTAGTATTACTTTTTGTAAAGCTATTCCTGAACTAAGAATAAATCCAGAGATGCAGCCAGACAAAGGGCACCCAGACTCGAAACAACAATTTATAATCACGCAAAGTTGACTTATTGTTTGACTGCCTCGTTGCTCTGGCGGCATAATTAATGTGCGCGTGGGATTCGGAGGTCTCGGGTTCGATTACCGGGTCGGGCAAAGTGTTATTGGTTTTTTCCGTAAGGAAATTCTCAGTACGAGTAGCAGCACGGAGTCTGGTAATGTGCTCGGTGCTCGCCCCCTATTACGTGGGACCTAAATATTCAAGGCGAAATGTGGGTGTAATATTACACCTCTGCCTACCCCTTCGGGGATAAAGGCGTGAGTCTATAAGAAAACAAAGTGTTATCCTGTGTGAAAATCGAATCCATAACAAACAGCGCAGTGTTCAACGGCAAGGTGACCGCTTCAATCGCTACGCCATACGTGAAATCTTTGTTGAGGGAAAGCAAATTTTGTATAAAAACATTGCGTTAAACACCATGATGCTTGTATCATTCCAAGGTCTATTGTTTTAATTTTTTTTACCTACCTGTGCCAAATATTACATATGAAAATATTGGACATCATTTTTGAAATTATATTTCCCCACAACACAATACCAGACACCACCAATTCCAAAAACCGAAAACTATTAGATCACTAACAAAATATTTCGATAATACCGCAACTTGCCAGAACAAAATAGCTTCAAACGATGTTAAAGATTACGTACTTTAACTTAATAAGTAAGTATGACTTTCTAACATTGCGACAGACCATAGAATTAATACCGAAGGCACAAGTTTTCATTTTCACAATTTATCGGAAACTGGTCGTTGGCATATCACGATAGTATTGCCAGTGTTGCCACATACATTGATGCATCCCAACATTGCTAAAACAATTTGCAATTTATGATACACATCGAATGTAATTGCGTTTAGATGTTTTAAATGGCAATGCTATGTCCTAATGCATTATATTTTCTTTGAGATGACAAGGCACTTCCATTAAGTCATGTCTCGCGAATATTCAAATAAAGATCATAAAGCAAAGCCAGATTCGAATCATTAGTTTCTGGATCATACAAAGTTTAGTTCTGTTCTATGCAAAATGTTCTATTATAGGTTTAATATGTCCTTATGAAAAAAGACAATATTGTGTTAACTGTTATATTTGATCGCTATGCCATTTCTTTTAAAAGATACCTATAATTGTGATATCGTGTTGTCCTAAATGTTAAACAACCAAACACACTAGTTATATGCAAATCCCTAAAGTGTATACATTATATTAATAAGAATGTATGAGTATGACAGTTCTAATTCGTTCCTGTATTATTTTTTGATGCCGCAAGAAATTAAATGTTGAAACTGGTTTAGTGAACTCAAAAGAACCGACAAAACTGTTAAACATATTATAAAAGGTACCGACGAAATTAGAATAATATAAAATGTCACTCACCATAATTAAAGATACAAGGTCGGCACCCTCTTCTGAGCTCCCAAAGACAATTTGTTACCAATCTTCTTGTAGCTTTCATTTTTAACTCTAGCTTTTGGTTTGTCAGGTTCTGGACACCCTTTCAGTTCCCAAACAAGGTTCGTCAGAGACTTAGGTCGGCTCAGCTTCCTAGATCTCTTCTCAGGCAGTTTCGGACCATTCCCAGAATCTCCAGATGTCCTTCCACCAGAATGACTCGAGTCTAATGTTCCATCCAACTCCATAGCTTGGTGGATATTCGACAGACTTTTATATCTTATATTGAAGATCGGGGAGTCTCCTTTGATCGGTCTTAATGGACTAGCTACTGGACTAGGCGCCTCTTTAGTTGGCGAAGTACTTTTCTGGCGGAATACCATTCTATTCTTATTATTGTTCATGCTATTTTTAATATACAGTTTAGGAAGATTCGGCGCTGGAGCGATAGAGCATTTCTCTTTGTATACAGTGACTGGAGTTTCTTTCACTGGGATTGTTGGCTTTCTGGTTCGTTTTTCAGCTTTCTGCATGTTCAATGGTTTCTTCGTCGGGATAGTCTCTATAGGAGGTGGCTCTGGCTTTATTTCTGTGATTAAAGGCATATGAATAGGAGTAGCTGCTGGAGATGAAGGCGCTGATTCATGTCTCGGCGTTGGCTCATTCGAATACGAAGCTTTTATATTTTTGGGAAGAGGGGCGAAGCCTCTTACGTAGTCATAGATTTGGTCTATTTCATCGTACTCATCAGGAATACTGTTTTCATCCCTATGGCTACTGTAGATGTGATTGTGACGAGACATGTGCTTATGCTGATTTGCTGCATCAGATGATGCACTACGTCGAAGGAAGTAACCTGTTTTGACTAACGGTGGTGCATTTAAAGGTCCATTCAACAGTCTCTTGGGATCACCCAGCTTACCATCCAAAACGTGTATTCTATCAACTACGTCTACTAACAAACGATTGCACTTTTCCACTAATCTAGAGAATTCCATGAAGTTCTTGATTTGTTCCTCGTTTTTGCATCTTTGCATTTTGAGAGGCGCTGCCAACGGTAAGGCTACTAATGCGTTACCTTCTTTTGGGAGCGGTAAAGCAAATACGTGGTCTTCTTCAAACATTGATAAAAGTCTGAGTTCTGGTACAAAATGGCTGGCACTTTTGAGTCCTCTAGGTGGCGTTCCGTGGACCAATCTGACTGTTATTGGCAACCGTTTTGTGAGCAGAGTCTTCGCTGTATGAACGCCACTAATATTTTCTTCCTTAGCAACTGCAGAAAATTTGCCTCTCTGGTCTAAACTCAGCAGGATCATGTCGCCTTTGCTCTCCGTGCATTTCAAATACTTATTCTTTCCTAAAAATGTTTCTCCTCTAGGCATAATGATTTCTCCTGCCGGTAAGTTTCTTGCTCCATCAGCGGTTATATTACCGTCTAGGTCTGTTTTAGCGCAGATGACTCTGATTGGTTCTCTAACGAGGCATCCATCGTCAAGCTTTCGTCTAGCTAGTTCGGATACAGACTCAATACATCTCACTGCTCTGCCTTCCTCACTTAGTAGCTCAAAATAGCCTTTATAATTGTCAGGGATAGCTATCCTAGGTCCTACACTGACCATCCGTCTCCCTTCTTTTAATTTAATCGCCTGAGCGATGATCTTCTTTCTCTTTCCAGCGGATACGAGTAGAGCTGTGCTCTGTAGACCTGGGCTTGGTAAGGTGGGTACTCCAAGACCTCCATATTGTCCTTTGATGATCTTGGCGACGTTGGGCAGGCGGTTCTTAGCTACGAACTCTCGGAGGTAGTTACCCTCGTCTAACCAGCGGGACGCTGCGACGACTACTTGGCCGTCCGTGGCTGCCATGACGGGTTTAGTCACATCTGTGGAAGAGAAAAATAACATAGGTTATTTTAATGACAAACAAATACTTTAATATATGACTTAATTTTCTTACAGATTATATAAACTGGGTTTATAATTAATATGATGCTGTTGATTAGAGTATGTTTACGTAGGTAGTGTTATGGGTGGAATTGAATTTATATTCGTTCCATCTCCGCTATAATGAATCTAAAATGTTTCATAATAATTACAAGTCGTGTAGTATTTTTTCTTAAGTTTGTTTTCAATGTTTGCCCCGCAAGAATAATCCTACCACTTCTCTAGTCTCTCCGATAACTACTTATAACGTGTCCAACAGTATTTTTACTTACCAACATTGTACTATAAAATAAATAAATAATAAACCACAGAGCTGCCAGGTAGAATGTCGAACGAAATTCTGATCGTATGAGTTTTGTGGTTAACCCGACCTAATAGCATTCAATTTCAAATACAACTGTTTTGTACTTTTTAACTTGAAGATGAAAGTGTGATACACTAGTCTCAGGTGGATGTACCCACGCACTATGGTTCGTCTAGAACAAGCTAGCTAGACAAAATTATTTTATTTGATTTTTATGTCTAGATGCGGTTAATAAGCAAAGATATAAGGTTTTTGGTACTTTTTTCAAGGCAGTTTGTCATTTGAGCTGGTATCATGAAAAAAAAACATTTATCGGGCATATGTGTATAATATATTTTTTGAACATTTTATAAAGTGATTTATCCCTCGACGTCGCTATAAAATCTAATAACAGATGCATAAAATATCTAAGAACTAAATCTATTACTCGTTATCATCACTATCATCAGATGAATCATCCATTGAATAGTCATGATCGTGAGGGGCAGAACTATGAAAAGTAGAAATCATATTAACATTTTGTTCCTTACAGCTAGGTGGGACAATTAAATCTAATACTTCAGTTGGAAGCGTACCTATTTTCTTCCGAGGAACTTCTCGTAAACCGTTTATTACAGGCTCAGATGTTATCAATAACATATTAAGTAAATCTCTATTCGTAGCCTCCCGTGATCGCTTTCGTGTGTTGTGCTCACGAAATCTTCTGCAGTCCTTATTCCGAGCTTCCTGTGCTTCCTCGGAAAGCTGGCCTATAGGTAGAAGGGACGATCTAATTACTTCGCCACTGTGCAAAAGTATTTTGTGGACAGTAGCGGGCATGTAATACCATGAATAGAGATTTACATAAAGTTGTCTAGTTTCTTGAGCTAAGTTAACGAATTTTTCAATATTTATATCATATCCCGATGATAAAGTGCGAAGTAGTATGCCAAATTTTTGTATTAGTGAAACATCTAACCCTGTAATATCGGCACTAGCCTCGGGATTTCCAAAAAATCTTCGCGCGGTGTTCCCGTCATTAGTGTTACCGAACCCTGGTTTTGGTTTGTCTACAATCAAGCCCATTTCGCTTTTAAATCGTTTTTTAATGTCATCTGAACGTTGTTTCACACTAGCTTTGTCTTCGGCTGTTCTTAACTGCCATTTTTTTATATTTAGTCGATAGCTAATGTGAAGCAAGCATTCAAAGCACCTTATCCAAGCGTGCAACGTAGACAAACCAAAACCAAGATTATCTTTGTCCGCAGCAAACTCTTTTGACAGATCATTCATCATTGTTGGAGTTGCCCCACAAATAAAACATTTTTGTGAGGAAGAAGTTTCGGTCAGAGCATTGCAAACTTTTCCGTCAATCATTGTTAAAAGCATAACATGTGTGACAGATACTTCGATCTCCATCACCTTGCAGGTTGTCGGCAATAAAGCGTTTATCTCTTCTAAAACCTTATTGGTTTCCGAAATCGTAAAATCTTTCGTTTCCTTAGAAAAGATAAACTTTATTGGCCGACAATACATTGTAGAACAGGGCCGAGGATTCTGCCACACAATATTACCACTTTCATCTTTCAATTGAAGAGGAACGAAAGAAAATACAAATAAAAACTCGTCACTATCGTCACAATTAGTGAATTTTTGTTTGTACATACTATGACCGGAACTTCTATCACAACCCCATTTACTGATTAATGTGAATGACGTGCAAGGTAACAGACTATGAACAACTTCTTGTTGTGCTGAAACTAAACGTTCGGCAGTCTTATCAAGAATTGCCTGAACTTTGATTTCAGCATGCGTTTCATTGACTGTAATTTGTTCACCTGACGGGTAGCAGGCTATTTTAGCCTTTCTAACACTGTACATTGACGGAAACACCTTATGTCCAGCTTTAATACTCCACTTCCGAGTCTGCTTATAGCTATGGCTACTTGATTTACTATCAACGTAGTACGCTAAAGCTTCCTCACTTGTTAAACTCCTGGGGGCACTTTCTTCACTCGTGGTCTTGGTTATTGAAGGATCACTAGTCACATCTTTAATTTGACGTGCTACACTTCTCTGACCCGAGATTCGAGCTGACACTTCAGCGGCGTAAATTAATTCACTAGCACTTCTGGACTGTAATAGATCGTCTACACGTCGTCTCTTCGTTTTGAGACTAGAATGTTCAAAATCTTTAGTAGGTCTTCCGGGTCCCGGTTCTCCAGATGTAGTTGGCAGAGATAAATAAACGGACACATCGAAAGATATGTCAAGACCCTCCAGCCACGTCGAATACTTTTGTAGGAATCGCTCTCGATTTCTTCCACAGCTGCTCCACTTTTCAGCAAATTTCGTTGAATATCTTGAGATTAGTACTTTAATATCTCGCAGAGACTGCTCCGTAACACCATCAAAATTATATCTCAAAGATATAAACCGAAAGAGCTCCTCATTCCGCGTTTCCTTCGGGTGTTTCAGCCATTCTTCGAAAAAATCCATTCTTGAGACGGTAAAAACTGTTGAAAGAAAAAAATAAATAAAAATTAGTTGTGCAAATATATCGCAATGAATTTTTTTACGTATAACTACTAGACACTTATGAGAATCGTATATGATAGGTTCTACGGTGGGGACAAGTGGGGACATGTTATTATTTGACCGATGAATTTGAAAAAATGAGTAAAAAAGTGGGTGAAAATTCAAACATTTCATTTTATAAGACTAAAGAATGAAGTTCCCATGTTGAAAATGAAATAAAATATAACTACTTACCCTTACGTATACAATCCATCACAAAAACACTTTCACAAATTTCTTTTAGTGACATAAACAATGCTATCAAATATGATGTAAAAATGCAAATGAATGCCCTTTAAATAGTCAACATCTTATAAACATACCTTAATGACGCTCTTAATGAGGGTAGTATTGATAATTAATAGGTGTAATCCTCAATGTATAGGGGTAATGAGTTCGTAATAGTAATTAACTTCCAGGAATTTAAGAGTTGTTTTTGTCTAGCTAGCTTGTTCTAGACGAACCATAGTGCCACGTTTTGATAACCGTTAAACTTGGTTAGCCAAGGGGAAAACCTAGTTCTTTTGTAAATAATTTTTAAGTGGATTTTGTTCGCGTGTGAGGCATTTGAATTTTATTTTTTCATTCGATTCTTCGTTACTACTGTATAAAGAGCGTTATTTTTCTATTGATACGCCTGTTTCTCCGAAAGTATAGGCAGAGGTGTAATATTACACACACATTTCGTCATGTTGAATTTTAGGTCCCACGTAATAGGGGGCGAGCCTATTTCCGTTAACGGGCAGATTGCAAGACTCCGTGCTGCTATTGAGAATTCGGAAAAACTCAGTAACATTTTGCCCGACCAGGGAATCTAACCCGGTACCACCCGATCAGCAGATGCATACGCTATCCACGGCGGCAGTCATATGAAGAATTTTCTCGAAACAAATTCGGCAAGAACTTAAATAATGATTGGGTTGGTGTTTTTAGATTTCCAATGTTTCTCGCAAGCCGACTTCCCACGGTGCGTGATTTTGCGGACGGATGTGTGCGCCAAATTGAAAGTACCATACCCTACGAGCATGATTAATGAGGTTAATGAATGTCGAGGAAGCGAAAGAGGTGTGTTTGAACCGGAGCATTTGTCGTTCTACAGCCTCTGCCTAACCCAATGGGAGACCGGAGTGGTGGTTAGATAAATAGAGATATTAGTAAGTTTTGATTGCAAGACTCAAATAGAATTTAATGATAGACGTAATGATCGATCTTGATACAAAGTTATTCTGTACATTGGACGATGGCTCCATTGAGACCAAATGTCAGTTGAGTTGTTTAAGTTTGGATTGTTTTGATCGCGTTATGTCTAATTTGTTTTATCTCTAGGGACATATTTTAGACTATTTGTTTTGTACTGGGTTACTAGAGTTAGGGACTAGGTCTACTAAGCTTTACGGCGGAGTTCCTGAGTTCAATTCTCACATGACACGAGACTGTGTGATGAGCAAGATTATTCGTTCTGTAGTTGTTATTTATCTGTAATGTGGTTGAATTTTTACAGGATAACATTGTCATTTAAATCATGGAAAAGAACCGCGGCCCAACATTTATCACCGAGAACTCTCAAAATCGCATAAAAACTTTTAATAGCGCGATTCGAAACATCTTTACAAGTCTTCATAGTTTCGTTGGTTTCCGTTAGATGTCACCTGTTTATCCTTGCGACGATAAACGATTTACGACTTTCCGTATGCTGACGTTAAGAATACAGTGTCACTATACCATTTCATTCCGTGAGTGTGGTTAAAAGCGACTTAAGGTAGAATTCCGTGCATCGCGATCGATCGCAGCCGCGCGCGGCCTACGACTGTCGTCGATCGCTCGCGACAATAGTCAAAGTATGAAAATGTATGGCACCGCTGCCGAGGCCCGCGACTGACGCGGCCCGCGGCAGTGTCTTGAAATTAGTAGTAATGAAAAAAAAAATCGGAAGTTTTGCCGACTATACAGAGTGTAAAAAGACCCTTAACGAAAACTGAAATCCCATGTTGTACCAATCACTACGAACATTTTCTACTTGGGCACCATGCCAGGGAAATTACTGGTTCAGAAGATATTGAAGCTCAAAGTTAGTAAGTATGGATTTTTTCTAATTCGGTACAAAATCGATGCATTTACCCCGCCAATATGTTCTTTAGATGCCCTGTAAGCCCATGGATAAGTAGGTTTTTCGAGCATTGCACGCGCGCGCTTTTAATTGCGGTTTAAAAAATGAGAAAACTTTAAAAAAATAAAACGTTTCCCAGGTATTATTTTTGGTTAGTATGACTTGGCATGATGTCCACAACGAGTAGACTTTGGCTTGGTGATGGGTCTTGTGACATTCTGTATAAAAACAATTCAATTTTGTATTATCGTTCCAAACTTCCAACATTTTTTTTCATTAGGTACTTACAATATAATTGCTTTTGAATCAATATTTGCTAATATCCTTTTTCATTTCTCCTTTTAAAGATAGGGTCGATTGGTACTCTAGTTTCATAATATAGCAAGAGCAGCTCGTCATTCTCCTCTTCTTCTTCAAGGATGTCAATTAGCATTTCGACCATGATTTTGACTTCGCTAGACACACGTCTAGAGGGACCTGACGAACAACATCTACTAATTTCAAGACACTGCCGCGCGCGGCTCACGACATTCGTCGGCCGCGCGCGTCAGTCGCGGGCCTCGGCAGCGGTGCCATACATTTTCATACTTTGACTATTGTCGCGAGCGATCGACGACAGTCGTAGGCCGCGCGCGGCTGCGATCGATCGCGATGCACGGAATTCTACCTTAAGTACTCGAAGAAATTAGTATCTTTGCTAAGAGACGGAAAACTCGATATCAAGCCGTATACCAACTCGTCTGGCCAGAGTGGTATAGCAGGTCAAATCCTTATATGACCCACAATAAACAGTAGTAGAGCCTTGCTGATTTCAGCATGAATGGGCCGGCTCGACCGGGGAAGTACTACCGTCTCACAGAAAATCGACGTAAAGTAACAGTACCTAAACTGTTGCGTTTCGTTCGGTTTGCCGCCTATTACTATAAAAAATTACATTATGACGCAAATATAGAGAAGTATTTATCCAGCGGTGAACTGCGCAGTCTATATCACTGTACGATAGATGGCGTGCTATATGCAGCTATCACTACAATACTTTTCTAACAATTGCACGTGAGTATCGGCTACAATAAAACTCACGTTCAATGCAATCTACAGTTATGTTACGTGTTGTTATTTAATAGAACAGTGCGAACTGTTCTACGTATCGTATGAACACAGTATATCATTTGACGACACTCTTCATCAGGGTTCGAAAATATCCGATATTTATTATAAATATCAAAATATCGGATATTTACGATATATATCGGATATATATCAAGTTTGATATATATCAATTTTGTATGAAAGTCATATTAATATTTCATTGTATTATTTATGAATACTATTTGCATGTGTTTCATAAACATACTAAAATGATCAAAAAATAAAAAACTGAAATGTTTTTAATGTTTTATTCATTTGAGTACTTAGTTTTTCGTAACGATTTTTTTCTGACACTACTGACGGTCTGACCCGTCTGACGCCATTAAATACCGGCAAAAGTGTTGCCATTTTTAGATAAGAACATACCATTAGGGAGTATGTTTTAACTCTACTCCCACGCCATCTACATTTGGGAAGTAGAAATACAGTAACAAACGCAAAAATAATACTCTTTTTGAACCATTTTTGTATTGCAATATATCACAAAAAACATTTGATATATATCGTCGAATCGAGGTTGATATATATCGGATATATATCTTGATATATATCCATTGATATATATCCTCGAACCCTGCTCTTCATACAGCGACGGTGATCATCATCATCAACAAGCTATTTAAACAAATCAGCGTATTAGCTGCTAGTGTGTCTTACTACAAAATAAGAAGATCATCGTAGTGTCATCTCGGTAACAACTAACTAATCTAGGAATTTTCGCCTCGAAGCCCGTGATCCTTTTTAGGGTTCCGTACCTAAAAGTTAAAAAACGGAACCCTATTACTAAGCCTCCGCTGTCTGTCTGTCTGTCCGTCTGTCTGTCACCAGGCTGTATCTCATAAACCATGATAGCTAAGCAAATACTAAAAATAAAAAAATTAAAATATTAAGGGGGGGGGGCATACAAAAAACGTGTTTTTTTTCGTATTTTTTGCTCAAGATTACTTACTGTTACAGGTAGACGCTTTAAATTTTTACAGAATATGTAGTTGTATATTACCTTTCAAAATAAATAAATTTAAAAAAAAGTTAATAATAAAGGGGAAAAAAAAATCCCATACAACAAACGTAATTTTTAAGCAATTTGTTACTCGATCTTAATAAACAGGTAGAAACTTATAAAGTATTTAAGTATACATACAACGAACGTGATTTTCTTTTATAGATGATGGTACGGAACCCTTCGTGCGCGAGTCCGACTCGCACTTGCCCAATTTTTTTAAGTCTAAGCCGATTTGACAGAATATAAGCTTTACCACTTAGCGAATACCGTCTGACCTCCGCAACTAAAAGGGATACTAATATTATTCCATAGCTTATATATGTAAGAAGGTGTATAGGTGTAAGAATGTTTAAGGGTACTAGCTCCCCGTAACGTCTGGAAATAATCTTGGTGATTTATAAAGATTAAATTATTTTTCTTAAATAGATGCCACTAATATAATGTACAAGGACATTATCATAAAACAATTCAAATAAATCACATCCCAAACTGCTTACAATTAGTGTTGCCCAAATGCAAGAACAAGACGAGACTTAGCCAGTCTTGGTCTTGGTCTTGCGCCAATACACCTGGTCTTGGTCTTGGTCTTGGTATTGCGCTCCCAGTCTTGGTCTTGGTCTTGGTCTTGCAGCAAGAGTCTTGCAAGTCTTGCAATTACCTATCAGTCTATTACTATTTATTAAAGATTTTAAATCTTAGAAAAACGTATTAGAATTGGAACATTGTGAGCTTGAATTAACACAGCCATAGTAAAGATCAAGCAGATTAATAAATAGCTGAAGATTTGATAAGAAATTCGAAAAATCAACTGACCTATATGTCGTTTTCCATGGAAGTAACTGTTTCTTAATAAACATTTATGATTTATAAGCTTACATTTGCTAAAACATGTAAAAAAAACAAATTAATTACAATAACTTGACTGTATTTTAAAGAACAATATCTGTCTAGAAAGAGATTGAACCCTCAACTTATATGAAATTTAATAAAAGAGTTTTACGATTTATCATTTATTTCAATAAAAAATAAAATACAACACAAATCAAACATAACAGTACACAACAGCTTTATCATTAGGTTATGTTACTTTATATCAATTCTTTTGACCAAGAATTAATACAAAGTAATGCACATAGGTTCAGTTTTTCATATTCTTTGATACAGTTTTTTGCGTCTCATAGAATTCCTAAGCGTACCTATACACCGAACTGTTACACCTAACTACTCCGTGAAATAGCGCTAATTCCTAGCTGCAAGACGCAAGAGTCTTGCAGGCTTAGTCTTGTTCTTGCTCAAGTCTTGCACGATCAGTCTTGGTCTTGGTCTTGCTAAAAATACGCGGTCTTGTTCTTGGTCTTGGTCTTGCAAAAACGCAAGAACAAGACCAAGACTGCAAGACCAAGACTGAATTTGGGCAACACTACTTACAATACATTTCTGAAGATAACATTAGACAAACAAAAAGCACTACGCACACATTGAAACAAAAACAACTTACAAAACCTATAAAAAATTTACACGCCGCGTTAAAATTTCACCGTACACTACGTAAACCTTGGTTAATTAAAGCACAACGCTTATAAAACAACGCAAGTTTAAGGTCAGCGCACACTAACAATGGTATGACGTAACGTTACGCGCCGACGCATCTGAATATATTAGATAATGTTCGGTTAGCTGTATGTTACCCTTAAATTTCTTACGCGAAATGCGTAACGATGCAAATAGTACATACATACATACATAGACTCACGCCGGTTTCCCCGAAGGGGTAGGCAGAGGCATATTAAACGCCCACTTTTCGCCAGTGTTTTGATCCCACGAATTTTCTTAAATAGATGCCACTAATGTGTGTGGCGAGCCTATTGCCGCTTATCAGGATATTTTGTTTGCCAGAGCCTCGTCCGTTGATCGGCAGGTGCACCACTTGCAGGTGAGGTTGGCTTGGGACCCTAAGTTCTTGGTGGGAACCCTATGCACCTTGCAATATATGCAAATAGTATCTATGAAAAAAGTCGGTATTTTTGTCTGAAAAGACAACTCCCGCGAGCATGTATGAAAAAAGAAATGAATGTAGAGGAAGCGCGTGAGGTTTGTAAGGATAGAAACAAGTCGCGTTCCGTTGTCTCTGTCTACCCCAACGGGAATAAGGCGTGAATATATGTATTTTACTGCGGAAAAAGCCCTGTTAAAAAAGATACATTCCTGTTATGCCATTGTAATCAAAATGCAATATAACAGTTCCTAATAAAATTAAGATCTTCGAATCTTAATTGGTTGTCAATGATCAAGAATGTGGTTCAATTAAGTATTGATTAATATTATTAATGAAATAACGGTGCACATAATCACTTGTATAACAGGACGATTGATAACTGTATTGATTGATTGATTGACATATTTATAACGACTTCCTTAGAGTAGGTATATTTCATGTGTAACATTAACTTGTGACAACTTACACATGACTGAGTTCAAACTGGATACAAATATAATTTGTAAACAACTAATCTATACTATCTATACTAACCTTAATATATAAAATCCTTGCGTTACTGACTGACTGACAGACACGCTACAGCCGAAACTATTGAGAGCAGGAAGCTGAAATTTGGCATGTATGTTCTTTGGGGACCGTAGGGGTGCACTAAGAAGGGATTTCTCGAAATTCCCACGGGATCGGCCAAGTCGGAAGCGGAGTAGCGGCTTTAAATAATGCGGGTGTAACCGCGGGCTCATCTAGTGTTTTTATATGCCAAGAAGTATCTAAGTATATTCTATCTTCATAATAACCTGTTTAAAAAAAAACTCGTTATGAAAAGGATTAAGGACAAAAGCCGAAAATCGGGCTCAGTAGCGTGCTGTTGGAGAGATCTATAGCCAGCAGTGGGCTATGTCAGACTGATGGTGATTATGAGAAAAGGATAGAAATAATATTAAATGTTTGTAACCTTCCTAAACGTGTATATTTTGGACTTGTTGTTTGAATTTAGAAATCAGTTTTAAACCGAAAGCTGTGCCTGGCAGTCTATTAATTTTCCCTCTATACACGATGATTTTTAGTTGATTTTTTTTCTAAACCAATAAAAATTCAGCGTATCTTTAAATGGCTGTTACTTCTACTTGCAACCATTACGCAGATAGATGTTTGTTGCTTTTTAAAGCAAAATCTACTGTACGGATTTTGATCAAAATTTGAAAACTATCTATATATACTAACATAGTTCTATAGCAATTCTAAGCTTTCGCAATCTGTATTCCCCTGTATGACCAGGGCCGGTGCAAGACAAGAAGAACGAATACGTTAAATTAGATTATTTTACGCGATTAAGACCCGTCAAATAACTTTGTATGATAGCTTATGCATCGGTCGAAGCCACGGGCAAAATGTAGTAAGAAATATATAGAGAGTTCTAGAGAAATATATAGAGAGTTCTAGAGTTCTATTAGAAACAGATAGATCACAAGGGCGTGATATTTATGACAATAATAGCACTGTAGGTGCGTATCAACATTGAGTTACAATGTGTCGTAAATATCGGCTACATTGTGGGACTGTTGGACCTAGTTACATGTTTCAATGTAATGTAAGGCTTATACTATTTATGCTATACGATGATATACGGAGGGGTTTTCATTGGGCATATTCCAAAGGTGTTGGCATTTATTTCGACGACCCAGTGGCGTACCTGTAGTGTGACCGCCTGTGGCTGTAAAATTCTTGCGTTGTTAATGACCAGATTGGAGACATCCTAAAAACAGGACAGGTGAGAAGTACCCTGAACAGAAGAGCATGCATGAGGAATCTGATGGGAGTGAATGAAGCAAGAGAGATATGTCAGGATCGTTGCAAATGGCGTTCAGTAGTCTCTGCCTACCCCTCCGGGAAACAGGCGTGAGTCTATGTATGTATGTATCTATGTTAATGACTGACTGACAGGTAAGATAAAGCCAAAATAATTAGTCGTAGGTAGCTGTTTGTCATGTATGTTTCTTGGCTTTCTTGAGGAGTGTAAAGGTTTCTAAGAGAATATTTTTGGCAATTCCACTCCTAAGGGGTTAAAAGTCCCACAGTCCCCGGACGGAGCCGCGGGCGAGGTCTAGCATATACTAATATAATAAAGCTGAAGAGTTTGTTTGTTACATGGCAGTCAATTGGTATTGGATACTAAGAGGCTTTTATCAGTTTCGATACAATACATGTCTATGCCTCCGTGGCACCGTGGATAGTGTAGATGCGCCACTGATCGGGTGGTCGCAGGTTCGATTCCAATGTCGGGCAAAAGTGTTACTGAGTTTTCTGAATTCTGAGTAGTAGCAAGGAGTCTGGCAATGTGCTCGGTAACGACAATACTTAGGCTCGCCCTCTATTCCTTGGGACCGAAACATTCTTAACATGGTGAAATGTGTGGGGATGCAGGCGTGAGTCTATAAATAAATATTTCAAAAACATGTGTAAACAGCCTTAAAATCTCTGTTTCTAAGCCAACCATTACTCATAATAAAAACCAGTACAGATGTATTTTGTAATATTTTTTAAACAGTAACATGATTTTGTTTAATCAGATAAACTTTAACGAGTTTGCTTCGTCAATTCTTTATTATCTTCGATCGCGCCATTTTGGAAAGTCATCTTTTGAAGATGCAGGCGCGGTCGCAGCCTGAAATTTTGGAGGGGGTCACTCACTACACTAATAAAAAATAGGTATCTGGATCGCCATTTATAGCGTAAATACTGGCAAAAATTTCGAAATACGTCGCCATTTTAAGGGATTGTGAGTGGCTGGGTGGAGTAGGGGGGAAGGTTCGGGTCCTCCGCTTACCATTTTCACCCGCCGGAAATACTTGGTTCCTTTAGAAAAAATAAAAACTATATGCTCTCCAACTACCAGTGTGTAGGTATGGCGGTGCCAACTTCCACATTCTTCACACTAGTTTAATAATAATTAAGGGTCAGAAGAGAACCTAACATAACCTATTTAGTTACTTCAATTACAGGCGCACCTAACCTAACCCTAGGCACTCGAAAGCAAAAGGAACTATGCACAAATTTTACATTAGCTGTCAATATCATCCATCCAAGATGGCGGGTTGCGTTTCGTTTCACGTTTTTGTCATAAAACCTAAAAATTACATTTGAAAAACTGTACTAAAACATAAAAATTACGTTCCGTTTTGCATAATTGCCAAAGTATTTAAGATTTTTTGGAAATTGTTTAAAAATATTTAGACGCAACTCCGGCAGCCAAAATTACTTTGAGGGGATTAAGACTAACTCCCTTAAGCCCCCTACACCACCAATACCCTCAAATTCAGGCGACTCGTTTTAAAATCCAACCCAAAATACTTAAAAGTACAAATATAATATTATATTTGTACTTTTTTAAATTATACATGTAAATGTCTAGAAATCATTAATGTACATCAAATTTTACTTTATTAGCAAATTTCTGTATAAAAATATTTAAAAAAAACCTTCTGTAAAATTTAGGTTTTGTCGGTTGCGCTTAAATGCCGGGAAAGGCTCGATATTACTTACAATGACTTATCATTATTTTAAAATTATCATTAAATGAAGCACTGTTCTTCAAATTAAATTATATGTAGTAAGTATTCGACAATAAGTTATATTTTAATTTTTCCTCAATCACAAAACTTAACAACAAGAATCACAATTCACAACTAAGTAGACAGCCTTTATCTTGAATCTTTACAATAAACCAACAAATTACGTTATTAGAATATTGTTAAGCAATCTTTATCATAACGACGCATATCGATTTTGCTAGGATTACCAAAACTACGTAGGTAGTTTGGTTCCTTGTTTCTAAACTAGATGTTATTCCCAAGTTATTTTGGCCATCGTACGTAGTTCATAAAAACACCACTAGATAAGAGTCAGCAAACTATAAATTTATCGCTGTTAGGGGATAGCTTAAAATTTCCTTTTATTATTTGGCAAATTTTTGAGATTTTTCAATTTGACCTTAGATTTTGGGGGGGGTCATGTCCCCTGTGACCCCCCCCTTCGGACCGCGCCTGTGAAGATGTTGACTATGGTTTGATCGTGTTGTTTTTTTTTTACAATCAATCTAGTATAAAAATAAAAGGTTTAAAATAGAATATAAATTTGAACTGTGATGATAAAACAATTTAAAAAAGAATCTGAAATAACTAACTATTAGCAATCTCTTTTTTATTATAATGTTTCGATTTTTAATGCTCTTTCCAATTTCAATATATGTAGGTAGCTATTGATTATTTTCCTTCTTCATTACGCAAAAATTCATTAATGTATTGAAAGATTTTTATAGGTCTTTGTACAACACAATGCTTGATTATAGAACCAATATCGTCGTTAATTTAAATTTGTCATGAACTGCTCAAATTAATTTTATAGAAACATGCTAAACAGTTTTTTTTAATACAACCCATTGGGTGTACCTATATCCTGTTTCTCAGACAATTGTACATACATTCCACCAACGTAAACTAAGCAAAACCCTGATTCAGAAAACCAATTTATGGATCACACAAACTGTTTCTCATGTTGGAATCGAACCCACAACACTGGCAGACTTAACCAGCGAAGTCACCTCTTAAACCACTACGCCACTCCATCACAAGATCATTGTCCTATAATTAGGTAAAACATCCAACCCAGCATTAAGCAGAACTGTGAATTTCCTTAAAGATGATTACAAAGCGACCACAATGCAACATCAAATAGTGAACAAAAAAAGCCGCTCTCACAAAAATGTTTATAAGCTCTATCACGATTCGATAGCAAAAATGTATAAGTTTTGTCGATGCCGTTGTCGGCTGAGAGCACGACTGTACCTCACGATAAAACCTATTGTGAACAGCTAGATAATATTGCGGGTAACTGTACCCGGCCGAGTGTAGACAAATAAGGAGCGAGCAGTATGCCCGCTAAAGAAGCGATTATTTAAGTCGTTTTTTTATAGTAATAGGCGGCAAACGAGCAGTCGGATCGCCTGATGGTAAGCAATTACCGCCGCCCTTGGACACAAACAACACCACAGGAGTCACAAGTGCGTTTCCGCCTCTTGGGGGTGGGAAAAGGGATAGGATTAGGAGTGGGATGAGGGAGAAGGAAAGGGGATAGGGCCTCCGGCACTCTCACTCACCGAACGAAACGCAACAGTTTAGGTACTGTTACTTTACGTCGATTTTCTGTGAGAGGGTAGTATTTCCCCGGTCAAGCCGACCCATTTATGCTGAAGTCAGCAAGGCTCTACTACCTTCAGGAGTACCTCATTTCCTGATTTAGTTTTTGGGAAATAGCGCATACGAAACAGCCTTCATAGCAGACAGGTGAGGGTTCAGGGAGCCCGGCCTTGCTTAGTGAGAATATTGTGAGCTGGAACAGACAATTCTAAGCTCATTTGCTGGTATATCCATCTTGTCAGTGCATCTGCACTGTGGCTGAGCTTAGGGAGGCCTCTCCTAACGCATCAGGTACACACCAATTAAATTATTGACACGAATATAAAGACAAACTAAAAGAGTATAGCTTACGCTGGTACGGCCACGTCTTGCGACAACCAGAAGAATGTTACGTCTGGCCCCGGTTAACGGGATAGACCTAAGAAATACTATCTAAGAAATGTTGGTTTCCGATGCGTGCCAAACGACTTGTCTAAACTTTTCTGCCTCTTCACAGTTCTCAGATTATAGGTTTTTTGACTATTATCTACTCGTTAATTAGAAAAGCCTACTTAACTACAATGTTATTTTTATTCGTCGTAGTAGTTCGTGTGGTGACGGATTAAGAATACGGAAAGTCATCACCCCATATCATTCCATGGGTTTCGTAAGAGCCGACAGAGGGAGCATATTATGCAGAAAACAGCACTGTAAGAGAAGGAAAACTTGATACAAACCCTATACCGACCCATTTGGCCAGCGTGGTATAGTAGGCCAATTCCTCCTTTCAAAGGAGAGGCCTAGTCCAGCAGTGGACTGTTAAAGGCTGATGAGGGTATATCGACACTGGAAAGGCCAAAACACAAGCCTTCGGTATAGCTTCAGAGTACACAAACAAATAAAAATCACTCGCGTCATTCCGCTCGTTTCCTAGCCCCATTCTCCAAGAACGCTGTGATGGACCGCTATAGCAAGTTTCTCATAAAGTCTCAAAACTTGTTCACTGCACTACCTAATTTGGCGTACATAATTATGCGGCATGATAATTATTAGTTTTATTGTGATTACCCTGATGGGAACGGCCCTTACAGGATTAATAAGTGATTGTATCTTGGGGATCATGGTTCTTGAATAATTTGGATTGATCTACTATTATATACGTGGGTATGGCAGAAGAGTCATGAAAGTAGAATAAATGCTGTAGAAATGAGAGCACTGCGAAGTATGTGTGGTGTTTCTTTGACTGACAGAGTAAAGAATTGTGTGATAAGAGAGTGTTGTGGGGTAAAAGAAGATGTAGTGACAAGCATCGAGAAAGGTATGCTAAGATGGTTTGGGCACGTGGAGAGGATGGATGACGAAAGACTGACCAAGCAGATATATAAGGCAAGTGTGGAAGGGACAGGACGAAGGGGAAGACCTAGGCGGACGTTCTCTGACCAGATTGGAGACATCCTAAAAACAGGACAGGTTAGAAGCACCCTGAACAGAAGAGCATGCATGAGGAATCTGATGGGAGTGAATGAAGCAAGAGAGATATGTCAAGATCGTTGCAAATGGCGCTCCGTAGTCTCTGCCTACCCCTCCGGGAAACAGGCGTGAGTCTACGTATGTATGTAAGTATATACGAAAGTTTGCGGATTGGTCGTTTGATACTCTTTAACGCAAACACAGCTGTACGGATTTTGATGATACTGTGTATTGATGGGCTTATGTTTAACTTACCACCAGATATAGTAACATATAACAGACAAAAATAGTAAATGATCACCAAAATGAAACCCGCATTTTAATGTAAAATTATAACCAAAGTTTTAATATTTCGCTATCCTATTTAAGCTAAATGACTCCAAATAAATCATTGTTAACCCTAAAGTAGTAAATGATCACCTAAATTAAATCAGCATTTTAATGTAAAATTATAACCAAAGTTTTTTTGTTAGTTGTGTGAAATACCAACACATAATTTGGATTTGGTTACACCACCTACTTTAATAAACTAAGTTGACGGAGCCCTACTTCGCAGGGCTCCTATTTTTGAATTTAGGGTCACAAGAGAACCTAACATAACCTATGTATTTGGTGATCATTTACTACATTTGGTGTTCGAATACAATTTGAAGTGCAGTCGTGACTAAAATAGCTAGTACTATTGTAATTTTAGACTTTATTTTTCTGGTGTTAAGTATATATTTTTGGTTAAAGAACTAAGGGTATCAAAGCATTGTATGGTGGTCATTATATTTAATCCCGTAGTGATGTACCGTATACATTAGTACACAGGCTAGCTTTTGTCTCACAAACGAGACCCCCGTCTGCAGAGATGCGGGCCGAATAGAATTGTCAGTTAAGAGGTTTTTTGAATTTAGATATCACTACATTATACAGCCATATATTTTACTTATGAGATTATTTTTATTTATCCTCTCTCACATTATACAAAATAAAAACAATATACATACATACATACATAGTCTCACGCCTATAACCCCGAAGAGGTAGGCAGAGGTGTATTTCTACACCCACTTTTCGCCAGATATACTTTAGTCCCACGTAATAAGGGGCGAGCCTATTGCCGTACCGGGCACATTTCCAGACTCCGTGCTGCTACTGAGAATTTCGTGACAGAAAAACCCAATAACACTGCCCGACCCAGGAATCGAACCCGGGACCTCCCGATCCCACGCGCACATTTATGCCGCGAGACCAACGAGGCAGTCGTATAGGGTTTGATGTCGAGTTTTCCGTCTCTACGCAAAGATGGTATTTGCATCGTGTTATCCCTTAGTCGCCTCTTACGACACCCACGGGAAGATAAGGGGTGGTGACACTTGTATTCTATGCCGTCAAGCACACGGCAATATATTCTAGGTATTAAAACGCATGGCGGCTGCGGCAAGCTGTATGACATAGGTAATATTAATTCAAGCCTAACCTACTGTCGCTAAAAAACATACAATATGTTCACTAGGTTCCCTTTATAATAAAGGCATCCACTCAGAAAGGATTTTTTATTATTCCACAATTCTAAGGACGAAATTAAAATTAAGTTAATTAATTAAAATTGAGTTGATAGTTTCTTGAAAATACCTTCAAAGCAGTTCTATAATATGCAGTTCTGTAATATGCCGTAAACAACGTAGAAAATGATTTATCACATTTTTTTTATAGACGCCTGTATCCCCGAAGGGGTAGGCAGAGTTGTAATATTACACCCACATTTCACCATGATTTTTTTAAGTCCAACGTAATAGGGGGGCGAGCGTATTGCCGTTACCGGGCACATCACCAGACTCCGAGCTGCTACTGAGAATTCGGAAAAACCCAGTAACACTTTTGCCCGACCCGGGAATCGTAGCCGCGACCTCCGATCAGTAGTCGCATACGCTATCCACTGGACCACGGAGGCAGTTTATCACAATTATCACGATTTATCCTTTAAGAATCCACAAATGCTAACTTGGTCACGCTGTAGTCATCCTAAGCAAAATGACACGAGCCCCAAAAACAAATTTGTCTCCATCAAAGAGTCCAATCGTTCGCTTCCAGTCTATAAATCGTGTCGTCACTTGACGGGTTACTTCTTTACGGTACATCTACAACTACTACCTATATTATTTTATTAACAAGCTTGAATATACAACAATTGAGTCAAAACAACTTTAATTAATAAGATATTAAGTAGGTCTTTGTAAACTCCACACTATGC
Organism: Euclidia mi; assembly: GCA_944739405.2. NCBI lineage: Eukaryota > Metazoa > Arthropoda > Insecta > Lepidoptera > Erebidae > Euclidia > Euclidia mi. Next base: position 63,519,091 of record OX123192.2, read on the forward strand.
TAGCGAATCTTATTGTCTAATCGCCAATATAACTTTGCTCTCTTTTCATGATATAGGTTCTTATTTCTATTGCATTAAAGTTGAAAATAGAACAATTTTTAGTTCATAAAAACGTATTTAATTGAGAAATTATATCAGTGTTTTAATACATACTTCATTTACTGTTCAAAAGTACAGAACGCATTCTTGTTACAATAGATTTAAGGTTGAATTTTGTTTAAAAAGCAGTTTACGGAAGATAAATATAAAGTTGTTAAAATGAATGAATGTTTTCGTTGTGGTCTGCTTGGCTAACTAAAAAATTCACGGTGAAGTGTGAGAGGCGATGAAGCGTGAGTTTTTATTTAGGACTTGAATGTGTACAAAGATTGTTTCATTCAAAATGTATGGACGACCCCGTTGAGTTCAAATTTGTGTCATAAATTTTGTTGTTTAAAGTCTCTTTTGGGTTGTAGGCTTTGTTTGATGATGTGGTGCTGAAATGTGACATATTTAGGCACTAGACTTCGTCCGCTGCTTCCTCCGCGTGGGGCTATTTTGCCACCTTAGGGAGCGAATTTCCAAATATCCTTTCTTAGTGCTCCCAAGGGCGTCGCCAGCCGATTGTCTAGGGAGGGGCAAGTACGCCAGCCGGTGGCCTAGGAGGGGGCAAGTTCATATGGAAAATGAGAAAACTATTGCGAAAAGTATAAATTGTAGGGGTTTTTTAATCTCTAGGGGGGGCAGCTGCCCCCATCTGCCCCCCCTTGGCGACGCCCATGAGTGCTCCCCTACATTCCGTAAGGCACATACTTGCCAAATTTCAGCTTTTTGCGCTCAGTGGTTCCAGCTGTACCACAGAATATATACAAGTACTAAAGTAGCTGTACGTTGTAAGTCTATCAGTAACGGTAATGTGTTATAAATGGTTTGTATAACTAGATACCGGACGACGCAGCAGGGGTAGGCCTCCCGCAAGGTGGACCGACGATCTGTTTAAGATCGCGGGAAGCGGTTGGATGCGGGCGGCTCAAGACCGGTCTGTGTGGAGAACCTGGGCGGAGGCCTATGCCCAGCAGTGGACGTCTCTAGGCTGACATGATGATGACGATGATGATGATGATGATGTATAACTAGATGGATATAATATGAATCTGTCAACAGATAACTGACAGCGAGATAACAGACTGCCGCGCAGAGGGTCTCGGGTTTGAACCCACGGCGCGCCTAGGGTTGCCAACCATCAATACATATAAATAAAATTGGAGTGTCTGTTTGTAATATTAAATAACCGCTTTTTACTATATGCATATAAATGTATACACGGTACATAATATACCGAAATGACTTTTTTTTTGGTTTGTCTACTGTCTGTCTGTTTGTTCCCGCCAATCTCTGGAACGGCTGGACCGATTTTGACGGGGCTTTCACTGGCGGATAACTGATGTACCAAGGAGTAACTTAGGCTATAAATTAATCGGCTACGCGAAGTAGTTCCCTTAGGACGCGGGTGAAACCGCGAGAAACAGCTAGTACTTTATTTTTTGTAATTATACTTTATACTTTTGCATACAAATAAAGTATATAAAAATACATTGTTTTCAACCTTTATTGTGATGTGTATAACAAAACACTATTTATGGGTACTTATACTTAAATTTAATAACGTCAGCTTAAAAAAGCTATTTCGAGTTATACATAAGTTTCAATGGATGATGGAAACGATTTAGACTTAAAGAGATCCGAAAGAAATTCACCAATGATGAAAAACAATTTTCACAGAAAAGTACGGTTGGCAAATGGCAATTTATACTTAAAAATGTATCTGATAGCTTACCAAATGTAAAAAAAATAATTATTATTTACTCTCCGTGCTCACCACTTCAGCTTTCACATAAAAATAATTTTCAGTAAGGAATGAGAGGGACGAGTAAAAAGAAATAGAATATCAATAAATTTTATTAAAAACGAATTGTTTATTTATTTAAATTTTGATTGTCAAACAAGCTCTGAAATATTCAAATATAGCAAAAAAAAAATTAGCATGTACTAAAAGCACACAAAAATAAATACCTTTTTAGGCAATTTAAACATACAATTTGAAAAATACTTTTTTCACCACAGCAGCTCAAACATGCCGCTTTTGCTGCGAGACAACAGTGAACAAAACGCGATTTTGATTCGAGCGTGAGGCAAAGGTGCTTTTTAATTTTTCAATCTTCACTGCCACGAATTGACATTGTTCAGCCACAAATTTGAAACATTCGAATTTTACTGTGCTCTGTCTCTTTCACATGCATATAAAAAGTGAGTGAAAAATAAACCCCTTCGAATTCGAAATTCGATTTTGGAATTCGACCTCAAAGAAAACACCTACGGTAACGCAAAAAAAAAAAGATATTTGTAAAAAAGAAATTAGGTACTTTTTTATATGTTATTGTTTACATGTTTAATTTATTATTGGATTTTAATAAAAATAAGTCTAATTGATAGTATAAAATTGGTATTTAACCGATACATTTTCATTTGAAATTACAACAATAATACATTTGAAAAATAAACATCAGGGACGCGGTATTAAAACGCGATTTTAAAAAAGTAGCGGGAATAAAAATTTCGCTGATGCTGATACAGTATAGCGTAACGTTTTAAATTATATTAATATATAAAATAATCTAAAAAGATAAGTGATGATGACTGTACTTTAACACTAGAAGAATTAAATTAACAAGTGATTAATGCAGAATTCAATCTATTCCTGTTCATTTCTGCCTCCTAAGTAATATGTGTTCTCACTGCTGTGGTGAAAAGTTATGTGTGCTACACGAGAGCAAAGTTTTTTGTATCTCGTGCTGTTGAGTCCCTCACCACGCTCATGATTCTAACTTTGATTCACTCGCTACGCTCGTGAATCAATCATAGAATCCTTCGCTGGCTCGGGACTCAAAATCAGCACTCGAAACAAAAAACAACTTTGCTCTCTTGTTGCACAAATAACTATTTCTACCAAATAATTTATTTTTGTCATATTAAAACCATCTAATACTTTAGTTTTGGCATAAAGAGTTGGCCACCCTCGCGCCCCTAACTTTTCGAAGTTATGTGCAAATTAAATTGTTGCTTGCGAAACGGTGAAAGATGCATCTTTAAGAAACCTACATGTCAGGGAATGTTCTCGCACTTGGCCAGCGTGGTGGACTATGGCCTAACCCACCTAAACCTTCTTATGATTATCAAACTATTTATAATATAAGTTCCTGATGCTTTGTATATAAGAAACACATAGCTGCCTATGTTGTTAGTTACGGTTACGGGTTCACCCGTTCTGATAAATAATGGGATTAGAATAGTGGAATAATTATAATTATTTTACTAAATTGGTATCAAATCAAATGTATGCAAGCGATATACAGGGAGTAAAAAGACCCTTAACGAAAACTGAAATCTCATGTTGTACCAATCAGTACGAACATTTTTTACTTCGGCACCATACCTGGGAAATTACTGGTTCAGGAGATATTGAGGCTGAAAGTTAGTATGGAATTTTTCTAATTAGGTACAAAATCGATGCATTTACCCCGCCAATATGTTCTTTACATGCCCTGTAGCCCCATGGATAAGTAGGTATTTCGAGCATTGCACGCGCGCGCTTTTAATTGTGGTTTAAAAATGTGAAAACTCGAAAAAAAATCGTTTTCCAGGTATTATTTTTGGTTAGTATGACTTGGCATGATGTCCACAACGAGTAGACTTCGGCTTGGTGATGGGTCTTGTGACATCCTGTATATATAGTACGACGTCTAGTTGCTATATATACCTATGTAAAAAAACTTGTAACTGGCCTTTTGCTACCATGTATTTTATTATAAAAATTGTTAGCCGTAAGATTTCCTGTAAAATAAAATAAAATATTGAGAAGAGGCCTGTGCTCAAGTAAGACAGACTGTAAACGACTCTAATGATGGTAATGATGCCATAAATATACCTACTTAAGTTAGTTACGCCCCAAGGGACTGTCGAACTATTCCTTTAAGTATACGCTATCCATCCTGCCTATCCTCTTTACGCAAGCGCGAAGTATATTCTCAGTGACAGGAAACATCTGCAAGTGGTATAACCGGACGATTATCCAATCAAAGAGTAGTGTCGCCGGTTTTAATAACGGACACATCAGATATGATGCACCCTTCCGGTGTAAACAAATAAAAAAGTTCGAAAGCCTCCTATAAAGGCTTAGCAAGTGAACCGAGGAAACTACATACCAAGAATATCTTACTTACTTACTTGTACTTTTTAGATGTAAGATTTCTGATGACTGCACGGTTGGCGTAGTGGTTTAAGCGGCCGCCTCGCCGCTTGTCACTGCGCGAGTGTTGTGGGTTCGATTCCCACACGAGACAACACTTTGTGTGATTCATAAATTGTTGTATCTAGTCTGGGTATTCATTGTGTCCGTTAGTTGTATGTTTGTAAAGTCCCTCGCTACACAGGATTTAGTCCTAATGCGGGAGTTGTCAATAAAAAACAAACAAAAAAGAAAAAGATTTCTGATAATGTTTATAAACATTTGTGTACAGTAAAGAGTAAGACAGTAATTAAAATAATATTCTGCTCTAGGCTTTTGGGTTGGGTGAATAAAAAAGGTGATCAGTCGTAAACGTATTAATATTTTTCTAATTGTATAAAGAACAATGGCAGAATTAGGTCTGGGTTTGTTGTGGCGAGCTTAAACTTCATATGAACAAAACAAATTGTTTATTTTTTCTAATATTTTTTATATTTTCACTTTGTCTCGATAAAGCCGGATTATTTTACGACGATAAAAAGCATTCCAATTGCTTACGAACTAGGTGCTTACTTTATTATTTGATTGTTGCCATAGACAATGGTGTGACAGGAATAGAAGTTTGACATTGATGCGTATCGATTATTAAATAAGTAATCGATATGATCGCCCGTTATAGGGTTGGTTTGGTTTAAAATATAATAATTAAAATACAGTTAATTAATTGTTAATCAACATCATATCAATAAGCTAATTCTTTTGTAGCAAAACAACTTTTAAATCAAATAAAAACGTCACAGCATCGTTTTAACGTTATATCGATTTCACATAAAATCGATTTAAAATGTGCAGCTCTGCTTTTGTCTTTGGCTGTGACAGGTAGATGCTACAGAATAGTTGTGCGTTTAGATGTCAATCTGACATAATGCCTTTGATAATTCAAACGTACCCACGTTGTTCATTCTTAACTAAACATTAAACACCGATATCTTCTTTTTCCGGCTTTCCCGAGTGAAAATATAATAATTTATAGACTCTGTTACTTACGCCGAATGTTTTGATATATTTTTTATTACTGAGCGCTTCAATTTAATTTCAGACATTTTGGTGTATGGAGATCTGCCATTGTCCTTTGATTGTCATTTTATAAATACACTTTTTATAATTGATTTTGTTATATATTTTAAATTTGCATGCCACTGCGTCGGCGAAACATGTGAAAATCAACTATATGTAACACCTTTAAACCATGTGTCTTGCAAATAAATTGATTTGAATTTAAAATAAACAGGCCGACAGATCGATAAACAGACAGATAAACGGACAGACGGATCGATAGACGATAATAATCATCATCCTCGTAGCGTTATCCCAGTTTCAATCTGGGGTCCGCTTACTAGTCTAACCGGATTTGGCTGAATATTAGCTTTTCTACAGAGCGACTGCCTGTCTGACCTCCGCAACCCGAAGGGATAGCGATATTCCATGGTTTAGACTAGTGTCAGTTTATTTAGAAGGTACTGACGCCCTGTAACGACTGTCAAAGATCATCATGACAACCGGGACCGACGGTTTAACGCGCTCTCCGAGGCACGGGACAAGCGATAATTAACAATTCAATACGCACATAACTCCGAAAAGTCATTGGTGCGCGCCGTGGATTTGAGCCCGATACCCTCTGCATGGCAGTCTGTTGGTATCTCCACTAGGTTATCGCTGCCTTAAATATAGACGATAATAATAATATACATTAAGTGAAAAACTGTTTGTTTGTTGATTTTGGTCAAAGAGACGAATGTAAATACTTGTATAGATTATACGATCCGCTATAGCAAACAGACTTAAAACTAAAATGTAAACTTCAAATTGGTTTGTAAGTTACTGAGATTAGCGCGCCTAAACTAACAATGTCGTCAGCTGTAAAATATAAGTACCTACAAAACCAGCTAGTTAGCAAAAAGCTTCTGAAGACCCGTAACAGTTTACCCACAAACCAAACCTATAGAACTACCTACTGCAACAAAATTTTACTACACACAAGATCAAACCCTCAACTGGCTGGTCATCGGTGACCGTTAAGTCGTCTTATGGTGTGGATACACTTACACATTCACCTGTAATGAGCATTCTTGCGAATGTTACAAAACAGAAAAACAAACGAGTGTTTTAGCGAGCATTCTTACAAACGTTCTGGCGAGCATTCTAGCGAATTGACAGTAAATTTCCTTCAACCTTTTTGTTGATTAGAGCGTTCGCTAGAATGATCGTGAACATGTTCGTAGCAATGTACGGCTCTGTTCCCCCAATCTACAAGATAATCACCCATTAGAGTGTTATTTTGAAGACAGAATCACAACCTTATCATTGTAACACTGTAGTATATCTAAAGGTGAGTATAGACTACAACATTTTCTCGAGCATTTCTGTGTAATGTAACGTTCTTATGAATGGTACAATACAGGCAAAGGCTCAGTTTCCAAAGCATTTCCATGTAATGTAACGTTCCTGCGAATGCTCGGCGTTGTTATGTTACGGGTAAATGCTCACAGCGAGTGTGCATTTACCAACATTTCGTTGTACCTTGTTTTCATTCTTCTTTTTTCATTCATTACTCGTGCAAAGGCTCGACGAAATGTTACACCAATATGCTCATTGGTTTGTACCTTTCGAACAACATAACAAAGAGGCGAGCGTGCTCGACGTTTAGTTCGTAAAAGGATGATACACTAGAACATATCACAGAGCGGCTCGTTGTTCTGTTACAAGTAAATGTTGTAGTCTATACTCACCTTTAGAATGTAATATTCTTTTGTAATGACATTATTATACATTTTTGTACCACTTGCATGTTCCATTGGGCAGAATATGCCGAAAGCAATATTATGTCAATTATGACATCTGTAATACCATATTCAAGCGAATAAATAATTTCATTTCATTTCGTTGTTTCAGTTCGACAAAACAAAAAACAGCGAATGTTCGTTGTTCTGTTACAAGGTAATATGCAGCTGTACCAACACCATTATATTTTATGTACGCCGTAAAACTATTGACAACTGAACAATAAATACTTAGTATGAACAACTAAGTTGTCAGACTGACAACTTAGTTGTTGGCCAACTACATGGATTATAGTCGTTGTTTTACCGTTAGTGATGTTGTTTTAGTGGAATTATGTAGCTTAGTTGCTGTTGCGATTTGGTGTAGCCATATTCAAATATGGCTTTGTAGGGACTAATTTATGGTATAAAAGAGATGCTGAGTTTTTGTGTCGATAAAGATACAGATAAAATGGCTCTAAACTGTGGAAGTATATTAGTATATACTTGCATAGCTCTGAGCCATTTAAAGATTTTAGACTCTTCATAATGACCGCCAAAGATATTCATGGCATTTGTATATTTAACAAATGGGCTCCTTTTTGGCTTATTGTTGACAAATGCAGGCGGTGCCGTGGGCAGAATATAGTTCTAAGCATTCTTGTAAGTGTTTAAACACACTAAGCCGAAATAACGCGACCGAAATTCAGCGTGATATTTTTATTTTTTATTTATAGACTCACGCCTGTATCCCCGAACGGATAGGCAGAGGTGTAATATTACACCCACATTTCACGATGAATTTTTTGGGCCCACGTAATAGGGGGCGACCGGGCGAGCCTATTGCCGTACCGGGCACATTACCAGACTCCGTGCTGCTACTGAGAATTTCCAGCGTGATTGCTTCTGTAATACCATTTCCATTAGTAACAACACAATTGCCGAAATTAAGTCACATTAGGGCTTACAACCGAGCTTCCGTCGAGCGTAAGTTCGGCTGGAAAGCAGCAATCATAGGCACCAACGATGCAGGAACACACACATCGATAACGTTCGGTATATTAAATTAAGACAAAGTTGCCATCGAATTCGATCGAGAGTTTATCAGTTGCTTAATTTACAAGACTACGCTCTGCAATATTAGCTGAATATGTCAGCACTCAATACAGCTACGTAACTTCGGTCGCGGAACTTCAGCATAGTGTGTTAAACATATATACTCATCTTGTTAAACTCTGTTCATGTCTCGTTAATCGTTTTGTTCAGTTTCGCGTTTCATATCGTAATTACTTTTACTGTGCTACATGCTCATAAGCACTTTGTTATTTTTTGTTCCGAAGAAATTTTATTTTTCCTCGCTTTAGTCACTTACTTTCTAGTAATTTCGTATTGTCTTTTAGTTTATTTATTTTGTATTTAAAAGTCGGAAATATGTAAATAATAGTCATCATTTCAGTATACAGATGTCCACTGCTGGACTTATAATAATGTAACTTTTCGGAAATATGATAAAGAATGAAAAAGCTTGGCCAGCCGAATTCAGCGGGTTGGGCGGGATACTTTTTAGGTCCAGTTTCGCCACCACCGGATACGCATTATCTGATCCAGATAAATTCAAAATTAGAACAAAATTTACTTGTTATCTGCACAAGTAGGTAATTTAATTTGATTTTTCTTTTTATGAACTCTTTCAGGTTTACACGGCCAATACACTTATAATAATAATAAAAAAAAATGTGTCTTTACATTTGAAAATCGCGCTACAATTACACGAAATGTCTAAAGCTTAAACGCAATTATTTAATCAATTAATGATAGCTAAAATAGCATCTTTAAGAAAAAGAAGACAACAAAACCTCCTGAAAACTGAAGATATATGAAGTCTTTCTAGATTATAGTCTATTCACCCGCCTTTGGCGGGTTGGTGCCCAGCAGTGGGACAGTTTATCTTTATTTCTGAGCCATACAACCCTTAAGTCCTACCCACCCTGAGCTTGTACACCTTAAATATACGGAGCACGTGCTATTAACGAGCGGACTGGTCCAAACCGTTATTTGACTTCAACTTGATGCTTAAGGATTTATAACAAGGTGATTACACTGGCGGACGGGATCAGGGATGCAGTGCGTCAATCATTTTATAAGGCAGTGTACTGACTATGGTAAAGTCACCGTGTATCAGAAAATTATAAATTTTAAGATATCTATACATTATAATTGGGTGTAACAGATGTAATCTACAGACTAGACTTGGCTTGCCGTTCGTAACAGATCGGCAAAGTTAAGCAACGCTCGCACAGGTCGCCGCTTGGATGGGTGACCGTGTGTGGCTTGTACGTCTGAGCGCTACCGTGCTTCGGAGGGCACGTAAAGCTGTCGGTCCTGATTCTTGTCTAAGGATAAGGATCGTTAGCCCATGTCGGAGGCCTTAGGGCGGTCTGAAAACCCCGACCCCAGAGTTGGCCACACACTCACAAGAAAAAAACAAAAATCTAAAAATATAGCTAGGGACAAATACCGTATTTTCTACAAAAAAACCCAAAAGAATGCCTGGTAGAAATTGCTTTCAGCATTTAAGGTCAGCAAGTTCCTAATGCAGGCACAAGGTCAATGAGGTTACCTAACCCTTCTCAAAGTAAAATGAGCCGAAAGGGGCAGTCTATAAAAAAGGATGATATTATTATTAAATTTTTATTTATTTTATTTATAGACTCACGCCTGTGTCCCCGAAGGGGTAGGCAGAGGTGTAATATTACACCCACATTTCGCAATGAATTTTTTAGGTCCCACGTAACAGGGGGCGAGCCTATTGCCGTACCGGGCACATTATCAGACTCCGTGCTGCTACTGAGAATTTCCTAACGAAAAAACCCAATAACACATTGCCCGGCCTGGGAATCGAACACGCAACCTCCCAATCCCATGCGCACATTGATGCCGCGAGACCAACGAGGCAGTAAAATTTAAGCGCAAAATTAAAACATATAATAAGATCTAGAGACAGTAAAAATGTCAAATAATTTGATGACTGTGATGCATGATCTAACACAGCTAAACACAACTGCAATGAAGGTCATAAAATACAACTAGAATCGAAACAAAAATCGTGGATGACATAAAGATTTTTCTCGTACGCTATACATATTTCACTACGCCATCTGTGCCGTAAAATGTTTTAACTAAGTATTTTATAACTTTCTTATGAGCGTGCATGCTCTTCACACAACTTTAAGTATATTATGTAAAACATTTAAACACACAAGATACCACGATGTTTTCCCTCACCGCTAAGCGAGCGATAATTAACTATTTAATACGCACATAACTTCGAAAACTTCGAGTTGCGTGGCTCGGTAATATTCTTGATAAATATGTTTATAAAATAGATACTTAATAGTTTCCATAGCGTGTACTTTAGTTAAGTATGAAATTAAATTATGTGGGAGATAATTTTACGTTTTGCATAAGGTAAGTGGTTTGGAAATTTGATTAAATATAAAGCAACATTTTAGATAATGATTTAAATTAAAGGCTAATGTAAGAAAGGTTTTATGACTGATTGAATCAGTGGTTTGCCTGGTAATAAGTAAATATTTAATGTGTCCCCCTGTAGAGCACGGGCCTCTTCTCATTATGAGAACGGTAAGGCCATAGTTCATCGTGGTGGCCAAGTGCTCGTTGGCAGGCTTCATTCAGGTGTCTTTCGAGAACATTATGAAGAACTGTCAGGTGATGTTTTCTTTCGCCGCTAACCATTTAATATGTACATTTCGAAAAATAAATGGCGCGCAGAGGGTCTAAACCCTCTGCATAGAAGCCCGTTTGATCGACCCTCCACTAGATTGTCAATGCTGTCATTAGCGAACCGATATTTGATTAATTGTCCGTGTGGTGACGGATTAAGAATACGGATTGTCACCACCCCATATCATCCCATGGGTGTCGTAAGAGCCGCCAGAGAACAGCACTGTAAGAGAAGGAAAACTTGATACAAACCCTATACCAACCCGTTTGGCCAGCGTGGTATAGTAGGCCAATTCCTCCTTTCAAAGGAGAGGCCTAGTCCAGCAGTGGACTGTTAAAGGTTGATGATGATGATGATGATTTGATTGATTAATTTTAAAGACCTCAAGATCAAAAAACCGAATACCGTATCGTTTTTCACGTGAAAGCTCAGTGACAGTCTAGACATGAAATAACTGCATGTGTATCACAATAGTAAATTTTGCAGCACAAGAATGAGTGATCTATCTTTACAATGACTACGACCAATAATGAATAATTTCTTCCCAATATTTACGACCAATAATTAATAATTTTCGACCAAAAATGAATTCTCGGATTATTCACGACCATTCTATTAATCATTTCTTCACAATATTCACGACCAAAAATGAATTCTCGGATTATTCACGACCAATCTGTGTGCTCTCGACGTTGTCCCGACTTGTACATCTGCAAGCTTTTTACTGCAACGGGGTGAATGTCCTGCGCTCTCGGCCTAATGTACGAAATTGTCTGTCTGTACGTCACAAGACTGTTATTAGCATATTATTTGGTGGAAAATAAAGAATTATGAACATCGATTGGTTTGTGATTATATCAATTTATTGGGAATAAGGAATTTGTTTTTTGAGAAACTTGAAGCGTAATTGAATTTTCGACACATGTATAGTATGGTTGGGTTATGCAATTAGAGTATTGATATTCCGCAAGCATTTCATTATTTGTTGTTGGTATTGCCCAGGGGACAAGTCCAGTATTTTCATTTGTCCATCTGGTTTAACAGAGAGTTCAAAAGGTACTGGGTGTTTTACCAACTTTTTTTTTCTTTTTTATGATAATAGGCGACAAACGAGCAGACGGATCGCCTGGTGGTAAGCAATTACCGACGCCCATGGACACAAGCAACACCACAGGAGTCACAATCGCGTTGCGGCCCCTTGGGGTTGGGAAAAGGGATAGGATGAAGAGTGGGATGAGGGAGAAGGAATAGGGGATAGGGCCTCCGGCACTCTATTCAGTAAGAATTGCATGAGGGAATGAGAAGTGGAAGAGGTAGCGGATAGCTTCACCTAATTCTTTTCTAGGATTGACAATGCATGAGACCTGCGTGGTTGGCAATTCTGAGGCTACAGATACGGTAAGCTGCTTACCGTATTTATTATTAATAATCTTTTTTTATGTTTATACCGTCACGTATTTTGAAAGGTAATGCAATCATCATGTTCATGATTGCCAAACTGTGTGCAATTTTTAAGACTGAAAAAACTTAACTACACTGCTCGAGTGGTGAACAAACTTTTACCTACTTATTTTTATATTTATCTATTTAAGGACTTCATTCACAATAATAGCAGGTACCACACGCTTTCCGTGTGGTGACGGATTAAGAATACGGAATGTCACCACCCCTTATCATCCCATGGGTGTCGTAAGAGCCGACAGAGGGAGCATATTATGCAGAGAACAGCACTGTAAGAGAAAGAAAACTTGATACAAACCCTATACCAATCCGTTTGGCAAGCGTGGCATAGTAGGCCAATTCCTCCTTTCAAAGGAGAGGCCTAGTCCAGCAGTGGACTGTTAAAGGCTGATGATAATGACCACACGGTAAGACTCAAATAAATTCACATTTGCACAACATAGTACCAAACCATCGAAAAAACCATTAGTGCCCAAAGAAATTCTCAAAGAACTAAATTCTAATCGAACCTGCACCTTTTTGCGGTAGCTAAAAATATCTTCAATCGAACTTACGGCAATAGTTTCATCAATTATGGACTCACAAAACATTAATGTTTTATACCGATGCGAACATAATCTTATAAAATAAATAATAGTGTGAAATTTAAAATTGCCAGTTTTAATAAAATTTTATTATGTGTTACGTAGGAATTTGCCGGCAAAAACTTCTTGACTATTATATTTCCATTTATTTTATGAATCTGAGTTCATTTTTATAGACGTTATGTAATGTTGTAAGTGTTATTGTAAATGTCAATAAACAGAAGGCAAGTTCAAGGCTACTATGAAGAGTAGGAAGTTGAGGATTTGATTCCTGAATAGAGACGATGTCCAGTATTTTTATTGATTTATGCGTGGTAATTACATATGCTGATTAATAATTTTTTTTATGGGTAACATCGTGATTTTTTGTATTATTGAGTCATCATCATCATCAGCCTTTAACAGTCCACTGCTAGACTAGGCCTCTCCTTTGAAAGGAGGAATTGGCCTACTATACCGCGCTGGCCAAACGGGTTGGTATAGGGTTTGTATCAAGTTTTCCTTCTCTTACAGTGCTGTTCTATGCATAATATGCTCCCTCTGTCGGCTCTTACGACACCCATGGGATGATATGGGGTGGTGACAATCTGTATTCTTAATGCGTCACCACACGGACAATTATTGAAGATGCCATTATTGAGTACTGTATATACAAAGAAATAAGACGGTTTGCTTCAAATCAATATTTTGGCAACTTTTGACAGCCCGAATTGTGATGTCCTCTAAGCAGGTTTTGATTATAATTTACGAGTACAAATTGTTCTTTCGATTATAGGTTCTTTTTGTCCGTCTGATGAATGACAGTAAAATCCCACGCCATCAATCAGAGCAGTTAAAAAAATCAAAAGTAGTACCTGAAAAGTTTAGAGTAAGCTCTGTTAAGATTCCCTTAGGTTCTTCATTGCTTCGGGGTCGCGGTAGTAATGCTAACGTAGAGCCCGTGACCCCGCCATGCAATGGGATCGGATAGAGGAACACCATGGTGGTTTTAGTGGGTAGTCCCGGCGCTTCTCGTCGGGAAGTCACCAGTGGCGGCTCGTTCAAAGGAGCGCTGGAGCAGTGAACTCCCAAAATTATAAAATTATACAACTCATATAAACTTATTCTATAAACATGCTCAATATTTTAATACACACCTATTCTCTTCTCTATAATGCATATCTACAAATAATTATTTGACTACTAAACTGTTTATCATAATTTTGTGATTTGTCAACACTCTTGAAACATACATAGGTATTTTTGTTGAGTGGAGCCTGGAGCGCTCATAACAGCGCTCTTAGTTGACGAAAGCTTAGTACAACGCTTAATACTGAAACGTAATGAGTGCGAAAGAGAGAGCTTTCTATGCGCTGGGCGCGTGAGACAAAAGATTTGTATGAGAAATAAGGCAAATACGGAGCGGCGCTCCTGGCTAGCTTGACGAGGTGCGCATGCGCGAATATATTACCCGACTAAATTATATGACCATTTGTCACGAAGAAAAATAAAACGTGTGCGCCGTTTGTTTTTAATAGTGTTTTGCCGGTATCATTTGAATGTAAACAAAAGTAAAACATTTATCTGCAAACGTTGGTAATTAGAAAAGGATTGGTGTTTAAAATATAGTTAATTGTATGTACATACATACATACAAAACTTTTGAAAACAACCAATATGATAAAACGCTTTGGTTATGTGGTTGCGAAAATGCGAAGGAAGTAAGAAGCGGTTTTGTTTTCCGTGTATTTTGTTTAGTGGCGCCGGAGTTGATACTGCGTGGATTGTTCGGGTAGGTACCTATCGATGATTTAGCACATCTTACTATTAATTGTAAAAGCATTCACAAAATATATTGTAAGCAGTTTCATCTTCTTTTTAGTGAACACCCAATATAATCTTTCACGAGCCGCCTCTGGAAGTCACCACACTCTCCCTAGGCTGAGCCCCTTTAGGGACCCAGCCTGGAGGGGTAAGTCCGTGAATTGTTTGGTTTCCATCATGAGTCATAAAAAAAGGTTCTTCATTGCTTTCAACAGCTTCGTTCTTCCTGCTCTGATCCAACGAGCTACGATGATCTTCATTTTCAAATCTTTCCAGATGAATCAGAACAGCACTTAATAGACCGGACACTCTTAGCACCTGATAATCTTAATTGCCGACACATACATGACCCTACGCACTAACAAAACTGACTTATTACCAGTTCAATCGTGATCCTTGTCACGACTGAGCACTTTCATCCCGTTATCCCTGATAGTCTAATTTGTTGGCTGCCAACAAGTTTGTAGCGTATCAAAATCGGCCTGTTCAACGGTTATTTTATTAATAAAAACTAAGCAACACCCGGACGGTATGCGGCTCAAGATGTATCTAGGCTGAAGTGCTAGCTAGTTTAATTTCTTCCTGGATAAACATAAAAGTGTGGTGCAAGTTATGAGAGATGGCGGTGTGAAAATGGTAAGATTGTTATAGCGTTTTTTAAGTCTCTCTGAAGCTTTTACCTAAGAATTCAACATCACGGTAACCAGATGGAACCGCGATATATTATTTCGAAGAGACTTCATATGTATTCGTCATCGATCTTCATGACAGACGGTAGGAAAAAAGGGGAAAGTCGAGGTGCAAGTGACAAGTGGCACACACACAATTTTAAGGACTACTAGTTCCTCAAAATGATGTTTATACCAGATAAGTTATGGATTATATCCTAGTCACTGCCTACCAGAAGGAAGAGGAGACGGAAAAGAAACTAGCTGGATGGCGAACGAGGAAGTGATTAGACTTCTGGAATTTAACTATATTAGTAATAACCACTGTTTTTAAGTGTTGGTAAGACGGACACTGAATATTTTAAATTCGTTCAACAATTTTTCCATTTTAACGTTACAGTTTTTCTTCGATATTTTTTGTATAAAAAATGGTGTTATTATAGTTATTTAATGGAACTGGTGGTTTTTAATTGGTTTGAGGGTAATGAATTTATAACTGATGTAAAATATGAGGTCATAGAGCAATTAATAATGCTTGCAGGATCTGGTTCACATACTTTTTTAATTACGAATCGAATTGCACGATTCATTAACAGTTTCTCAAAAATGTTGCGAGGAATTTACAGAGTTGGGCAATATAGTTTTTAAAAGATATTGCAGCTTTAAGGGTTATTGCTGAGTCACACTAATTTTTTTTTTTTGCAGTAAATGAAATTATTGTTGTGTGGCTCATATCCATCATATCCATACCATCACGAATCAGCATGGACACAGTGTGTGTGGATGTGTCATCCATTTTAGAACAATTTGTGTTGAACACAAGACTCTTTATCCCGTGTGGAATATATAAGAAGCGTTGGTCTCGCGGCGTAAATGTGCGCGTGGGATTAGGAGGTCTCGGGTTCGATTCCCGGGTCGGGCAGAGTGTTATTGGGTTTATCCGTTAGGAAATTCTCAGTAGCAGCACGGAGTCTGGTAATGTACCCGGTACGGCAATAAGCTCGCTCCCTATTACGTGGGACCTAAAAATTCATGGCGAAATGTGGGTGTAATATTACACCTCTGCCTACCCCTTCGGGGATACAGGCGTGAAATTAAAGTAAAGAAATAATACTATATCTTCTGGGATTATTTTTATACAACGAACAATTTTATATATAATAAATATATTTTATACTTGAAATAAATAATGCATCATATAATTTTCATGAAATACATTGTTATATACTTTTTGAATGGATGGCTGTTTGTTGCTGTATTGAAGAACAATTTAACACTACCGAGCGTCGAAGACGAGACAAGTTTATTCAAGACAAAAATCATCCGGTCATGTCGGTATAAACACTGGCCTGGTGGCCTACGATATCAAAGTTGAAAGCACTCTCACGAAATAAAGAATGAGAAAAGCACAAAATGAAAACTCTACTACCCTTCTACTCGCTACCGCATATGTGACAATCGCTACCGCTTATTAACCCGCTGTGACTTATGCCTTGTGGCACACAACATAGCACTACTTGCAATTGATTGGGACGAGTGTAACACCGAGTTAATTTCAGCCTCATTTAACGGTATCGCTCCCTAGAAGGCTTTCATCTTTAATTGCTGCAAGTAAACCTCTATAGAAGCACTATAGAAGAGCTTTGTTAGCTTGCTTTAGTAATTTAGACTTTGTAATTATATGTTAAGGTAGATTTTAGGTTGGTATTAGGTTTTGGTGGTTTGGTGGCAGTGTCGTCAGTTAGTGTTGTTGTCCATAGTGAAGTCTTGATTCTTGGATATTTGGAGTATAGATGAATTGTTTTATGTATTTTCTATGAAAGCGTTACTAGTACGAGTGCTCAATTGTGTTTACGATGGTGTAGTTAGAATTTGTTTAGAAGAAGTTTGATTCGTTGCATTGCAGTTGAAAATCTCGATTTCGGCTGAGAACTGTTTCGTATTGAAATAATTTATTCTAAGCTTCCGTTTCTGCTCTGTTTCTAAGTGTGTTTTTTTTGAGGGAAAGCAAAAAACGAATATTGAAAACAACAACGTTCTTTGAAGAAAGAAAATAAACTTCTTTTGAGTCGAACATTGATATTTGTTAATAGTGAAGTGAAGTAAAACGAGCACTTGGCTAGCGTGGTGGCCTAATAATGTATATATAGACTCACGCCTATATCCCCGAAGGGGTAGGCAGAGGTGTAATATTACACGCACATTTCGCCATGAATTTTTAGGTCCCACGTAATAGGGGGCGAGCCTATTACCGTTACCGGGCACATCACCAGACTCCGCGCTGCTAAAGGTCTCATACTAAGACGCCGAGGAATTATTGATCAGACTAGCTAATATTTTTTTTTTCCACTCTTTGTTGCTTAGCAACAAACACTTGACGACCAATTATCATTAAAGATCGCTTAAGGTCACTTGGCAAACATTTATAGCACTTAAACCAGTCTACAATAAAAAAAAACCTCGAGTATTCTGACAACTAGTCTAAGTACCGTTCTGTACTGTACTTTATATAACATAGGAAAGGTCAAACACATTCGTTTTATACAGGGTGATCTTTAAAGTAATTGGTGAATTAAATTGAAAGTAAATTGAACTACGCTTTTAGTATATTACAGGCTGGTGGTTTATACTTTTAGTTTAGTTAATTATAGTCAGTTATTGTGAAAATATTCCTACAATATATGCTATTACAATGAACAAGCTATTTGATTGCGAAGTCTCATCCAAATTTGTTCAGTAGTTCTGCGTTAAAGAGTACTTATATCATTATTACAAATGTACTTTTAGCGTTGTTAAAGACGTAACCTTATTTTACATAATTTATCTTAAAATAAAATGAAGAAAGTTATTAAAATATTATTTACCTTACAAACAGAACCAAATTGTAGATTTTCTTCCGTTGAGTTTGAATCTAAAACAAAAACGATATTGCCGTTAAAACTATAATCAAAATATTTTCAAACTTAGTTGGATGTCTAGAAAAAAATAAAAAAAATAAAACCATCCAACCTCGTATGGTTCTGAATCCCGTGGGAATTTCGGCAAATCTTTCCTTAGTGCAACTCTAGGGTTCCCAAAGAACATGCCTAATTTTATCGTGGATGGGAATCGATCACGAATCATTATCCGCGAATTCACTACCTCTGTCATCGCAATCAAGGCCACTTACCACTGGGCCAACAAACCAGTCAATCTGTATTTGTGTGATAGGCAAACAAAACCGCAGCTACCTCTAGTATAGCAATACGTTATGCTAATAATACATAACATCTAATCGATCGTGTAATGCGCTGTAACGGATAACTGGATGTGCGTCCGTGCGTGTAGCACACTTACCGAGTAGACTGTAGGTAGTGGGTACGTACCTTGGTCGTGCAAGTTATGTACACAATGTTTTGTTAAGATCAAAAATAATTTATTTATCGAGAGATTTTTGATTCTGTCAAAACTTAGACCAAAACTAAAATAAATTTCATCTTGATATTAACACAACTGGGCAAAGAAGAGATTTAGAGACAGATATTTGTGTAAAGTTATTTGACCACTTTAATTACGGTGTTATATTTTGTTAAAATACCTTCAAGTAGTATATTTGTTCTTATATATTTGTTAAGTTCAGGCCGTCGGTTTTGGTTGATAGACGTGTGACCTGCAGCCCAATTCTCCTAAATAAATATAGTTTCGATATCATGCCAGTGTCATACTTACGTCACAAAAAGCGTATTCTTCTAAATTATCTGATAGTTGAACGAAGTTGTAACGAGATCGTAAATTGAAACAAGTGTCAAAATATGTATTAATGACAAACTGTTTATTTCAATTTATACGATAATGACAGTAGGTTATCAGAATATCGCTTCTGAGTCTATTCAAAATATAATATCAATGTAATATAACAATAGGAGAATTGGCCCCCTGGTCACAAAAATCCTGTGACTCAAAATGCATGTAAAGCTAGATTATTAGTTTATCTTTTTTATACAGTCTCTGTCCGATCCCGTGAAAATTTCGGCAAATCCTTCCACAGGAGAGCTTTTTTAGTGATTCCTATGGTCTACAAAAAACACGCATACCAAATTTCTGCTGCCTGCGCCCAATAAATTTGACTGCCGCTTGTCTGTCAGTCAATAACGGAGAATTTTATATATGTAGTAATATAGTTAATTTAACTCATGTGTCAATGTTTACAGTCACGAAATTCAATATTTAAATAACATAATTATGAGGTAAACTGAGTTTTCCAACGTAATTTTTAAATACTGCCTCCGTGGTTCAGTGGATAGCATATGGGACTGCTGATCGGAGGGCCCGGGTTCGATTCCCGGGTCATGGGCAAAAGTGTTACTGGTTTTTTCCGAATTCTCAGTAGCAGCCCGAAGTCTGGTGATGTGCCCAGTAATGGCAATAGGCTCGCCCCCTATTACGTGGGACCTAAAAATTCATGGCGAAATGTGGGTGTAATATTACACCTCTGCCTACCCCTTCGGAGAAACAGGCGTGAGTCTATAAAAATATTTTCAAATGAGACAATTGAGACTCTATATAAAAATATTGGTATATGAACAAATCACTAATATAAAACCCCATACAAAAGACATCAACGCGTTCATCATCTCTACACCAAGGTACCACCATTGATGTACGAAGATTACAGCCCATTTAACACATGTGGTGATACATCACTGTGGTAGGTAGGTAGGTATGTCGAGTTGTTGTGACCTCCCGCCTACATATCGGTCACTGTCTCATTAACGGGGTGTTATGTGTGGCCCAAGGTAGAAGCGATCGCAGATTTGTTTTTTGCATTTATTTTTCGGTTTCATTTTATTTAATTTTCTAGTTAAGGAGACAGTTAACTTATTGGTTTTTGATACACAGTTTTAGAAACAATTTATAAAACAAGCAGGTGGTTTACATGTTTCATCAAAGAGTAAAGTTACTATTTTGTTTTATTCTTTCAGATGTTTTTATTTATGTCTTTGACAGTTAACAATATACGCCGGCCTTCTGGGTATATTAATATTGTTGCTATTTTGATAGGATATAGCGCATAAATTTTATTTTATTTAAAGCATGCCAGCCAAGCTATTATTCTGATATTGGCTCCTCATTTCTAATAACGCTAAGTTTTAGTCGCCCTAGCAGTTATGCTAATGGTTTTGAATAATTTTTTTTTAAAGATAACTCTCTCATTAGGAATAAATCCTGTGCCGCGGGAGACTTTACAAACATAGAACTAACGGACACAATGAACACACAGACTCGAAACAACAATTTATGAATCCCACAAAGTGTTGTCTCATGTGAGAATCGAACCCACAACACCCGCGCAGTGTCAAGCAGTGAGGCGGCCGCTTAAACCACTACGCCAACCGTGCAGTCAAAATTCGTGGTTCTTTGTCAACCACGTGACATATCGAAGGCGTATGCCAGTTCCACATCTTTTTGAACTCAGCAAATATCGAAGTTGAATGTTGCTTCACTAGGCCCTCTCGTCTGGGGTAACGCTAGGACGATGACGATCTAACCCCGCTATCCACTCACCACTTGCACCGTCACCAGTTCAAAGGCCTGGTCAAGTGTCCGAGTGTTGACGTAACCTCGGCCATTACGAAACTATGTGCGAAGCGCTAAATGTCGCACCAAATTACACCGTACCCTTGATTCATGACCGCTGCGCTGTGATACAACGGTACTGTGGACTCTACTGCGAATATCTAACGGCTCAGTGGCGTAGTATAAGCGACTGCTACGCCGAAGCTTTCGGATTCGAATCCAGATCAAGTCAAAAATTTGTACGTGTTCATGGATTTTTGTCTTGGTTCGAGTTTATTTTTTGTCTTTATATGATATATAATTATGTATTTACAAAAAAAAGTATAATACTCATAGTACAAACCATAGATTATACAGATATACTGGGTACAAACTCAGATTACTTTGGGATATAGGGTCGAATTCGGAGTTATATTATAATTATGTTTCCAAGCCAATATAATTAACTGCAAACAATATAAGCAACTGCTACAATGATAAGATGTGCCAGGTTTCAGAATCAACTTATCAGTTACACTGTTCCCGAAAACCGTCATTTAGGTGTCGGGATAGTGCAAAATTATTTTTTTAATGTAAAAAAAGAACAAAATATCAGATCCACTGTCAATCGTAACACGCCTTGGTCACAGCATGATAGTCATCACGTAACCACGGTTGTTGTGACCGATGCCGAAATGTACGCCCAATCATCATTATCATCGTCATATCAGCCGAAAGACGTCCACTGCTGGACATAGGCCTTCCCCAAGGCTCTCCACACAGACCTATTTTCGGCATCAATCTGCTGCCCGCGATACCAACAAGGTCATCGGTCCACCTTGTCTGGGCTAATCACATTCATATTAAATCAATATCTAAATTAAGGCATATTACATAAATATTAGCATAAGATTCGTTAATACGATCATAATACACTTCTAAAAATATCATCATCAAAACGTGTTTCATTCAACAAAAAGGCGCAAAACACCTTAGATTTTTTACTTTACATAACGAGTAGGTACACAAATATCGCAACAGTCCTACATAAGAATAGATATTTATATCTAAAGTAAATTTCGCAACGTCAATGTCAAGCGAAGCCGCGGGAGGCTCGTAGTTAATAATAGATAACTATACAAGCGTGTTGAGCAACCGAACAGTTATTGACGAAGTGACAATTGATTGTAAGGACGGCGCCAGACATATCACCCGTCCCGGTTAACACGACTGTTGAACACGACTCAGTTTATTACTGAACTTCTGTGCATGCTAAATTGACATAGTCGCTTACCTCGTACTTTACCGAGCGCGCTAAGCAAGCTGCTCCTGCTTTTATAAAGATCTTTGAAAAATGCTCTTTAGAAAAGCTGGAAAGCTATCCAATTAAGCTTACTCAAAAACTAAACTCTGTTCGATAAAAAAACAGTTTGGATGGCAATTGAGGTAGCAATAAAATCATGATGATATTGTATACAAGTGGATAAAATATAACACCTCGTCAGTGTCAAGTAAATCCGCGGGTGGCTTGTTATCAATAACAGATAAATATGCGAACCTGCTGAGCAATCAATATGTTATTGACGGAATGACGATCGGTTGTATGGCTGATGTCACATCACTCGCGAATCATCGCCTGTAATAATTCAATAACTGTCATTTATAATAGCTCAGTATTGAGTACCGTATTTGATAAAAACATTTCGTAACATCATTGTCAAGTGACGCACAGATAACGCCTATACGGGTATGGCGTGTACAAGTAGCGGTTTCAAATAATCGAAATAATTTCAAACACGAACAACAAACATCCTGCGACGTTCGCCGTTCGGCATAGTTCGTCGAATGTCTGTAACCGCCTTATGTTTGGCAATTCAATCATTGTTACAAGAGGACAATTGAAATGCCAGCGTTTGAGATGACGTTTAAGAATGTGTTATGGCTTTAAGCATTATGCGAGGACTTACGTATTTCTAAGCGATTTCTAAGAAAAGCAAGGTAATATTTATTTATTTATGCCTCTTGGAGCGCATCTTTAAGGTACCGATTGAATATCATTGTGAGTATGCGTCTGTAATCTTTAGTTAGAATATGTCTGGGAGCGCCTTGTCTTGTTTGTATAAATGCGCATGTTAAGTTGGAAAATAATTGCACCGATTTGCATGTAGTTTTTATCGTTCGACTAGTAAGCGGACCCTGGCTTCAGTGCGAAAGTCTTGCAACGTAACTAATATAGCGTTGATGATAATAGTTTTTGATTATTTTTATATACGGGCGTTATTTGAGTCAATTGTCTTACATCAGTTGTGGTCATTTTTCCCCGACACCATTTCACATAAATTGGTGGATAGGAAAAGTTATATCGTTTAACATAGTGATCGTATACAAATTATGATAACATGCATTATGATATTGGGGGAAATACACACACGTACAAGTCAGAATTTTCTTAGAAAACCTTCGTATTTGAGCAATAATTCTAGAAGCCTGTGGTCTAGTGAAACATATTTGACTTAGTTATTCACGTTTGTTTAAGGACGCTGCCGATTAGAAGAATTCTGAATGGTTGGTTTGTATTCTATATAGTATAGTTATGTAATATTTAAATAGGTTCTGTTAGAATTTGTGCGTAGACTTAATTTACTTTTTTGGCGATTTTGTCATCATTCGATTGGCACATTAATACCCAATGGTATAGCAGTAGCATTGTCCTGAGTGTTGTGGGTTCGATCCCTCATGGAACAACATTTGTGTTTCGAGTTTAGGTGTTTTAATTGTTCGTTGTTTGCGATACTTGCGGGATTATTCCTAGAGTGAGCTCCCATACTAGGCATATCTCTCTAGAAATTATATATGTACTGAACTTTTAAGAATGAAACCCAAATGAAACACGATTTTTCATATACGGATCTGAGCAACGATTATGACATATAACGCATATTGACCCGACTAATCTGAGTTCCAAATCACGTCCCCGCGTCATGGGGTCTCATTCCTTAGAACGTTTTCCGTCATTCTTAACTCTCTCAACAGATGGCTTTACTAGTATCGATTGTTATTGATGATTTCATGCATAAATGATAAATAAGAAAAGAAAGTTCTAAAATATGATATTTATTAATTAAAAAATCCCTTTATTACGATTAAATAAAAAAATGAAACATTTAATTGAATATGAATATTTTTGAAAAATATGATGTGCACTTCGTTGCTCTGGTGGCCAAAATACGTACTAGCTTGTAGTAAAACGTTACAATGAGTTAACTTTCACTCGGCATTCATAGATGGCGCTTTTACGTATGTATATATTTATTTTTATTTAATTTGGTATTAATCTGTAGATGGTAAAATAAATAAATATTTATTAAATAAACATCAAATATTTGAAAAAGTAAGATATTATGTTAACCAATGAACGGCCATGAGCATTTATTTTAAAAAGTACCTGTATAGGTACCTAGTCGAGCGATTGCGTTTTGTTTTTACATTTAAGTACGTAAAAGTAGTGTAATTTAAATTTTATACATAATAAAAACTTACTGTGTTTGTAGTAGTATTATATAATAAATTTTCATAAATTATGTTAATCAATATGCGTCTTACATTTACCTACCTATAGTCTGGTCAAGATACGAAAAAATAAAATGTAAACAAACCATAAAATGGTTCTTTTAATGTCGCCTTCGCAACAAAAGTAGATTTAAGTTAAATACTCCAAGCGAAAGATGCAGTTAGTTTTACAAAAATACGCCTGTCCCTTCAATTCATAAATGATACTGTATATTTTTTACCTTTTATTTTTTTCGTAGGTATCTTGAACAGACAATAGCAACTAATAAACAGTTGATGTTGAGTATGTTGTAAATCAAGCTAATGAAAAAAACAAAACGCATTTTTAAACTTTGATAGCCGACTTCTCTAGAAGTCTAGAACTCATTCGCTTGGTTGCTGATAGGTATAGTATTAAATTTATCTATGCCGATAGTCATGACTTCATGAGTCGCACAATTGCAAAATCGCGTGCCAAGTATACCAAGTGCGTCTCTATAAAAATACCAGGGTCGAAAACCAGGTATCAATATACTTGCAAGTTTTTGGGCACTCGAGTATAGAAAACTTCGTGTGACGCCCTGGTAATGCAAGTTTGTATTGAAAAATAAACCTTATCTTAATATGAGTAAGGATGTTTATCGCAAAATTTGGTAATGGACTTTTCTAAATACTTTCATGGAAATTTATTCCTTACTACCATATATTTAAGGAACTTTGTCGCGCAAAACCTTGCAATTTTTATATTCCTGAGTACTCAAAATACTTTCAAGTATTTTAGTGTTTTGTGCGATAAAGTTCCGTAAATGTATGGCAGTAAGGAATATTATTTCATAAAAGTATCTGTAGGGTAAATACGCCATACGTCGGCCCCTCCCCAAACTTCGGCCGTCTGCACATTTTCGGCTTGCGTTCATTTAAAACGTATTGAAGTTACAAATTTGCCACTCGAATTACAATCTTAGTTCATAATCTATATGTACAACCGTTACTTTCCGATTACGTTACACACTCTTCGCACACTGAGCGTCAGTAGCGATTGCGCCGTCGAAGCGTCAATTTCATATTTAAAGCACAGATATGAGAATTAGTCAGATGGAACGCGCGGCACAGTTGCGTGCGGCCACTAAAGCAAATACAAAATTGAAAAGCGAATACAAACTCGTCTCAGTGCGCTACGAAGCATCGTACAGTTCACGCGTCACGATCACTTCAACTTTTAAATTCTCAAAATGCCGTCTTGTGTTCTTAAACACTGTAAAAGTTGTTCCTAAAAACAAAAACAGGAAAATGGAATATCTTTTCACAGGTAACTATTGATAATTTGACTGTTTCCTAATTTAATTTCGATAAAATTCGTATTTGTGCTAGAAATATGTAAGTGTTGCCAGTTTTTGTCGACGCCGTTCTGCCTGAATTAGGGAAAATGCACTTGTCAATTGATTATGTGATAATGATTGTCATGTTAATGAAAAATACATTACCGTATTATAAAAGTATATTGTAGATATATCTTTTTTCTCATAAATATAGTAATAGAATTTCAATTTCCATTAGTATATACCTTACATTATATTGTTTTGAGTTCGATCCCCAAACGATATCCTAATATTCGTGTACACCCTGCTACTCGTCAAGCTTATACACTTTGTCCTTTGCACCGTTCTTATGACGTAAAGAATAAGTATCAAAATCGTACAGCAACTGTTTAGCTTGACTTGGCGCCGTGTGTACATACATACTTATGGCGTTGGGAATAAGTATCAAAATCGTACAGCAACTGTTTAGCTTAACTTGGCGCCGTGTGTACATACATACTTATGGCGTAAGGAATAAGTATCAAAATCGTACAGCAACTGTTTAGCTTGACTTGGCGCCGTGTGTACATACATACTTATGGCGTAGGGAATAAGTATCAAAATCGTACAGCAACTGTTTAGCTTGACTTGGTGCCGTGTGTACATACATACTATTTATTTCTCAACTTATCGACGCCAGCGGCTTCGCATGCACATATTTTTTTATTTCTCGTTTTGCCCGATCCCGTGGGAATTTCGAGAAATCCCGTCTTGGTGCATCCCTACGGTTCCCAAGAAACATACATGCTAAATTTCAGCTTCATGCGCCGAGTAGTTTCGGCTGTAGCTTGTCTGTCAGTCAGTCAGTAACGCAAGGATTTTATATACACACATCAACAAAGTCTAGGGATATCTTAATCCTAAATTATTTACGAGTTTATAGTTTAGAACCTTGTTAGTTTCCACAAAAAGTTTATTTACAGATTAAAACCTTTAATTCTATTTTCAAAATTTGAACATGGAAAGAAAAAAAACAAAATAATAAACAAAATATGGCGGCAAATTTGCTAGTAATTCGTTACATTAAAGAAAGTTAAAACTGTTTTATTATAATTATTAATGAAAAGGGTTTTTAATTGTTTTTCTTTTTTAATTTAACGTGACGTACGAACTTTAAAAGTCATGTCACGTCGTCATTTGAGTCGAGATGAAATGTTACGAGCCGTGGGCATGTTAGAAATTGGTGCAATTCAACGCGTCGTTGCTGAGGCCCTACATACCAGTCAAAATGTGATATCAAGGTTGTGGTCACGTTATCGCAGTACTGGAGATGTGGCCGAACAGCACACAGGTAGATATCGTGTTACTACGCAGAGACAGGATCGATTTCTCCAAATGACCGCCAGAAGACAACCCAATATCACAGCGCTGCAACTAGTGCAAAGGCTCCAGGAGGACCACCAGCTGCTGGTAAGCGACCAAACCGTGCGAAGAAGGTTACATGAAGTTGATCTTCATGCTCGAAGACCATTGCGTGTTCCAGCATTGCGACGTGGCAATCGCGGTCGGCGGCTTTCGTGGGCTCGGGAGCATTTACCATGGAGTGACGAACAATGGTCTTTGGTGCTGTTCACCGATGAGTCCCGGTTTGGGTTTCACCCGGATTCACGAAGAACACGCGTTTGGAGAGCTCCAGGGAGAGTTAGCCGTCTACGGCACCCTCAGGAGGTCCACCCATACCAAGGCGGGACAATCATGGTGTGGGCAGGAATTCGTCTTGGCGGACGAACCCAACTCGTTTGGATCCAAGGCAGCATGACTGCACAAAAATACCACGAGGAGGTAGTAGAGCCCGTTATTGTCCCACACAGAACTCAAATAGGCCATGAATTTCTACTCATGCACGATAATGCTCCTTGCCATACGGCGCGGCTGGTATCGACCGCTCTCCGAGAGCACGATATTCAAGTTTTGGATTGGCCTGCACAGTCGCCAGACTTAAATCCTATCGAGCATGCCTGGGACATGTTACAACGAAAAGCTTTGAGAGATTTTCCACCAAATTTGACGACTGAACAACAACTTTACGAACACTTGCAAAGGACATGGGACCTCATACCGCAGCAAGACATTGACAATTTAATTTTAAGTATTAACAATCGATGTCGATGTGTAATCAATGTAAGAGGTGGCAACACTGATTATTAATGATTAGATTTTACAAGATTTTTTCCATTTTTATTAAAATTAATAGTTTTTTAAGAAGAAATGTTTGTTGTTATCATACTAATTTTCCATGATGATTAAAAAAATTAATTTTTTTATTTAAAACAAAAAAAAACACGAAATGTTTTTTATTTTTATTAAAGACCTTAAAATAATCTATGATTCTTCTATTTACTGTATCAGAAAATTCTTCATAGATTTTTAGATATTTGATGAAATATAAAATATCTCTAGACTTTGTTGATGTGTGTATACAGATTTACGAAGTAGTTAAAACTTAACTCGGTACCTACATTTAAGAAATGTATTTATAAAAGCATTAATTAAATCCATGGTAAATTCTTCAAAACCGCAAATGAATATAAGAATATTACATAACTATATGCAAAATACTGGGAGATTATTCATAATCTGGCAACTTTTTACATACATAGACGCGCGTGTCCGTACAGTGCCAGTCGCCAAAGGTCACGCACACATAGCTGTCAACGTGCCACGCTTAGTTGGACGAATGCGCTCTATCTGATACTAATTCTCATATCTGTGATTTAAAGTACCTTACTTGCTGTGAATACCCACACTTCGGGGATTGATATTAGAACGGTCAGACATTCCTTTTTTATTGTTTTAAGCATTATTATTAGTAATTAGTGATTTTTACTATATTTTGAGATAGATTTTTCAATGTTTAACGTATTGTTTTAAGGGAAAATAGGAGGCCGCCAATAGAATACCAATTTTGAATTAAAACCGGATTCTCGGCTGTGGCCGACTAAAAGTAAATGCAGTCTGTTTTATAATTTCCAATTGTACTAATTCCATTGCCTTAATAAGAAAATTTGCAACGCATATAGGCAAATAAATCTATTTTACGTTTAATCGCCAAATACCGGCCGGGGTGATATTAGTTGAATCTCGATAAATAATGTACACAAAATAGAGGCTGGCTTTAGACACATTAAAGATCGTAATGTCGACCAGCCTCGAATTCGAGCCCAACTATACAGGCTGATTACTTTTCTTATTTTCTCAAAATTAAATATTTATTATACGTTTATTTATTTATAATATAAAGAGTTAAGTTTAAATGTAGGAGTTGATATTATTGAAAACATTTATATTAGCTTATTATGGTATGGAAATATAAGATATAAATTGCTCTTTGGAACTTGCTACCTTAACCCATGTTAATTACGTAGCTTAAAAATATAAATATATTCAATAATGATACTCTGGGCCAAAAATGGTATGAATTATTTTTGAAAAGATATCCAGAACTAATTATAATTATTTTGATGTTTACTTTGTTATAAATTGTAATACTTACCTAACGTTATTTAAGTGCAAATAAAAAAATACTTTACCTACTATTAAACAAATACGATTAATAACGTATACTTAGTGAGACTCCTGCCAAAATAAATCATATTAATAATATTTATCCGTCTTAATTTAAAACACCCTATACCCGGCCGATATTTGGGAAAAACGCGTCCGACCATGGCCCGTGAATGGCCGACTTTAGGGATTTTTCGTTCTCGACGCATATAAACCTTAGTACTTTTTCCTTGTAGTAGAAATGTCAACCTTATGCCCATAAACATGAAATAGATTTATCAAACTATCCAAAACCGCATCGGAAGCTATCCTTTCGTTGCAAATTGATGGTGCCAGACCGATTCCAAAACAGAAAAACCGTAAGGATGCCGACATTTAGCGTATTAACCCTACTACGTTACGGTCGGGAGTCGGTAATACGCGAAACGTGTTCGCGTACGTTCAAGTAAAAAATACTTTGAAAGTGTTGCAAATATTTTAGTGTTTTGCGCGACAAAGTTCCGTAAATGTATGGCGGTAAGGAATAATATCCCATGAAAGTAAAAGTACTCCGTTACGATCGTGGATCGGCAAAACGCGAGACGCGATCGCGTACGTTTAATTCAAGTAAGAAATACTTTGAAAGTGTTGCAAGTATTAAAAAAAAATCGTTACAATCAGCTTCAAAATTACGAATCCTACAAAATAAATGATTTTATAATAGTTAAATTTAGTTTTTTATCTAATTCTGTTTATCCACTTTAATGGAGGAATAAAAAACGACCTAATTTATCAATTTAAAAATATTAATTTGCCAACATCTGGATTTGAGTTAATTATCTAAATAACTAACTTGCACGTTTGCATAACTTGCTTGTAAGGCCGAATAAATAAACCAATTGTTATGACTAGCTTTTGCGCGCGACTTCGTTCCCGTGAAAGTTGAAGAGAAAAAATTCCAACGTTTTTGCAAGATTTTTTGTTAGTTGACGAGGTATCATGGTTTCATAAATAAAAAAATAAAATGAACTGTTGTTTCACTTCTACATTTTAATAGTTACCTACCTATTCCCCTCTTGCAATCTCGACGTTCGCTTCGCCAGGGGTTCGCCATTTAGGTTACATTAATTTCGCCTGAATACCAATTTAATTAAGAATATAATAATACAAATAAAGAATAACAATTTTCACGAAGCAGAACTCAAAGAAAAGCACCACCTAGTATAGTATATTATCTGTAGCATGCACCACAGACCCTGGGACCACCGACCATCAGACCAAGGCAATCTCACAAGGTCATAGGTTTTGTCAAGTCTATTCAAACTAGCCCAAACACTACTAGTTTCTCATGTGTAGTTTAGGAGTTTCAGTGACCACCTGCCGGCTTCATCATCAGACCAAGGCAACCTCACAAGGTCCATAGATTTTGTCAAATCTATTCAAACGAGCCCAAACACTAATAGTTTATCATGTGTAGTTTAGGAGTTTCTGTGACCACCTTCCGGCTTCATCATCAGACCAAGGCAACCTCACAAGGTCATAGGTTTTGTCAAGTCTTATCAAACGAGCCCAAACACGACTAGTTTATCATGTGTAGTTTAGGAGTTCCTGTGACCACCTTCCGGCTTCATCATCAGACCAAGGCAACCTCACAAGGTCATAGGTTTTGTCAAGTTCATTCAAACGAGCCCAAACACTACTAGTTTATCATGTGTAGTTTAGGAGTTCCTGTGACCACCTTCCGGCTTCATCATCAGACCAAGGCAACCTCACAAGGTCATAGGTTTTGTCAAATCTATTCAAACAAGCCCAAACACTACTAGTTTATCATGTGTAGTTTAGGAGTTCCTGTGACCACCTTCCGGCTTCATCATCAGACCAAGGCAACTTCACAAGGTCATAGGTTTTGTCAAATCTATTCAAACGAGCCCGAACACTACTAGTTTATCATGTGTAGTTTAGGAGTTCCTGTGACCACCTTCCAGCTTCATCATCAGACCAAGGCAACCACACAAGGTCATAGGTTTTGTCAAGTCTTGTCAAACGAGCCCAAACACGACTAGTTTATCATGTGTAGTTTAGGAGTTCCTGTGACCACCTTCCGGCTTCATCATCAGACCAAGGCAACCTCACAAGGTCATAGGTTTTGTCAAGTCTTGTCAAACGAGCCCAAACACGACTAGTTTATCATGTGTAGTTTAGGAGTTCCTGTGACCACCTTCCGGCTTCATCATCAGACCAAGGCAACCTCACAAGGTCATAGGTTTTGTCAAGTCTATTCAAACGAGCCCAAACAGTACTAGTTTATCATGTGTAGTTTAGGAGTTCCTGTGACTACCTTCCGGTTTCATCATCAGACCAAGGCAACCACACAAGGTCATAGGTTTTGTCAAGTCTATTCAAACGAGCCCAAAGACTACTAGTTTATCACGTGTAGTTTAGGAGTTCCTGTGACCATCTTCCGACTTCATCATCAGACCAAGGCAACCTCACAAGGTCATAGGTTTTGTCAAGTCAATTCAAACGAGCCCAAACACGAGTAGTTTATCATAATATGTAGTTTAGAAGTTCCTGTAACCATCTTCCCGGCTTCATCATCAGACCAAGGTGCATTCACAAGGTCATTCATCACTGCACCATTTCAATGTTACCGTAACATAGCCACCAAACTTACGTAAGTATGTCAAATATCAGCTTTATGGAACAGTGTACAAAGTGCATTCCAAATTTTGAACGGAAAGACACGAAGTCATAAAAATATCGCTAGATGTTTTAACGCCACCGGTACATACGTAAAATAGGTACCTACTAGATCGGTTGATCGTGTTATAACCTTGAAATGAGGCACACTTGGGTGACAAGGTGAAATATCATAATATTTCTACATTTTAAACAGAATGCTTTTTTATTATAGCGCCATCTCTTCTTTTTAATTTAAAATAACATTGCTTACAAAATGAGACGTAAGATGTCGCTACCATCGACTCCCATTTTTTTCGTTGCTAGCGCCATCTGTAGTATTATTTACGGTATTAACAAGTACTTATAAAAATAAAGGTCTAATATTAAGGATCTAACGTGGCCAATTTTTATGGACGACTTGCGGCATCTGTACTGTAAAGTATTATATTTATCTATGCCCGCGTACACCTCACTTTTAACAGGGACTTGTATAATTTTGTTATATATCTATCTCGCTTTTAACCTCTTCGTTTACATCTTAATATATAAAATCCTTGCGTTACTGACTGACTGACAGACACGCTACAGCCGAAACTATTGGGCGCAGGAAGCTGAAATTTGGCATGTATGTTCCTTGGGGACCGTAGGGGTGCACTAAGAAGGGATTTCCCGAAATTCCCACGGGATCGTCCAAAACGGGTAAATTTAAAAATATTGCAGGCGTAGCTGCTGGCGTCCTCTAGTTTAGATATATAATTTTCACTTACACTTTCTATCGTATTTCATACTGACGCAACAAACATATTTCTTTCTTTCTTTACAAAACATATACAATAATTCCCCATCATTGCGAAATATCAGAAACTCTCTACCACAGAATACGTTACAAAATGTCTTATTTATTGTTT
Source organism: Euclidia mi (assembly GCA_944739405.2). Taxonomy (NCBI): domain Eukaryota; kingdom Metazoa; phylum Arthropoda; class Insecta; order Lepidoptera; family Erebidae; genus Euclidia; species Euclidia mi. The sequence continues at coordinate 63,551,950 of OX123192.2, forward strand.
CTGAAACGCGGAAGACGAAATAAACATATCAATAGATTGATAAACTGATAGATTTACGTCTCGCACCGCGTGTAGAGGTAAATCAGTGGGCAGCAGGTTCGATTCCGGGCCGGCCCACGTGTAAATTATGCGGTTTGCGCAATAGAGAAATTGTGAATACGGAATTGTATATTCACGGTTGGGATAGGTAGAGATTTTGAATATATCTATTAACTAAGATATATTATATTCTATTAAAATTATAGATTCGAATTCTAATAAACTTAACTTATCAAAAAAGCGACGTTGTATTTGAAGAATGAATAATATATATAAAGCTTCTAATGTCTTTTGAGCTATGTAGATTTGTTTCGAGTATCTGATAATATTTTGGCAATTGCAACTTACTCTGTCTGGTAGAGTGACGATATACGCAAAGTGGCTGGCAGCGGCTGTACACGATAATCCGAAAATCTATAGTACTAAATCCAGCAGTGGACTATTGTAGGCCAACGAAGATGATGTTGACACTTGTTCTATATAGGATTTACCTTCTTTTATATTGCTGACGTAAAAATATGGTCAGTAACAAACCCGGAAATCTTATGAATAACATTATGGGGATATGATAATAATGTTGTTGAAGCTACGTGACTACTAAAGTGTCTTCAATATTTATTTATGTTTATTTACATACATACATACATAGACTCACGCCTGTTTCCCCGAAGGGGTAGACAGAGGCATATAAAACGCCCGCTTTTCGCCAGTGTTTTGATCCCACGTAATAGGTGGCGAGCCTATTGCCGCTTATCGGGATATTTTGTTTGCCAGAGCCTCGTCCGTTGATCGGCAGGTGCACCACTTGCAGGTGAGGTTGGCTTGGGACCCTAAGTTTTTGGTGGGAACCTATGCACCCCATTATGTTTATTTATTATTTTAAATATACCGTTTAGTCATCTGCTGACGAATACTGACTTTAGGTTGAGGAAAAGGCAGAGGTCTAATTTAATGTATTTAAAAAAATATTAAGAAACTAGCTGTGCCCGCGACTCCGTTCGCGCGGAATTTGTCTTTTCATTAGGCTACAAAATTGATACCCAAAATGTTTTAAGTTGGGAGTCAAGGGGTCCTCTCCATACATGTAGCTGACGCGAAAATATTTTTACAATGCGGCATGTTTAAGTATTTTAAAAAAAATTTAGGGTACCTGAAATTATCAATTTATCAAAGTTAATCGTTTGAAAGATAGACGCTTCCAAAGTGGTTAAATGAGTATCGTTCCCGCGCCCCTCCGTCCTCAAACTTTTGAAGTAAGAAAGTGACAAATCTAAAAAAAAGATATGCTGTAAATCGTAATAAAAACTTCCAACGAAAATTAGTTTGAACGATATGTGGTCAGTTTTTACATTCACAAACCGCAAATATAACTTGGACGTTAATACAAACATTATGAAAAACAAAGTTATTTGTACCGGTGAAAAAGTGATAGTGGTATATAGTTAGGTGAAGATAATGTGTATGTTTAGTGCCTCTAGCACAGAGCCCTTCATGGGCGAGTCCGACTTGCTCTTGATTTAATTGTTCATCCTTGCAAGAATGTGGCTGTTTCCTGTCTGTATATATTAAATTATTGCTTTACTGATTGACTGACTGACAACGTGCAGCCAAGACTACCTATTGGTTGCAAGAAGACAAAATTTTTAATTATTTAATTTTATGATGACTTAATATAAATGTTGCTTGGCGACCAGCCGCTTGTACCTATTATGAAAGTATTTCTCAAAATTCCCATGGAATCGGGAAGATATTGTTAAATTAATAAAAATGAGCGGTTATAGCTGCGACCATCCTCTAGTTCTCGATGAAGCAACAGCAAGCGCAATCTTACTTTAGCTTCGTTCCTTTGCCGAAATCACCTTGGTAGGAAAAGTCTTCCCGTTCCTATCTGTATGTCCCGTTCCACCCGGAGCATCTACAAATAGTATTTTCCCAAATCAGTATCCACGCTACGACACACCCGATCATGTAAGTCTCGAGACATCATTTTGCAGGCTTTCGGCTAGTTCTAATGGGTAATAGTTTATTTAGTGTATGGCGTAATATTTGTTTATACATACACCAGCAAATGATGGTTCGGGCAGGCCATATTGAGTAATAGGATAGATATGTCTCCTGTCAAGCAACGGTTTATTAAATTGATGTGGGAACCTAAAAATATCCTCGGCCAATTTGTCTTCATATTTATGCCATAACTATGCAGCATCTCAAACCCATGGCGTAATCGATGAGGACTTTTACTTATACTTGCTTCAGACAATGTCATCCCAGTGTTTATCCCCATCCAGTAAAATGAAATGGCTCGCCTCTCTGCGAGCTGTTTACATATACATGTGCGAATACGTCCAGCCTAAGCTAAACCCTATTTAATATAATTAATCATACAGATTTAAGCTCAATTTAAATTGGACATAAATGTTAATAATTATATTTTTGGCTTCTGTCACCCCTTAAAATAGATTTCTTCTGAATATCTTCCATGTACAGACATCGATCACTTACAGATTTATTATACGTATAGATGGCCGTTTCGCGCGTTAAACAAAAATCAACCGTATAGCCGTACCCATACTGGCGCGGTGAGATTTCTATATATATTTTTTTATAAAATACATATTAAAGTTTACTTTTTGAATATGGGAGTTTGATAAAGATATATCCATGTGAAATACAATATATTTATGTATTTATAATATACTTTGAAGAAATGCCTAATGATTAAACACGATATTGTGGCTAATTTATCAAAGATATATACTATTAGGACTTTTTTGTAGATCTTTTGAAGACCATCATCTTTGTAGTACATACTTTTGGTGTATGATCAACGTATGCGAGGATAAGAGCTCGAAAGCGCATTTTCATCAGACTTGCTTCAAATTTATCGTCACTGCTCAGTTCCTTTGTGTCTTAGCGTTATGTTAAATAGCCTATAACCTGCCCAGGAGTATCGACTACAATCGTACCAAGTTTGGTTAAAATCCCTTCAGTAGTTTTTGACCCATGCGTGCACATACAGACAGACAGACAGACGGACAGACAGACAGACAGACAGACAGACAAAAAATTTACTGGTTGCATTTTTGCCATCAGTATTGATCACCATTCATCCTCCAATATTAATTTTGAATATATATTCAATGTACAGAATTGACCTCTCTACAGTTTTATTATAAGTATAGATGATAAAATTCCAATAAAAATCTTGCAGGATTCTATTTGTTGGTACTAAGTGGTCGTTCGCAAATAAGGTTTAACGATCTGTTCAAAAGTAAAATAGTAACTGATTTAAATCCAGATATACTAGTAATCCAGAATAACTAGGTACTACTTTGCAACCAAATGTTAACTAAATATTTTGACTCCACTGGACTTTAATAGTGCAATTAAATTTAGACTTAAATAGGAATAGATTCAAAACCTAATTAATCTTCTCAAAAAAATTTAATAAACGAAATTATAGTAACTGTTAGGGCGCGTTCCCACTGAGTCGTTACGATTATTTTATCGTTGGACGACTGTCGTCTCTTGCTATTCCCATTAATACGATTGTTTGTCGTCAACATTTTTATCGTTTAGCGACTATCGTATCTAGCTGTTCCCATTGGATCGCGACGACATTATATCGTTTCACGACAGTCGCTTTGTCGTTTACACATCATTAGCTAGCTACAAATCTATCGCCATCTTAGATACATGTCCATCATGCGCAAGAGTCTGACTAGTTCTGACTTCTGACACGCACAAAGTAGTACAGGCGCGAGGGGCGCGCGGATGCGAGGGGGAAGGGACATCACGTGTAAACGACGAGACGATATTTCTATCGTGGCTACTAGATTTGCGGTGACGTTTTAGTCGTAACGATTTTTTATCGTTTTACGACTGTCGTGCTAGCCGTTCCCACTATCACGACAATCTGTTGTCACTGCAAAAAATGTCGTAGACGACAGTAAATCGTGTCGTTCTTTATGTGAACACTCCCATTTAAGCATGTAAGCCACGACACTTAAAACTACACGATCATCTGTCGTCACGACTAAGTGGGAACGCGCCCTTAGACTATCAAATAGCCACCCATCTTCAAAACAAAACCTTATTCTAGATGATGCCGGCCTTTCTTAGCTAAATGACTTCTTGAGAAGAATCGCTCGAGTGATCAGCGAAATACCAAGTAGGATTTGATCCGACGACCTTTCACTCGTAACAGGCAGGTACTATTTTCAGTGCCGTTAGTTCTACCCTTAGGCCTAATAGTTTCCGCGAAGTCCCAGGTTCGGTACGGTCAAACGCAAAATTGTACGGATGGGTTCGAATCGTGTGTCATTTTGTGGTATTATGGTGATGGTGTTGTGCTAATATTGAAATGATTCTGGTGATTGTTTTATGTGTGGAATGGAAAATAATACTTTCAAAATATAGACATTAGATTTTCCGAAAGAGGGTTTTCAAGAGGAAGCTTTTCGCGTGAAGAGTTTCTACAATGTCTGCTTGCCCGTTGCCTGGAGATTTTTCTTATAAAACCCAATTTCGTTAAGATATAAAGTACTATTTATTCTACATCCCTGCTCAAAGAAATTCTGATGTTAGACCTATAACAAGATCTTGAATCTTATTCCGATTTTTTTATCTACCATGTTACTATATTTTTCTAATATGTTGTCAAATCCGATTAGATTTGTCAACGGACCTCGGGCTTCATGGCGAATGTCTTGGATGCAACCGGGATAACACTGGGACGATAATGGTGATCCTATCATATTATTAACAGCATATTATAAAATGCCATACATTGGCAGCGATAGCCTAGTGGAGATACCAACAGACTGCCATGCAGAGGGTATCGGGTTCGAATCCACGGCGCGCACCAATGACTTTTCGGAGTTATGTGCGTATTCAATTGTTAATTATCGCTTGTCCCGTGCCTCGGAGAGCACGTTAAGCCGTCGGTCCCGGTTGTCATGAAGATCTTTGACAATCGTTACCTTCTAAATAAACTGAAACTAGTCTAAACCATGGAATATCGCTATCCCTCCGGGTTGCGGAGGTCAGACAGGCAGTCGCTCCGTGGAAAAGCTAATATTCAGCCAAATCCCGTTAGACTAGTAAGTGGACCCCAGACTGAAACTGGGATAACGCTAAGAAGATGATGATTATAAAATGCCATACAAACATCTTACATTTTGGTTCATGCCTGTCTCAATTATAATTCCGTCGTACTTACTATAAGTTATAACAATTATATCTATAAATGATATCGTCAAAATAACTTCGCAGTGTACAATGATACTGTACCACTGCAACATTATATGAAACGGCATCCATATTGGGTAATCGGTGACCGGTAGCCTCCAGAACCGATATACCGTTACAATGTACTATTACTATGTATATGGGAATGCTAGAATTGTTCACTGCCTTGTTGGTCTCGCGGCATATATGTATGTGCGCGTGGGATTGGGAGGTCTCGGGTTCGATTCCCGGGTCGGGCGAAGTGTTTTTGGGTTTTTCCGTTAGGAAATTCTCAGTAGCAGCACGGAGTCTGGTTATGTGCCCGGTACGGCAATAGGCCCGCCCCCTATTACGTGGGACCTAAAAAATCCTTGCGAAATGTGGGTGTAATATTACACCTCTGCCTACCCCTTCGGGGATACAGGCGTGAGTCTATAAATAAATAAATAAATCAATTCTCAGTAGCAGCACGGAGTCTAGTAATGTGCCCGGTACCTACGGCAATAGGCTCGCCCCCTATTACGTGGGACCTAAAAGTTCATGGCGAAATGTGGGTGTAATATTTACACCTCTGCCTACCCCTTCAGGGATACAGGCGTGAGACTGTAAATAAATAAATAAACACACTTATACGGCAACTACTCCAAACTCAAAAACAAATGTAAACAATTAGTTATCAGAAAACTTCTTAATAAGTAAAGTCATTTTCTCAATAATTCAAATGAAGAAAGGTGAAAGCTTAGAGTATACATTAGCAAGCTAGCTAATGTATACTCTAAGGGTGAAAGTAAGTTATATGGGGATACCTATAAATTAATCACTAAAATAATGTAAGTATGTGTGTGTTTTTTTAATTAAATTAAAATTCTAGCTAATTTTCTAACGTTAAACATATTTTTTTAAAATAGACCTGCACATAATGAGCGAAAAAATTTACTGCAAGGTGTAATTTTGTGGTCATTTAATTAACTGAAGTTAGGAATAAATTATTATACTCAATTTACAAATGCTACGGTTACTGTTAATTAGTAGATGTTTCTTGTTTATTGCTAGTTGATTTATTCATTGCTAATGCGGTAAAAAAACCTAAGCAGGCTACATACAAGATTCGAAGTCTCAATGGGTCCTTGCACGTTGGACCCATGTGTTCTTAAACGGATTGTAGTAATCCGTTACAAGTTATACTATTAGAGAAAGAGCAACATCACACATTATCAGCGTTTAACAGTCCACTGCTGGACTAGGCCACTCCTTTGAAAGGAGGAATTGGCCTACTATACCACGCTGGCCAAACGGGTTGGTATAGGGTTTGTATCAAGTTTCCCTTCTCTTACAGTGCTGTTCTCTGCATAACATGCTCCCTCTGTCGGCTCTTACGACACCCATGGGATGATATGGGGTGGTGACAATCTATTCTTAATCCGTCAACACACGGAAAGAGCAACAACAAATTATAAATTATAATTATGAACAGTCAAAATGTTGATTTAATTATAAACGAATTTTCTCATAATAATTATATTATAAAGATTATATTATAATTATGGATATGAATGAGATAAATCAAAACTAGTTTAACATTGTTATGTATCATAGGAATGTTTTTCAAGTTGCCGATTATTTATTATAATTATATGTACGTATGTGTTATATTTGACTCTAATTAAGATATATTATAATTATACGAAACTTGATAAACCGTCTTGGTTATTTATACTCTATGGTTATTTATATGTATTGCAAGGCTTTGAATTAATTATGTAAATCACAATCAAATACTACGTTTAATTTTTTTCATAACATGGAATTTTAAGTTATTTATATAGCTTAGATGAAGTAAAATAATAGTTTCTGCCCGCGGTTTTGCCGAATAGGTACTCAGTAGCAGCCCTGAGTCTGGTTATGTGCCTATTGGGTGGGACCTAAAAATTCATGGCGAAATGTGGGTGTAATATTTACACCTCTGCCTACCCCTTCGGGGATACAGGCTTGATACTATAAATAAAAATATAAAATAAAAATCCTTGAAATCATCAATTAAGCGTATAAAAGTTTAAGTACAAAATGGCTATTAAACATCACCTTGGTAATTGCATTTTAATATTTCAAGGTTAATTCTTAAGAGTTAAACTGAGTTTAAATTCTAATCAAACAACGTCTTTCTATTTAAATGTTGTGTAAATTAAATTTACTGCTAATTGCGAGGTCCGAGGTTCGTTTTCCACGTTGGATAGTTACGGCTTTTGACGTTAAAGTAATGATTCATTCGAATTGAATAACTATTCGGGTTAGTTCTAATGAATAACTTACTTTCTTAGTACTTTAGTATTTACTTTAGAATGGTAATAAAATTTAGAGTTTATTTAAGGCAGAATTGAGATTACGCTGAATTACAGAAGTTGAAATTTCTGTCAAGTGGAAAGTGATTGTCATTTATAACCGCAAAAGAGGTTTGCATATTCAAATCATTATGCAAAAATGACTATGTACGTAAATATTAGTTTGTATACAAAAAGATAAAATATAATTTTTTCTTATATTATAGGGGGTAGGTTCGCGATTGTAAGCAATTACCACCGCGATACCAGAACAGTCACAGATGCGTTGCTTACCTCGATGGGAAAAAGAGAAAGAGGAGGAGGAATCCTCCGGCACTCTCACTCATTGAACGTAACCCAGCAGTATATTTACTGTTATCTATCTATCTAAACGTCGCGCCTGTCTCCCATTGGGGTACGCAGAGACTATGGAACGCTGAGTGCTCCGGTTCAACCATACCTCTTTCGCTCCCTCGACATTTATTAACCTCGCCATATCGTTATTTTGTTCATCATCAGCTTTTAACAGTCCACTGCTAGACTAGGCCTCTCCTTTGAAAGGAGGAATTGGCCTACTATACCACGCTGGCCAAACGGGTTGGTATAGGGTTTGTATCAAGTTTTCCTTGTCTTACAGTGCTGTTCTCTGCTTAATATGCTCCCTCTGTCGGCTCTTACGACACCCATGGGATGATATGGGGTGGTGATATTCCGTATTCTTAATCCGTCACCACACGGATGTGCTGACTGTTACTTTATTGAACATTAATTTCGAACTATCGAAAGCCTACTATACCTAGCTATACATGTTAAAAACCCGCTCGGCCGTACGTGAAACATAACACCATTATACGTCAGTTTTTCATGTGAACGGCAGGACGATGTAACATAAGCACTTGATTGCCTTACACGGTCCTCGATGTGCGTGTGGCTGGGGAGAAGGGGAGGACCATAGGCTAAAGGGTTCGGTATAGCAATACAAGTCTAATCTATATTCTAGTCTAGTCTATATTTACAAATACGTCAAACTATTGGGGAAGTAGAAGTTTCTAGGCCTCTAGTTTAGGGAGCTGAATGGACGCTCTGGAATATAATTATTGAACAACATACCGCAAATTAAACAGAGAATTTAATACGCACATAACATCAGTCAGTTGTGCCCGGCGTGGTTTTGAACCTTATACCCTTTCCAGTGTAGGATATCCGCATCTCTACTAGGCTATTGCTATCTAAGCTTATCTGTTTATGGATATAATTATTTGGCAGCTTCCTGTGCTGACACATTATGAATCCAACGTGTCACCACTCTATTTCATTCCGTGGTTATCAGAAGAAGCAACTAAGGAAACACATGTGAGTGGAATGGAACGCAACGCTGAGTGAGTGAGATAGATATAGGAGCGAGGGAGAAAGATACGAAGATGGCGGGACGGTAATAAGAAATCATCCTTACTTTTATAATGCTATTGTGACAAATTAGGACCGGTCTATGTCCAGTAGAAGACTAAAAAAGGCTGATAATGCTTTGATAACTTTCACAAGTCTCATATTGCTCCAAAATGCTATTGAGCCGTACATTAGTCGAAGCATATGTTCAGCAAAAAGCATTCCGTGTGGTGACGAATTAAGAATACGGAATGTCACCACCCCATATCATCCCATGGGTGTCGTAAGAGCCGACAGAGGGAGCATATTATGCAGAGAACAGCATTGTAAGAGAAGGAAAACTTGATACAAACCCTTTACATACCCGTTTGGCCAGCGTGGTATAGTAGGCCAATTCCTCCTTTCAAAGGAGAGGCCTAGTCCAGCAGTGGACTGTTAAAGGCTGATGTGATGTTCTGCAAAAAGGCTGATTGACAGCTTTCAAAGCTCAGTTACGTCAGTACGTATCTATCTCTAAGGTTCAAGAGTACTATCCGAGGGAACTCTAAAACACGTTCGGAGCGACTAGTATTTTATTTTTATAAGTATTGACGATAATCGAGCCTTGAACGATGGGACTCGTTCTATGTTAATAAGGGCAGCATTGAGTCCTGTTGTTACGGAGCCTGTTTCATACTGTTTCTACAAGTTTACTGCCGTACGGAGATACATCATTAGTTCTTTGGAAGTTTGTGTTGCTATAGCACGCTTGAGGGAAAGACTTAGAGTAATATTCATTTAAATTTTATGCCATTTCTTGGCATAAATGTAGAACTTATGTCATGGGATCTTATTTAAAAAATAAAATATTGTTAAATTTTACATATTATTAACAATAATGTGTAAAACTAACTAACTAGTACAGGGGTATGATGTTCTTTGTAACCCATTGAAAATCCACTCACACAGCATTAACAGTAATATTATAAGTATTAGAATGGTATTGATTGTAATTATGCTTTAAAATACGATACAAAATCCTTATTTCTCTTTATAAAAAATCAATTGCAATCGTCACAAGGATTAAGAACTTTATATTTCAATACTTCTGCCTATTCATTTAGGTCATAACCGTGCGAGTACATTTCGTATGCATATAAACAAGTTAATTCAGAAAATCATGGTCAAACGCAAGTATATTTTATGACACAAGTAATATCGTAGTGATGTGAAATACTCGATAAAATAGTATCGATATTTCACTGTCGATGTTAGGAGGGCCATAAAAACCACGTTACGACTTCATGTGGCTCGTAAAACTTTAATGGACATTAAATTTATAATGTCAGCTGTCTCTGCTACGTTTTAAGTTATATACTGCTTACCTAATAGGAGGCTGTTTTAGTACATTTTTCTAATGATATGTTTTAATAACCTAGAATTTACAGACACTACGACTGTAAATTCTAGGTTTAATTATTCTAAGATGTTTTAGATGTCTTTTTATAGATATGTTGGTTAATGAAGGCTCTAAGACCGATGCAATCAATTATTTAAAAGGCTTTATATTGCGTGCATTTAACGAAAGAAAGACTTTGCCGCGCTATTTAATTTTACTTTTCGTTTTTGGTCGGTACCTAAAAGAGCGTAACGTAATGTTATAAAGTCAATAATATACATAACTTTTATTTATTGATTGGTCTGTCAACTAAAAAGCCATAATAATCAAAGCTGATTAGTGTTTCCTCAGATTAGCAAGTTCAAACAAACAATGTTCAAGCTTTCAATAAGCTTGATTTTGAAGTCGCATACGGCTTACTACTACTTGATCTGACACAAGTGATATGGTTGTATTTTCAGAAAAATTAAATATCAATTTATTAAAGCATTTTTCCATAAGAGACAGATGGTGCCTTCAAGCACTAGATGTTATCTAACAAGATAATAACTATTATAATTAATAATTTTCGTTAGAATTTATTATTTATGTCTCATTGTAATTTTGCATAAATTACGTCCATACATACCATACCTATATTAATAATTATCCTGAATCGCAGCGAATAATAATAAAGATAGATTTTTTAAATACTCAGGTCATAAAATGTTTACAGAAATCAAATCTTATACTAATATATAAAGCTGAAGAGTTTGTTTGTTTGTTTGGTTGAACGCGCTAATCTCAGGAACTACTAGTCTGGGCTCAAAGCGTGATGTTATATAACATCACGCTCTGAGCGACGGGAGCAGAGCAGTAGCCTTAAATAACGCGGGGGTAACCACGGGCATCCTCTAGTTTAATATAAATAATCACCTAAAATCTAAGAACTATTGAAAATATGTATTACCATTTTAAGTAACAAAATTTACCCATAATCGATAACTAACAGTCGATAGCCACTCTTTCGAAGATATTTTAAGAAATTATCAAACTTCTTATATAATAAATTGATTTTACTTTGATCAACATGTAAGTAAAAGTGCTTCTTTTACTTCTGAATGTCGCCGTGCCCATAAATTGTGGACAAAATTGGTATTCATTAGGCGGAACAAGGTCTTGCAAATATGTGAATAACCGCGAAAACGTTTTTACTTTTGAGCCTAGATGTTTGCACGCGTAACGGTAGCTATGGTTTAATTAATTTTTGGTGAGATTCTCACGGTTAGCTGTGAGGTATTTGCATTTTTATGATTGTAGGTTTAGAGTTATTCGAGGAAGATGACTTATATTCCTGCATATTTGTACATCATTACTATATTATCAATCGGGGTGAATGATCTCGAGGATGATTCTAATTGTCTCACTCTGCTTCTTTGAATATTGTGAAATCAAACGTCACATTTCGGGAAAAAATAAAATGAGATCAAAATGCTTTAACTTTCAAAAAATCATATGTACCTACATTTTATTTAAAAAAAATACTGAAGGAAAAATTGCACAAGACGGAATCAATGCCAAAGGCATTTTTTCACAATCAACCTTTGAGTGAAGCTAGGATGACTGTGGCGAGTGTGTTCAGAATATTATTTCTTGCAGAACAAATTATTGATATAGGTTTTCTGTGAGAGTGTGGTAGAACACATGTCAGGTTGGTCTATTCATGGTCAAACGGGAGCGCTAATTTTTTTTGTACCGTATTTTTATTTTCCTAGTATGTAATTAATTAAGCACATTTAGCCTTAAAGGCGTTGCGCAGTTGAAAGTTAAGGGAATCTTCATAGATTTGCGTCATATATACAATTCTTCCTCGCTGATTTAAAACATCCCATGTTTGGGATATAATACTAATACATCATACATGGTATCTGCCGTAATTGTGTAATGATAATATCCAATTATTTATAATAACAAAGCCCATCGAGTATTATTTGTAAATGTCAGTGCAAAAGTGGTCATCTCATATTATAGGCAATATCAGGCAATGTCAGGTATATAATGGATATACAGAACCTTCAAATCCTTAACAGACTAGTGATGCAATTATCAAGCGGTAAAACAAACAATTTTAGTACGCTAACTGCTAATGAATGCGACGCCACGCACTTCAGTAAATATCGTAGACTACTAACAATTAACGTGCAACGCTATTAAAAAGCGCTATCGGCTAATACTAAACCATCGATAGTAAATAACAATCACCATAAATTTTGGAAGGATTGTTGTTAAGGAGAAGATTTATCGACAGTTTATAGGCATCACTAGGAATTCTGGTAGACTGTTTATTTATTCGTAGTTTACGCCTGATAATGACTCGTAATAGATCTAGAAGGTTTTAGTTGATTGAATCAGGCATTACTTGGCGGAACTCCATTGTTGTTGGGGAAGGCAATTCGAGGGTGCGTGATTGGTTCATCTTTCCTTCCAATAGGCTAGAAGGTTTTCATTACTAAGAAGTATGAACATTTGATAATGTTCTGTTTTATAATTTGGTCATGCTGCTCAATCAATCAATAATCTACACTTAATATTATAAAGAGGAAAAATTTGTATTTTTGTTTGTTTGTTTGTTTGTAATGGATAAACTCAAAAACTACTGGACCGATTTTAAAAATTCTTTCACCATTAGAAAGCTACATTATCTGCGAGTAACATAGGCTATATTTTATTTTAGACAAAGTAGGGGTCCGTAAGATATTTGGGTTTTTCGGGTACGCGAAGTAGTTCCCTCAGGACGCGGTTGAAACCGCGGGAAACGGCTAGTAAATAATATATTTACTATGAAACTAAATATAATTTTGTTTTATTTAAATACACTCAACAAATATTAAGTAGGCAGTAATATGTTGCTATTGTGTATATGTTATGACTTGTGAGAATTAGATAAGTACCACAATAAATTCAGGTATTATGTGGAAATATACTACCTCCTTAATATATTTTTTTAATATTGAAATACCCGAACACGAATACGAAAAATATACGAATCTTTAATGTCATAGTCATGCTAGTCTAATCGATAACTAATTTAAAATTCAGACTTACAATCAGTAAATATGTACGGAAAATCCATCGACAATCAATTCCCATCAAAGCTTAAATAATATTAAAACTTTACATTTATCGATAAACAACGGCGATAGCCCAGTGGTGTACGTAACGGACTACCGAGACGATGGTCTCGGGCTCGATCCCCAGGTACCCTGGGCTCACACCTGGTTGACTTTTCGAAGTTATGTGTGCATTATAAATTAATTATGGCTCGTTTAATGATGTGCCCGGAAGATGGCAATAGGCTCGCCCCCTATTACTTGGGACCTAAAAGTTCATGGCGAAATGTGGGTATAATATTACAACTCTGCCTACCCCTTCGGGGATACAGGCATGAGTCTATAAAAAAAAACATTTATCGATAAGTGTTGTACAGGGTGCACATCACTATAGATTAACGCACTCATGTCAGTGACAATATGATCTCGCCCACTCAGATTCCTAAGGCTCCGTCATACAGACCTTGAGGCCTGACCTGTATAGGCTAGACGAGTAGACTTCGATGTTTAGTAATGTATACAAGTGGGTAAATGAATACTAAATAGGTATTAAACGTAATATAGACTTACGTAAGAAAATCTTGTTACATCGAGGTAAGTGTGTATAAAAGCAAACGTATTTTCTATATATTTCTTTATTTATAACTGATAGATAGACATAATATCTAATACTAATATATAAAGCTGAAGAGTTTGTTTGTTTGGTTGAACGCGCTAATCTCAGGAACTACTGGCCCGATTTGAAAAATTCTTTCAGTGTTAGATAGCCCATTTATGGAGGAACGCTATAGGATATATAACATCACGATATGAACCACGGGAACGGAGCAGTAGACTTAAATAACGCGTGTGTAACCGCGGGCTCATTTATTCTATTATAAAATGAAGTCCCCGCTGTTCCTGTCTGTTAGTATGAACGCGATGAACTTAAAAACTACATAACGGGTTTAGTACTGTTTTCACCAATGGATATTGTGATGCCCGAGGAAGGTTTAGGTGAATAATTTAAGCGAACGGAGACGCGGACGATGTCTAGTATTGTCAATCCATACATTCTATACATATATGTAAATAAAATTGGAGTGTCTGTTTGTAATATTAAAATAACCGCTTTTTAGGGTTTCGTACCTAAAAGGTAAAAAACGGAACCCCATTACTAAGCCTCCGCTGTCTGTCTGTCTGTCTGTCTGTCTGTCACTAGGCTGTATCTCATAAACCATAATAGCCACAGATATGAGAAGTAGTATCAGATGGAACACGCGGCACAGTTGCGTGCGGCCACTAAAGCAAATACAAAATTGAAAAGCGAATACAAACTCGTCTCAGTGCGCTGCGAAGCATTGTACAGTTCACGCGTCACGATCACTTCAACTTTTAAATTCTCAAAATGCCGTCTTGTGTTCTTAAACACTGTAAAAGTTGTTCCTAAAAACAAAAACAGGAAAATGGAATATCTTTTCACAGGTAACTATTGATAATTTGACTGTTTCCTAATTTAATTTCGATAAAATTCGTATTTGTGCAAGAAATATGTAAGTGTTGCCAGTTTTTGTCGACGCCGTTCTGCCTGAATTAGGGAAAATGCACTTGTCAATTGATTATGTGATAATGATGGTCATGTCAATGAAAAATACATTACCGTATTATAAAAGTATATTGTAGATATATCTTCTTTCTCATAAATATAGTAATAGAATTTCAATTTCCATTAGTATATACCTTACATAATATTGTTTTGAGTTCGATCCCCAAACGATCCAAATATTCGTGTACACCCTGCTACTCGTCAAGCTTATACACTTTGTTCTTTGCACCGTTCTTATGGCGTAAAGAATAAGTATCAAAATCGTACAGCAACTGTTTAGCTTGACTTGGCGCCGTGTGTACATACATACTTATGGCGTAGGGAATAAGTATCAAAATCGTACAGCAACTGTTTAGCTTGACTTGGCGCCGTGTGTACATACATACTTATGGCGTAGGGAATAAGTATCAAAATCGTACAGCATCTGTTTAGCTTGACTTGGTGCCGTGTGTACATACATACTATTTATTTCTCAACTAATCGACGCCAGCGGGTCCGCACGCACATATTTTCGTATTTCTTGTTTTGTCCGATCCCGTGGGAATTTCGAGAAATCCCGTCTTGGGAACCGTAGGGATGCACCCTACGGTTCCCAAGAAACATACATGCTAAATTTCAGCTTCATGCGCCGAGTAGTTTCGGCTGTAGCTTGTCTGTCAGTCAGTTAGTAACGCAAGGATTTTATATATACAGATTTACGAAGTAGTTAAAACTTTACTCGGTACCTACATTTAAGAAATGTATTTAAGCAAAAGCATTAATTAAATCCATGGTAAATTCTTTAAAACCGCAAATGAATATAAGAATATTACATAACTATATGCAAAATACTGGGAGATTATTCATAATCTGGCAACTTTTCACACACATAGACGCGCTTGTCCGTACAGTGCCAGTCGCCAAAGGTCACGCACACATTGCTGTCAACGTGCCACACTTAGTTGGACGAATGCGCTCTATCTGATACTACTTCTCATATCTGTGATGATAGCTACAAAGCTGAAATTTTCACAAATTATGTATTTCGGTTGCCGCTATAACAACAAATACTAAAAATAAAAAAATGTAAATATTAAGGGGGGGTCCCATACAAAAAACGTGTTTCTTTCGTATTTTTTGCTCAAAATTACTAACTGTAACAGGTAGACGCTTTAAATTTTCACAGAATATGTAGTTGTATATTACCTTTCAAAATAAATAATTAAATTTAAAAAAGTAAATAATAAAGGGGGGCTCCCATACAACAAACGTAATTTTTAAGCAATTTGTTACTCAATCTTAATAAACAGGTAGAAACTTATAAAGTATTTAAGTATACATACAACGAACGTGATTTTCTTTTATAGATGATGGTACGGAACCCTTCGTGCGCGAGTCCGACTCGCACTTGCCCAATTTTTACTATATGCATATGGATGTATAAACGGTACATATATCGAAATGTTTTTTTTTTAATTTTTGTCTGTTTGTTCTCGCTAATCTCTGGAACGGCTGGACCGATTTTGACGGCACCTTCACTGGCGGATAGCTGATGTACCAAGGAGTAACTTAGGGTATAAATTAACAGGGACACGAAGAAGTTCCTTCAGGACGCGAGTGAAACCGCGGGAAACAGCTAGTAGGTAAATAATATTACTGGTTTACCGTAAGAAATATTACCCTATCAAAACAAAGTGACTAAGACGCCAATCTCTGAAATATAGTTAACACTAGTCAGGGTTTTTTAAATGTATATGTCAATAAATGATTCATCAAACAGCCTTTCGCGTATATGTTTGACATATTTGACTTATAGTATTTTTATTTATTTATTTTATACACCAGCGACTTTTCCTGGCTACGTACGGATAGTTAGTGACATTACCTATGTACACAAAACCTACTAAAATTATGCGTCTAAGCCTCATCGCGAATCACTAACTGTAGGTGAAAAACTGCATAAAATATATATTAAATTAGTAGTTTTGGAGTTTATCACGAAGAGATGGACGCGGTTGAGAACTTAGCTTTTAACCGATTTCAAAATGGTGGAGGTTCTTAATCCGACAGTAACTTTTATGTGTTCTCACAAATGTTTGCTAAGTGAACCGATTTTGATAATATTTTTTTTATATGAATGCTGCTTGAAAGGTCGTATTTCAATTTGAACCAGATCTCACAAGTATATTTTGAGTAATATAATATAACTAGAGGACGCCAGCAGCTACGCCTGCACATTTTTTTAACATTTATCTGTTTTGGCCGATCCCGTGGGAATTTCAGGAAATCCCTTCTTAGTGCACCCCTTCGGTCCCAAAGGAACATACATGCCAAATTTCAGCTTCCTTCGCCCAATAGTTTCGGCTGTAGCGTGTCTGTCAGTCAGTCAGTAACGCAAGGATTTTATATAATACTAGCTGACCCGGCAAACGTTGTTTTGCAAATTTTTTTTTTTGAAAAATAGATGTTGGCCGATTCTCATAGATACCGGATAAGCACAAAAAAATTCATCAAAATCGGTTAAGCCGTTTCGGAGGAGTATGGGAACGAAAACTGTGACACGAGAATTTTATATATTAGAAGATAATACGTTTAAGTTT
The DNA here is from genome assembly GCA_944739405.2 of Euclidia mi. Classification (NCBI taxonomy): domain Eukaryota; kingdom Metazoa; phylum Arthropoda; class Insecta; order Lepidoptera; family Erebidae; genus Euclidia; species Euclidia mi. The sequence goes on from OX123192.2 coordinate 63,569,553, forward strand.
GCGTATAGGTATGATTCAGGCGGTTTGAAGTCGAACTTTTTAAACGTACCGACTTGTAAATAATAATCTTCCAGTAATTTTATCTATTTCGAAGTTTTACATCTGCCGGCCTCCCATAGCGATAATTTTTTTTATTTGTGTCTATCCTAAGTAATATACCTAAGTACTTAAACTTACATTGTAAAAGGTTTTAGTACGGTTTTAGTGACATTACTTTTATAGATGCTATATTTTTTACTAATATGGTCTTAGGGCCTTTTAATGTATTTGAAGGTTCGTTTTTTATAGAGAGAGTGTATTTTGTGTGGGAGCCTGAAAAGGAAATGGTATAAGACATATTTCTAAAGATTCACGTCAAATCAATCCTGCTTTACTATAGCAAACGAGAAAATTACTTCTGTTATATTATCTCTGCACCACCCTAGGTTGACTGGTAGAGAATGCTTAAGGCATTAAGTCCGCCTATGTGCCACATTTTTGTAGTGCAAGAAGTTAAATACAAAAAAAAAATTGTAGGTGAATGTTAGTTACTTTTCACGCAAAAAAGTGCTGAGCGGTTTTTGATCTAACTATGGCGTTAATTAATTTATTTACAATCAACACTTGCAACAATTTCAAGTATTACTGGTAGACATGACGTAAATATGATGCAATAGTGAAAAACGCCATGTTATCTTCGTGAATTCATTGAGTACACAAGTAAAAATGTCCGTCTTCTCCGATACGAGATTGAGAGAACGAAATATAGGTCATACACCAGAATAGCATATATGCTACCAATATTTTGTAGTGGTAACTGACACTCACGCTTGCGATGACGGGTCAGAAGCTAAGTTATTATTTTATATTTTTTTATAGACTCACGCCTGTATCCCCGAAGGGATAGGCAGAAGTGTAAATACTACACCCACATTTCGCCATGAATTTATGGGTTTCACGTAACAGGGGGCGAGCCTATTACCGCTACCCGGCACTTAGCCAGACTCCGTGCTGCTACTGAGAATTCAGAAAAAACCCAGTAACACCTTTTGCCCGACCCGGGAATCGAACCCGGGACCTCCCGATCAGCAGACGCATACGTTATCCACTGGACCACGGAGGCAGTCGGCAGAAGGCAGAAGCTAAGTTATATTTCTGAAAATGTATACCTAACAGTGCCTATGACTAGAAATATTGTAAGTCACGAAAATATTATATTCAGTGAAATTGGATGTATGGTACAGAATATAAATTTGATTTATATTTACACGATTGAATAAATAATGCATGTTCGTTCAGAAGTATTTCGTCGTCTGTCAATTTGATATTCATGTGACTGGAATTTGATCAATTCCTTGAAGTATATTTGAGGTACAGCAAATTGTTCCATGCAGGGGCCGTTAATTAAGGGTTTCTGTGATATCGAACTATAAAGGATTTAAATTGAATTATTTTTAAATAAGTGGTAGGTCTCTCGTAAGGTGGACCAACGATGTGGTTAAGATCGCGGGAAGCGGTTGGATGCGGGCGGCTCAAAATCGGTCTGTGTGGAGAACCTTGGAGGAGGTCTATGTTCAGCAGTGGACGTCTCTAGGCTGACATAAAGACATAAAGACATATTTATTTCTGCATTTTGGTTGTTTACAACACTTATACATGTCAAAACCCTATTCTAGATGATGCCGGATGATAATGATTATGATTTTTTAACTTTTTATCATGTTGCCGACATAATTGGATTGAAAAAGATTACCTACTAGGCATCACAGAGATAGGTTTTTTAAATAGTTTTGTTAAGAAACCGCAAATACCAAAATAAAAAATGCGTTGAAAATATTTCAGGCATAAATGGTCATGGCATTTCCTCTAAAGCTGATATTTAGTCTTATGTAGTTAGACTAGAAAGCGGACTCCAAGGCGTGTAAGTCGTGGATGCAGGTCCGGGATGACGCTAGGACGATGATGCTGGTTATGGCAATTCCTATGGTGGAATGGTTTTTGTGGAATATTAACAGAAATTATTCGCAAAAAGAATCGTACACTTGGAGTATAAATTAATAAATAATATTATGTATACGCTAATTGTTACACTGTCTTCTTAAAATGGTATACAACTTTCTTAACAGCGAAATATACAGGTTGTTCATCTGCAATTGCAAAATATTTTAATAATACAAAAAACACAGTATACTTATGCTCCTAAAATTATTTCATACAACGTGCGGTAGTATATGACCCTATTTTCTTTTTAATGTTACTTAGACAGGAAATCAGATTAAACTGTTGACTGATGCAGAATAAGACTGCACGGTAGATACTTGTGCCGGTGTGTATTAGGTACCTGAAAGACGAGCCCGCGGCCATCATTTAAAATAAATATGATTACGAGAAATAAACATATTTTAGTGAGCTATTTTTTCATGGATTTGAATTCAGTTATAGTAGTATTTTCACCTCTGCAAATATTTTGCAAATTAAAATCAATACTTATTATTCATTTCTAGTAATCTATCGTTTTATGTTTATTGCACAATATACGCATCGGTTGGCGCCGTCTAAGTGAATACCTATTTTATTAAGGATGAAAATGAAAATCAATACTTGGTCATTATATTTACTGGTGAAAAATAACTTATGCCTCTTTGCTTCTTAGTACAAAATTGCCTAAACCGTGAAACAACAACTTTGCAAAGGATATAAAAATAAAGAGTAGTTTCGCATGGCGACAGGAATGTTACACTTTGAAATTAAAATCCATTTATGGATTTTATCGCAAAGTAATAGCTATCGTAAACTATTTAAACTGCTATAAAATCCATATAATAGACTTTAATTTTATTACAAAGTACTGCATAATAGTGTGCCAGTGCGAATATTGTTTTAGGTTTCAAACTGAGATGGCATGGTGGTCATACCAATAGACTGCCATGCAGAGAAAACATGTAGGGATCAACCACAAATTACGCTTCATATGCATATATATAGGAGTTCGATAAAGTGTGATATTGTATGATGAATGAAACTGCTGTGACATGAACGGAAAAGGGGTCAAAAAGCATGTAAAGCGTATGACGTTAATATGGATGGCCCCTAGGATTCAAACCCACCGCAGCCAGGACTGACTATTCGAAGTTATGATGGCAGTATGTGTGTCTTCCCACTAGGCTATCGTTGCTCTCGAAAACTACATACATACATAGACTCACGGCTGTTTCCCGGAGGGTTAGGCAGAGACTACGGAACGCCATTTGCAACGATCCTGATATATCTCTCTTGCTTCATTCACTCCCATCAGATTCCTCATGCATGCTCTTCGGTTCAGGGCTCTTCTAACCTGTCCTGTTTTTAGAATATCTCCAATCTGGTCAAAGAACGTCCGCCTAGGTCTTCCCCTTCGTCCTGTTCCATTCACACTTGCCTTATATATCTTCTTGGTCAGTCTTTCATCATCCAACCTCTCCACGTGCCCAAACCAAAACTAGTACCAAAATATCATGATGATTGGTTCAGCAGTTAAGCCGTAAAAACGTACCAATAAACACATTTGCATATACAATCTTAAGATTCCTTTGCCCGTTTGAGGATGTACAACTATGTATGTTATTCAGAGAGCTATATTAATTGGCGACAAGTCTAAGACTGGTTTCTATGACTCGAAAGGTCGTGTGTTTAATACGAGGCATTCCCTTGAACTATTGTGATTTACCGAAGCTTCAATAAGGCTCGCTTACACGGTACGACATGGCAAGAGATTTTTTGTGACAAAGGTAAATGCATCATAATAGAAAGAAATTAAATTGAAATTGCCGTGACAATCATCATACCGAGGCATCACTCAGCAATATCTGGGACGGTATTTTTAAATTTAAAAGCAATGCTATTCAGTGGTATATTTGCGACAAAGAAAAATGCACCATAAATTAATGATGGTAAAAGTCATCAGTGTCATCACACACAATTTGCGTACGTGATATTGAGGCATTGCTTAGAAATTTTTGAGACTGCTAACTTCAATAGGGTATTTGACTAAAAAAATCGAATTAGTCCGTCAGTTAGATTATCGAAAAATATTGGATACTTACGTATTTTTTGTTTTATCAAATCAGTAAAAAATTACGAAGATAACACGCATCAAAGATGGAAAAACGTATAAGAGTGGGGGCTTGTAACGTCACTTGCTAGTAAAAAGTGTACTGGCAAGTGACGTCACACGAGTTTTCAGCGAAGTTTGTCGTCTTCATTTTTTGTTTACGTGACTAAAGAAAATATACGTGTCCACTATTTTTCGATAATCTAACTGACGGACTAATTTGATTTTTTTAGTCAAATACCCTATTCCATTCTATGTATTTTTTTTTATTTATAGACTCACGCCTGTATCCCCGAAAGGGTAGGCAGAGGTGTAATATTACACCCAATATCGACATGATTTTTTAGGTCCCACGTAATAGGGGGCGAGCCTATTGCTGTACCGGGCACATTACCAGACTCCGAGCTGCAACTGAGAATTTCCTAACGGAAAAACCCAATAACACATTGCCTGACCCGGGAATCAAACCCGAGACCTCCAAATCCCACGCGCACATTTATGCCACGAGACCAACGAGGCAGTCATCCATTCTATAAGTCAGCAAAAAAAAATACTCATATTGACTTAGTAGGTGCCTTGCCGTTAAGCGCAGCGTCCAGTGTAGTAAATATTTTGTACTGCACAGGGCATTGTATGTTTTTCAAATCCGATGTACCTAAAAGTGAAGACGTTTTTTTTGTCTCTTGTCTGAAAGCCTGTAAAGCACCTCGCCCATGTCGGGAGGCTTCTTCGAAGAGCTGCAGATTTCCTTACAAATATACGGTACCGTGCCGTACCGTCAGTCGACACAGCGCCTTATTCTAACTCAGATGCCAAGCGAATATTATTAATTTCTAGTAATCTATCGTTTTATGTTTATTGCACAATTTACGCATCGGTTGGCGCCGTCTAAGTGAATACCTATTTTATTTAGGATGAAAATCTGTGTCATCTTCAAGGTGTGGTTTGGAATCTTATAGAGTATTTGAGTTATGTATTTTTTTGACATTTTGTGTTCGCGGTAGAGTTTTACAAGCCGTCCCTTCATCAATCGATGGGTGGAGTATGGGCAGGCAAGAATTCTTAAGATAACCACTGCGGTGATCTTGCCGTCGCGTAGCAGCGGGTTACTCGAATTGCGATTAGTGTACTTTACCGTGATCCTGCCTTGGCAAAAGTAAGAATATAACTTTAAAAAAATAAAACTTTATCTGCTCGTCAAACCAAGCAAATATCGGCCGACTTGCAACGGCCGTGGTCGTGGAGGAACTAGTCATAGCCTTTTTTGACTGATCTCTACAATTGGGTGCATAGGGTTCCCACCAAGAACTTAGGATCCCAAGCCAACCTCACCTGCAAGTGGTGCACCTGCCGATCAACGGACGAGGCTCTAGCAAACAAAATATCCCGAAAAGCGGCAATAGGCTCGCCACCTATTACGTGGGATCAAAACACTGGCGAAAAGTGGGCGTTTAATATGCCTCTGCCTACCCCTTCGCGGAAACAGGCGTGAGTCTATGTATGTATGTGTATGTCTACAATCAAAAGGGATAATTATATTCTTCTAAAGTTCTGCCAATAACATTTGTCATAGACTAGCACATAATTATGACACCCGAGGCTGATGGCTTAACGTGACGTCCAAGACATGGAATGTGCCTGGTTTTTTAATTACCACCTATCTTAAGTATGGTAGGGAAATTATTTGGCCTCGCAGATAAACAGGTCTATGAGTTGAAGTTAAAATGTTTATACTTATGTTGATATCACGGTAAAACGTAGCTTATGTCACTCCTAAGTTTTTTAAAGGCAGCGATAGCCGAGTGGAGAGACCAGCAGACTGCTATGCAGAGAGTCTCCGGTTCGAAATCACGGCACGCACCAATGACTTTTCGAAGTTATGTGCGTATTAAATTGTTAATTATCGCTTGCTAAACGGTGAAGGAAAACATCGTGAGGAAACCTGCATGTCTGAGAGTTTTCCACAATGTTCTCGAAAGACACGTGAAGTCTGCCAACCCGCACTTGGCCAACGTGGTGGACTATGGCCATACCTTTCTCATAGTGAGAGAGGCCCAGCAGTGGGACAGTATAAAGGGTTGATGATGATGATACGAAGATGGCCAGACGGGTTGGTATTGGGATTATTTTATGTCAAGATGTCCGTCTCTTGCCAAAGGTACTAATTGGCTTCATACATTTCCCTTATCGCCTCCTACAAAACTCACGGAATTAAAATAGCCATGTTTGTCAATTATATTATCTAGTCGCCATATATAGGCTCTTCCTACTTTGGAATTACATGGCCAAGTATGAATCCTAGAATATTATCATTATATCTCCGTTTCTACTTTCACTAAAAACCGCTAGAACCGTTAAATATAAACCATAATGTGTATAATTTAACCAAGTGCTCGTAATAGGTTAGTTTATGTGGCAAGAGCCAATGATTGCGGCATTCAGATAAGTAGTAACGGGATGGAAAGTATTGACGGTGTGTAATAGCTACTTAAATAAGTAATTAGTTCCTGTGCAAGCGTTTTATGGAGTTCGACGCTTAGGACAAGTTTCGTCAAAGGTGCTTCCTCACTGGGAGCATCCGTCTGTAATGTAACGTTCATCAACGTCATAATTTTTTTTTTATAGTAATAGGCGGCAAACGAGCAGACGAATTGTCTGATGGTAAGCAATTACCGCCGCCGATGGATACAAGCAAGACCAGAGGAGCCACAAATGAGTTGCCGCCCCTTGGGGTTGGGAAAAGGGATAGGAGGAGGAGTGGGATCGGGGAGAAGGAATAGGGGATGGGGCCTTCGGCACTCTCACTCACCGAACGAAACGCAACAGTTTAAGTACTGTTACTTTACGTCGAATATCTGTGAGAGGTTAGTACTTCCACAGTCGAGCCGGCCCATTCATGCTGAAATCAGCAAGGCACTACTACCTAGTTCATCATTATCAGTCTGCCATAATCCACTGCTCAATATAGGCCTCTCCAATGGCATACCACTGAGCCCGATTTTCGGCTCTTCTCTTCCAACCGCTGCTAACCACTTCGCGTATATCGTCACTCCACCTATCCGGAGGCTACACTACGTTTGCCAAGGCTTAATGTCACGTTACAGATTCAATTTTGAACTTTACGTTACATTACAGTCTTTCTGACAGCTAAACTTGCGCCTGTAATAACATGTCAGATAAAATTTGAGCATAAAGCTACACTACTGCTTCCCTGATTGACGGACATTCGTCTGTAATGAAACATTTCGGATAGAAAATCTATCCGAAATGTTTCATTACAGACGAAGCATTGCATTTGATTAACTTTATTTTGTAATTGCAGATGAAACGTTTGTTATGCTTAGCGCAGCAATATTAATTAGACATTTTTATTTATTCAAAAAATGCACAAGAATCTATAGTAAAGCCAAAAATTATATCTCTCAAAATGCAACACTGGGAAGTAGCGCTCTGCACCCGAGAATTGATGTTAAGAGTAGTATTTCAATATTCTGTAATATTGAGTTCTGTTATAGCGAGTCTGTACTCGCTGTACCCCTCGATTTACCCCACGTTGTTATCGGTATCTCGACAACAGCGCCACCTACCGCATCTTATTATACTAAGTCGCATGTAGCCACAAACATGTGTACATGTTGTACAAAGTTCTCTTTCGGTCAGTGTTAAAATCAATTCAGCGTTAAGGAGGACAGATGGATGGAGGGACAGACCGACAGACAGTTTTTTTTTAAATAAGGTTGTTTATAATGTGGTACCGTGTAGGTACGTGGTACCAAGTCAGACTACGTTTTCTATATGCACTTGAAAACGTAGTCATTATGAAATCACAGAGAGACATTAAATTTTATTTATATGTAAAGATTGTATCATTACATATTGCACCCTGTAAAACTCGGTTCTTCTCCCTGATGTGATGCTCGAATTGGCAGCAATACAGGTGAATGCTCCCAGTGATGGAGCACCTTTAAGTCTCACTCGATTAGGGGCTTGGGGCATGGCCTACCTCAAGTTTGAATTACCTATTTAATTACTTGAATATAGTCAATTAGTGCATAAGGAGCCATATGTGCCATTTAAAAAGGCAAAAGAGGTCATTGAACTAGCCACATTTTTTGCCTTTCTTCAATAAAAAAATTACAAAAATAGGTACTTGTTAACGTCCTGAATGGACGTCTGCCGTGTTCTTTAACTTTTTTAGCCAAGGAAATATGATACATTAGTCTTAGTTTTGGTTCCCGTGAAGAGATATTTAAAGGGAAAAGGCAAGGGCCTATAGTTTTAGACAATACTTTTGTCGATGGGATAATTTTTTCAAATATTGCCTATTCTAAAAGGCCCACGCCCGGCCACTATTGAGACCGCGTTACGATATCTTTACTATTTAATAGTAGATACTATTAAATGAATAAAAAAACTCACCTCTTAATCAACTTGGGTACGCATACAGGATCTGAAAATAAAGAAATTGTTTGTTAGGTTATATAAATTAAATAGTTTTTTATGAGACAGAGCAGGCAAACTGAAAGAGGATCGTCTGATTATAAGCGATTACTGCCGCCCAAGGACACAAGCAGCACCAGAGGAGTCACAAGTGCGTTGCCGGCCAAGCCACAGAGTCCTCAGCTGCAAAGTCCTATCTGTAGTGATTGTACCCATAGATACTGTTACCTTACGTCGAAATTTTGTTAAGTACTTCCCCGGTCGCGCCAGCCCATTCATGCCGAAATCATCAAGGCTCTACTACCTCTATTCGGAAACAGTGCCCTCTATCTCTAAAATGAAGTATGAAGCTTCCTATAACCATTGAATCACACCCCACAAAAGAAACCTAAACATATTTTTCTGCAACAGTCATACATTTCCACAATGTCATTACCATTTCCTCGAGTTTGTTGACCTACAAATTATATCACTCGTTCATATGTTACGATATAGAATAAAATGACGTCACGCTTCGATAGACACCCTACACTAAAGCCTTCATAACCTCTGAAAAATACAACCTTAACTTTACAAAAATAAAGTTGACTATCCTTTGAATATGACTTGCGTTGTAGGTACTGAATACTTGTCAAGCGAATTTGAATTTTGTTGCTGAGTCAATTGGGTTTGCTTTTGCAAGTTGTGAGCTTGGTATCTGCTAAGCCGTGACGAATTGGAGGTTTTAAAATGAGATATTTTCGCAAAGAAAATTATGGACATGTAAAGGAAATATCATTTATCATTTAAAATACTGTTGCGGTATTTAATAAGGGTTCGGAGAACTCGTAAAGTTTTTAAGCTTAAGGAAAGTTTGTATGGTTTAGCATTTGAGAAATGGTATTTTTTAGCTCGAAACGCCGTTGCAACCGAGAGGCTCATACATATCATCATCCTCCTAGCGTTATCCGATTTGCAACCCGTGGTCTGCTTACTAGTCTATCCGGCTTTGACTGAATCATCAGCTTTTTGCGTCTGACCTCCGCCACCCAAAGGGATTGCCATATTCCATGGCTTAGACTAGTGTCAGTTTATTCCCTGTAACGATTGCGAAAGATGTTCATAGCAGCCGGGAGCGATGGCTTAACGTTCTAGGCACGGAGCAAGCGATAATTTGATTGTGATTTTAATTACATTTCAATTTTACTGTGTACATTTTAAATATCGCAGCACATTTAGTAATACTCTTTTAATAATATAATAATATTCTGCCACATACACACATCACCATCTAGTCCGAAGCTAAGCAGAGCTTGTGTTATGGGTACTAAATAATGGATAAACATACATATATACTTTGTTTTTGTAAATACATACACATTATACATATAAACACCCAGACCAAGACAAACATCCATGTTCATGCACACAAATATTTGACTTGAGCGGGAATCAAACCCGCGACCTTCGGCGTAGCAGTTGCTTATACTCCCGCTGCGCCAACCGATCGTCAACTCTGTCTGGTAAACTGATTAAACAGTAGATATGCGATGGTTTAAAGCTTTTAAACTATTTTTAAACCGATTCTACATTTCATCTCTTTCTAATTTTATCAAAGAGAATGAGACATCAGACTAAAATGTCCCGCATTAATATGCTCGGTCGCGCGCCCGCATCCTTTTAAGGGCGGTGCATACGGATGTCCTGTCCTCCACCTTACATATAAATGGCCTTATTGGAGACTAGACTGTAGGGCTATAGGGATGACTATAGAAAAATAATTAAGTTATTTTTCTTTGAACGTTTTAAATTTAATGGTCACAAAATGTCGCACTGTGTAATATTGTGACAAAATAAATTGAAGAACATTTATTTTGACGAAGCAGTGAACTTTTTAATTTGTTGACCTAACTGACAGGCGGTCGGACGGACCATCGGCCAAATTACGTGAAAATAAGTCCACTAGTGATCGCAATCGCCGCGATGCGTTTAATGCGTTTATACCTTTTAATGGTTAAGGCGATTAAAACCCGTTCCAAGATCTTATGATTTTATGGGCTGATAGTTTTGCTATAAGAAATGTTGACTGTATTAGACGCATATACATACCTAACTTTTTTTTAATTAAAAAACCTGTTAAAGTGACTTCACGCTGCCTGATGGTAAGCTGACAGTGAAGTCCTATTGTGAAGGCCACCATCCCCAATTGCTGGTTAAGCAATGTGACATGGCGGCCCTCACTTTGACGGCCTTGAGAGATGCTTTTTCACGCCCCGCTTAAAGGACCCAGGATCAAGGGAGGAAGGAAACACGTGAGCTGGCAGTGAGTTCCACATCTTAATGGTACGGCAAAGATAAGATGTACCGAACCTTTTCGTACGTGACGGTATCTGCTCTACCGTGTAAGGGTGGCACCTTAACCCGGCACGTGTTGTTCGGGATAGAAAAGGAGAGGGTGGATGAGTTGAAAGAGTTCTTCTGAACACTCACCGCGATGCAGTCGGTAAAAGACTAGGAACTAGGGTAATTATAACCCGATTTTGCCCGATTTGTATACATCACCCTACTAGCGATCTGGACCGATTTAAGCTGGTCAAAACTTCGGGCAACAAAGAGATATAAAGAACACAATAATAATATGCTACGTTAATAAACGCAATGAAAACCTTAAACTATGGAAAATTAGTTACCATATCTAATAATTTTATGATGTATTTATTTAATCTTTTTATATATAAACAAATAATTTATTACAATAAGTTCATTGACTTTTGACTAGGACATAAGTTACGCATAACACATAAATATGTATTGTTTAAGTTAGTGGTTATTATAACGCGCAGTTATAATAGGCATTACTCATCGAATACAGATTGTTTGAATAATATTCAAAGTATAAAGTACTTTTTGAATAATTAAGAAAGCTTGTATGTTAAGCCCTTAACATTTGTGAGAGGTATAGGCAGTAGGTACATATTTCTAACTAGAGAATGGCCGCAGCTACACCCGCACATTTCATTCTAATTTAAACGTTTTTGCCCTCACGTGGGTATTTCGGGAAATCCCTTCATAGTGCAATCCCTAAAGAATATATTATGTACAATCAAACAAGCCGGCGCTGGACCAGTTTGAAAAAAAATCCCTTGGCTCGGTCATAGAGTCGAGGTACACTAGAAACTGGTTTTCTATACGAGTGTCAATGTGCGTGTAAAGTAGCACTTGAAGCGACGATGTCTTGCTGAGCGATACTCGCCCTTATGGTGGTCTAGCGGGAAGTTGTTCGACTGTACATGCCTAATTTCTTCTTGAGCCCAATGTTCTAAGCTGTGCGTTGTCTGGCAGGCAGTAGGTAACGAAAGATACGGCAATAAAGATATCAGTCTTATTTTTTTGAAGAATTATAGACAGACAGACTAGGATGCTGTTGCCCACAATTTTATAGAGCTTCCTTCAATATCAGCGGATCTCTGAATGAACTTTTAGCGCTTTTTATCCCAGCCACGGAAAACTCGATATCAAATAATATGGCAACCTGCCTGGCAAGCGTAGGCCAAAATATATTTTTATTGCTTCATAATTCTATTGTGACACAAATTAGTAGCCTTTTCCAGTAGTGAACTACAGAGGGCTGATGATGATGCTGAATGAATTTTTTTTTAGACTCACACTTGTATCCCCGAAGGGGTAGGCAGAGATTTAATATTATACCCACATTTCGCCATGAATTTTTGTGTCCCACGTAATAGGGGGCGAGCCAATTGCCGTTACGGGGCACATCATCAGACTGCGTGCTGCTACTGAAAATTCGGAAAACGCAGTAACACTTTGCCCGATCCGGGAATCGAACCCGGGGCCTCCCATCAGCAGTCGCTATCCACTGGACCACGGAGGCAGAATGAAATTGTAGCCCCTATTTTTGTTAATCTATACATATTATAAAATGAAATCCCCATCACGTCCTGTCTGCCTGCATGAACGCTATAAGCTCAAAAACTACAGAACGGATTTTCGTTCAGTTTTCTACAATAGATCTATACTGTGATTCTAAAGGAAGGTTAGGAGGCGCGGGCAAAGTTAGTATTATTTATTTCTGAAAGCTTATAATATACTTGTTCAATAAGTCCTTTTAAAATATAAGTATCTATGAACTCGGAGACATCCTTGCTTTAATCCTTGCATATAAAGGAAACCCAGCGTCAAACGGGCGATTATAAATCCTTATGTACGTTCCTGACTAGTTATAACGATGCGAATGCTATCCTTGAGTCAGGTTTTTTATTTAGTTTTAATTTTTTTTTTAGGAATTGCGATGATGTATCTTTAAGTACGTTCTTGGGATCTAATGCTGTTAGTGGTTGAGAAAAATGGGTGAATCATTCGCCTAGATAGTATCTGCTTATGAAAACTGACGTTATTCGATATGCGAAATGAATCTTCGAGTCGCAATTGGTGAACGAAAGTAGAACATTTAAATATTTCGCTCTAAAAAAACAATTTCAACGCTTGCAGTGAATATTGTGTCATCATTATCCTCCGTTCGTTGTGCGTCGAAAGTGCGAGCTTTGCTGACTTTGTAATATTATGGGTGAGACAGCGTTGCTGACTACAGCATGAACGGTTCGGTTAGGAAGTTTACGTAAGTAATAAGTAGTAGTGTAGTAGAGCGTCCTGCTCTCTTTTTTTAGTTCTTTTCCTTTCACAAAGCGGTATACAGTCATCATCATCGTCAGAGCGTTATCTTGGTTCAAGACTTGATTTTGCCTTGAAGCCCGTGGTCCACTTTCTAATCTAACCAGATTTGACAGAATATAAGCTACAGATACACAGAACGACTGCTTGCTTCTTTTTGCTAACTTCCTCAAAGCGGCAGATGTATGGAACGATAAAGTTAAGAAGTCAGCTTTCTTTTTGTCTTATCATTGATGCCTGACGTGTGGTTGACGGCATAGAATACAAGTGTCACCACCCCCTATCTTTCCGTGGGAGTCGTAAGAGGTGACTAAGGGATAACACGATGCAAATACCATCTTTGCGTAGAGACGGAAAACTCGACATCAAACCTTATACGACTGCCTCGTTGGTCTCGCGGCATAAATGTGCGCGTGGGATCGGGAGGTCCCGGGTTCGATTGCTGGGTCGGGCAGTGTTATTGAGTTTTTCTGTCACGAAATTCTCAGTAGCAGCACGGAGTCTGGAAATGTGCCCGGTACGGCAATAGGCTCGCCCCCTATTACGTGGGACTAAAGTATATCTGGCGAAAAGTAGGTGTAAAAATACACCTCTGCCTACCCCTTCGGGGATAAAAGGCGTGACGTTATGTATGTATGTATGTATTGATGCCTGGTTGGCATCATTGACTTCTATCATCGATATCTATAAGGTTTAATTCACTATTTACTCATCAACTAGCAGTTGAACAGTACCTACTGTTTACCCAGGGCGAAAAATGTCACTCTGTTTGGGTAAGTGTTTGCTGGGTCTAAACATCGACATTTAGTGGAGCACTGCTAATGAGGAGGAGCGATATTCCGAAGTATAGTATTATGTATAAAGAAAACAGAAGGGACACAGTCCCTTTGTCCCTAGAATTTGTTTAACATTGATATTATCACATATTTTAAAAGACTAGACTTGACAACGACCATTTTCAACATTCGAACTATAGATAGATCTGTAGATTTTAGATTCATGTTTGACATATTTTGTATGAAGCTTATGTCAAAAACGAATCTAAAATCTACAGATCTATCTTTAGTTCGAATATTTAAGTCCCTAGTAAAAGTCCGACTTTTTGATTGTCATTCAGCAGTTTTGGCCACGTTATCGTAGCTGATTAAAAGCGATCGAAACATCGAAAAGAAATGAAACATATCAGGGATTCCAAGCCTTTAAAAGATGTACACGAAATCATTACTTGAAGGCGTGAAGTTATATTATGTACAGTAGGCACTACTTGTAGTTTAACAGCCGGTTTCTAATATTCGATCTATGCATATACAGGGTGTAAAAAGACCCTTAACGAAAACTGAAGCCGCATATTGTACCAATCATTACGAACATTTTTTACTTGGGCACCATAGCTGTGCAATTCCTGGTTCAGGAGATATTGAGGCTCAAAGTTACTATATTTTTTTTGTTAATAAGTACTAAATCGATGCATTTCCCCGCCAACCTCTTCTATAGATGTCAACAGGCACCTATGCAGAAGTAGGTATTTCGAAAATTGCACGCGCGCTCTTTTAATTACGGATAAAAAAATGTGAACCCTGAAAAAAAATGTTTCCCAGGTTTTATTTTTGCTTAGTATGACTTGGCATGATGTCCAAAGTGAGTAGACTTCGGCTTGGTGATGGGTCTTATGTCAGCCTGTATTTGAGATTCGATATACGTGATGACATATTATTATTTTGTATGGAACTTATGTCTGAAATGGATCTTCATCCTCAAAAAGATGGCAAGATCGAATATTGAATTCAGCAGTAAGTAGGAAGGCATACCTACTGACTTCACAAGTATTCGCCCGACCACCACCGGTAGTCCCAAGCAAGAAATTACAATTATAATATTAATGAATAACCATAGTTTCCTATGACATCATGGGAACAGAGCCATTTCTTTTATAAGAACCACTATCACCTAATTAATATGCAATCCTAGTACTCAGAACAATGAAGAGTTAGTTTATATGCGGCGGTGTGCAACGCCATCTAGCAAGACGTGGGAGAAATCTTGATTTCATTATGGCGGACGGGCTTTTGAATATTAATTTTTGTATCAGCTGTTGTGGTGGGTGTGATTTTGATAATGGGAGGGAGGGAGAGCGTGTGAATAAGTTGAGAATGCTAATTAAGAGTGGATTGTGCAGAGGCTGAAAACGCCACAGCTATTAAATACTTTTTGGGAGAACAGGAATTTCGTTCATTGTTTCGATCCGTTTGAGAGTAGGTATTTGATTAATATTATATAGGTATTTGTATGTAACCAAACTCATGAATCTTTAGGATTCATGAGTTTCGTTTGAGTATGTAAAGTACGTGAAAACAGTGTGTCGTTTACTTTCAGAATGATAAAAAGTTTTTACTAAATCGCCGGAGATCACATTATGTAACCGTATATTGACCTAATATAATTGTGAATTACATGTATTGTTTTGCATTTTATTTTTAAGTTGCTGTTCCCTTTTTAACAATTCAAAATAATCATTATCCCTGGTGTTGCCACCTACCTACCAGGGTTCACGATCCTTGCACAGAAAAATCATAACAATTCCAATTTTGAATAGGTACTAAGAAGGCTGTCGTTTTCCCTGTTAGAGCCAGATTTAAAAACGATCATACCTTGCGAATAGTACAAACTTATAAAAAATGAAAATGAATATGAATATTAATGGTACAAAAATGAAAAAATCTCAAAGTTACAACATTGCATACTCAGGCGATTATTCACGTCAGTTAGTCATAACTTTATACGATCCCCTTCGTATACGTGACATGTAAATTGTACACATTACACTAAGTTTGCGCACGCGCTGAGAATGTTGCTAGTGAGGTGCTAAACTCGGATATTGATCCGAGAATTTAGTTTTAGAATTTAAGTTTGTGGGAGAGACAGAAACAAAGAGATTGTACCTACGTCGATCTAATAGAATGAGATGTTAAATCTTATTAAATTAAAATAAATATCATAATATTTATTTTTATACATAAGTAATATAATTTGTCACAAAGTAAGACGCTGTAAAAATAATTTCTTCAAAAACGAATCACAAATCAAATTACTGTACGATCCACGAAGTCAAGTTAATGATTCATAATGAATTCATAATTTCGTTTTTTTCTACAGTATAGTTCAGGTATAACGCAAAAAGACAGACGTAAATCTACTTTATCTTGCTTCGCTTCAAAAGCAGTATACAGAATTAAACAATGAGCCCAGTAAACACACAAAAACCACATCTTAACCTAAAAAATCCACAAACTTACGAAATAACAAACCGAGATAAAATATCAAATCACCGTTTTGCCAACCATACATTCAATCAAAAACGAAAATAAACGAAATATCCGCAGTAATATCCGAGTTCCCTTCATTCCCAGCCCTAATATCCGCCCACAAAGTAATGCAGAAAATGCGGTATTTAAATGAAAAATTTGTTCCTCAGAACTTGAATTATAATGTAAAGATTCACGTTAACGAGTTTTTGATGAGCGTCGTATACCACTCCTACTTAACTAGCTTATGAGTGGTACGTTTCGTATATGGTAATGGTATATTGCTGGGTACATCCCTATTACGGAATTTTATTTTCTCAATAGATTCTGTAAACCTCATCATAAAACTGACACTGAATATAATATTAGAATCCTAGTTATAGAATTTAAAAAATATTACTTATATACTCTCGCGATTTGTATACATGGTATTTTTCAATGTCGCGAGAAATAAATATGTAACCAGTCTACATATATTATATTTAATTTATTTATTTATATAAAACTTCCTGAAAAATACATAGCACAAGGCAGACTTAATGCCTGTAGGCATTTTCTCCCAGTCAACCTATATAAATCGTGTTATTATTTGAAAATGATAAGTAAAATACCTACTGTAAAAAAGTCTGAAGAAATTGGTTATTTATTTTTACTCGATATCGAGTGCCAATGAATTTTAGAGATAGATGCTTAGATAAAAATATATCTATTCGGTTACAACAATAAGTCTTAGACTAACATACCTTAATACTATATTTATTTTATGTTTTTAATAAGCCAAAGGTCTAACCACATGCTATGATGGCAATTTTGATACTACCTTGATCAATAATATTGCATCGGTTTTTGAAAACTGCCGTTTCATGACTGTCATCATCAGCCCTTTATACCGTCCCACTGCTGGGCACGTGCCTCTTCTCACTATGAGAAGGGTAAGGCCATAGTCCACCACGCTGGCCAAGGGCGGGTTGGCAGACTTCATATGTCTTTCGAGAACATTATGGAGAACTCTCAGACATGCAGGTTTCCTCGCGATCTTTTCCTTCACCGATTAGCAAGCGATAATTAACAATTTAATACGCACTTAACTCCGAAAAGTGATTAGTGCGTGCCGTGGATTCGAACCTAAGGCCAGAGGGTCTCTATGCAGAGGCGTAGCAGTCTGTCGGTCTCTCCACTCAGCTATCGCTGCTTTGATATTTCATGACTGTATCTAAATCTACATTTAGCGACCAAATCATTCTCACCATAGTCAGATACCCACTTGATCACATTCGTTGCTTAGTTCAAAATAGGAACGGTTTTATGAATTTCATTCATAAGTCTTAGGGAACGCAATTAAATAATTTTGTCTTCATGAGTCGGTATTATTGCTTGATGGTAAGGTGGCTCGATTCCATAAAGGTATTTTACAAATAAACGG
Organism: Euclidia mi; assembly: GCA_944739405.2. Classification (NCBI taxonomy): domain Eukaryota; kingdom Metazoa; phylum Arthropoda; class Insecta; order Lepidoptera; family Erebidae; genus Euclidia; species Euclidia mi. Next base: position 63,587,455 of record OX123192.2, read on the forward strand.
AAGATATTGGGTGGTCTAAGACCCAAATTAGTTACATCAATCCTATGTTTTCGGTGTGCATAATTATGTGTGATTGAATGATACAATTATCTTTGAATCCTTTTTATTAAAGACGGCAAATTTTTGTGTTGCTTGGGATTGTATGAGTATTGAAGTAGGTATTGGTACCTTTGTTTTTTTATTTTGTGTTTTACGAGGTGGAAAATCCTTTCGGATCTCCGACTCTTGGGGAAATGAGAGCCGGAGTATGTGGTGTTACCACTAAAAACCACCTCGACTGCCAACCAAAGACGCCCTACGGGAGGAACACTGGGTACTGGAGCTGTCCAGTCTTCCTCCCACGGCGCCATGTTCAGCAGAACCCCTTCTCAGGGAAGGCTAAACGCCCTCATAGGTATGGGTACCTAGAGCGTGTCTACAATAATTATAAGGTGTAGGTATCGAACTTACATCAATGGGAAGGATGATAGATGACTTATACATATTTACATTTTTTGTAAATAATTACAGGAATAACATAACATTACTTCACGCCTTTATCCCCGAAGGGGTAGACGGAGGTGAATTACACACCAACACTTCGCCAGTCATGTTTCGGTCCTAATGTAGTAGGGGGCAAGCCTATTGCCATCTACCGGGCACATTATTAAGCGGGCGATAATTAACATTTTAATACACACATAACTTCGAAAAGTCAGAGGTGTGCTCGGTGGAACTGGGGATCGAATTCGAGACCATCGTCTCAGCAATCCGTTACGTACACCACCGGGCTACCGCCGCTTTTAATTACAGGAGAAATATCTTCCCAATCACAAAAACATCCTCCTGGATGAAAAACGACCTTCGTCTCACCAGGGTCACGAACCATCAGTGCGTCAATCACACAAAAACTACGGAACCATAATAAAACTATTAAGTGCCAACTAATATAGTAATCGTGCAAGATATTTTCACGGTACATTATTAAGGATGTGTAGAGGAATGCGTTGGGCTGATGGTTTCTTAATGATCATTTATTACGTACAACTAATAGTATGTCATTTACGCGGGCGTGTAAAAATGAAGGCTACGAATGAGCTTGTGTCTAGAAAAAAAAATTAATTTGAGTTTTACTAGGTTTTGCTTTGGCGTGGTCGTGTACAGAAATGCTTGTTTATTAAGTAAAGCTGCCTTATATCAGTTCTGTATATTAACTGTCCTTCTTCTAGACACGAGCCTTTTTTCACTCTGAGAAGGGTAAAGCCATAGTCAACCACGTTCTCCATGTGCAGTTTGGGCGAATTCACGTGTCTTTAATAATAGAATAGGTTATAATATCAGGCCTACTAATAAACTGTCCTATTGCTAATGACCAAGTGTTGGTAAGACCTAAAATGTCTTTTATAATATTACACAGAAGTCTTAGATATGCAGTTTTCTACGCAAGCATTATTTTTATTTTATAGCGTCGTGAGTTTTGAATCCAAACTCTGCGCATCTATTAGCCTTTTAGGATCTATTTGAAAGTTCTTTTTCATAATATTTCATTTACAAAATGGCTCCTTAGAGGGGAAGGAATCTTTTAAAGAACAATGGCAGAATTCGGTCTGGGTTTGTTGTGGCGACCTTAAACTTCATATGAACAAAACAAATTGTTATATTTTTCTACGATTTTTAATATTTTCACTTTGTCTCGTTAAAGCTGGATTATTTTATGATATTAAAAAGCATTCCAATTGATTACGAACTCGGTACCTACTTAATTATTTGATTGTTGCCATAGACAATGGTGTGACAGAAATAGACGTGAATGCTATTTATCCGTATCGACTATAAAAATAGAATTATTAAAATGCAGTTATTTAATCTTTAACTAACATTATATCAATAAGCTAATAATTTTTAAAGCAAAACAATTTTTAAATCAAATAAAAACGTCACAGTATCGTTTTAATGTTGAATCGATTTCACATAAAATCGATTTAAAATATGCAGCTCTGCTTTTGTCTTTGGCTGTGACAGTTATATGCTATGAATACTTCTGCGTTTTGATGTCAATCTGACATAATTTCATTTGATAATTCAAACGTACCTACATTGTTCATTCTTAACTAAAAACTAAAACACCGATATCTTATTTTTCCGGGTATCCCGAGTGAAAATAGAATCATTTATAGACTCTGTCACTTACGCCGAATTTTTTGAAATATTTTTATTACGGTGCGCTTCAATTTAATTTCAGACATTTCGATGTATGAAGATCTGCCATTGTCCTTTTCCATTAGCAAATACATTCCTAATATAGTTATTAGGAATTTATTTGTATATCGCTACTCGTAATGACAGTTCATTACGAGTAGCGATAGCTCTTTTCTTATGACTTCCAAACAGCCGGAAGACGAAATGTAGTGTATGTAATATGTCTAATTGTATATTCTAGCAAAAGGAATGCTGCGTAGTGAAGAATTTAGATGCGTTATCCGACACACCTAACAAAGGAGGCTTAGTTTAAAACTCCCGTTTAACTAGCGGTAGGTATTTAGTCGAACAACTTACTATTGTTTGAAATACAGTAAACACTGTAATACACAGCGCAAAGTATAAACAACAGTATCTTTAGTATAGTGCAAACCTAAGTTTTCCTAGTTCATGTCTTTCGAGAAATTTATAGAGATCTCTCAGACATGCAGGTTGCCTCACGATCTTTTACTTCAAAAGTTCATCATCCTCAAGTCCACTGCAGGATATAGGGTTTTTCAATGACAAGCCAATGAGCTCTATATCCGGCTCTTCGTATTATGACTTCTCACTTTGTGTATCATGAGTTCACCTAGCTGTAGGCTTCATTTGCCAAGCTGCAATTTCCACTCCAGAACATGTTTACCCCAACCGTTTTTTTACGACAAATGGCACAAGCTAATTGCCAATTTAGTTAACTGTTTCGCTTCGATTGGCTTCAACGTTCATCAAGCAAAAGTAGACAAAGTAATTCACACAACTACGAAAAGCTCTCTGTGTGGTACGATGATTTCCTTCAGCGTTTGGCAAGCGATATACTTAGTTATTTAATACGCACATAACTTTTGAACTGTACATCACTCCATAAGGCTATCAGTGCAAATTGTTCATTGAAACAAAGGTTGCTAAAACTTAACAGAGAACAAGACTGTAACAATAGTTGTACGGTAATCTCATCTTAAAGTTACGTAACTTTAAGATGAGAATACCGTAAAACTGTGTGTGTTTACGTACACTCAATAGTGAAACGAAACAAGAATTTTAACGAATGACATAAATACTCAAATAGTGTTGTTTATTTGCAGGAATGAAAAACGTTGACAAGATATTACTGTTCATTTTCTTAGTGGCTACATCTGTATATATAGAATCTTCCTTCTGATTGACAGACAACGCACAGCCGAAACCACGCAAGAAGCTAAAATTTGTCATGTATGTACAGTCGAACAACTTACCGCTCGACCACAATAAGGGCGAGAATCGCTCAGCAAGACTTCGTCGCTTCCAGTGCTACTTTACACGCACATTGACCCTCGTATACAAACAAGTTTCTAGTGTGCCTCGACTCTATGAGCGAGCCAAGAGATTTTTTTCACACTGGTCCAGCGCCGACTTGTTTGATTGTACCTTGGGGACCGTAGAGGTGCACTGAGAAGGGATTTCCTGAAATTCCCAAGGGATTGAGAAAAACGGTTTAATTAAAATTGCGGGCGTGGTTTCGGGCAGCCTCTAGTATTTTATATAACGGTATTTTAAGGTCTTGAAAATAAATTATTGTATAAAATAAATACTGCAACGCAAGAGGGTCTCGAGTTCACACCTATGCACTATGGCACGCACTACTGTACTGTCAAGTGCGTAATAAATTATTAATTATGGCTTTCTAAACGGTGAAAGAACACATTGTGAGGAAACTTGCATGTCTGACAGTTCTCCATAATTTTCTCGAAAGAAATGAAGTGAATGTGAAGTCTCCAATTCCACACTTGGCCAATGTGGTGGACTATTGTCTTATTCTTCCCATAGTAAGAAGCCCGTTCCCAGCAGTTGTACATGTACAGGGCTGATGCTGATGACATTGACACTTAAATTACAAGGAAATCTCATAAAACTCCTAACTAAACACATTGTAGTCATGCAAACAAATTTTAATTTCTCTTAACATTTCCGAAATAATTGGACATTGAATTACCAGTGGTAAACAAAACGTTATTCGGAATACAAACTTAACGTAGCACGTTATAAACATACTACATGACTCTTATTGTTAGGAGGATAAGAGTGAATTTGCAATGAATGTTTGGTGGTACATACGCAGTGTGGTTGTAAATATGTGGTTTCATCGAATCACATCCGATCCCAATAATATACTGAGAAGCATTAAAACGTGAGTTGAAAGTAAAGGATTAAATGACAAACTTTAGTAAGTAAGGGTTCCGTACCATTATAATCCTACAACTATTATTAACGTGGGTGCATAGGGTTCCCACCAAGAACTTAGGGTCCCGCGCCAACCTCACCTGCAAGTGGTGCACCTGCCGATCAACGGACGAGGCTCTGGCAAACAAAATATCCCAATAAGCGGCAATAGGCTCGCTACCTATTACGTGGGATCAAAACACTGGCGAAAAGTGGGCGTTTAATATGCCTCTGCCTACCCCTTCGGGGAAACATGTATGTATGTATGTATTATTAACGTGAAAGGTTGTGAAGATATGTGGATGGATGTTTGTTATTCTTTCACGCTACAGATGCTGAACAGATTTTGATGAAATTTTGAAGTAAAGTAGCTTATTCTTAAGTATAACATAAGCGTCTTTTGTCGACAGACATACTGTTGAAGCGGATACCTACGTGAGGAAGCGAAGTTGCAGGCAGAATCTAGTAAAATATCTTACTAATATAAAAAAGCGAAAGTTACTGAGGATAGATGGAAGGATGTTTGTTACTCTTACTGGCAAAAACTACTGAATGAATTTTGATGTAATTTTGTATAAATTCGTTGCTGCAGGGCACCTACATGGGTCAAGCTATAGGCCGAATCTAGTAAAATGATGGACTGGCTGGTTGGTAACTAACCCTGATTGCTATGGCAGCATTTTTCGTTCACACATACAACATATCCCGTTGCTCAGCAACTCCAGAAACATACATACAACATACAGCCAAATTAGTCCATAAAAACGGTGGACACCAAACCTTATCCCCCAATAACTGTGAGACGTCCCATCGACACAAGAAATATTTAGTACCAATAAACATTCGGCCACTTAAAAAAGTCGATTACTTCAAATAATAATGACCTTTGCAAGAATTTGGCAACGATGCAGTAATTTTGGAACCGTTAGCTATACGGGACCCTAAGGTTTAAGCTCAACCGTCTTGTAACGGGTTAGGCATTGATAAAGTTCGCATTGGATCCTTATGGTCCGTTTTATGGATCTCAAATTTAAAGTACTACGTACTCGGAAATTTAATTAGATGATTCATTTTGGAAGAGCTGTATGGAAATTGGTGATAAGGATGTTTTGGCAAATTACTTTTGAGTTTTATTTAATTGTAGAATGAGATCGAATACTTTATTGGAGTATCTGTTTGTGGTACTGATTGCTATGCTGGAGGTAGTAAGTTCGATCCCTGAAATAATTATTTTGTGATTAACACAATGATTTTGTGCGGTTTTTGGTTGGAATTGTACAATTCACAATAAGTATGTTTAGCCGAATTATGTTTTCCAGTTGAAATTAGGCTTCTGTGTAATTTACTGCAGGATTTTATTTCATAGCCTAGTCATCTCAAAGATTAAGGTAATTTTGACCTAGAACGTATAGAAGGAAAAATATATCTTTAATTAAGACCATAGTTTTTCGATGCAAAATAACGTTATTTTTATAGTAAGAAGAGGCCCATGCCCAGCTGTGGGACACTTTAAATCATTTAAAATATTTTCTGTCTGTTTGTTCCGGTTAATCACCGAAAGGAGTGGACCGGTTTTGACAGGACTTTCACTGGCAGATAACCGATGCTTTAAGAAGTTGCTTGAGCTAATATTGGATGAGAGCTGGGGCAAAAAATAAAACCTAATAGTTTATCACCTATGGCTTAGCGGGAGTATGAGCGGCTACCACGCCGAAGGGCGCGGGATCGATTCCCATTTAAGTCAAATATTTGAGTGCGTGAACATGGATGTTTGTGTTGGACTTAGTGTATCATGATTCATCATGAATGTATGTATTTACGAAAAAACTTATGAAATATGTATGCCTATCCTTTGTCTAGTACCCACAGTACAAGTTCTGCTTAGTTTGGGACTAGATATTGTTTTAAGTCTAGGACTAAATAACTTCTTTATTAGTAATTAAGTTTTTATAAAGTACACGTGATGAGGATGGAAGAGGATCGTGCTGCAAAAAGGGCGTATCTGGGACGACCTGGCGGTCGACACCCGGTGGGTTGTCTTAGACATCGCTGGAATGACCAAGTCCTAAAAGATCTAGCAGGACTTCGTAAAATGGACTGGAAGGAGTGCATTCACGACAAGAAAAGATGGAGAGATCTGGTGTCAGAGGCCAAGACTCACGTTGGGTCGCTGCGCCACCACGAATGAATGAATCATCATCATCAGCCTTTAACAGTCCATTGCTGGACTAGGCCACTCCTTTGAAAGGAAGAATTGGCCTACTATACCACGCTGGCCAAACAGGTTGGTGTAGGGTTTGTATCAAGTTTTCCTTCTCTTACAGCGCTGTTCTCTGCATAATATGCTCCCTCTGTCGGCTCTTACGACACCCATGGGATGATATGGGGTGGTGACAATCCGTATTCTTAATCCGTCACCACACGGACAAATGAATGAATAATATTCTACCACATTCACACAACACCATCTAGTCCCAAGTTAAGCAGAGCTTGTACTATGGGTACTAGACAATTGATAAACATATATTTATACTTTTTTTTTGTAAATACATACATATTATACATATATACACCCAAACCAAGACAAACATCCATGTTCACGCACACAAATGTTTGACTTGAGCGGGAATCGCACCCGCGACTTTCGGCGTGGCAGTCACTTACACTCCCACTACGCCCACCAGACGTCGAATGAATCAAAACAATGTTATTATATGCCAACTCTATAAAATATAATAAAATACCAAGCGTCAATCGCTATTGAGATATCAAACAATAAAACCAGTAGCTTACAATGCTTATTCTTTATCAGCCATTATTCTAATTCACATCCATTCTTTTATTACGGCCCATTAGTCTTATTATCTGTAGTAATTACTATCATAATCGTATCGAAACTAATTCTTATAAACAATGGTTATGATTTAAATGATATAAATCTGTTAATCTGGTTTAAGAGCTGGAATTTGGCTCGGCTGTTGCGAAAACTGATTAGAAGTGGTCTAAGTATAAGTGTTTAGCGATTGGTACTATTCTGTGCTCTCTAACCTTGTCTGGGGCTCAGTACAAAGTACTAATACATTATACATATTATAATGTATTTGTACAAATATTTTTCTTTCAGTGTTTTTCTCCCATTAACAGGCAGCGATAGCCTAGTGGAGATACCAACAGACTGCCATGCAGAGGGTATCGGATTCGAATCCACGGCGCGCACCACTGACTTTTCGGAGTTATGTACGTATTGAATTGTTAATTATCGCTAGCCTCGTGCCTCGGAAAGCACGTTAAGGCGCTGTGTACAGTACACTGAGTTCAGCTGTTGCTGTCACTGTCGGATTGTATACATAAGAAAGAGAAGCGCGATGACGACGGGACGTTCAGAACGAGTTATTTATCATTAAATACATTAATCCTTACAAATATCTTATTCCAATCGATAAATAAAAACAACAGTTCCCTTAATTATTATATATTACATCACTGTTATTAATATTATCAAGATTTGTTTATAAATAATACAGTTACAATTGCTACAATTTCAATTTTAATGGTTATTTTATGGTTTTTTTTTATCGAGAAAATTTACCGAAAACGTGTTTTGAACACAATGGTCCCCCCATAAATATGATCAAGATTAACATATATTTTTTTAGCTGCTCTAAAATGTATACATTTGGCTAAAACACTGTTTTGTGAAGCCTATTTTGACTAGGTACATCGCCTTAAGCCGTCGGTCCCGGTTGTCATGAAGATCTTTGACAGTTACACGTTACAGGGCGTCAGTACCTTCTAAATAAACTGACACTAGTCTAAACCATGGAATATCGCTATCCCTTCGGGTTGCGGAGGTCAGACAGGCAGTCGCTCCGTGGAAAAGCTAATATTCAGCCAAATCCGGTTAGACTAGTAAGCGGACCCCAGATTGAAACTGGGATAACGCTAGGGGGATTATGATGTTTTTCTCCCATTAGCTAGTTTTCGTCAGTTTACAACAAGATGTATCGAGAACTATCCGAAAAAAGGGCTTAACTAATTTATGTTCATTTTTATTACAGTGTATCAGCAAGAGTATGCGAAGTGATTTGATGGGGGCCTTGTTACATTCTCAATAACTAGTTATAAGCAAGGATTATAAGAGGTGTTTCATTTTCGACCACCACATTGTATACTTTTTAATTATTTATTTATAGCTTCACGCATGTATCCCCGAAGAGGTAGGCAGAGGTGTAATATTACACCCACATTTTGCCATGAATTGGAATGAATTTACATTGTATACCATACACGTAAATCATCCAAAATTCTAATATAATATGTTTTAATAAGTTAATTTTGATTAATTACCATAATCCACACAGGATTGAGTCGGATGAAAAATAGAGGAACATGATGGACTCATACATAATAAATATGGATAGACTTTTAAATCAACTGTCCTAAATTAAAACGAACAAGAGACAAATATAAGTGATCTATATCTGCCAGGTAATGTATCCGGCACTTATCTGACAGTGGCCCTAAATGAGGTTATTCCAACGGTACATAATAATTTCAAAACATTACATGTAGCCAATATAATTCGTCCCAATCACTTGTAACGGTAGTCTTGGCAAGCGCATCCTCGTTTGCCTGATTAGTATTCAGGGGCCCATATCGTACAAATAAATATTCTTCCGTTAGGAATCGATCGTCTAAATGCTTACATCGTGCACTGCCGTACATAGAGGCATGGGTATTACTGTAACGATATTTCGTTTCTGTGACTTTTGAACACACCTGTCACGATCATCCCATAGATACATACATAGACTCACGCCTGTTTCCCGGAGGGGTAGGCAAAGACTACGGAAAGCCATTTGCAACGATCCTGACATATCTCTCTTGCTTCATTCACACCCATCAGATTCCTCATGCATGCTCTTCTGTTCAGGGTACTTCTAACCTGTCCTGTTTTAAGGATGTCTCCAATCTGGTCAGAGAACGTCCGCCGAGGTCTTCCCCTTCGTCCTGTTCCACTCACACTTGCCTTGTATATCTGCTTGGTCAATGTTTCGTTTTCCATCCTCTCCACGTGCCCAAACCACCTTAGCATACTTTTCTCGATGCTTGTCACTACATCGATCATCCCTGTATTATATTATAAAAGGGCTGACTGGGGAAAAATGACTTAGACATGCCTGGTGCAATTTTGCTGAATTTTTTAATAAAGAATTTGTATAAAATTTGGGGTACTGTTTAACGCATCGGCGTCCGAAAATATGTGCCTTCAGTGATTTGACTTGACGGTGTTTAGTTTCTTCGCTCCAAGAGACAGAGAGAGGGATATGACACTTATCTATGATATTCATTTCTTGCATTACCGAAATACGGTAGCTACATATGCCTTAGGCATTCGTTGTTTTTTTACATCATGACGCCTCGCCTGTATCCTCGAAGGGGTAGGCAGAGGCATAATAATACATCCACATTTCGCCTTATGAATTGAAGGTCGCACGTAATAGGGGTCGAGCCAATTGCCGTTACCGGGCACATTGCCAGATTCCGCGCTGCTACTGAGAATGAAGAAAGACTCAGTAGCACTTTTCCCGACCCGGGAATCGAACCGGGGACCGATTAGCAGACGCATCCACTGGACCACGGAGGCAGTATTTTACTATCTAAATATTTTATTTACTATCACCAGCGGTCTTATCAGGTTTTCTATAACACCAGTGTATGTAGTCCGTCCATGCATAATACCACAGTACTAAATAGTTATTTTCCATTGATGTCGACACAACGACACGCAGTGGAGCGTGCCTTGACCCCGGCTGTGTCGACGTTTTCACGCTTCCTTTTATTGTCAACTATGAGTGTTATACTAATATGCTTATCAGTAAGACAATATTGCAATAGGAATACATATATACTGTAATATAAGTACTGCAGAGGCTCTAGAAGTCCAATAGACAATTCCCGTGGTAAGAATTAATCCTTTCACTCCTCTAACATATTACAATATCTATATAACAGGAAAGTACGAAGTACCCGAAACCGGCGAACATGTATGAAAAGATTATTGAGTGTAGAATAAGGCCGTGAGGTTTGTAAGGATAGAAGCTAGTGGCGTTCTGTTGTCTCTGCCTACCCCGACGCGACAAAGGCGTCAGCATATGTATGTATGTATGTACAGTATCCTACACATTGTCCTAACGAACACGAAGTACACCTAGACTAGAACCAATGATTTGTAGATCACGCGAAGTGTTGGTCCGGGAATCGAACCCACAACACGATATAGTAATAATCATCGAGGTGACCACTTAAGTTATTACAAGATCCTCGTAGTCGATATCCGTGTTTTCTTCATCGTTATAAGTATAAAATGGACCGGACGTTCCTGTTTACTTTTATGTCATAAGTACTAAATTTCACAGTACACGTGCAACTAGCAGTGTTCTATATCCTAGATAAACATTTTTTTTTATAATTTGCTCCTGAGATAAGCCAAACCAAAAAAAACACATGTTGTGCTTTTAATATTAAAAACAAAAAGCAGCGATAGCCTAGTGGAGAGACCGACAGACTACCACGCAAAGGGTCTTAATTATCCTTTGCTAAATGATGAAGGAAAACATCGTGAGGAAACTTGCATATCTGAGAGTTCTCCATAATGTTCTCGAAAGACATGTGAAGTATACCAACCCGCACTTGGCCAGCGTGGTGGACTATGGCCTTACCCTTCTCATAGTGAGAAGAGGCCCGTGCCCAGCAGTGGGACAGTCGATCATCAGATTTACTCAAAAAGAACTTAAACTAATTCACAAGCCTATAAATGAGTAATATCAATAAAATTTGGCTACTTATTTCACAACAAACAAGTTTTTTATTTATAACCGATTTTGGCGAAGATACGGTGAATCATTTATTTCTTATAACGTTTAGCATATAAATTATTTGTTTGGTGTCTTTGAATTTATTTAACAACGTGGGAATTTAATCGTTGTTAAGTTAATACGGATATTTAACGGTTATGTTTGGATTAACGCTTCTGTAATTAACTGACGATATTTAGGTGATATGCTTCTCATAATATAACGTAACTTTTTAATGTGGTTTAGTTTAATGCGTATTGCACTACATTTGGGTTTTAATTGATTTAACTAATCAGAAAACAAATTTCTTGATATATTACAATATGATCCTTTACTAAAATACTTCAAAAATAGTGATAGATTAAAAAGGAATTACCTAAATTGATTAAGAATGTCAGAGATAATAGCTACGGTACTTATCGTCAATTTTAGTTTTGGAACGGAAATTGACCTCAGCTTTTTAGCCTTACCAGATTCGACAAATCTTGATCATTTCCAAACAGAAGAGCGACTAACTAACGAATAAGAGCGACTGTGTTCTAGTACTAGTCTACTGCCATGGATCATCATATTAAGACGACGATGTTACGACGACTCCATACCTCATTTTGCCGTGGCCTCACACGCACAACTTTTATTAGAACGAAAGAGTAATATTTGTATTATTGTTTGCCTTTGACACACTTTATATAAGAACAAATATACTCTACATTATCCTACATTCGTATACAATAAACAAGCTAATAAAATATACCAAGTTTTCGCCTACTACGCACTGAAAGCCACCTAAGTTACGGTCAAGGACAGAATAAATGAAGATCATTTTAGATGGGGGACTATGATGTCAGAGTTGGCTAGTAAGTCTCGTTTATTTGTTTACTAACATAAATACTGTCTGTGATATTATTGCTTTGCTTTGTAAATAAAATTTTCTGGGATTAAGGTACTTTTGGGAGGACATAGGCATGTCCTTATTTGCGCCGCATGGCTTGTGAGTCAAAAGGAATAACGAATTTTTAGTCCTAAATAAATGACTAGATATGCTATGCATCACATGGTTGGCAACGCTTCAGTTTTGTTTTGTTATCGTTTGTCTTCATTTGTCTTATACATCATCATCATTATCAACCTTATTTATATTTTGTTCCACTGCTGACCACAGGCCTTCTCGCATTATGAGAAATATAAGGTGGAAATCCAAAACACAGGCCAAGTGTGGATACCCTTAAAATTAAAAAGAAAATCTATCTGTCTGCTATAGTTCGTGAGTATGTGCGGGCGTCCTCTTAAGAAAATTAACTTCGTCCAGCAAAGTTAAAATCAGCCAATTTATAAAAACGTTTGCTTCTTCGTTCCTCGGTTCTTTGCTATTTCATCGCAAAACTTTCCTGTATTGATCAGCTACTCCTTTGGCGCGTTGCCCAATGATTCCTACACGGCTTACTTAGTTCGTAATAAAACAAAAATAATCCAACTTGTTAACATAACGTAATTGGTTGATACACAATTTATTGTACGATATTTCTGCCAAGAATGTCTGGAATATTTGTTGCAAAAGGCACAGATATGAGAATTACAAAAGGATTGCTAAGGCAATTAGGTTTTGGATAGAGTAATATTTAGTTTGAGAAGCAGTATTCGTCGATAGCAGACTGGCCTATTGGCAATCTGTCAATATGACAGATTCAATTAGTCAGCAATGCTCTGGAGGAATAGTTCTGTCTGTAATGGGTGAGGGTGAAAGTGTAACTAATGTTTAACCTTGGAGTTAATAATACTGGCTTGAAGATAACAGAGGATTTCAGATGTTGGAAATATTAATATTTTCGAAATCTGGTAGTTTCTTTCTAATGATAAGAAAAGTAAGCTATTTACGCTTGTGAATCGAAAAACGCTTGTGGTACATTAAAGTTCATTTTCTTACACTTTTTAAAGGGTGAAGCTATGGTAAGAGAATTCGCAAGTTTACCAAACGGTTTCAGGTAGAGAACTAGAGACACGCTACCAACCTTTCATATAAAATCGAAGTGAAATAGCAATAAGGGCTCTGTTGCGTTTATTTAGGAGTATGAGATCAACGTCACGCCCTGTTACTATACGAATTTCAAAACGGGTTTGAGAGAAGAAGGCTTTTTTTTACTCGTCAACTCTTTTCTGATTAAAATTACCCTTTATTTTCTCTTTTCCTAGGGTTAGTAATAGTTGGTTAGCATCACTAGCGTCTAAAGGGTTACTGTTAAAAGCTTACTCTCTGGAGCTCTATCTCTTGTATGCCATTTTTATTCACAGTAAAATAATTATCCTACTTATCCAGGTGAGCAGTAATAGTACCGTTGAAAACCTAGTGTCAAAATATTTACTGCCACCTTGAACTCCGAACTGTATTCTCAAGATTATTGGCAAACAATTGTGCGACCTCCAAGACCTAGTTATACGGAAATATTACGTGTATATGTCATATCAAACGTATATGTCAAGTATTGTAGCGAATCGTTTCAAGGTTGCCCGGAGATAGTTACTTTTTGCACAGCCATCTTTGTAATATATATTTTTTTATTTATTGAGGGATAATAAACAGCTACAACAAATTATTTGCAATGTAATTTAATATCAGAATGTAAACTTGGATAAGTGGTTTAAACGGTCGTCTTGCTGGGTTATTGGGTTCGAACTCCATTTGAATCATCATCATCGTTCTAACGATATCCCGATTTCGTTCAGGAATTCGCCTCGGAGTCCAGGTTCTCTTTACGGTCTAACCAAATTCGCTAGAATATCGGCTTTTCTACCATCTAACTTTTGCAACGTATACAGATAGCGATAGACTGAGTGGCCTACTCTGACGCCCGAAGGCGTTCGACTTGGCCTAACAATTCTTGACATACGACAAAAAAGGGACCATTGGATTCGTACACCCCGAAACATGGTAACTATATAGTGTATATTCCATAACGAATGGTGCGGTCACCCATCCTAATAGTGACCAGTGCAAGCGGTGCTTTACTTTGCTTATCTATTGCGCTGCAGTATATTTAAGGGTACTGACTACTAACTGCCGACTGACAAAGATCTTCACAGCCGTTATCTTTTGTTACTAGTTGTTTGTCTTTTGGGTTGTGGTTCTGATACGTGTACCTAAAGAGCTCCGGGCACATCATCATCAGCCTTTAACAGTCCACTACTGGACTAGGCCTCTCCTTTGAAAGGAGGAATTGACCTACTATACCACGCTGGCCAAACGGGTTGGTATAGGGTTTGTATCAAGTCGGCTCTTACGACACCCATAGGATGATATGGGGTGGTGACATTCCGTATTCTTAATCCGTCACCACACGGACGGCTCCGGGCACGGTGATCTAAAAATAAGACCAACAACTTCCAAACATAGTTTACCACTTTAGTATCACTAAACATGAGTAATACCACTTTACAGTACAATTGTGACCCCAACAATGTATTTTATCTCGTGACAAGTTGCCACAGTGGCTGGGCCGCATTCTATGTGATTCATTGCGGAGTACAAGTATATTTTATTGGTTAGCAAGACAGTATTGTTGAAACTATTCTAGTTATCGGTTCATTTCTAAAGTTATTGCATTTGAATGATAAAGTTAACACTTAGGCTTTGGTAGTTATGTCATTCGGTGGTAAACTCACCACCAGATCTATCATATATCTAAATATTATATTCTACCACATACACACAACACCATCTAGTCCCAAACTAAGCTGAGCTTGTACTACGGCTACTAGGCATTAGATAAAATACAAATATATTTATCTTAATATATAAAATCCTTGCTTTACTGACTGACTGACAGACACGCTACAACCAAAACTATTGGGCGCAGGAAGCTGAAATTTGGCATGTATGTTCCTTGGGGACCGTAGGGGTGCACTAAGAAGGGATTTCCCGAAATTCCCACGGGATCGGCCAAAACGGGTAAATTTAAAAAAAATGCAGGCGTAGCTGCTGGCGTCCTCTAGTTTGTTAATAATTAACTACATATTATACATACAAAGAGCCAGAACCATCTCGGATACAGATCCAAATTTTTGACTTGAGCGGGAATCGAACCCGCGACCTTTGTATAAAAACATATTGTATTGACTGACATAATTATCATCTCAATCTTGAATAATTTTTGACAGGGGTATCACCATGTATAAAAAAAATTAAAACGAAAGATTTGCGTTAGTAAGTGTCGGTAATCATTGACTCATCTTGAAGAACTTATTTACCAACTAGGAATAAAAATTGTAAAAACAATACTCATTAGTGTTGGTAACCAATTACCAATTAGAACGTGCATATTTAGCACCCAGGCTTAAATGTCGCAAAATAAGTACTTCTTATTGTCGGTAACCATTTACCAACCACGCCGTACCCACTTATTTACCGAACCATCAAAAGTGGTAAAAATAAATACCAAACTATAAGTCAGTCAGTCACCAATTACCAATCTGGACGTACTTTACCACCTAGTACAAAAACGCCGACGTAGAATGATATCTCTCAAATAATGATTGTGTAACATCTAAACGATAGTTTTTGTCGGCACGTATGTACCGGTTATCGGCAAAAACTCATCGATAACTAATGCGAACATGATGTAACTATGCTAATCTGATAGGTATTTATATCGAATTTGTGTATGTCAAAAACTATATCGAGTATGATTTATGATTTTAAATAATAGCTAGACATTGTTTCAGGTATGTTCGTCCGTGTGGTGACCGATTAAGAATACGGAATGTCACCACCCCATATCATCCCATGGGTGTCGTAAGAGCCGACAGAGGGAGCATATTATGCAGAGAACAGCACTGTAAGAGAAGGAAAACTTGATACAAACCCTATACCAACCCGCTTGGCCAGCGTGGTATAGTAGGCCAATTCCTCCTTTCAAAGGAGAGGCCTAGTCCAGCAGTGGACTGTTAAAGGCTGATGATGATGATTGTTTGACGCTTGGATCACCCTAAAATTTCGTCTTGTCAAATCGTTATATTTATATGCAACTATAGAGGAAAGGTACCAATGAAGGAATTCGTTCCTAATATGGATTACATTATAATATATTTCGAAGACTAAGCGCCGCGAATATTCCAAAATTTATTTTTGTAGAGTAAATATACAAATTATGGACTAAAATTAACCATCTAAATTCTAGACCTTGACAGTCTAGAATATTCCATAATTTTGGCATAAGTATTCTGGCCATAACATAACATAACTTCACGCCTTTTATCCCCGAAGGGGTAGGCAGATGTGTATTACTCACACACACTTCGCTAGTTATGTTTCGGTCCCAATGTAATAGGGGGCGATTCTGACCACTTCGACTTAAAAATATTATTGTATTCCATTTGGGGGACGTATTCCATAATTAGTACTTTTTCTTATAGACTCACGCCTGTATCCCCGAAGGGGTAAGCAGAGGTGTACCTAATATTACACCTACATTTCGCCATGATTTTTTAGGTCCCACGTAATAGGGGGCGAGCCTATAACTGTTACCGGGCGCATCACCAGACTCCGTGCTGCTACTGAGAATTCGGAAAAACAATTTTGCCCGACCCGGGAATCGAACCCGGGACCTCCGATCAGCAGTCGCATACGCTATCCACTGGACCACGTCGGCAGGTACTTTTCCCTCTGCATATTATAAAATGAAGTGCCCGCCACGAAATGTGTTTCTGTATGAATGGAATAAACTCAAAAACTATCGAACGGATTTTCGTATGATGTTCACCAATAGATAGTGTGACTCCTAAGGAAGGTTAAGGAGTATAATTAACGAATTCTAGTTTTTACTATTTTTACAATAATTGCCAGGCAGTTTGATGTGTTTGCCACTTCTGTTTAATTAAAATTGATTAAAAAAATTAACATCATGACAAAAACTGGTGGTATTTGTAAAAAAGAACGTTATTCTGTGTGGGTGGTTTTTGTAGTGATGTATTTTTATGTTTTTGAAATGTAGTATATATTTTAGCAATAATAGGGGTGTTACAGTGTCAGTTGTCTATGAGTCTGTCTGGGACATTGTAATTCCTAAACGAATACGCCAATTATTTAACGCTATTTATTTTGATCTACGTTGCTTGTTGCCTAAACTTCTATAGACTTTATTTTTAAGTAGGTATATAGGTATTAATTCGTTCGCATTCTTAGCATTATTCATACTTTTGAACCCAAAAACCTCTGCCAAGCAACCGCTAGGCTATCGCTGCATCTATAAAAACAGCCTGTATTTAGGTAGGTACGCAAGACGCAATCAGAATGGTGGGGATCGATCGTCCGATGAGTGGCGTGATATTTGCGCCAATGTTTTTTATATCGGCAATTTGTCGAAGGTTGCCGCACTGAAGATGGATATAATTGCAATTTTTGGGTTTCTTTTATAATGAAAATAATACCCCCTGTAATAATAATAATATCCCTGTGGTGACGGATGAAGAATGCGGAATGTCACCATCCCATATCATCCCATGGGCGTCGTAAGAGCCGACAGAGGGAGCATATTATGCAAAGAACAGAACTGTAAGAGAAGGAAAACTTGATACGAACTCTATACCAACCCGTTTGGCCAGCGTGGTATAGTAGGTTAATTCCTCCTTACAAAGGAGAGGCCTAGTCCACCAGTAGACTGTTAAAGGCTGATGATGTGATTAGACAAGTTCGTTTAAATCATAAAATAGAATGTAATACAATACCTTCACCAATTGCCTTTGAGTGGAAAAAAAAATACCTAAGGCGAATATAGGATTTTTGACATTCTGTCTCTATTTCTCGAAAGCTTATTTAATTTTAGAAAGAGAGGCATATACATAATCAATCTCATTCGCACGTTTTTGTCATAATTATTTGGCAGCTTTTAAAAGGCAAAGTCAATTTTAAGAAATATTAATAAGTATCACCAACATAATAGATCCTTGTCACCAAGGACGTGGTGTTAGTCCAAACATGATGTGATTAAATATGGAAATGCCTATAAGTACAAAATGTGAACGCACATAATTCGTTCTTTCAGGTGAGAGTAGGTAAATCAAGCAAAAAAAGTTACGCTTAATTATAATTTATAATACAAGGGAAAAGCCGTCTAAAAACTTTACAAATAAAGGTGAATTTAGCTAAGCAATCAATTTTTGTACGTGTCAAATAATTTAAGAGCAATATTCCATCATGCATTATGTATGGGCAAATCCGGCTGTATTTGTACAGGAATTCAATGTCAAATTGCTTGGAAACATGACAATTGCTCATTTTATAAGTCTGATTTAGTTCTATTGCATGGTTCATACAATATTTTGTATGGTGATTGCGTATCTATAGGCTAATAGTAGGGGAGCCCTTGAAGGGATTTCGGGATTGACTCGAGCACGTCAAATATTGAGAGCATCCATGTCCTACGTATTTTTATTAAAGTAGGAATGTTAATCTGATCGTTTGCATAGTGGAGGTAAGATTTAAATATGTAAAAAAAAAGAATATTAATCGTACGTGTCAGATTTTCTAGGGGGATGTTAAGTGTACTTAAAAAAGGCTCTCATTAAATAATCTGACGATTTAGGTGTCATGCGAACTCGTAGCCATTATTAGAGTACAGATTAAGTAGCAAATGTGAACGTGTAAATTCGCCGTTTCGAAATACTCAATGCTTTATCCTCACGTCCTAGGCGTGCCTTCTCATAATCTGACGATTATCTAGAAGGATTAAGGCAAAAGCTTTTATTAAGGTTTAGCCGCTCCCCCCACCGATGAAATATTATACATTCTTAACATATTTTATCTTTTTATCATCTAAGCTTTGCAACCCAAAAGGTTTCCATGACGCTCGAGTAAATCCCACTTTAGCATCGTTGGCTCCTCTACTATAAGAAGTGTTTATAGTTATAGATGGGTAGCGCTCGTTTCATATTCGAAAGATAAAAGCTAGGTGATTGCCCACAGGAAAGGTTAGAAGTACCCTAAACAGAAGAGCATGCATGAGGAATTTGATGAGAGTGCATGAAGCAAGAGAGATATGTCAGGATCGTTGCAAATGGCGTTCCGTAGTCTCTGCCTACCCCTCCGGAAAACAGGCGTGAGTCTATGTATGTTATTATGTAATTGCCCAGTATTTACTTAGTACCTAACTCTTCGACATACGTCGCGGTTAAACGTCATACCAGCTGATTATATTTTCAGAAAATTTATGTGTAAATCATTTAATAGTGTGCTGTGTGTTTTCAATATTTTCTTCTAGCCAATTTGTTATTCTATGTGTAGGCCTAACATGCAATTTGTTGTTTTATATTAGGCCTCCCAACTAAGATTTAATTCTGTATTGCGGATGACTTTGCAAACTTTAAATTTATCGTCGACACACAGAAAACCCAGACTCGACAGAACAGTTTGTTCATCACCCAAAGTATTGTCTCGAGTGGGGATCAAACCAGCACCACACGACGCAGTGCTGAAAATTACGTCCCCGCTTTATTTATTTTTTATTTTTTATTTATAGTCTCACGCCTGTATCCCCGAAGGGGTAGGTAGAGGTGTAACATTACACCCGCATTTCGCCATGAATTTTTAGCTCACACGTAATAGGGGGCGAGCCTATTGCTGTTACCGGGCACATCACCAGACTCCGTGCTGCTACTGAGAATTCGGAAAAAACCCAGTAACACTTTTGTCCGACACGAGAATCGAACCCGGGACCTCCGATCAGCAGTCGCATATGCTATCCACTGAACCACGGAGGCAGTCCCCAGCCCCGCTTTCCCATTACTTCATCCGTATTCTAAATACTTGAATGTATCATAAGCGTCACATTGACCGACGATTTGACGTTCATAGGCGGCACATTATAACCTAAATGAACAAAGGGTTTTGACTTTGACTTCGATCGTGGCGCGACATAAAAAACCCTAGATATACGCACCAAGGTAGCCCATTCAACATAAAAACATATTCCCTCATATTCACATTCGTTGTCATGACACCGACATTAATAGGATTACGCCGTAAATTTTGTTAACCCATAAAAACGTGCCATTTACAATAAATAGTGGTTAGTCGACCGGATAATCTGCATCTCCGTACAATTTTTATTTTACTAAACTTGATTATAGGTCGTACAATGTATTAAAAAGCTAACGTGTTTCGCTCAAGCAAAATGTATAAGCTCTTTTTATTAAGGACTAGACTGTAATTTAAGGATGATTAAAATTACGTATATGCATAGTATAGGTGGACGGTACATCCCAAGAGCGCTTGTAAAACTGGGCAAAGACTTTAATGCTATTTGCAATTCATTCTCTCTTACTAGCACATCTTTATTTATAAAAATTGCGTTTCTGATTGACTAACAGACAAGCTACAGCCAAAACTATGTATTTTAAGCTGAAATTTCGCATGTCTGTCTCCGTGGTCATGTGGATAGTGTATGCGACTGCTGATCGGAGGTCCCGGGTTCGATTCCCGGGTCGGGCAAAAGTGTTACTGGGTTTTTCCGAATACTCAGTAGCAGCCCGGAGTCTGGTGATATGCCCGGTAACGGCAATAGGCTCGCCCCTTATTACGTGGGACCTAAAAATTCATGGCGAAATGTGGGTGTAATATTTACACCTCTGCCTACCCCTTCGGGGATACAGGCGTGAGACTATAAAAAAATTCGCATGTATTTTCCTGGGAAACCGTAGGGGCGCACTAAGAAAAGATTACCCAAAGTCCAAACATCCCTTAGTCTCTATTTCTAATTTTCTAGAGCGTAGAGTCTACTATCGAAATAATAAATTATTATAACTAAACTTCTTCCGCTGACCTGAGTTATAGATCTAGGGCTTCGTCGAGAATCACACCATTGGTGGAAACCTTACATCCATCCGACCGGTAGTTTTTACACGGACAATCAGGACGATTACATTTTCTATAATGTATAGAAGTCAAATAGTATAGGAAAGGAAATATATAACAGATTTTCATAAATATATTATGATACAACAGTTAGAATGTTTATTTCTTTGAACTTTTCTCTTAGAGAACCTCTTGGACCGAGGTTATAAATTCCCCTTACCGCTCTTTTCTGCAGAACGAATATTGTATTTAGGTCAGCAGAATTCCCCCAGAGAAGAATCCCATACTACATAAAGGCCGGCGCGCACTGACGTCGCGGCACGGCAGGGCATGGCACGGCATGTATCGGCACCCCGAAGGACGCTTCGGCATGCCGCGACGCGTAGTGGCATGCCGCGACGTGCCGCGGCATGCCGCGTCATACCGAGGCGTCCAATTGACTGGAATTTAGTATCAATAGCACTTCTTGCTGAAGATGAAGAACGACAAATACAAACTGATATGTCGATGAGAAAACAATTCTGGATACATTATTTATGAGAACAAGATTTACTAACGATGAATTCAGGAACTTATTTACCTACTGATTACGTCGTGGCACACTGTGGGACGCCGTGGCATGCCGAAGTATGCCGCGACGCGCCGCGGCGTCCCGCGGCATGCCGCGACGTGCCGCGGCGGGCTGCGGTACGATTGTATCGAAACAAAGTAATATTCTAAATTCATTGAAATAAGAATTAAAATGACTTGATTAGTAATAAAATCCATTGCCATGCCGTGCCATGCCGCGATGTCAGTGAGCGCCGGCCATTAAGCTACGAAAGTAACTGAAATTAACCATTCTAGCTGTTTCTAAATCTGTGAGGCGTCTAATTGTCTTAACTGCATAAGCTGCAGAACTGAGTTTGCCCGATAGCGTTTATATAATTATGTGGACCCCATTGTAGTTTGGTGTCGAGCATAATATGTAAAAACATGGTTGTCTCGACGGGCTCAATCCTAGATTCATTAAGTTGTACATTGGTTTCCACATATTTAACATTGGGCATTGAACATTTAAAAAGTTTAGTTTTCTTATTATTATTAAGTAATAAATAAATTATTTACATTAGTCAGTCTGAAAGCCTTAAGTTTAAGAAAACCCAATCTGGAACTTGTTTATTTAAGTATTTATAGTATCCTTGTCGATTTAAGTATTTATAGCATCCTTCTATTTTCATGTGGCAACATTTTAAGCCCCCAACACTGGTTCGCCTCGCTACACCGCTTGCGTGTCCTCCATCACGCGACAAAGCTCGCTCATAACTAAATATACAAGTTATAAACACCGTCTTATTTGCAAGGCGCAAGATAATTTCCAAATTGCTAAACACGTTATGAATGTTTAATTGCACATTATGACGACAATGTGGCTATGCAGAGGTAATTTATAGAATAGCTTGTTTAGATATAAATAAAACTTCAGAGAGACCTTTCATATTTTCAAAAAACGCTTGATATTTGGGTGCCTAAAATGGTGTTACCATTCCGGATAAGATTAATTTTCGATTAATCGAAACTGGAATCCCGATAATGAGAACAATGCCTTAAAGATGGAATGCGAACTGCAAATGAATAATTAGAAACTGAAATACTGTTCTTCAGTTTCCAACTGACATCTTTTTAGGATACGTAGGTACCTAGTTTTGTATCTTGCTAGCATCCCCAGAAGTTGTCACATTTTAGCTGTTCAAAAAACCATACCTCTATTTTAAAATTTTGAATTCAGTGCGGGCAAGTACAAAATGCACTGAAGGTAGTCGAATTCAGAAAAAAGATTTTCTTTTTACTACTTTGTAATCCTTAAGCGAAATTTGCTATTAAACTCGAATTAAGCCGCGTAATAAACTAGTAATACTATAGATTACTCGAACCTTTAGTCGGCTCCTAATAAGGCTTCATGCAAAACATGATTGGAAATTAATACGAGGTGAAGCGAGGACCTGTCCTGTCAGTGTATCTCTGTGCTAAGTAATATAACGGCACGACCGGCAACTTTGTAAATAAATAGTTTACTTATTATATACTGCTTTTACCTGCAATTTTATAGTCATAAGTTCAAAATTACCTGTCATATAAAACTTTAACCCCTATTTAAAGCTCAAAA
Organism: Euclidia mi; assembly: GCA_944739405.2. Classification (NCBI taxonomy): domain Eukaryota; kingdom Metazoa; phylum Arthropoda; class Insecta; order Lepidoptera; family Erebidae; genus Euclidia; species Euclidia mi. Next base: position 63,610,715 of record OX123192.2, read on the forward strand.
ACGTGGGTATGTTATAAATCTTTCTCTGATGGGTTCCTATGTCATAAAAGGGATCATCATCATCAGCCCTTTATACTGTCCCACTGCTGGGCACGGGCCTCATCTCACTATGAGAAAGGTAAGGCCATAGTCCACCACGCTGGCCAAGTGCGGGTTGGCAGACTTCACATGTTTTCGAGAACATTATGGAGAACTCTCAGACATGGAGGTTTCCTCACGATGTTTTCCTTCACCGATAAGCAAGCGATAATTATACCAATTTAATTTACCACCTTCTCACGTTATTTTTTTTGATTCGTAACCTTAGAATCGTAGCGTAATTTACGTGACATAAAACTTTTGTCATATACGTATATACATATATCATAAACAAAAAGAGTTTTACAGTTTAACTTGTAGTTCAAAAGATTTGCACGATTATAAAGAAAATTTTCAGTATTTTTTCAAAGTATTTTTCACCCACAGTTATTGAATATGCACTATATCGAAATTACATTGCGTTATAGCGTAGGTACAGCGTAACTTCGGTCGGGCGTAACCGTGTTAGTTCGGCGGCAACTTTTCTAGTAGCAGAGCACACATTATACGCGACCGAAGTTCCGTTCGATTGCCGACGAAGATACTAGTAGTAGAACACACATTATACGCGCCCGAAGTTCGGTTCGATTGCAGACGAAGATACTACACAAAGATGCGCAACAGAATATTTGCCGTGTAAGTTCGGCACAAAATTAAGCAGCGATAGCTGAGTGGAGAGACCGACAGACTGCTACGCAGAGAGTCTCAGGATCGAATCCACGGCACGCACCAATGACTTTTCGGAGTTAAGTGCGTATTAAATTGTTAATTATCACTTACTAATCGGTGAAGGAAAACATCATGAGGGTTTCCTCACGATGTTTTTTTCCTACATGTCTGAGAGTTCTCCATTATGTTCTCGAAAGACATGTGAAGTCTGCCAACCCGCATTTGGCCAGCGTGTTGGACTATGGCCTTACCCTTCTCATAGTGAGAAGAGGCCCGTGCCCAGCAGTGGGACAGTATAAAAAGCTGATGATGAAGTTCGGCACTTATGGAGTGCCATATCAGCCGAATACGTCGGAACGTAAATTCGGCCGCGGAACTTCGGTCGCGTAAGTTCGGCATAGTGTGATTAGACACTAAGATCGGTTCACTACTCGGGTAACAATTGGCTGGATGTATTGACGATTTATATTTTTTTACATAAGTGATCTTACGGTCGTGAATCGCCTAGGGGGTAGTAAAAGAATATGATCGTAGCATTTCATCAACTAGTTTATCTTTTTACTTAAAAAATACATTTTGCGATTTGTGTACATCGGATAATACGGAATGTCACCACTCCATATCATCCCATGGTTGTCGTAAGAGCCGACAGAGGGAGCATATTATGCAGAGAACACCACTGTAAGAGAAGGAAAACTTGATACAAACCCTATACCAACCCGTTTGGCTAGCGTGGTATAGTAGGCCAATGCCTCCTTTCAAAGGAGAGGCCTAGTCCAGCAGTGGCGTGTTGAATGCTGATGATGGTACATCGTGCAAGTTTATTTATTGTGCTTTAATTGCGTTCACTACATGATTTAATGCATAAATACTTACTTACCTCTGTTTTACGCTGGCAAAATTCGTCTATTTTTCTTGCAAATACCGCAAATTAAATTCTAACAATATGTATTTTTTTAAATAAGTCAAAATACAACCTGTTTACGTAAGTGTCTCTTCAACTGCCCATGACGTTAAAAAGCCGCCCATCCAAAAACATACCTCGCTCAAGTTGCTTGACCTCAACTATCGATAACATCTACCGCGATTACGTGATATGCCTTGCTTATCCAAGTCTAAAAAACATATTAAACTTTATAATTACCATACAATAAATTAAAATTCAATCAGGCTTCTGCCGCCACACCCTGTATAGTCTGATGAACAAAAAACACAGCTTCATAGCAGAAACATGTAATGATAGAGTCAGCAAAAAAACATCGCCTTATAATTATTATAGTCCTTAAGAGTACCGTCTGCAAAAAATATATTTGAAGCAAACTAGAGGCATCGATAGGCCGATATACTGATAAAATGAATCTACGACATCTATCATGTTTTTAACTGCCAGCGCAAAAAGTTTAGTTTGTATGTGGCATTGTAGCTCATAAATTGATGGTTCGATTTCGATAATGCTTTTGGATTTTAATAGGTGATTTTATCAGGAGTGTTATAAGGTATGATTTTTTGTTATAACGAATTGTTGTTGAAGATGCTAGCTCTCCTAGAAAGTATACTTACATGAAATTTGTTGTATATTTTGATTTTAGTATAGTAATATTTTTTGTTACATTTCTGATCAAGAATTCTTATTATACCACTTTAATCAAAGCATTTTAAATACATAATGAAGAAATGTGACGTCATACACGGGTGCATGAATTAAAAATAAAATAGAAATATCGAAAAGCTATTTTCTTATTAAACAGCCCAAGCCAGTCCTCCGTTCCTACAGCCATTATAGTTAATCGGAACAAATTTCAATTTAAAACTATGCAATTTGCAAGCAATAAAATAAAACCGTCGACATTTTTGCCATTTCATACAACACATACCATAATTATGCATTCTGGCCGCACCTCCTCCGGTCGTTGCCTCAATGACAGCGGTTTAAAAAAAATATAACCTGTCAAAATTGACAACTGACAAATTTGAATATCGAACACCTTGAGTTTTCTATTAGTTACATCGTTATTGATTTGTATGCTAGGGTTATACGAGTATTTTTTTACCACTTTCACACAACACCATTTACTAAGTCCCAAACACAGCAGAAGCCATCTAGTGCAGATTTGACGAAAACAAAATAGCTCCAAGCATAGCAAAAGTTAGACAGGTCGCAGTTTAATGTTCGTCACCGTGTGTCTGTACTAGGGTATTATATTGTCTGTGGCAGAAGCTTGCACTATGGGTACTAGACAATGGATAAACATACATAATGTATATATAGCTCTTTTGTAAATATATACATATTGATGTTTGACTTGAGCGGGAATCGGACGCGCGACCTTCGGCGTGGCAGTAGTTTACACTCCCGCTACGCTACCGGGTGGGCAAACCTGATATGGTTACCTTTTTATATTGAAATATTACTTGTCGTTCATAAAATGGATAATTTCAGATTATTATAAAGATGGTACGGGGTAGTAATATGCATAATAAATTAATGATTCATTTCACGCTAATTGCATGCTTGGGAATCCGCCCGCAAGCAGACGGAGTCAGCGAACTAACTAATAGCATGCATGACTTGACTTAGCGTTCGTAATAGATGAGCAAAGTTAAGCAACATTTGCACAGGTCTCTCTTAAGATGGGTGACCATTTATTGAAGAAGAACATTGATTGACATCAGTGCCTGTTATACAACAATCGTTAAAGAGTGTCAAAGCTGATTACATGTGGCGAAGACAGAGTTGGTACAGGCTCATACGAAAAATAGAAAAAGCAAAAGCAAATAGACTATAGTATATGCACAGTGGTATATGTAAGAGGCGACTAAGGTAATATAAGAAGCAAATAAAATCTTTGGGAAGACCCATAAAATTCGGTATCGAACCCTGTAGCAACCCATCTGGTATAATAGGCCAAATCTTCCTATTAACTTACAATGCTATTGTAATGCAAATTAGAAGAGGCCTACGTCTAGCAGTAGACTGCGAAAGTGTAAGATGATGAATATCAACGCAAGCCGATACCAAAATACCGACGGGATAAACCTTATAAAGAAACATACTTATGAATGACGAACAAGTTGGATGGGTTTAACAAAGCCAGGTGTTAATCCACTCTTACTATCACAATGGAGCGTTAAATGTTAACTTTCTCCTCGGCCTCGCCTAGAATAAAGACAATATGTATTACCTATAATTGTATGCTCGCTAAATATTATGTTGCGGTTTGAATGGGCTGTGGGGGTTTTGGAGTTATGACACATTTGCAGGGATCGAACTTACCAGGGAAATGGAGCGAGCAAAATGTGTTTCATTAACATTTTACTAAGAACTTTCCTATATTATTCGCAAAATATAGCTAATTTATAAAAAAATAATATGTATATTTTTATTTTGATTTGACGGGTATGTAAATCAAAACCTTTTGTATTGAAACCAACATTTTGAGTTTGATGAAGTTATTTGAAATCTCTCTTTATTTCGTGTTACAGATCATTTTTTAAATCCTGCCATGACGGTTTGACAACTTTCTTAAAAATCAGTTTAAGCGACGAATTAGGTTTTTTTAAATAAAAGTAACACATCATAAATCTAGTGTTTTAAATCCAACATTAATGACTGCTATGAACAAGTGCCGAAACTTAGATGATTATAGATGACCCTCTATAATTGACAATGACATTTAGTCAGCGTTAACCTCCATGCAATCGACGATGACTAGGCAGATTCAATAAAGTCTGATTTCATACTCCCATGTTGCATGGTAACATGTTGTAGGTCTAGTGAAATATATTGTACAATAAATTGCACGCCCGTTTGCAATGTAGTGAATAAATTACAAAACCATACTTTGTGTATATTGTCCAAGTTTTATGCATCGATACTGTAATTGTTCGAGGTGTGGTCTTGGATATGCCTATCAGTGTTAATAATACGTTGTAAACTTTTATGTTACGGTTCAATGGTGAAATGGGAGTTACGAGGTTTATTTAGAGTAATTATTCGGTTTTGTTATTGTTTTAAATTAGCTGGTTCAGTGTAGTGTTCGTATATTTAGGGTTACGGTAGAAAGTATTAATGGTTTAAGAAGTGGCAAGAAATCGTCGGAATTTTAAGGCGAAAGTCTTTTATGCAACTGGGACCGCTTAGATGATGATTTTAATGTTTATAATTTCCGCTCCTAGTCGGAAATGTTACTAGATCGGAAGTTGACTTTCAAATATAGAGAAACCTTAAAACACACATTTAACTTTAAAACACACATTTAGCTTCTGAGCACAAATTTAGCTATTATAAGAAGGTCAAACGCGTTATGTAGTGCAGTTCGTGACGACTTTCTAAATGCATCAAATGTGCACTAATGTTTTATATAATTTCGATCAACAATTTGCACCTAAATTTCTTCTTTTTTCGTTAGAGTCTGTGACCATCTCTGGTGTCAGAGTTAATAGATCACCTGAAGGTCTCTGTATATGGTCTTACGATTCCTGATCTGATGGTTTAGTACGAGTTTGCACTCGATTGTCACGGTGGACGATAGCCTCCAGACAGAGAGTAGCGATCGATAGAGTCCGCTAGGGGGCGCATTTAGAAAATGTATGGAAATTGTTCCCGACGACTAGGCTATCGTCCACCGTGACGATCGAATGCAAACTCGTATTAGACCCTCAGAGACATGAACCGAGACTGACGGCTCTATGTGCCTTCTGAAGCACGGTAGCCGTACCGCGTAACGTACGCGGAGTGTTTATACAGTTCAAACTACTAGGTACTACTATCTAACCAAATGCAACCAAAAAGGACAAAAAAAATAGATGCCTATGATGAATGGATCATAGTGAGAGGTATGGGTGAAATGTTGTTGCTTTAGTTTATTTCTTCTGTCTGAATATCTAAACAGCGGGACCGAATAACATTGCATCCAAACTGGACATTCGAACAATTTATTAAACTAGAATTTGATATTTATGACTCATATTCCACAACAGATACAAGCGCAAACTTTGCCTCCTCACCAAAATTCAGTGTTATAGTCATTAATTCAATGTATTATATCGAGGTTACGATCTATTCCATTTCGTACTATGTACAACTATATAACAAATTACTTACATAACATAAATCCAGTTGCATTTTATCATTTCAATCCGATCTCTATTGAATTGGTTACACGTGTTTCACAAAGATTGAATAATTATTATAAATGATAATTGCAATTAGTGAAACGAATCTATAGTTTTTTGTTAATTAAATTAGCTTTGATAATTGTATAAGCTATTATATAATGCGTGATGGTAATCGATGCGGTTTTAAATTAAGACTAGTAGCAACTTGGAATTTAATTTTATTAATAGAAACGGTTTAATTTATAATTTGTTTAGTACCTAAGCTTCAGAGGCTGTATATTATCGCCACACATACTACAGAAAATAAAAATCAAATAGATTTTTAATAGGTGGCAGTAAAGCCTAAAAGCTAGCGGAGAGAACAAAAAACTGCTTCGCGAAGGATCTCGGTTTCAAACCACAGCTAATAAAATGCATGTCTGAGAGTTGTCCGTAGTGGTCACACAAGACATGTGAAGACTGCCAACCCACTCTCTGCTAGGCACTTAATAGCAAAGCCTAATTTTTGGCTAACCCCAATCTCACAACTGAAGTACCTACTCAAATCAGGCGCAAACTATTGGCCTAGGGGATGATGATTAACACAAAAATATATAAGAATGATCTTAAGCAAGATAAGACTAGACACAAAGCCCAATTGCATACTTGCACTGCAACATTGCTTATAATGATTTCGAACATCAAACTCCATCACACCTCACGACATTTAGACAGCTATTGTTTCGCAATGCGATTTTTATTGCGACTTGTCGACACGTTTGCTCTTAGGGCATGCGCAGAAGTGTAGTACAACAAAAGTGAAATAATTTATTATTGTGTTTATTTTATAGTTAGAAGGGTAAGACCTTGCCTAAAGGCGTAATTATTGATATAACGACAGAATTGTGTATTTGCGACGGATTTTGTGAATCGATGACGATATCATCATCATCAGCCTTTTATACTGTCCCACTGCTGGGCACGGGCCTCTTCCCATTATGAGAAGGGTAAGGCCATAGTCTACCACGCTGGCTAAGTGCGGGTTAGCAGACTTCACAAGTCTTTCGAGAACGTTATGGAGAACTCTTAGACATACAGGTTTCCTCACGATGTTTCCTTTACCGTTTAGCAAGCGATAATTAACAATTTAATACGCACATAGCTCCGAAAAGTCATCGGTGCGCGCCGTGGATTCGAACCCGGACCCTCTGCAGGCTATCGCTGCTTATTGATGACGATATGTTACTAATACAATATGCTATCTTTATTACCAAACTCAAAATATGCTTATGTCATAACATAATAAATAAATGTTGCCAATTCGTTGTCGACTATGCAAAAATGGAACCCTTATGAAGGAGAAAGGGATAAAGATCACTGGTGATATTGCAGATAATACAGCATCCTAAGAGCTCCTTGGCAAACCTAAGGACTACTTCAGAAACCCTTCTCAATAAAGGATTACAAGGGCTGCGATATAGAGATAAAAAGAATAATGCAAAGCCTTATTCAATAAAAGGGGTGTCAGACAATGGAGTCACAAGAGCCTCCTCAAATTATCTAGCTTGTTAACATTTATTTAAACCTGTTCTTCGGGATCTGTATCACTTTCCAGGTACCTTTATTTCGAGTATGTACAGTACATCAGTAAAGATGACGCTTGCAACATTGCCGTAAAATCGGATAATCGAAAAGGCTATACTTATACTTATACCCAAAGACAATTAAACAAACTAATTATGAATTGTTTTATTCCTAACTTAAATGTTTGTGTAGAAAGTAAAGTACTAGAGAGAGCAATGTATAAAAATGGCAACAAAATCCAAATTCTCTAGTTTATGATAAACGTTGACCTGTAGGTACACGTTTCTAGTTCCGAATAACAAAAATATTTGTCTCGTCTGAATGATGTAACAATTGTCGACACACGCGATGTCAAGGAAGTGTCGGAGTCTAAGTAACCTCAGACACTTTGATGTATCCATAACAATCGGATTATCCACAAACGTAGTATTAAATTGATGGGTTCTTAGAACATGATGCAGTGTAACAAAGCCTTTACAAGACGTGCACCCAAATAAAAAATGAAAGGCTTAAGAAGACGTAACAAACAATAGAAAATTATACCTTATCAATGTCAGGAGTGTCCAAATTAATCTGTAACAAAAAAGGGTTTACGTTAAAAAGGTGGTGGTTGGGTTATTACGAGTGGTTTGCGTGTCTGTTTCGGGAGTACAAATTAAAGTCGGAAGATATCTAAACCAAGACAAAAGCATTGAAAAAGACGTTCCAATGGTGTTAGGTCTGGTTATAGTAAATCAAAAATGGACTAGCGATAGTTAATTACAATTCTCACATTTTATAGTTATCCATCCTTTAGATAAGAAATGAGTTTAATATGAAAATATACCATGCTAGAATTATTCACAGTTAATAACCTGTCATTTCAGGTAAGGAGAAAATTTATTACGTAAATTCTCTTGTATGTTTCGGTATTATTATTACCTGCATATAGCTTTTATTTTTATAATACATTGCTTTAACTTAAAGTTTATGTTTTGAGAGGATATTCCAAGCAATGTTAAGTATTTTAAATTCTGCCCTGATGTCAAGCCGGCGTCCTATCAATCATCAGAATTTAAATATTTACGTGTGAACAACGCACATACAAGATCCGTACATTTGCATAATTAATGCGCATATTAAAAAGGCACTATGTGTTTTGCGGCACCTTTGTCTATTATTTTACCTAACCTTTAGCTTATTGTAAGGGTAATAAAAATTACGTATGCAAATATGAAATTGCATACAAGCATTGACTTGAATAGTTCAGTTTACACAGCTGTGAACAATAGCAATGAGCTTAAAGTATTGGCCCAAATGTATGACCTTGTGGCACTCTTTTTCTTATGTAACCCTAGCCTAAGATAGGATATTTTAATTTTGTTCCTTGACGTCTACAAATTACCTAATTAATTTATAAAAATACATGACATAAATTAACATTATCTAATAATGTTCTCGTAGTTCTTAAAATGTAACGCATTTTAATTACAATAAATCAGTAGCTTCGTAAATGTCATGTATTTTATGTGCGCCATAAAATGTATGCATAATGCTTCAGGTCATAACATAACAGCTAGTAATATCAAATATGCTGCATCAGTGGTCCAGTGGATAGCGTGTGCGACTGCTGATCGCAGGTTCCGGGTTCGATTCCCAAGTCGGGCAAAAGTGTTACTGGGTTTTTCCGAATTCTCAGTAGCAGCACGGAGTCTGGTGATGTGCCCGATAACGGCAATAGGCTCGCTCCCTATTACGTGGAAAAAGTCATGGCGATATGGGGGTGTCATATTACACCTCTGCCTAACCCTTGGATACAGGCGTAAGTCTATAAAAAAATACTCAGATGTATTATTTAAGTCGACAATTAGATTAGTGTTTTAAAGATGAGAATCTTGAATCGGTCCAATTCGTGACTAGCCAAACAGAAAAATGAAACATTACTTTTTAAAGATTTATTGCATTACAGATTAAGTGAATGGAGATTAAAATTTGTTTGTAAAGCGTTATCGAAAGTTACGACCCAGATACGAACTGTTAAATTCCATATCACAGTTAAAAGAAATTGTTATACTCGTGTTGAATTACACAATAGTTACGTCCAAACTATATGCTACAATACAAATTATTTTAATAACTTAATTCTCTTCTTTTCATAACACGTTTTTGTTATTATAATTATCTTACATAACAATATTTTGCAACGGTTTTGTTAAAGTATTGCAAATAGAAGGGCTTCGACTATACCTGTTATTTTATAGTTATTATCACCGAGACTTGAATGTACTACATGATTATCTGTAATGATAGATTTACCAAATATTTTGAAGGTTCTCAAAAGTGACTCAGAAGTTGTTGATTTGAACTGTTGAGTAATTTGTATCCTAGTTTGTAATTTTACTCACATACATTTATTATTATTATACAGAAAAGATAGAAAACGTTAACTGGAGGTGTTTCTTTCCAGAATTTTTCAGTATCCAGATTTTTTTGGCCACGCATTAAAACCTGAAATAATAGTGTTGAAATTTGTCAAAAAATTTAGGCTATGTCAGGAATTTCACACCTATAGTGAAGACTCATTGTGTTAACTATTAGCATAACTTGAATTGTATTCGTACGATCTGAGAACAAGTTCATGATGAAATGCGGATCATTTCAGCTGTCAAAATTGAGGGTACTCATTGCTATTAGATGACAGGCGACAAAAGTCTTGTGAATATCAATAGACTCAAAATATTAGAACATAAGTAGCTTATGCCCGCAGCATCGGTTGCGAAGATATAGGTTGTCTCGAAAAATGGTCGGCCATATCCTATTTACTTCATTTTAGAAGGAAATTGCCCGTAGTCACCACGCTTGGTAGGCTGGGTGGTGACCGCAGAACCTATTCCTTTACACCGACACCTCTGCTGCCCAATGCTGGGAGCCCAATGTTGGGAGCGGCCTATGTCCAGCAGTGGACTGCAATAATAGGGTGATTGATTGACATCCTATTCTGATGTACAATCTGTATTAGGTACAGTAGGTACCTAATACAGCAAAGTTTAATCAAAATTATTTTGTTCGTTTTTGTGTGAAAGTGTAAATATCTATCTATATTCACAAACTTTCGCATAAAAATAAGTAGAATAAATATTAGCACTAGCTTCGGCACGCGGTTTTGCTTGCGTGAGTGTAAGCTGTCGCGACATAAACTAACCCATATGCTAGGCTGATCTTAAGCTCATCATCATCAGCCCTTTACAGTCCACTGCTGGACTAAGCCTCTCCTTTGAAAGGAGGAATTGGCCTACACCACGCTGGCCAAACGGGTTGGTACAGGGTTTATTTCAAGTTTTCCTTCTCTTACAGTGCTGTTTTCTGCATAGTATGGTCCCTCTGTCGGCTCTTACGACACCCATGGGATGATATGGGGTGGTGACATTTCGTATTCTTAATCCGTCACCACACGGACAGATCTTAAGCTATATTACTACAAAATTTCATCATTTTGCGTGAAAAGGTAACAAACATTCACAATTTCTCACAAACTTTCAAAGATAATAGCAGTAGGATGTATTTAGGTATTGTTTCTATAGTGTTGACATGTCGAGTGGTAATAATCGTCAGTCGTATAGCTACTTAAGAAACAGGCTGGCTAACTAGTACCATTGTTAGTTGCTCATTAATTATGTCAAATTATTCTTTGCCAATATCACCTATACCATGGTGTGACATTGTATTCTAATTAGTGACCTCTTTCATTCAACCTACGCGGACTTTCTCTCAATCTTACGTAGGGTCGCATAATACTGGGTTATTGAAAGTGTTGACCTGGTTACAAGAGAATTTGACAGTGGCGATTTTATTTTTAACTCGTATAGCAGTTTTGAAGTAGTAAAACGGTTTTATGGAAACTTTGTAGAAGATAAACTTAGATGCGTGTCGTTTAAGTGTGAAGTAGTAAACATTTCTGCAACAAACTTTGTAGGAGATTAAAATTTAATTGAATGACCTTTAATAACCTTAAGCAGCGATAGCCGAGTGGAGAGACCGACAGACTGCTATGCAGAGGGTCTCAGGTTCGAATCCACGGCGCGCACCGATGACTTTTCGGAGTTAAGTGGGTATTAAATTGTTAATTATCGCTTGCTAATCGATGAAGGAAATCATCGAGAGGAAACCTGCATGTCTGAGAGTTCTCCATGATGTTCTCGATAGACATGTGAAGTCTGCCAACCCGCACTTGGCCAGCGTGGTGGACTATGGCCTTACCCTTCTCATAAGTGAGAAGAGGCCCGTGCCCAGCAGTGAGACAGTATAAAGGGCTGATGATGATGATGATGACTGCACCTTATGGCGTAGTGGTACCTTCCTACTGCCAGTTTATTGAGTATCATAGGTTTGATGCCCACATGAAGAAAACCTTAAGTGACACACAAATGGTGATTCTTAGTCGGAGTCTTGTTTGTTTGCGACGTTTGTAAAAAAGATATGTTAGTATTTGACATAGCTTATAGAAACTTCATCATCAGCATTGAATATAAAATATACTGGGCACGGGAATTTTCTCGACTATGAGAAGGGTAAGGCCATAGTCCACCACACTGGCCAAGTACTGGTTAGACTTTACATGTCTTTCGAGAACATTATGGAGAACTCACCATGTTTTCATTTGCCGATAATTAGAAATTTAATACGCACGTAATTTAAAAAAGCTTATTATTTTCCGAGTGACTAATAACTTAAAAGATGACTAAATGTTTGCAACTAATAAAATAAGTTGCTAGCGATTAAATATTTTGGCGACTATTATATTAAATAAGATTCAAAACTAAGGGTGTTATAAAAACTTAGAACTAGCAGCTGCGTTTAGGTAGCAAATAAACTATACAAGTAAATTGAAATAATAGCTGAGGAGCTAAAAATAATGACTTGGCGACTAATAATGTTAGTAGGTAGGTTATGTTAGGTTTTCTTGTGACCCTATACCCAAAAATATGAGCCCTGCGAAGCAGGGCTCCTATTTTTGGCTTAAAAGACTGAATCATCGTATTTACTTATACGAAACACTTCATTTGAGACAAAAACATTTGCCAAATATTGAAATTTGTATTATTTATGAATGTCCATTTTCTATTTTTTATTCATCATCAAGTTGCCGCTTAGATACTAATTCAGTTCCCAAAAAAAATGCTGCCAGTTTAAATTAAAACGAAGCTTATTAAGTTATTACTGACATATTAATATGCTACATTTTACTTATTACAATACTCCTTATTAGCTGCCAACCCATTATATATGGTACCCACTCTAATTATTTTTGAAACTTGTAATCGCTTTACTAAGTCGCCGCATTAAATACATGCCATTTAAAAATGTCATCGGTGCGCGCCGTAGATAGAATCTAAGATTATCGGTCTCTCTACTAGGCTATCGCTGCTTACAGAAACTTACAAGTACCAAATTACTGCGGTTAAAACAACAAAATAAAAACAGTTCGTTTCTAATATTTTCTAGGACAGTTGTCCTTATCTCATCGGGGTCCACTTTGCTGATCTTAACGTTTCTTCAGACGGTTCATCCGTTATACAAACTTTTTCTACGAACTCTGACAGCCAGTCTATCACCTCCTACGCTTTTCATTGTGAACTTTATAAGCTGGCTTACCCTAATCTGCTCTTAATGACTTTCTCTTAAGCCAGGGTCACGCACCCAATGCTATCGAGAGTGAACGTGTCCTACATATGACATAGGTAATTATTGGGTTTATACACGTACTGGAAGAGACATAGAAAATTGCGTAGCTTATTTTTCTTTAACGCAGTTAAAAAATTAGGTTCCCAATACTGCTAAATAATTTGTTAAATAATTTGCCCAAAACTCGATCATTTGTTAACCGATTTTAAATTTATTTTTGTAGGCTTACGTTAATATTCTTTTCGTCGATGCGAAATTTTACTTGTGAGAGTCGTCTCTAATTTATAAATAATCATTTCAAAGATCAACGTGTCTTGACATCGAACCCACAGCACACAACGAAAAGCTAAACGACAAAACGGCCGCTTTAATTACTGACTGAGCAGTAAATTTACTATTCTAGTGTTTACCTTGTAGAAGGTTTGTAACTATTTTCTATGGAAAATTTTATTTAATTAATATACAATTTTATATAATATACAATTTTTGTTAGTATATTTACCAACAAACATTGTATATCGTATGTATGTTAGTATGTAAGGTATCCTAATAAAAATATGTTTGTCAACCTATTGTCTAGTACCCATAGCACAAGCTCTGCTTAGTTTGGGACTAGAAATGGTGATGCGTGTATAATATATGTATTGTGTATGTACTTAGTTAAATAAATAAAAATAAATAAAATAAAAATTTGTTTAAATTTTTATAGTTCAGTTCCTCAGTTATTGTTAGTTTTTTAATATTTGTAAACGCTTGGTCTTGTATACCTTTCATTCACTGGTATACTATATTTATTATACTTGGTGATAATAATTTAATATTGCCTAAAACAAGATATATATTGACGTATAAACATCGGAAATAAAAAAGTTGCTTTGATCATTTGTTCTAAGTTTTAGATGCAACATAGAGATGCAAATCCAATTTACAAACCTATGCCATTTACAGTTTGTTACTTTTTCACGCAAAACTATTGAATCTAATATCGAATTTTGATGAAACTTTACAGTAGCTAAGCTAAGCTTTACCTATACGCCATGTGGGCAAAGCCGCTGCCATTAGCTAGTATTCCATTTTGCTTCAGTAAACAATTTCATCAGATATTGCATACTCCACAAATAATAAATAATCAATATAAATAATCATCCGGATAATCAAGCTGAACAAAACATTAATTACTATATCGACGGATATTAATAGATTTGCCATTAATAATAGTACACAATCATTATGCTAATTCAAAGTCAACAACGAAGCGACAATAAACGGGTTCTTTTAAAATACAGTGAAAGTGGTTGCCAACGTTGTCTCGTAAATAAACAAATGTATGAGAAAGTGGAAAGAAATGGGGGATTTGAACTCATTAATGTTTTCTGTTAAAATCATAATAAATGTTAAAGTCGAACGATCTTTTGAATTATTGATTTTACTCAAAGAAAGTGACAAAGACAGAATTAATATTATTATCTCTATTACTAAAGCAGCGATAGACAAGCGAAGAGTCTTCGAACCTTCGAACCGATGCGCATTGGACTTTTCGAAGTAATGTGCGTATCAATTTTTAAATTATGATTATGATAACACTACAAAAAAACCCTCTTCCAAGGTCAATTGGATAACATTAAAAATAAACAATGACATAATGTCGATATTTGAATCACGACCGACAGATAACAAAAAATTAACAGAAAATTATGCCTTCCAGTGGCAAAAGCAATGTTCATCCTTCTTAAAACCACAAGTAAATCTAGATAGAAGATTTTTATGGTAAGAGTTTTCTAGAAAAATTTAAATAAGCGAGAATTTATAAAAACATTCAAACAAAACATATCCGTGATGACGATTAGTGATGATAAGAAGTCAGGAATGCATAATTCGTCGATTATTTTCAATAAAAGAAACGAGATATCGATTGGTCGAGAGACGTAGATAGTTTAGCTATGTGATTCAATATTCGATGGTAGTAAAATATACCATATAGAAGGTAGAAACATGCATTTTCGACAGGTACCTGTTATAATTTATTCATTCCAGCCGAATTTATATTAATATAATAAAGCTGAAGAGTTTTTTTTTGTTTGAACGTGCTTATTTAAATAATTAAGTATATTATTATCTAATTCACAACCTTCATCATCATCCTAGAACCTGGCGGTATCTCAGTGCACCTAAGATTTTAGCCTAGGAGCTCGGGGTCAACTCATAAGTCTAACCAGCATCAGCAGGCCGATTCAGAATGTCACGACAAGTAATCGTACGATATGTCAAATTATTGTCCTCGTCTTTTAGCCGCCTATCAGAGATATTTTGAACAAATATTCATTGAATTCGGTTTATTTATTAATTTACTTCATACTGAATGCATAAAATTGATAGGAAATGCGATATTTTTGACAAAAAATTAGGTGGGCCGTTTGACAATTAACGGAATCGAATGTCAAATGAGATATCGAACGATTCTGAATCGCCCCCCAGATCTGTCAGATTATTTTACTTTTATAAAACGTAACCTACATTAAGTATATACGACCAGAGGATGCCCGCAGCTATACCTGGACATGTTATTTTAATTTAACCGTTTCTGCCAAATCACATGGGAATTGCGAAAAATCCCTTCTTAGTGCACTCCTGCAGTTTCCAAAGAATATACATGCCAAATTTCAGCTTCCTGTGTCCAACAGTTTTTGCTGTAGGTTATCTGTCAGTGAGTCAGTTACCAAATAATTTTATTTTAAAGAAGTTTTATCACTCTCATTTTTGCTAATGATGATTATTTGACGTACTGTTTCTAATTTAGCACGCAATGTGTGAATTCTGATGTTGGGTCATTGAACTTATTATACAGTGTGTCAATGTCGCTGAAATCTGTGGTCGGATGCGGTCGTTGATGTTTTGGGGGATCGTAAGGTCGTGGTTTCTATTCTTTTTTGATGCAAAGATCTGTAACTTATACCGATGATTGATCGCTATGTTGGTCACGTGGTTAGTGGCTCTAACTGCTCTCCCGGTGGTCTCAAGTTTGATTTCAACTCAGGTCAAATCTTTGTGCGTAGAACACAATCGTCTGTTTTGTGTCTATTTAGAAATATATGAGTGTTTTTTTCAGTTATCTGGTTGCGTAGTTCAGCCTTTGCCTAGTCTGGTATTAGAGAATGTAAAATTTTACATTCTCCGGTGAAACGGACGTAGTTTAAAACGTCCGTTTCACCGGATATCCGATATCTGGTCAAACTACTATCCTATTCAGCGGATATCCGGCCAAGCCTCATACCTTTTCATGACTAGCTGTAAGCAAGACTACTCATACATGGATTAAACGTCCACTATAGGATATAGATCTCTCTTAATTTTGCCAAACGAATTGGCGTGAGTTAAGATTCTATATTTTTGAGTTATGTCTTTTTCCTTCTTATATACTTTGTATTCTTAATCCACCAACCGGCCATAGTACGCTCACTTGTCTTACACTTACTCTGTTCAATGTCGTATCTAGTCAGTCAACCTCTTTGCTCCAATCACTCACCCGCCAGATCTGGGTTATATTTCAAACACCTGGTTTTTGATTATACACATTAATACTTGTTCTAATAACGTGTCTTTGTGAACATTGTAACACTCGGATATTTGAGACCGCATATTTGTACGTGGAATTTATTGACACGAAAATATTGAAGTAAATATATATTGGTGCGATATTGTACACTGATAGGTAATAAGGATTTCCGGTGATACAAAACAAGCAGTAATATCATCAATATTTGTGTAATCTAAACAGTATTAACAAATATAAGAATAACAGAGATAGCAGCCATATTCAATATTAAATTTCATAATAATAAAGAAAGTATGTACACGCACTGATAAAATAAAACACAAAAAGCTTCCATAAATTATAATAACAATTTATGAGTCAAACAAATATTTGCCACGCAAGACGCACTGAAATTCCTATTAAAACGTAGGTACTTTGACCTCCCAAATTAACCCCGAATTTAAGTAGAAGTCAGTGTCCATAAAGGGACTTAAGAATACATAAAAGTTCAACCTTATGAAAACCTAAGTACAATAACTAAATACATACATAACTTCACACCTTTAATCCCCGAAGGGGTAGGCAGACGTGTATTACACACCTACACTTTGCCAGTTATATTTCGGTCCCAATGTAATAGGGGGCGAGCCTATTGCCATCTACCGGGAACTTTGTTAAGCGAGCCATAATTAACATTTTTAATACAAACTTATCTTCGAAAAGTCAGAGGTGTGTGCTCGAGGTAACTGAGGATCGAACCCGAGACCATCGTCTCGACAGTTCGTTACAAACACCACTGGGCTATCGCCGCTTACAAATATTACTAAGTAAATATCCTCATCCCATTGGGCTTTTAATATTTTGTCTTATTCACTTCTGTAGAGCCTATTACTAAATAGGTTTCCATCACCGTCCTGTTTATATCACCTACACAACAATGAAGAACAATTATAATTGTACATACTCTAATAGCCTAGTGTGTAGACCGTTAGTCCGAGGTCCCGAGTTCAATCTCACGAAACGCACCTCTGGCTTGTGAAACTTATCAAAGTATTACCACGTAGACCTCATTGAGCCTTGGTCTCCCATAGAGTCAAGAGAGAGGTTAATAGGATTGAGATTACTGTTGAACCTGCTAAACGATCAATTGACTGAAATTGTCTAGTACCTATTCTAATCTTAATATATAAAATCCTTGCGTTACTGACTGACTGACAGACACGCTACAGCCGAAACTTTTAGGCGCAGGAAGCTGAAATTTGGCATGTATGTTCCCTGGAGACCGTAGAGGTGCACTAAGAAGGGATTTCCCGAAATTCCCACGGGATCGGCCAAAACGGGTAAATTAAAAAAAAATGCAGGCGTAGCTGCTGGCGTCCTCTAGTATATTATAAAAATCTGGTGTCAGTATCGGACCTCCTCTGAAACGGCTTGACCGATTTATACTATTTTTTAAAGCTTAAGAGCTTTTGGTAAAACGCGTCAATCTTAGGAACTACTGGTCCGATTTTGATCATAATTTTTGTGTTGGATAACCCATTTATTGAGAAAGGTTATAGGTAGGCTATACACATGGACATGACGGGATAAGCAGTGGGTTCGAAGCAGGAGCCATAAATAACGCGTGTTCTGTAGTTTTAGCGCGAAAAGAAAAACACAAACAACCTAACTCACTTTCGCATTCATAATAAAGATGCAAATATTTGTCCACTTACTATAATCAGGTCTATGATCTTGATTCTCATAATGATTAGACAAAAAAGGCGTACGATGCCATTGACAAATTTCTTCTGTAGAATTTCTTCTTAAATTTTGTTGCTCTTAATACCAGGATTGCTTAGTGAACAGATGTGCTATGAGTAATCAAATGTGTGGGTAGCCCCATCTCATGGTGCTTTAATTAACGATCAACTTTCACCGATCTCTATCATAAACTATGGAAATTTATTACTTAGCACTATTGTAATATTGGTAATGGTTGATTAAACATTTTGTGATTCTGTTAGTAACGTATAATATTCAAAGATTATTTAGATAGTTTAACAGTGGTTATAAAAGGTGTATGACCTTATCAACTTAGGCTGTCCCGGTTTTAGTATGCTGTATGCTACATGGTGAATTAAGTACGTTGTGTGTTTGTTTGAAAATTCTATGTAACGTATTTGATAACATACAAACAATTATCCTAGAGACACATTATCATTAAAACATTAAAACGCCGAAAGTATACAAAAATCGATATACATATTATAAAATGAAGTACCCTTTTTCTTTCTGCCAGTCTGTATGTACGTGGTAAAAGAAAAATGACTGAACAGATTTTAGTAGGTACGGTTTTCACCAACAGTTAGTGTGCAGTGAATGAGTTTGTATACTTAGGTACGTTGTTTATATTGAAAGAAGAGTTAATGCAGGTAATAGAGTGAATGGAGCTCTTAAGCCGTTTATGAATAGCCAAAACGTGTCCAAAAAGGCACGTTTGGCTGTGCATATAGGGTTATTAGTGCCTACCCTTATGTACGGTAGTGAAAGTTGGGTATGGCAGAAGAGATTTGAAAGTAGAATAAATGCTGTAGAAATGAGAGCACTGAGAAGTATGTGTGGTGTATCTTTGACCGACAGAGTAAAGAATTGTGTGATAAGAGAGTGTTGTGGGGTAAAAGATGTAGTGACAAGCATTGAGAAAGGCATGTTAAGATGGTTTGGGCACATGGAGAGGATGAATGACGATAGACTGACAAAGAAGATATATAAGGCAATTGTGAATGGGACAGGACTAAGGGGAAGACCTAGGCGGACGTTCTCTGACCATATTGGAGACATCCTGAAAAAAGGACAAGTCAGAAGTACCCTTAACAGAAGAGCATGCATGAGAAACTTGATGGGAGTGAGTGAAGCAAGAAAGGTATGTCAGGATCGTTGCAAATGGCGTTCCGTAGTCTCTGCCTACCCCTCCGGGTAACAGGCGTGAGTCTATGTATGTATGTATGTATGTTAGTGTGATTCCTAAGGAAATAATTCACGCGGGCGGAGCCGCAGGCGAAGTCAAGTGCAATATAAAATAGCTATCTTCACAAAATCACTCATCTTTCAATTTCTCATATCGGAAACTTCCAACATTTTTTATAAGCTTTGAGAATCCGATAGAAACCGAGATGTCAGGTTACGCTTGAATACCGACACCCACAACTGATCCGACGTAACCATGTCACGGGGCCAGTTGTATTTGAATGTTTGACTCGGCCAAACAGATCTACATACATTATAAAAATGTTAGCTATCTTGTTCGCAAGATGTGTTATTTATTTACAATTGTTTATTGCGCTTACAGTCGGCCACTTGAAGAGAGTCGTTTTATTTTCTTATATCATTGTTTCACTTTTTATTTTGTTTGTAGTTTTGAATAGTTTAGTTATTAAAAGTATTGTATAATTATTATATGCATAACAACAAATCATCCTCCTAGCGTTATCCCTGTTCCAACCTGAGATCCGCTTACTATTCTAAACGGATTTGGCTGAATATTAGCTTTTCCACAGAGCGTCTGCCTGCAACCCAAAGGGATAGCGATATTCCATGAAGACCAGTATCAGTTTATTTAGAAGGTATTGACGCCCTATAACGACTTTAAATATCACCACGACAGGCGGGACTGACTGTGTGAAACGTGCTCTCCGAGGCACAAGGCAAGCGAAAATTAACAATTCAATACGCACATAACTCTGAAAAGGCATTAACGCGCCGTGGATTCGAACTCGATACCCTCTGTATGGCGGCCTGATGGAATCTCCACTACGCTATTGCCGCATATATGCGTTACAACGAGTAAATTGGAATTAAACGAACTTTACAAATATCGAAAACGAAGAACACCCACTCGAAACAAGATTTTGTGAAATTGTGGGTAACAAAGTCTTGTCGCAAGAGGGGTGATGTTGGAATGTTTGACGTTTCTTTTTTCAAGTTTAGGTATGAAACGAAAAAAAAAATTGGCTTTGGCCTAATTATAACATAACCTTCATGTTATTTGACGATGATGATATAATACAACTTCGGATATATCTCAAACTCTTCATATGGCACACCCTCAGTAAACAGTTCCCAAAGAAAGGTGTTCAGTTAAAATGCTTGACCTCAAACTGTACTATAATCTATAGCAATAAGGTCAGTGTGGCCGCAAACGTATTAGACCCTAAGGTCAATAAGGTCGGCCCAAGATTAGCGTGGTTCCGTGGCTATTAATTTATTAATTGAGCCGAGTCGTGCTCTATTGAAGGCGAAGAAATTGTGTATTGTATGTGCTTTGTTAGATCCTGTTTGCTAAAATATTGGATCGCTGATTATTGTTTAGTGATGACTAGTTCATTGATCTAATGGTTAGTCGATTCGATTCCAAAGCAGGAACAATCCTTGCGTGATGATTACCTACGCTTTTATGTTCCATGTTTATGTGTTCAATATTATGAAAAATAAGAATTTATTTATTTATTTATAGACTCACGCCTGTATCCCCGAAGGGGTAGGCAGAGGTGTGTGTTACACCCACATTTCGCCAGGCATTTTTAGGTCCCACGTAATAGGGGGCGAGCCTATTGCCGTACCGGGCACATTACCAGACTACGTGCTGCTACTGAGAATTTCCTAACGTAAAAACCCAATAACACTTTGCCCGACCCGGGAATCGAACCCGAGACCTCCCAATCCCACGCGCACATTTATGCCGCGAGACCAACGAGGCAGTCAGAAAAAATAAAAATGTTTTTAGTTTCTGATAACCGTGGTAAAGCCTCCAAATAGCTTGGAACCAAATTACCGTTTGTGAGTTGTCCTAGGATATTTTCTGAACTAGTTTGACATGCGAAATTTCAATAATATGTAGGAGTGAGTGGAAACCATCGGTTAGGTATAAGCGACATCGCAGGTTGATCCCAAGTTTGCTGATGCTGAATATTGGTAATATTGAGCAAAATAAAAATAAATGAAATAAAATTATTGTGCTCATCAAACAAAGATTTGATCCTGGTTGGGAATAAAAATGTAACCCACGACATAGCAGTGTATTAATCACTACACCAGGCCACTCAAAATCTAACAACCTGTAAATTACAATACGTGGCTAGTTAACCTAGTTTGTTACAAAACACGATACTTCCAATTTTGGTCGTATAACCAAAAACGAATGCTATAATTATGTTTACACAGTTATTTGGAAAGATGCTGCTTTTAAAAGGTAATGTTTACTAACTAAGAGGTTTGGAATGTGCTCTTAGTATCGTAAAACACTGTGTTTGTTTGATTCGACCCACGTAAGTAATAAAGAGTTTCGAAGTTCTAGTTCAGGGGCAAACTTTGGACGTCTGTGTGAGTATTGATTTCTTGGTAAAGCTATGTTTGGATGTTTGTTCCGGCACACGAGATGACTTATCATAATAGGGACATCAG
The DNA here is from genome assembly GCA_944739405.2 of Euclidia mi. Lineage (NCBI taxonomy): Eukaryota > Metazoa > Arthropoda > Insecta > Lepidoptera > Erebidae > Euclidia > Euclidia mi. The sequence goes on from OX123192.2 coordinate 63,632,778, forward strand.
GAATCCTCGAAATAAAATTAGTATCAAACAAATTGACAATATATATATAAAAAGGTGATTTTTCTAAAAATCTACGTTTATGGATAAGAAAATACAAAATTAAATTCCGATTTCAACGTTAATTTCTATCTAAATCGGTATCGTAGTAATACCAGAGGGTCTAGTACGAGTTTTACCCACGATTGTCACGGTGGTGATAGCCTAGTCGACGGGAACAATTTCCATACATTTTCTTAAAGCGCCTCTAACGGAGAGTAGCGATCGATAGAGACCGCTAGGGGGCGCATTTAGAAAATGTATGGAAATTGTTCCTGTCGACTAGTCTATCGTCAATGTGTAAAACTCGTACTAGACCCTCTGATATTACTACGATACCGATTTAGATAGAAATTAACGTTGAAATCGGAATTTAATTTTGTATTTTCTTGTTTTGTCTTGTTTTGTCTTGTATTCAATTGTCGGTCTTATTATCGCTCTTTTACGGCTCTCCCCACTATAAAGTCAAGTCAGTGGTGCGTGACTCGGATATGAACCCGAAACCCTCTGCGTAGCGGTTTGTAAGTCTCTTCTTTAGGCTATCGCCACTCAAAAAAGTTGGAGTCCAAAACAATACTAAAGGATTTTTAAATACAAATATTTTTACTGTTACACTAAGATACAGAGCTTCCATAGAGCCTTCCTTTTCCCTTTCTTTATATACGGGTAGGTCAAGTAAGAGCAGTGGCGTAGCGTGGGCTTCTGCCGCCCGGGGCCGATCGGCAATTCGCCGCCCCCTTTTTACCCCAATTTTTCTGCAAAAGTATAACGTTTTTCGGGTTTTGGTATGTTTGTATGTTTATTAGTAAGTATGTCCTTTAGTTTTGCTTTACACGCTGAACGGCTTAAATCATTAAAAAAGAAATGTTGTCATTTGATTCGTCTCAATTGCTCGAATATCATAGAGTATACGGTATAATAATTTTACGGCAAAATGTGGCAGCTCTCAGCGGTGTTAATGGGTCGTGCACGGCAGCAGCCCTTTATCTGCTGAAATATATGTATAGGTTAGTCTAGGCCTAGACGGCTTACGGCTCTTTCAGTCTTGGTGGTGAGTGTTGCTAACCACATTTTTTTGATTTTTTATATAAAATACGGCCCTCTCTATCGATTTTCTTTCAAACGTATATGATAATATAAACCTAATCAACCACAATTTAGTTTCCTACGACACCGCAAATCTTACGTTTCGTAAGGACTTTGAATTAAAAAGTCGGTCAAGAAGAGTTCTGACTGCGCCAGTGAAAAAAAAAAACAAAATAAATTAGAAGTTCAATATAATGATATTATTTTTGATTTGTTCTCTAAAATATCATATACTCTAATGGATACTCAATAAGAGTACGTTATTTTTGGTGTTTGTTATGTATTATGAATGAAAACATAAGGTGGTTAGCTACAGTAACCACCATGACGATTGGGGCTAGCTTTTGTATCAATACGACGAACTACTCAAACTGCGATTTTCACTTGATATATTGCAACAAAACTTAAAATATTTTTACAAACCTACTGAAGGACCTGCAATAGACGAAACTATGTTAAAATTTAAACGCCTAACTATTTGAAGCTATCTATAGCAGTCTGCCAAAAACAAAATGTAGCATACTCGTATATATTTTTGACAAAATTTGTATTCTGGGTCCCAGTTCTGTAGAGGACTATAACGACCATATTGTCATATGTATATTTATATAAAATACGTAGATAATTTCGATCGAAACGACGTAACTGATGCCATTGATCGAAAAGAGGGCAAGTGGGAGGCGTCTCTTCCTTTTTCATTTTGTTCATTACTCAGTTGTCAAAGCATATTTTATGTATGAATAGCAGCAGTTAACTTCTTATGCTCATATTTGTGTTCTTACCTAGACATAATTGCTGCGCTCTGTAAATCAAGGGCTCTCTACGCCGTCATATGTCACGACGAAATAGATATCTAAGCTTGTAAATTCCCGACACTGCTCTTGGGTACCAGAAACTAAGCTGAGCTTGTACTAAAGCAACTAGATAACTACAAAACATACTTCTATATTCTAACATTCATACAAATAATAGATATATTATAACATCTACAAAGAGATAGCTGAGAGCAGAGCAGCGATAGCTGAGTGGAAGAGAGCGACGGACTGCTATGCAGAGGGTCTCGGGTTCAAATCCATGGCACCAATGACTTTTCGGAGTTAAGTGCGTATTAAATTGTAAATTATCGCTTGCTAATCGGTGAAGGACAACATCGTGAGGAAACCTGCATGTCTGAGAGTTCTCCATAATGTTCTCGAAAGACATGTGAAGTCTGCCAACCCGCACTTGGCCAGCGTGGTAGACTATGGCCTTACCCTTCTCATAATGAGAAGAGGCCTGTGCCCAGCAGTGGGACAGTATAAAGGGCTGATGATGATGACAAAGAGATAAAAAAAAATATGCTCATCATACAACATTTTGTAATGGGTGGAAATCGAACTTACAGCCTTCTCTCACTTACTGCGAAACTAACAGTCCGATAATATATCATTATATTTATGTTTATTATTTTTTATAACATAACATAACCACTAACTTCATACCTGTTATCCCCGAAGGGGTAGGCAGAGTTGTATTACACACCAATTTTTTATAAATATTTTTTATAAGTGAACAATCTCATACTTATAAATATTGAACTTACTGCAGTTTTAATAGCTCTTTTAGTCACAGTGGTTAACGTAGGTAACCACCTTATACCTCGAAAGCCTTACATTCCATTTTTTGTATCTTAATATATAAAATTCTTGCGTTACTGACTGACTGACAGACACGCTACAGCCGAAACTATTGGGCGCAGGAAGCTGAAATTTGGCATGTATGTTCCTTGGGGACCGTAGGGGTGCACTAAGAAGGGATTTCCCGAAATTCCAACGGGATCCGCCGAAACGGGTAAATTAAAAAAATTGCAGGCGTAGCTGCTGGCGTCTTCTAGTAAATATATATTTATATAATGTTTACCATCAGTGTTACTGGAATAAACAAACAAATTATATATTATTATCGATGTGAAAGTGTGACTGAAAGAGTTAAAGGATTTTAATTAGTTAAATGTCGATGAATTTCCGTCATCACTAGATGCTTTGTTGTTTTTAAGAGCCGACCACACTTCACTCTTTTCGACATTCGGGACGGCTTCGGTGTAGTGGTGCGTCATCGATAATCTCGAACTTTGAGTTCACGATGCCGCCATCCGCGGTTGTAGTGTCGTTTGATTGTGTCGCCTCAACTGCAGAGCGAAAACTTATGATCCCCTGGGTTTTCTCGATCGCAGCCTCGATGGCCCGAGTGTTAATGCGTCGTAGGTCTCGTTGCGTAAGATTTCGTATTTGTCGTTTTACGGCCTGTCCTTCCGGCGAAGACAGCCGTCAGGATGGCATCTCGCGTCTTTTCCTCATCAGTTCGAGAGTCTCGGCTGGCAGTTTAGACTACTTCCTTTTCTCTATGCGGAGCAGATCTTTCGAGGCTAATCTCCTAGTACCGTGACCACTGTGGCCGTCTTCTGCTTAATACTGTCGGTGGGAGGAGCAATGTAACTCTGAGAGTAGGCTTCATTGACTGGGCCCTTTTAGTTCTGAGGTTTATATTAAGAGAGCCTCGTACTCGTCGGTGATCGATTCAGGTGTTTATCGTATTGATCACCGTCTTTAAATATGTGGTTTCGGTCCGTCTTGATGTAGTCTTTCATCTTGCTTGTCACATTATCGCGGTTTGGCCTCCACTGGCGTCTTGGCGTCCACTGCTGTGAGGCTTCTTCTTACAAAAGGAGTTCATTAAGAAAAGGCCCTCTGCTACGAGATAGTTAACTAGCATTCGGCCATACGATTCTCGTGCCCCACGCCGTGGGCACCGATTTTCGTTTTGCCGCGTTCTTGTACTTCCACTTTCGCGTTGAAGTAATGAGCTTTGGTCTTACTAGGTATTGCCTTAACAGTGTCCTGGTACATGGCCTCTGCCATCTCGTAAGGGTGATTTGAGTTGTGCGCATATACCTACTTGAATCATCACCTTTAGACCGCCCCTATTGGTGAGTTTAAGTTAAGTACGAGGTACGCTACCCGGGTCGACACACTACAGTACCGACTTCCACAAACTGTTCCTCCTGACCAGGAAACCAACGCCACCCCAATAGTAGGTCGCCTTCTCGATGGTAGCAAAAGTCACCTGACTCTAGAGTTACCATGTCCTCGCCCTGTCATCGGACTTCTGACAACCGCAGTATGTGCCACGTTATGTGACTTAATTCTACCTTGAGCTCGGTGAGCAGTTCTTTTGCCGTAGAGTAGATTATGTTCGTTGTAAGACGCAAGGTATGCTGTATAATTGATTTTGATAGCCTGCCGTAGCCGGATAGTCTTACAGAACACATGCACCGCCATACCAGCCACCACATCCTTGGCCGGGAATAACGAAGCTGCCGGGAATTGGGGCTGTTGCGCCCAAAAATTAGCAGAAGGCGTTTGTAGTATGTGAAATAATCGGCTTTGATTTTAACGCAAATATCATAAATATTGGAGTCAAAGTTCAAATAGCGTATAGTTAAACCGCAGGTGTGACTATTGTCTTAGGAGACCTGTACCTGCTTTCTTCCCTATTCAACTATAAAGATTATGTTGTATTACTTTATCTGGCACGCGTCGCCCCTATTGCCCTGGCGCCTGTGTGCGCCAGTTGCGCCATGGCAATAAGGGCGGCACACATCGCACACAGGGGCGGCTCGGCCCTGATATATGGATTTATTAATTACTCATAACAGGCTCGCAGATCACCAGAATATTGCAACCTTTTAAAGAATTAATAAACAGACACATACAAGTCTTCACGTATCTAATGAAAATCATGATGATTTTGTTTTCGATTGTTGTTCTTTCTACTGCGTACGCGCCGCCCGCACAGTCCTACTGGGATCGTGTCAGTGCGCGCGCCAAGTATTATTTTTTTTTTTCACGGCGTCTTTTGCCGCCCCCTTAAATGTGCCGCCCGGGGCCATGGCCCCCCCAGCCCCCCCCACGCTACGCCACTGAGTAAGAGGTTAAATGATTGTCACGTGGATGTATGAGCGTGTTGTGGCATTCATTCCACAGCGACACCGACTTCGGCCGCGTTAGTTAATTGGTTACAGTTCTTAATTGGAGCAAGAAACGTAAGCCAATGTCGCGTGTCTTTGGTTGTGCCATAAACTTAGACACTATGGTCACACTAGAAAAGAAGAGTATTAATCAGATGGTATATTTTTATACATAACTAGAGGTCGCCAGCAGCTACGCCTGCATTTTTTTTAAATTTACCCGTTTTGGCCGATCCCGTGGGAATTTCGGGAAATCCCTTCTTATTGCACCCTTACGGTCCCCAAGGAACATACATGCCAAATTTCAGCTTCCTGCGCCCAATAGTTTCGGCTGTAGCGTGTCTGTCAGTCAGTCAGTAACGCAAGGATTTTATATATTAAGACTAAAGAATGCTCGCAGCTGCGCCCGCTAAATAAATATATTTAACCATTACTTCCCGATCCCGAGGGGATTTCGGCAAATTCCTTCTTAGTGCACCCTTAAGGTCCCTATGGAATATACATGCCAAGTTTCAGCGTTTTGCGACTAATAGCTTTGCTGTGACTTGTCTGTCAGTCAGTCAGTCAGTAACGCAAGAATTTTATATATGCAATAAGTGTAGGAATGTCATCGAACTCCTAAACTGCTGGACGGTTTTGTTTTTTTGTTGTGTCGTTGGGTACTTTGTGTCCTGTACACACGGCTACTCCTCAAGCTACACACTTTGACCTTTGTATCGTTCTTATGGTGTAGGAAATAAGTATCAAAATTGTACTGCAACTGTCAAGCTTGACTTGTCGCCGTGTGTACATTGTGTCCGTTGATTGTGTCAGTTCAGCAACAGATACAAAGTCCACCCAGATTCGGAACAACATTTGTAGTTCACACAAAGTGTTCGAAAACATAAGTGCATCCGTGAACACGGCGATGGCAACAGTGTTGAAATATCGGTTACTCGAAACAAAATTTTAAATAAAATTTAAGAGTATTACAACAATATACTACGCAGTTATTCTCGTCTGCTACCGGGTGTAGAACCGCGTACCTTATAAAGTGTGCGTGGGCGGACCCGTTGAGGCGCTGGTAATTATTCATACTTTATTCTACGCGACATACTTACGGAACGTATTACTTTCTAAAGAAGACTATTGGAATATATCTTGTTAGACGCATGGCACACATGTCAACACATGCCATAGATATTATAGAGTTTAGTTATCTTGCGGCAAGTCACAGGTTGGGTTCTGTTTATTGTGCGACTTAAGTGAATTCATTTTAAGCTAAAACTGAGTCTACATTTTGCTCTATTATTCATCATTATCCTCTTAGCGTTATCCCAGTTTCGGCCTAGGGACTCTAGGCCGAAACTGGGAAACTGCTTACTAGTCTAACTGGGTTTGGCTGAATATTAGATTTTCTACAGAGCGACTGCCTGTCTGACCTCCGCAACCTGAAGGGCTAGCGATATCCCATGGTTGAGACTAGTGTCAGCATATTATTGAGAGCTACTGACGACCTATAACGACTGTCAAAGATCTTCATGACAACCGGGACCGACGGCTTAACGTGCTCTCCGAGGCACGGGACAAGCGATAATTTGCAATTTAATTCGCACATAACTCCGAAAAGTCACTGGTGCGCGCCGTGGATTCGAACCCGATACCCTCTGCATGGCAGTCTGTTGGTAGATATCTCTAATAGGCTATCGCTGCCTACTACTTATTTAAAACAATAAAGACAAAATCTGTAGATATATTTCTTGCAGTACTGACTGACAACGCACAGTCAAAACGTTTAGACACAAGAAGCTAATATTTGGCATATATGTTCCTTGGGTCGACCATATAGGCACTAGGCAGAAATTTTCCGAAAATCATACAGAATCAGAAAAAGAACGCTTAAATAAAATTAAAATGTGCGAGCAAAGCTGCATGAATCCTCATTTAATAAAAAAAAAAAAATTTGTGAATGGTCTTTGCCCACTATATTTTGGCAAAAAGCATGCGAATATTAATATATATTTATTGACACTCAGACCCTTCAAAACTAAACAAAAGACACAAGAATGTCGAGAGCCGGAACAACAATTAGTGTGTCATACTAATCAGTTCGACGTCGACTGCTTTTGGCGGATAAGGAGTGGTAAAGCGAACAATAAAATTAAACTACTGCATTACAAGGGTTTTACTTATGTGTTTCTGCAGTCGATAATCGGTATTTATAAAATTCTTGCATTACTGACTGACTGACAGACAAAGATCAGTAAAATCTATTGGGCGCAGGAGGCCGAAATTTTGCATGTTCCTTGGGGATCATATGGGTGCACTAAGAAGGTTTTCCCGAAATTAACACAATAATAAACATTATTTATATATCTGCAAAGGAATAAAAACGTTGGAAATTGTCCATTGGCACGTCTGAGAATTCTCCATAACGTTCTCGTAATGTGAAGTCTGCCAACCTGCACTTGACCAGCGTGGTAGGTTATAGCCTTACCCATCTCAAAGTGAGAAGAGGCTTATGCCCAGCAGTGGGACGGTAGAATTATATACAGGGCTGATGATGACGATGCATGTCTTTCTTTTCTGTCTACACTTCAAGTTTAGAGCTTGCTATATTCAGGAATAAATAAAATATGAATATGTTAACATGCACTGAAAAACTGCGGCAATAAACTTACATTGGTTCTTTCTAAAATTGGTGGTGACAAAAATCTTTAAAATATAATAATATAACCTGTATCTGACTGTCTTTAGTTGTTTAATCTGAGACCTCCCAAAACAACTTTTCCTTCCACAAATCACAGTTCGAGTCAAATTGACAATTTATCAAGTCACACTCAGAACCAAGGCCTCTATCATCACGCCTAGACATTAAGAGACCGGCTATCGAATGAGTTATTATAACTAGAACCGGTTAAAACAATGGGTACGGAGACAATTGCCGACATATATTGATTTCTTAAGAGAAATGAGATCACGTCTCGTTTGATTTTGTAATATACAAGTTTCTGGTACTTGGATCTTAAGCTGCGATTAAGATAACGGTCTTCAACTCATCAATACGGCCTCCGTGGTCCAGTGGATAGCGTATGCGACTGCTGATCGGAGGGTGTGTTGCTGGGTTTTTCCGAATTCTCAGTAGCAGCACGATGTCTGGTGTGCCCGGTAACGGCAATAGGCTTGCTCCCTATTACGTGGGACCTAAAAATTCATGACGAAATGTGGGTGTAATATTACACCTCTGCCTACCCCTTCGGGAATACAGGCGTGAGTATATAAAAAAGCTCATTAATATTGCTAAATCATACAGCGTTTCGCAGTCCACTGCTGGGTACAGACTCCTCCTAATTTGGATCACAAAATCATTGTGAGTCATAAAAAGATTTGGCCTACTATATCACGCTGACCAGACGAGTTGGCATATGGTTTAATGTCGAGTATTCCGTCTCTTTGCATAGATACTATTGAAAGATCATTATTAACCCTTTTTTAAGAGATTACCTTAGTTTAATTAAGTGTTATGGTTAGTAAAAATGTTGGGACAGGAGCAAGGGGAAGACCTAGACAAACGTTCTCTGACCAGATTGGAGACATCCTAAAAAAAGGACAGGTTAGAAGTACCCTGAACAGAAGAGCATTCATGAGAAATCTGATGGGAGTGAATGAAGCAAGAGAGATATGTCAGGATCGTTGCAAATGGCATTCCGTAGTCTCTGGCTACCCCTCCGGGAAACAGGCGTGAGTCTATGTATGTGCAAAATTTCAAGTGCAATTTAATCCAATTTAGGTTTTTTTTATAGTAATAGGCGGCAAAGAGCGGAGCCCATGGACACAAGCAACACCACAAGAGTCACAAGTGCGTTGCTGCTCCTTGGGTTTGGGAAAAGGATAGAAGAAGTGGGATAAGAGGGGAGGAATAGGGGATAGGGCCTCGGCACTCTCACTCACCGAACGAAACGCTACAGCTTAGGTACTGTTACTTTACGTCGATTTTCTGTTGATTGTGCAGTTTTGATTGCTTGCTCATTTACGGCAATGGCATTTTCTAGTAGACATAAAAATACTTATTTATAGACTAACGCCTGTATCCCCGAAGGGGTATACAGAGGCGCAATATTACACCCACATTTCGCTATGAATTTTTAGGTCCCACGTAATAGGGGGCGAGCCTATTGCCGTACCGGGCACATTACCACGTGGTGCTACTGAGAATTTCCTAACGGAAAAACCCAATAACACTTTGCCCGACCCGGGACTCGAACCCGAGATCTCCCAATCCGACGCGCACATTTATGTCGCAAGACCAAAGAGGCAGTCATAAAAATACCTATATAAACATACTAGAGGACGCCAGCAGCTACACCCGCATTTTTTTTTTAAATTTACCCTTTTTGGCCGATCCCGTGGGAATTTCGGGAAATCCCTTCTTAGTGCACCCCTACGGTCCCCAAGGAACATACATACCAAATTTCAGCTTCCTGCGCCCAATAGTTTCGGCTGTAGCGTGTCTGTCAGTCAGTCAGTAACGCAAGGATTTTATATATTAAGATAATTATTATACAAATATACATACAATTTGCACGTATCATGCACGTATGCACATTGATCATGCACTCATTGATATTATAATAATACAATATATTTGCATATAAATGCGCATATAAATTAAATAATAGGTACAAATACCGATCATGCTATGCAAATAAAGTTAATAAGTAATAGATGATATGTCGCTTGTGCTTAGGTATTAGCTAAGACAAGTATTTTATATTAATGTCTTCTGTAATTAGTATGGACGTTCAGAGAATATCGTGATGACAATAATAATTGAAACGACAAGAGGTTGCCGTGAAGCATGCAGTAGAAATAATGTGAAAAAAAAGATAATAGTACAAAATTTTTAGCCTTTCAGACAATGTCGCGTCATGTACGGGAAAAATGGTACATTTGTGTCTCTGGCTATTATTAGGCTCGCCGCTAAACATAACTGGCGAAGTGTGGGTATGCCTCTGCCTACCCCTTCGGGGATAAAAGGCGTGAAGTTATGTAATGTTATGTTGTCCCTCTGCCTCTATGTGTCCTACTCAATACTATTAGCTATATAAAAACATAGCGGCTTACGTATGTAACAAGGTATATTTCAAGATATAAGGCATTCAAATCTTACTGATACCTATAGTTCTCAACCACAAATAGCTGCACCTTAGCATCTTTAATCCAACAATAGACACTTTCCAACTCATTTCCCTACAACTTTCCATAAAAAATACTCCACAAATAAGAAAATTTATTAGAAATACTTACCGGCTAGAGAAAGTGATATTGTTTTCCATTTCTATATAATGAGTTTGTCTATTCAGTTCATTGTTTACAGTAAGTAGTGGAACTGCGGTTTATAGTGAACAAAGGTTTTATTTTTAAATTTCCCGCGGGTGGCTGGTCATGGTCGATCGGTCAATTGGCCCCATTGGTAATAAAGTGTAGCTAGAAGCGTTGCTTGACTGATGGTGTCTTCCCGAGATTCGTTTGATATTTCTTTTAGGTCTCTCTTCCGTATATTCTGTCTTCTCCTAAGTATGTTGCCGCCTCTATATCTCAGTGGGAGTAATTGATTAGGCCTTAAAGCATATATGACAAAAAGTGCAACATATTTTGACGTGACAACGTCTTATAAATTGGTTTGCCGGGTGACACTTCAAGAAACTGCGTTACGCTCCGCTCACGTTATGCGCTCACAATGAGAGCGAGTGAGAGGCACGCGTCCCGCCTAAGAGCGAGAGAGACAGACATAAAAAGTGAAAGGCTCGCGTCTTTCATCCTTCTTCCTACTATACGAATGAATATTCACATTAAAATTATTTTACCACTCAAAGTCGTTGTCACGTAATACTTTCGCCCGTATACCGACTTTACAGGCAACCACCATTTTTTTTTTCAATGCCACGTCTGCTGTACCATGGTGCTGGTTGGTATTGTGTTTAATGTCGAATTTTTGTCTCTTCCTATAGATACTATGTGGTTCGCGTATTTTTGTTGGTCGCCTTATGATACCAATGCAATCAAATGCGGTAATGATACTTTTTATTCTGAATACTTGATCCATTCCGTGTGGTGACGGATTAAGAATACGGAATGTCACCACCTCATATCATCCCATGGGTGACGTGTCGTGTCGATGGGGGAGCATATTATGCAGAGAACGGTTTACTATTGTTTAACAAAAAACGTATGACAAAAGATCATTTTACAAACAACGTTTGAAAAACTAATCATTTGACAAACTTTCATTTCGCAAACATATTACTTTAAAAACAATCATTTGACATAATACAGGTTTCGCAAATGTTTTACTTAGAAAATAATTAAAATGTTAAATCATTATTTTAAAAATAATCATTTGACTAAATAATTCGTTTGCCAAATTGGTGATTGTACAAAATTTAGAAGATAAATTATTAGTTATTAAAAATAACTAATTTCTAACCAATACTTACGCGAAATTTTGAAAATATTTAATTGCATGGCTGCAATTTTCATCTTGGACTGATTATTTATAGGCAGGTAATAATTTTGTATGAATACTAATTCCATAGAAACTTAAGTCTATTAAAAAAAATACACACTGGCTGAATTAAGTAGAATTTGGATCTGGCACTCGCCGGCCGCTGCCGCGCTTGACCCTACACAAAGATTTTTGTATTAACGTAGATTTTGGTTAGCAAAATATTTACCAAGCAATGCATTATGTCAAATGTTATTTATGTTATACGATGTTTTGCCAAATAACATGTTTAAAAAAATAATCAATTTGTAATTAATGTTTTAGCATAATAACTTTTTTATAGTAAATATATTGTCTAATGAGTAGTTTATTAAACAATAGTTTGTAAAATAATAAGTTTATCAAGTATAATTTTGTCAAATGTTATTTGTCAAATTAAAATTTTTCATTTGTTTTTTGTCAAATGATCGGACACCGCAGAGAACAGCACTGTAAGAGAAGGAAAACTTGATACAAACCCTACACCAACCCGTTTGACCAGCGTGGTATAGTAGGCCAATTCCTCCTTTCAAAGGAGAGGTATAGTCCAGCAGTGGAATGTTAAAGGCTGATGAGTGACTTGATCCATCCAATTAACGATCCGGTAAAAGTTCTAGCACTAGAAGTTAGTCTTAGTACTAAATTATTCAATAGATACTTCATCATTGATGACAAGTACATATTATAATAGGTCTCGGGAAGCCCATGTCTCTTGAACAAACGCCAACTTAACTGATTGATTTGTTTTACATGACCACTGTCATTGGTATTTCTGCTTTGCATTAACATCAATATTAATATGTAAACAAGAAAGATTATAATTTAGAAATGAATGGTAATGTGTATGGGTCAGTTCCTGTTAAACGGTAAGACAGATGAAATGACTAAGGACTCTTTTAGAAGGGAATTAGTGTTGAGTAGTACACACAAGAGGCGCTATATTTGTCCTGTACATGACGTGACTTTGTAAGGACGGCTGTACTGCGAATGAAATGCGAATATACTATTTCAAATTGTATGACGCGCTACTCTTTTTTTTCGCATTACCTTTACTGTAGCGTGAGTAAGAGAAAGAACGAATGCATGCTTAACGTCAACACTGCGCCATTTGTATAAAACGGTCATTGGTGTGACTGACAGATGCAATAAGACAAATCTTCGTCTGTACTCAAAATGCCTGCAAAACGTCATGTAAGCCTCGCCTCATTTGAACCTGGACAATGTACTGGTTCAGAACTAAATAAAAGGCTATTTATTCAAACTCATTCAACATTGTTTTTGTGACAACACTAGTTATATAGCAGTATATTTATGTCAACCTTTTAGTACACAACTTAGAATATATTTCAATTAATATTATAAAACCTATTCCGCTAAGTATAGATTTTTAGGATATTTTTTTATAGCTGTATCTTTTTCTTAGACTGCCTCCGTGGCCCAGTGGATAGCGTATGCGACTGCTGATCGATGGTCCCGGGTTCAATTCCCGGGTCGGGCAAGTGTTACTGGGTTTTTCCGAATTCTCAGTGGCAGCACGGAGTCTGGTGATGTGCCCGGTAACAGCAATAGGCTCGCCCACTATTACGTGGGATCTTAAAATTCATGGCGAAATGTGGGTGTAATGTTACACCTCTGCCTACCCCATCGGGGAAACAGGCGTGAGACTATAAAATCTTTTCTTAGCACTGTGTCTAAATAGGAGGATTTGGCCTGTTTTATCGCACTGGCTTTTGATGTTGAGTTTTCCGTCTCTTTGCCAAAATACTATTTGCCGCTTGCCTTGCTTTAGACACCCACGTAATGAAAGGGCGAAGTGACATTTTGTATTCTTTATACGTCACTGCACGGACAAGACCTAATTACTACTGTGAAAAGGCTGCGAAAGGCTGTAGTCGAAAGCTTTTTTTAGACTAGAATTGAAATTCTGGTACAAGTAGACTTCCCATTTCTGACATAGTAGGCTGTAGGCGGAATCTAGTCTTTAACTCATTAATAAACACAATCAGGAAGCAAATCTCACACTCAGGAAAACCATGCACCATAATCATCCTAACAGATATATAGTCAAAATCATCGAAATACCGAAACACCTAATGAAGTGTAACATTCAAAGCATAGATAAATAATAGACATAAATTAATGAACTACCGTATTCGCACTATGGTAACTAAAAACACTTTTTTATTTAGTTAGTAATAACTTTAATATATTTCCTATTTATATAATTGTATATTCGTGAGATGCTCCAAGCAATAGCTACCAAAACGAAGGTCGTATAAGACAGAAATAAGTGCCTTAATGGTCTGAAGAATACATTTAGTCGAATGATAGTATTTTTGTTTTCTTGGATTTGGTTAGGGTTCCTAGAAGTGTAAAATGGCATTAAAATACTATATATATGAATTTAAAGGTTCATGGAAAGTATCATTCGTTTTAAAATTGTTATTTGGGATATGTACAATCGAACAACTTTCCGCTAGACCACCAGGGCGAGAATCGCTCAGCAAGACATCGTCGCTTCTAGGGCTACTTTACATACACAATGACACTCGTATACAAAACCAGTTTCTAGTGTGCCTCGACTCTATGAGCGAGCCAAGAGTTTTTTTCAAACTGGTCCACCGCCGACTTATTTTATTGTACCTATTTAAACTTTCGTGGTAATTAATACTAGATTTGAATTATCTTTCGGGTTTAAAACACGTACCTTTGTTACGAGTATCCGGTATTTTTCGGCAGTTTTGCAAGCGCTGTGATCATGGATGTTCCGATAAGCTGAAGAGTTTGTTTAACTGAATTAGCTAATCTCAGAAACTACCATGACTTTTTGAAAAACCTTTTTGTTTCATACCCTTATTCTAGTGAGGCTAACGTACCACTATGATCCTTAGAAGCAGAATGAAAATAGATCGCAAGAAGGGCGATAGCACGGGCCAGCGATTCGATACGATTCTATAGAAAAATGACGCGGGTAAAACCGCAGGGCACGGTTAGTTATGAACATAGAAGATAGATTGAACGTATTTTCAAGTGACTATTTCGGTCATACACTGAGTCATATACCCCTGACTTTTATAAGTAGGTAATATGCGTGTTAGAAACATAGTTATAACTATTATTAGAAACATAATTATTACTTTGCTCATATTAAATCGTATATTATACTGATTATGATTGGTTCGGAGTACGATCTAAGTGCTATTAAAAACTATAAATACTAATTATGACATTAATATAATTAGGTCATATATTTATGTGTATTTTGTCCTTGTTCGTCGCGTGCCTTAAGGTGGCGGATGTTATTATATGTTATCATTTATTTATGGAATTGCTAACGTTTTTAATATGGTACACTATTTATTTTTTAATGAGAGAGACTAATTGACTCTCATGCGTTATTGATATTTTCACAGTTATTGACTGCCTCCGTGGTCCAGTGGATAGCGAATGCGACTGCTGATTGGAGGTCTCGGGTTCGATTCTTGGGTCGGGCAAAAGTGTTACTGGGTTTTTCCGAATACTCAGTCGCAGCTCGGAGTCTGATAATCCAGGTAACGGCAATAGGCTCGCCCCCTATTACGTGGGACCTAAAAATTCATGGCGAAATGTGGGTGTAATATTTACACCTCTGCCTATCCCTTCGGGGATACAGGCGTGAGACTATAAATAAATAAATAAATAAAATTGTAATGTAAGCTAGTTCAGTAGCTTCGTTGTTGTGTGTCTTCAACTGCAAACCGAAAGTCATTGCTTCGATACTGATTAAGAAAAATTGCGATGACACTTTGATTTGTTTGTCATATGTCTACATTATTTATGGATTAACAAAAATATAAGTACGTCTGCATTTCGTTCAATTTAGGGTGTGTCTGTGGATTACCTGGTATATTATAATTCGAGGCCACTTTCAAGCTCTGTATTGCTGTTCATCTTTTTAAAAATTAAATTAATCAGGGGCGTCGCCAGCCGATTGCCTAAAGGGGGGAGGAGGGGGCAAAGTCACCAGACGATGGCCTAGGCAAGTTGATATGAAAAATGGGAAAAGTACTGAGAAAAGTATGAATTGTAGGGGTAAAACATTACCGGTCACAGTATTTATTGATTGACTGGACCATAACTGTACCGAAGTACCGTCAGAAGCCCAACCCTTCCACAACCACTCAAATCCATAAGCAACTCTAAGATTCTCTTTTCAAAATTATACGGAACATAAAGACAATATTCATCGTCTTTTTTACTCACCAATAATGATTATTGAGTAATCATTTTTTCTCAACTCCATAGTTTCCGTGTTAGTAACGTGATGCTAAAACTTTATTAAAAAATAAACGCATGACTAATTTGAGCTGGCAACATTAGGAAGCGCGTGATGGCAACACTGCGGCATCCGTGACGTCACCACGTCTATTATTTGCTGTTATTATACGGAAGCGTTTATGATAATTGGGCTGAGGTTTTACTCGGGTTTAAGGATGGGATGGGCGGGTCTTGCTTGATTTGAAGGTTTGCGTTTGACACGTTTTTGTTGTAGGAACATTTTCGTATTTATTTCTCAACTCAACTCAGATTTTCGTTGTAAATTTAATTTTATATGTAAATTTTACATGGCATGTAACTAAATTTGAACTGTATACATATAATATATTATTTGCATTATAGCTAACGCAAGCAAACTTGATTTCATTAAAAACTCGTGACAAGGAAAGAGACTCAAATTATTAATATGCACTCGATTTTGCTCATAGCCCTACAATATTAAACAAATTTCATGAAATTTTTAAGACGATAAACAATATTGAGTTGGTAAAAAAAATAGTTTGACGTCGTTCGTCGCATCAGCCAAATTACCACTTCAACTATTGTGCTATCCCTAAGATCTGCCTGTTAGTGTATATATAAAATCCATGCGTTACTGACTGACTGACAGACAAGCTACAAACAAAACTATTAGGCGCAGGAAGCTGAAATTTGGCATGTATCTTCTTTGGAGACCGTAGGGGTGCAGTACTAAAAAAGGAGTTTCTGAAATTCTCACGAAATCGTACAGACAGCTAAGTAAAAAAAAAAAAATGTGCGGGCATAGCTGCGGGCATCCTCTAGTCTTTTAATAATAAAAAGAAATATTTCAGGCAAGATAACCATTTTAGATTATTACAAGATGAAAAAAAATAATTACAGATTGCCAATACACACATGAATTAAAGATTAGAAATTGAAACATAATAAATAAAATATAAAATTCAAATTAACATTTAAAAAAAAATCAAAGTATATAATAATCAAACAAATTTAAATAATCTCAGTATAAAATAATCAAGATAAATGAAAAATAATCAAATTAATGTTATTCAAATCTATAATATACCGTAATTTAAAAAAATATGCCGAAATGTGGGTGTAATATTACACCTCTGCCTACCCCTTCGGGGATACAGGCGTGAGTCTATAAATAAAAAATAAATAAATATACAAAATATTTTGTATATTAATTGACTTTTTCTACACATATTATTGTTGTTTATTTGCGTAAATCGTTCATATATCTAATAATATTATATGCTTAAACAGGCGTAACGAAATCACGATTATTTTAATGTTATGGTTTTCCGCATTTTAATTGGCTTAGGCACACATCTACAAATATAATAAAATTTTAATCAGATTTTTTGCGAGTGTGTATGTTTGTGCACGCTAATCTTCGCGATTGCTGAAGCAATTTGGTTGTGGATTTTAATGACGTATTGAGATAAGCTGGATTAGGCTAAATTATAGTGCGTTTCTTTAGTAGTCGTGTGAGTATTCTTTGTGTTCTGTTTGAGTTTAATGTTTGTATTTAAATCATGCCTAATTATGCAAACAAAGACGATATTATTAGAAGACGAGTTTGTGTAAAATATTCTTAGTATATGAATTTACGTCGCACAAATTTGATTAGAATAAATCAGTTATCTTAATCTTAATATATAAAATCCTTGCGTTACTGACTGACTGACAGACACGCTACAGCCGAAACTATTGGGCGCAGGAAGCTGAAATTTGGCAGGTATGTTGCTTGGGGACCGTAGGGGTGCACTAAGAAGGGATTTCCCGAAATTCCCACGGGATCGGCCAAAACGGGTAAATTTAAAAAAAAATGCAGGCGTAGCTGCCGACGTCCTCTAGTAAGTAATAAGTTTTACTTGATACGAAATCGAATTCAGGACATCACGAAAATGCATTTGGGTGCCTAGATGGACCGCGAAAAGCGCGCTTTCGGAAAAGGTACCTACTAAGGAAAATATTGCTGTTTTTTTTAAACATCGCCCGATCTAGGAATAAATCATCTTAATCATCAAATCGTGTGGGTGACTTAAAAATCATTCAATAAACAGATTCAAAGTACACCCAGACTCAATATAACAATTTGTGGATCCGACAGCGTAAGGCTAATTCTCAAAGCGTGCTCCGCGGTGTCCCAGGGCTCCAAGAAGCATCTCTAGGGGCTCCACGAAGATGGATGTCAGTAAAATAAATGGTTTTAAAGTGCACGTAGGTTCGGCTTTGTTTTATTTTAGGGCACCGCCAAATATATGGTTACCCAAAAGGGTTCCATTCCAAAAAATGTTGAGAACCACTGGGCTAAACCATTATCCTGTACTTGCAGTTGTTACTGCCGTGACTTGGTGTAGCCCTCTGAATCATTATTGCAATAGAACAAAAAGGCCTGGCGCCACATCTTAATATATAAAATCCTTGCGTTACTGACTGACTGACAGACACGCTACAGCTGAAACTATTGGACGCAGGAAGCTGAAATTTGGCATGTATGTTCCTTGGGGACCGTAGGGGTGCACTAAGAAGGGATTTTCCGAAATTCCCGCGGGATCGGCCAAAACGGGTATTTTTTTAAAAAATGCAGGCGTAGCTGCTGGCGTCCTCTAGTTATCAATAATTTCTTACAAAATAAGATTGCTTTACTTTTTAATATGCGCTTAAGTGGTGTTATCGGATTCTTTGATAGACTGATAATGCAGCTGGTTTGTGATAAGTTTATTATTGTTTGTATGTGAACATTACATGTGCATATTTTCTTCAACTCACCGGAAGTCTTATCAACGATAGTCCGCACAACGAAAGCCAACACAACAAGAGTCTAAACAACGAGAGTTTGTTTAACGAATCTTATATTTTATATAAGACCTTCGTTGATTGATATATATTTTATATCTCCATATATACAGTATCAGTACAACTGTACTTATACTGTATAGAGATATAAAATAGGATACTTCCGAGGTAAGTATAATGTAGCCCTACTGTTTTATTACCGGACGACGCAGCAGTGGTAGTCCTCCCACAAGGTGGACCGAAGAACTGGTTAAATTCGCTGGGAGCAGTTGGATGCGGACGGCTCAAGATTGGTCGGTGTGGCGAACCCTGGGGATGGCCTATGTCCAGCAGTGGATGTCTCTAGGCTGACATGATGACTATTTTATTAGGTGTATATAGCTCAAACCAGCTCAATCAAAAAAAGCAGCGATAGCCGAGTGGAGAGACCGACAGACTGCTACGCAGCGGGTCTCGGGTTCGAATTCAAGGCATGCACCAATGACTTTTCGGAGTTAAGTGCGTATTAAATTGTTAATAATCGCTTGCTTGTCGGTCAAGGACAACATCGTGAGGAAACCTGCATGTCTGAGAGTTCTCCATAATGTTCTCGAAATACTTGTGAAGTCTGCCAACCCGCACTAGGCCAGCGTGGTGGACTAATGGCCTTACCCTTCTCATAGTGAGAAGAGGTCCGTACCAGTACATAGGGCTGTTGATGATAATATAGCTCAAATTTTATGCATTAGACACAGGCCATATTTTGTCCCGATTCCGGCACATTTGAGGGCGCCATTGTAAACAATCCTGATGCCTAAATATGTACAAGATTTTTTGTTCTTTCAAGCTTCATAACAAATCAGATAAAAAGCGTATACCATACATATACGATACCATACATAATCGTATAAAAATATATATGCCAGTCATATAGGTACCTATGTATGATATGATAAGGTACAATTCTCATACAAAAAAGCATGTACCATACATGTATGGACCATACAAACACGCGTAACATTTGAACTAACACGATCGCAAATCACGTTAGATCCCAATAACAGATACGAGAACATCTTTTTGTTAGAATCGTGTATGGTAGAGCATTGAATACATTAGCGTTAATGAGAATACGTGCTAACCTTTTCCAGAATGTTATGGAGTTAAAAATATTAGGACCTATAGGAACATAATTAATCATTGTATCACAATGTCAATGATAGCCACAGGGATAGACATAGGAATGTCACAGTGATAGCTTAGTGGAGATACCAACAGACTGCCATGTATCGGGTGCGAATCCACGACGCGCACCAGTGACATTCCAGAGTTATGTGCGTATTGAATTGTTAATTATCGCTTGCCCCGGGCCCCGGTCCCGTCTGTCATGAAGATCTAGTCGTTATAGGGGTCGAATCTACGGCAAACACCACAGACTTTTTGGATTTGTATGCGTATTAAATTATTTATTAT
Organism: Euclidia mi; assembly: GCA_944739405.2. Lineage (NCBI taxonomy): Eukaryota > Metazoa > Arthropoda > Insecta > Lepidoptera > Erebidae > Euclidia > Euclidia mi. Next base: position 63,652,988 of record OX123192.2, read on the forward strand.
TGCCGTGACTCGGTCCCATCTGCCATGCAGATTTTTAATAGACGTTATAGGGTGTCAGTACCCCTGAATGAAGTGACTCTAGTCTAAACCATGGAATATCGCTCTCCCTTTGGGTTGCGGAGGTCAGACAAGCAGTCGCCCTGTGGTAAAGATAATATTCAGTCAAATCCGGCTAGACTTGTAAACAGACTCCGGGTTGCAACTAAAACGCAGGATGATGATGATTTACTTAGGTTAGAAAAATGCCTTGTATCCTAATAGTTTCACACTCATTCTTATTAGATAGCCCGATGAAACTAATCCTACGTACGGTTGCATTTACGTGGTCACTATATCGCTTAATACTGCGTCGTGTATCGTGGGTTCTCTAAAAATCTTGAAGAAAATCTAATAAAATATTTTGTCAATACGCCATGTGGGGTATAAAATGAAGCACATTTTGAAAGACATTTATGCCTGTAATATCACTTTAGCTTAACCTAATTCAATTTTACTCCTCGTAAGTTTTTTAGCTATTGAACTTTATTATTTTTAAATAATATATGCCATTGGTAGACAATACTAGAGGCCAAATGAGATCACGATTCATCATTAATCATTGTACGTTTCGACGCATCAATCAATTTCCAGCGAGCATAGGAACGCCCACCGATTCTGTCCGTGATTTATTTTGAGGGTTCCGCACAAAAAAGGAACCCTTTGTTAGACATAAGAGAAAGATGGTCAGTCTGTCTATCTGTCAGGACACTGATTAGTGACAGATGTGATATAGTTTGCTTTTGCTGCGTATATTTTGTTACCTTTACAGGCTACAGGTATCAAGTTATGTATCTATTAGGTAGATACACGAGTGTAAATTCTATTTGCGGGTGTTGCCTTTTGACCTACAATCATAAATTGTCCTCTAGAAGTCTAGAAGTTTTCGGACGTATAACATAGTGTGTAAAGGATAAAATCCAAAAACTGTTAATATTCACCAACAAGCAGCAAGACCGCAGAATAACCAGAAACACAAAGGTTCGACTGATGAGGTGCCTGGTCTTTCCAATATTTTTATACGGAGCTGAGACGTGGACGCTGAGGATGCAGGATCGCCGCAAAATTGACGCCCTGGAAATGTGGTGCTGGAGGCGCATGCTCAGAATCCCATGGACCGCACATCGAACCAATGTTTCCATCCTGAAGGAACTCAACATCAAAGAGAGATTATCGTCGACTGTGCAAATACGAATCCTCAAGTTCTTTGGCCATATCACTCGTAACGAGGACTCAATGGAACGATTGGTCGTGCAAGGGAAAGTTGAGGGCAAGAGATCACGTGGGCGCTCTCCGACACGGTGGACAGACCTCATTAAATCTGTGACGAACTCCAACATTAACGACTGCTCTCACTCCGCAAAACATAGAGCTACATGGCGACGCATCACAAGAACAGCAACGGCACAAGAACCGACCGACGCATGACCACGACCACTCTGACAAGAGTGCACGACTGAGAAGAAGAATTCACCAACAAAAAACAAAGCGAAATATATACGAGTACTAATTGATATTTGCAGTTAGTACTTACAATAGTCGTTACTAACTATCGACGGGAAAGTTAAAATTGTGCTTTCTTATAATTATCTTAATCCTCCTAAATATATTTTAATTTAAAAGTATTTTAAAAATAACTCTTGACATGTGACTCTTAAACCATTTCTTCGTAATATTTTGTACGGAACTCTTGGTGCGCAATTGACTCTCGCACTCGGCACGTCTTTAATTATTAAACATAATATTAATTTTCCTACTGTAATATCTTGTAAACTTAGCAAGGTCAATAAATAATTGTAGTATGGTTTGTCTTCGTGAGAATGGTGATTTTCGATAAAATAATTAAATTTTTGCTCAATCTAATTAAATCATGTGTAATGTCACTCTCTGTACACGCTTATCTACGAAACTGCTTTATTGATTACAGAAAATTGTAGTGGACTATCTGTATTAGTTTAACGGGCAGTTTTAGTTCTCAGAAAGAACTAGAAAACGCACCAGGCTTCCAAGGCGAATTTATTAGATGCAACTGGGATAACTGTAGGACGATGTTTCGCGAGATACTGAAACCTGAAGTCTATCGTAAAAACAAAAAATATCGAGCACTAATGGATATCTGAAGGCGAAATTTGGTAAACGCCGATTAAGAAAGGGTGCCTTTTTATGCTAAGCGTCCACAGCTCGGCATCGGACGCATCGCATCAATCACATTATTTTTTCATACTGCGTCCACTGTATCGGCAGCGATCGGATTGACGACTCAAGTACGATTAAACCGATTTTACTGCTAAAAATAAACAGTTAAAGACAAATAAAGCTCTATTGCAATTCAAAATTTATTCCTGGTGCGGGAATAACAATTGTTCCTCTTCTTTAAGATGTTTAATAAGTTCGACCCGACGACTTTTGTCAATATCGCCTTACCCACTGAATTACCTCCATTCCTATTGAATAATAACGCCAAGAAATCCTTAAGAAAATTAAATAACGCCAAGAAATTTCCAAGAAAATTAAATAATTTCGCAAGATGACATTTGCTGATACCAATAGCAATTCTTACTATCTATACTTCGCAGATCGGTAGTTTCATAAATCTTCGGCCAGTTACCGATGTAACCTTTCACTACTGATTACGCTATTATGACTGTCCGTTTGTTAGAATTTATATGAAAACTGCTGGCCCTTTCACTTGAGTTGAATTTGCGGGACGATGTTGTGCGTTGATGGTTGGACATGACTGTTTTGTTAATGTAATATTAACATCTTGCATGCAAAGTGTGCATACTTATGTTTAAATAAATAGGTACATTATCTTTATTTAAGTGATTTGATGAAAATATTCAAGTAGTGTCTTAAAACAAAATAAAATAAGTATAAAAATAAACAAAAAGATTATAACCGCAGAAAAAATATTAATGAAAATTTTCAGCTGTATAATAATTATTATAAATAATACTTTTACACTATGATAATTATATTAATTTTACATTATAACTCAGTTGTAACGTGAAGCTCGGCACATTTCTGTCTTAAAACCAATAGTCACAAAGCTAGAACCAATTTTTAATCCCATTCAATTCAAACCCGATACAAGCAGTGCGAAGCAGCCTTTTAAACATGCACACCATCCAGTCATGTAGGCAGCGGTAGCCGAGTGGATATACCAACAGACTGCCATGCAGAGGGTATCGGGTTCGAATCCACGGCGCGCACCAATGACTTTTTGGAGTTATGTGCGTATTGAATTGTTAATTATCGCTTGCCCCGTGCCTCGGAGAGCACGTTAAGCCGTCGGTCCCGGTTGTCATGAAGATCTTTGACAGTCGTTACAGGGCGTTAGTAGGTACCTTCTAAATAAACTGACACTAGTCTAAACCACGGAATATCGCTATCCCTTCGGGTTGCGGAGGTCAGACAGGCAGTCGCTCTGTAGAAAAGCTAATATTCAGCCAAATCCGGTTAGACTAGTAAGCGGACCCCAGATTGAAACTGGGATAACGCTAAGAGGATGATGATGACCATCCAGTCATCTTGGCCACACCAATACTATTTCACCAATATTTACCTTTATAAAATCATCTTCAAAGCGTATAATATTATCGCTATCTCTTTCGCAATAATTACAAAACATATTTTTCCTTTCTATCAATCACTGTGCCCTATTTCTAAACGATGTTTGCTTAAGGCTGTTATATCATTCGATCAGAGATTCCCTGTGCATTCTTTATCAACGAATGATGTTGTAATATCTATATAATTGAGATTGTTGCCACTATGTAGACAATGGGTAGAAGTTTATTTTATACGAATAGGCGACTTGACAGTCACAACTGTCTGATAAGTTCCAGATAAATTAATAGACGGATACGTAATATATTTTTTTTTGTTTTGAATTTATCATAGTTTGGTCCCGTTTTATTTATTTGGAAGATAATGCTTAGCCGGAAGGCAAAATTGGGCTTTTTACTTGTGGTACGAGATCGCACTACCAGACTTTTTATTCCACGTAACAACACTCATAGCGACCCTTGAATGTTCGATTGTAATATATCAGAAAAGTCAAGCAACGTTTACACAGGACACCAATTGGATGGGTGACCGCTAGTTATGGCATTTACATCTGAGCGCTACTGTGCTTCAGCGGTAACTATCGGTCCCGGTCCTGTTATCAGCTCATGAATTGTTAGACCACGTGACCGAGATTCGAACAGGCTATAAACGCCGACACCAAAGTAGGCGCCACACTTAATGAAAAAAAAGAACAAGGCCTGCCTTGTTCTTTTTATAGATATTAGATGCCCTCTTCAGGGAACCTAAAAACCAAGGGTGATGTGAACATAACTTACCTTAGGCTAAACTGCCATGTGTATACACTATGCTACTTCTCCAAAGACAGTACAACTGCAAAGCGCGTCTATTTGATTCCTGCATTTGACACGTAGGTTAATAATGGCCGGGCTATTAGCGGGGCGTGGAGGTCAGACCGTAGTAATTAATCTACTCGAATTGGACTATCATGCTTGAGCTTTTACCACCAGATTTATATTAATTTTGTGTGTCTCTTTCTAAAGAATAATGCGTGAAAAAGAAAATGAATAGAGACAATATTTAGTTTATGCACATTTTGGCACATTATAAACGGAAAGAGAATATTACTTAAGTGATTTTTGTTTATTAATATTTGAGATAAGTAAACTATTAAGTAGTTCAACTCCAAAGTGTTTTAAAAATCTTTCAACCGACTAAAAAAGGAGGAGTAGCTACGTTCCACGAGTATAATTAATTTATTTTTAACACCATTTTTATATCAATTACGTTCTGTAAATGAAATGCATGGAATTATGTATCTAGGGTTTTTAACGATGATTAATTTGATACGTTTATTGAAAGATGGAAATTAATCTAAAATTATATAGTAATAAAGGTTGGACTCAGTTGGATGTCAAAGTTTGTCAAATTGTTTTAGATTTTACATTCGTTTAGAAGAGCCGAAAAAGAAGCATATTCTACGCATATTTCGTTAAAAAAGTTTGACGGTGTTGAGACTTACCAATAAAAGTATGATGATGGTGACTTACCTGAAAAAATAATAAAATTATCATATTAATAATAAAATGATGAGTAAAACCATTTGAATGTTGTTGGCTGCTTGTTCTGGTGTTTACATCAGAAATCTACCGCGCTTTGGAGGGCACGGAAAACCGTCAATTCTCATCTCAGGATAAGAATCGTACAGCCATGTCAAATGGTGCTTTAAAAAGCCAGTCGATCGGTTGGTCCTAATTCTCATAACAGGACAAGAATCATTAGGCCATATCGAATCCGGCAGCCTGAAAACATCGAGATCAGAGCTTGGAAACACATTCAAATAAAAAAATAAAATTAAAATGAAAAGCAATGACCAGGCTTTCATACAAACTTCAAACAACAATAACCTTCTGTAATGCCTTTACAATGGACACAATATCATTACTGCATTACGTCATAGGACGAACGTGATATCGACATTAGATTACGTTAAATAAACTTAGTCACATGAAAGTCAGTGTCTCGTCATTCAAGAGACGACCTCCGACCACCCTAAATTCAGTGCCTGCGGACGGTGAGCGCTGGGGCCGCTCCCTGTCCGCCAAAGGGCGGGAGGCGGCGCGTGTCCTCGCCGCCTCCCAAGTAGCTTTGTGAGGTGATGGATGCGAGAAGTTTGATGGATGCAAGAAGTTTGATGGATGATTGCGAGATCATAACGAGACGGGGCCCGCCAACACAAACGGCGGGCCAATCCCGGGCGGGGTCGCGAGGAAGTATGCTAATCGCGAATCGCGTGACCCCGCCAACAAACGGGACCCGTAGGGACACCGCGGTGGTTTTTAGTGGGTATGCCCCGAACGCCTGTAGGGGAGAGCCTCCACATACCTCCTCCGCCAGTCCCAAGCCCAGCCGTTCTAATGGCTGGGTTGGCGGAGTTGAGATGACTCATAAGGAGAGTTTTACCACCGTAGTGAACAAAAAAAAAAAAAAAAAAAAAAAAAAAAAAAAAAAAAAAAAAGTGTCTCGTCATTGCCTTATGCATTGATGATTATGTGGGCAAGCTTGTGGCATCTTAATGGAATGGTAGTGGCCTGAGGAATTGTGTTAATGAAGATTTATCTTTTATGTGTAGGAAAACTTAAAAATACAAAGAAGTTTAACTGCCTCCCTGGTCCAGTGGATAGCGTATGCGACTGCTGATCGGAGGTCTCGGGTTCGATTCCTGGGTCGGGCAAAGTGTTACTAGGTTTTTCCAAATTCTCAGTAGCAGCACGGAGTCTGGTGATGTGCCCAGTAACGGCAATAGGCTCGCCCCCTATTACGTGGGACCTAAAATTTTAAGGCGAAATGTGGGTGTAATATTACACCTCTGCCACAGATAATATAATACCATACCGCTACCTACTCTGCCTACCCATTCGGGGATACCGGCGTGAGACTATAAAAAAAATATAAATAATAATAAAGAAGTTTCAGTTAAGAATGAATCCAGTATGGGTCTTTACATTCAATCTATATATCTATCTATATCGTCCCGCCTGTCTCCCATTAGGGTGGGCAGAGACTATGGAACGCCAGATGCTACGGTTCAAACATACCTCTTTCGCTTCCTCGACATTCATTAACCTCATCATGCATGCGCGTCGGTTATTGGTACTTTTGATTTGGCCCTTTTTCAGTACGTCACCTATTTGGTCGGCGTACGGCCGCCTTGGGTGTCCCCTACCCACATCTCCTTTCATTCTCGCGCGTTACACTTATTCTTTTGTATTTCTTATATCATCCATCCATTCCAAATGTTCAATTTTGACACAATGGACACTCAGAGACGTAATAAAAATTTTCACATTACACAAAGTGTTCGTATGTTTCAAACCTGTAACACTCGGCGCATGCAAGACGACCACTAAAATTTCTAGACCAAGGATTCTTAACCTGGGGTCCATGTGCCCCAAAGAGGTCTATGTGAGAGGTAAGAGGTCCATAAAGATGTTAAAGTACTGCTCAAATGTAAATATAAAGATTTTACTAACTTAAGTACACTATACTCATTTAATTACGAAAAAAGAAATTGAATATTTTTTGAGTTCGTAAAGGGTCCATATTATGAGTTTCATTTAACAAAAAATACTCATTCGATTGTGACTGGCTCTAAGACATAAACTTTACAAGTTATCCATATTAATAAAAAGGTTTGGAATCCTTGTTCTGCACTATACATTTATCTATAATTTTAAATGCGTCTTTTACCATCTACGTCGGTAATCTTTCCACAACCACTGCTTCCAGACGCAGCGAATGCGGCTGAGTGATAGATTAATTGCCATACAATTAACAGAAACTCGCCAACCCGAGAATTACTTTTGCATTTCACGCATTAACTTTGATTCCTTTACAAATAAAATCAAAAGCATCCTATCGTCCTCCATTACGATTCAAATGAAATATCTCAGTGAAATATCTAAGATACTTCGTTGTGAGTCGTCCAATCTGTTTGTAATGGGCCCACTTAATGACTGCACATTAGCAATTAATCAAGTGTACTTCGAGTTTGCTTACTGGGATTTGCTGTTGAACCCAAGCGTGTTTGACTGGTCACCGGGCAACTAGCCGTTTGTGTTAGGTTGCATACTAGATTTGAAGGGGTAAAAGGTTCATACAGCTTTAGAAATGTTGCAGTATTTTGAACCAACGGTTTGCGAATACAGAAGGTGTGCGACAACTTGCATTTTTATGGCTAGAAGACTACGGTTACTGGGTTAATAGTTGGTTGGAGATATAGATAATAATATATTCATATTCTCTTTTTTTATTATTAATATTCTAGATTCGGCAATTCAATGGTGCGCGTCGTGGGTGTCAAACCGGAGACACTGCGTGATCTCTTGTTTTACCCATAAGGCGTTTTTTTATGAACACATTCACATTCTTATATGAACACATTAACTAGGTAATAATCAGCAGCGATAGCCGAGTGGAGATACCAACAGACTGCCATGCAGAGGGGATAAGGTTCGAAATTCGAACCCTATAAAAGTCATTGGCGCGCGCCGTGGATTCGAACTTCGAATCCACGGCGCGCACCAATGACTTTTAAGAGTTATGTGCGTATTAAATTATTAATATTCGCTTGTCCCGTGCCTCCTAGAGCACGCTAAGCCGTCGGTCCCGGTTGTCATGAAGATCTTTAACAGTCGTTACAGGGCGACAGTACCTACCTTCTAAATAAACTGACACCACTAGTCTAAACCATGGAATATCGCTATTCCTTCGGGTCGCGGGGGTCAGACAGGCAGTCGCTCTGTGGAAAAGCTAATATTCAGCCAAATCCGGTTAGACTAGTAAGCGGACCCCAGGTTGAAACTGGGATAACGCTAGGAGAATGAATATTCTTGACTCGAAAAGTTAGTGCTGCGCATCGTGGGTGTGAAACCGAACCACTGCGTAGCAAATAGCAATAATTATATTGGTTTCTCCATAAGGCTATTGTACTTATACCAAAAGACTAATTAAGTGTAATCTGTATACATATATAAAATCCTTGCGTTACTAACTGATCGACAATGCACAGTCGAAACTACTAGGCGCAAGCTGAAATCTTATATGTATGTTCCTTGAGAAATAAATAAAAATTCAGGCGTAGCTGCGGGCGTTCTCTAGTAAATGATAAATAAAAGAATCCGCTCTACATTTGAACTGCCCTACTCCAGGGCACGGACTTGTTCTCACTTCGTTGATTGTTAGACCACAGTCCACCATACTAGCCAATAAACAAAAAAAATCATCATCATCTTAGTCTTGTCCAGGATGTGATCGAAGCGCCTCGCCTTGTAGTCTATCCATCATCTTCAGCCCCTTATAGTTCACTGCTGGACTAGGCCTCTCCTTTGAAAGGAGGAATTGGCCTACTATACCACGCTGGCCAAACTGGTTGGTATAGGGTTTGTCAAGTTTTCCTTCTCTTACAGTGCTGTTCTCTGCATAATATGCTCCCTCTGTCGACTCTTACGACACCCATGGCATGATATGGGGTGGTGACATTCCGTATTCACGGACAAGCCAGCATGTTTAGGCCTATCCCATTCACCAGCCCGATGAAATAAACAAAAAGACTATTAAAAACAAACGTAGAAATATTGTTTATTCTAGAAGTCTATTCACAATCAGGTGATGACGTTCTCTAGAGCACTTTAATCCACCTGTTGTCCATGTATTACGAATGTCGGGTCAAAAACTTACGTAGGAGTAGTCCTCTGCTCACATTATAAAACAAATGATATAATCGTTCAAATTAGTGCACAACCTTGTATGAATCAGAAAAATACGTTGTCGATTTGAGGAAAGAATTTTGAGAGTAATCTAGTGTGATACAAGTTAATATTTTTGGCCGACAGATGGTGTTGAGAGCAGAAGGCAGTGATAGCCTAGTGAAGATACCAACAGACTGCCATGCAGAGGGTATCGGATTTGAATCCACGGCACGCACCACCGACTTTCCGGAGTTCTTACTTTTTACACCGTTTTGTTCTCTACTTCAATAAGTGTCTCGGTCTCGTGAATCTATCATATTGTTGCTGTAGAAATGTTATTTGAACTGCCTCGTTGGTCTCGCGGCATAAATGTGCGCGTGGGATTGGGAGGTCTCGGGTTCGATCCCCGAGTTGGGCAAAATGTTATTGGGTTTTTCCGTTAGGAAATACTCAGTAGCAGCCCGGATTCTGGTGATGTGCCCGGTAACGGCAATAAGCTCGCCCCCTATTACCTAAAAATTCATGGCGAAATGTGGGTGTAATATTTACACCTCTGCCTACCCCTTCGGGGATACAGGCGTGAGACTATAAATAAAAAAAATGAACAATATGGCCGCTTTCTCTACTGCATTGTACAATAGATAACATTAGTTATATGAACTCACCACTAAAATCCTACAAAACAGTCTGAAGACTTTCAAAAAATAAAACATCATATAATTTGTCAAAATAAAACTGTCTGTCAGAAATTCTCTATTTATTGCGAAATAATTACATTCAATAAAGAGAACATCATTTGACAACTTTTTACGTCCAGTCTTGTTTAGCTGTTTATTAGATATTCGTCACACACGTTTTTGTAAATAGAACGTAATATATCACCTAGATATAATGTAGATTGCGGTCAAGCGTTCGTCACTTTCACATATTGATAGGACGTTATCTATAGGAAATCGGGTTATCGGATAGCACGTTTTGATGTTGCGTGTAATTTTTTATTATTATTGGGATTATTTCGGTGTTATATGACATGTGGGGAATTGTTTGAGATGGTTCGAAAAGATTGGGTTCGAAAAACGTAAAAATGTTTTAGAGATAAACATTTTTTCAGCGATAGCCGAGTGGATATACCAACAGACTGCCATGCAGAGGGTATCGGGTTCGAATCCACGGCGCGCACCAATGACTTTTCGGAGTTATGTGCTTATTGAATTGTTAATTATCGCTTGTCCCGTGCCTCGGAGAGCACGTTAAGCCGTCGGTCCCGGTTGTCATGAAGATCTTTGACAGTCGTTACAGGGCGTCAGTACCTTCTAAATAAACTGACACTAGTCTAAACCATGGAATATCGCTATCCCTTCGGGTTGCGGAGGTCAGACAGGCAGTCTCTCTGTGGAAAAGCTAATATTCAGCCAAATCCGGTTAGACTAGTAAGCGGACCCCAGATTGAAACTGGGATAACGCTAAGAGGATGATGATGATGATGATTTTTTGGACTTCTTCAGCTTCTTGCGCTTAATCATTTTGGACGTGCGTTGTCTGTCAGTGAGTAATGCAAGAATTTAATATACATACGTATATATCCAGATACTAAAATAAATAAAAGTTTATGACTCCTATATTTCCTTGCCATTTAATTGGTCTTAAAAGTCCATACTAAGTAGGTACTGTAATTATTATATACACATTACAGTTTTTATTAAATCATTATAATCAGGTCCAAAAGGTTAAAACAGGTAGCGAAGTAGTCAATTAAATAAATAATAAAACACTATAAATTTATAATCTTAGCAAAATTATGAAATTCAATAGCTTAAGAGGCCTGTTATTTTTGTGGCCAACTCTGTTGTATCGGGGTTTTAAGACCACTTGAAGTCGTCTTATATGGGCTAACAATTCTCTTTCTCAGACAGAACAGATATCGTCGGCTATACGTGTCCTCCGAAGCACTATAACGCTCTGATGTAAACGGCACAAGGGGTCACCCATCCAAGTGGTGACCTTGGCAAGTGTTGCTTAACTTTGCCAATCTATTACGACCAGCATATCAAGTCACGCTATACCAAAAAGGCGGTACTAATCATACTTATTTACGGGCCTTGACACATCACCAATTAAAAACGAAAATATCCAATGCAACATTCGATAGGTAAAAGTTAAATAAAAATCTTGAAGCCTCAACTTTATTGAAACTTTAATAATCATCATCGTTCTAGCATTTTATTCAAGACTAGAGGATGCCAGCTGCTACGCCTGCATTTTTTTTAAATTTACCCGTTTTGGCCGATCCCGTGGGAATTTTGGGAAATCCCTTCTTAGTGCACCCCTACGGTCCCCAAGGAACATACATGCCAAATTTCAGCTTCCTGCGCCAAATAGTTTCGGCTGTAGCGTGTCTGTCAGTCAGTCAGTAACGCAAGGATTTTATATATTAAGATTTTCAACTTGGTGCCCGTGGTCCACTTACAAATCTAACCACTTGCTGTCTGACCTCCGCAACCCAAAGTGATCACAATTCTCCACGGCTTAGAAAAGTGTCAGTTTATTCATGGATACTATCCATAACTACTTTTTGGTTTGGACTGCCTCCTTGGTCCAGCGGATAGCATATGCGACTGTTGATTGGAGGTCCCGGGTTCGATTCCCGGATCGGGCAAAAGTGTTACTAGGTTTTTCCGACTTCTCAGTAGCAGCACGGAGTCTGGTGATGTGCCCGGTAACGGCAATAGGCTCGGCCCCTATTACGTGGGACCTAAAAATTCATGGCGAAATGTGGGTGTAATATAACACCTCTGCCAACCCCTTCGGGGATTACAGGCGTGTCTATAATATTCTTAACGACTATCAAATATCTTCACAACAACCGGGACCGAAGGATTAATTTGCTCTCCGAGGCCCGAAGCAAGCTACACAATTATTTAACTTTCATGCTATGAGAATATATGTCCCAAAAGGTTTTTAGAACAAATGTGCTAAAATGTTTTCGGCGCGAGTTGCACGATAATTGCTCTACGGTCGCCCAATTATCATCTATAAGAACAGAATTAAGGTTATTTATTACTCCAACAACTTTTAATTGGACTCGAATCGTTCATAATTGTTTATTTTTCACAATCGCTTGTGCAATTATTGCTGTCAGTGTCTAGTTGTTGAAGTTTTATAACACTGTTACTTTGTTAAGATCGATGTTTCAATAAATATCTTTAGATATAAAATTATAAAGGCTACCTCCGTGGTCCAGTGGATAGCGTATGCGACTGCTGATCGGAGGTCCCGGTTTCGATTCCCGGGTCGGGCAAAAGTGTTACTGGGTTTTTCCGAATTCTCAGTAGCAGCACGGAGTCTGGTGATGTGCCCGGTAACGGCAATGGGCTCGCCCCCTATTACGTGGGACCTAAAAAACTCATGGCGAGATGTGGGTGTAATATTACACCTCTGCCTACCCCTTCGGGGATACAGGCGTGAGTCTATAAATAAAATAAAAAATATTTTTTTTTGTTTTTTTTTTTTTTGTTTATTTTTTTTTAATTCTTGTGGTGGCAATGTTCCCCTTCATCATCGATAGTCTAGTGAAGATACTAGCAGACAACCATGCAGATGGTATCAGGACCACGTTCGAATCTACGGCGCGCCGGCTGACTTTTCGGAGTCATGTGCGTATTGCTTGTTATTTAAAGCGTACTCTGTGCCATGGAGAGCACGTTAAGCCGTCGATACCGACTGTCATGAACATCTTTGACAGTCGTTATAGGGAGTCAGTACTCTGGTATAAACTGACACTAGTCTACACCACGGAATATAACCCTTTGGTTGCAGAGGTCAGACAGGCAGTCGTTCTGCTGTAAAGCCAATATTCAAATACGGTTAGACTAGTAAGCGGACCTCGGGCTCCAAGGCGTGTAAGTCTTGGATGTAACTAGGATAACGCTAGGAAGATGATGATGGTGGCAATCTTCTCCTTCCGCCATAAGGTGTCACCACTCTCCCCTATAGCCGTTCGAGTCCACTCCTTAAAACCATCGCAGTGCCGTTGACATCCTATCATGCGAACCGCGGTTAGCAAGTATCTTTGGTTCAAGGTTGGGTAGCCTAAGTATAGGTCGGTTCACGAAAGAAGACCACTGCGCAGAAATCATTTTTTAGGTCCCCGTGGAGGTGCGGGGTGAGGCGCGGGTGGAGTGCCAATGGCGTGGCTCCGTTCTTGACGCATTCCCTAAATGCGTCAAGAATGGAGCAACGCCATTGGTGCACGAATGTGCACGAAATGGCGGCCGTATAGGTATGTACATATGCGCGACGGTCGCCATTTGTGGTCAACTTTCGTAAATTTACCTATAGTATCCTATAAGTTGTTTTATTTGAGGCAGTTTCATGTTATTTATTGTTTATTAATTACTTTAACGAATGTTGAGAACGGTAGCCTATTGAAAACGAAATGATTTGCACAAAACGACCAGACATTGGAAAGCAAAACTGTCAATATCGGATACTTTTGAAGCACGTACTATCTCGACCTACATTATACTTCACGCGTTATAGACTTAGATTCAATTAATTTATTACATTTTATATACCGCAGATAGTCAAGAACTGGGACAAGAAAGAAAAAGATTTTATAGGTCAGTGATGTCAATAAACATACATACATACATAGACTCACGCCTGTTTCCCCGAAGGAGTAGGCAGAGGCATATTAAACGATCACAATTCGCCAGTGTTTTGATCCCACGTAATAGGTGGCGAGCCTATTGCCGCTTATCGGGATATTTAGTTTGCCAGAGCCTCGTCCGTTGATCGGCAGGTGCACCACTTGCAGGTGAGGTTGGCTTGGGACCCTAAGTTCTTGGTGGGAACCCTATGCACCCAAAACATAAACCTCTCTAGAGAAACAAAATAACCGATATGCTGAAAATTTACGTCGCTCTTAAAAATTGTTATTAAGTCTAGGATGCTTATAATAATAGTACTTGTTAAAGATGGTATTATTAAAATGTACCGTAGCAAAAAAAGTAGATTTCAAATAGAGTATAAAGGCTTTCTATGTCAATAGTTATTGGTGTATTCCATGGCTAAACGACGGGAAAATAGGAAGTGCCTTTCGAAAAATAATACGATTGAGACTCTTGACGTGTATTACTTTGTCGACCGGTTGGCGCAGCGGGAGTGTAAGCGACTGCTATGCCAAAGGCCGCGGGTTCGATTCCGGCTCTAGTCAAACATTTGTGTGCATGAACATCGATGTTTTTCTTGGTCTGGGTGTTTCTATGTATAATATGTGTGTATTTACAAAAACAAAGTATATATGTATGTTTATCCATTATCTAGTACCCATAGTACAAGCTCTGCTTAGTTTGGGACTAGATGTTGTTGTTATGTGGTAGAATATTATTATTATTATTACTATCTATATGAAGTCTAATCTGAAGATTGCGTAAGACAGCTCGTTCACCACCTTTATAGAATAAAATCCACTTGTCCCAAGTGCTGCTATCGTAAAAGTAGGTATTCCGCAACAGGAATCAACCCCGTAACACGCGATCTGAAGCGTCGGCAACCGCAATAAAGAACACGCCATTTTACTTCGATCCTGAAAGTATACGTAACTACAGACTATCGTCTGAAAAATCCTTATAGTGAATCAGCACTTGAACATTCACTTGTAACAGAACAGCGAGCATTCGCCACAATTTGGTTTTTCGATCTGTACATCAAACAGAGCTAAACATTGCTACGAACATTTCCACGATCTTCTATCTATCTATCTATATCGTCACGCCTGTCTCCCATTGGAGTAGGCAGAGACTATGGAACGCCACATGCTTCGGTTCAAACATACCTCTTTCGCTTCCTCGACATTCATTAACCTCATCATGCATGCGCGTCGGTTATGGGTACTTTTAATTTGGCTCCTTTTTAGTACGTCACCTATTTGGTCGGCGTACGTCCGCCTAGCGACGATCTTTTAGCGAAGAATTTCCACGTATATTTTTTCTCCAAGTAAATTCAGATAGGCTGTCATATAATTCATTGAAGTACTCTATGAGGGCAACAATACCAGGTAAGGTTCATAATGCTTCAATTAACTTAGCCTCTGGGTACACGCTTACGCATTCTCCTTTACTGTCAATCCTCTAGAATGCTCAACAAACGTTCGTCAGAATGCTCGCTAAAACACACTCGTTTGTTATTCTGTTTTGTAACATTCGCAAGAATGCATGTAGATGTATCGACACCTTTATGAAAATCCAGCTTATTGATCTATCATTCCCTGTTTCTATGGTGAAAAGGGGAATAGGGAACTTCAGTCGTTTCAGTCGGGGATTTATGTGAGTGTTGACTGAAAACTTGTTGTTGTTTTGAATTTGTAGGATATTTACATATTTATTTATGTAGCAGACTGATTTTCTGTAGGGGCTTTCATTTGGTTTTTCGTTAGTTAACTTAAGTTTTCTGCCTTAATATGTTTCTCCAGTGATTTATGTCTATCTTAAAAAAAAACATTAAAACACATAACTTCACGCCTTTTATCCCCAAAGGGATAGGCAGAGGTGAAATTAATGAAACATCCACATTTCGCCAGTTATGTTTAAGTCCCAATGTAATAGGGGGCAAGCCTATTGCCATCTACCGGGCACATTGTTAAGCGAGCGATAATTAACATTTTAATACACACATAACTTCGAAGTCAGAGGTGTGTGCCCGAGGTACCTGGGAATCGAACCCGAGACCATCGTCTCGGCAGTCCGTTACATACACCACTAGGCTTTTGCCGCTTTTTGTGTAAGTCTATCTTAGTAATAAATTATCGGCCAAGAAGGTCTGTTGGAAGTACAAACTAGCCAACAGAGTGAAAATAGTGTAGTACACGAATGCTATTCATCTATTCCTTCAGTTTCATAGTGCAATGAGATGGTATTTTGACAAGACCGGGGATTTTTTATGTAATATCTACAGCTTAAAACTGGATGTGAGGTCTATAGCATAACTTTCATCATCAGCCCTTTTACACTGCCCCACTGCTGGGCACGGGCCTATTCTAACTATGAGAAGGGTAAGGCCACAGTCCACCACGCTGGCCAAGTACGGGTTCGCAGACTTCACATATCTTTCGAGAACATTATGGAGAACTCTTAGACATGCAGGTTTCACGATGTTTTCCTTCACCGATAAGCAAGCGATAATTAACAATTTAACACGCACTTAACTTTGAAAAGTCATTGGTGCGTGCCGTGGATACGAACCCGAGCCTCTGTGTAGCAGTCTGTCGGTCTCTCCACTCGGCTATAGCTGCTTGCTCAACATTAGTATAACTTGCTTTCATAGACACTGGAGTGTAACACTACCAACTACCTGAGTTACCTGACTCTGAGCTACTATTGAAACCTGATACCACTTTTTGCTCGTTCCTCTAATGATCATCGAGGTTTTTGATTTACAGTCACTTATGCTGACCAACAAACAACATTTAGGTAGAATAATATCAAAAGAGTCAACTAATGACCTAAATCGGCAAACCTAAAGCTGACGTCAAAGTCGGGATGATTCTTTAACCCATCCCTTATTTAATCTTACAGTCATAGGTCCACATTTAGCACGATGAGCATTTATCGTACATCAAATATTACAAACTGTTGAACGATCTATTGGGGATAGATAAAGCTCTTATCAGCACAGATATGTTTAAAGTATAGGCAAATACACATCGGCCTAGTTACGTATTCGGGTCGAATTTGCAATAGATGATATCAGTACGTGAAATAGATGAAATGATTAAAGGGATAATTTCTACTAATGGATATCATGAAATTTATACATAAAGGACAATAGTCCTGACTATTGTGCTTTTCAGCGAGTTCGACAAATAGGTAAAGCAATTTTACAAATTAAGAAAAGTGTCAAA
Organism: Euclidia mi; assembly: GCA_944739405.2. Classification (NCBI taxonomy): domain Eukaryota; kingdom Metazoa; phylum Arthropoda; class Insecta; order Lepidoptera; family Erebidae; genus Euclidia; species Euclidia mi. The sequence goes on from OX123192.2 coordinate 63,670,202, forward strand.
TCATAGCTTTTCCAACACTTGTTCGATTCGACACAGCTTGAAAGTGTTTTGCATTGCATCGTGACACTTTAAATCTTTTACAAAGGAAACTAAGTTAGGAATTTTAGCAGCAAGAAAGACCTGATGAATTGGCCAAAAAAGGGTGTACCATTAGTATATTTTGTTTTGCTCATTGGATATATGCTCATTAATACTGACTTATTAATTGCCATAATAGCTGAAGCAATTTGTATACGATTTTCAGGTACTCGCTTCGGTTTTCTTCTGATGTTAGTTGTGCGTGTGGTTTCGTTAAAATCGAATACACATCGCGGTCGAGGCCGCATACAGCATCTAGTTAATAATATACCAATAGGGTTGCAATGTATAGTAGGTATCTAAATCACTATACTGGTGCAGAGATGTGTATCACATAAAATTTGCAGTTCGTTTAGATCTTTAAAAAATCTTGAAAATTTTACCAACAAGCTGAACCCGGTAAAGCTTTTGATTGCAAAAATACTAAAATAATTAACACCTAAATAACTAAAAACGATGTTCTTGACCTAAAAGTATTATTTAGACTGCACCTCGTAACGCCTACGTGTGCTCTTTCCATTGATTGAATGCTTGGAAAGACAAAATAATATAAAAGAAAAAAAATGTAGATATGTTTTTTAATTGAAAGTTAAATATACTGAGCCGTTTCATACGTTAAGAGTGACTTGTCAGTGTTCTCACGCTTTCAAAAACATTATGGCGTCTTCTCCAGCAAGCAGGTTCTCTCATATTAAAAACGAGTTCTAATTAAGTACTAATTCAGTCATAATTAGTACAACTTAACTAGCTAGCCAGTGGTGTGCCTCAAGGTACTGCATTGGTGTCTTATAAAGAAGTGATATACAATTTTACTCATGAGAACATTCTTAATTTTTCTTTAATCATTAAGTATTGAAAATAAATGAAGTTTATACTGGCTTGTAAGTGTACAAGCTAACATCCAATTTTATAAATGTCAATATAACCAATTTATAAAAACATATTTCAATAGTTAAACTGATATTTTATCTAAAAATATTTATAGAAAAATAGCGATGACCAATAAAAGTGAACAGATGAAACACATGGCCATAAAATACAACAATTATAAAGGCTAACATTTCGGCAAGGATGAGCCAAGGAGAAGAACTTCGAGACCCAAGGTGTCTATGTTGGATGCAACCGTTTGTTTGTTTTTCGTGTAAGTGTGTGGCCAACTCTGGTGTCGGAGTTTTTAGACCACCCGAAGTCCTCCGACATGGCCTAACGATCCTTATAATTAGACAAGAACCGTGACCGACAGCTTTACGTGCCTTCCGAAGCACGGTAGCGCTCAGATGTAAATGCCACTCACGATCACCCATCCAAGTGCCGATCTGTGCAAGCGTTGCTTAACTTTGCCGGTCTGTTACGAAGAGCAAGCCATGTCTCGCTATGAGCGCTACTTAGATATACTGATGACTGACTTTGTTACTAGAATCAATAAAAAATCTTCAAGCTTGTAACTTATTGCTTGTGATGCAACCGTGATAACGCTAGAAATATTGTATAATTTCGCATATTGCAGTCCCTTTTAATATAAAAATAATTTTCAACCTGGCCACCTCTCTGATATTCTACTTAATCCGCCTTCAATCTTACAAGGCTTCTTCCTAGAAACAAAAATAAGTTTACTCATGCAAGTGCTGAATTTATCATTAGAAACTTAAAACGACGCTCAAATTTAAACTTTACCCAACACAATTGAAACTTAAAATAGTAAACCTAAAGCAGTGTGACGTATTTAGAACTATTTGACCTTTCAACTTGAATAATTTGAGAATAAAAACAATTTCCGTTTTAACTATTACTGAATCGATTGGTGCAACAACCATGAACTGATTCATAACTTATTATTACGTGAAAGTGACGTTGATGGTACATTGGAGCAGCTTAATTGTAGATCGATCAAGGTTGGCCTTGGGACCTTGCTTGTTTACTAAGATCCTTGGGCGGCTTTAATAGACAGTTAAATCTTTTTGATGACGCGGCAACTGCTATATTCTGCGGTATTGTTGACAATTTGAATAACGAAAACTAAGGACCAAAAATCATTCAAAAGAGAGAACGATAATCTTTTTGTGAATGAAATGTGTGAAATGAATTTGGATTAGCATACATCATATTATTATACGCTTATTTAAATGGTTATGACCGTAAACCGTGACCTCGATCATATACGTCGTTCAAAACGTTTGATATTAAAGAGATTTTTATATTTTCACATTTAAGTTTACGCGAATATGATTAGTTCAATAAACTTGAATTATGACTTGATGAGTGACTTGTAAATATTGTGAAATCAATTTCAGATTATTTATATGCAAATCTTCACATCCTATGCAAACTTCGAACAAGGTTTTACTGTACGGTAAATCTTTGTCCATAGCTAAATGTCTAATTGGTAGGCAGTTATAGAAGTCTTGCAGACAATTACCTATCTAAAACACAAAGGCGTTAATTCTGAAATAAGTATACAAGAATATCTGTGTGCATAGCTGAATGTCCATTCTAGTTGGTAGACAGTTAGTGTTGTAGACAATTACCTACCCAATCATAAAGTGACACTTCTGAAATTAGCTTGCAAATCTGATCAACTGCCTCTACGAACATAATATTCAATTAAAAACGACTACTGTACTGACTACAGTTAGAATTGAAATCGACTTGTACTTGACAATTACGATAGTAGACTTTGCCGTGCTTAGAACGTTTCAATACTCCATAGACGTCATCCAAATAGCAAAGAAAGGACCTCCCAGCAATGCAATGCCGTGTCACGCTTCGCATAACCGGAATAGCACCGGTAGTCGCTAGAGGTCACACACTGTGGCCAATTCGAATAATGACATCATCGTACTACCAAATACTGGACGTAGGAAGTTCTTCAAATTCTCCGTTCGTATCTGCTTTGTTAATCTTATCAATTTCTATGAAAGGGATTTTATCTGGTGTTGTGGCCTATTTTGAAGGAGAGATGTAGTTACGTAACCAACAACAATTTAGAGCATTGTTGTTGGTTTCGTCTGCATTGGTTGGGTACCTCTAATAATTTTGTACGAGTTTTATAAAGATTTTTCTCATTTGGTGAACGATATGCGAAACGAAATGAAATTCTTCGGTACTTTAGTAAAAAGTCACTGTATAAGTAAAGTTGCTCGCTGAGGAAAAAGGATTGCTTTTAGCAAAGAGAATTATGGTTATAGTCATTTTTGTTATTAATATGCATGTGTAGCAATTGGCAGAAAATATGCTTTGTTGACGTTCTGAGGAATATGCTTTGTTTAGGCCAACCAGGAGAGATAATTCTTACGAAGATCCTATGAAGGATATCTGATTGAAGATTCTTTCAAGTTACTGACGCTTACTGTTTCATGATGATGACCAAAATTTCCACTAGATCTAAATCTTACTAGCTTCCAAAAATTATGTAACACGATGCCGCAATACTTGTTTTATGCAACTATTTTTATAAGTGAATATTTTTGCCAACCGGCTTATCCAGTTTATTAACATAAACATAATATTTTAAATAAACAAATAAAACAAGAAGATTTACTATTGTCCTGGGAACTAGTTATTTGGTGTTTAGATTCACAGCAGAATCGAGATCTATTATCTTGTATAACAATAGCTTATATTTATATACCGATGATGTTTTTGCAAGCATGTTCAAATTGGGGTTATTGTTGTACCAATGTTGAAAACAAAAGGTCAAAATAATGTAATGTAGTTTAAAGACTGTAACATTATAATTTAGAAGAGCTATGCTAGGACGAATTTCCGTGCGTTTAGGTATTTCTGCCACTCATTTAACTGGCAACTAGTATAGTTTGTGAACTATACTTTATTTTCACGTTCGTGTGTCTGTGTTTTATCACCATTATATCTCTTTGGTGTTTTCTTATGCTTAGCTAACCAGAGGTTTGTTGCCAAGACTGTTTAACTTTTCCAGAGACTTCAAGAGTGTCAAAATGCGTTGTATTTAATAGTTACTGCTGCTAATCTGGCTGAACTTTGGACTCAGTAATGGGAATATGAGTGGGGCTTGTCACAAAAATTATTCAGAGAAGTACTTCTTTCCTGCAGAATATAAACGTGAATTAAAAGGCTGAACTGGTAAGATTTGTTTGATGCGTGAGAACGCCTTATCGCCGGCGTGAATGAGAAGGCCTTAGTACTTCGGTGCAGTCACCAGAGGAAAAGAACTAATTTTTCGTCTTCTTTCTCTTAGGTAGACAACATAGAAGTATTTTTTGCCTCTGTAGTGCTAAATAGAAAAGTATCCAACTAGTTATTGAAATGTCCTGACGGAGCTACTAAAGTATTAAGTTATAAAACCTCTTTATACCTCGACGTATTGACCGGCTCACAGTCATAGATATTGAAGTAATGAATATTGCATACGGATTTTCTGATATGACTGTCGTCAAGTTTACCCCTTTTATGACATCTTTATGAACATGTTCAATGTTTTAATAATAAGGTCATATAAGGACTGAAATTTATTACTTGGATAACAAACACTTGTTTACGATTGGTTATTTTATTTATTTATATTTCGGATTGACGCAGGCGGCTCAAGATCGGTCCATGGGAAGAGACTAAAAACCGAGATGATGATGAGTTTATAAAAGATAACCTTCTGTAAAATCTGGTTTGATCAGTAGGCTGTTTCTGGGCTCTAAGCTCTCTAAGTCTAAGTTCTGGGAAGCAACAAGGATAGGATGATAATTATGAGTTTCTGTATAATGTAAATTTCCCATTTCAAATTCAAATAATATTGCCTCTCCATAGTAATATAGGTCTTGATCATGAATCGAAATTGCCATCTCTTTTTTTTTCGGCCACGACCCACGTACACCGGTCGAAACGTCGACGAACAAAGCAGCATTTATACCTTACATTTGTTAGCTAAGGTAATCAAGATATTAATAAATAAACTGGTACGATGTATAATCGCGAAAGTTTATAATAATTTAATTAAACTCTCATGACCCTCAGTAGCACATACGAGCATATAAACATTCCTCACTTCAAGCAGTCATGACCCGTTTATCTTATAACAATAGACACCGTTTTTGTCACATATAGTTTAAGAGACCTTGTACATAGGAGTTACCCCTCACTTCACATAAATAAGATTTCGCAACACCTTTTGTATGCATTGAATGTATTGACAGGCTTCAAAGAAATACCAATTTGATCATAACTTTGGATTGAAACGTTGTAAGATGATGGCATTATTGGAAATTACTCATGTTAAATTAATGTTTGTATTAATTGCTTGGTGGTGTATAGTATTATGTATTAATTGGTTGTAATGGATTTAATGTTTTAATTTAATTTGTTGGTTGTATTGGGTGCGTGAAATCTGTCTAAAGATTTAGTTGGTGCAAGAATATTTAGAATAAATAGGCAGATTAATATTTTTATGACAAAAGTCTATTTCCAAATCGAATCAATTGTCTTTATTGTTAATATAATTAATACAGTTGTTTTGATACATAAGTATTTACTGTATCGTATGCTCTGGTAAACTTTGGATAGAGATTTTATAGTTTATCAATATAAATTTCATTCATTCATTAATCATCAGTCTTTAACAGTCCACTGCTGGACTAGGCCTCTCCTTTGAAAGGAGGAATTGGCCTACTATACCACGCGGGCCAAACGGGTTGGTATAGGGTTTGTATCAAGTTTTCTTTCTCTTACAGTGCTGTTCTCTGCGTAATATGCTCCCTCTGTCGGCTCTTACGACACCCATGGGATGATATGGGGTGGTGAAAATCCGTATTCTTAATCCGTCACCACACGGACAGAAATATAAACAGCAATATAAATAAGTCTAACTAAATTGTATGCTCGTCCGTGTACATTATAGACAATGATGACCTAATTTGGGGATACCCCACGGCTACCACAAAACCACTGGCTCACCATGATTACTCGAAATAAATGATGCGTGTAGGGCGAACACAAAGGTCAAGGACAGCCTCAGAGTATTCTTACAGTTCTATCAGAGCAGTCTTGCATAAAGTGAGTGGGCCGCATTAAAGGCTCTGAGGGCCTATTAACTGCTTGCTTGCTCGTTTGATTACCACCCTTTAGAGGTTTGGAGGTACATCTGACTGATCGCCAACTTAGACCAGCTTGACGAACACTGGTTTCCTTCGTGGCGCGTGACCCCCACATGAGAGAGCTGAAGAAGCCTTAGAGAAAATGAGCATGGAATGAAAAACTCTAAAGATTATGAAATCTTTGCAATACCTGTGGATAAATGCACCATGCTGCTTGTTAGGACTCAATAAATATTTGTCTATTGCTATTTTCACGAACGCAAAGCCAGAAAAGGAAAATTATGTTATAGAATAAAAATGTTGTATTTTTTCGGCAGTGACTGAGGCGAGTCCTTTAGACATCTCATTTAAAACTACAAAGAATATTTAAAACTAGAAGACGCCAGGAGCTACGCCTGCATTTTTTTAATTTACCCGTTTTGGCCGATCCCGTGGGAATTTCGGGAAATCCCTTCTTAGTGCACCCCTACGGTCCTCAAGGAACATATATGCCAAGTTTCAGCTTCCTGCGCCCAATAGTTTCGGCTGTAGCGTGTCTGTCAGTCAGTCAGTAACGCAAGGATTTTATATATTAAGAAGATAATTCGACGTATCTCATTTGTTTCATTTCTTTTTAGTTTTATGAATGGCATCTAGAGAGCGATCGATCTTTGGTAAAGTTGTCAACAAAATCACCAGCACTATATTTAACATGTAGAATTTAACCTGATCTATCTTTCTTCTAAAAGCCTGTACTACAATAGGTCTAGTTATTGGAAAATCCGACCCGATTTGCATATACTATAAATTCTTTATCCATTCAAAGAAACACAGCGCTCATTCAACAGCGCTAGGTAATGCACCCTACAATTACAAGAAAAACGTGTATAATAGGAATGATTCTCAGGAATTTCAATATTAAAACCTCAATGACATCATTGGTGATCAGTTAAATGATCCAAGTATTCTTGACCTCAAAGCACAGATCGTGACTGAAAACAGCCATTGAAACAATGATTAACATATTTAAAATACGGATGTTTGTTAAAAGGTTTTTTCTATATTGCTAAGGTGGCAAAGGATGATATGATGATAGGCGGATACTAAGGCTAGTAGCAATTTGAGGATCGACTACTGGTGGACATAAAATATACCTAGCTTATGTTATTCGGTTGCCCAAATACTGCTGGCAAGATGTTGTAGAGCTGGTTCTGTAGGAGCTTCAAGCTGGTGGTTAGCTAGAAGTGACCAAAGATTGGGCAAAGAGGCGTTCGAGGCTAAGGCACATTTTGGGTCGATGAATCATTGAAGTATGTTATGGAGGGATAGTGTAGCGTTCTAATGCTGGATGAAATTTTGATAAAAATTAAATTGGTTTGAGTTTATTCGTAACAATCAAACAAAAATAAAACTAAGAACATTTTATAGAACACACAAGATTAGATCATTAGAAGTTCACAATATCGATCACAAGAATTAGGGCACCGAAAAAGCCTCTATAATTGGCCAGTTTAGCGTTAATTACTCTAGAATAAGGCAGCCATATGCAAAACAAAACTATAAGGAAGCAAGTAAATCGGTCAAGGCAGACCAATGCATATTCATTAGGTAATGATATAATAGTTTTGCGTACTGTAGCGGTAAGTTTACGGTCAGCCAAAGTGTTTTTTGCTCAAATATCTAAGTAACTGTTGTTTGTATGTCATTGTGTTCATGATCCGAAACTCATGTAGCTATGTCGGTCGGTTCTCAAATAAAAGTACTGTAAGGATGAACTTTGATCCTAGGGTATGGTTCTTGTGTATTTTAGTAATGGTGTGCTGGTATTTTTTAATATTTTATTTCCTTTTATAAAACTTTTTAAGAAAGTAGAATAACTAATGGCCATCTTAGTAACAATTTTACACTAATATTTCCGAGTCTTTTCTTTCTATTTATTCTTATGTCGCGGGTCCTTTGAAGAAATCTAAGATAAGTTGTATAATTATATAAGGTACCTAAGGTGCCACAAATGCTTTTTATCCATTTTTCTAAACATATTTATCGCAACAACAGAACAACAGAAGAGCATGCATGAGGAATCTGATGGGAGTGAATGAAGCAAGAGAGATATGTCAGGATCGTTGCAAATGGCGTTCCGTAGTCTCTGCCTACCCCTCCGGGAAACAGGCGTGAGTCTATGTATGTATGTATTTATCTCACTTTCTCTGAATTATGTGTAACCAGCGTTATCACATCATAGAAGATTGTACGATATTTATCTACGTATGATTCATGATATTAGAATTTATAATATACTGCTCTATTTATATGCCCAATTAAGGCCGCGATTATTTAAATAGTTTCTTAGCTGCTTAGGAGAAGAGAGAGCATGAAAATCCCGGTCAAGTGCGTGCCGGACCAAGTACAGTAAGATAGAATTTGAGTACCTACGATACATACTTACCTATTCATTTAATCGCCCGGAAAATTAAGTAATTTTCGTCGACTTGATTCGATTGGAGTTAATTAAAAACACATTCCAAATGGAATTTTGTGACTCTGGAAGCGTATGTAGTTGCAATGTTTTAAAAATTTCAGCTCTGTAGAGCCTAATGTTTCGTTAAGTTGAATATTTTTCGTGTTAGATGGTTGGATGGATGGTCAGATATACAACAGCAAAAAAAAAATTCAAACCACGGATGCCTCTTACTGAATGAGATTTTTTGCACCGGTGTGGTGCGTATCGCCTAAGAGTCTTTTGTTAACGATCAATTCGGTCAGCGTTGGGCAAAAATGTCACAGAAACCAACAATGGTATAGTAGTAGCTCTGTGAAAAGCTAACATTCTGTCAAATAGAACCCAAGCTGTCTCGTTGGTTTCGCGGTATAAATGTGCGCGTGGGATTGGGAGTTCTCGGGTTCGATTCCCGGGTCGGGCTAAGTGTTATTGGGGTTTTTCGTTAGGAAATTCTCAGTAGCAGCACAAAGTCTGGTTATGTGCCCGGTACGGCAATAGGCTCGCCCCCTATAACGTGGGACCTAAAAATTCATGGCGAAATGTGGATGTAATATTACACCTCTGTCTACCCTTTCGGGGATACAGGCGTGAGACTAAGTATTTAAAAATATATATAAAAAAAGAACCCAGGCTGCAAGATGAAATTCTTGGATGCTACCATGTTGACGTTAGGACAACGATATCACAAAGAAAAAGAGAAAACCTCAATATTTGCCTTCCATTACCACAATAGAAGTACAAAACAAACTAAAAACCGCTCACATTTTATTTGATGGCGTGAACAATATATGTAATGGGGCGAGCAATTATAACAGTTAGGGGCCATTGTTTTGTTAATGCGGAGTTCACACAGTGCGGTTAGCAAGGTAAACGTCCTCCGAAACTCACTAGAGCGTCCATCCATAGAAGTGCAGCGGTTAAATCGGTCACTTGCGAGATTTGTGCGAACAGGACTTTAGTATCTCATCTTTCTCTCCTCTTTCATTGACTAACCAATCAATGATGAAAATACTACAGACAAAATGATGAAAATCCGGGTCATTTGTGAAAAGGAGCCATGCACAATCTCTCTCTCTGGAATGGGTCCACTGTGTTTTGAAATCGACGGTTCATCTCCAGTACCCTTTAAATTCTTTAAAAGGCGATACGATATTCATTTATAATAATAAATAAGTCTTTCAGTTGACATTTTGAAACTCCAGATTCTTTACTTTTTTTTTAAGACAACTCCTGCACTAGTAGTAAATCCTGTGTTTGGGGAACTTTACAAATATTATTCAATATACGGCCACAAAGGACCTGATTGATAATTTTGACTAGGTATATCTGATCCTTTGGAAAAATTGGCAAATACTTATAGCCTAACAGTTGGATCTACGCTCGTGATTTTATAAAAGACTAGAGGATGCCAGCAGCTAAGCCTGCAATTTTTTAAATTTACCCGTTTTGGCGGATCCCGTGGGAATTTCGGGAAATCCCTTCTTAGTGCACCCCTACGGTCTCCAAGGAACATACATGCCAAATTTCAGCTTCCTGCGCCCAATAGTTTCGGCTGTAGCGTGTCTGTCAGTAACGCAAGGATTTTATATATTAAGATTGTATCTTCTTTTAAAATATAGGTTAGTAACTGTGAGTAATTTATCGTAAAACCGGTCATTTCATATTTAAATAAATATCTGAGTATCAATAAAGTAAATCAATAAATCCCAATAAAATAAATAATTTCCTTTGATTTGATTTTAATTAACGATGCCGTAATAAACTTGTGTGTAATTAATTTTCGGGTCATTGTCATTCCAATTAATAACATTTTATAATAATTATATGCTTTCTACTTATTTCATTGATTGCCGTAGAGGTCGTGGAATTGGATTTGGTTTTGATAGTTTCGCAACAGGGAATATTACACTGCCTCGTTGGTCTCGCGGCATAAATGTACGCGTGGCATTGGGCAGTCTCGGGTTCGATTCCCGGGTCGGGCAAAGTGTTATTGGGTTTTCCGTTAGGAAATTCTTAGCAGCAGCACATAGTCTGGTAATGTGCCCGATACGGGAATAAGCTCGACCCCCAATTACATGGGATCTAATTATTCATGGCGAAATGTGGGTGTAATATTACACCTCTGTCTACCCTTCGGGGATACAGGCGTGAGACTATAATAAAAAAAAACACTATCAATGCAACTTCGCCATACAGCGTTTGCAATCCAGTGCTGGACATAGGCCTCTGTCAAATCAATTCCACTATGACCCAAATTGCGACATAGTGGAATTGATTTGACATATAGCAGGATGACTGCCTCCGTGGTCCAGTGGATAGCGTATGCGACTGCTGTTCGGAGGTCCCGGGTTCGATTCCTGGGTCGGGCAAAAGTGTTACTGGGTTTTTCCGAATTCTCAGTAGCAGCACGAAGTCTAAAATAGCCTCGCCCTCTATTACGTGCCTAAAAATTCATGGCGAAATGTAGGTGTAACATTACACTTCTGCCTACCCATTCGGGGATACAGGCGGGATACAGACGGGTTGGTAGGTATATGGTATGGGGTTTGAAGTCGAGTCTTTCTGCTCTCCCCAAAGGTACTATTTGCATCCTGTACTTTCCTTAGTCGCCTCTTCCGAAACCCACGGCATAATATGGGGTATTGACAATTTGTATTCTTAATCTGTCACGATACGGATAACAAACATACATACATAGGCTCACGCCGGTTTCGCGGAGGGGTAGGCAGTGACTACGGAACGCCATTTGCAACGATCCTGACATACCTCTCTTGCTTCATTCACTCCCATCAAGTTTCTAATATATGCTCTTCTGTTTAGGGTACTTGTAGCGGTAGCTACATATAACTGAGGCTATCTAGCGAGCGACGACGAAGTCTCAACAACAACAATACTGCGACATCTATCGGATACAATGCGACGGATAACAAGGTGCTGAATCGCACATGCAGAGTTCGCGCGCCGAGTTGTATATATACAACATCTGAAATACGTCCGTCGGACTGACAGTCCACCAGGCACGATCACCCAGCCTGGTTAGAGTATCCTCCCTCTAGTTGGAGGAACACCACACCTTTACCCTCCACATTGGTGACACCGACGTGATCTGAAGCAGCCTTCACCGGTCAGATCAACTTCGTCGTCATCCTCGCCTCGCCTCACTCCGCACTTCGCCCGATGGGCGGTAATCAAGTCGCCGCCAGCCAGCATCTTCGGCCAGAGACCAACCATAGGCCGTGCAGGCTTGCATGCCTGGTCTTCCCTGCAGCCACTCCAGTGTCTAGGCACAGCACACTGCACACGGTTCACGTAAGAAGAGGACGTCTCTCACCGGCAACGCAGCAGCCAGCCACTACGCAGCAACCTCGCAGCATCTCCCCGACTCACCGTGGGACACTCACTGCGCAGCACCTTCGCAACCTCTCCCCGACTCACCGTGGGACCATTGCGAAGCCACTAACCCGACTCACTGGGATAGCTCACCGCGCACCGCACTTGGACCCGACTCACTGAGCCTACTAGCGGCACACAGTTCCGACCCACTGGAACTAGCGGCATCTCTCCACTGGCACTGGCACGCTCCTCAGAAGCATCGACAGCTGACTCATCACCTTCGAGATCGACCTCCGGTCTTGGAGGGGAGTGATGTAGCGGTAGCTACATACAACAGAGGCCATCTAGCGAGCGACGACGAAGTCTAAACAACAACAATACGGCGACATCTATCGGATACAATGCGACGGATAGCAAGGTGCTGAATCGCACATGCAGAGTTCGCGCGCCCCTTTACCCTCCACATACTTCTGATAATACTAAATCAAAAAAGATCAAACTAGCCGTTATCTCATAAGCTGAAGATTGATGACTCTTTTAGCCGTCAGCATCAGATGTATGTAAGGACCGCTGCAAATGGCGTTCCGTAGTCTCTGCCTACCCCTCCAGGAAACAGGCGTAAGTCTATGTATGTACCTAAGTATGTATACATCAGCATAATCTTCGCAAAAAACCTGAGTCCTCGAATGTCCGTCTATACTTGCTACTTGTAAGTGAATACGAAGAATGTTTATCAGGCCCCTTATCTTTAATGAATAACAGTACGATTTAATTAAACAGACGCGTAATAACACAATTTATTACTACTTCATTATTTACTGGACGTTATTTATGTACTCTCTGCTCCGATAGGCATGACTTGGGCTTATAAACACGAAAGTTATTTAGGATGATTGTATGATTGTTTCTTCTTTCGTGCGAAACTACAGATTTTTGTTACTGTTTTGACGCAGAAACTACCAAACGGATTATGATGAAACTTTGCAGTAATATATTATAGAGATCAAAATAAATAATACACCTTTGTAGCAACCTAACTGACCCTCTTGCGGTTGGAACTGCGGGCTAAATTTAGTTAGGCCATATGCCAATGTTGGTATATGGCCTGTCCACAAAATGGAAGAGCTGTTCTAGAACGCGCCAACCAAAGGTTTTATTTACGGTAATATGCACAGAAATAAATAGTAATAGAATGGTGAATGTCACGTCATCGAGTACATTTCGCGCGTGCCACATTTCAGCAAGCCCCGCCCACAGTGACGTATAGATAATGAGGGGACACTAAGGAATTATTATCGATGTGTGTGTGTGATGTAGCTGTGGAAAATGAAATTATATTATTGTTTATATAAAACTGACCATTGCTGATTGTCAGGCAGAATAATGTTGTACAACATGTGTAAACACATGCGCTATAGTGCAATAGTTTGACACGCGCACCACGCCCATGTCACCGTTCTATTACTATTTATTTCTGTGGTAATATGTATGGCTGCTACTTCGCTTGTATTGCATGATTTTGTAAAAGCTGTTACTTGCGTGAAATAAGAAAACAGGTTTTGTTTAGACCCTAATCAAATAAATTCTAAACTTAAAAGGCTTCAATAACTTTTTGTAGTTGGTGTCAAAATCAGCAATGTACTTATCGCATATTTTTAGATACTGGCAGTCTGCCAGTATCTAAAATATGAGATTGATGAGATAAGTAAATTGAAGACTTTTTAGGTCTTCAGTTTCGTTCCATGTGTGTGCTAATCCTGAGAGAATTGCCGATTCATAAAGTACGTTAATGTAAGGCAAAGCAGCTTAAAAATCTTGGTTTTCGTGTAACGCAAATGACATGCTTAGTCTCAGATTTGTTGCGTAGGTGTTACACAACTGATATTTATGTACCATCGAAAAGAAATCGCGAATACCCAAATACCTTGAACTTGGCCCACATTTTTATCTTTAAGTGTTAGTGGTACTAATTCTGGTATCTTTGTATCTTATCTTTTGCTTTTGTTTTCACCTAATTTATTCAAGGCTGACATTGTATTAGTATCATTTGTGATTGATTTTATACGTCTTTAGAAGGCGTTTATTTTGGTTAATGGCGATTTCATGTTATTTATTACAGGTAAAGATGATGTAGTGGTATTATCTCTTATCATCATCCTCAGCGTTATCCCAGTTTCAGCCTGGGGTCCGCTTACTAGTTTAACCGGATTTGGCTGAATATTAGCTTAGCGACTGCCTGTCTGACCTCCGCAACCCGAAGGGATAGCAATATTCCATGGTTTAGACTAGTGTCAGTTTATTTAGAAAGTACTTACGACGTAACGACTGTCAAAGATCTTCATGGCAACCAAGACCGACGGCTTAACGTGCTCTCCGAGGCACGGGACAAGCGATAATTAATAATTCAATACGCACATAACTCCGAAAAGTCATTGGTGCGCGCCGTGGATTCGAACCCGATACCCTCTGCATGGCAGTCTGTTGGTATCTCCACTCGGCTATTGCTGCCTTATACAGTAGATATATACATTTAAGACATAATTGTTCTGCAAAAAATCTCTATTAATATAATCTTGTTGTTACTGAGATTTTTAGACATATATACGTTCATGTTGCCCTAAGATAGAAAATTCTGTTCTATAAGTAAGAAAGAAAGAAAGCCGTGTGGTTGACGGCATAGAATACAAGTGTCACCACCCCCTATCTTCCCGTGGGTGTCGTAAGAGGCGACTAAGGGATAACACGATGCAAATACCATCTTTGCGTAGAGACGGAAAACTCGACATCAAACCCTATACGACTGCCTCGTTGGTTTCGCGGCATAAATGTGCGCGTGGGATCGGGAGGTCCCGGGTTCAATTCCTGGGTCGGGCAGTGTTATTGGGTTTTTCTGACACGAAATTCTCAGTAGCAGCACGGAGTCTGGAAATGTGCCCGATACGGCAATAGGCTCGCCCCTTATTACGTGGGACTAAAGTATATCTGGCGAAAAGTGGGTGTAGAAATACACCTCTGCCTACCCCTTCGGGGATAAAAGGCGTGACGATATGTATGTTTGTATGTAAGTAAGAAATTATTGGTCATCACAGAGTACATAACCGTGTGATGTTCAAAGCTTATCGCATTGCTTAACGTTAGGTACCTTATAGTAATTGTGTCTTATACCCGCCCTAATGCTAGATCCACATAGAAGCGACTTTGAGTTCCAGTGACAACCGGTGGCTAACTAGCCGAACTTACTTCTGTAGGCCTAATGTCTATCATTCTATCTGTTTCTTACAGCTTTTTAACCGACTTCAAAAAAAGGAGGAGGTTCTCAATTCGTTGGAATCTTTTTTTTTATGTATGTTCTCCGATTTCTCTAAGACGCCTGGACTGATTTTGAAAATTCTTGTTTTGATTGAAAGAGTATACCTCCCAGGTGGTCCCATGATCACCAGGTCAGGATCTGATCATGGAATCCTGGAAATTCGAAGGAACTCTTAAAATGTTATAAGCACACTTGAAGCGATTTGACGATAACAACCCAATGCCGTCGAGTTTGGGCTCGTTTGATTCGTCTTTACATGGACTTTGGTACTGGATGTTTTACAGGGTCTGATGACGGAGCAAGAAGGTAGCCATGGGATCTTTGTAATACAAAACCGACTTCAAAAAAAGGAGGAGGTTCTCGATTCGTCGGAATCTTTTTTTTTTGACTAATTCTTACCACTTTCTTCGTACTTTTTTCTTCGTACGGTGCCGAGACGTGGACACTCATAGTGGGACTAGTCCACAAACTAAAAGTCACGCAGCGAGCTATGGAACGGGCTATGCTTGGCGTCTCTTTGAAGGATGAAATCCGAAACTAAGTTATCCGACAAAGAACCAAAGTTACCGACATAGCTCACAGAATCAGTAGGCTCAAGTGGCAGTGGGCTGGCCATATCTGTAGAAGGACTGATGGCCGATGGAGCAAGCGTATCCTAGAGTGGAGACCACGTCTCGGCAAGCGTAAGGTAGGGCAGCCCCCGGCTAGGTGGACCGACGACCTGAAAAAGGTGTCTGGGACAGACTGGATGCGGAAGGCTGAGGACCGTGTACTGTGGCGCGTGTTGGGCGAGGCCTATGTCCAGCAGTGGACTGCGATAGGCTGATTGATTGATTGAATTCTTACCAAAAGAGTTGAGCTCGTCCCACTATACTATACTTGCCGCGAAGTTGTTTGTTATTTATAGAGGTCCATTCAATAGTTTCTTAGCTTATTTATCGTTTGACATGCGACAGAATTCATCTTTTTAATCGGCTGTATATTAATTTATTTCAGCTCCTTGAATTGAAATTCCATTGACAACAAGTCATCTTTTTAATCGCTCATAGAGCTGCTCAATTGATTTTTTTCTGTGACTAGACAGATTATAAAAATAAAATCAAATGTATCCATAACTACAATACGGCGATGATAATGGATTTTATTTTTCATTTAATTAACGATCTGACGACGTACTATGTGCCAAGGTTAGGTATTGATATGTCAAGTTTTAATAATTATAATGTTATATCTATTGTAGGTACTGCATGTTTGGCGTGTTGGCTTAAGTAGTCACCTCACAACTACTACAAGTATTGTAATTTTTTTTTCGGTGTCTGTTTATATTTATGAAAGAAAGCCATAAGAAGTTATGTACCTAAGCATCAGCTCAAGTTTTTTTTTATATTTTTTTATTTATAGACTCACGCCTGTATCCCCGAAGGGGTAGGCAGAGGTGTAACGTTACACCCACATTTCGCCATGAAATTTTAGGTCCCACGTAATAGGGGGCGAGCCTATTGCCGTTAGCGGGCAAATCACCAGACTCTGTGCTGCTACTGAGTATTCGGTAATACCCAGTAACACTTTTGCCCGACCCGGGAATTGAACCCGAGGCCTCCGATCAGCAGTCGCATACGCTATCCACTGGACCACGGAGGCAGTCGGTACAAGGGTAATAAAACTATAATATATCATTTGGACATTTTCTTCACTTCATTATTACTATTTGTACTCCACCTATTTTTCAGAAGCCTGCTGGTAAATGACAAAAACGCTTGCTGAAATGTGTATGGTAGACGAACATAATATCTCCAGTTATGATCATCGTTATGAAGATCGTTATGATAAAAGTAGATAGATTATACATACATAGTCTCACGCCTATAACCCCGAAGAGGTAGGCAGAGGTGTATTTCTACTCCCACTTTTCGCCAGATATACTTTAGTTAGTCCCACGTAATTAAGGGCGAGCCTATTGCCGTACCGGGCACTTTCTAGACTCCGTGCTGCTACTGAGAATTTCGTGACAGAAAAACCCAATAACACTGCCCGACCTAGGAATCGAACCCGGGACCTCCCGATCCCACGCGCACATTTATGCCGCGAGACCAACGAGGCAGTCGTATAGGGTTTGATGTCGAGTTTTTTTTAAGTTAAGATCAACCACACGGCTAAGATAGATTATAAATCATATCGAATTGGGTATGCGTCATCCCTAATTTCAAAATCTTGAACAACTGCCTAGGCAAACTAGTTTTGTGACGAATACATTGATTCGGTTTTTGATATTTATAACAATATGACGTAGAATCAAGTTAGCCTAGTCGAAACTAGTTTTGCCGAGAATTTATATCTAGTAATAATTTATCAGTAAAATCTTTGAATCGCTAATGAAGATGACGCAGAATTATATTAGTCTCTGAAATAGTTCTACCCTATACTTGTATATCAGAGTGGACTCCTAAAATAATTAAGGACAGGACTATACTAGAATATTTACCAAAAGCTCTCAATCGCGAAAGTTTAAAAGGATTACCTACTTATCTCTACACACCATAATTTTAATTAATTTGAACCAAAGATACGCGTTAATACTTGTCTCGATTCTTTATAAACTGACACTAGTCTAAACCATGGAATATCGCTATCACTTCGGGTTGCGGAGGTCAGACAGGCAGTCGCTCTGTGGAAAAGCTAATATTCAGCCAAATCCGGTTAGACTAGTAAGCGGACCCCAGATTGAAATTGGGATAACGCTAAGAGGATGATGATGTTGATGACTTGATTTGGTCAAGGATAACTTAAAATACATATGTATAGTTCCATCTAAGTGTCTGTATTAGCTACGCGTTAATATTTCTGTCACAAAATGCATGCAAATGTAACACCTTGCATTTGATGCAAATAAAGATAGTCTTATCTTTTCTTACCTAAGATGCTGGTATAACGAGTTCATTCACATTGAATGAACATAATATTACGTAGGAAAAACAAACACACGAAATCTGCATCTATATATTCATAGCTGAGATTTTTTGATTTCACGCTGAAAAACCAAACTACTGGCCCATCTGCCAGTTGTTGAGGCAGGCAGTGTGTGTGAATCTCCCTTTACTTACAGGCATTCAGGACTAATCTACTTACGCCATCACAGTGTTCATTGACGTTCCGTTGCGAGGGGACCACCTAAATTGCAGTAAGCATATTTTGCCTCGACTACGCCGGTATTGCCTAATAGCCCAGGCCAAACTAGTTTGGCGACATAAATGCATCTCTATTAAGCCTTATAATTTTTTACCGCAATTTCGACAGCATATTTTTTAATTTATGATATACACGCAATGTTCAATTACAAGTTACCCCATGACTCTAAGCAATAAGGTGACATGCCATTACACAAGAAATGTAATGGTATGCCGAATTTATGTAACTAAATGTAGAAAGGTTGACCTGTCTGACATATGTGTATCAAGGCGAACGGAGCCGCGGGCAAAACTAGTTTTGACTTGACCTTTGTTAGGTGGGTTACGCTTTTTTATATTAAACTTGTTGCACTCAGCTTCGACCGCGTTTGAATTACGACAACTACTCGTATGGTTAATTGATAAATGTAGCAAAGACTTCTATACTCCGTACCAAAATATAATAAAGTGTTTATTAGTTTAGTCAGCCGAGATAAAATCCAAACAAAATTATATTCATTTAAAATTTGCCCTTCCCTGTCAAAAAATTATCAGGTTTGAAGTAGAGCCAAGCTTTTAACACAATGTGGCTTAACTTCACGAATTCTGCATCTTAGGGCCGGCGCACATTAAAGCTCCTTACTCACATACAGTTTTACTCGATCGAGTCAGACTCGAAGGCTGGCTTAGAGTAAAATTACAGTGTATTTGATGTCATCGAAGAGTGAGTTTTGCAGTCCACACGTAGATTTTTACTCGTTTTCAAGTAAAACCGTGTGTCAGTACTGAGCATTATAGTGAAGCGCAGTGGACAGCATCCTTTACTGTCAAACTATTATCGATATTATTCTCATTTTGAATTAGACTGCCGCCGTGGTCCAGTGGATAGCGTATGCGAATACTAATCGGAGGTTCGATTCCCGGGTCGGGCAAGTGTTACTGGGTAAAAAATAATAATATTGAATTAATTCAAAATCATTCTCACTTATTGGTTGTTTGAGTGTGAACGTTGTTTTGATTTTGGACATTATTTAAAATGAGAACAAAATGTCGAAAAAAGCCTTTAGTCGAAATTAAGAAAGGCGCAAACTCCAAGACAGTAATTTCAGCCACTTCCGAGCAACTCAGGAAAATAAATGGTTTAATATTTTCAACCATAAATTCCAAAGCCGTCTGCATTATAATTTATTATTCAAAAAGTTTAATTTTATTGGCTTGATTAAGTTGACATTTAATTTGATTTATCGTTTTATGTCTTAATTTTGATGAGCATCTTTGTATTAAAAATTTAATATCGTGATAACCTTTGAGTTAAAAAGCTTTACAAACGATGATAGAATGCCGGAACTATAATGGGAAGTATCGTCAAAATAGGTTAGATTCTGATAATGTTTTTAAAGATAACTGTTGCACCGAGTTAAACCTTCAATGATCGCATAAAAAGCACTTCGTCTCGAAAAAAATATTTGTTTTACGATTTGAATCATCATCATCAGAACTGTATACATTCCTTTGCTGAGCATCAGCGTTCTTTTACTATCAGAAGAGTTAGGCCATAGTCCACCACGTTGGCCATGGGTGCGTAGACTTCACATGTCTCTCGAGAACATTATGGAGAACTTTCAGATATAGACATTTCCTCACAATGATTTCCTTCACCGAAAGTGATATAAATGATTTAATCCACACATAACATCTAAAAGACATTGCCGTGTTTCGCAAATATTATTAACTATGCAAATCATTCTAAAAAAGATGAAGTGTGGATTTCGTCAAACCCTCGCAATTTACCTTTGCCGAAACTGATAATGATTTTGTTTGGGGACGGTACTGCAGTTTCTGTTATTCATTGCATTCTCGTGTATTGCTGTTCTTTTTTTTCTACCTTTTTGCTTTCTTTTCTTTTCTAGGTATCGTGCGCAAAATAAACCCATTATTTCTTTCACTTTTGAACACATGTAGCTGGGTCACCTCCCATGTATGCGTAAAAAGATCCGTCTCGTTTACAACAGGTTTGGATCTAAAACTTGTGTTTGCTTGTACGTATTTTCACTAGTTGCAACGACAAAGAAAAAGTGGCACAAACGCACTGACCAAAGCATAGCCTAGTTCAACAGACCATGACAAAAGCTTTGTGATTCTATAATTCACAATTAAACTAAACTTAGAGTAACACATGATAAACACGGACTATAGGTAGTAGAGCCTTGCTGATTTCAGCATGAATGGGCCGGCTCGACCGGGAAAGTACTACCCTCTCACAGAAAATCGACGTAAAGTACAGTACAGTACCTAAACTGTTGCGTTTCGTTCGGTGAGTGAGAGTGCCGGAGGCCCTATCCCCTATTCCTTCTCCCTCATCCCACTCCTTATCCTATCCCTTTTCCCAACCCCAAGGGGCGGCAACGCACTTGTGACTCCTGTGGTGTTGCTTGTTTCCATGGGTGGCGGTAATTGCTTAGCATCAGGCGATCCGTCTGCTCGTTTGCCGCCTTATACGATAAAAAAATAAAAAATAAAAGGTTATAGATTTTGTGTTTAATTTTGGAAGAAGGTAAGTAGTTACCTATATTTTCTGATACGTTTGTTAGGAACAGAAAGGTTTTTAAAAATGTATCTTTGGTCTACGTATGATTAATTGCAAACGCAGAGTAAAATCCCATTACTACTTAACCGATACGGCTGTTGGTCTGGTCTGGCTGGTTGTCTGATTAGGTACGGCAGTCTTCAGAAAGGTGGAGTGATGATTTACGCAAACTGGCTAGCAGCGACTGGGCTCGAAGAGACGAAAATAGAGCTCAGAAGCGTGCCATTGAAGAGGCCTTTACTGAGTATTGAACTACAAGAGGCTGATGATGACGATAATGATGATGCTAGGACTAAACTTCAAAACGCAAAGATAAGTAAAAGATTCCCTTGCTCTCTTTAAAACGTAGTAGTAGTGAAGTGTGTAGGAGATAAAGTGTTACGTATCATACATGTACGACTTGGATTCGCTTGAAAGAACAAAATATAATAGAAATGAATAAGAGTATTGTTATTATATCTGTGAACAACTTTTTACCCTTCCCAAGAGCCGACATGACACCTGTCGTTACTTACTTGCATTATACATGCGAATTTTTACTTCAACCGGAATCAACTTGTTTCAACTTTACTTTTTTTCGGTAAAGGAATGTTGTAGCTTAATCCGCTATATAATATTACAAGCAAAGGTCTTTCACTTTAATTATATCAGTTTATATTATATTTGTTTACTTATTTACTTGTATAAGGCTTAAAGTAAGTGCATGGCGTGATTATAAAATGTTTCAAGTTTAAAATATTGACATTGAAAAAGGAACGGCAAGTGTAGACCTATCTTAGGTCTAATAGATTTTGATCATGATCATCTTAGCATTTCCCCGGATGCGATCTATGAACCCGGGTTGCTAGTTATGATCCTTCAGCTTCTACGTTATTTTTCTTTTTAATACTTCTATTTCTTCTTTTCTAAATTTCATTGTTTGATATTTCATTACCAAACTCTTGAACACAAAACAGTAACTAAAACGACTTACACACGAATATTAAATTCCAAACTAGGCAGAGCTATCAACTATGGTTAACAAATACAATTGATAAACATGTTTAAAATTTTCACTCAGACACAGAAGAAGAAATACCTAGGAGAAGAAATACCTACCTAGGTACCTATTTCTTCTTCTTCTAATTGTGCTCATTACATAAAGTCATCATTGGCTGCTGTGCCAACAGGAATGTCGAAACTGAAACGTAGGTATACTGTATTTTGCTAGCAAATTTTTAGGTCTCAATTTTCATCAAATATTTATAGACTCTTTAACACTTACAATAATCTTCAGCCCTTTGCTCTTTCTGAGTTTAGGATCGGAGCCTTCACAATTAACTTTTCTATCAATATTTCACAAAGTAAGTAGGTATTTAAATATACTTACAAATACTTTTAAATACCAATTCACAATTTTTTACAGTAGCCTCGAAAACTGGCTGAGAAAATTTCAATCTGTACGGAATTAAATGACATTTATTAAAAAACAAATAAAACAAAAAGAACTAGTTGCAAAACAAGAAACTTGGTGCTCAAATGAGAGACAGTGTCAGCTGCTGTTGTATAAGTAAAAGTCAGTAAAGCAAACTGGTTATTGTCAGATCTTTGGCTCTAAAATTTACTCAACCACACAAACGCAATGGCTAAAACATCTCTAGCATGCAGAAATAATACACGCACTAGGTAGTTATAGGCAGTTCGAAAGAGACTTTGGCCAGCAGTTGGAGAAGACAAAAAGGGGTAATAAAGGAATATGTTGGTGATTTGGTGACCAAACGATGGTTCAATCAACCATGTCCAATGTTTGACCAAATCTGTACGAATAATGCATTTATTTAATAACTTGTCTGTTCTTAACGCCACAATTATTGAATCACTGTTTATATTTATTTTCCTTGTTATAGTCCTATATTTAGGTATTTACAGTATCCAATATGTACGCCTCGCTGTATTTTTTAAAGTAATCTTGGACGTCAGTAGTAAAGTCGCTGGGTACGGTACTAAGACCGGATCGTGCGACTTACTTTAAAAGTGCCCTATACGTCTAGACTAGAGCTTATTACGACAGCACGAATGCGACTGAAAAGTCGTAAGAAAACCAGCTATTTGAAAACTACAATACAGTATTGGAGCTTTGAACAGGATCTTTTTCTTTATCACTGTAAGAAGATTGAATAAAAAGTCAAAAATAAAACAAAATTAAAATTAACTTAAAAGGTGTATTCGCTAAATTAATTGCATATTAAATGAGTGGAAATAATAAAAGTAAATAAAATGAACTGAATTAAGTACTTACCGAAAACTTATTCCTTTATTTCAAGCTAGAACAGACACAGCACAAACTTTAAACACATAAGAACCATTTAGATTCTTGTCAATGCAATGTAAACTTTCTACTTGCGAGACGAGTATAAAAACCACTGTTACACTTATAAATCAATCCGAAACAACTATTTAACATGAAAATGTATTAAAAACACACTTGTTTTATATTATTTTATGTATATTTTCTTTGAAATGTCGGACGTAAAAGTTTTTTTGTGCAACGCCGCGAGGTGCGTGCGTTCAACGCCGAGACAAGTTAGCATCTGGCAAATAGCAATTCGTCTGACCTTCGTTTAATCACTGTAAGCGACGCGAAGTTGGCCGCAGACCGGTTGGCTTTAGGCAAAAGTTGTACTTTTTTCTTTTTTTCCTTCAGCTTGCATTTTTTGTTTCGTAACAAGTTCTTTGAGGGGTTCGTCAGTTTTTTGGCGGTAGAAGAACTGTTTTATCATGATTTCTTGAATGTTATGTATGTATAAACTAAGTCTGTTCTGAAGTGGAAATACCTACTGAATAGCTAGCTACGATTATGCTTGCTTGAAGCTTATTTTTGAGCCCGTTTGTGATGCTTTTCGCCATTTTCAAATTCAAAAGGCTTCATGCATAATAATAATTTTTATTCAAGTTTTTGAAAATAGATTCATGTAGAAACACCACTTTTACTATCTTATAATAGGAGGTACCTACTTATGTTTTGTTGATTATGGTGATGATTTGTGACAACAGCCATTTTCCCTTTCTTTTTCAATATGATTCATATCATAATACTTACGATACTGACGTATTGTAACTTCCACACGCACTTCCGCGGTTATTAAAAGGTGAATAACCCAGCGAAAAAAATCACTACGCTGTTAGTACAGATGACAAATATCGTTGAACCTTTGTTGATACTTGGGACCTTCTTAAGTGGCTTTGGAAAACCCTACTTATAACGGACTACAAGACAAAGTGTTTATAAAGGAATATTTTTACCTTCTACTTTGTTTGAGAAGACAGTCAGTAATTTGCAACATCCAAGAGCCTTAAGAAAGCTTCCAGTGAAACGGCATCATTTTAAATACTTCTTCTTCTTTCAGCCGTTGTCGACTACTTTTGTAGCATAAACTCCTTCAACCTCTCCATTCCTGTCTTATTTGGATCTACTTTACCATGTTAGATACTGATCAAAAGCTAGAGCCTGAACCAGCTGCTAAAGGGAATTACCACCATGTTTTAGTATGTAGGTCGAACCTCCATCGAGAGAAGCACATACTTTTTAACAACACTCTGAATTGAACTCAAGTAAGTGTTTTATATAATTAAGTGATAATACCGCTTGCTAAACGGTGAAGGAAAACATCGTGAGGAAACCTGCATGTCTGAGAGTTCTCCAAAATGTTCTCGAAAGACATGTGAAGTCTGCCAACCCGCACTTGGCCAGCGTGGTGGACTATGGCCTTATCATTCTCTTAGTGAGAGGAGCCCCGTGCCCAGCAGTGGGACAGTATAGGGCTAATGATGATGATAGTGATTTATATGGAGACTTGCTATTAGGCTTTACCACAGTGATATCAAAAAGGGCCCCTATGTTTATTTACCATTATCAGCCCGTCTCAGTTCACTGCTGGACATAGATTCACCGATGGCACACCACTGAGATCGATTTTTGGCACAGACAATAATTACAGGTATTAATGCATAGTCAGGCCCATTTAAATAATAATTTTAGCTGGCATTTACTTCGTCAAATATTTAATTATTTTAGTAAACGCAAGAATGTCGAATAATTTACGAAGCATATCAATAATTAAAAATCACGTGTCACTCGTCGTTCAAAGCTAATCTCCAAAACTGTTTTTGTGAAAGTGTTGTTTCTGGCCTGATAAAGGATCATTCGAGTTTAGGAGATTAAGGCAGGGATAGCCCAGTGAAGAAAACAAACGACTGCCGTGCAGAGGCTATCCGGTTCGAATCCTTTTCGAAGTTATGTGCGTATTAAACTATTGATTTTATCGCATGGCCTGTGCCATGGAGAGCACGTTAAATTGTCGGCCCGGGCTGTAACAAAGATCTTCGATAATCTTTTCGGGGTGTCAGTGCCCTCAAATAAACTGATACTGGTCTAAGCCATGGAACATCGCTATCCCTTTGGGTTGCGGAGACCAGACGGCAGTCGTTCTGTGGAAAATTCCAGCCAGATATGACAGAATACCACTGTCATATCTGGTTGGACTGGTAAGCGGACCTTGGGCACCGAGGCGTTAATCTTGGATTCAACCGGAATAACGTTAGGGCGATTTATGAAGGGTTCATTCGAGTTGCTATTTTGACAAGTTTGCTATTTGAGTTCAATTTCACATTAGTATTACAAATGAGAAAAATTGCACTGTCTGTACGAAAAAACATTCGTAATCCCTCATAAAACGACGAAACCAGTTACAACTCAACTGTTAGTAAAGAGCAACTATTCCATACAATATAGATGAATTCTAAATTATATATACCTTAGCCCAAATAAAGAAGGTGGAGAATACAGTAGGTAGTGCCTTGTTGATTTCAACATAAATGGCTCGACGGGTGCAGCACTAGCCTCTCATAGAAAATCGCTGTAAAGTAACAGTACCTATAATACTTTTGCCTTTCGTTCTATGAGTGTAAGGGCTGGAGGCCCCAGTACCTATTCCTTCTCCTTCATCCCACTCTTCCTCTTATCCCAACCCAAAGGGCGGCAACGCACTTTTGACGCCTCTGGTGTTGCTAGTGTCCATGGGCAGCGGTAATCGCTTTCCAACAGGCGATACGACTGCTCATTTGCCATAAAATAAAAAAAATAATTAAAGGAAGATGTGACACGTCTTTGACATTGTCAAAGGGTTCGTTAAAACAACCTGATATACGTTGCCATTACAAAAAAACCGGCCAAGTGCGTGTCGGTCCACGCGCAATGTAGGGTTCCGTAGTTGCCCATAGTGACTTGCTGCAAAGGGTATTAATGTACAACAAATCCGACTGTTTATTTTGCTGAAAAAATAGTTTTAATAACACTATTTTAAGAACCTAAGTTTTGTTTAGAAAAATACGAGGTATGTATCCAGTTATGTATTGTAAACATAAAATGTGGTTTCCAAGATAGACTACTACTATACATACGTAGTACCGTAGTACATTACATACCAAAGTACGTATATCTTTAAGATTAAGCCAGCGCGCCCAATGTAAACTCACAGAAATAGGTATTTATAAGTTAACCGACGATTACTCGTAAACTATTGATATCTACTTAGCCGTGATAGTTTTCCTTTTAAATTCGTTATATGTACTACATTTGTGATTTTTTTCACCTCTTCCAAATTAATAGTTTAGCCGGCAGAGGGGGGGACACTTGAGTCTAACAATTTTTTTCACTTCAAAGCTTGATATTTGACAAACTAATCACTTGATCGAAAAATGATTTGAGCAAACTAATAATATTTTTTTAAAACCTATCCAATGATACCCCACATGATGGGGTACTCAACCAAAAAAAAATTCAACCCCACTATATATTTAGGGGAGATACCCTTAAAAAAAATATTTTCCTAAATTTTATTCTACAGTTTTGTTGCAATATCTTATGTCTATATTCATGTCAAATATCAGCTTTCTAGCACCAGGCGTCTTTGAGCTAGGCTGCGGACGGACAGACGGACGGACATGACGAAACTATAAGGGTTCCTTGTGGACTACGGAACCCTAGAAAGGGGTAACTGTCTTATAATTCAGTTAAAAGCAACTGGTTCGGTACTGGATTACGATTTAAAGTTTAAAACAATTACTTGTCGACACCAGGATGTGAAATACTATAGTCATAAGAAACATGTTTAATAAAGATGCGAGGATCGGACATTTTCTTATTTTAATTCAATTATTTATTTCCACTGTAGTCACGATCGTGAGCAAAAGGGTAAAAAATGTTGTCTAAATTATGTTATTAGCTATTATGAATGAATTGGTTTTATTTTGCTAGCTGACTCATAGGACCCTTTATTTCATCACATACATACATATATATACTCACACCGTTTTCCCTTCGGGGTAGGCAGAGACCACAGAACGCTACTTGTTCCTATCCTTACAAACCTCACGCGCTTCCTCTACACTCATTACTCTTTTCATACATGCTCGCCGATTTCGGATCAGTCATCACATCATCATCATCATCAGCCTTTAACAGTCCACTGCTGGACTAGGCCTTGGAATATAGCCATAGCCAAGCAGAAGTGGCAGTGGGCAGGGCACATAGCTCGAAGAACCGATGGCCGTTGGGGCAGAATGGTTCTGGAGTGGCGGCCACGTACCGGACGACGCAGCAGAGGTACGCCCCCCGCAAGATGGACCGACGACCTCGTCAAGATCGCGGGAGGCGGTTGGATGCGGGCGGCTCAAGACCGGTCTGTATGGAGAACCTTGGGGGAGGCCTATGTCCAGCAGTGGACGTCGTTTGGCTGATATGATGAAGAGGTTTTGGCCTACTGTACCACGCTGGCCAGACGGGTTGGTAAAATATGAATAGGTGATCTTGAAAGTAAAAATGGAGAAATGGTAGTTTCGCTATGCCTTGTTCAGCGTAACTTTTAAATATCAATGAGACACTTTATCAGTAAAGATTTATATATACTGTCACCTTTCCACTATAAGAAAAGCTAAGCCATAGACCTACCCACCTTTTCTTTTGCATCGCGCTGCAAAACTAAACTTCCTGATCGCCCTCAGTCACTGAGAGTTGAATTCTGCGTTGGTAGAGGACCCAGTATTATATGAAGAAGGGTACACATGGACAGACAATGAGTGCCACATTTTGATGGTTCGTGCGAGACGATATCTGTTCTTCTTTCTTGAGTTTATCAGTTATCTGATTATCAAAATCAAGATTCTACTTAGGATGGCATTAGATCATCGGGTGTGGATTGTGCCACTTGATTGTAGTTTGGGCTCAGTGGTACTATCTCAGTCAGGATAAGTCATTGTATGTATATAATGATAATATTACGTGGGACCTAAAATTCATGGCGAAATGTGGGTGTATTACACCTTTGTCTACCCCTGCGGGGATACAGGCGTGAGTCTATAAAAATTATGATATCTACTAGTTTTGCTCGCTGACTCAATACACCTTCGAAGAAGTCATATTTAAACATTTTTGAACGGTAGAGCCTTTTCGTTATGATTTGGTCATCTTATCTTTGGTTGGTAGGACGCTATAACGTACTGCTCGAATGACACTTCTCGCTATGAGAAGGACTAGTCTAGGCCTCAAATAGTTTTTTCACATTGGCAAATTAATATGTCCTTTACTGTAAAAAGTAAATCTGTGCGCGCCGTAGGTTTCGAACACGAAACACTTTTGGCCCTGACTATTAGTCTCTGCACCAGTCCATTGGCGTTCCAAGATGAATTATTATTCATAATGATTTCATAACATACTGTTATGCTAAAATTAAACACGATTAAGTAAATATTTATTATTTTTGTTAATTTTATCACTGCTTGAAGTTATTATGGTTTATTATTTTTATAATATAGAATATTATGTGTAAATATCATTATGCCAGTGTAAATAATTACAGTTTATATTATGCTTTTCATTAGTCAACCTAAATAAACACGTCTACGTCTAAACACGTCTACCATATACTCTGTTTAAAAAATGTTAGATATAACCTGGACAAAAGAGATGGCTAATATGCTGCTGATAATATTGAATCAAATGAAATGAAATGAAATTGTTTCTTATTTGCAACTCCAATGCAGTAGATACAACAGTATAGTGAGAAATGGACTATAGAAAAACAGTTTTTGGATCGCAAATAAGGTACCTGCGTCAGTATAAGTTGCAGAATCAGGTGAGACTGCAACACTGATCTTCCCGCAGGACCTACTTACTTACATACATATTATAATCTCTTAAAACTAGTTATAATTAATATAAATAGTACATACACTATGAATTAATATATAAATATCAAATAAATATACATACATAGATTAAATAATCATAATAAAAACAATATAGAATATAAATTTCTTATTATAAATAGATAACTTTTTATGCGTTTCCGAACGCTTTACAATCACGTCTTGTCACACTTGACATGCACTTGACAGATGGTGTGTTCGGTCGGCCATTGCTCAAAGTTGTAATTGTTATCATTGTGCCAATAAAACAAATAATTAATACTAGACTACTACTATTAATCAAACAAAGTTTTTTTTTACTTTTTCTCAGCCTTTGTGTTTGTATTAACTTATACATTTTGTTTTATGTAAGGCTCCCTCTGGTGTCGCAATTGTCAGGCCACCCGAAGACCTCCAACATGCCTTAATGATTCTTTCCTGAGACCTGAACCGATAGTTTTATGTACCGTCAGAAACGCTGTAGCGTTCTGATTTAAATGCCACGCGGTCACCAATACAAGTGGTGATCTGTGCAAGCGTTGCTTAACTTTGACGACATATTACGAACAGCAAGCCAAAAGCTTTGAATTTCTGAACTTTGGAAGAGCTGACACAATTTTTGACAGAATATAATAGAATCTTCTGTCCTGCTTGGGACCTTTATTCTATGAGAGCAACGAGCAGAAAATTCCATTCGATTTTATATTTAGTTCTGATTTTTTCACACCCATTTTAATCCTTATACCACCGAAAGCTTAAACAAACTAAATCAGACCAACTGTAAAAAATTCCTCCAACTTTAGCAGGCAAACGCAAAATGTAAAAAAAGAATGTTAAAAAATCAACCGCCTTCCGCGAAATATTTCTAAACGAATCGAGTTTGGTTTGAACAGCAATTTATATATTTATTTGGAATCAATATGAGAAAGGCAGTGAGAGATTTAGTATGCAGCCTTTTCTTAACAAGAATTTGCTCCTGGGTTTCCTTGATAAAGCGTAGTATTAAAATATTGTTTATTTTAAACCAGCCCTTTATGTGGCTTGAAAAGTAAGGACGCTGTTTGTGAGTTTTTATAAAACGTGAGTTCAAAAGTAAAGAAATTATTTGTACTACAAAATAACAAAATTAAATTGTACACCAATTTGTTTTCTGGTTCTAGAAAACAGGACCAAAATAAGGACAAACTATCAACACCTATTTAAAAATAATTGTTGCTGACTTTTGAAAAGTAAGTTAGTCCAATGTGTGCCTATCCTAAGGAGGTATTCTTCACTATCTCCTTGCTACGCACCCCTATTGTTCACATAGGGGTCCCCCATCTATGTGTTAATTCCATCAAAGTTGGATCGGCGGTTTAGTCGAGGTTAAGAATCATAAAAAAATACATAACTTCACGCTTTTATCCACAGAGGAGTACGCAGAGGTGTATTACACACCCACACTGTGTTGGTTCTTGTTTTTCGGTCTAAATGTAATAGGAGGCGAGCGAGAAAATAACGTTAGCACGTACGCAGCAGACAGACAGGTAGTTTCGCGTTTATAATATAAGTCTATATAAATTACCCGAAGAACAAATGTTATTAAT
The DNA here is from genome assembly GCA_944739405.2 of Euclidia mi. Classification (NCBI taxonomy): domain Eukaryota; kingdom Metazoa; phylum Arthropoda; class Insecta; order Lepidoptera; family Erebidae; genus Euclidia; species Euclidia mi. Next base: position 63,701,021 of record OX123192.2, read on the forward strand.
GTTTGTTAAACGTAATAATGTGTACGATGATAATTTAAACGGTATAAAAGGTTTTGTGCTGGGAACGAACCGGTTTCTTGGCATGCACAGTGACATATGGTTTCCGGACGAAACTGGCCAACTGTTTCTAAATCACTGAACTTAGAAAGAATAAGATTTTTATCTTTTGTCTAAAACTATCTGTCTCGTGGATTAGGCGAATACTTATTAAAACAATTGATATAAAAATCAGAGTTGGTTGGAAAATGTTGTTTTGTTTTGAAGTGCCAAGGATCCCATGCCTATGACTACATGATGATGATAATGATACATGGTAGATGTGAGAACAGGGCAAAAGTATACCTCATACCGCAAAAAAAAATGCATTGTGTTAGAACAACGTTTGCCAGTTCAGCTAGTAAATATAAAAATATATAAACCGCCATATTTGTAACGGTAAAAAACGTCCATTCCCATAAGAACAGTTCAAAATTCAAAATCAAACAACGAATATAAAATCAAAATAAAACCATAAGATAAGAAGAAATTATAAAACGAAAACTAAAGTCAAGTCAAAATTTAAAATAAGAACAGGAAAGTGATTAGGGATCTCACATATCATGCTATCAAAACTACAACGTTTAATCTTTTATAAAAAGAAAAAAGAAAACTTTAAGTCCAATAAATAAGAGAAAGAAAAAGATTCAATAATATAAATCTTAGTCCATTTGACAAAGCGAAAGTAATGTCTTTTGAAAAAGTTTGTATTCAATGACCGCGAAATTAAATTAATTGGTATAGTCGAGTGAGTTTGTGCAAAAGTTTGAAGTAATGATTTCGAAACCCTTGTATTGTTGTGGGTTTCTTGTTCTCCAGTAGAAAATTATTCAAAACATGTTTTTATTAATCTCTCAGTAGAAAAACAATTACACTGGACTGAGTTTGCTACCAAATTGCCACGAAATTGAGACGTTTAGTTATTCATGTCATTCACAATCTATGTTTTAAATCCTCTTTCTTTTACTATTCATCATAGATTAGAACATTTTAACACCATGCTTTTCATGGTGTTGCCAATCCTAAGAAAAGCTAATCTTAACAAGGCACTGACACAAAATGTAATAAACTAATAACAAATAATTATTTAATTGATTTATTTGCATAAAACACTTTACAGGCATTTCAAACCCTGACTCCAGAGGTAGGTACAATAAGCCTGTGAAAAAATAAAAGGTCAAGTGTAAGTAAATTACAAACCGTACTGCTACAAGGTATAATTAATAAAATAGTCAATAAAAAATTGTTAAGAAACCGACTTCCAATTTCGTTACTAAAACTTGGACGAGACCAAACCGGAAATATATCCTTCAAAAATCGGTTGGTAAGTAACGGAGTCCTAAGGTAATGGACATAAGAAAAACAATCAAATTCGGTTGAAAAAAGTGCCACCGATACAATCCAACCATAGCCATAAACCTTCGCAAATCTTATATAATAGAACTGACCTACACAGTACAACAAATGAGCATACCTACAGCTACACCTTTGCTTATTCCCGAGGACGCGTGACCTAACACTCCGACCGTTAGAAGAAAACCTTATTAATACGATAGTCATCTACCGCAGCTGACCTATGGGTCAAGAATGCCCATACGAGGTCCATTTAGCTTGTATACAACAATCGTCTTAATAATACTCGAATGTCTAGACTTAAGAGGATACTTTTACTGTATTTGTTTGAAGGTAGCGATAGCATAGTGTAGACTTTAATGGTGCTTATAATACTTACCTACTTAGCTGATTATCTGTTATACTAGATGAGCCCGCAGTTACACCCGCGGTATTTATGGCTACTACTCTGCTCCCATGGCTCATAGCGTGATGTTATATAGCCTATAGCCTTCCTCGATAAATGGGCTATCTAACTATATAAGAATTTTTCAAATCGGTCCCGTAGTTCCTGAGAATAGCGCGTTCAACCAAACAAAATCTTCAGCTTTATATATTAGTATAAGATTTACACATCTTTGAACGGTAGAGCCTTTTCGTTATAATTTGGTCGGCTGAGCTTTAGTACGACGATATAGTCATATCCGTACTGCTTGCATGACACTTTTCGCTACGAGAAGGACTACGTCTCATATTGCTTTTTTAGGGTACCGTGCCTAAAAGGTAAAAAACGGAACCCTATTACTAAGCCTCCGCTGTCTGTCTGTCTGTCTGTCTGTCCGTCTGTCCTAGTGTTGCCCAAATTCAGTCTTGGTCTTGCAGTCTTGGTCTTGTTCTTGCGTTTTTGCAAGACCAAGACCAAGAACAAGACCGCGTATTTTTAGCAAGACCAAGACCAAGACTGATCGTGCAAGACTTGAGCAAGAACAAGACTAAGCCTGCAAGACTCTTGCGTCTTGCAGCTAGGACTTAGCGCTATTTCACGGAGTAGTTAGGTGTAACAGTTCGGTGTATAGGTACGCTTAGGAATTCTATGAGACGCAAAAAACTGTATCAAAGAATATGAAAAACTGGACCTATGCGCATTACGACTAATAGGTACCATAAACATACCTACATAGCGAATAAAAAAATATCCATTAAAATCAAACTGAGTGCATGCATAGTTATGTTTTAACCATCGGCACTTTGATAATCCGGCATCAAAGGTTTTGTACTTACTTCTCAAAGAAATTTGCCGCTTTTCGGAAGTACATGGTTATGATACACGCGCCGGCGGCTTCTTTTGAAATCATATACAACAATCGTTGCCGCCGCGCCGAAATCACAACATTTGACACTATTTGATTGCCGCCACAGGGCGTAGGTAGACTCATGCAAAATAATTTCGAATTTTAAGAGTACCTACAGGTGTTGCAAAGAATAAATAAGTTTCAGAGTGCTTAGAATGAAAATGAATACATTATACTGATCACGCAAGCAGTATTATGATTAGGATAAAATGGTAAGGATAGGTAGTAGATGTCATAATAATTTATTCTAGTAAGTATACAGGGTGTCCGAGTTAGGCCCAACAATATTTAAAGGTGTTTATCTATATCAAGTTTGGAATCGTATGCGTAAATGTTAATAATGAAAGCGAAACTTTTTTTTCCATACAAAACTAAAAAAAAATATTTTTTTGTGTTTTTTTCGACAACCCTAACAACTCTATAGTCGTGGTTGTGGCACGCACACACGTATACTATCACCCGTCATCCCCGCTCCTCCACGCCACCCGCGCCACGTTCAGCGCACGTGCACCTACTTAAAAAAAACTTTCTGTAAGTTATGCAATTAATCGCATGATGTAATAACTTGCATAGGTACACATTTTAACTAGTTTAATTATTATCATCATCCTAACCTTATCTGTGGTCTAATTAGTATCTAACTAAACCTAACTGGATAACCTACCTGCCTATGATTAGGTACAATTATTGATGAATAGGAAAATAAATTGCGATTATTTTAAATCGAAATGTAACAGGTGCCTAGATAGAACCTGACACATTACAAGTAATTCGCTTATCTTAATTCTAATCTAAAAATTTAATTATCTGAATTAAAATACAATACTAAATTTATTTACCTATCATATCACCAAATAATGTCAAGGTGCATTGCTTACCTTAGGGTACCTAAACCGAGGGAGTGAGAGTGATTAAAAATACCATTACTAATTTAAATAGTAATAGACTGATAGGTAATTGCAAGACTTGCAAGACTCTTGCTGCAAGACCAAGACCAAGACCAAGACTGGGAGCGCAATACCAAGACCAAGACCAAGACCAGGTGTATTGGCGCAAGACCAAGACCAAGACTGGCTAAGTCTCGTCTTGTTCTTGCATTTGGGCAACACTAGTCTGTCCGTCTGTCCGTCTGTCTGTCACCAGGCTGTATCTCATAAACCATGATAACTAGAAAGCTGAAATTTTTACAAATTATGTATTTCAGTTGCCGCTATAACAAAAAATACTAAAAATAAAAATAATGAAAATATTAAGGGGGTCACATTGGGGGTATATTAATAGGTATAGGTATACAATATATATAGGTACAATCTTCTATAACAAGCCCTAGGCATCCTATACTGCAGCACGAGTATTGCCTCACCCGGAATCGAATCTTCTTACCAATAATACCTTAATCAATGAGACACTTAATTTATGATAAGTAATTATTCACGTTTTATTACAACTTAAACCATCAAAACAGAATATCGACAGAACATAAACTTAAAATACTATCTCTGTCATACAGATTTATGTTATTGTTGATACTAAAATAAAGTAACGGCTATAATATATTATACTATTAAAACTTATCTACTTAGTTACGTACTAAACAAAAGTTTAAGGCAATGCCCTAAGGTTTCATTAGAACATCGCTTCCTCAATAAACAAGCTACTTGTCGTAAAAAGTTTCATTACAATCGAACAAGCCGTTTTCGAGATAAACGCGTCCAAACAAACAAACTCGAAAGCTTTATAATATTACTCAGTTCACATAATGAAGTACTGCATAAGAGTTCAAAAACCCTGTATAGACACAAAACCTTTCTTTAAAAGTGTAAATTTATTCAAATTTAAATAAAAAAACGACTCCTGCGCGGCCGTCCTTTACACGACACGTCGCGGGAGCGAGACAGATATACGCAGAACACACGAGAGTAAGAAAGATGGTTATATTCCTGTCGGTTGCGATAAAAACTCGTTTAACAATAGCTAAGCCATATGATGTGATGAGCAAGTGCAACGGTTTTGTAAAAAAAGTTGGTTTTTTTTTTTAATAAAAAAGAAATTGTTTTGCGGTAGGCTATTTTTAGATAATGCCAGGTTCTATTGCGGGGTAAGCAGACGTGATGGCTGGCTAGGGGACTTTTTGCAATAGTGCTAACGGTTGGAATATATATCTATTTAGCAAGTACTTATAGGTATTTCTTGTAGTCGTATGCCTGAATCCCCGAAGGGGTAGCCAGAGGGGTAATATTACACCCATATTTCGCCATGCTATAATTTTGAGGCCTCACGTAATAAGGGACGAGCCTATTAACGTTAAAGGGCACATAACCAGACTCCGTACTGCTACTGAGAATTCGGCAAACTCAGTAAAACTTTTGCCTAACTCAGGAATCGAACCAAGGACCCGATCAGCAGACGCATACTCTATCCACTGGACCACAGAGGAAGTCTTAATTTTGTACTAAATAGTGCTAATTAAGGATAATCTAATAATTATTAATATTTTCCGTGTGGTGGCGTATTAAGAATACGAAATGTCACCACCCCATATCATCCCATGGGTGTCGTAAGAGCCGACAGAGGGAGCATATTATGCAGAGAACAGAACTGTAAGAGAAGGAAAACTTGATACAAACCCTATACCAACCCGTTTGGCCAGCGTGGTATAGTAGGCCAATTCCTCCTTTCAAAGGAAAGACCTAGTCCAGTAGTGGTCTGTTAAAGGCTGATTATGAGAATAATTATTGAGTATTTGTTAAATGGAAGCAAGTGGACACACGTATGCCCAGGGAACAGATGGTTTCATACTGGTTCTATAGAAATTAAATATTTATCGGTAGCTTGTGTCTGATACCAGACTCAAAAGTCTCCACGTTTACGCTCTGCCTAAGTTTATAAGATAACTAGAGGACGCCAGCTACGCCTGCAATTTTTTAAAATTTACTCATTTTGGCCGATCCCGTGGGAATTTCGGGAAATCCCTTCTTATTGCACCCCTACGGTCCCCAAGGAACACACATGCCAAATTTCAGCTTCCTGCGCCCAATAGTTTCTGCTGTAGCGTGTCTGTCAGCCAGTCAGTAACGCAAGGATTTTATATATTAAGATATGTATAGGTAGTGTTTTATGTACTATCTATAAATATTGTCTTTTCGTTTTTATCATAATTATTATAATTATCAATATGAAGCCGTAAAATAAGGACAATACGTAAATCTGTATAAATAAAGTTCCTGCGTTACTGGCTGACAGACAACGTACAGCCAACTATTGGGCGCAACAAGCGGCAACTTGGCATGCATATGTGTATATATAGTGTTCAGAAGAACTCTTTCAACTCATCCCACCCTCTCCTTTCCTATCCCGAACAACACTTGCCGGGTTAAGGTGCCACCCTTACACGGTAGAGCAGATACCGTCACGTACGAAAATGTTTGGTACATCTTATCTTTTCCGTACCATAAAGATGTGGAACTCACTGCCAGCTCACGTGTTTCCTTCCTCCCTTGATCCTGGGTCCTCTAATCGGGGCGTGAAAAAGCATCTCTCAAGGCCGTCAAAGTGAGGGCGGCCATGTCACATTGCTTAACCAGCAATTGGGGATGGTGGCCTTTACAATAGGACTTCACGGTCAGCTTACCATCAGGCAGCGTGAAGTCAATTTGACAGGTATTTTTAATAAAAAAAATGTATATGTGTGTTCCTTGGGAACCGTAGTGGTGCACAAAAAGGGAATTTACCGAAATTTCCTCAGAATCAGAAATAAACGCCTAGATTAGAAAAAAAAAAATCGGGCAAGTGCGGGTCTGACCCGCGCACCGAGGGTTCCGTACGCATTTTACCTTATTTGAGGTTGGTGCTAATTACGCTAGTCCTCTTAGAGCGGTTTCAGATTAGCGTTTTATACGCGCGTATAAGCTCGTTTTTAGAAGCGCATGTAGGCGCGTATAGGCGCGCCTTTTGGCACACGCGCAACTCGTACGAGCGTTGACGCGCTTCTAAGCTCGTATAACTACGAGCCGTCAGAATCCATGTAGACACTGACAAGACGTCACTACCGTTTCGAGCGAACACGCCCGTATACGTGAGTTTGGTTTTTTGAAGCGCGTAATATAGCGCGCGTGTAAGCGCGTATGCTGAAACGACCGTATACGCGCAGAAAAATACGCTAATCTAAAACCGCCCTTAATCTGTATGAGCGCCCATACAACTTAGAGGACTATCTTAAATGGAGTCTACTATGTATGTATGGGGACACCCTTAAATTTTCCACTTTTTTATTTTTTGTAATTTTTCCTTTATTTGTGCTGTAAGACCCTGCTTTTGGCCAAATTTCGTGATTCTAGTTCAACGGGAACTACCATATAGGTTTTTGACAAAAACCTATAGGGTACTTACCTAGGTTGACCTAGAATTGTCAATTTTGGTCAAAACCAAGGTCTTACAGCACAAGTAAAGGAAAAATTCCAAAAATTAAAAAAAGTTGAAAATTAAGGTTAATTTTGGTACTTACAAGTTTTCGCAAAAATCTAATTTTGACCATATCTTTTTATTGGGTTGACCCTGGACCCTGATTTTCATACACCTAATAGCAACCATAGACCTCAGTATCTGGTATAAATTTCAATTTGCTAGGTCCACCCGTTCCTGAGAAAATCGGTGGTGACACACGGACAGACAGACAGACAGACAGACAGACGGACAAGAAAGTGATCTTATAAGGGTTCCTTTTTTTACCTTGAGGTACGGAACCCTAAAAATGTGCAAGCGTGGCTGTGGGCCTCTAAATGTCCGTAAAGCATAATTCGCCCAATTATTAGACGCCTAATTTATGTCCCACTGCTGGGCAAAGGCCGCCCCTTCCATCTTCCACTTGTCGCGATCAGACGCGATCTCTTGCCAATTCGCCCAAACATTTAACAAAACATGGCATCATCGGCATACAAATACATCATCCTAACGCTTTGTTGGTTGCGATGCAAGCCCTCACCTTGAAGTCCAGGTTCCGCTTAACTGCTACACCTCCTCCACTTCGCATAGTCTTCAGCATTTCTGGTGGTAAGTTTGGATTATGCATCTCATATCCGATTGGTATATGCTGGTGGTCGTAAAACGGGGCCATACTATCCGTAGGTAATACTCTACGATATGAAGGCTGTGCCCCTTCCATGTGTTATCCGTATAAAAACAGGATACTGGGGAGTCTGAAAATTCAAATCTTTGAACATAATTATTTGTTTTGTAACGGATACGGACCATCTTACCTGGTAATCAAATAAGGTTACCTAAAAAACTTCAAATCTTTTTTCAAGCATTCCTTTTTTGAATTTATGTTAATAAACGGGAAGCAAATTCATTGAATTAAAACGGAGATCTGTGGTAGCAAATATATAAAAAAATAAATCTGAATTGAGAACCCTCTCAGTTTTCGTCCCTTCTCTCTCAAATTGCGTACAAATCGTCTACACAGATAAAACCAGCACTAAACTTAGAACTATATTTATCCATGTTTTACAATAAAGCCGAAACAATATAAAACCATCCTTTATTCTACCCTTTCTCTCATTTAGTGTTAAGATAAATTTATCTGAAAACTAAAGGTTAGCACTTTCGAAATAAAAGGAACAAAGAGTTTGCAACTTCTTTACATTGTGGTCAAAGTTGCCTTAGTTAGGTTGGTGGTACACATAAAATGAATAAAAAAAAATTATGATACAGATTTTTGTGTGGGATTACAAACCTAAGCAGTATTACCATACTGCTCAGGTTTGGTATAGAAGGCAAAATTATTTTTTTGGGTAGTATTTCGAATAATATTTATAATTATTTTATTTACCTACCACAACGCCGCGACGCGTAGTTTTGACATGGGTTATATCAGTTGTGATCACGAGATGACTTATATCTTGTGGCGCCGTCTACGAAATTATAATCAAATTAGGCAGGTGTATCATATCTGCATCATAAAATAAAACGGATAAAAAATACAATAGTTGTCGTCATAAAGTGACTACTTTAACCCACTGCACTATCATCGCATTCAATGTAGTATTGCATCACATGTTTACTAATAAACAATGACTTTGTCTTATGAGATAATACGTTACACATTCTGAGTACACACATCGTAAGTGTTTACAAAACATTGTTGTCACATTGCTTCAACATTACTGTGAAACAACCAAACAAACATAATGATCTTGTGATCATCATTAGTATTCGAGAGTTTTGATTACTCAGAATCTGTCTTCTCTGCTAAAGTTTCTGCTGTCACTGTCGTTCTGATTTAATATTGTTAGAAAGAAAGAAAGAAAGAAATAAAAAGACGTTTATTTTTGTAACAGCCGAAGGACATGATATACATACAATGTGTATATACACAATCATTATCTTCGTCCTAGCGACTCTTTGACTTTCAACTTTGAGGTACGGAGCAGGAGACAATACATTTTAACGCACATAATTTACAAACGTACGTCAGTAACGTGTGCTGTAAGTTCCATTGCGAACCCTATGCATGGCAATATATTCATATACTTTTCTTGTCTCTTTAATCTATATATCAGAAGGCCAATTCTTGTAATTATATTTGTTCAATGGCCAATTCTTGTAAATACAGTTTCGATCAAATAATTAAATTGAACAAAGTGTCAAACTGAGTGTCAATTCGGATCTCTACGTACAATTAAACAAGTCGGCACTGGAAAAGTTTGAAAAAAATTCCCTTGGCTCGCTCATAGAGTCCAGTCACACTAGAAACTGGTTTTGTATACGCGTGTCAATGTAATGCAGTAAAGTAGCACTGGGAGCGACGATGTCTTGCTGAGCGATTCTCGACCTTTTGGTGGTCTAGCGGGAAATTGTTCGACTGTACGTGTCAAATTAGACGTCATGACATTCAATGTAGTAGAATATCAATATTGTGAGTAAATACAAAATCAAATCGTATTTTAGACAAAAAAAAGTGTCGTTATCTGTCAAAATATGAGAGTAGGGCTTCAGGTCTGACTCACAGCTAAGTGTTGGCTATATCAAACATTTTTTTTGTAACTCATATTATCACCTTTCAACCATATTTCCTGAATTGCATTCTTGCTTCCTGGTTTTTACCAAACCCCTTAAGAAATTGAAAGAATACACAATAGCGTACCTACCCAGTACGTCACTTACTTTATGCGCAAGCGAGTATGCAAACGGAGTTCTTAGAAACTAAAAGTAAAAGGATATATTATGACTGTACTTCAGACTGCTGGAGGTATAGACCTGCTTGCTCCTTATAATATATTTTGTAATTTGCCTTGTTACGGGTCTAAATTTTTCAGGTTTTAAAACAAATACTTGTGGCCATTTTTACCGCTCTCAAAGACGTTCCGATATTGGCACTTTCCTCTTCTATAAAATATAATCTAGTCCATAAATAATATTCATGTATCGTTTGCCTGTACACTTTTTCAAGGTTTATACGGCCACCTTACCAGTTAACATTGGGACTTATGTAATGGGTTCGATTTCCACACATATTTTCCAAGACATATCCTGCACTAGGAATAATTCCTGTGTCGCGGGAGACCCTACAAACATACAACATACGGACACAATGAACACGCAGAATCGAAACAACAATTTATGGATCACACAAAGTGTTGTCTCATTTGGGAATCGAACCCACAACACCGAACGCATTTTCAAGCGGCGAGGCGACCGCCTAAATCACACAGTGCAGTTCTCGTGCTATTACGGTTGCACCTAAGACTTGTCTTAGCCCGCTGTGCGTTAACTGTTCCTACTACAATAGTAAAAATGACATAGTTTTCACAATATTCGAGGCATGTTACACGTGAAGGGAACCATTTAGGATTTTTAATTAAAAGTTCGATATTCTTCGTATCTTGTTTAATCTTATAGGAATGTGTACAATGTTTCTAAGAAACGTCCGTGACGCAGAGGTGGCCCGACTGATATAGGCAGTCGTAAGTAAATTAAAGGTTCGCTGGGTTAATGATTTTATTGGTATATCTATATGCATTCTTTATGTCTGTTTTTTGTCGAAGAGGTAAGCAGATGTACAACTCAGCAGCTATAGCTGAGTGGAGATACTAACAAACTGCTATGCAAAGGGTATCGGGTTGGTTTATTCCGCTTTGTTCAACTGGGTGAACAAAATAGTCGTCTTGGTGTTCTCATTTCACCTTGGAATGATTTCACCTAGGATGATTTCTTCCAGGTGAATAATTCGACTTGAGCCAAGAACTTTGTTCACCTTGGAATTGATTCACAGGTGAACGAAAGGGACTTATTTATTCATCTTGTAACGTTTTGTCACCCACGTAAAGCATGCTAAAAGTTGGTCGATCCTGTCTCTCATGAAGATCTTTGACAATCGGCATGAGAGTCACCACCTTCAAATAAACTGATACTGGTCTAAGCCATGGAATAATCGCTATGTTTCTGGGTTGTAGAGGTTAGAGGGCAGTTGCAAGCTATAATATTCTGTAAAATCTGGAGCAATGGACCGTAAGCCTCAATATTCAAATGTTGGGTGCAACCGGGAAACGCTATCTTCTCCAAGAGTAAAACTGCTATAACACACATTCGTTAACTGATTATTTTAAAAATCTTCTCCGCTCTATAAATAAGTCCCGTATTGTTAGCAATCCTTAGTATAATAGTCCTTAGGGACATTACCAAAATTTAATCAGTTATGGCATAAAAAAATTACTCTAGCAATTATATAGTACAGCCTCCGCCTAGTTTGAAAGCAGAGAACCGTGTGTAGATTTATTTATTTATTTTATTTATAGACTCACGCCTGTAATCCCCGAAGGGGTGGGCAGAGGTGTTATATTACACCCACATTTCGCCTTGAATTTTTAGGTCCCACGTAATAGAAGACAAGCCTATTGCCGTTAGCGGGCACATCACCAGACTCCGTGCTGCTACCGAGAATTTGGAAAAACCCAGTAACACTTCTACCCGGGACCTCCAATCAGGAGTCGCATACGCTATCCACTGGACCACGGAGGCAGTCTACAGAATTTTATATATACAGAAGATATGGTAAAAAGCTTTAAGTCCCTGTCAGCTATTACCATTAAGTGTGTCTATGTGTTAAGTTAGCGTTATCTATAGGTGGCTAATTAGTAGCGAGGGTCAGTGTTTACCGAGCAAGCCTTTATTTTTTACTTTACCTTTTGTTTTTGAAGAAAGTGAGCATTGCTTCGCGGTAATGCAACTGGCTGTAAGTTTGTTTTAAAGATGTTTGGAATGTATGAAAGATATTATACTACATACTTTAAACAAATTCATGAAAGGCAGTGGCGCCACGGAATAAATTTTAATGAACCAATAATATAGGTTATACATCAGATTAACTCGTTTGTAAAAGATTGTCTATTAAACCATTGGCTGAAAACAAACACCGATGCTATTCTGATTTACGTACAAGCTACGTTGCTGCAAACTTACGTCAAATCGTCAAAATCGAAATCCGTTAAATAGTTTTTACGTGAAAGAGATCATCATCATCATCTCCCTAGCGTTATCCCGGTTGCATCCAAGAGTTTCACGCCTTGGATCCCGAGGTCCGCTTACTAGTCTAACCAGATATGACAGAATGTCAACTTTTCCACAGAGCGACTGCGTCTGACCTCCGCAATCCAAAGGGACAGCGATATTCTATAGTTTAGACCAGTATAAGTTTATTTGAGGGTACTGACTCACCGTATTGACTGTCAAAGATCTTCATGACAGCCGGAACCAACGGTTGAACATGCTCTCCGAGGCACGGGGCAAGCGATAATTAACAATTTAATACGCACTTAACTTCGAAAAGTCATTAGTGCGCGTTGTAGATTCTAACCCGATACCCTCTGCATGGCAGTCCGTTTGTATCTCCACTAGGCTATTGCTGCCTCTGTGAAAGAGATATAAACATCCATATATCTAACCATCCTCACATTCTTTCACATGATACTAGTACCTACTAAGATAATTTGCAGCATGCCTATTCAAAACTACTGTCTACCGGGCTAAATTACGGAAATGATTTGAAGAATGGTTAAGGGCCCTTTCACATAAATATTGAAATTATGAAACGCTATTGTATGAAGTAGTCCGTGTGGTGACGGATTAAGAATACAGAATGTCACCATCTCATAATATAGATATCAATATTTATCTATGCCATGGGTGTCGTAAGAGGCGACAGAGGGAGCATATTATGCAGAGAGCAGCACTGTAAGAGAAGGAAAACTTGATACAAACCCTATACCTACCAACCCGTTTGGCCAGCGTGGTATAGCAAGGCTCCTCCTTTCAAAGGAGAGGCCTAGTCCAGCAGTGGACTGTTAAAGGATGATGATGAATGAGGGTTCCGTACCTAAAAGGTAAAAAACGGAACCCTATTACTAAGCCTCCGCTGTCTGTCTGTCTGTCTGTCTGTCTGTCCGTCTGTCCGTCTGTCCGTCTGTCCGTCTGTCTGTCACCAGGCTGTATCTCATAAACCATGATAGCTAGAAAGCTGAAATTTTCACGAATTATGTATTTCGGTTGCCGCTATAACAACAAATACTAAAAATAAAATATTAAGGGGGGGCCCCATACAAAAAACGTGTTATTTTTTTGTATTTTTTGCTCAAAATTACTAACTGTAACAGGTAGACGCTTTAAATTTTCACAGAATATGTAGTTGTATATTACCTTTCAAAATAAATAATTAAATTTAAAAAAAGTAAATAATAAAGGGGGCTCCCATACAACAAACGTAATTTTTAAGCAATTTGTTACTCGATCTTAATAAACAGGTAGAAACTTATAAAGTATTTAAGTATACATACAACGAACGTGATTTTCTTTTATAGATGATGGTACGGAACCCTTCGTGCGCGAGTCCGACTCGCACTTGCCCAAATTTTTTAAAGCGCATGTAGGCGCGTATAGGCGCGACTTTTTGCACACGCGCAACTCGTATGAGCGTTGACGCGCTTCTAAGCTCGTATAAGCGCTATACTGACACGATATCACTGCCGTTTCGAGCGAACACGCCTAATATTTATTTACGCGAGTCCTGTTTTTTGCAGCGCGCGCGTGTAAGCGCGTTTGCTGAAACGACCGTATACGCGCAGAAAAATACGCTAATCTGAAACCGCCCCCACCGAAATTCCCATGATATCGTAAAGAAACAGACGGTTAATTTAATGGGGTTAAAAAGTGCGGGCGCAACTGCGGGTATCCTCTAGTTAATATAATTATGTAAAACAACAATGTACCAGATGGTATCAATGTAAAAGTGTTACTGGGTTTTTTCCGAATTCTCAGTAGCAGCGCGGAGTCTGTTAAAGTGCCCGGTAACGGCAATAGGCTAGCTCCCTATAAAGTGGGACCTACAAATTCTTAACATGGCGAAATGTGGGTGTAATATTACACCTCTGCCTACCCCTTCGGGAATACAGACGTGAGTCTATAAATAAATAAAAACAATGTATCATCTACTTATTGTCCAAAACACACATAAATCGCCACCTTACCCTAATGACATCACAATACCAGAAGGTTTGTCAAAGTTACACATTATGACGTCAGAGCGCACCTCGCTTTATAGGCCAGTTAACCGCGCCTGGCCCATTAACGTGACATAATTATATAAATATTGGCCAGGTCAAGCTAGGCGCAGCTTTGACTGGGCAAAGTTCACGCGTAATTAGATGGGACACTTTATTTTGCATGGTAGAATCTATAACGTTACTTTAGGTCTAGTGCAAACTGCCAATATCTTAAGATTTTAGTCGTTCTCGTTGTAGTATGACATCCCAGCGCAAGTTTATGATATGTTTATGTGTTGTCCAATGAAAATATTTTTTTTAATAATTTAGCCAGTGCAAATTTACAAAATACTGCCCATTGCTTACTTGGCCATTTTTGTGCAGACATTCGTGAAATCGCGAAAAGAAATAGGTACCTACGTACCTACATTCAGCCTGAATGACTGTGACTAGTGGTCTCCATAGGGGAATGCCTTCATAGCCTCCTAAAAACTTCAGGATGACTAAATTGGATTAAAACAAATTGACAGTAAGATAGCGTAATGGCTCAAGAGTATTGTCATTGAGCCATGCCTGTGGTGTTATCCTCCAACAACAACACTTCGTATTGTCACCCCAATTTTTTGTTTCGGATCCGAGTGTCATGTCTGTTGGTTGAATATTTGTAAAACTTCTAGTGAAACAGGATCTATTCACAGTGCTGAAGTCGTTTCTATTTTTAGCACGACCATATAGACGTTTTAGAACTTCTTCAATATAATCATCATCTCAGCCGAGAGACGTCCGCTGTAGTACATATTTATCAGACAACCTGACCCATCTTGTGCCGCCCGGCGGACGAAAGTCGCCGACATAGTTCTTCAAATAGCCAAGCTAAAGTGACAACGGGAAAGGCACATAGCTCGAGAAACCGATGCAGTTGTTGCAGGAGCGTTCTTGAGTGGTGCCCACGTGCCGAACGACGCAGCAGGGGTAGATATGCAATATGATTCTAATGAAATTCAATAACGAATCCAAAACTGTTGAACTTTCAACCGTCCCTCACAATTGTCAAATCTCGATGTTTACACTGGTCACTGTTGCTGAACCAGGCTACACAGTTAATGATACTTCTTTTTGCGTAAATGTGTGCCCAACTCTGGAGTCAGATTTTATAGGTGTCACCCGAATGCCTCCAACATGGTGTGACAGTTCATTTCCTGAGTCGAGAATCAGGACCGACGCCCTGCGTGCCATCCGTAGCCAGGCACCTAAAATCCAGTAGTGGAAATTGGGGTGAGACTACTAAAGATAACAACCTTCACATCGGTCCAACACATGCCAAGCCTTAATGTTTATAGAATAATCGCAAAAAATTTATATTTCTGTCACGAAGCCTACAGTCAATAACTCATAACGAAACAAAAACTGGAGTTATCTGATAGTTGTAAATATAACCTGATACATAAAATTATCCGAAATTATCCGGTTAATATACGCAAATAAAATATTACAGTAACACCTTATCGTTTAAATAATAGAGTCGAGTTTTCTTCAGCAAAATTTTTGCTGAATGATATTTCTCGTCCTTGGCTTTGGCGACATATGAATGTTTGAACTTACACGAATGTGTATGAATAATATGTTTCGGTTATTTATGGGTTGAAAGCAGATATATTGTCTGATAATATGTAGGTAGATGGTAGCCTAGAAAACTTTGAGCAAAACAGTTTTTTTTTTTATATGAAGAGTAATAGATTCTAGCTCAGATCAAATAAATATTACGACATGATTTATATACCAAGTGAGTCAATAAAAGGTAGATATGATGATGATGATGATGTCCTCCCGACCGATTTCGGCCACGGCGCCGGCGGCTTGTCTATATATATGAGACTTGCCAACTGTCCCTCACTCTTATAGTCCGATGGGATGCCACATGCGACACGACCGGAGAGAGATTGGGTGCAGGACCAACGGCTTAACGTTTTTCCGAGGCACGGGGGTGTAACACCGCCAACTCCCTGACTCCGAACTTCTATTGGATAATTCTTAACAGAAAAACCCAATATCACTTTTTGTTCGAGCCGGGAATCGATCCGAGACCTCATGATCCGCAGTCGCTAACAATACCACAGGACCACCGAGGCAGTCAAAAATGAAAAAAGATAGGTATACTTCATTCGCTAAAACATGTGTAAACGGCTTCGCTTCCTATTTACAGTGAGGCATGTTCCTTATTTTGCTTGGTCGGCGTATCAACATACTTAACTGGATCTGATGTTTCTAGATTGTATTTTGTAAATAGATTTTAATTTTACTATCTCTTCATTTCGCCTGAAGTCTTTAAAATAAAAGCCTACTTATACTAGCAGGGCCGAGCCGTCCCTATGTGCGTAAGAATTAGCGGCGCCGCCATTGTAATTATTTTCAAAAAGGGACGACAAAAAGGCGCTTCATAGATTTCGCACACAGGCGCTTCATATATTTCGCACACAGGCGCTTCATAGATTTCGCACACAGGCGCTTCATAGATTTCGCACACAGGAGCTTCATACATTTCGCACACAGGCGCTTCACAGATTTCGCACACAGGCGCTTCATAGATTTCGCACACAGGCGCTTCATAGATTTCGCACACAGGCGCTGGACTGGGTCGGCTCGGCCCTGTCTACTAGCTGATAGAAAAGGTAACGTTCGCAATGATTACCTTACTTTGCCCGTGACTCAGACCATGTGGTGTCGGTTATCAGAACAAAACGTAGTCTATATGCTATTGTGATATAAACCCATCAAAGCTGAAATCCTTCCAGTACTTTTTTAGTAAGTAAGAAACAAATTAATATCAATACTCACAAACTCTCGTGCGTAGTAGGATTAATAAACGACTCTGGTTCAGGCTGTTTAGTTTTCAAAGTCAGATCAGAAGAAATTATGAAATTGTGACAGAGAAACCTTAGCTTAGGGGAGACCGGGTATGGTTGTCACAGTGATTGGTTGTCACAGAGGCCATAACAGACAATTAAGCGGCGTGGTAGGAGCGAGGGAGTAGCACATCCATTTGAACCTCATGTCAGCGTACTCCGACATGCCGTTTAATGGACTTAGGTACTCGACCACTCGATATTTTATTATGACCTCTGTGACAACCAACCCGTGTGACAATCATACCCGGTCTCCTATACGGTTCGCTTAAACGGTATCCGTCATTGACGATTTTTCAAAATACAGATACCTACTGATGGCTCGTCTACATTTCACTCTCAGTCGTGTTTTTTCAAGATTTCTGATTCCGAGTTTAGTTTCGAATGTACCAACATTTTTCTCTTCTGCATTAAACTTATAATGAAGAATGCACGGTTGGCGTAGTGGTTTAAGTGGCCGCCTCGCCGCATGATACCGCGCCGAGACTGTTGTGGATTCGATTCCCACACGAGACAACACTTTGTGTGATCCATAAATTGTTGTTTCGAGTCTGGGTGTTATTTGTGTCCGTTGGTTGCATGTTTGTGCAGTCCCCCGCGACACAGGATTTATTCCTAGTGCGGGAGTTGTCCTTAAAAGTTAATGGTTTTTTGACGAAGGTGTTTTTTAAAGGACAAGTTATGTATATACTATGAATAATGTGAATTAATTGTGTTTTACATGTCCGTATTTTTTCAAAAAGCATTGCAATACAAAAATTAATCGTGAAAGGCACGAATTGTCTTCGAGCGAAGCAAAATTACTATTGCGCATTCATCTACGAACAAAGTCACAGGCAAAACTAGCATTAAAACCAAGCAATTTGAACTCAGAAAACCCCGTTCACATTAAGCCGAGCAATATTTTATATAGCGTGTTGTTATTTTAGCCGTGACATTGCAAAGTCCGCACCCTGTATATTGTCACGCGATATCTGAGCTTCCCTTGTAATTACTATGGCGATTTTATTTAATGGCACCGCTTCTTTAGTAATTAAATAAATAAGCTTGCTGTATTATATTTCGGTGTGGTTTGGTGTATTTGGATAGGAGATTGGTTAAATATAACAAACACAACGGAAAATAACCGAAAAATTAAAACATGCTATTCAGACGTTGCGAGAAGAGGGGCTCTATTTTATTTCTAGGTATATATTTCTAGGTAGTAGAGCCTTGCTGATTTCAACATGAATTGGCCGGCTCGACCGGGGAAGTACTACTATGGTACTATGGTCTCACAGAAAATCGACGTAAAGTAACAGTACCTGAACTGTTGCGCTTCGTTCGGTGAGTAAGAGTGCCGGAGGCCCTATCCTCTATTCCTTCTCCCTCATCCCACTCCTTATCCTATCCCTTTTCCTAACCCCAAGGGGCGGCAACGCACTTGTGACTCCTGTGGTGTTGCTTGTGTCCATGGACGGCGGTAATTGCTTACCATCAGGCGATCCGTCTGCTCGTTTGGCGCCTTATACTATAAAAAATAATGCATTTGTTGTTTACCTGCAATTGACTGTAATGATATATGGTGCCTTCTACAGTAACCGCGGCGGTAGACAGATTCCATCCAAGCAAATGACGCAAGCAGTAGGTATCTCAAAATAATAGACGACACTTTGATATTAGTTATTGCCTCTTTACATATAACCCTCTGTGAGGCGAGACCATTTGGTTAGATTTTATTCAAAGGAACCATGACTCTTATTAATTAGTTCGATAAATATCATAAAAGCAAAAAGAATATATAAAAAAATCTTAAAAGAAAAATTAGCAAGGCAACACTCTGCAATTAATGTTGAGTGTTTTACAGTAAGCCTTTTCTATATTTATTTGTATAAAAAATCATAATTCGAGAAGTGTGGGGGAGAGGTTCATGTCGATCCATCTCGATCACCCAGAAGTATTTTGCGAGAAGATCTTTTGGAATTCGAGATCACATTCCGAAGCTCGGGAGAATCAACAACCGCACTAGCTTCCCTAGCTAAAAACCGCACTAAACGAGCAATATTTCTAACAAAAACTTTAACGCAGAGCCTCATAAATTATTCTCCTAGAAAGATCAATAAACATGGTGTCTGTCGCTAACTAAAACCAGGCTAATCCAGTCGATTAATGTTTTAAAACTAGCACAACTTTATAATTGAACTGGGAACCAGTTAGAACTTTGTGTATTTTAACTATTGCAAGCTTTGACGATAATTAGAATGTATCGTGATAAACTACGATTAGCTTGAATGCGCACAAAGTTTTTTGTACTAAATTTAGATGTTCTGGTATGTTTAGTGGAAGTTTGTGGGGATAATGGATGCCGCACATTAGGTAAGGTCGAGGTATTTATGGTAACATGTATATTCCTACAGAAATATCTGTATATATAAAATTACTGGATTACGTGTGTTGATGCTCTACTAGTATTGCAATAAAAAATATCATCATCATCATCAGCCTTTAACAGTCCACTGCTGGACTAGGCCTCTCCTTTGAAAGGAGGAATTGGCCTACTATACCACGCTGGCGGGTACGGGTTGGTATATGGTTTGTATCAAGTTTTCCTTCTCTTACAGTACTGTTCTCTGCATAATATGCTCCCTCTGTCGGCTTTTACGACACCCATGGGATGATATGGGGTGGTGACAATCCGTATTCTTAATCCGTCATCACACGGAAAAAAATATCAAAAGGGCAAAAGTGTTACTGGGTTTTTCGTAATTCTCAGTAGCAGCGCGGAGTCTGATGATGTGCCCGGTAACGGCAATAGGCTCGCCCCCTATTACGTGGGACTGACAGACAATGCACTTCAGAAACTGCTGATCATATGAATCTGGAATTTGGCACGTATATTGCTTAGAGAGCGTAAGGAAGCAATAAGAGATGATTTTTGAAAATACCTAACCTAACCCTGCCTCGTTGGTCTCGCGGCATAAATGTGCGCGTGGGATTGGGAGGTCTCGGGTTCGACTCCCGGGTCGGGCAAAGTGTTATTGGGATTTTCTGATAGGAAATTCTCAGTAGCAGCACGGAGTCTGGTAATGTGCCCGGTACGGCAATAGGCTCGCCCCCTATTACGTGGGACTAAAATAAATCTGGCGAAAAGTGGGTGTAGCAATATACCTCTGCTTACCTCTTCGGGGATATAGGAGTGAGATTATGTATGTATGTATGTATGTACCTACCCTAAGGGGCAATAGGTACTGTTTTATGCGGGCGGAGTCGTAGGTGAATTTAGGTTTTATCATCGGTCCTGTATATACGAGGGTCAAACTGAAAGTTCTTAGAAAATCAAAAACTGATTACATTAGCCAGTTATTAGTTTTATTATATCTTTTCAAAATATTGTCCATTGACGTCAATACACCGCTGCATGCGATGGAACCACTGGGAAAAGCACTTTGCCCACTCGTCCTTAGGGGTCTCTTCAATGGCATCGCGATACGCAGCCACCGCTTCTTCAGCATTCATAAACCGCTTTCCTTTAAGTTTTTCTTTAATTTTTGGAAATAAATAAAAATCACAAGGCGCGAGGTCGGGGCTATACGGCGGGTGACCTAGTAATTCAACGTTTGATGTCGCCAAATAGTCGATCGTTCTCTTGGCGGTGTGCGACGAGGCGTTGTCGTGGTGAAGGAGGATCCTACTGCGAGGTCGTTTCTCTCGAACTTTTTCCAAGACAAGTGGCAAACAATTGGTAGTGTACCATTCTGCAGAAACTGTTTTTTGATCCTCTAACACAATTGTTGCGAAATGACCTATCCTTCCAAAGAACGAGGCCACCATTTTTTTCCCGCACTTCGATCTCTCTTCACTTTAGTTGGCAACTCCTCGAAAGGAAACACCCACTGAGCAGATTGTCTTTTGGTTTCAGGATCATAACAGTAAATCCAGCTTTCGTCACCTGTTAGTATGTCGAACACAGCATTTGAGTCACCTCTGTTAAATCTTTCAATCATTTTACGGCACCAATCCACACGATGGAGTTTTTGAGCCTTAGTCAAATTATGAGGTATCCACCGGGCGCAAAGCTTCCTGACCGCTAAATGTTCGTGGAGGATTTTGTGCACTTGACTCATACCGATGCCTAAGCTTGTCCGAATCTGCTGATAGGTCACTCTTTTGTCAGTCTCTATCATACGCCGCACAACACAGATGTTATTTTCAGTCGTCGCCGTAGAAGGCCGTCCCTCACGTACATCATCAGTGAGATTAGTGCGACCACGTTTAAACTCATTAAACCAGTTGTAAACAGTCGCACGAGATGGGGCTTCATCGTGAAAGGCCAATCGTAGTCTATCATAACTTTCTTGTTGACTTAAATGACATCGAAAGTCATAAAAAATCATTGCACGAAAATTTTCTCGTGTTAAATTCATGTTGACGTGACACAGACAATTTTCAATTTGCCGCCAAATCGTAAAACAAATGACAAATGAATGAAATATATACTCAGTAATATTGACAAAGAGTTCTATTTTCAAATTTTAGAATATTTTTTTTATTATATTGTTTATAAGTGGCCAGTTTTAAGAACTTTCAGTTTGACCCTCGTAAAATGTCTCACTGCTGGGTACCGGTTTCTAGTCAATATAAGATGGATAAGGCTATCTACCACGCTGGACAAGTGCGACTTGGCAGACTTACATGTCTTTCGAGAACATTATGGAGAACTCTGAGACATGCAGGGTCTCTGTATATCGCTAAATATTCTGCCAAATCTGGTTAAACTAGACAGTGGAGTCCGGACTCTAAGTCTTGGAAGCAACCGGGATAAGGCTGGAACGGCTAAAGGTTACAAAATAAGTGCTGTAGGTATTTGTTAGTATTAATTTTTATCGTTTCTTTTACGGTTACTCCGATTTATAGTCAAACGTTTTTTTAATATTCTGCCACATTCTCCCAAAATCATCTAATCCCAAACTTCAGTCCCAACTAGGAATCGAAGTCGCGACCTTCGGCGTAGTAGGTAGTCATTTACATTCCCGCTGCGCCACTGGGTTGTCGTGTTTACTTGTATTTGTTTTCTATTGCCTAAGATGCTCCAAAACTGCCTCGTTGGTCTCGCGGCATAAATGTGCGCGTGGGATTAGGAGATCTCGGGTTCGATTCCCGGGTCGGGCAAAGTGTTATTGGGTTTTTCCGTTAGGAAATTCTCAGTAGCAGCACGGAGTCTGGTAATGTGCCCTATTACGTGGGACCTAAAAATTCATGGCGAAATGTGGGTGTAATATTACACCACTGCCTACCCCTTCGGAGATACAGGCGTGAGTCTATAAAAAAAAGATGTACCAAAAACGGAACCAATGACCAAGCAACTTAGTTTTTAATTAAAGAACAAGACAAAGCAAATTATTAAGTGGCATAGTATTTACAACAATCTGTTGATTTCGCGATCATAACTGTTAATCTTTGAATGGACAAAAGATATACCGTTATAG
The DNA here is from genome assembly GCA_944739405.2 of Euclidia mi. Classification (NCBI taxonomy): domain Eukaryota; kingdom Metazoa; phylum Arthropoda; class Insecta; order Lepidoptera; family Erebidae; genus Euclidia; species Euclidia mi. Next base: position 63,723,640 of record OX123192.2, read on the forward strand.
ATGTTCTAGATCAAGTAAGAATTGTTTTAGGCACGCAACGGCTATCAATAACTTATTTATAAATCTAGAAGTTTATTCTAAATTAGCTGTTTCCCGCGCCTTTGTCCGTGCTACTTTCAATATATCGACAACAGCGTCACCCACCAGAACCTTATAGCTTATAATTATGTAGCCCTTCAAAGTTCGCTATGTTTGGACAGTGAGACGAATTGTTTAAAAAAGATTGTTAATGACTTAATATTGTGTAACTAAATAATTTTAAGCACTTGAAAAAACAGTTATTTTGAAATCACAGCCAGACACTTCAATTTTATTTATATGTATATTAGAATACATTATGGCTGCTATGCGGAGGTCTCCGGTTGAATGCTACGACGCACATCATTGATTTTTATGTATTTTTAAATTATTTCGTGTGAGTGTGTGGCCAACTCTGACGTCGGAGTTTTCAGGTCTTTCCTAACAAACATTCGGATTTATGATTGTATTAGTCTGTTTCACTGTCAGACAAGGTTTAGTTAAATTAATTTTTCAGAAAACTCATACAGATTTCGTTCAAATTTGCATTAATCTGGCAGATAAATGGCTTATCCCGCTCAAGTCAAACATTTGTGTGCATGAACATGGATGTTTGTCTTGGTCTGGGTGTTTCTATGTATAATATGTATGTATTTACAAAAAAAAGTATTTATGTATATTTATCCATTGTCTAGTTCCCCTAGTACAAGCTCTGCTTAGTTTGGGACTAGATGGTGATGTGTGTATGTGATAGAATATTATAATTATTTGTTTCTCTATCACAGCTATTCTTTTAACCTTTGATGATAGAAGAATAACCGGCCCTTTGGCAGGCGTACACGGAGACATAGGTCCAACGCGCAGAGGCCCTTTGAGAGTTTTAATCTAGAATGTGTTGGGATACCTGAGGAGCCTCCATAACTGCACTATTAAGTACAGTCACGGGTTAGCCGCAGCAGGTGAGGGACTATTGCTACTTTTATGGAAACTATTTACTCTGCGCTATTGGGATGAGTGTTAAATGGATAAGTTTAGATGAAAACTATAGATGAATGTCGGCGCCTGCCCTAAGTATTCTTATAGTACGTCGAAAAGGGGCAGACGGTGACTCGCCAACTCACTAGATGACAACTCTCTAAATAGCCGCCAAGGCAAACAAACTCTACCATAAAGGCAGCCAGAGGGCAAAACCGATGTGAGTGGCTAGGGGTGTCGAGCGGTGCGGCACCGGTTTCGCCATCGCGAGTCTCGTGACCCGGAGCGGGTTTCCCTGTAATTACGCCCATAATTTTTATTTCCCCGTAATTATTATTATTATACAGAGATAATAAAACTAGGCCTAAGTAGGATACACTACTGCTTACACTCTTGAAAACTACAGCTGTGAGTGTGAATACAAAGTCTGTAGCCTCCGTGTACCCTTCGTGTCTGTTTACCAACCTCAATAAAACTTGAAGAAGTTTTTCGCGAAACAATGTCTTATCTGGTAAAATTCAGGAATGTTATACTTAGGAATGTCTGCTTTAGAAGCGACAAAAATAATAGAGATGCCATTTTTATTTTGATAATAAATATTTCTGGTTTAAAAAATGAGCCAAGTGGCTATATGATGGACTAGCTGAACGCGCGCTTCATCATCAGCTTTTAACAGTCCACTGCTGGACTAGGCCTCTCCTTTGAAAGGAGGAATTGGCCTACTATAACCACGCTGGCCAAACGGGTTGGTATAGGGTTTGTATCAATATATGTAGTATGCTCCCTCTGTCGGCTTTTACGACACCCATGGGATGATATGGGGTTGTGATATTCCGTAATCTTAATCCGTTACCACACGGAAAGCGCGGTTACATCCGCGTTAAATAGGGCTTCATACCCCGTGGCTTATAGCGTAATGTTATATAACCTGTAGTCTTCCTCAATAAATGGGCTATCCAACAAAAAATAAATATTCAAATTGATCCAGGAGCTCATGAGATTAATTAATAGATTCGCGTTCTATCAAACAAACCAAACATTCAACCAAAATCTTCAGCTATACCTATAATTTTAATATACATTCAAGCAGACCTAGGCGGACGTTCTCTGACCAGATTGGAGACATCCTTAAAAAAGGACAGCTCAGAAGTACTCACGCCTGTTTCCCGGAGGGATAGGCAGAGACTACGGAACGCCATTTGCAACGATCCTGACATACCTCTCTTGCTTCAATCACTCCCATCAAGTTTCTCATGCATGCTCTTCTGTTCAGGGTACTTCTAACCTGACCTGTTTTTAGGATGTCTCCAATCTGGTCAGAGAACGTCCGCCTAGGTCTTTCCCTTCGTCCTGTCCCATCCACACTTGCGTTGTATATCTGCTTGGTCAATATTTCTTCATCCATCCTCTCCACGAACTAATAACAACTCTACAAATATAAACGCAAAAGACTTATAGAGGCGAAACTACAATACGTGGAAAACATAATCTTGTTCGGTATAGGGATCGAACCAAGAACACTCGGTACAGTCGCTTAGACCACTGTGCCATATGTGCAATCGAAAATTATATACCTAAACAATAATTAACTCGTTTATTTTTTGTTATAGCGCAAAACATAACACAACCTACAAATTTATTTTAATAACTTGGGCGGGAACTGCCACGCATCCAGATTCGCAAAAAACGAACAACATTTAATCTTCGACCTTAAAAAGTAAAAAAAAATGGCACAGCTTCGTAAGAAGGTGTTTCACAATCCGGGACTGACAGACAGACAAATAAAAGGCACTATGGCAAGGTTTACATGGAAGCATGGATCAGAGTTTTGATTTTCCTATAAAGCTCGAACTTTCATGTCGGACACATTGCTATTTGCTATTCTTCGTTGCTTTCTTTTTTACTAAAATTATTTTGCTTAACATGATGTCTTTATATATATATATATATGCTTGTCACTTGTATGACTTAGTATCACGGATCACTTAAAAACTCTAAAGATCTTGTATTGTACCATACCAAAAGCAAATCGTGAAATAAATATTTTTATGTCATAAACAATGTAAACATAACATTGGGTAAAACATGTAATTATTTCTTCGGAAAGACTCCAAAAGATTCCTATACATAACATTAAAATCGGCACATTATTATGGTTAAGCTTCCCTTTCGAAAAAAACAATGTAATTATGTACATATTTAGTTACATCGATATCCTGACGAAAACTTTTATAACATTAACTACAGATCGCGCCATGTAATCCTCACTTATAAAATCGTTCGAGACCCATTTAAATTTTTATGGCTATTTGGATTCTTCGGAAACGTAAAAGCCAACTTTCGGAAATATGGGATCGGCTTTTAGTGAAAGTTATGGCGATGGTCTACTTTGACACATACATACCTGAACTTTGCTTAAACATCGGGTGAGATCACGGTCAAACGTTAGCCTATGGAAAATAAAAAAAAAGAAGCGGCGAGGTCAAAAAGAATACGGCCTGCGTTGATCAATTATCGAACACAAACTACAAATCTTCAGACCACAATCATTCTTATCTCAGCCGAAAGTCGTCCATTGCTGGCAACGACAACCCAACCTACTAGACACTTTCATATATACTCAAAGTACTCTGTGCTAGACACCTAATGTTTTCATTTCTACCAACAAACAATTCTGTCAAAGCGGTGAGGTATTCGGGGGAAGGGGGTTACAAAAATGCATTCTAATTGGCCAGTTCAGATTTGCGGTACGTCATTATTCATAACTAGTGTTGGGATTGGTCTAATGTAAGACGTATAAGTCTAACGTGTTGTCTGAAAGTATTCGCCTTACGTCTGCCGTCTGGGTGCCGTTCGTTGATTGCTATTTGCTAGACTTATGCGTCCCTGAATGCTCGCGAGACAGACCATTCTTGAGCCGCCTCGTTAAGATCGTCGGTCTACTTTACAGAGGTTTACACCTGCCGTGTAACTCCAGAACCTTCCTAGCTCAGCGGCCTGAAATAACTCAAGAAAATTATAACTATTCTATTATAACTACGACCGGTTGGCGCAGCGGTAGTGTAAGCGACTGCTACACCGAAGGTCGCGGGTTCGATTCCCGCTCAAGTCAAACATTTGTGTGCATGAACATAGATGTTTGTCTGACAGACAGAACTGTCCCCCGCACCCGCACTATTGGACGCATCCTGCGCAGACACACTGACAAGCCCACGCGGAACGTCCACTCCAGGGATCCCTCTTAGCTTCACCGCGGGATTCAAAGCCGCGGTTACTGAGCCCCTCCACCACGACAAGGTGGAAATCCCACGGGGGGGAGACCATCGCTGCCCTAATAGTGCCATGCAAGGCAATAACTGTAATCAAAACATTGCTTCGTAATAGCATATTGCGCGGCAAAATAACAATTAATTTTAAAACTACTATACTCTGACTGCCTCCGTGTGTCCAGTGGATAACGTATGCGACTGCTGATCAGAGGTCCCGGATTCGATTCCCGGGTCGGGCAAAACTGTTACTGGGTTTTTCCGGATACTCAGTAGCAGCCCGGAGTCTGGTGAAAGTGCCCGGTAACGGCAATAGGCTCGCCCTCTATTACCTACGTGGGACCTAAACATTCATGGCGAAATGTGGGTGTAATATTACACCTCTGCCTACTCCTTCGGGGATACAGGCGTGAGACTATAAATAAATAAAAAAACTACTGTAGGTACTAATGATATTAGCCCTTTGTTTAACAGTTCAACGTAAAGTTCAAAGACTGATGGTGTCGACGTCGCGTCGCCATACTATCATGTTTGCCTATCTGTCTTTTAAATAGGTACTGTGCATTATTGCACTTCGTGTACGAATACTTTTGCGTGATTAAATTCTTTGTAAACTCAATGATGTAAACTACGAATACTTGACATGCTAGCTATCTTTGGGTAGGGCGCGGATAACTTTTTATAGCAAAGATTAGTGGAGAGACGAACAGAGTGCTAAGTGCTACCAGAGACTAGTATTCTTTACTAGTCTCTGGTGCTACGCAGACGGTTTTGACATCCACGGCATGTACCCTAACCTTTTATTAAATTTTGTGTGGATTCAACTCTTAATGGGGTAGTTTCCAGGGTCATAATAATTACATTTTATTTAGTCCGTATTTTAGATTATAAAAAATATTGGACACGTATTTTTCTTTTTTCGATTAAATAAAAAATAACAAAGATATAGCCCATTAAAGTTACGTGTGACGTCACTTAGTGCGAAATAATGCAGCACGGCGTGACGTTATACGTAACTTTAATGAGCTATATCTTGGTCTTGGTAATTTTTTGTTTAAGTTACAAATAAAAAATACATATCGCTTATTTTTGAATAATCTAAAGGACGGACTTTTGATTTTTTTTTTGTCAACTAGCCTATTATCGATTGCTAAATGATGAGAAAACCTGCATCTCTTAGAGTTCTCCATAATGTTTTTGAATAACATGCGAAATCTGTTAACCCACACTTGGTCACCGTGTTGGTCTATGGTCTTAGCCTTCTCATACTGAGAAGAGACCCGTGCCCAGCAGTTAGACAGCTAAGATGGTATTATTATTTAGTTGGTCAAATACTTACTCTATCTTTTAAAAGTACCATTGGCGTTAGCTTGTCGTCATCTTCAAAATCATTTTATTATATGGCACTAACGTACCTAAACCAGTATTTAAAACCCTAGAACCACAATACTAACGGCAACAAAACTCCCAATTAAAAATAATCCTAGCCGTACCCAGGTCTCCCACATAAGGCATTACTGGGCTCATTACTGGGTCCATATTGGTCCCTCGTTATCTCAGCTGTATGCACGACCCGAGATAGTCGAAATAAAAGCTACTTGCTTGGATATGATTGGCTAACGGGAGTCGGTGGACTGAAATTAATAAGTTGTATTTTGGAGTAGGTACTTTGATGTTGTTTGGGCGAAATTGTGATGAGTACGGTAATTTTATTTTACGTTTGGGTATAATTTGCCTTTAAAATTGTACATTTATTTAACAATACGCGTTTCTGTATAATTGAAACCTGCTCAAATTATTGGGATTTTTACCTACCTGTTCGGGATTATAGCAAGTTTTGATATTTTGAAAAATATTTGAACTTGCGAAACGGAATAAAATCAAAATACTTCAAAATCAGTTCGATTCCATAGATTTTGTCGAGGTTGAGATTCTATTTGCTATGGACCAATTTAGTAAATATTTTCTTGGGTTTTTACGATTGTTACGATTCTATCCCGATCCGTGAACCGTAGTTTGATTTCAATATGGAATAATTTTAAAATTTAGCCCTTTTGGTCAATGTTCCAGTACAAGTAGGTACAGGCAGCGACAGCCGAGTGGATATACCAACAGACTGCCATGCAGAGGGTATCGGGTTCGAATCCACGGCGCGCACCACTAACTTTTCGGCGTTATGTGCGTATTGAATTGTTAATTATCGCTTGTCCCGTGCCTCGGAGAGCACGTTAAGCTGTCGGTCCCGGTTGTCATGAAGATCTTTGACAGTCGTTACAGGGCGTCAGTAACTTCTAAATAAACTGACACTAGTCTAAACCATGGAATATCGCTGTCCCTTCGGGTTGCGGAGGTCAGACAGGCAGTCGCTCTGTGGAAAAGCTAATATTCAGCCAAATCAGGGGCGCGATTCAGAATCGTTCGATATCTCATTTGACATTCGATTCCGTTAACTGTCGAACGGGCTACCTCATTTTTTGTCAAAACTATCGCATTTCCTATCAATTTTATGCATTCAGTATGAAGTAAATTAATAAATAAACCGAATTCAATGAATATTTGTTCAAAATATCTCTGATAGGCGGCTGAAAGACGAGGACAATAATTTGACATATCGTACGATTACTTGTCGTGACATTCTGAATCGCCCTGCCGGTTAGACTAGTAAGCGGACCCCAGATTGAAACTGGGGTAACGCTAAGAGAAAGAAAGTCGGAGTTTCAAGACGCCCCGAAGGCCCCCGATATGGCTTAACGATTCTTCTCCTTACATAAGAATCGCGACTTTAGGTGCTCTCCGAAGTACGGTAGCGGCAATGGATGCGGTCACCCATTCATGTGGTGAAGTGGTGACCTGTAAAAGCGGTGGTCACCTAACTTTGCCAATCTATGTATTATTTACGAAAATAAAGTTTTTAATTGCTTTACCTAAACAGCTCACTAGAGTTGGTGGCTTATGTAAATTTTAAAACAGATTTGCAAGAAGCAGAAGATGAAATAAAATGGGCTTTTAGTTGTAGATGACAACAAACGGTTTCTATATTAATAATATTACCAGAAAATATGTTATTACAAAACTGAATGTTCTTTTAAATTTGGTTATACCTAGGTACCTACTAGCGCGCGAACCTCGGACTTTAAGGCCAAAGTCGTGGATGCAACAGCTGGGATTACGTTAGGATGATGCACAATAGCTAGACAAGCCAATGATAAAAAATATACTTTAAAACTTACCAATATTGGCGACGCAGTATATGTGTATCACAGATATGATACTTCTCACATCTGTGATGTGTATAATCTATGGGCGACGCACAGTGTAACGAATGTATGGGAGAAACATTCAAAAATCATAAGTTCAGCTTAAGGGCATATTATAATCTGTAAACTATTAAGTCTTTTCTATTACCTATTGCCCTCTCCCCAGTTACAAACTAAGGATAGGAATCAATACATTTTTATATAAAAAAAAAAGTCATTTACTATCTGATGAAGAAGTTTCTTCGTTTGATGAACTTCCTGATAGCGAAATATCGCGGTTTTCGTCGGTTTCGATGTAGGCCTCGACATCTACTAAATTTCCTGTTATTAGAAGTTATCTTGCGATACTTAGCAATACCCGGATCAGATATTAGTTAGAGTGCCATCGTAATATCCTTGTTGGTATTCAATCGTGAAGTTTTTCGAGTGTTATGTTCACGGATACGCCTAAAATCTTTATGTTTGCAATCAAAAGCCTCTTCTAATAAAATGCCGATTGGCTCGAAAAACGATGTAATGATAGCAGGGCCATGCATTAGTATTTTATGCAAACTCAAAGGCATATAATACCAATTGTAATTTTCAAGGTATATTTTCTTAGTTTCAGTTAAAAGTGTGGTGAACGTATCCATTTAAATTTTTTTACCACTTGCAATTACGTTTAATATAATGGCCAAATTAGAAATTAAATTACGGTTGATTCCAGTTATAGAAGCACTCAAAGCAGGATTATCAAAAAAACGTCGGGTTGTGTTTCCGTCGTTAGTAGACCCAAACCCAAAGCGTTGAAGCGCTGAAAGAGACTTACGTTCTTCGGAGGGTAGTGGAGGATCAGATTTTCGTAATACCCCAGCAGCGAATTCTAACTCATCACTGGTTCTATTTTTAAGAAGATCATCTACTCTGCCCTTCTTAGACGGAGTGCTTAATTCTGAAAAATATTTCTCAGGTCTTCCTTTTTGCCGACATGTACCGCTTGTCCCAGGTCTTGGTTCCAACATATATTGAAGAACTGAATCTTCCAACTTGACTTCAGTCTCTAACTAGTCACTATATTTGGTTAAAAAAGTGTTTTTTGTTCGGTGAATTTCATTCCACTTTTTGCTGATTTTCATTAAAATAAATCGGGGAGATTTGAGTAAACTGGTGTTTACGTGGTTGGAGATGGCATACAAATCAAAAACACCTTGTATATGATTGGTAATCACGTCTACTTTTTCATTTTTCGCGATATTTTCAGTAATTTCAAAACAAGATTTAAAAGTCACTTTTGACGTACTCGCTAAAAACAATATAACTATTATTTCGGCAAGATTCGGCAAATAAAACGAATGTAATATAAATGTACAATAGTGTTTCTATGCGTTCAAAAAAATGTAAAAAGGTATAATGAGTTGATTTTTTTTAAACCTTCAATAAAGTTACGAATATTTTTTTTTTACCCTACATTAATTAATAATCTACTTATACTCACCTATATTAATAGACTTTTTAACAAATAACTATGTCAAGGCACTGAGCAATAGATAAATATTGTTAATAAAATGCGATACTCGTTTTATGTAAACACAAGAATCAACAGTAAGCCACATTCAACAGCGAATTTATTTTGATGTCTAGTAAATGATACGAAAGTGCGTACTTTGAAATAATATTTTGAACACCTACCTTAATATTAAATTTGTTTGATTTGGTGATGCCACTGCGTTGTCTGGTTTATATCTAATGATATACCATACCCTATACATGTATAATAAATACTTCATTTTTTATTTAAGTATATGGGGCGTCACACTGTGCGACGCGTCGATTCATTAGCAATTACTGAAGCATGTTCAATTTATGAATAGCGCCACCTAGTATTGAAAGTTGAAAGTAATATTATATCAACAAGTACAATATAAAAAATAAAGATGGCGTTGTAATTTTATTTGTTATTAATACATTTAACAATAGCAATAGCAGTTTGCAATAGTAAATAATTACTGTCCTACTAATAAAATATTACTCGCACGTTTAACGTATGAATACTTTACACAGCGTATAAGGTCTGTATAGGAGTAGTAATACAAAAATAAAAAATATATTGTAGTAAGCGCCATCTGTTTTCTTTTTGTGACATTATTATACTACTACGTAAACTAGTGTTTAGGTTGCTACGTTAGTTTTACATATAGACGGTAGATGGCGCAAAGTTAAAAAGCATTTATATCAAGTTTAGTTTTACTAAATATCTATTGTGATTTTAGGAGTGAAAAGATAAAATCAGCAATTTGAGTTTGGTGATTTTATTACAAGGATATTAAAACAATGACCTTTTTTTTCATCAAGAGTAGCAGTCTGTCGGTCTCTCCACTCGGCTATAATTATATATATATCTACCTACCTGTATTTCATGAATCTAGTGATATGATGAAATTATACAAAATGTTTCAGCAGTTTTTTCTATTTTTAAATTGTTAATAATAATATATTTGAGTAGGCACCGACACTTTACAGAATAGCCTTATAAAATAAATAAACCTTGTAAGTAGGTATTTAGTCCATTTAAATGTAAATTTTTTTTGGGCTTAGCGTGAATTTGTCAGAGGAGGCATTTTCATTTCATAGATGTCAAGAAGGGGTCAGTGCAAAGTTAACTGGTTAAATCTATGTTTGTGGTGTTGTTACCCCTATCCTGCTGCCACCATCTTGAAAAGAGTGGTACAAATGGGTTTTCTAGTATATCTGGAAAACTATTGGGCGCACAGAAAAAATCAAGACATGATGAGTTGCTAATTAAATTCTCTACAACTTTGGTCCCGTAACATTTAGTCGTAAAATAAAAAATAACAAAATTACAAACGAAAATCGAATGAAATTAGCAACAAAATTTATTTTCAATGTGTTGTAGTTTTAAGTCGTCAGTATCAAAAAGATACATTTAAGTTGTCTTTACTGCCTTCAAAACAAAAGCCAGTTCTCCAAGTTGAGACTCCGCAGCCTTCAAGACTACCATAAGGTAAATATTTTACTCATTACAACGACCATGAAAACAGGGATTGGCAAAATATGGACAAAACTCTAAAACTATGGCACTCTGTGGGTATCTGAAGTTGATATTCCGCCCATGCAAAGAAAACTGCAATGTTCTGCAGCATTTTAATGTTCTGGGGAGAGATGCAGCAAAATTATTGGACAAATAATAATAATATTCTACCACATTCACACAACACCATCTAGTCCCAAACTAAGCAGAGCTTGTACTATGGGTACTAGACAATGGATAAACATACATATATACCTATACTTTTTTTGTAAATACATGCATATTATACATAGAAACACCCCGACCAAGACAAACATCCATGTTCACACACACAAATGTTTGACTTGAGCGGGAATCGAACCCGCGACCTTCGGCGTCACAGTCGCTTACACTCCCGCTGCGCCAACCGGTCGTCAATCAATGGTAATTATGATTTACCGACAAATTGCGGTTTTTTCTATACTTTTTCATCCATAATTGAATACCGAAGCTCTATTTAGTAGATCATAAGCCGCAGCCTGACTCATAAATAGCCTACAGACACAGTAAGAATGCAGAAACGTTATAATAACATTAATAACCTAAAGAAATAATATCATAGAAAATCTTTCTTATTGATGGTTTTACGACAAAAAGTATGAGAACCAAAGTTGTAGAGAATTTGCTTGCAGCAAAAAATGGTAGAACAAGATCAATGTGTGATCAATAGATTACCAGATAAATGAGAAAATCATCCGCGCCTGCACTCTTTCCAAGATGGCGGCCGAGGGACAAGAGGTGCGAATCCACAAATTAAGATCAAGCTTTACACTAGCCCTCCCTACACATCTGTAAAATAAAATTGCGTCCTCTGACAAATGCAACCATAAATGTGACTTTTCAATGGATTAATTGCAAAACTTTCGGGGAATCCCTTCTTAGTGGACCCTTGCGGCTTACAAGGAACATAGGTACCTACATGATAAATTTCAGGTTCTTACAACTTATAATGTTGGATATGCGATGTCTGTCAGTCAGTCAGTAACGCAACATACGTAGCATAAACCTCACGGCTGTATCCCCGAACGATTAACGGAAAAATAACTATAAATAGTAATATATAGATATTTATTCAGGCGTAAATTGTTTCGACATATTCTACTCCAGAAACAACTATTTTAAGTAATTGCCAACAGGAAACAACATTTTAATCAGCAGAAGTGTTAATCTCCGTAACAAAGGGAAACTTAAGAATATTGGCAGTCAGAAATAGTCATAAAATTGTCGTAAACTAAGTTAATGACCAATTGTACAAGTTGTCGTATTTAACGGCTGAAATATGGCCGAAATACTTTTATATTTTATTGCTTTGCTCACATAAAATGTATTTTTTCCGTCTGTCTTGTGTATTTCCTTCCTGGTATACTTCAAGGAAACTTAAAGCAGTAAGGCAATGTGAATTCGCAGAAATTATGATATTTTGCTTCGGAAAAACCGCAAACACAAAAGTCGTAAATAGTCTCAAGTTTTTACGATTTGTACGCATATTAATATTTACTGATTCCCCATGGCGACCGTGAAAGATCTTCATGACAGCCGGGATTGATAACTTAATGTACTTCTGAGGTACGGGACAAGTGATAATTATTAACAATTTAATTTGTAAGTAGGTGACTTTTAAAAAGTCAGAGTGTGGACTCTAGTGTCGTAGTTTATAGACTATCCGAAGGCCTACTTATTCACTGACGATTCTTTGACAAAGTAAAATGAACTCTGACAGTGCAGAATATACTGTAGAAGAGAATAATTAAGCAGCTATAGTCTATAATAATATATAGTGTAGTATAGCCTAGTGGCTGCTACTTGGCTTCAAATCCACGGCACACACCGATGACTTTTCGAAGTTAAGTGCGTATTAAATTGTTAATTATCGCTTGCATATAGGTAAAGGAAAATATCGTGAGGAAACTTGCACATCTGAGAGTTCTCCATAATGTTCTCGAAACACATGTAAAGTCTGCCAACCCGCAGTTGGCCAGCGTGGTGGACTATGGCCTTACCCTTCTCATAGTGAGAAGAGGCCCGTGCCGAGCAGTGGGTCAGTATATACCTAGGGATGATGAGGACTGCACAGTTAGGGATGTTAGAAAAAACCATTTGAAATTTTGCTTTTTTATTGTAAACTGAACATGTTTCGATCTAAATAACACTGCAGAATTTATTAATATTATTACATTCTTCGTCCCCTGGGTCACCTTCGGATATAGTACCTCCTAAAAGCGGGTCCAAATACATGTCAACGCCACCAAAATCATCACTATCAGTCAAATTCTCCAAGACATCAGCAATTTCATTCGTTGAGAGCACGCGCCGTGACCTGCGAAAAAGAAGTACACTGTATCATTTTTGCCCAAGGGTTCGTTATCGACCACCTGAAAAAAAGTTACTTCCAGGTACTGAAACTGAAAATTACTAGTTTTCAGTTTAATTACTTCCTTTAAAGACAACAATATCCAAAATTAATTAAAATTGGTAATCTAAATATTTCTGGGCATATATGGGTTAAGACGCGTGTAAATTGAACCCAGTATTATCATATCGTAAGTAATTCTTATATTTTATGGTTTATCAAACCATAATAAAATAAACTGCAAGCGACTGAAGTCGAAGGAAAAATATGTAGCCACATAAAAGTTTACACAATTGAAGCGATCCCACTTTATTGTGATAATAAACAAGAGAATTTGTGCCGAAACGAAATTTACGGACAGGCGAACATTTTATGTATTACAACGTACAATAGGGTTGTAAAAATTATTTAATAACTCTAACTGCGATTTAGGCTGGGAGCACAAGAGTATGCGACCAGAAATGGTAAGATATTTTATACATGTTGACTGTCAATATACGAAGTGTTTTACGTACCCCGACTAGGTGGTCCGACGACCTGAAAAAGGTGGCAGGGGTTGGTTAGATGTGGAAGGCAGAGGACCCGTCATTGTGGCGCATGTCGGGAGAGGCCTTTGTCCAGCAGAGGACTGCAATAGGCTGATTAATTGATTGATAGAATAAGACGTGAAATATAAAAGAGACACTCTTTTAAGTTCTCTTCAAGTTTCTTCCAAGCTGTGAAATTTGTTTTGACGTGCAAAAGTTTTTCTACGCGATATTAGAAATGAAATAACTTGTGCCTTGAATCAGTTTCGAAACCAAGGATATCAGTACTGCCACAAATATGATTAGTAATTTAATCATTGGAAAATAGTAAATTTAGTAATCTGTGGTATAGTGCATACCACAGATTACTAAATTTACTAATACATAAAGTTACTAACACAGCGTGACACAAGTCTTTTTCTACTACTTCATTTTGAAAATCATACCTGTTATATAAGGAAAAGTTATACCTGGGAGACTATTTTTTTAGTAGATACATATTTAAATTACAAGTGCGCGAGTGCAATGCTCGAAACACCTACTTATCCATGGGTGCAAAGGACATCATGCTGTAGAACAAATTGGCCGGGTAAATGTATCGATATTTTACCAAATTAGAAAAAAATACGGTAGCTTTGAGACTCGATATCTCCTGAACTAGTAATATCCCAGGTATGGTGCCGAAGCAAAAAAAAATCGTAATGATTGGTAAAATATGGGGTTTCAGATTTGCTAAGGGTCTTTTGACACCCCGTGTAGACAACTGGCAACTTGACAAAATTTACTATTTTAAAGAAAGAGGAAACGCGATATTTGGCATGTTGTCTCTTTACATATATTTGGTCACGACATCCATAGGGGTACAATAGGTGCCATGTAGTGAAAATACTCTGTTTCAGGAATAGTCACTTAACACAGCAGACAGGTCGATCCCTAGTCCCAAACATAAATAAGCAGTGGTGTTTTATAAATCTCGAATAGTGGTAAAGTCTACCGATAGTGTGCACACAGTCTTACAATGAACGGTCCATTTAAAATTGATCCAGGCGGATAAGGAAAATGGGCAATTGAAGCAATTAAAGTCTGACTGGTAATTTCCATTAACATGCAGTTCACAACAACAGTTCAACCAATCTGTGAATGATTTCTTAATCGTGTCCTATTTCAATTAATTATTTTATTTTATTTGTAAATAATTTTCCATAGTTAAATATCTGGTGACAAGGACAGATTTTTTAAACCGAAACGTCGACAAATAAAACATAAACTTCACGCCTTTTATCCCCGAAGGGGTAGGCAGAGGTGTATAACTTCGCCAGTTATGTTTCGGTCCCAATGTAATAGGGGGCGGGCCTATTGCCATCTACCGGGCACATTGTTAAGCGAGCGATAATTAACATTTTAATACACACATAATTTCGAAAAGTCAGAGGTGTGTGCCCGGGGTAACTGGGGATCGAACCCGAGACCATCGTCTCGGCAGTCCGTTACGTACATCACTGGGCTATCGCCGCTGCTAATAAAGGGGTATTAATTTAATACATTTGTTTAGGAACAACATTTTCTTCTAACTAGAAGGAGGATCCTCTAGCTTGGGTAATCGTCTCTGTTGGGCCGAGGCCTTCCAAATACTGTTTGAAACTATTATTTCTTCCTCTGTCGCTGTGTGATTAGGTTTTAGAGCTAGCGGAAAGATGTGTGAGACCTTACCTTTAGAAACTTTTGCGCTTACTTACTAAAACTACTCTCCTTGTGGTGAAGGATGAGAATAGCATAGTGTCACTACCCCATTTAATTACCTACGAGCATGGGGTCCCAATATTTACACTTTATTTTTAGTTTTCAAAAGCGATCACAGATGGCGCTACGGGGAATGATTTCTAAATCGATGGTCAATAAACATAAAATTTGAGTAAAATTTGAGCAAACAAAATGAAAAGTAAATCATACTTGGTATGTTAATAACATTTGACACTGTTTTATTGCATTAATAGATATTTTACATGCTCAGCAACGCCCACCAAGAGCACAATAATTTACCATCTCGCTTTCAATCAACAAATGATTGCCAGAGTGTATCACTAGATGGCACTATTGTTGGGTAAATTCGACTGCAATATTGCATTTTGTATATAAAACAGTAATTACAAATATGTATTTTGGCCTTATTAAACCCTATAAGAAAAAGGGTCGCGGTATTTTTCACCTAACGAAAAGTTGTCAGCGTTTGCCCGGCATCCACTGTCGCCATCTACTGTAGATTTGTCGGAAATAAAATAGCCCATGAATAGCCCCAGTTAGGTAGGTTTCAGATTATTGTTCGTGACCGTTTATCTGTACTAGTATAGGATTATATTATCTATGCTGCGGGTCATAAGAGACACCTAAGGATAATACACTAAGCATATATTATCTTTGGGATCAGATGGAAAACTTGACGTCTAGTCGTAAACCAACCCGTCTGATCAGTGTTCCCTATGGGCACACTAACACAAATCGCGATCCCGCTGAGAAAGAACCATACGCCTAAACTTATTTAAAACCAAACTTTATTAAAACAGTTTCTTTAAACTAACAGTGAAACGTTCTCGATTTGTCATAAGGAGAACATTTTATTTGAAATCCGTTGTAAAAATAGTGTAAGTACAACATTTTAGTAGTATTCTTGGTATAACCGGTAGAAAAACTGCCAGTACTGAAGTTCTCGCGTAAAATCCCTTTTTATTGGCCTGCCTAGCGAAGATCAATTGTGCGTCCTAGGAAAAGTGTGTGGTACAAGTGTTGATATGAAGAGATGTGGTACTTAAATATATATATATGAAGCAGTCAGTCGTGTATCCTATCCATAAATCATCGGCCCTGTATATAAACGGTCCCACTGCTGGGCATGGGCGACTTCTCACTATCAGAAGGGTAAGGCCATAGACCACTACGCTGGCCGAGTGCGGGTTAGCAGACTTCACATGTCTTTCGAAAACATTATGGAGAATTCTCCGTCAAGCAGGTTTCCTCACTAGCAAGCGATAATTAACAATTTAATATACTCATAACTTCGAAAAGTCATTGGTACACGCCGTGGATTCGAACCCGAGGGCCTCTGCCTAGCAGTCCGTCGGTGTCTCCACTAGGCTACCACTGCTTTCTCCAATCCATACTTATATTGTACATGTAATCTATACATAGATAATTATTATAAAATGAAGACCCTTTTCTTTATGTTTGCCTGCGTAAACGCGATAAAATCAAACACTACCAAACAGATTTACCGTTTTCACTAAAACAAAGATTGATTCTTGAGGAAGGCTAAGTGTCTAATTTATGCATGCAGAGCCGCGTGCGGAATCTCGTAACTAATATTATTAATGCAAAAACTTTGCAAAAGTATAAATAAGTTTTCTGCAATGATTTAAAACACTTAGATGTTATTGAGAAATATCAGAATCTAACATTGCCGTAATATCTGATAATAGAGGATGGTGCTACAACATATCACATTTAATTTTCATTTAAGACCAACGACACCCTTAAAATTTTTTAAACCACTACCCCTTATAACTTGCCCCACACGCCATTCTCGCAGACTTGCAATAAAACACAACCGTCACGTCGATATAAACCACAGATCTAACTAACATACACACTGTCGAGTGGTTTTGTTTTGTTTTTATTCGCTCGCAAGAGACTCTTGTCGCGGGCGGTCACTTCAGATACATACTTCGTTGCGTCACTATAAATATGACCACTTGAGTTTGATAGTATATCACAATAAAATATATTTTTATTATGAGGCAAATGACAGATGGGTCGCCTGATGGTAAGCGATTATCGCCACCTATAGACACCCATATCAATAGAGGAGTCACAAGTGCGATGCCTGCCAGGAAAAATAAATAGGAGTATGTATTTACGGTAGTAGAGCCTTGCTGATTTCAGCATGAATGGGCGGCTCGACCGGGGAAGTAGGTACTACCCTAACACAGAAAATCAACGTAAAGTAACAGTACTTAAACTGTTGCGTTTCGTTCGGTGAGTGAGAGGCCGGAGGCTCTATTCCCTATTCCTTCTCCCTCATCCCACTCCTTATCCTATCCCTTTTCCTAACCCCAAGGGGTGGAAACGCACTTGTGACTCCTGTGGTGTTGCTTGTGTCCATGGGCGGCGGTAATTGCTTACCATCAGGCGATCCGCCTTGCTCGATCATAAAAATAAAAAATAAAATATGGAGGAGAAGGAAAAGAGCATGAGGCCGCCGTTACTCTCACACAAGGAACAAGGCGCAGTAGTATAAATACTGTTTTTTCTCGTTGAAATTCGTAAGAGCGTAGTACTCCGATCGAGATGGCATTCAATACATTCGTATTTCTGAAGAGTAAGTAGAAATGTTGTACATTTTGTTTGCCATGTATTATTTGACATGGGAAGCAAACACGTGGCTTGCCCAGTGATTATAGCAGGGAGCGACGCGTCTATCGGGGTAAAAGGTATCATTAACCAGTTGATATTTTATAGGAATTTCAACTGCCGTGATCATTAACACTGAAATTTTCAACGCATAAAAAACTACTAAGTACTAAAGTAACGAAACTGATGTCATTTATGTAACTTTAGTAGTAGTTATTTATTTTGTAAGTTAAAATATTTGTTTCGCATGTACTGAGATGGCTAATTTGCTGGAACTGGTATAATTTACCTTCCATGTATAATAACATTTTCGCAAATAAATTATTTTAATTTGAATCCGTGACCATCGCGCTTGAAACAGTGTCGCAACAAAGATACGTACGAATATATCTTGAAAGATAACGCTCACATAGGGATAGACAGACGGACAATATTGGATTTTCAATTTTGCTCTTCGGGTAGGCAACTCTCAAATTCATATTTCTAATAAAACCATTTAAATTCAAAAAGAAAAAATAACTGAACACTTTATTGATGAAATTGAATATGAATGAAAACGTACTTACATTTTAATTAGGCGGGTCCACACAGACCGAGCAGCCTCGCGAGGAAAATGCTTCGCGAGGCTGCTCGGTCTGTGTGGACCCGCCTATTCGCTATCAAAATTTTAACCGAAAATCGTTTCATTTGAAGAGTAAATACTTACAGTTAATTGTATTTAAATCCTGTGCAATTTTGTATTTACATTTAAAAAACTGTATTTCATAATTTAATATGATTACAATAATATTTGAATTTTCATTACATATCAGTATTCAGTATACTGGGTGTTAGGAATGGCGTACCAAAAACTGATACCAGTGATTCAGTACATGATACTGAGCCCCGTAGCGGTCAAATGTGCCGGAAAAATTCCAAGTAATTTTTTTTTTTGACAAAAATACTGCAATGAACACGCATACACGCACCGTCATCTGTTACGGCCCTACAGCGGCGGTTGGCAACGGCAGCGATTTTGATGTACAGTCGAACGACTTCCCGCTAGTCCACCATAAGGGCGAGAATCGCTTAGCAAGACATCGTCGCTTCTAGTGCTACTTTGCACGCACATTGACACTCGTATACAAAGCGAGTTTCTAGTGTGCCTCGACTCTATGAGTGAGCCACGGGTTCTTTTTCAAACTAGTCCACCGCCGACTTGTTTGACTGTACACGGCGCGCTTACTCCGCCGCGGCCGATGTCGCGTCAGAATAAACGCGCCATGTAACGCGGGTCGACAATTGTTACTTTTTCATTACATTATATAATCTGAACATCATAAAAAAAATCCGGTGAATTCGACCGCCAATGGTTTCAAAATCATATGTTAAATCACTGGTTTCGGTTTTCAGTACGCCTTTCCCATACCCTGTACGTATTACATAACATTGTTTTGTTACTGAGTGACTGACAGACAACGCACAGTCAATACTATTGGACGCAAGAAGCTGAAATTTAGAAATATTGTTATATTTGCTTCATTGACACTTTACGCACTGGCGTTTAGGCTCTGGTAATAGCTCTACGGAAAAGCTAAAATTCCTTCAAATCTCTTTAGAGTAGAAAGCGTACCTCGGGCAGTTTTGACAACTCCCATGCTAGGAATAAATTCTGTGTCGACGGACAACGATACTCAATAAACGGACTAAGCTGCGATAGCCTAGTGAAGAGACCGACAGACTGCTACTCAGGGTCCGGGTTCGAATCCACGGCACGCACCAATGACTTTTCGGAGTTATGTGCGTATTAAATTGCTAATTATCGCTTGCTAAACTGTGAAGGAAAACATCGTGAGGAAACCTACATGTCTGAGAGGTCACCATAATTTTCTCGAAAGACATGTCAAGTCTGCCAACCCGCACTTGGCCAGCGTGGTGGACTATGGCCTTACCCTTCTCATAGTGAGAAGAGGCTCGTGCTCAGCAGTGGGACAGTTTATATACAGGGCTGATGAGAATCTCCTCTCTCTCATGTCAGCCTAGAGACGTCCACTACTGGGGATAGGCCTGTACCAAGGTTCTCCATTCAGACTGATCTTGAGCCGCCTGCATCCAAGCGCTTCCCGCAATCTTAACCAGATCGTCGGTCCACTTTGCGGGAGGCCTACCCCTGCTGCGTCATCCGGTACGTGGTCGCCACTTCAATCAATGGACACTAGGAATAAATCCTGTGTTGCGGGGAACTTTCAAAGTTTCACTCAACTGACACAAAGCACAACTACGCATACGTGCAAAATACTCGTAATAATCTGGACTGTACACAGGTGTTGTTTGACAGTTATTGAAGTTCACTGCGCTGAATATTTTATTGTGCTCGCGTAAATATTGGCTGATCTTGTTTGAACGCTGTGCGTCATCGCATATTGCTCCATTCATAATTTTCACGTTAACATTTTCTTTTTTTGCGGTCGTAGTGTAAAATGCTCAGTGGACAGTATTTAACCTTCAAGCAGTCGCATGCGGTCTGAGATTCCGCTTCTCTACGTGTGTATTCTGGGTAAACTAATGGAAATGTCAAGACGTTGTCGAGCATATAACTAAAAAAAGTCTTATTTGAGTAAACAATAATAATAACAAGTTACATATTAATTACTTTTTCAGAATTTTACATGGTAGAACAAAAGTACAGAAATGCTCAATATTTTTCTCTTTAGACACAAACCTTCTTTATAAATCTATAAGAGCCAAAGAAATGCCGCCGCCACTAATACATACATACATACATAGTCTCACGCCTGTTTCCCCGAAGGAGTAGGCAGAGGCATATTAAACGCCCAGTTTTCGCCAGTGTTTTGATCCCACGTAATAGGTGGCGAGCCTATTGCCGCTTATCGGGATATTTTGTTTGCCAGAGCCTCGTCCATTGATCAGCAGGTGCACCACTTGCAGGTGAGGTTGGCTTGGGACCCTAAGTTCTTGGTGGGAACCCTATGCACCCAATGATGCCACTAATATGAGAGATATTCGACATTCTAAGTGTAGGTAACTCTTCTTCATCGTAAGAAGTGTTTAAATTTACATAACTTATACCTTACGTATATAATAAAGTAATAAGAATCAAATAACTTGAAACACATACCAAAATCTTATTTTAATTTTATTGATTTTTCTCCTACATAAGCGGTCGCACGCGGTCTCAGAGACCGCATTCTCAAATAAAAACCGCGTGCTCACTCTATGAATTTCGTAGGGCTTTTGATATTGAAGTACATCACCCTTACGAGGAAATCTCTGAAGCCCATCCGTCATTTGTTAATAATAATTTTAACAAGCTGACATAAATAAGCTTGGTGCGGTCTCATAGACTAGACGAGGATTAAGATCGAAATAATTTAAAAGTTACAGTATATCACGCTAGTGAAGTCAATGTCAAAATTCTTTATGAAGTTGGGTCACAATATGATGCTTATGAAAGCCAAACTAAAAAAAAACTATGACAGCCGGGAGCAACTGCTTTACATGCTTTCCGAGGCATGGGGCAAGCAATAATTAACAACACACATGACTCCGAAAAGTCAGTGGAGCGCACCGTGCATTCGAACCCTCTGCATTGCAGTGTGTTGTATCGGCACTAGGATATCCCTGCCTACTTAAACCAGTACATCCTCCATAAAATCTAGAAACATAATCTTACACTTCATGACCCCGTCTTGTCACTCTATGGTAATATAATATCAGCTGTCGTGTCGACTAAGCGTGTTATTAGGTATTAATTTGATTGATCACTGTTCCCTGTGATGACATGAGTTGCTACCGCCCGATAGCCCTGTTGCCAGTACTCTCAAAAATATTTGAGAAACTAATATATGATAGTATCTACAACTACTTTGAAACGGCGCAAATACAGTAATTTAGTAAGTAATTACGTGTTTGAGCCGTTTGGGGTAGAAACGCTAGGCTCATGGGGTCCGAGCGCTCGTTCTCTATTCCGGGAAATTTCGAAACGGTTAATCGACGTCTCACGTGACCAGAAGGCTGGTTTATTCTTTGCTCAGAGAATCAGCATTGCCATCCAGCGTGGCAATGCTGCCAGCCTTCTGGGCACGTTACCCGATGACATTGATGCGGAGGCATTTTACGACGCCTAAACCATGTAAATATTTTCAGTTTCTAAATTTGTTTTTAAGGTTTTTGTATTAGATTAGATTACATTAAGCTTCTTATAAATTATGTTACTTAATACAAAATGAAATAATAAATTGGTTACGCGACTTTGAAGTCAATAATTTATTTTGCGAGGAACAAGCGGGCTTCAGGAAAAACAAATCTATTGACATGGCAATTTACAGATTTCTTCAAACGGTATTGAGTAACATGGATAGTGGTAAACTAGCATGCGCTATGTTCATGGATTTAACAAAAGCGTTTGATTGTGTAGATCATAACCTACTATTAAAAAAGCTCTATGCATACGGTATACGAGGAAATGCCTATGAATTAATTAAATCTTACCTAGATGACAGAACACAATTAACGCAAATAACTAGACTTTGCCCTACCACCCATAAATATAAAATGTACTCTTCTGCAAGCAGAAAAGTAAAATTCGGTGTACCACAAGGTAGTGTCCTCGGTCCGTTACTTTTTAATATATATATATAAATGATCTGCCAAAAGTAACCACATACCATACAATACTATTATAGTACAAGCTCTGCTTAGTTTGGGACTAGATGGCGTTGTGTGAATGTGGTAGAATATTATTATATTATTATTACTATTTGCTGATGATAGTACAATTATATTTACGGGTAATGACAAACAGCACATAGAGCAGGAAATAAACTTGACATTAAAAAATATAATAAATTGGTTGACATTGAATAATTTGAAAATTAATATAACAAAAACTCATTTTATGACATTAAGAAATAGATTAAACAAATTGACTAATATAGCTGTTTCATATTTAGATGCAAAAATTGAAGAAGTTGAGGTAACAAAGTTTTTAGGCCTAAACATTGACAATCATTTGAATTGGAAGGAACACGTAGAATCGGTATGTGCCAAACTCAATACATATTCATTTGCGCTGTATAGGTTAAAGAAAACAACAAATATTGCGGCTGTCCTGACGGCATATCATGGGTATGTTACGTCTCAGCTGAGGTACGGTATTCTGTTCTGGGGTAAATCTACAGACAGGAACGCTGCATTTAGGGCGCAAAAGAGGTGTATACTAGCAATGTTTAATATCAAACTTAGAGATAGCTGTAAACCATATTTTATTAATTTCAAAATTCTAACTTTACCATGTACGTATATTTTAGAAACTGTACTATTTGTGCGTAAAAATTTTAATATGTTCAAAAAACTGAACAGCCGGAGACGGTGCTTAGATATAGGTATGCCAGGAAACATAACGGCTTTACTCAATAAGAGCGTATTTTGTATGGCTGTAAGACTATATAATCATTTGCCTAGACTAATACGCGAAATTGATACCATGCAACTATTTAAGAATAAAATTAAAGCAATGTTAATAACAAAATGCTATTACTCAGTAAATGACTATTTAGATGAAATTTTTTTGCAATAATTAATTATAGTATAAGTTATATTTATTGACATTTTTATGTATTGAATTTTGAATTGAATTATTAATTATTTATTTAATGTTAATTGAATTATTAATTGTTTATTGAATGTTAATTAAATTATTAATTATTTATTGCATTGTAAATTATTATTTAGGTGACAAATTTAAAGACATATTATTAATGGTATAGGTTATAATCATTGTCATTTTTATCTATTTGATTATGGTAATTATTCATTAAATTTTAAAATCAGTGATTAGAATGCGTACAACTATATACATAAATACATTTTGCATGCTGCTGTGACAGCAAAACATGATGAAACTATCTGACTCTGTAACATCTTTTTTTGTATACCTACTCATGTTTTGCAAAATAAATATTGATTTGATTTGATTTGATCCCGTATCGACGATCAATGTTTGCTTACGACGCACGTCAAAGTATGGGGTATGGGGAGTATAGTAGTATGGGGAGCAATATGGATTTACCAAGGGTCACTCGACAACAGATGCAGGAGTAGCGTTACTTAAACACATATTCAGTGCATGGGAGAATGCCCAAAATGCTATTGGTGTGTTTTGCGACCTTTCGAAAGCATTCGATTGTGTCTGCCATGAAACGCTCTTATGCAAACTTAGACATTACGGCGTACAGACTAAAGCATTGGAAGTCATTAAGTCATACTTAAGTGACAGAATCCAATGTGTTGAAATAAACGGCTCAAAATCCAGTGGCTTACCTGTTGATTTGGGAGTGCCGCAAGGCAGCATCCTAGGGCCTTTCCTGTTTCTTGTTTACATAAACGATTTACCTTTTTACTTGAAAAACATTTGTGACGTTGTACTGTTTGCTGACGATACTTCTTTGATATTCAAAGTAGATAGAAATAAGGAACATTTTAACGAAATAAACAGTGCGCTCATTCAAGTAACTAAATGGTTTAATGTAAACAATCTGGTACTGAACGCCAAAAAAACAAAATGTATTAAGTTTGCTCTGCCTAATGTCAGAAACCTTGGTCCTAGTATAGCTCTAAATGACGATGTTCTCGAAACATCTGAATCTACATTATTTTTAGGAATAACACTTGATTCGAAATTACAGTGGGGTGCGCACGTTACATATCTCTCAGGGAAACTTAGCTCAGCTGCTTATGCCATTAAGAAGGTTCGTAGGTTGACTGATGTCGATACGGCTAGATTGGTTTATTTTAGCTATTTTCATAGTGTTATGTCATATGGCATATTATTATGGGGTAGGGCCGCTGACATCGAAAATATTTTTATATTACAAAAACGAGCAGTTAGGGCCATTTACCAGTTAAAGACAAGAGTCTCACTTAAAGAAAAATTTAAAAATATTGGTATTCTTACTGTAGCATCACAATATATTTATGCCAGTGTTATGCATGTACGACTACATATAAATTCTTACAAAATGAATAGTGACATACACAATATTAATACTAGGAACAGGCACAAATTATGTGTACCATATTTCCGTTTACACAAAACGCATAGCTCTTTTATTGGGCTTAGTATAAGAATCTATAATAAACTACCAAGTAATATTTTAGACTTGCCTTTAAGGTCGTTTCAGACAATTGTTAAAAATAATCTTTTTCTAAAGGCATATTATAGTTTAAATGAGTATTTTGACGACAAGTACGCTTGGAAATAAATATTCTTTTATTAGGTCAATTTATTTTTATTATTAGGTCAATAGGCAGTTTTATAGTGTAGTTAATTACCGTATTCTCTTTTTATGCTACATTTGCATTCTTGTTCTACTCTTTTTATTATAATTTATTGGATTTGTAAGGTGAGGGTAACTCGTGGTCATGAACTGCTAACTAATAGATTGTAAATTGCTACAATACTTTTCGGAACATACTGTTCCACCATTAAATCAGAACAGTCATGTTCGCGAGTTGCTTACATCAAAAGACGTAAGTGGATGCTCCTGTTTCACCATATTCACTTTGGGAGGCTTAATAAATGAACATAATTTATTGCTTGAGTATGATATCAATAACTATTAACTTTTGCAATAGTAGATAAC
Source organism: Euclidia mi (assembly GCA_944739405.2). Classification (NCBI taxonomy): domain Eukaryota; kingdom Metazoa; phylum Arthropoda; class Insecta; order Lepidoptera; family Erebidae; genus Euclidia; species Euclidia mi. The sequence continues at coordinate 63,749,144 of OX123192.2, forward strand.
TCACAATGTGAAACAGTTGCAGCTCCTTACAAATATAACATGTAAAACCATTATACTGGCAGTTAAAAAGAGTGGCCACGAGTTTTATTGCCCGTTCTTTCTCGTGGTTCTACCTATTGCATTGCGAACGTGGCAGTAAATGTAAATGTAGAATCATCTAGTAATTAACTTTAACTTTTGACGTTCATAAGCGTCACTTTGTGGCCTAAATGAATAAATGATTTTGAGTTTGAGTTTGAGTAAAGACCTAGGTTATAAATGTGTTTTTTATTTGCGGAATAAATTGTGATTATGTATACCTAAAACCTTTTTAGTTACTGACCTACATAAACGACTTTTTGGTGCATGCTCATCTTATACATAAAGAACTAGGGCGAAGATCGCGGGTTCGATTCCCGCTCAAGTCAAACATTTGTATGCGTAAACATGGATGTTTGTCTTGGCCTGAGTATTTATTACGCATTGGGAAGCCAAAATGGTGTTGTGTGAATGTAAGAGCTTTCAGTAAACAAACGTCAAGGATTTCCACCAAATAACTAAAAAATAAGCAATAAATAATATAGCCACAAAACAAGTATTGAATTTTAATCGTAACATACTGTAAACAGGTTGATTAACGACATAAAATATATTACTTGGTGGTCACCAAAGTAAATATTTACAAACTAACTTTCGGTTTGATGTTGTCGAAATTAGGAGACGCGTCCAAATAAAGTTGTATTGTTTTTGGGTTGCGTGGTGGAAGCCTAAACCTTGATGACGTCATGTGTATGTATACAATTCTTGCGTTACTGACCGACTGACAGACAAGCTACAGCCAAAACTACAGGACGCAAGAAGCTGAAATTTGGCATATAAGTTCCTTGGTGACTATAGGGGGAAGGGATTTCCCAAAACTCCCACGGGATTCAGCAGAAACAGTAAATTTGCGAGCGTAGCTGCGGGTACCCACTAGTTTTGGATAAAGTGTCATTAATATGCAGTAGAATCAATGCGGGTAGTTTCTATATCTTTTGGAAAGACTACGCCCATAATAATGTCCTATTAACCAATGCCGGCCACGAGGGCGTATATGAGACTTGCCAACTGCGCGTGACATATTATAGTGCTCAAGTGGGTTTACTAATGATTAGCATTTAATATATTGTCATAATTTACATCGGCATAATGAAATTCAGCGTTATGATCATTACGCATAATATTATTTTTATTTATTTATTTATAGTCTCACGCCGTTATCCCCGAAGGGGTAGGCAGAGGTGTAATATTAGGTACACCCACATTTCGCCATGAATTTTTAGGTCTCACGTAATAGGGGGCGAGCCTATTGCCGTACCGGGCACATTACCAGACTCCGTGCTGCTACTGAGAATTTCCTAACGGAAAATCCCAATAACACTTTGCCCGACTCGGGAATCGAACACGCGCACATTTATGCCGCGAGACCAACGAGGCATAATTTAAGAGGCATAAATGTCTTGGCATAATGTTTATTGCCATAAATACTGATTACTGATGGCATAACAATAATTAAGCATACATTTTATAAAGCATAATTTTATAGGCATAATGATATTTACACATAATGATATTTACACATAATGTTATTTGGAATAAAATATAAAAGTCCTAATAAATAATTCCTAACGGTAGTAGACACCATTTTGCAGTAGTCATCATTGCTCAAGTGAAATCCATAAGCGGTTGACGCGGCGGGCGGCGGTGGTAAACAGATTATTATATTTTTATATATATTTAAATTTGACTATGGGCCTTATCAGGAGGCTCAAGGTCACTCAGAGGGCGATGGAGAGAGCTCTGCTTGGAGTTTCCCTGCGAGATCGAATCAGAAATGAGGAGATCCGCAGTAGAACCAAAGTCGCCGACATAGCTTTCCGGATAGCCAAGCTGAAGTGGCAGTGGGCACGGCACATAGCTCGAAGAACCGATGGCCGTTGGGGCAGAAAGGTTCTGGAGTGGCGGCCACGTACCGGACGACGCAGCAGAGGTAGGCCCCCAGCAAGGTAGACCGACGATCTCGTCAAGATCGCGGGAGGCGGTTGGATGCGGGCGGCTCAAGACCGGTCTGTGTGGAGAACCTTGGGTGAGGCCTATGTCCAGCTGTGGACGTCGTTTGGCTGATATGATGATGATGATTTCATTTTGAACGTATCACAAAGTAACTATTTTCTGAGCTTCGACTTATGTTTGGTACACTTGTGATTGTATAAATTACAAATACAGAATATAAAATGCATGCATTCCTAACGACTTGGGGAGGTATTAAAATAAATATTAACGGTTTCATTTACGGAAAAATCGCAAGGACAAGTTTTATTATATACAAATTATTTACTTTAATTTTACATACTTATACATTTAAAATGCATGGCAGGTAATTAAAACAATACTAATACTGTGTTTTATTAAACATACCTTTTTTTTTGGTATCGTGTTGGAAAATCCTCATGGAGTCCCACCGTCCTTGGGGAAGGGCGAAGGGGACTGTCAGACTCTTACTGACTAAAAACCACCCCGTGTTCCTCATGTACCCATGTATCGTAGGGTAGGGTTTCACCGAAGCATTCCTCGCTACCCCACGACGGGTATTGGCTCGCCAGATGGTCAGGCGGGCCCCGAACGAAACCCCTTGGCGGCCGATGAAGGTGTTTGGGTCCGCCGCCAAATTACCCAGCGGCCGCAGAGGATAGGGAGGACGGCAACGCAACACCGCATCTCCTCTTCCTCTGAGGCCCCACCGCGACGCAACACGGCCGCACCGTACGCTCTCATTAGGTCGCGGGAGATAGGGCGCGCGGCAACGCAACACCGACACGCCTTTCCTCCCGCGGCCGCACCCGACTGCGAGGGATAGACAAAACTGTCCCCCGCACCCGCACCTTGGGATGCATCCTACGCAGGCCTCGCCCAAGCCCACGTGGAGCGTCTTCTCCCGGGATCCCGCTTAGCTTCACCGTGGGTGTACCTCTAACCCACGGTTACTGAGCCCCTAACCACGACAAGGTGGAGATCCCACGGGGGGGACCTAACATCTGTACTAATAAAGCTGAAGAGTTTGTTTGTGTGTTTGTTTGCTTGAACGCGCTAGTCTAACTACTGCTCTACTTAAATAATTATTTTTGTGATAGATAGCCCTTTTATCGAGAAGGGCAATATCATCGCACTGTGAGCCAGGAGTGCGAAGTGCCCAAAAGATGCGGGTGTAACCTCGAACGCAGCTAGAATTTTTTTTGGCCGTAACGGAGTAGTCAGTAATTTTACCTCCAAATATGACTGTTTACAATTATGACTCATGCCTTCATGATTATTAGTGAAATTAATATTATGCTTTAAAAATTACTGCCACAATAACTTATGCGATAACAAATTAGAGCAAACGATAGTTATGCTACCTTATGCATTATGACAAAGTACCTACTATTCTGCGAAAGTATTAGTATGCCAATAAAAGTTATGCGATAACGTGATGCCTAACAATATTATGGTTAAAATTGTTATGCAAAAAATTTTAATCAATTCTTATAACTGATTGCACTATAGTCATGAATGTCATGATATCTTTAATATATAAAATCCTTGCGTTACTGACTGACTGACAGACACGCTACAGCCGAAACTATTGGGCGCAGGAAGCTGAAATTTGGCACGTATGTTCCTTGGGGACCGTAGGGTTGCACTAAGAAGGGATTTCCCGAAATTCCCACGGGACCGGCCAAAACGGGTAAATTTTTAAAAAATGCAGGCGTAGCTGCTGGTGGCCTCTAGTTTATCATAATTTATCATAATAATTATATTTGTACGCCGTCATGGCAAAACATGTTGATACCTGCGCTGGTTGAAACCAACTTACGTACAGGATATATCCAGTATTGTTTTGTTTATTTTTAAAGACAAATCCCGCACTGAGAATAAATCCCGTGTCGCGGGGGACTTTACAAACATACAACTAACGGACACAATGAACACCCAGACTCGAAACAACAATTTATGAATCACACAAAGTGTTGTCTCGTATGGGAATCGAACCCACAACACTTGGCGCAGTGTCAAGCGGCAAGGCGGCCGCTACGCCAACAGTGCAGTCATATAAATACACTACACATGTTTAAAGCAAATAAATTTATCTTTATCTTTAACATAACGTAACCATTTTCTGTTAAAATATCTGAAATATCTCATAAGTAAATCCAAAAAGTATTCAAAATGTCCTAAAAAAATATACTGCAATAAATACCATGTAAAGAGGTTCAATAAAAAAACAGTTCTACTCGTACATAAAAAGAGCTGCGTGTTCACTAGATTTTAAAGTCTGCCACCATAAAAATTTACTACAGAACCATCCAGCCAGTCGAATGTTCGTTTACACGGTTGTTTTTTTATTAAATTTCACGCCAACGTTGACAACTTTGTAATCAAATTCGGAAAATTTATATTGAATTTTACCGCTCGAATGCAAAATAAGCCGTAGCTGGCGTTCCACGAAATCAGTGTTTATTTTTGACACGTTGGATTAGAAATCCGTTTATAATGTTACTTCACGGTTTGTGGTCTTAAAGGGTAGGCAGGTATTTTTGGTTAAAATTGGAAAAGCCTTCATTGTTTCTGTGAGAAAGTTTTATACAGGATAGTGTCGGATAGTTGCGATATTCGGGGTGCTTTTCATCTGGTGATGGGTTTCCTCAGAATGTCATAATATAACAGCAATGTCAGGGTAGTTTTTCATCAACATCCTGTTCAGAGGTTTTTGCTTCAAATGATAACAAATTGCCATCCATTTATCCATACAAACTTACGCATTTATAATAGTATTAGTATTTATTCGTTGGATATCAGTTTACTATCCTATTGGCCAACACAATAGTTCTTTATATAACCCACAAACAAATAACACCTTTAGTATATCTTAAAGGAAACGATTTCAAAGAAACGCAATACGGTTGAATAGCGCAGATGCTAAATTAAATTCCTGTACGGCTTTCCACGTCGACTTTATGCAGGCCATTCTAGTTCTAGATGTTTAAAGGTAGTGTTTCATTTTAAAGAAAGGTTTAAATGGGTTTAAGAAAGACTTTGTTGGGAGTGTTAATGTTTACAAAGCAATTTTGTTGAAGACTCGTGTGGTTGTTTGAGAGTTTTAAGTTTTAAGGAAGATTGGATGTTACGCGGTTTTTGTTAGATTTTGGTTCGATTAAGGTAAAAAGAGAGAAAAGACGTGATTAGAGTAACATTACGTGCCTTACAAGATTTTTATGCTATCAAGTATGTATAAATACTGGAATAGAATAGGTACGTAAACTGAAAATTATTCCATATACCAAGGTTAAACTTAAACTCAATTACCAGAAAATATCTAAATCCATAGCAAGCATTTCAACAAATCTATCTTTCTTCTAAAAAATACTCCTAAATCAAAATAAACAATCTAAAGGAAAAATCCTGTGTCGTGAAGGACTTTATAACATTCAATCAATAACAACACACGACGCAAAACAATTTTTGGATCTCAAAAATTAAACTAGGTTTGAATTTACAATAAATGTTATCATAAAAAGTTTAGTTTTGAATATTTCAATCACGTACCTACCCAATTTGGTCACTACGTATGCAATTCGTGTTAGTGAATTCGACACCATAATAATAATAATTTATTGTGATCATGTCAATTGTGTGGTGAGCACTCCATTATCTCAATTTTAAACGTATCGGGTTAATAAAATGGCAATGTCAATTATGTGCGATTTTTAAAGAAGAAAATTAGATGATGAATAAAGAGCGTTATTTGTCTTTCTTATCTTGTTTTAAACAGAGAGAATTCTCGCAAGAACAATCTTAGTGTATATTACATGTTTTTTAAATCGCGTTAACTAACTAATACATTCAAGATATAAAACTCTGTTATGCCTATGTTTTGACCGATTTACTACGATCGTAGTCGCTTAGGAACTCATACCGCTTTATTACAAAACGTAGACTTAATTAAATATTAATTTAGATCTGAGCTCGCCTGTCTTAAATTGATTTTACGTAGACTATATTATACACATTTTTGGCAAATTATTATCACTGAAATTCGTTGGAATCAATTTGGCGTTAAAAGAAATAAAATAAAATAAAATACCTTCTTTAAATGTATATTTCTATAAACGAAAACATGTACCTAATACTTTATTAATTTATTTTACAACTTTATATATATATATATCAGATTGAAACGTACTATACAAAGAAATATATACAGAACATACAAAAAAAATATATACAGAAAAAAAAAAAATAGGGCGCGTCATGAAATTCATCCACATCGCCGTCAACTGGCAGCGTGCTCAGAACGCTGGCAGCGTTGCCACGTTGTATGGCAATACTTACCTTCTGGGCCAAATACAACCCAGCCTTCTGGTCACGCGAGGCGTCGACAAGTCTCTTTGCGAGGTCTCTAAAAAGAGATCTCGCACTTTGAGCCCATGGCCCCAACGTTTCGACCCCAAACGGCTCAAATACGTAATCCCCTACTAGGTTTACGTATTTGCGCCGTTTGAGGGTCTCCGCTGTAGCAGCAGCGCCCGCACAACCGGCTGTGCTAGGAAGATGTGATGGCGCGAGGCGAACACACGTTGCGTCCCATACCAAAGGCCTACCCAACTTCCATGGCAGTAAAGACATACCGTCTGGTCTTTTGCCGTCGTTGCGTACCAGGCCCTGAGGTTCAAGGTGGGCTGGAACGCCAGCGGAGACAAGAGCCCGACGGAGAATGTCATTAAGGTTGCCGTGTCGTGAAATACGACCTGCGCTCCTGCTGCATGATAGGCCATGGTGACCAAGGCTGTCGACAGCCTCTCCACAGTGACAGCGATGTGGAGTAAAACATGGCGCGCCTAAACGGAGGCAAGACGCGATGCGGAAGGTCGTATCGTCCAGCATGGTACCGATGTTGGACGATGGCAGTGCTTGAAGCCAGAGGCCCGACTCCCACTCTCCCACAGCCAGTAGGCGAGCACGCTCTGCAGCATTAGACGATGTGCTAAGAAGGTTTTCTCGTATTCTGTTGCAAAGCGGTCCATCCCACTGCCTCTGAGAGGATAGGTTTCGGGGTAACTCAGTGCTTGGACAAGCTCTTCACCAAGCATTCGTGGCATCGGTCTTACACGGCACCTCAGAATCTACCAGTGTTGGTGCTAAGATTTTCCTGGTAAATTCTGTACCTAATTGGCTTACCGTTACCTATCATGCATGTTGTTGTTATACGCTGTCTGTAGCTATAAGTTTTCCATGTCATATATAAATAAAGACATAAATGAATAAAGACTAAACCTGGCACTATGTTTAAATCGTTGTTGTTGTTTCGTAATACGACCCATAATGATAACATTTATTCCTAATTTAACTTGTATACAAATTGTAAAAAATATAATCCCTATGTTTATATATATCAATATCAATGCTTTACTCCAAAACTATAATTTTCCTTTATCTAAAATTCAAAGATCCCATTTCCCTTTATAAACAATAAAGCATTTATTGTTAAATTTGGGCGGGCAATCCTTAGCGTTAGAGTCCCGTCGTCCATCATTGGCCCTGAGGAATTTAATTCAGTGTGAAACCGTTTGACGGAGATAACGGCCATTGCGGTTTTCAGCGATATATAGGCCAGCTACATCGATATTAGGGTGTGGACATAAAGCGATACGAAAATAAATGCATGTGTTAGTAATTCAGATGCATATATATACTACCTTAAATATAATTTTAGTATCAAAAGTTTGTATTTCACATTAATGTTTTATACTCAATACTCAATATTTTTATTGCTTTACACAATGTTTGCTTAACATGGGGGTACTTAAAATATATGTTTCAATTATGGACCCTGTCGGGCACAGCTTAGTAGGTTTTATTAGGATAGAGGAAGCTGGATTAATTTAATTAATATAGTGTAATCAAATTATAATTTAGAATAAAATATCTATGTATATTTTAATATACTCGTAATCAATATAATAAGTATATAAAAGTTTAGTACCTAAGCTGTAACTATAACTCTACATACCTATTTTATTGGGAACGCGGCAAGCAGATAGATGCGGGCGGCTCTCGATCAGTCAAGAGAGCCTTGGGGAGGCCCAAGTCCAGCAGTGGACATAGACTAAGAGGAATTTTAGAGTTATTGTGAAAGTGGAAGGATATGTTTTTGGCACTGTTTATCAAAAAGAGTAACGACTCTTTTGCCCTGGATGTCTGAAAATTATGATTAATACATTTTTCGTGTGATTGAATGCTTTCGAAATGGTTCACCGCTTTTGTACTGAGACAAAAACCGAAACTAACGGCCTTAATTACCCTCCAAAGCTCGCTAGTGTACCTAAAACCCTTTGCTTAGTACTAAGCAAAGTGTTTAAGTTAAAAAGTTTTAAGTCTGATGGTCCCACTCGACTAACGTCTTGAATATCATCGTCATTTTTAACATGATCCCTGTTGCGATCCAAAACCATCGCCTCGGACCCCGGAGTCTGCTTTTCTGCTGTACCTCCTCCACTGAGCACGGTCTTCGGCATCTCTAGTGGGTAGACTTTTGTTATGTGAATAATCGCGGTTGACACCCGTGAAATCATTCATTTCATTTCATTTTTTTAAAAGACATCTCCCGCACTAGGAATAAATCCTGTGCCGCGGGGGACTTTATAAACATACAACTAACGGACACAATGAACACCCAGACTCGAAACAACAATTTATGAATCACACAAAGTGTTGTCTCGTGTGGGAATCGAACCCACAGCACTCGGCGCAGTGTCAAGCGGCGAGGCGGCCGCTTAAACCACTACGCCAACCGTTCAGTCAAAAATATATGAAATAAACATCTATTTAACTCAACCTCTGTTATCAATATAACACCGTCCTTACATAAAACGAGCACAATAATACAGTCCGTTATTAAGTCTAGATAGTCTACTGAGGTTTGATCACACTGGCTTCGGTACAGTGATAAATGTCTCGTTGATGTTAATATAGGCTCACTGTGTTCCATTATCTCGGTCTTAGTACATGTTTTGATTATCACTAAGTGTAATGGTTGGTTGTTTGGTTATGTGTAAGGCATTAACCGTATTTATCTGTATGTATGCGAGTTTTTCAACACTTCGTAAAGATACAATTTTTCAACATTTTCATCATCATCAGCCTTTAAAAGTAGTTTAAAACTAGGCCTCTCCTTGGAATGGAGGAATTGGCCTACTATACCATGCTGGCCAAACGGGTTGGTATAGGGTTTGTTTCAAGTTTTCCTTCTCTTACAGTGCTGTTCTCTACATAGTATGCTCCATCTGTCGGCTCTTACGACACCCATGGGATGATATGGGGTGGTGACATTCCGTATTCTTAATCCGTCACCACACGGACGGATATACTATTTGTTTCGTGTATTTTCCTAAGTCGCTCCTCACGATACCCACGGAATGAAATGGGGTAATGACATTTTGTATCCTTCATCTCCATATGGAGATTTATGTAATGCGAGGAGTTTAATAAGTAAATTACGGTTTTTTTATTAAACTATTATTATATATACAGGGTGGCGCTACCATAGGGGCACTTTTTGAACAAAGGCATAGCGTACAACATTCTGAAGCCTTGTACCAAAAATCAATTAAATCGGTGCAGTAGTTTATCCACAATATCGATTTTAAGTTCCGCAATTTTTGCACATGCTTTGAATTCCACACAGCTGATACAAAACGGTCAACGACCCTACATTGCACGCCCCGACTCGCTCCGACGCGACGCCTCGACGTCATCCAAAGTTAGGCTCAGCGCAGATAAAACGGAGCGCAGCGGAGAGGATTTTATTAACGCACTTGAAAATAAACTATATTTTTTTTACAACAAAGTGCATAAATGCTTGAACCTGACAAAAAACATTCGCGCGTCCTCGAAGATATGCGGGAATCCTCGCGCGGCGTCGAGTCGGCGCCCGCATCGTAGTGAGTCGCGGCGCGCAATGTAGGGTCGTTGACCGTTTTGTATCAGCTGTGTGGAATTCAAAGCATGTGCAAAAATTGCGGAACTTAAAATCGATATTGTGGCTAAACTACTGCACCGATTTAATTGATTTTTGGTACAAGGCTTCAGAATGTTGTTCGCTATGCCTCTGTTCAAAAAGTGCCCCTATGGTAGCGCCACCCTGTATAAATTTTACTATGACTGCCTCCGTGGTCCAGTGGATAGCGTATGCGAGTGGATACCTGCTGATCGGAGGTCCCGGGTTCGATTCCCGGGTCGGGCAAAAAGTGTTACTGGGTTTTTCCGAATACTCAGCAGCAGCCCGGAGTCTGGTGATGTGCCCGGTAATGGCAATAGGCTCGCCCCCTATTACGTGGGACCTAAAAATTCATGGCGAAATGTGGGTGTAATATTTACACCTCTGCCTACCCCTTCGGGGATACAGGCGTGAGACTATAAATAAATTTTGTTAAACAATCTATTTTACCATGGATATAGAGAGATATGCAAATGCAAATGTTTGTTTCCAACTATATCCTCAATCATGACGCTTGCAGCAATACCGAAAATCGAATATTAGCAGAAATATGTGGAAACATATACTGAAAATGTATTTAGAATAAATAATGTATTTCCATAATACTCATATTGAATTTACGTGGAGTTAATCACAGAACCATATTATACTATGCTGGTGTACTGCTTTGATATGTACACGATAAACATTTATTTAAACCAATGCGCATTTCAAACAGCGGGTAAGCATATCTGTATCATATTAATTATGATGATAATCTACGTACCGTTCCGGTTCACTGAATCTATTGTGTGGGCGCAACCGGATTCACTGTGAAATAGATGGGTGGACGATATCGAAATGTATAGCGCCTACTAGTCGTATTAAAGTGCAAGCATGTTTTTGGCAAACAGATAAAAAGATCTTAATTCGACTGGTAGAATCGTTGGAATTTCACTAAATATAACATTTCTGATTAGATACTACTGATACTGATGGTTGTTTTGAACTAGTTTTATTGTAGGAAATTAGTTAGTTCGAGGTGGCTCCTTTTAAATTTGGTAAAGGCAATCTACTCTTATGCAGTGGCGGCTCGTTCAAAGGAGCGCTGGAGCAGTGAACTCCCAAAATTATAAAATATATGTATATAAACTTTTTCTATAAACATGCTCAATATTTTAATACACACCTAGTCTCTTTTCTATAATGCATATCTACAAATAAGTATTTGACTACAAAACTGTTTATCATAATTTTGTCAACACTCTTGAAACATATATACATATCTATGTATATAGGTATTTTTGTTGAGTGGAGCGCTCATAACAGCGCTCTTCGTTGACGAAAGCTTAGTACAACGCTTAATACTGAAATGTAATGAGTGCGAAAGAGAGACCGTTCTATGCGCTGGGCGCGTGAGACAAAAGATTTGTATGAGAAATAAGGCAAATACGGAGCGCCGCTCCTGGCTAGCTTGACGAGGTGCGCATGCGCGAATATATTACCCGACTAAATGATATGACCATTTGTCACGAAGAAAAATTAAAACGTATGCGCCGTTTTTTTTTAATAGTGTTTTGCCGGTATCATTTGAATGCAAACAAAAGCAAAACATTTCTCTGCAAGTGCGTTGGTAATTAGAAAAGGATTGGTGTTTAAAATATTGTTAATTGTATGTGTGATTGTGTGTATATGTTTAAGAAAGACAGTTAAATTGTGTAACTAATATGGAATATACCAGCGTAAACTTTACAAACGGATGGATGAAAGAAGAAATACGAAAGGAGTGTATTGGGCGAGAATGAATGTAAATATCGGTAGGGGACGCCCTAGGCGGACGTACGCCGATCAAATAGGTGACGTACTAAAAGAGCGCCAAATTAAAAGTACCCATAACCGATGCGCATGCATGATGAGGTTAATGAATATCGAGGAAGCGAAAGAGGTATGTTTGAACCGAAGCATGTGGCGTTCCATAGTCTCTGCCTACCTCAATGGGAGAAAGGATTGACAATATAGATAGATAGTTAGAACTTTATAAAAAACTGTGAAAAAACTTTAGAAAACGACCAATATGATATTGTATGTGGTTGCGAAAATGCGAAGGAAGTAAGAAGCGGTTTTGTTTTCCGTGTATAGTGGCGCCGGAGTTGATACTGCGTGGACGGTTCAGGTAGGTATCGATGATTTAGCACATCTTACTATTAATTGTAAAAGCATTCACAAAATAAATTGTAAGCAGTTTCATCTTCTAATTTAGTGAACACCCAATATAATCTTTCACGAGCCGCCTCTGCTCTTTTGGTCCAAATATTACTTATTTCGTATGAATGGTAGACTGGTAGACCTATTTGACTGTTTTAATGAATCGATTTTCTATGATTCTTTTGACACTAGTATAAGTTGGTAGGCTATGCACTATTATTGTACCGCGAGAAATTGTATCTAATGATGAAACCGAACGAACTTTTTATTAAAGCATCATCGAGTTTGTGGTCATTTGCTTTCTCTTAAATAAAGGCTAACTATTATTTTAATAGCATTTTGCGGTTTAGCCAGTTCCTTTAAAATATTAGTATTCCTGATTCCAAATGTCAATCTTTCGTATTTAAGTCTTACTAAATTCCAAAAACCAATGACGATGACTAAAAATATAACTGACTTAAGCTTGTTTAGAGTGAAGTTCGTTATAAAAGACTAGAGGATACCTGCAGCTATCCTAGCACATTTTTTTTATATCGGTACTACCCTTTTTCCCGAGCACCTTGGGAATTCCGACAAATATTTTCTTAGTGCATCCCTACACTTCCCAAGGAAAACACATGCCAAATTTCAATCGCCCAATACTTTAGGCTGTGCGTTGTTTGTAAGTCAGTTAGTTACGCATGAATTGATATCTACAGATACTCCACTCTTCAGTATATCTTCCAGTTTAATACCCCAATATAATGTCTGGTCATTTGAGTCAAATATTTGTCTGCGATCAAAAGAGCTCAGCGGTCTTTGATCACGGGACAAGATTAGGCGTAAAGAGAAAACATCTTAAGGAATCCGTAGAATTTGTACAAACAAAGCTTAAGGCCGCCGGCTAGTTGGGCCATGAGAGTCGCGGGAATACTTTGAATGATGTAACAACATTTTACTGCTCGCATGGCATAGCAGTTAAAGTGTAACCGTTTCAATTTGTGTGATCCACTAATTGTTGTCTCTGTTGCTTGAGATATTGTAGTTTACCGCGATAAAGGACTTATTACTAGTGCAGAAATTGGCGTTAAAATATTGGTACGAGTTTTTATGTCTTAGCCCACTTACACGACTCTGCTCCCAACCAACAAAAAGCATATCATTCAAATATGGGCTTTAAGTATTGCTCTTTAGATATTCTTTACATTGGCAACATACATTAGCAAACAGCTTGCTGTCGTACTCGCTGTACCTCGTGTAAGTCAGCTAAGACGTTTAGAGTCACGCTCCTGGAATGAATCCGTTTTATCGAACAAGTATTTGTATGGTTTAGCTTAGGTGTTGGCAGTATGCAATAGATCTGAGCCATTATTAATTACTCTCTAACAGGAAATCTACGCAAAGTGGAGTTCGTAGAATCGAGATTTCATACTTATTTATGAAACGGATCTCAATAGTGTAAGAATTTAAAATTTAAAGTGAAATACTCTCCGATCTTGCAACAAGGAGGTTACGAAAGTGACCCATCTAATGTATTTCGTTTAGTGAGTGCAAGCGCAGAAGATTAAATCCCATTTCCCATCCCCTCTTATTTTCCTACAGAGAAAAAGCTGTTTGGAACAAATAGAGAGGAAAGCTTTTTGTACTTTTCTATTATCTTGGTGTTGGCATCATGCGAATTATGCTTGGTTGTTATCCCTGGAGTCTATGGACAACTGTTTACTACATACCAACAATAGTATAATTTCATTCATAAGGCGAAATATGTGCGTAATTTTACATAACACCTCTGCCTACCCCATGGGAGATACAGGCGTAACGCTATTAAAGAAGAATAGTATGATTCGTTTGTTGCCTCTGCTGTATAAAAATATCTATTACCCGCTTCACCCAAACTATTTCTTCCAAACCTGATGGCCCAACCCAACTCTAACTTATCACATACAGAGACAAGGGGAAGGAAATGAAAATTAAAGCTATATCCACTTATATTCGTATCCAGAGCATTTATTTGTTTGTCCAGTGAGGCCTTGTATCCTTATTGGCGGTAGCGAAGGACAGAGAGGATTATACTGTAATCACTTTGTGTGTGACTATTGTTTTGACGACGGTTAATGGTGGCTTATACTGTTCAAGCTATGGTAAGCTCTGACTGGAAATTATGGTTTTTGGGATAGAAATTTCTATGGTAGGCTTACATAATTAAAATGATTGACTTATATTTATTAAAAACCTACAAAGCGTTTTGGTTAGAGACACAGGACGTATCCCTAGGGCGGGTGTCCTAAAAATCAGTTAGTAAATGTTATATTCATTGAGTTATTATTTGTAAGATAATTTTCCCTTTATTATAAATTCTGTGAATAGTGACTTCTAATCTAGTAGAGCTCGTCTACCTATATTTAAAAGAAAACCAACATGGCTTTGACCTTTGATATAATAATCATCAAAAGCCCGCATAGTCCACTGCTGGATATAGGCCTCTCCAATGGCACGCCACTGAGCCCAATTTTCGGCTTTTTGTGTCCAGCCGCTACCAGCCACTTTGCGTATGTCGTCAAATATAAGTGTATTTATTATTTATCTGGTTACTATCGTACAGGCTCTAGGTAGGTTGGGATTAGATGACTATGTGTGAGTTATCATGAGGTATTATTATTTCATTATGTTTCCATTTTTTATGGACCAACACAAAAGTCTAATTCCTAGAATTACTGTGTCCTAATTTCGTGCTCTATCGGGCCATATGACATTGTTAGATCTATGTCTTATGGTTTCATTGGTGTACTTAGTAGAAAAATGAAAATTCTTTTTGTACGTAACCTTTCCAGATGTAGTATTACATTATATTTGTAACAAGAAGGTCTTTGCGTACGGTAGAGTCTGTCTTTATATATTTAGCTTAGTGATCTAAGGCTGGTTTTAGTCTTACACTGACGGTACGCGCAACGTCAGCGCTGATGGCCGAGATATATAAACTTCTAGGAAGCGTTTTTGTATGACGCGTAGCTATCAGCGCGCACGGTGGTCAGCGCTGATAGCTACGCAAACGTACGCGTAAAGCGTCGGCCCCGCGTAGCTGTCAGCGCTGACGATCGCTCGAGCGCCTCTGCATTCAGTGAGCGTTTTAGTGTCGAGCGGATGTCATCAGCGCGTACAATCATGGCGAATCGCGAAGTGGATACAGGTCGAGTTATCGATGAGTCGTTCAATCGGTGGTATAGGCACGATTCGTAGGCTGCAATGGACCAGTTTATTCTGTATCTTTGCCAGTAATTCGTCAAAAGTTCTATTTGACATTCGAAAGTAATTAAAGAATTTAGTTTTGTCAGCCCTCAAAGTGCCATATAACAAGACAAATTCTCCTGCAACGGCTCTCTGCTCGATCAGTGGATGAACATGGAGTCTTAGTCGTCACCAATTTTTATTTTTTTGGGATAGATAGTACAAAGCAGCAATAATTAATACACTCCGCATTTTGATCGTCGACTGTACAGTAAGGCGGTCAGTACGATATTAAAACGAGCCACGCTGAGCCTATGAGCGCTGACGGTCAGCGTGAGACTAAAATCAGCCTATGATTTTGTACCTGAAAAAAGTAGAAGTCTAAAGTCAAAACATATAAATCACTTTATGTCACATACTTAGATAAGTTGCGCTCATAGTGTGACTTTAATTGCCATTCATAATAGATCTGAAAAGTTAAACTCTGCTTGCACAGGTTAAAACTTCGATGGGTGATCGCATCGCTCCTTGTGGTATTTATTTTTATTGGCAGGCATGTAAAGCCGTCGGTTCAAATTCACTATTCACTTCAAAGATAGACAAATTCAGTATAAAAATTAAATGTATATCTGACAAATTAATTTAACAGGAAAATATCAGACACAGACAATACTGGCCCTTAGACATAAAGATTTCCTCACGTTGTTTTCCCTCAACGTTTAGCAAGCTATATTCAACAATATGTATACGCATACAACTTCAAAAAGTCAGTGGTGCGCGCCGTAAGATATTTAACAATTCAATACGCATATAACTTCGGAAAGTCAATGGTGCGCGCCGTGAATTTGAAGTTGAGACCATCTGTGCGACAATCTCTTAGTCTTTCTCCTACGCTATTGATGTACTACGAGTATTATGTTAAATAAGAGGTTATTATAACCCCTTCCCCAGTTTTTTAGAATGTTACAGTGGCAATAGCCAATAGCTGTCTTTATTTGTTTAATGGTGAACTGCCTCCGTGGTCCAGTGGATAGCGTATGCGTCTGCAGATTGGGAGCTCCCGGGTTCTATTCCCGGGTTGGGCAATAGTTTTACTGAGTTTTGCTAAATTTCATTTAATTTTCAACAGTAGCATGAAGTCTAGCAATGTGCCCGGTAACGGCACTGCCCTCCTTACGAAAAGTGCAATAACTCGAGTTTTGCACCGAATTGAGATAAGTACATATTCGGAATCAGCAGAACGGGATCTATATATTCTTTTAAGACACTTTTTACGTAACTATGACGCAGCCGGTTTTAATACTAAGCCTAACTGCAATATCTAGGTCAATGCTTTATGACTTACATATCAAGACGAAAGAGAAAAGAGAAGAAGAAATAACTATAGATAGGATGACTAACTACGATAACTTACTTACGCTATTAAGAAATTTTACTAACTATATCTGCAATAAGCATAGTTACTATACTTATTATTAGCATAGATCGCAATTTGTAATATTCATTTACTAGTTATAAGTGCAATATGTTTGAGTTATTGCAGATATGATAAGGATCCTTATTTACGGTATTAAATAATGTACTAATTATAGTAGTAGTTAGGTAGAGTTACCGCATTTATAATTACCATACTTCGTTGCTTATGATTCTCATTTACTAGTTATAAGTACAATAAGCTTAAGTTATTGCAGTTATCTTAAGGGACCTTATTAATAATTATGGGAAGGATATTAAACTTAATTTACTAAGTAGATATATATTGCATTTATTTCTAGGAAGATTAAATGAATACAGTTTACATACGCGATATCAATCGCAATAAATTCACCATTTATTGCGATTATAACTAGCACCAGGAGGTTGGAGGGTACGAGGGGAGTAAAATATTTTATACAAAAAATAAAACAACTTAAAAGCAATTATAACGTATCTATACATTCAGTCAAAAAAGTATCGGGAATGGATTATTTGTTTATGGTTCCAAAGATTTTTTTTGTTTATTTTTATTGTTGTTAGATTGGCATAACTGTTTTCCATTTTGGCGCGGAGTTTAAATTGCATCTGTTAGTTGATTTAAATACAGTGCTGTTTTTAGTTATATAATATCTAGTGAGTATTGCGAATTTCTTAATGGACAAAAACATCGAAAAAGAGTTTGTCTTAAATTTTGCATTACCAATGGAATTCAATCCGTGTGGTGACGGATTAAGAATACGGATTGTGACCACCCCATATAATCCCATGGGTGTCGTAAGAGCTGACAGAGGGAGCATACTATGCAGAGAACAGCACTGTAAGAGAAGGAAAACTTGATACAAACCCTATACCAACCCGTTTGGCCAGCGTGGTATAGTAGGCCAATTCCTCCTTTCAAAGGAGAGGCCTAGTCCAGCAGTGGACTGTTAAAGGCTGATGATGATGATGAATGGAATTTCGTGTTCGTAGTCAATGTAAATGTAACAACTGAAGTTAATATCGCAAAAGTGAAGGTAACAGTGACTGAAAATTCTCATTCAACTTTGAGAGAGACAGCCGCCGAATTTTTTGTATCTCACGATTCGATCCGTATCATTTTGACTAATCATTTGGGTATGAAACATATTTCCGCTCGGCTAGTCCCAAAAGACCTGGATTTTCTCCAAAAACTCAACCGCATGAAAGTCGCTGAGGACATGCTAGAACGAGTTGTTACTCGTGACAAAACGAGGGTTTACGAGATTGACATGCAAACTAGTCAACAAGCTTCGGAGTGGCGCCTTGCAACTGAACCAAAACCGAAAAAACCACGCCAAAGTCTTTTCTTTGACTATCGTGGTGTTGTGCACTTAGAATTCTTGCTGGAAGGTCGAACGGTAAATAAGGAATATTATTTGTGCGTTATGCGGTGTTTAAGAGAATGCGACGAAAAGGGCAGATTTGTGGAAAGATATACCACGATAATGCACCTTGGCACAAGGCCATCATTCTGAACGAATTTTTGAGCAAACACTCAACAAATACCATCGAGCAACCACCACATTCACCAGATATGGCCCAGCTGACTTTTTTATTTTTCTTAAACTCAAATTACCACTTCGTGGCACCCGTGTTCAATCGGTAGAAAACATAAAAGAGAATTTGCTGCGAGAACTGAACTCAATTCCGGAAACAGTGATTAATACATTTTTATATTCCCGACCAGTATTTGCGTAGTGTAGGCAGAAGACAGCATAAACTCGTTTGCTATCCACCTATGTAGCGCTCTTCACAAGCTGAAAACAGTCCTACGGTAAGAGCGATTAAGCTTATAAATGACCTTCTTAAATATAGTCCAGATGCAGACATATTTTTTAACGCACAGAGTGTATTATTAAAACATATTTATAAGTACCTAAATTTAAGAAGTAAATTATAGTTCCTACCTCTAGTTAAGTTTATTGTTGTTTTTGTTTACAAATTTTATATTTTTATATTGTTATTTTTAGTTTTAGTAATTAATTAAAAGTGCATTTAGTATAGATATAAGTGAGTTGGTGTACTATATGCTGTAAACTAATATCTTATAAATAAATGAATATGAATATGAAGTGATTCTCATTGTAATTGTACTTTTTTAGTTTGAAATAAAAAAGATTTAATATTATAATTTTTTATTCATAAAATTATAACCAATTTCACATTATTTTGAAAAACACATCTGAACGCAGAAAACAGTTTCATACTAAATCGGTGAGAGGAAAAATAATGTTGTGCAAACTTCTGTTTATTCATAGGTATTTGATATAATAGTGTAACATCTCCGTTTTTCTTATAGTAACAAGTTAATAATTTGGCGTTTTACTAATGAAAACCGCTATAAATAAGAAACTTAACGCACATTTGGTTAGGAAGCAGTTAAAAATAAAAATGAATTGCTACTCAAAAATGCATCATCTTGGTTTCCTAACCATAAGTGCAATAAATAGGTTACTTATTGCGGTTATGACTAGTAAACATTCTTTCTACATAGTAATTATACTTAACATTATTTTATTTATTGGTTTTTATATCGGGATTATATGTGGGAACAAACATTAAGTATCACAAAATATTCTCTACATTGTTATACATCATGTAGTAAAAGTTTCAATCCGATACCTTGTATAGTGATGGAGATACGAGCAAAACAAAAATAAAATCTTTACCCGCGTTTTTCTCGAAATCTGGTTTGACCTAGTTATTGCACTTTTCGTAAGGACGGCAGGGCAGTAGGCTCGCCCCCTATTACATGTGATCTAGAAATTCATGAAATGGTAACATTTCGGTGTTATAGCACACCAGACCTATGCCCGGGCGGTTACAGGATCATGAATAAACAATCAATGTCTAACTTCTGATATTGTGTTGTTTTAAACTAGTATCATTATTAAGGGTGCTGTTATTGTTTGTACCGAGAATCAAATGAAGTATATCATTCTATTAAAGAGTTATCATTCCAATAAAGAGTGTTGTCCATTGTGTGGTAAATCACTGGGTGTACGCTAAGATAACGTCATGTATAGAGACGATTTATAAGTCGCAATAAGAATCGTGTCCTGCTGAGTTAGCCGTGATATATTGTATGGATATCATACTGGCTTCTTATGACAGCCTAGGCATTTATCTAACCTAAACGAGCAATTCTTGTAGGTATATAAATAATCTGAACCGATGCGAGATAGATCGATTTAGCTAGATTTAATTTTTCGAAGAAAATGACACCGAGGAAAACTCGGTCATCTACTGTAGTATATTAGACGTAGCGATAGCCTAGCGAAGATACCAAAATATTGACATGTAGAAGATTTAAAACAATGGTGCACACTACAGACTTTTCAAAGTTATGTGCGTTAAATTGATAATGATCGCTTACCCCGTGTCTCGGAGGCCTGGCTGGTCTTAAAGATCTTTGACTTTTGAGGAGTAAGTACCTTCGAATAATATGACCTGTAAGTGTAGTGATGAAAGATCGCTATCCTTACTAGCTGCGGAGGCCAGACGGCAGTCAATTTGTAGGAAAGCTAATATTTAATTTTGATAGCTATCAAAAAGAGAACAAAATATAAGTATTAAGTAGAAGTATTTGATGATCATAGTAGTCAAATACTTTTATTGCTCTTGAAAGATATTATTGTAAATTGAAATCATTGTTCGCGATTCATCTGTAGAAAAGAGATTTCAATTTCCTCATAATGGAACTAAAAGAGACTAAAGAATACACTAAACCTGTCTATCGATATTTGAATATCACAGTGTTAATTTTCGAGTCAAAGCATTTTAGGGGATAAAGCACATGTTTATTATGATGGCTATATTGGAAACTGGTGCAGGAATTATGCCTGAAGTTTTGTACCATAAAGGCTCTACTCAATTTAGGTACTTTATGATTCGATAAACGAAATTGCGAATCTGTGTCTTCTGTTCATTCAAGTTTAGTTTTAAATTGTGTACATCATGTCTTGGCTGACATATCATCGTAGAGCCTAAGCTACTGAAACTAGAAACCTTCGAAAGAATAGTCATAGTGTAAAGAATAAGAATAGTCGTACATTATGTTTCGTGGGACCGTAGACGTGCACTATGAAGGCAAAACCCGAAATTCTTACGGGATTGGGCAGAATTGGAACAAATCAAAAGAATGTAAGAGCTTAGCTGCGCGCATAGTCAGTTATAAAAGAAAATTTCACAACTTACAACAAAACCCATCTACTAAAGATATCTAGAATAGACATCACCTAAGCTTAGCCATAGGTTACGCGTATAGGAACACAGTCTATTTAATGTTTAGTAAAATTTATAGAGGCAATGAAAGTACGCGACGCATGCAGGTTATATTGTTTCGACCTACTGCGATTAAGTTCCTAGGTATTGCTAGGTGCCTGGTACTTTCTGTTTATATAAAAAACTTTCCTTTTTTATAGACTCACGCCTTTATCCTCGCACGGGTCGGCAGAAGTGTAATATTACACCCATATGTGCGATACGACATGCTATGAATTTTAGTTTCCCGGATTGGACAAAAGTTTTATTGAGTGTATACGAGTTCTCAGCAGCAGCACGGAGGCTGCCCGGTAACAGTGGTAGGCTTGCCCTATAATTATTACGTGGCACCGAAAAATCATAACATGGTAAAATCTACTACACATCTGCCGACCTCTTCGGAGAAACAGGCGTGAGTGCATAAAAATCTTCAAAAATATTACACCTGGTCTAGTAAATCTAGAATCTTATTAAAAGTATCACAATACCAACAATGATATTTCATAGATACCGGAAACCTTGAACAGGCTTCAAGTGGTTTGAAAACCAATTTAACTTTCACATGTTTCTATTGGGATTGTACTGAAGTAAAGGATATTATCCAAATATTATCTGTATTGTGAGGAAGTTAGAAAAAATTTAGCACACGAGTTGACTTAGATTTTATCTCAGGAATATTGTTATGTGTTATTGTAAAAATAATAACTAATAATTGTTAACAAATACTAATTTCAAAATTCTGGCGGAAGCTGCATGAGGTCGCACAAGAGCATAACGTTTATGCCAACAAAGGCTTACCAAAGGGACCAAAAATATCTGATCCACGAACAAGAACTGTACGTTTTGCCACTGTTGTTGCATTACCCTTAGGCCTTATGTACTTAATTTCCTGAAGAAGAGGCGTTAAAAATGTCGGTGCATCGTCGTCTCTCCTCGCTGCTGGCACATGTTTTGTCTGAGTTCGACAAACTGGTACTTTGAACAGACTGTTTAATGTAGAGCCACCTACTAGACGACCGGTTGGCGCAGCGGGAGTGTAAGCGACTGCTACGCCGAAGGTCGCGGGTTCGATTCCCGCTCAATTCAAACATTTGTGTGCATGAATATAGATGTTTGTCTTGGTCTGGGTGTTTCTATGTATAATATGTACGTATTTACAAAAAAGAAGTATATATGTATGTTTATCCATTATCTAGTACTCATAATACAAGCTCTGCTTAGTTTGGGACTATATGGTGATGTGTGTATGTGGTAGAATATTATATTATTACCTACTAGTCGTGCTGCAACTCCAGTTAGAGCGCCAATCTGCGTAACCTGCTTCCTGTAACATCTGTTCACTTGATTTTTCTACAAGTTAAACAAGAACGTCTTTCCTGCGCCCCACGCTTTTACAATCATACATACATATGCTCACGCCTTTTTCCCGTCGGGGTAGGCAGAGACAACAGATCGCCACTTGCTTCTATCCTTGCAAACCTCACGTGCTTCCTCTACATTCATTATTCTTTTCATACATGCTCGCCGCTTGCGGGTGCTTTGGACTTTTCCGTTTTTCAAGACGTCCCCAATTTGGTCCACGAACGTCTTACGAGGTCTGCCGCAACCGGCTTGCCCATACACCTCTGCCATATATATTTGATTCGTCAATTTTTCTTCACTCATTCTCTCTACGTGTCCAAACCATTTCAGCATTCCTTTCTCAATCCTTGTCACGACATCTTCTTTCAGGCCACATCGCTCTCGTATTACTGCATTCGGAATTCTATGAATTAGTCTCACCCCACACATACTACGCAGTGATCGCATCTCAACTGCGTTAATTCTGCTTTCATGCTTTTTCTGCCATACCCAACACTCACTTCCAAACATCAAGGTGGGCACCAGCACTCCATTATGAACCGCCAGTCGCGCCTTTTTGGCACGGTTTGGCCGTTCATAAAGGCATGCAGCCCTCCATTCACTCTGTTCCCCGCTGTCACTCTCCTTTCAATATCACCTTCACATCTTCCATCTCTTGTAAACATGCTTCCCAAATCTCTCGGTCAAACTTTCATCCTTCTCAAACACCATCACTTTCGTCTTTCAATATTATAATTAAAAGCACATAGTTTAGCCTAGAAATAGAGACAACTTGAACGATCCATAATTTATCTTTTGTTTTTACGTGCATTTATAAAAGCGTGTTTTGGTAGTGTTTTTAAACTATTTATTTATTTTATACTTTTTGGTCTTTGATAACGAAATATATATTTTTGGTCTTTGTTAACGAAATATTTTTAACATATATACATTTATTTTAAGTAGGCGAATGAGCCCGCATCCTCTCCATCTCCGCCAGTGCGTCTGCATTGCATGGTATTTTATCTGTCAGCTTAGAACAATCTAGCTCTTCAATCTGGAGACTACTAAGTAATTTTATTCTACTTAGGGCCACATACGCCTGTCCAGCCGCAAAAGTACGGGACCCTAAGTACACCACTGCATGGTCTACAATATACAACAATATACAGGTTGTAAAAAGACCCTTAACGAACCTGAAATCCCATTTTGTACCAATAAATACGAACATTTTTTACTTCGGCTCCATACCTGGGAAATTACTGGTTCAGGAGATATCGAGGCTCAAAGTTAGTATGGACTTTTTCTAATTAGGTACAAAATCGATGCATTTACCCCGCCAATATTTTCTTTAGATGCCCTATAATCCCATGGATAAGTAGGTATTTCGAGAATTGCACGCGTGTGCGCACTGCGGTTTAAAAAATGGGCAAACTCAAAAAAAAAAACTTTACCCAGGTTTTGGACTTGGCATGATGCCCATAACGAGTAGACTTCGGCTTGGTGATGGGTCTTGTGACACCCTGTATAATTGGTTTGTTATAACCTTGAAACCTGATCGTGTTAAAAGTCCATTACGTGGCCTTTCTCACAAGTGCAAACACGACTATGATACGATATTGCATCATGGAATACCAGTGCCTATCTTCCAGTTCATCATCAGACCTTGAAAGTTCATTACAAGACTTTTCTATGAAATCCAAAACAGCTATGATACGATTTTCCACCATGAAGTTCCAGTTCATATCTTACTGCTCTGTCATTAAATCAGTTCTACAGTACCATATTATTGTATTGTCATCAGAACTACATATAGCTGCCAATTTTCATTACGCTACGACCCTTGGAAGATGGTTAAATTAGTTTCCTTAGATTCCATTACATAGTTAGTAGCATAGATGTCGAGTTCCAGTCCATATCTTCCGGCTCTATCATCAGATCAGTTCGACAGTACCATGTTATTGTATTGTCATCAGAACTACATAAAGCTACCAATTTTCATTACGCTACGAACCTTGGAAGATGGTTAAATTAGTTAGCTTAGATTCCATTACATAGTTGGTTACATACATGTCGACCTAATAAAACCGTGTTAAAAATGAAATATTTACTCTTTTTTGTAATGTATGTGTATGTTGGTAAATCTTACAATTAACTGCTACAACTTAATATTTACTTTCATTCAGGCTTATACAATAACATAATAATATTCACTTTGTGAATAAGGACAATATAAATTATAGTGGACTAGCTTTTGCCCGCGGCCGCGGCTTAGCGCGCGTTAAATTCGGGGTGACACAAATCTACTCTTAGTCTCAAGTTGTGGGAAGACACTCCTGATTATTCTAAAGACTTCAGAAACGCTATAGGGTACCAAGTAGCTCGGTTAGTATTCATGACATTATACACCAACCATAGACTAATGATTGGTCTCGCTCTGCTCTACTAGACGGAGCCCTCATACTTGTAAAATGAGGCAGAAAAAGCCATGCCAGCTGGCATGGTTTGAGGCTGTCACACTGACAGCCGTGTGTCAGGTGCATACATAGACTAATATATTATACCTGGAAAGGTGCATATATTCACCAAATTAATTATGCAAATAATTCGCTGTACAATGCCAAGTTGCGCTTTTATCCCGTGTAAAAATAAGTCAGCAAGCAATAAGAAATACTCTGGGATCACAAACCATCTGTAACATAACAATAAATTTGAAATTTCACCCTAAAATTACATTAAACCAAAAATTTCATTCAGTGTTGCTGCGCGTAGAAGAACAATTTCCTCGTAGTTGAGATTTTTATAATATAAATGTATTGTTATTGTATTTTATAATATCATATTGTTATTGTATTTAATAATATAATAATATAATCTATTGCATTTATCTAACCTTATTATTTATTTAACATATTTGTGTATTCTTTAATGTTGACATTAGTAATTTATATACATAAAGTGTTGAAGTAAATATATAAGGCAGTCATCTTGAACAAATGTGAGCTCATATTGTTTTACAAAGTAAAAAGTCATTTTAAGCATTAAAGATAAGATAAGATTCCTTAAAAAGTAATTTAAAATCTTTCAACACAATTTGGTACCTACAACAATTTTATCTATTTTAATTATTAGTAAAAAATCTAAAAAAGTTCAACAGTTTACGCAGTGTCTTCTCGTGGTTACAGAATAAATATCTTTTGGGCCTCACATTCAGCTACTCATTACACTTAGATGCTATTAGAATAATTAGATATATACGTATCGCAGTCATTCACCATCATCAATATCATCATCGTCCTAGCGTTATCCCAGTTGCATCCAGGACCTTGTGACTTGAAGCCTGGGGTCCGCTCACATACTAGTCCAACCATATATAACAGAATATCTGCTTTTCCACAGAGCGGCTGCCGTCTGACTCCGTAACCCAAAGGGATAGCGATATTCCATGGGTTTATACCAGTATTAGTTTGTTTGAGGGGACTAACTCCCCGTAAAGAATTTCAAAGATCTAAGTGAAAGCCGAGACTGATGGTTTAACATGCTCTCCGAGGCACGGGGCAAGCGATCATTAGCAATTTAATAGGCACATATCTTTGAAAAGACAATGGTGCACGCGGGCACGCCGTAGATTCAAACTCGAAACCGTCTACATGGCAGTCTGTTAATATTGTCTATCGTTACTTGTGAGTTTTGGTGGCTACATGACTATTAACAGTAAATAAACCGTGGTAAAACTTAAAAGGTCAAATTGGTATACGTACTAAATAATGTGTAACTAACAATTGATGGCTAGAATGGAAATAGAATGCACTATTTTCTTAATAACTTATACTTATAACCTACAAGATTAATTTGAACACGTAATAATTAGTAAATATCATATGTAACAACCTATACCTACCCACCATTTTTTTCGATGATGGAACCTGCGCCTACTAACCCATACACGAATAAATTGATGCTTTTAAATAATTGTAAATTTTGTACCTACATTTATAACCAGTTACTTATCCAATAGACCACAGTATAAAATATTTTCCTATTAACTCGGGTAGCTGTTGGGAAGCTGACAACACAATTCTTCACGCATGCGTCTTGATGCTTTTGATTGACACTCACTGTCATAATGAGTTGCCTCACTTATGGACCTATTTTTCTTAGGCAGTGCGGTGTCTAGTATAGCGAAGCGATACCAATCATTTGTCTTAGATACCAACCATTATATCTACCGAAAGGTACTCGACATAATAACATCGCCTTGCATACAGTCAAATGCCAAAGCCATGTTCCAATACATGTCCAATATAATTATCTATAAACACGTTCGCATTTATAATATTAGTAGAGAAAATCGTTTCAGCCGTTTAAGCGTAGTATATAATTATTTGTTTCTATAATAATATGCGAACAATTTAATCACCGTGCACAACATGACATTATGAATGATGCGTCAGTACTGACAGATATACGCACATGCGCAGTCAATTATTATAGCGCATGCGTTCTTACTTCCAAGAGTAAATTTGTGCCGAATAAACTTCTAGCCAATAATTAAACTGGGAGGGATTGTAGGGAACAATCCCTCCCAGTTTAATTATTGCATCTTATGGTAGCCTATGTCCGTTTCCATGGTCCAGTATATCTCTATATTAAATTTGAACAAAATCGGTTCAGCCGTTTAAGCGTGAAAACGGAACATACATACATACACACTTTCGAATTTATAATATTAGTAGGGATAGGGCTTTAGGCTGAAATCACCTAGAGCAGATACCAACAGACTAACTTGTAGTGTGAATCGGGCTCACACTCACAGTACGCACCATTATCAAAGTTACGTGAGTTCTTAATTTGCCAATTTTTGCTTGCTAAACGGTATTGGAAAACAAGGTGAGAAAACCTGCATATATTATGATAGCTCTCTATTATGTTCAAAAATACATGCGAAGTCTGCCACCTCACCCTTGGTCACAGTGGCCTATGGTCTTAATCGCCTTAGGTCTGCCAACACACTTAGCCAGCTTACTGGACACAAGCCTAACCCTTCTCAATATTAGAAGAGGCCTATACCTAACAGTGATACGGATAATAAAATAAGGCTGGTGATGATAACATAACAATCAAATATTATTTATCTATCTACCCAGTGAAATACAAACCCAATTGTCACATACATCAAATAATACAATATCCCAATCGCAAGAAATCATTACCGAATAAATCAAACCTAAAGGCGACATACTGGAGTCTAGACGTAATATATTTAATGAACAATAGTCAGAATTCAATACAACCATCTGTTCCGTAGCAATTAGTTCTCACTCACTCATTTTACCTAATAGCCACCTGTTCACATAAAACCTTGGGAATACAATGTACGCTTTACTTGTAGAAGAGATTCATTGCGCTATAAACTACAGACTACGGAGGACAGGCAGAGGGATTTCATTGGTATTAAACCTTTGTTAGAGTTTACTGAGGAAGAATGGTCTTCGTAAATGTCGGTGTTGTATTAATTAATTGTAGTGAGGATAGTGCTAGTTAATGTGGATACAGATTTATTGCAGTCGTATAAGGTATTAAAGAGTTGAGAAATGAGATAACAATAACTTTGGATAATATACCTTCACTGTCTGTTACTGTAAGAAAGAGATGGGTGAGTAATTTCCTTTCTTTATTGTAGGAAATTAATATCGTAGGCTTGTGTTTTTCTTTCAAGGAATTTACGTCGCAGGGAGCTTTACAAATATTCAATGAACGGTGAGAGACTCTTAACAATAATTTTGTAGCTCGCACAAAGATTTTGTCTCGTGTGGGGGATCGAATCCACAAGACGCAGCGCAGCTTTAACCCTTTGACGACCAAGGGACATATGTGTCCCTAGCCCATAATTTGAAAATATATTAATAATTAAAAAGCCTATTACCAATTATGAATTTTTTGTTTGTTATTAAACATATTATTAATATTTTTTTCATTGACGGTACAACCTAGGTAGTACGATATATTTTCTATAAAAATTGTAATATGACTGTTCGCTAAGCGCGCACTTGCCCTATTTCTCTAAAGTTTTTAGGAACTTCAAAATGTTTTATATTGTTTTTTGTTGTGCTATAATAATTGCTTGGTAAGTTAATTTATATTATATTCATTAATAAAACCATTATTTATGTTTTTTATAGTTATTAAACATCATAAGCATAAAGGGACACCAGTGTCCCAGTGGTCCGGAAGGGACACTATTTGTAATAAATTGTTAACTTATTCAACTGATGATTTTGTTAATTATCTTAATTTTTATTGATTTTGTGGCACATTATCTTAGCTATGTGAATTCAAGGATGATGTAGGTACTTCTATAAATTTTGATGGATGATAATGGTAATGAAGAAGATGATTTACACCATGACGAAAAAGGTCAAAGGATTTTGATACAGAATCAATGGGTTTCTGATGATGAAGTTGAAGATGTGCCTGTTCAATTTCAGGAATCAATAAGTCTGGCACCTGTACCATTGACGTCTACAACTCTTTTACCCATCACTGGAGCACAAAGTAATTAAAAACCAGTTTTCAAGTGGAACTAAAGAACATACGTGCCAAATAATTTTCGTGATTTTTGTGATGTGAAATATAATGGCTGCGAAGTACAGATTTTTCAAATAGTTGATGCTGATGTATTGACTCTCTTTGGCATATAGAATTGTTCGAACAAATCGAAAACATCTTCCGAAAACAGCATTGAAATAAGGAGAGGGACATGTACACCACAAGTTTTGGGGCATATCGTGCGTAAAGTTGATGGAAAATAAAGGAATGTACTTATTGATCAACTTTCTGAAACCTTTAGACATAGACACTGAAAGACGACGCAAACCTGGATCAGCGAAAAAAAGTGAATAGCCCTAAAATTGTATCACATATAACAAAAATATGGGAGGAGTAGATTATATACGTGTTGATCTCATAGTATTATGAAATATATTGCTGATTGAAAATAAAATACTATCTTCGATAATTTTTTGATCTCTTAGATATCCCAGTGAATAATGCACATACTGTCTACTCAAAGCTTCACGATGAAATCAAAACTAGCCTGCAGTTCAGACAAGTTCAAGTTGGAAAAACGGTTCCTCTGTCAGGCAGCATGACGTTCCTACTTCAAAATCAAGTTCAGTTCCCAGATCTGTCAGACGAAGACAGTTTCCAACGTACCCCATTGATAACCAAACTTCTGGAAGAGATGTGTCAAATTATTCAATCAATAATAGAGATCCGAAAAAATAGTAATTGTGTTGCACAGTATACCTTTTTTAGAATGTAACTGTTTCACTGGATTCTACCTAATTACTACTAGCTAAATACGTTAAATTGTATACCTATGGATAAACAAACTATTTTTCTGTAATAAATTTGCAGTTTTATATATACGATACCTCAAAAACTAATAAAATCTCTAAAACCTATAATATAATTTACTAGAACAAAAGGTACCACCAACGACCATAGGGACATATGTATGTGTCCCAAAGAATTCCAAAAACTCCAAAACATTTTATTATATTTTAAGTTAAAATTATGTTTATTTGATGCCTAATTAACTATTTCGTATAGTTTTTATCATAGTATATAGTCCCGTATCCTTATGGTCCTGAAAGGGTTAAACGGTAATGCCATACGTGTACTAACTCATTTAGTTAGAAATACACTACCGCTGCGCCGACGACCGGTTGGCGCAGAGGTAGTGTAAGCGACTGCTACGCCGACGGTCGCGGTTTCGATTCCCGCTCAAGTCAAACATTTGTGTGCATAAACATGGATGTTTGTCTTGGTCTGGGTGTCCCTATGTATAATATGTATGTATTTACAAAAAAAATAAGTATATAATTATGTATGTATGTTTATCCATTGTCTAGTACCCATAGTACAAGCTCTGCTTAATTTGGGACTAGATGGTGTTGTGTGAATGTGGGAGAATGTTATTATTATTATTATTAAATATTACTGACTACACTTTGCCCGCGTGAATTATTTCTCGTGAGGATTTACCTACGAATAAAGAGTGTATTTCCTAAGGAAGGGTTACATTCTTTATTGGTAGGTAAAATCCGTAACAAAATCCTATTGGTAGTTTTTGAGTTTAGATTTAAGCTGTCTTATAAGGCAGCTAAAGTGCTAAGGAAAGTCACCGTTATCGTCGAAAAATAGCTGAACATAAGTTGAAAAGCTTTTACTTTAGAAGTTCAATCGAAGCTTACTGTGATCAAAGTAGTTTCATTTAAATGTGCATTTGGTGGAACCTAAGAGAGTATTAGATTTCAAAGTAAAATTAAGTTGAACCTCTTTGTTGTAAAATATCTCTGTGGGTTTCATTTAGAACAAATAATAAAATGTTTGGCTCTATTATGGAATCTTACTTCGTTTTTAATTAAATGCAAAAGTTTGTTACGTCGGATGGTTGTGTGGATGTGCCTGTTCCTTTTCTACTTAAAAACTACTTATTGTATTTTGATGTTACTCTGCAGTTATATATAGTTTAGATATCAGAATAGCACATAAGATTTAGTCACTATAACCAACACCTAGGCGGATGAAGCCACGAACGAAGTCTAATGGCGGCTCCACATTAGTGCCGTGAATTCACGCGCAAATTCACGCCGCGAATTCACGGCATAAGTTTTGTCGTCCACATTCATGGGATATTCACAGTCTTTCGTGAAACCCGCCGCGAAATGGACGTAGAAGCTGCTGCCGCAATAACTATGTTTGCAGTTCTTTCTTTCTTTCTTCTGTTTGGTGTGAGTGTGTGGCCAACTCTGGTGTCGGAGTTTTCAGTCCGCCCAAAGGCCTCCGAGTTGCCCTAAGAATCCTTATCCTGAGACAAGAACCGGGACCGAAAGCTTAACGTGCCCACCGGAGCACGGTAACGCTCTGATACAAATGCCACATGTGGTCACCCATCCTAATAGCAACCTGTGCAAACGTTGATTAACTTTGCCGATCTACTACGAATGGCAAGCCAATTCCACTATGGCCGCTACTATGTTTGCTGTGGCAACATATTACTATTTACACGTACAAAACAAGAGAGTTATTAGAAATAACTGGACAGCAAAGCTTTTCAGCTTTTTTCTTTTTTAATTCTTTTATTCAATACCCATTTCTGTACTGATCCGCGTCCAGGCATCATAAAGCTCTTTTTTGTCCTTATAATTTGGGTTTTTTGCATCCCACAGTACACTCTCCATGTGGTAATGTTCTAAAAAACGCATTTCAGTTTCATTGTCCCAAATGTTCACACGCGACTTCATTTTATTAGCGCACTGCACACGTCCGTACGCCTGTGTAGTCTGGAGGAAACTAGCACGGGTCCGTGAATGTGGATATGTACGCGTGAACGCCGCGCGAAGGCGGCGCGAATCCTTTGTCGCGGGACAAAATACCGACTCTGGTCGGGGAACAGGCGCGAACGCGCGTGAACAACGCGAAAACCATCCACATTCACGTTCACGCCTGTTCACGGAGCTTCACGGCACTAATGTGGAGCCGCCATAATATACCTCATCATCAGCCTTTCACAGTCCACTGCTGGACTACGCCTCTCCTTTGAAAGGAGGAATTGGCCTACTATACCACGCTGGCCAAACGGGTTGGTATAGGGTTTGTATCAAGTTTTCCTTCTCTTACAGTGCTATTCTCTGCATAATCTGCTCCCTCTGTCGGCTCTTACGACACCCATGGGATGATATGTGGTGGTGACATTCCGTATTCTTAATCCGTCACCACACGGACGAATATACCTATATTATAAATTCTTTCCAATTTGCCCGATTTTACAAGGCTTTATTTACTTTAATCCGAAGCTTTCACCTTTCCTGGTGTCTGTAATGAAATCTTACAAGATAAATTTGACCCATTTCCTGCTTTTATATAGAGCTGATATTTGGCATGCATGTGTTCATCGCGTGACGATGCAATATTATGATCTCATGGAACTGGTCTGAGGTGGTCATAGGAACTCCTCAATAAAACGACAGAACCCATCATGTTTGGGCTCGCTTGATCATTTATTTATTGGCGTGTGCTTTGTTCTTAAATGTTAAGCGCATAGTATGAAAGCTTGCATGTTTGAAGCGTGTTGAAAATCTCCTTTTTACTTTTAATTTTTTCAAGTAAGTATTGAGATTTATTCAATACATATTAGTAATATTATCACCAGTTGCTGCCCTTAAAAAAATATCAGTACCTTCTTTAAATCTTTCATCTCCAATTTATTACCAGTTATGATTCCACCATTAACCCAGAAACTTCATTCATCAAAACATTCGTTTGAAGTAAAATATATATTCGTACCCGGCTCTTTCATTTCAGACCCTTCGTGCTTTTAATTCGCAGATTGGCGTGGGATCAATCTCGTAGTACATTCTTTGTCCCTTTCGCGTTTCCGTCAATGGAGGTTCGATCTTCAGCCGTAGCATTTAAATTGGACGAGGGGCAGGGCCGGACTTGTGTGATGTCGGGTGCGAGATTGATTTTGTTTGTTTTGTTGTCTTGTTTAGGTGGATTTTGGCGAAGTTTATTTTCGTAATGAGAGGACACCAGTGCTAAGCAGTGAAACAGATTAAAAACAAGGCTGATGGTGGGCTATAATAATATATTTACAAATTAAATAAGTTAAGACTAGCTTAGTGCGGGGAATAATCAAGATAAAGCAGTTAAGCAAACTGTTAGTGATACATCCTTGTCTAACATGTTGGTTTAGTAGTTAGTGATCCTTATTGCTAAGTCGGCAATAAACATCTTTGTACGATGAGAACGGTTTCTGGGTCTTGGTGTAAGTTATCTATTAATGATTACTGTATGTATTTAATTACGTTTAACCGATATTTGGCTGCACAAGCGCTGCTTCGTTTGCCATCAGATGACCGTGTGTGAGATGTCATTGGATACACATTCAATGTTCGATACATATTATTGATAACTTGGATTCAGTAAAAATAAAAGGAACTGAGGGTTTTAGCCAAAACCTCTGATTGACAAAACTGGGAAAATGAGCCCAAACCTTTTTATTTTTTGTATGAATGCTCGAGAGTTTCCGACATGGCCTGACGATTCTTGTCCAGAGACAAGAACCAGCTCTGCCAGCTTTAAGTGCCCTCTTTAGGACGTTAGCACTCTGATATAAATTTCAAATTCAGTCATCCATCCCAAGTGGTGATCTGTGCAAGCGCTGCTTATCTTTGCAGATCTATTACGAATTTCAAGTCATGCTATGAGCGCTAGATACCACCAGTGCCAGCCAGTGAAACTTCTGAAAAACTGTATAATAAAAGGTATTTGTACCTTCCATTCGTTAATTAATATGACCTGTTAAATAAACTTGTAGAACGTGTAGGTACAAATATTATGAATATATAGAACAAAGGCCAAAATAATAAAAATTGTTCTACCAAACATAATAATAAAGATAAAAAATAACTATGCACCCATAAGCTTTGCACCCGCACTAAGTCCGTCCCTGTACTGCAAGTATCGTTTCTCAGGCGACGGTTCAAAAGGCAATGCAGTTTTATGTTTTTTAAGACTCGATATTGGTTTCCTTACATTTTCTGGTAGAGAACTGAATATTATAGTGTATTCCTTTGAAATTGTATTTGTATTTCTTTTCGATTGAAGGGTTTCATTGTTTTATTAAGAAATGTTTATATGTGTAAGAAATTGTTTTCTTGTAAGTTGGGTGCGCGTCTGGGCAAGCTATGGATTTGATTTTTATTATGAACTAGCTGTTTGTTGCCCGCAATTTCTGAGGTCTAAAATTGTAAAAATCTTTCTTACGTTGGAATTTTAAAAAGTTCTTCTAAGGTGGCTGAGTACCTACGTCATAAAAACTAGAAACATTAAATTTTGACAGTGTTAGTGGCGACGCAACTATTTACCCACTGAGCTATCCTTGCTGTGAGTAACAACATCTAAGTCAAAATCATTTAATCACTCAGTGACCCTTATGAACGTCAAATTTAAGGTAAATTTCTTAATAATTCTACGCTTACATTTACAATGCAAGGGCTTAAAACATCGCGTAGAACAAAGATACCTAAACTAGAAATACATAATCTGTGAACATTTCAACTGTATAACTATCATACATACATACATACATATCGTCACGCCTTTTATCCCCGAAGGGGTAGGCAGAGGTGTATTTCTACACCCACTTTTCGCAATATATACTTTAGTCCCACGTAATAAGGGGCGAGCCTATTGCCGTACTGGGCACATTTCCAGACTCCGTGCTGCTACTGAGAATTTCGTGACAGAAAAACCCAATAACACTGCCCGACCCAGGAATCGAACCCGGGACCTCCCGATCCCACGCGCACATTTATGCCGCGAGACCAACGAGGCAGTCGTATAGGGTTTGATGTCGAGTTTTCCGTCTCTACGCAAAGATGGTATTTGTATCGTGTTATCCCTTAGTCGCCTCTTACGACACCCACGGGAAGATAGGGGGTGGTGACACTTGTATTCTATGCCGTCAACCACACGGCTTTATTACTATCATGGTTCATGAGATAAAGCCTTATAACAGACGAACAGACAGACAGACACACGGACGGACAGCGAAGTCTTAGGCCTTTGCCACACTTGACGGAAATTCCGTCGCGGATCTTCCACAGCGGAACACCTATACAAGTTATTGTATATAAATAACCAATACCAGGCACACTATACGGATGATCCGTCGCTCCGATTGCTCTCAGCATTTAACGTAACGGAAGATCCGCGACGGAACTTCCGTCCAGTGTGGCGAAGGCCTTAGTAGTAGGGTCCCGTTTTTGCCTTTGGATATGAAACCCTAAAAATTGCCATTCGATTGTCGTCAATCGGTCAATTTGATTTCAAAAGATATACCATATTCTTAAGAAGAGTTACCAACGCTTACATAATCGATCGCCTCAACCAAATCTTTCTAATAGTCTCCACCTCAACAACTTCATAAGCCCAAAGAACTTTTCAATCAAAATTCGGTTACAAAACTTTCTTCGTACAAAATGGCCGACTATTGTGACGTCATGCGATGGTTTGACGACATAAGTTCAGCCATTCGATTTGAGGGCTGCTTGTACAAAGATAAGCGACCGAATTGACTGGATCGAAGTGAGATTTGTTTTAGACCTTGGAGCTTGAGCTTTTGAGCTTATCGTGAATTTTTTTGATGAAAAGATTAACAGGGAAGAGAAAATAATATATTTTTGGTATTACCATACTATATTGTAGAGAATTTTAGTAAGTATATTATTTGCTTTAGATGAAGGTTAACTTTTCTTCGTGGTACCAGCCACATAATTATAATAGTAGCAGTAAATTATCTTAGGAATTATAAGAATAATTATATCCTTGGACAATTCACCTAAGGCCAATGGATCCTGTACTTGGTGAGTCTGTACTATGGCTACAAGACAATTGATAAAATACACATATTTTCTTACTTGACTTCTACCGTAGCTCCAAGTACTTAAACCTTTCTTAAGAATCGCACTATCTATTTGATCCGTTCGGAAGTTTTGGAGTATATGCGTTCATACAGACTGGCAGAACATGGCGGCCACAAAATTATAAAATATGTCGTATTCTTAAAAATAACTTAAACCTAATGATAATATCCCTGGTAATATCATGGAACATTCCAGAAAATTATTAATTCTGGCTTAGTCGATAGGGACTCTAATCAGTACCCTAACAGGCCCGGACGTAGCCTCGTAGAGATGAGATATTCAATTACATGTGTTCATGAGTACCAGATAACGGTTAACTTCAAAATATCCCGCAAAACAAAACCATTTCCAACATGGACGGCTCACGTAAAGAAAAACACAAACATTACATTCATTCCCATACATTTAAACCCACACATCCACAACTGGATTTCTCTCATGGCAGTAACAAGAGAGGCGTGCCGCACTCTCCATATATTACTCCGTTTCAACAAGGAGCAAAACCAAGGGAACGATGTTATTTCGATGCACATTCGTTTTTGGGATCTTTGACTGTAATAGGGTAGTTTCCAGGTTCAAAATAATTACATTTTATTAAGTCCGTATTTTAGATTATAAAAAAATATTGGACATGTATTTTTTTTTTCGATTAAATAAAAAATAACAAAGATATAGCCCATTAAAGTTACGTGTGACGTCATCGAGTGCCAAAAAATGCAGCACGGCGTGACGTTATACGTAACTTTAATGAGCTATATCTTGGTCATTTTTGGTTTAATTTACAAATAAAAAAACACGTATCGCTTATTTCTGAATAATCTAAAGGACAGACTTATAAGTTTTTTTTTGTCAACTAGCCTATTGTCCTTGCATTTTCGAGAACTGAAGAACTGTTTTGGGTTTAAATTCAAGGTTTGTATTCTATTGTTCTTTTTAAAACCCTATGTCACCTCGTTTGTTTAGCAAAAAAACTATTTCATTCAGTCTAGAGTCTATAAAATGTCCAACTAATGTAATGCTTATCATATCAAAATGCACAACATGGAAAAATTTGAGTATAATATCAGACCTCTGCCTATCTCTTTCGGGACAAAAGCGTGAGTCTATAAAAATGCTTATCCCGAGGTGGAGAAACTGACCTATATATTGGTATTTCAAATAGTAATTTATACAAGAATACTATACGCACCGTGGATTCGAACTCGATACCTGCCTCTGCATGGCAGTCTGTTGGTATCTCCACTGGGCTATCGCTGCTATGATGATAATCACATATCCAATAAATTAGGGAAAGTTACTCGCAAAAGCTAGCCTAAAATACATACTATAAAACTTTTAGAAGTCATATGTAATCTATTTAATATATGAAATAACGTAAAATGTTTGCTGGACACTCGTCGCCCTGTATTCGCAGATCTTGCATGTTATATTTGGATTTAATTTACTTAAGTATTTTATATTCGACGAAATTTTTGGAGTTGCCAAAGTATTTTATATATTTCTAGATAAATTTCTTTCATCTTTTCATTACATATTGCTTTGAAGAAAATTAAATGAGAGACCGGTCAAGCTTGGAAATGATTTCGGCAGCTTTATTATTTTTTAAATTTTGCAATTCCTTGGATATAATTATACCAAGTAATTATGTAGCGGTGATAGGTGTTAAAGCGTGTCCTGTGAATGGCAACCTGGTTACTATGGTTAAGTTATCCACCATGCTGGTCGGCAGACTTCACTAGGCTATCGTAACTTAAGAAGAATTCTGTACATGATAAACGCTAAAATGCGACAATCCTTATTATACCTATACCCTGTATATAAAATTGTCCTACTGAGTCTGAACATGAGAAGGGTAAGGCCATATTCCACCACACTGATCAACTGTGGGAACGCTATGTCGAGAAGAATAAGGAAACTGTCAAACATGTATATTTCCTCCCCATACACAAAATCCTTGTATTATTAACTGATTGACAAATAAGCTGTAGGTTATACTGTTAGACATGACTAACTAAAATGGCATATTGTATGTTTCTTGGGGACCATAGGGTTGCACTATGAAGCGATTTTCCTCAATTCCCACTGGATCAGGTAGAAATAGTTTATTTAAAATGTGCGGCCTGCGAGCATTCTTAACAATAAAATTCTAACTCGACCTACTTGTATGGCACGTTTGCAAGAATCTGCGCCCCTTGCATAATGTATGTTTACATTTAAAATAGAGAAGAACGAATATTCTAGAAACGTCCTACATGATGTGGATGGTACATGGTGGTTTTTATTCGACTGAGTTTGCCGCCGAGTACAATTTATTTCGTAGGTTGTCACTTAGCCATATTAATATTATAATTGCCAAAGTGTGTTTGTTTGTCCATATTTTACTTCGTAACGGAACTATGTAATGTTATTTTTTTATAGACTCACGCCTGTAGAGTAGTAAGAGGTAGACAGAGGTGTAATGTTACACCCATATTTCGCCATGAATTTTTAGGTCCCACGTAATAGGGGGCGAACCTATTGCCGTTACCGGGCACATTACCAGACTCCGCGCTGTTACTGAGAATTCGAAAAATCCCAGTAACACTTTTGCCCGACCCGGGAATCGAACCCGGGACCTCCGATCAGCAGTCGCATACGCTATCCACTGGACCACGGAGGCAGTCAAATGTAATGTTATGGTATGATTTTTGTGTGTGGAGATACTAAGGACTGAGGAGGCTCGAGAATATTATACGTTACACATTATCGCAATAACCGTATCGTAACCGGGCGGCGTTGTGGGCAATGCCTAGTTTGGTAATGTACTATTATAGATTTTAGTGAATTTTCAATCCCTACGCAATTCACGTCGTTACCTAATGCAGCATGGATGTTTTTCTTGACATAGCTTTTAAGATACACTGGAGGAGAGAGAGAGACAGCTGCCGCAGCGCGACTGCCACGGTGCTAAACGGCAATTTGAGTCGCAGAAAGTTTGTCTTCAAAGCACCCATATGAAATGCGCCTCTATGTAAATATCTGAGCTCTTTGCCTGCACTACACCTCTGCCTTTCCTTTCGGGGATACAGGCGTGAGCTTTTAAATCAATAAAATAAATAAATAAAAGAATAACTCCACTGGTCATAAAATCAAAGTCAAGTCAAATCCTTCTTTCGCTTAGTAAATCGTCACAATGTGACGATTTACTATTTCACCCATCACACAAAGTGTTGTCCTGTGTGTAAATTGAACTCACACGATTCTGTAAACATAGTTTGAGCAGCAAGCCGTACCTGTGAGATCGAACTAAAACTTCTAAAGCAGCTCCTTTCAGCTATACACCAATACATTCGACCAACATTTTAAGCTGAATCGTCTCTAAGGAAAATCTGTGCAATATCAGAGTTACTATCTAAGCGTAAACGTTGGTGGTTTGAGGTTTGAACCACAGAGCAAAGAGTACGCTTAAGCATAGATCGATGTAGTCTGTCCGATCCAATGGACCGTCTTTGGATAACATGGATTTAGAGATTCTGGAAGTGTATTAAATTTAAAGGTAAATTGCTTTACGTAAATGTTTCTTAGAGTGTGGTGCTCTGCTTAATAATGAATGGATTTGTAAGTGGATTGGTGGATTGGACTGTTCCAAATATTGAACAAATAATGTCTTTATTTTGAGATACAAAAATTATTCCAAGCGGATGATTTGACTGCATTTCAAGGAAATTCGACACACGTTATATTAAGCCTCTTGACATGTGTATACGATTTTCACCTTTAGGAAATCAACAATAAGCCTCAGTGGATACGTCGTTTTCACAATATGCCTACTGTTAATTTGTTCACTGTATTTACAAATCAATATGTGCCATAAAAGATATGTATCTATGTATGTTGATGTATGTTGTAAAGATAAATGCATTCTTTTCTTTGCTTTCTTGCCTTTTTTTCTTTAGATCGTGGGATTTTTTAATCACGTTTAGGTGCAGGATTTTTGCTGGTCGAGCTGCAGGCCAAATCTAGTTTACTCTAAAAATTGCTTATTTCTTACCAAAAGCACCAATAAAGCTGTTTCGCAATTTTGCATGCAAAAAATAATCAGTCACCTTTTCCAACATTGAAAAAGAAAGAATCTTCATTAAAAAACCGAAACTCATATGGGTTTTCGTTTTTGAAACCAGATACTGGAAAACCAGCCAGTTGTCTGTCCAACTGACAGATGAAATTCCAAATGCGTATTGAATAAGCCCCAAAAGGCCTTTGACGTTCAATCTCTATCTTCCTTTACCAAACTTACGAAGAGTACGTGAAACGGAATACCAAATGCAAGTCCTTCTAGTATATCTCGTATGGCGTGTGTTTTTCCGTTGTACGTAACTATGTATGGTACATTGATGCGCTAGTGCTCTATCTCAGTGATAAGCTGGGAGTACAATGGGAGTAGAGAGTTTAATAATTGAATCTGTTCCATTAGAATTGTGTTTCGATTTAGTAGGTGACTATGGAGTCGCGCTATTTACGTCGTATCCTGTGAACAGGTATGTACGTCATAAGTAGCTTTAGACGTTTCAAAATTTCAAATAATGAAACTAAATTAGAAAATTGG
This sequence comes from Euclidia mi, assembly GCA_944739405.2. Lineage (NCBI taxonomy): Eukaryota > Metazoa > Arthropoda > Insecta > Lepidoptera > Erebidae > Euclidia > Euclidia mi. The sequence goes on from OX123192.2 coordinate 63,789,762, forward strand.
AAGGGCGGTTCGATATCAGTCCCTTTATATGTCCTCTAATATTGTCGTCAAGCTTTCTATTGTCTTGTAGCTATGGTTGATCATTATTCTGTGGATGATTAGTACGAGAAAATTGATAAAGACCTGATAAATCTCTAAGGATGTGGAACGGATAACTTTTCAGTCAGATGCTGCTTTTTGTGATATGTAATTACGAAAGTATTTGAAATTAGAAACAATCTGAATGACGAAGACTTACTTATTACTTATTTCAAACTTTCACTCACTTTTTTGTCACTTTTCTTTAGGATTTGATTGCATAAATGTATAATCAAGTCAACTAATCGCGATTCTTTCAAGGGGCTTATAATAAATACCCTTATAACCTCAACTCTGTGTGTCTACAACTTTAATCCCCGGATGAATCGGAATTCGATGCAGGTTTTAAGCGTAGCCGCTATGATATAGTTTGATACCGGGGTTCTTCGGATATCCGTCATGTAAATAGCTTTGTGATAGAGAACTTATTAAGGCAGCGATAGCCTAGTGGAGACACCATCGGACTGCCATACAGAAGGTATCGGGTTCGGATCCACGGCGCGCACCAATTACTTTTCGAAGTGAAGTGCGTATTAAATTTTTAATTATCGTTTGCCCCGTGCCTCGGAGAGCACGTTAAACCGTCGGTCCCGGCTGTCATGAAGATCTTTGACAGTCATTACGGGGAATCAGTACCCGCAAATACACTGGTACTGGTCTTAACCATGGAATGTTGCTATCCTTTTGGGTGGATGAGGTCAGACGGCAGGCACTCTGTGGAAAAGTTGATATTCTGATATATCTGGTTAGACCAGTAAGCGGACCCCGGGTGTATAAGCCTTGGATGCAACCGGGATAACGCTAGGGAGATGATGATGACTAATGATTATGTAACGGTTATGCCGTGACTACGACTGGTGAAACTGACGCCGGAACGTCGGGGGTAATAAAGTCTTTTCACCTTTAGGTACTCTTCGCGATTGAACTACGCGATTAAGACTGCTGACTCTACAAATTATATGTAAGGCGCACTTTGTGTAAGCGCGGCTCAGCAGTTGTCTCCTCACACCCATACACTTAGTTCGAAGATATTACCAGACCAGTAAAAGTATTTAAAGCAGTATTTTGAGTCATTTTGTTCGAGTCTATGCATTGAGTTTTTGTATATCAATCAATAAACTTTGTGTATTAATTGCATAAGTCCCAAGTCCTTGCACATATAGTGTCTGAACTATTAGTAGAACGATTAAAATCTTGCTATGGTTAGCTTCTTTAACAGATCATTCAGAAAATTGCAGGGAGAAAATATTACATCAATGTGCTATTACATTCGTCCCCTCTTAAGTCATCTCCACTACTATTAAGCACAGAGCTTTATTCTAACTTCAACAAAACAAAACTTAAGGATCCATGACCGTCTTACAGTTTAAAAGTCCTTTTGTACAAACGACTAATAGATTGCGTCCTTTGTATAAGAACAACAATTAAGATCTCTTGAAGACCACTCAATGTAGAAGTCGTTACTGTTGAGAACGGTTGGGGTCACTAATGACATGTTTCTAATGTGCTTCAAGACGTCTTAGGTATTGTAAGACTGGTTTTGATAGATGGTAATGCATTGTGGTGTGTATAACGCTCAAATATTGAAAACGTGGTCATTGTAGAACATAAATATCGTGAAATCGTGTGACGGATCTTACAAAAACACTGACAACCTGTTCAGTTGTGGTAATCACAGAAAGGCCACATTTTTATGTAATAAGCGGCAGACGAGCAGATGGATCGCCTGGTGGTAAGCGATGAACGCCATCCATGGACACAAATAGCACCAGAGGAATCGCTACTGTTGCTGCCCTTTGTGATGAGGAAAAGAATTGGAGGAGGAGCGGGATGAAGGAGAAGGAAAAGGGTATGGGACCTCCGGCACTCTCACTCACCGAACGTAATGCAATAGTGTTGGTACTGTTGCTTTACGTCGATTTTCTGAAAGGTTTATCACTAGCGCCTATTACTAAATAATTTTATTCTAGGGAAACTTCTTAAAGACAGTAATGTGCGACATGAATTAGAACACGGAAACAGATTCATCATTCTCCTAGTTAATTATCCAGGTTACATTAAATATTCAACTGCCACGGCACCTTAAATTTCTGTACCACGGGCAACTTTACAGATATTCAAACAACGACCACACACACGTGCAGACTCGGAACGTCTCTATATTTCACACAAACTGGTGACCCGAGCGGAAATCGAACCTGCGATATTCAGTGCAACTGGAAGTGCCGAGGCGACCACTACGCTTAAAAGCACGTTCAGTCTAGACCTAGAACGACAATTTTTTTTATGAAGGTGCTTAATTATTTCTTCTAAAAAGTTTAATTAAAATCACAAAAAGAAATACTTGCCGTATAAAATCGCATTAATAGGCTGGCGTAATAATATTTGAAGACGTACTGTTTATAGTACAGTACTGAAGACAGACCATTCCTTATTTATGTTCGTTGTCATACTAGGGATGGGATGCTGACTACGGGACTTAATAAAAAATATTTTTTATAATATCTAGCTGAGCCCAAGGTCTTGCACGCTAGTAAGTAATTCGACACGACAGGTGAATTGAAAATAAATATTTAAGTCTTATTTGGACAGCATAACATAACCGTTTCAGTTATGATAGCGGGACAAAAATACGATTAAATTCGTTTAATATTGTCTTTTAGGACATGTACTACATACGTGTCTAATAGTTATTTGCACTTTGTTGCAAGTGTTATGATCACGGATAGATTCCTTTGTCCTGTGTCGCACGAGCTTGGAATCTTTCGAATGTCCAGATAAATAAAGTTTCAGATTTTCTCATGTACCGCAAGGGGATTCTGCAAGCTGGAAATTTTTTCTCCAAACCTGAACTCAGAAAATCTGTTGCTGGTTCATAGAAATACAATGGGATCGCACACGGTGCGGTAAATGAATCGCAAAATGGTTTTTGTTATTGCGTCAGTTTTGTGGTAGTGTTTATATTAGTGAAATACATAGCAATCTATGTTTTAAATTCTAATTAATTAACCCATTTAATGGAACAAAAAAGGCGAGAGGAAATCACAATTTTTATTTTTTTGGTTGACATAAAAAAAAACATTCTAATTGATAAAGTGTACAATAAATATACCATGAACATTTTTTAGGTATTCCTTTCTTAAAAGTATGCATAAAGTTTAACTGATACTTTTACCCGTTTGATTTCTCCCTATCACTGATGTGAGCTTTAAATTGTACGAGATTTCGAACGTTTGTAAGGAATTTAATACGGATTTCCCGGAATAGAATTCCCGGGATCTTCTCCGACACTAACCATAGCTTTTATGAATAGAGCGCATCGTAAAATTTTAGTATCAGAACTTATATTCAGATATATTATTTTATTCCAATCCAGACTTATTTGATGTTAAAACAGAATAACCATTTTGTCCTAACTTAGTACCACTATAAAATGATGACTATATTCTTTTACGAACCAATACTAGCTGTTACTACGAATAAAATAGATGTATTTCCATTCAAAGCACATTTTTCGATCTCGGTAAGAACTTTGATACTATTTGTTCCGAAATTCGTTTATTACTTGAACAAAGATATTTCATACTTGTAGATGATCTCATGAAAGGAGAAATTTATGCGAACTTTGAATAAATGTGAATTGGTAGAGCGTTTTCGAGGGTCAGGTCCAAAATATTTGCAGCAGTCTTGCTATAAATATGGCCATGACATGTAATAAATTAAACACGCCAGTAAGTACTTATGAAACCAGTAACTTTTATAGATTTAGAAAATAATCTTTACATAATTAGAACATAATCAAATTAAAAAACCGCTTTAAAGACACTCCTCAAACTTGGATGGATCCAAACAGGCAATATATTCCTTCAAATAAAAAAAAAATGATATGAAATAAATTAACAACGCCCTGCTTTTCTTGAAATCATTAAAAAAGTCGATGCTTAAGAAATAAACTCATTAAACAAGGTCTTCTCTCTTAACATAGTTGCTCATTCAACCAGACACATGAGATCTCCTATTAATACCGTTAATAAGACATCAGGCACTTCGGTGTCTTCCATAGCCTATTATTTACCCCAAGCCCCGCTATCAAACAGTTTTTGCCCCTTTTGCACCCTTTTCGCCATTTTACGAGTTCAGGTACAATCGTAAAATGTGTTCAACCAGTGTTCTTTGGTCTTAGAATGGATTCACGGAATTGTATGGCAGAAGATTCTAAGGGTGGATTGATGTGGTTTTGGTTTAAAATTGTGCCTTTTTCTTTAAATTGATATGTAGACATGTGATTCTGATTATCACTTGACTGCGTTTTTCTGACAGGAAATTGTAATTTATTTTTAATTTTGATAAGTTTGACTGTATGTACACAAGCCTGGTGTCCAGCAATGATATGGATAATGTACCTATTCACTTGCGAGTTACAAACATCCAGATTGTTCTTGTCAGGAAACACAGACTCAAGAGTCTACACCTTGGCGTCAAATACCTGGAATTTGGCAGTCGATACTAGCAATTGTGTTTCGGTTTGAACCTTCTTCGTCCTAGCGAAATTCCAATTACATTAAAGACGGTCGATCACGGGGTGAGCTTTATAGTTTAATCAGATTGGCGAAAAATAGCAGCTTTATTTATGCATCATCACGAACATAAAGTGACTACGTACGAGTCTATAATAGTGGATCGTTGGATCTGTATTTTCTATGTCAAATACTTTACTATTGTCTAAGAGAGAACGATTGAAGCTAGTGCTAGCACGCGGCATAAGGGCAGTAGGTTATTCAGTACAAAGAAAGCCTGCGTAAGGATCAATACTTTTCTTGTAAAGTTGATAGATATGAATGGATTTGTTCATTGTTTAATATTGTGCGTTTAAAGTGACTGAATCACGCCCTCCCTCATCTTGCAAGTTTTCTTAGCAAAAAGGAAATCAGTCAAATTACTATCACTTAGTTGATATCCTTTTTTACAATGGATCGCAGCCAAATAATTTCGTATTGCGTGCTGATGTTGCAGCATTTTGTTGTAGCACACTTTTGCCACAAAAATGTTGTATTCTTTGCGTTCAGATTTCTTTTAAATGTCGCGTTCTTGTGAACATAAATGTACATAAAAACGAAAAATGATAGCACGTATTGGTTCCAGTTTTCTCGATTCTCATACGACAACATTTTGTATGATCTTCAATTGGTTGTTCAAAGACTGGCATATAATATTGGTTGTAGTTGTGTGTTAACAACAAATCTGATCATATTCGGAATGGGAAAATGTTATCCTCTTTGTTACAAACCTCATAGCTAGAACAAGTATAGTGACTGCTTAACATCGTGCCGGCTTAACACACGTGTTTTTGCCATCATACACAACTATGATTTCCTTTAAGAAACACTATAAATTTTGCTCTCTATTACAAAAATCCCCATCCATCTTCAATAGACCTTCAGAGGTCATCTTATACTGGTTGCTTCACGTTTCCTAAGCAATGTCAAGATTACGTCGATAACGTTTTGTTTTATGTTGACACTTCGGGATCCGATACCAGATTTATTGCAGAACTACGGTAAACAACTTTAATGTGCGGATGGTGGTCGTTTGTTTGAGGAAGAGGTGAATTTATGGGAAAGTAAAGGATGTTGTTTCATTACTATTTTAAGGAGTAGTCTTTACAAAGAAGAAAATGGAGTCTATACCTATATACACAATTATTACGCTACTGTCTGTCTGACAGACAATCCACACCTAAAACTATTAGGAGCTGAAATTAGGCTGTTGATGACTGTATGTTAATTGGGTCTAAGGCTTTGTTCACACGGTATTGTAATGCACGTTTTTTTGCAGTATACGTCTTAACGTATAAATAGTGGCACATACATTCTCTATAGCACCATTCACATGACGCTTTGTACTACGCTTGTACTGCAAAAAATCGTACACTGTTTATACGTTTAAACGAATACTCAACGGACTTGTCAAGCAAATCGAATGAACTTTAACGTATTCGGCATGCAGTGGCACATAGTATAGTTCTGCCTCGTTCACACGGCACGATGTTTATACGTTTTTTATCGAATAGCAACCGAACAAGCGTTTAGTAGTTATCCGTCTTTTGGAGAAGTCGCACGAAGAAACTTCCCATAGACATCCAAAAGTAATTAAAAAACTTCTTTTCATCGTTTCTAAGTTTATCGTATAACGTCTCAAATAGTTTAGTACGCCCTGTTTCTTCATTTATAGGATGTACCCAAAACCTTCTGCTCTGTCGGCGGCGAAACCGTTTGCGCCTTCGATTGTACCAATATAAAAGAACAACCAAGCGTGGATCCATCACTGAAGTCTTTTCACAATCGCAACTCTGTGAAGACTGCGGCTATTCGTATTTTACACGAAGGAAAATCTACCGTGTGAAACCCGGGTGATTGTACGTTAAAAAACCGAATACAAAGAAAACGTGCAAGATAATGTCGTGTGAACGAAGCTTCAATGACAAGATATTTCCCAAAGTGTCCACGGGAACGGGAAAAACTTTTAAATAAAACAAAAATGTCCAAGCGTAGGTGCGGTATCCCCTGGTATATGATAATACTTACACAAAAACATCAGATTCTAAATAAAGATAGCTTATACTCAATTTTTGTCTTCTTGCCTCATTAACATACGCCTGCCAAACTTGGAAATTTACCAGAAAAGCAAAAACTAAATTACATCCTGCCAAAGGAGTATGGAGAGAAAATTAAGAAAATCCAAAAGATCCGCCACACTGATATACGACAAAAAACTAGAGCCATTGACGCTCTCAATTATTCACAAAAGCTTAAATGGCGATGAGCTGGACATGTTGTGAGACTCAGCGATAATCGCTGGACTAAAAAGACAACAACATGGGCAGGTCCACTAGGACAGAGAAAAAGAGGAAGACCAAACGCACGCTGGGCAGACGACTAATAATACTTGAATTCGTGAATAATTTTGCATGCATATTGTAATTGAAACTGTAAGTCGAATGCAAGAAATAAAAGGCTTTTTATTTTATTATTTATTATACAAAATTTAGAAATGACACTGCTATCAATAATCCCGAAACTGAGTTGCCTCTTTCTAGTATAGGTCGGTTCACGAAAGTTGACCACAAATGGCGGTCGTCGCGCATATGGACATTCGTGCACCAATGGCGTGGCTCCATTCTTGACGCATTCAGGGAATGCGTCAAGAACGGAGCCACGCCATTGGCATTCCACCCGCGCCTCACCCCGCACCTCCACGGGGACCTAAAAAATTATTTCTGCGCAGTGGTCATCTTTCGTGAACCGACCTATACAACCAGTTGTTTCTAGTCGGTACAATAGTTTTACTGACGAAATGCGATGCGTGAATGTGGCCATTTCAAATGTTGAAGTTTATGTAGGACGTTCGAAGCACACCCACATGATCTAACGAATCTTATCCTGAGAACTTTTAAAGCACGGTTATGCAGTGACATAAACTGACTGACGTAGTCACCACACGAGTGTTGTGGGTTCGATACAGGAGACACTTCATATAATCCACAAATTGGTCTAAGTCTGAGTGCGCTTTGTGTCAGTTGGTTGTACGTTTGTAAAGCCCCCCAAGTATTGAAGCGTGTGATGACTTAAAAAAATTGGGCAAGTGTGAGTCGGACTCGCGCATGAAGGGTTCCGTACCATCATCTATCAAAGAAAATCACGTTTGGTGTATGTATACTTACACATTTTTTAAGTTTCTACCTGTTTATTAAGATCGAGTAACAAATTGCTTAAAAATTACGTTTTTTGAATGGGAGCCCCCCTTTATTATTTACTTTTTTTTAATTTAATTATTTATTTTGAAAGGTTCTGTACAACTACATATTCTGTGAAAATGTTAAGTGTCTACCTGTTACCGTTAGTAATTTTGAGCAAAAAAACATGTTTATTGTATGGGAGCCCCCTTAATATTTTTTATTTTTTTATTTTTAGTATTTGTTGTTATAGCGGTAACCGAAATACATAATTTGTGAAAATGTCAGCTTTCTAGCTATCACGGTTTATGAGATACAGCCTGGTGACAGACAGACAGACGGACAGACAGACAGACAGCGGAGGCTTAGTAATAGGGTCCCGTTTTTTACCTTTTAGGTACGGAACCCTAAAAATCACAATAACACTACACACTGACAGCGTTGCTTTACTTTCACGAATAGGAAGTCTTGATATTGATTCGCTACGAGCAAGTGGCATATTCGATATGACAAAATAACATTTTCTCAAGAAACCTTTGGCCCCTTCTCACTAAAATCTCAGCCGCTATAAAACCACATTTCCTTTTTCTTTCTTCATAATTCTCGCGAGGGACATGAAAATCTTAAAGTGGTCAAACTTCATCTAGATAAATATCAAAGTTATATTAGTTTCCATTGTCCAATTTCATATCTGATCTTAAAGCGGTCTGGGTTATTGGGTTTCCTTAGTTTAGTTGTAGGTACTCGTAGTTGTAAATCATGTTTCAACAATCGTTTAGATCCTATTGCCGTGAATTTTCTGTTGATTTTATAGGAGATTGTGGATGCTTAGGTTGGATTGCCGGATCTGGTATTTTATTGGTAAGCTTGGAATTCATGAGTGGTTAGAATGAAATGTGAGTAGAGACCAATAGACTACTTTTTATAGGGTGTTAGGTTTAAGCCCTGCTCTCGTACGTCACGATTTCTCTAAAATCATGATGTATAAAACTTCAATTCACTTCAATTCAATGCTCGTTAAAGGACGAAGAATAACACAAGATTTTGAAGTACATGTGAAATGTGTCTGCCTACCCATTCTTCATCATCGTAGTAGACTTCTTAGAGATCGGAGGTAGTAAGAAGAGGCTTCTGACCCGTAGTGGGGCAGTTTCTATACCTACAGGGCTGATAATTTTATAATTTGGCTAGCGTAATGAATTATGGCCTCGGTTTTTCCTTCATTTAGTAAGAATATACCCGTTTCCAAAAGCGGTATAAGTCATAAATATGGCTATTATTAGATACTATAACTATAAACCTAATATAATAACAGAAGTTTGTTATTGTGTAATTTTGATATGCCGCCAAGTGATTCAAATAAACATTGTACACAGATTATTTATTACACAGGGACTTCCCACGCTTCCAGACAGAAAATAAAATCTGTGACCTTTGTATGACAATACCTTTGTATAATAAATAATAAACAATTTGCGTAGGTGGTGATATTGTATCCGAAATACTCACATTTTGATTTAAACGAACAAATGTGGCCTTTGACAAATTAATTTGATTTTATACACTGTCAGATCTATCTGCGAGGTTTGGATGTTGCTAAATATTACATTTATCGTCATATTACTTCTGTGCTTTTATTACTAAGACGAACGCTCGAAATAGAAATAAATTCTATATTGAAAAGATCTTACAAGCTAGGAAGATATTATTTCAATGGAGGCTTGTTTAACACACAACTCATTCCGTACTTTAAGCGCTTGGCTTACCGTTTTTTGCCAGTCGGCAAAATTAAGCAACCCTTGCACAGGTCGCGGCTTGGATGGGTGACCGCGTGTAGCATTTGTATCAGAGCGTTAGCGTGCTTTAGAGGGCACGTAAAGCGGTCGGTCCTTGTCTCAGGACAAGAAGTGTTAGGTCGTCCTCGGTGCGGTCTAAAAACTCCGACACCGGAGTTTTTAGACCGCACCGGACTTTATATATACATAGCGATGAATATTTTTTGGCGCTGCAAAACTATGATTCATAAAGTAGGTAATAGGAAAAGATTCTAAAGCGACATATCCATAAACTTCTAAGTACAAAATAAACCTAGTTCAACGTAACTCAAAACACTCTTCACATTCCAAAACGCCATATTTGAATTGCATTTCCAAGTAAATTTGAATGTGGTACGTGTATCCGGTATCTCGTTAGGTCGTATTGTTGCCGGCCACATAATTCAGACCAATAGCTGCTATTTCGGCGACGTGCCACGATAGACGCGGGCGAGTTTATTAATGTACTGGGTGTTATATTCAATTGGCGTATGACGTACTTACTCTGGACGTTGACACTTGGGGCACTGAAACGACGTTTAGTAATAAGGCTGTTCGGTTGGTGTAGTGGTTTAAGCGTCCGCCTCGCCGCTGCGTCAGCAGTCGAGTGTTGTAGGTTCGATGCCCACACGAGACTACACTTTTTGCGATCCATAAATGCTTTCTAGTCTGGGTGTTTATTGTGTCCATTAGAAAGAATTAATTTGCGCATAAGATTTGCATTTATTATAGTATTATTATATCGAGGTAAGACGGCAGTCGCTCTGTGGAAAAGTTGATATACTGTCATAACTGGTTAGACCAGTAAGCGGACCCCGAGGTCTAAGGCGTGTAAGTCTTGGATGCAACTGGGATAACGCTAGAGCGATGATGATGACTTTTATATGTTTAGGGATTATCCGAAATTCGCACAGGATCGGGCAGAAACAGAAAAATAAAAAATAATGTACGAGCGTAGTTGCGGGCATCCTCTAGTAAAATATTATTAAATAAATAATAAAGCATAACCTATTCCACTGCAGGGCAAAGGCCTCCCTACCCTCTTTCCACCTCTGTCTATCGAGAGCTGTTTTTGTCTACTTTGCATTATAGAGCTTTAAATCATTTTGCATTATAGAGCTTTAAATCATTTTGCCATCTAATCTTGGGTCTGCCGCGAGGCCTCTTACGATATGGGACTCACAAAGTGGTAGTTTTAGCCCAAAGATCGTCAGACATACGACAGATATGACCGGCCGGCGGCCCAGTCATATTTTATCTAGTAAATTATAAATTGCTTATATTAATAGTAGCTGCATACGGGCTGTCTTATCGCATATTATTATTGCGTTTATCTCCAGACAACCTATGAGGTTGCATGCATAATTATAGTGAATGCAATTCTGTTTTATAATAATAAACATATTAGAATATTTTGTTATTTGAAAGAGTGACCGCCAGCCCGCTCAATTTCACGCCTCTACGCTTTCGCTTTGCACACGAAGCACTAATTTTAATTATCAATCACTACCTACATTATTTATCTGTAAATTCCATGTCTAGAAGCGTTGTCTTTGTGACTTAAGTAAATGTGTTTTGTCTTGAATTTTGACTTCTGATTTGAATGTTTAAAAAATAAACATAGTTTTTGTTATCATTGCTCACCCAGTCTGTTAAGTTGTAAACATCGTAGGCAATATAAATGATGAGAAATTTTAGAAACATAGTACATTCGTTAGAATGAAGGAATATTAATAAGTCATTTAATTTTGTATAATAAGCTAAGTTGACGAAACCCTGCTTCGAAGACCTCCTATTTTTGGTTGTAACTTTAAAGATAACCCACTACTTGTAAACTTTTACTTTATTTACAATTTATTGCAGAAACTTAATAAATCAACGAAAATTTGTAAACTGTCGACGCCGTTTGTATAATGCCAAATTATACAATTTGTCTGCAACATAAACATAATTTTAAAAACTCATGATACAGATTGTATACATAGGTCATCCATTCAACTCCCCTTTTCTTCCCAAACAAAATGTACGCAGCCTTTCCCATAAACATCATAAACAAGACATAAAATAAATTTATGTTTACAAAATGAGCAGCGCAAAGCGATCGTCTATCAAAAGTCTGTTTACAAGCTTACCTTCGAAGATGTTAATTATTTTGTGGTGCTTAACCTTTGGTTGGTTTAATTGGAGGGGACTATTACTCTGCGGCCCATTAAGGGCAAATATACTCGTATCTTTAAGGGACAATCATTGTGAGGAATAATGTTTTGTTTATTTGTTAATGTGTTTTAGTAGAAGGTTATGGAGTAAAAGTTTGTGCTTGTAAATGAACAGCCTTCATGTCAAATATTGAATCATATATTTTAAAGAAGTGTGCCAATTTTGATGGTTTTTATTTAGGCTAAATGTGTGTGGGTATAGTAAAACTGAACGATGGATATTGCTATACCTTTGGATTGCGGATTGCGGACGATGGTATGCGGTTATAGAAAAGTTTTACTATTAATAATAATACAAAGGGACGGATAAAAATTCGTAAAGATGAAACGGTTTGAAAGAAAACAATTTCAACATACAAAACCCAACAGCTACGACGCCGACGTAGCACATCTACGACCACTTACGCGTAGCACGTAGCTAGTTCTGAAATAAAAATCTGCACACAATATTTTAATAAACAAGTTGGTAGGTAATTTTATTTCTGAGGGTAAACAAGGTCAATACAGTAATACGATAATATTGCCTAGACTGGATGTATATCAACACACTTGTGTTAATAGAGAGATGAGATGTCTCATAATGAGGTTTTAATTTTGAGTGTTATAAACGCGAAAGTTTACATGCTTACATAGACTCACGCCTGTTTCCCGGAGAGTTAGCCAGAGACTACGGAACGCCATTTGCAATGTTCCTGACATTGCCTTACATATCTTCTTTGTCAGTCTTTCGTCATCCATTCTCTCCATGTGCCCAAACCATCTTAACATGCCTTTCTCGATGGTTGTCACTACATCTTCTTTTATCCCACAACACTCTCTTATCACACAATTCTTTACTCTGTCGGTCAAAGATACAACACACATACTTCTCAGTGTTCTCATTTCTACAGCATTTATTTTACTGTCAAATCTCTTCTGCCATACCCAACTTTCACTACCATACATAAGCGTAGGCACCCCTCTATGCACAGCCTAACGCGAAAGTTTGTGAGGATTTTTTAAGCTTAATCTACTGAACGGATTTTGATGAAACTTTGCAATAACATAGCTCTTAGGTCAGAATAACACAAGTTACATTTACCCAGGTATTGACACCTACGCATTGATAAAATTTTACTACTTCATTAATAATACAATCTGAAAAGAATCTTGGTTATCTTGGAAGAAATTATTCATAAGGCTAAGTTCATTACCTATTATCATATGGTGTTAATTCTATTATTTGTATGCTTAAACACCAAACGCTTTAAAGCCAAGACCGATTATAAAGTCTACGTCTAAGATAGTAACGACTATCGGCCGGGTCCAATATTTACATACTAGAGATACGTATTTGACATATCTTGTATGGAGTTTATGCCAAATAAGTATCTTTAGTAGCTTTGTTCATTTTTTCAACCAGATGGTAAACTGCTTCCGTGGTCCAGTTGATAACGTCAGCGTCTGCTGATCGGGAGGTCTCGGGTTCGATTCTCAGGTCAAGCAAAGTGTTACTGAGTTTGCCGAATTCTCAGTAGCAATCTAGCAATGTGCACAGTAACGGCAATAGGCTCACTCTCTATTACGTGGGCCTAAAAATGTATGACATGGCGAGATGTGGCTGTAATATTACATCTCTGCCTACCTCTTCAGGAATATGGGCGTGACGATATAAAAAGGAAAAAAAGTCGCTCTTAGATTGATATACAAGAAGAAAACACAGAGACAGATGCTTTATAATGATTTTATATTGGTCTGCATAATATACAACTTTTATTAACATAACTAGGATATAAACTTAGAATAATATTTAGTAGAGCTTTATAAGGTCGAATAGATCTCCTGTGTCATTGAGCTGTCGTGTAACATGAGACGTTTACATAAAACTAATGAATGATGTCTAGACATATTCAGTGGTAGTAAACAGTGATATATATATTAATTGTTTGTTTAGCTATCACAAATAATAATCTGTATAATATATAAAATTCTTGCGTTATTGACGGACAGACAATGTACGCAGCTATTGGGCGCATGAAGCTGAAATTTGGCTTATATGTGCCTTGCGGAGTATAGGTACGCACTAACATGGGATTTCCCGAAATTCCCACGGGATCGAGAAGAAATTGTTAAATAAAGTAAAATGTTCGGGTGTAGTAGTTTACACTTCCGATGTCACCGGGTCGCCAAGTATAAATTTGAGATTGAGAATACTTAGTGGCGTTACCCATTTCATTTTGTTCTTGTCGTTAGGGGCGACTGAGAAGAATACACGAAAAGAAAGAGACGAAAATATCGACATCAAACCCTATACTGACCCGTCTGGCGAGCGTGGTACAGTAGACCGAAACCACTATTTGACTCACACAATGCTATAATTTTCTAAAATTATGTCCATGCAGTGCATGAGAATGTGAACGGCTGTTTGATGTAGAGTTTGGAAATGACGCTACAAATGAATTTGTTGAACAAACCCATATTTTTCTTGCTTTTAATAAAGACAATGCCTGCACTAGGTTCAAATATCATGGCGGATCTTTCAAACACTCAATTAATGGACGCAAAGTACACCCAGACTTGAAACAACAATTTGTGGAACATATAAAGTTTTGTCTCTTTTCGAAATTGAACGCACAACATTCGGCACTTTGCTAAACTGTGAAAAAATACAGTTGAATTGAAAAACTTCTCCCTTTTCTTAAGTCAGTTCAAAACAAGCTATCTCTAGAAAATATACTCTTAAAATATAAGGCTATAAAATGATTATTACTCTCGAACGTCTATTCAACCTAAACTTTTGTACCCTAACAAGTAATATCATGAATTACTGATGGTAATACCTATTAAACTGGAACGGCCTATATCAGCTGATATTTGTACTAAATTTTATTATCATAGAACGTACTGAGTATGTAATGAAAAGCTGTGTTTACAGAGAGAAGTTTTAAAATAGATTGAATGATGAATCTATAGTAATAAAGATTGATCATATGGTGTAGAAGATAAAGCAGTCACTTAGCTGTTTAACACTGCGCCGAGTATCGTGAGTTCGGTTTCGATACGAGATAGCAGTTTGTGTGAACCACAATTGGATTATTTTTAAGTGTGATCGAAATTTGTGTCCATTGATTGAATGTTTTAAAAGTGCCCCGCGATACCTTACTTATAAATATTTTTAACCAGGGGATTTTCACATATCAAAAAATATTACAATCTTTACACTATGATACGATTGAAAACGTATTACAACATAGTATCATCCTAAACTATTGCAACATCTAAACAGCCATACATACCTTTTTTGTACATAAAATCGGCTATACCCATCACTTACTACACGAATCAAAACACCTTTTACACCAGACTTATTTAAAATTCTGAACTACCCTCCAATGTGTCAATACCCTTACTTAGTTAGTGTGCACGTCGCCCTTAACGACGTCACGTCCGCCCTGACCTGACATCTAGCGGCCGAAACTTATGAACGATGATCTTTGCCCAGATGGGACAGTAAAATTTAGTGGCACGATTTATTTGAAAAATTCCACGACCTCAGCTTGGGACGGAATGTTAATATGGGACGAATAATTATACTTATATTATTATACGACATGAGGAATATTTTTTGGGTGTGAAGTGCCTGATGTGAGTGAGGGTGGTTGTAGCAGGCGATATATTTTATGAGAAGTGTATTTTATAATGACTGCACGGTTGGCGTAGTGGTTTAGGACACTGCACCGAGTGTTGTGGGTTCGATCCTCACACGAGACAACATTTTGTGTTAACCATACATTGTTGTTTCAAGTCTGGGTGTAATTAATGTCCGTTGTTCGCATGTTTGTCAAGTTCGCCGCGATATAGGATATATACCCAGTGCTGGAGTTGTCTTTAAAAAAACCATTTAAATGTATTGTAGTTGAGATTTTTATGCAGCTTGGCTTAGCAGCTTAGCCATCGGCCGTGTTTGCTATTGGCCCATACATGCTTTTGCATAGTATAATTGCTTATTATATGAATCTGCTACCTGTCAATTTAATAACGAGTGTACGTATGGCCACAGAATACATATGGTATGGCGTAGTAGCTTAGGCGGTTGTTTTGCTGATGGTATTTGTGATGAGAGCTGTAGGTTTGAATCACGCACGGAACAGCAATATATTATTTATGTGCTGCACAAATTACTAAGTTGAGTCTGTATGTTCTTCGTGTGCGTTGGTTGTTTTATTTCAGGACTGAAAGTTCAAACGTTTCCTTATGGCGAAAAATTTAATCGTGTTTTTCGCGGTACCTAGCCAAGATAATAACAAAAATTTGCTTATCATACAAAAAGTTTCCTAGATGGGAATCAAATTTAATACCTCGAGCTTAACAGTCTGAGTCGACAACCACTACGCTAGCCCTCCTGTTACTGTACGTTATCTCGCTTAAGAAATGAAAACTTCAAAGAGTGTTTGATCTTCGAATATGATTGACGCAAAAATAATTTAGAATTCATTGATCTTTGTTACGTCTTTACGTAAGAATATTAAATGAATTTTGATAAAACTTTTCAACATAAAACGGCAGATAGGCTTTATTTCTCACTCGAGCAAAGCTACGGGCATAAACTAGCAAATTATAATTTCTGGCAATACCCGTAACCCGAACGCAAAAAAAGAACAAAATATTCCTAAAATATTAAAAACAATTCACTCCTTCCTATCATAAAAACCTACCCTTTCTTATCCCTTCAACTTCTAAAGATATTTCAACCGCAAATGGATATCGGGTTACTAATTAAAATAAATCATTCTGACTGAAACCTAGTTAATTAGAGAACCCTCGGTCGTATTATTAATTACGAAACTCAGACTTGGTTAATTTGTTTGCTTCTGAATATTTTGATTTAGAATAAAGTTGTGCGTCATTGTTTTAAATATTTCGTGAAATGAATTAAGATTGATGAGTAGTTGTTGATATAAGGAAAATATTACGTGAATTAAATTACAAGCTGGAGAGCATTATCAACGTCGAATAAAAATCCGAATTACTTTATGGCAAAAATGAGTAGGTATGTACAATTTTCTAAAATCCTTTGCAGTCCACTGCTGGACTTAAGCCTTACCTAACTGCTTCACAGTGCTGTCGATAGGAGGACTTGGCATACAATACCACGCTGGCCTAAGTTGGTATTGAGTTTGATGTAGAATTTGCTGTCTCTTCGCAATGACTTTATTTTTTCATGCTACATCATCCACATAATGTCCAAATATAAATGTCGGCCAACGCCTAGTAATTGGGACAAATACATTGTGATTAGAAATCACTGTAAAAAGGTGTGTAGGCAAGCACAACGCCAATATATCCATAAGTCTGTTGAAAATGAGGATCCAGCTAAAGTCTGGACATTTCTAAAAACTTTGGGAGTTGGAAAATCTACACAAAATCTCATTTCTCATAATTTAAACATTGATTCACTTAATCAACATTTCACTGCTTCGTCTAAATTTGATGAGACTACTAAAGCTAAAACTTTGCATGATCTTTCTTTACTTCCAACCCCGAATTATCCATCCTTTGCTTTTAATCAACTATCTGAGTGTGATGTTAAAAAGAGCGTATTATCTATTGCTTCCAATGCTGTCGGTAATGACTGTGTCAGTCGGAAAATGATCCTTCCCATCCTAGACGAAATCCTTCCCATTCTATGTCATATTTTAATTTTTTCCTTAGCCGGGGGCGTTTTCCCTGCTTTATGGAAAGAAGCACTAATTATTCCCTTACCCAAAAAATCTAATCCTACATCTTTTTCCGAGTATCGTCCTATTTCCGTACTACCATTCCTCTCAAAAGTGCTTGAACGCCTCGTTCATGCTCAACTTAGTACATTCCTTAATCAGAACCTTCTCCTAAATCCACTCCAATCCGGTTTTCGTCCTGGTCACAGCACTGTTACGGCATTGATCAACATTACCGATGACATCAGGCTTGGTATGGAAAATGGTAACGTGACTACACTTTGCTTACTAGATTTCAGTAACGCCTTTAGTAACGTTGATTTCCATACCCTGCTTGGCATACTACGCTCAATTAACATATCTCCACCAGTGATTGATTGGTTTCACAGTTACCTGTTTGGTCGCCGACAACGTATACGAATTGAAGACTCGTTCTCTTCCTGGTGCAGGACTACAGTCGGCGTTCCGCAGGGTGGCGTTCTATCTCCCTTACTTTTCTCAATTTTTATAAATTCTATCTCTTATCAACTTCAGTCATCCTACCACCTTTATGCAGATGATCTTCAAATTTACACCCAAGCTCCAGTCCATGAGTTGTTTGAAGCATTTCAAATCACAAATTCAGACCTTGAGCGAATAGCTGCATGGAGCTACAGATTTGGTCTACAGGTCAACCTACAAAGACGCAGATCATCGTTGTGGGAAGTCCTCGAATGATTTCGCGTGTTGACTTGACTTGTTTACCACAGATTAACTTTAATGGCATACCCATTCCTGTTAGCGACTGCGTGAAGGATTTGGGAGTTAATATTGACAAGACTTTATCCTGGGGTCCTCAAATTAGGGAAGTTAGTCGAAAATTATTTTCTGCGGCTGGGACCTTGCGAAGACTGCGGAACTTTCTGCCTACTGCCACCAAGGTTGCGCTTGCAAATTCTCTTCTCTTACCTATCCTTGACTATGCTGATGTCAGCTATCTAGATCTCACAGAGGAGCAACTTGATAAGCTTGAGCGTCTTCAGAATTTATGTATAAGATTTATATTTGGACTGCGCAAATATGATCACGTTTCCAATTTCCGCAATATGCTCAAGTGGCTCCCAATTCGCCTTCGACGGAATACTCACATACTTTCTTTACTTTATAACATCCTCTTCAATCCTTCTACTCCCCTTTATCTAAAAGAACGCTTCGAGTTCCTTACTGACACTCATTCTAGGTCTCTGAGGTCATCGGTAAATTTGAGACTAGCAATTCCAATGCATTCTAGCAGTTTTTACGATCGCTCATTCACTGTTCAAGCTGCACGCTTGTGGAATGCATTGCCGTTGTCTATCAAACAAGCTAAAACACTGACTTCCTTTAAAAAACTCGTCAAAGACTACTATCTATCAATTTAACTTTGTTACTGTAGTATTACCTACTCTTGTTATTTAATTCCCTTCTTCTATTTAGGCACTAATTTATGTATTAGTATTAATATTAATAGTATTTATGTATTTATATTTATTTATGTATTTTTTATTATTTATGTATAGTCAGTTATATAATTTATCTATGATAGTGTTTATGTATTTGTATTTTATAAATGCTATATATTTATTAATTATTGTAAGTATCTAAATCATTAATAACACCAAACTACCCTTCTATCTTTCTTTCTAAATCCATGTCTTTCTTGTCCATCCCAAGGTTGACTGTAAGACATTGCTAGATAGCGATAAGGCCGCCATTTGTACTGTTTCTATAAATGTCTTCATTCATGTTTATTCTTGTAAATCATTTTGGTGTACAATAAAGATGATTATTATTATTATAATGAATTTGTCACCACACGAAAAGTGGGTACAATACTTATCTTGGGGTCGGCGCAGAAGGTTTTTCGCTTCCATTCTCTCCTATCAGCCGTCATCTGATTATTCACTCCCTTTTCATTCATGTCATCCTTCACACAATCCATCCGTCTTTTCTCATATAGTGTAATAATAATACGGCATTGATTCTCCATTACTTAACTCTCTTAAAAATAAATGTCATTGCCTTAACTGCGTTTTATTATCTTAATAATAATGGTTTAGTTTATTTCATAACCGCTTGCTTAAAAGCGAAGGGAAACATGGTGAGGAAGCCTGCATGTCTGAGAGTTCTCCATAAGGATCTTGAAAGACATGCCTGAAATTTGCTAGCACGCACTTGTGCAGTGTGTTAGACTATTGACTATTTATTTTCTTTATAGATTCACGTCTGTATTCCCGAAGGACTAGGCAGATGTGTAACATCAAACCCATATTTCGTCATATTATGATTTTTAGGTCCCATGCTATTACGTAGGACTAAACAATATACAAACTACGTAATATAAAAAGATGGCGAGCCTATTGCCTTTACCGTGCACATCACCAGACTCGGACTCCAAAAACTCAAGAACACTTTTGCTTAACCCGGAAATCGAACTCGGGATCTTCCAATCAGAAGACGCATACGCGCCGGACCACGGAGGCAGCCTGGGAGGAGGAGGAAGGAGGTCCGACCCATCATTGGGACAATTTATATACAGAGCTGGTGACAATAATTTTTATTATGCTACACACCGACTATCACTTACCAGTTTATCTTTGTTATAAGCGACAACACTTACTTCGTATAAATAATTTACTTGTACAAAGCTGCCAAGTCTACACAAAGTCAGGTACAAATTAATTCATTTTTATCTTTATACCGTTACGGACTGTGTTTTATAAAGTGCCTTTTGTAAAAGAAAATGTTGTTTGCTTTTTGTGGCCATTTTTTCTTGTCAACGATATAATGGTTCAGCGTTGTTTAAATTGTTAATTTTTGCTTGTCCCATGCTTAGGCGAGCATGTTAAGTATTCGGTGCCGGATGTTATAAAGATCTTTAACAGTCGTTACGTGGAATGAGCACCTCAAACACACTGGAGCTGTTCTAAAGCCACGGGATATCTCTATTCTTTTGGGCTACCAAGGTGAGTTGGCAGCCAGCCTGTGGATAAATTCAGGTAGGTAATATTCAGTCCAATGTCGAATACAATTTTTTTTAGGTTAATAGAGGGACAAGAAAAGTCGTTTATTAATCATTCATCAGAGGCGTAGTTGCGAAATACTTTTCTCTACTGAACCGAAAAGTGCATTATTTAGATACTCAAACATTCTCATACACACGTGAGAACAAGCGCATCTAAGCATGTTACCATATGGCTACTAATTCTCACTTAACTCATACATACACAATGCCTCCGTATATACATACACACACACAAGTGTCTAACTTGTAAGAGCGGCTGATGACACAGCACTTTCAGTACTGTCCGACCGACACAGAGTTGGATTAGTACTTGGTCCTAGTACTAAATGCACTGGGTATATAGTGTTAAGTGTTGTAAGACTGGATAGAAGGGTTTTGTGGGATATAGAGCTAGGTTCCTTTACGATGTGCTATAAACCGAGCATTGTGTTGAAAAGTATAGTAAATTAAGGTAGAACAATATTGTTCGTATGGGGAAAGATAACGAACATTAAGTATTTCTACTTCGTTACATTCCGTGGGTGTCGTTGGGGTGACTTAGAAGATTGTGGGTAACATAGGAAAATACACGAAGCAAATAATTACTTTAGAAAGAGGTGGAGAACTTAACATCAAACCTATACAAAAACGTCTGACCTGTTTGAGTGTCCAAATTCTCTTCCTAAGATTCAATGCTATGGTGACGCAGAAAAACAGACTGCGCAGTAATATGTTGAATTTAAGGCGAAATAGTTTTTGCGTTCGTCTCTTTTTATTTTCATCAAAGAGATCATATACACGGGTCAACAATAAAATACTGGAACAACAGTATACGCTAAGAACTATTTTAAATTTTATAATGCTTTTATTACAAGTGAATGCCATTCGGTATTTCAATGGATGTTTAATCCATCGCTAAATGTAAAAAAGCAATTTACCCTTTGCCCCAAAATGTATGTAACTGCAAAATAACTAATTCATCTCCATTCTTTCAGTCTTGAGAACGAATTGTATGATCGCGCGCACCTGTTGTACACCCGACTGCGGGGGTCAGTCTCTGTGAAATTTCTTTAAATATTTCCGAACCGTTGAGCCACGACGCCCACGAGTAACCGAAGCTTTAGAGTGTATGCTTGCAGATTAAAAGTGAATAGACTGTGCAACTGCCTCCTTATTGTATATTGCTCTTTTGGGTATATGAAATTTCAGTTTGGTTTATACGATGCTTAGAAATGCGCCGAGTAAAAGCGGCAGTAGTTTATCCATTAAGTTTCTCAACCCTTCATATAAACTGAGGGCTGAGAAACTAATGAATTCGTTTTCTCGTTCTTCTGTGTGGTGACGGATTAAGAATACGGAATGTCACCATCCCATATCATCCCTCGGGTATCATAAGAGCCGACAGAGGGAGCACATTAGGCAGAGAACAGCACTGCAAGAGAAGAAAAACTTGATACAATTACAAACCCTATACCAACCCGTTTGGCCAGCGTGGTATAGTAGGCCAATTCCTCCTTTCAAAGGAGAGGCCTGTCCAGCAGTGGACTGTTAAAGACTAATGATGATTATATAAACTGACTTACTGCTGCTGCTTTTTTTAGGATGTCTCGAAATTGGTCAGAGAACGTCCGCCTAGGCCCTTCCCCTTTGTCCTGTCCCATTCACACTTGCCTTATATAATTTCTGTATATATCATTCTAAATTTCAACTCTCAACCGTCCTGACTGTCTATATGAACACAATAATCCAAAAAACCATCAAACCGATTATTGTACGGTCAACATTAGATAGTGTGATTTCAGAGAAAGGTTTACGTGTCTAATTCACGCGAGTAGAGTCACAGGCAAAGTTTAGTATATTAGCATGAATATGATATAGTATTAGTATGGACCAGTGGCTTCATTAAGCGGACATATTCAACCCTCGCAATCAATGCGGTAGTTCCTCTATTGGAAAATTAAGGTGAACACGAACTGCGCATCTGTTCAGCTGTGAAATTTTTTCAAAGATTTCCAGCCCATTGAGTCAGATTACGAAACTACAAAGGTATCTTAGTGAGGTATACTCCACTTGTGGGTTAAGTGACCAAGCTTTGAAATACTGATAAATTGCATACCAGTTATGGCAAACAATGTTGTGAATATGAACATGTCTATTGAATTATTTAACACTAGCTGACCCAGCGAACTCCGTATCGCCTTTTTAAGAGTTTTTATTTAATTCCCTTTTTTCCAAGCCCCATTTCCAAAGTTACCATTGACATAGCGCTTAATCTTTTATCATTTCAGAGTCTATAAATGATGAACAAAAAAACATAGATTTTTATATAATATTCAATTCCCCATTCCTTAAAATATCGGAGACGATACCGATATAGACTTTACAAACAATTCCCGTCCATCATCTTAGATTTCCTATCCGCCATAATTGATCACGAAATAGATGTTGTATTTGTATTCACCATCCCTTAAATCATGAGAGACGATACCCATATTGATTTTTTTAATTTTTCCCATCCGCCATCTTTGATTTCCCATCCACCATCTTGAATCACGAAATAGATGTTGTATTTGGATTCCCCATCCCTTTAAACATCGGAGACGGTACCCATATTGATTTTTAAAAAAACATCCCATCCGCCATCTTTGATCACGAAATAGATGGTGTTTTTGAATTCCCCATTCCTTAAAATATCGGAGACGATACCCATATCGACTTTAAAAAAAATCCCATCCGCCATCTTTGATTCCCGATCCGCCATCTTTGATCACGAAATAGATGTTGTATTTGGATTCACCATCCCTTAAATCATCAGAGACGATACCCATATTGATTTTTTAAATTTTTCCCATCCGCCATCTTTGATTTCCCATCCACCCTCTTGAATCACGAAACAGATGTTGTATTTGGATTACCCATGCCTTTTAACATCGGAGACGATCCCCAAAGTGATTAAAAAAAAAAACCCAACCGCCATCTTTGATCATGAAATAGATGGTGTTTTTGAATTCCCCATTCCTTTAAATATCGAAGACGATACCCATATCGACTTTTAAAAACATCCCGTCCGCCATCTTTGATTTCCTATCCGCCATCTTTGATCACGAAATAGTTGTTGTATTTGCATTCTCCATCCCTTAAATCATCAGAGACGATACCCATATTGATTTTTAAAAATTTTCCCATCCGCCATCTTTGATTTCCCATCCGCCATCTTGAATCACGAAATAGATGTTGTATTTGGATTCTCCATCCCTTTAAACATCGGAGACGGTACCCATATTGATTTTTAAAAAAACATCCCATCCGCCATCTTTGATCACGAAATAGATGGTGTTTTTGAATTCCCCATTCCTTAAAATATCGGAGACGATACACATATCGACTTTAAAAAAAATCCCATCCGCCATCTTTGATTCCCGATCCGCCATCTTTGATCACGAAATAGATGTTGTATTTGGATTCACCATCCCTTAAATCATCAGAGACGATACCCATATTGATTTTTTAAATTTTTCCCATCCGCCATCTTTGATTTCCCATCCACCCTCTTGAATCACGAAACAGATGTTGTATTTGGATTACCCATGCCTTTTAACATCGGAGACGATCCCCAAAGTGATTAAAAAAAAAAACCCAACCGCCATCTTTGATCATGAAATAGATGGTGTTTTTGAATTCCCCATTCCTTTAAATATCGAAGACGATACCCATATCGACTTTTAAAAACATCCCGTCCGCCATCTTTGATTTCCTATCCGCCATCTTTGATCACGAAATAGTTGTTGTATTTGCATTCTCCATCCCTTAAATCATCAGAGACGATACCCATATTGATTTTTAAAATTTTTCCCATCCGCCATCTTTGATTTCCCATCCGCCATCTTGAATCACGAAATAGATGTTGTATTTGGATTCTCCATCCCTTTAAACATCGGAGACGATACCCATATTGATTTAAAAAAAAAAATCCCATCCGCCATCTTTGATCACGAAATAGATGGTGTTTTTGAATTTCCCATTCCTTAAAATATCGGAGACGATACACATATCGACTTTAAAAAAAATCCCGTCCGCCATCTTTGATTTCCTATCCACCATCTTTGATCACGAAATAGATGTTGTATTTAGATTCGCCATCCCTTAAAACATCGGAGACGATAACCATATTGATTTTTTTTTACTTTCCCATCCGCCATCTTTGATTTCCCATCCGCCATCTTTGATTTCCCATCCGCCATCTTGAATCACGAAATAGATGTTGTATTTGGATTCTCCATCCCTTTAAACATCGGAGACGGTACCCATATTGATTTTTAAAAAAACATCCCATCCGCCATCTTTGATCACGAAATAGATGGTGTTTTTGAATTCCCCATTCCTTAAAATATCGGAGACGATACACATATCGACTTTAAAAAAAATCCCATCCGCCATCTTTGATTCCCGATCCGCCATCTTTGATCACGAAATAGATGTTGTATTTGGATTCACCATCCCTTAAATCATCAGAGACGATACCCATATTGATTTTTTAAATTTTTCCCATCCGCCATCTTTGATTTCCCATCCACCCTCTTGAATCACGAAACAGATGTTGTATTTGGATTACCCATGCCTTTTAACATCGGAGACGATCCCCAAAGTGATTAAAAAAAAAAACCCAACCGCCATCTTTGATCATGAAATAGATGGTGTTTTTGAATTCCCCATTCCTTTAAATATCGAAGACGATACCCATATCGACTTTTAAAAACATCCCGTCCGCCATCTTTGATTTCCTATCCGCCATCTTTGATCACGAAATAGTTGTTGTATTTGCATTCTCCATCCCTTAAATCATCAGAGACGATACCCATATTGATTTTTAAAATTTTTCCCATCCGCCATCTTTGATTTCCCATCCGCCATCTTGAATCACGAAATAGATGTTGTATTTGGATTCTCCATCCCTTTAAACATCGGAGACGATACCCATATTGATTTAAAAAAAAAAATCCCATCCGCCATCTTTGATCACGAAATAGATGGTGTTTTTGAATTTCCCATTCCTTAAAATATCGGAGACGATACACATATCGACTTTAAAAAAAATCCCGTCCGCCATCTTTGATTTCCTATCCACCATCTTTGATCACGAAATAGATGTTGTATTTAGATTCGCCATCCCTTAAAACATCGGAGACGATAACCATATTGATTTTTTTTTACTTTCCCATCCGCCATCTTTGATTTCCCATCCGCCATCTTTGATTTCCCATCCGCCATCTTGAATCACGAAATAGATGTTGTATTTAGATTCCCCATCCCTACAAACATCGGAGACGATACCAATACTGATTTTTAAAAAAGTCCCATCCGCCATCTTTGATCACGAAATAGATGGTGTTTTCGAATTCCCCATTCCTTAAAATATCGGAGACGATACCCATATCGACTTTAAAAAATCCCGTCCACCATCTTTGATTTCCTATCCGCCATCTTTGATCACGAAATAGATGTTGTATTTAGATTCGCCATCCCTTAAAACATCGGAGACGATAACCATATTGATTTTTTTTTAACTTTCCCATCCGCCATCTTTGATTTCATATCCGCCATCTTTGATCACGAAATAAATGTCGGATTTGGATTCCCCATCCCTTTAAATATTGGAGATGACACCCATATTGATTTTTTAAAAATTCCCATCCGCCATCTTTGATCACGAAATAGATGGTGGTTTTGAATTCCCCATTCCTTTAAATATCGGAGATGATACCCATATTGATTTTTAAAATTTTTCCCATCCGCCATTTTTGATTTCCCATCCGCCATTTTTGATTTCCCATCCGCCATCTTGAATCACGAAAAAGATGTCGTATTTGGATTCCCCGTCCCTTTAAACATCGGAGACGATACCAATATTGATTTTTTTAAATTTTCCCATCCGCCATCTTTGATTGCCCATCCGCCACCTTTGATCACGAAATAGATGTTGTATTTCGATTCTCCACCCCTTAAAATATCGAAGGCGATACCCATATTGATAATTCAAATTTTCTCATCCGCCATCTTTGATTTCCCGTCCGCCATTTTGGATCACTAAATAAATTTCATATTATTAATCAGCGTCCCAAAAATCTCGAAAACGATACCCATATAGATTGTATCCTATTCGTTTAGCCTTTTTTTGCCTTTGACCCAACCCTCCCCCCTCTCGTTTGACCATTTTATTATTTTTGTCTGGCCCCTAAAAGTTGTGGCGTAATTTTATATAGCCTATAGCCTTTCGGAATAATTGGGCTATCATAGGCAATAACAATTTTTTAAATCCGACTGCTAGTTCCTGAGATTAGCCAACATAATGTTTTAGCCTTTTTAGCCTTTTGCCCGGCCCCAAAGGGTCGAAGCGTTATGTTATATAGCCTATAGCCTTCCGGAATAACTGGGCTATCGTATGCAAAAAGAATTTTTCAGATCCGACCGGTAGTTCCTGAGATTAGCGCATTCAAACAAACAAACAAACAAACAAACAAACTCTTCCGCTTTATTATATTAGTATAGATAGATGTAAAACCACACATAGTTTTAACGATGAATCTGGAATCTTAAATATAAGAAAATAGTAATACCAACTACTATAGGAAGTTATCTTTAAAATGGCCTATTTATTTTTTACTAGACATCGCCAGCGGCTTCGCCCGCGTCAATCATACATATAAGTACTTAGTTACCTTAGAATTATATGTACTATTATTGTAGAAAGATAAATAAATAAATTATTATTATATAAGCCTTCCTTGAATCATTATATTATAAGAACCGCATTAAAATCCGTTGCGTAGTTTTAAAGATTTAAGCATACATATGGACAGACAGACAGAAGACAGACTTTGTTTTATACTATTTAGTGAGTAGTGACAGTGACTATATAGGATACCCGCCACTACGCCCCTATATTTTCATAATTTAACTTATGAAAAATCCCTTCTTAGTGCAGACCTACAGTCCCCAAAGAACACACATGCCAAATGTCAGCTTCTTGCGCCTAATAGAATCGACCGTGCGTAGTCTTACCGCAAGAATGTTACATTATATATTGATAATTACTCAAGTTTTCTTTGCATTACAGAGGCTCAAGCACGAAATATTTGCGAATTTGATAAGTAAACGTATCGAGTCCTCGATAACAGAATTATAGCAGCCAGCACCAACCAATTTTGACATCTATCGTTTACTCGATGACTTTACATTAGTATCGTACAAAGGTATCGTAACGGTATCGTACATAGGGATGTGGCCATGTGAGCTAAATGACCGTCTTATTGAATGAATGGTACGTTCCAAACTAGCTGAAATAGTTAATATTAATAAAATTTATATTGTAAAAACTCTTTTGTAGAAAACATAAAAAATATTTTATGGTTTCCGAATGTCCTTTCTTGTCATCGTCAGATGACGGACTTGTGTCAATAAATAAAAATCTAGTAAATCAAAATACGAGTACAGTCCATTCACAGTTATTTTACCTCTGACAAATGTCGGTGTTTATTTTCTTTATGTTGGAATTGTACTCTGTGATGACAGGAAAGTAAAATAGGGTTACCCGTGCATAACATTTTACCCAATATTAGTGGAAATGCTTCAAAAATTCAAATGCTTGAAGCTCATGGCCGCAAAGTGGTTAGATTACCGCCATACCACTGCGAGCTAAACGCAATTGAACTTATGTGGAGTCTCATTAAAAGGCGAGTCACAAGCAAAAGGACAATGGCAGATCTCCATACATCAAAATGTCTGAAATTAATTTGAAGCGACCAGTAATAAAAAATATATCAAAAAATTTGGCGTAAGTAACAGAGTCTAGAAATGATTCTATTTTCACTCAGGAAAGGTGGAAAAAGAAGATATCGGTGTTTGAAGTTTTAGTTAAGAATGAACAATGTAGGTACAAGGAAAGTTATAGTATGAAAGTTAAACAATGTAGGTAGATACGTTTGAATTATCAAATGACATATGTCAGATTGACATCAAAACACGGAAGTATTTTGTAGCATCTAACTGTCACAGCCATAGACAAAAGCAGAGCTGCACATTTTAAATCGATTTTATGTGAAATCGATACAACTTTAAAACGATGCTGTGACGTTTTTATTTGATTTAAACGTTGTTTTGCTTCAAAAATATTAGCTTAATGATATAATGTTGATTAAATGTTAAATAACTGCATTTTAAACCAAACCAACTCTATAAAGGTCGATCGTATCGATTACTTATTTAATAATCGATACGGATATAGCACTCACGTCTATTCCTGTCACACCATTGTCTATGGCATCAATCAAATAAAAAAGTATTCGTAATCAATTGGAATGCTTTTAATCATCATAAAATACTCCAGCTTTAACGAGACAAAGTGAAAATGTTAAAAATCGTAGAAAAATAAACAATTTGTTTTGTTCATATGAAGTTTAAGGTCGCCACAACAAACCCAGACCAAATTCTGCCATTGTTCTTTAGGACAAGAGGCAACCAACATTGTGAATTTAGCTGAAGAAGCTTTTCAATCTATCACTGCAGAAGACTGACAAAAACAATGCAAACATGAGCGCCACATTGAAGACAAGCTTCGTGAAACAGAAGGGTCTACGGATGCTGAAATGGACAGGTTCATAACAGAATTAAATTCTGAGTCTGATACAGAATATGACAGCAGTTACGAATCATCATAACATTGGCAGTCCACATGGATCATTCTTATAGACTCACGCCTGTTTCCATGCAGGGGTAGGCAGAGGTGTAATATGACACCCACATCATTCTTATTCAAAATAAATATGAAAATTAAATTTACAGTTTTTGTATTTGATAATAAGAACCTCACGTTGGCGTAATTATGATGCGTTTACCTTTATATATTAAATAGACAAAATTTTTAATATAACTACTTATCTTCATAGGAAATTAGTTATTTCGTAAGAAAATAAATGTACATGCATATAGCCATGCCAATATCAAGAGGTTTTGTTACAAACATTACTTCCAAATATTTAATACGATCGCTTAGGCAATAAAAAAATAAGTACATTTTAGCAATAAGGTATATTTAAAATGGGAGTATTATATACCAAATATAGCAACACAACGCCCAGGTTGGCCAATCTAACAGCTAGAGGTAAAATTACTGTGAACGGACTATAATTAAATCATTGCAACATTGTTATATAAATAATTAGGTAAATACTATTATGGAAGGTGTTTGTGATACATTATTTTATTTTGGTTAAACTGCGTGAATACTACAATATAAAGTGTTCAACGAGAAAATTATAATAATGTAAGTTTAAAAGTTTCATTGTTGTTGGAACACCTTAAATGTATGATGTCTAAAGAAGATTTCGGTTATTTGTATAGCTAAGAAGCATGAAGTTTTATACAGAAGCTAATAAAGTGGACCAGTGTTATGTACCTGACATTCAAAGCCTATTTTTATAAGAATATTTAGTTGAAAATAAAATAATGGTTATTGTTGTATTGGTGTTTTTCATTTATTACTACAGCTTAATAAGATTAAGGCCTACCTCACATAGGGCGTCAGCGTTACTCGAGCGTACACCCAGCGTGCGCTCGGCGTTCACTCTGTAGTACAAAGTGAACCGCGCCGGGCTCACGCCGAACGGAGGCCAGGGTACGCTCGAGGAACGCTCATGACCAATGTGAGGGAGGCCTAATAGACAGCTATCTTATCACATGTCTTCTGCCTAAAGCGTTCATTTTTTATTAATATTCAGTCATATCCGAGAGGGCTAGGTAAGACGCTGATATAAGACTCACGAATTATTTACGGCAGATACGTCACCTAAATTTTATTATTATATTCGCTATGCCCGCATATTATTTCTTCAAAATAAGAAGGTTTTAAAACAACCTTACAAACCCAATTTTACCCCCTTGAAGATACAATATGAAAATCCTTCCTAAGTGTTATAAAATAAATCCGCGGTCCAAATTGTATGTTTCTATCTTCAGCGTTTGATTATATGTTAGTCAGGATAAGTTTTTTTTATACTTGTAGGGTAGAGCACCTACTTAATTATAGAGTAGAATACGCAGGAGTGTTAAAAGAGTCTCTAAATAACATCCTATGTTCATATTAGAAAATTGATATGATGTCGATCTCGATTGGTAGTTTGTTTTTCGTATATAGATAATTTTCACACATATTTTTACATGCTCGCAACCAAAATATGGGGTTATTTACTACATATTTAAAGTGGCGAAATTTGCGTGTTTGCTTCTTTATTGTGTCAATAATCAGGTCCTACATTCAAAAGGAACACATAAAATATGAATCTACATAAATATTCATCATAAAAAGGCTCAAAACGTATAAGTACGATACATATTATATATGTTTCGAATCTTTTCTCACCAACAAATTCTAGGTGAAAATTGTTTCGACAAAATGACATTAGATTTACATTAGGTTTACTCTGCTTATGTCAAATCAGGAGTTCGTGCTGCCGTTTTTTGCTTATTTGTTAGAAAACTCGATACAAATCATGACATTTACCGCAGGATTGTCGTCGAAAGTAGTTTGTGCTGCCAATATTAGTTGCATCTTACGCACGATAGGGGCGCTGTACAATTGCCATACAAAGAACAATGGCAGAATTTGGTCTGGGTTTGTTGTGGCGACCTTAAACTTCATATGAACAAAACAAATTGTTTATTTTTCTACGATTTTTAACATTTTCACTTTGTCTCGTTAAAGCTGGAGTATTTTATGATGATTAAAAGCATTCCAATTGATTACGAATACTTTTTTATTTGATTGATGCCATAGACAATGGTGTGACAGGAATAGACGTGAGTGCTATATCCGTATCGATTATTAAATAAGTAATCGATACGATCGACCTTTATAGAGTTGGTTTGGTTTAAAATGCAGTTATTTAACATTTAATCAACATTATATCATTAAGCTAATATTTTTGAAGCAAAACAACGTTTAAATCAAATAAAAACGTCACAGCATCGTTTTAAAGTTGTATCGATTTCACATAAAATCGATTTAAAATGTGCAGCTCTGCTTTTGTCTATGGCTGTGACAGTTAGATGCTACAAAATACTTCCGTGTTTTGATGTCAATCTGACATATGTCATTTGATAATTCAAACGTATCTACCTACATTGTTTAACTTTCATACTATAACTTTCCTTGTACCTACATTGTTCATTCTTAACTAAAACTTCAAACACCGATATCTTCTTTTTCCACCTTTCCTGAGTGAAAATAGAATCATTTCTAGACTCTGTTACTTACGCCAAATTTTTTGATATATTTTTTATTACTGGTCGCTTCAAATTAATTTCAGACATTTTGATGTATGGAGATCTGCCATTGTCCTTTTGACATTTACGATACGAATACTTTCTCGATAGTTTTTCGTGCTAGGGCCTCTGTTTACACGATCCGTAGATATGTCAGTAACATATAAAGTAAGCCGTGATATAAGCAGATAATAGAAAGAAGTTAGTAGTTAACCTTTACTCGTATAAGTGGCCTACGATTGTTCTTATTAAGTGGGTTAATTAA
This sequence comes from Euclidia mi, assembly GCA_944739405.2. Lineage (NCBI taxonomy): Eukaryota > Metazoa > Arthropoda > Insecta > Lepidoptera > Erebidae > Euclidia > Euclidia mi. The sequence continues at coordinate 63,821,901 of OX123192.2, forward strand.
TCAAATAAATTTGCCGACTGCAGCTTAAATAAGTAGGTCAACTGAGTAACCAACCGGCATATCGATACAAAATAGAAGTGTCTGTAGAATCTCGATCTCAGATCGTAAATGCTTCTCCTGTGGGAGAACCATAAAATAAAAATGGATGGAGTCATTAATCTAAGCAGAACATGTACTATGGGGTACTAGACAATAGATAAGGATACATAATTATATTCTTTTTGCAAATACATATATATATAAAAAAAAAACACCCAGACCAAGATAAACATCTATGTTCACGCACACAAATGTTTTACTTGAGCGGGAATCGAATCGGCTCCTCTCGGCGTGACAGTCATTTGTACACCTGCTACACCATCGTATATCGTATCATCATCATCATCGTTATTAGTATTTGGACACTGTTCAAGAGATCAAAGAAAGGTCACGAAGCTGAAAGCAACGATTATCGCTCCACCGAAAAGGGCTAGTCATTTGAATAAGAGAAGAAGAAGGATATACACTGTTCAATTTGTTACATAAGAACCCAATAAGCAAGGATTTCTCAGCATTCCCTATAAGTTGAAATACCTTCTACATATTTCTCCAATGTATCGGTTTGGGTTTCCCCAGCCGTAGTTACGGGATAATCCCAACAACCCAAATAACTACGCAATTGAGACCCATTGCCTATACCTATATATTAGCAAGCATACTAATAGTACCAGCATAGGCTATAGTTAAATATTTATGGTCAAACCTACGCCTTTCAGTCACCAAATTCCTAGTCCAAAATCCAACCACAATACCTAAATACATATTAATATATCTGTACACATCTTAGCGTTCCGTCCGCATATCTTTACCTAGGGTTCTCCCCACGCAATTCTATACCTAACCTCAACAATCGTGGTCTACCACAATAGGTATGAAGTCTATTGATCGGATAACCGTTGACAATAATGGCTCGAGCCTCGAAGGGTTGCCCTATCGAATAGAGGTGAGCCCCAAACGATTAATAAATCATATAATTCGATTCAAGGGTTGGTTATGTTCGGTTTATTTGGCGATTTGAGATGGTCACTTATACACACATCAACAAAGTCTAGGGATATTTTATATTTCATCAAATATCTAAAAATCTATGAAGAATTTTCTGATACAGTAAATAGAAGAATCATAGATTATTTTAAGGTCTTTAATAAAAATAAAAAACATTTCGTGTTTTTTTTTGTTTTAAATAAAAAATTAATTTTTTTAATCATCATGGAAAATTAGTATGATAACAACAAACATTTCTTCTTAAAAAACTATTAATTTTAATAAAAGTGGAAAAAATCTTGTAAAATCTAATCATTAATAATCAGTGTTGCCACCTCTTACATTGATTACACATCGACATCGATTGTTAATACTTAAAATTAAATTGTCAATGTCTTGCTGCGGTATGAGGTCCCATGTCCTTTGCAAGTGTTCGTAAAGTTGTTGTTCAGTCGTCAAATTTGGTGGAAAATCTCTCAAAGCTTTTCGTTGTAACATGTCCCAGGCATGCTCGATAGGATTTAAGTCGGGCGACTGTGCAGGCCAATCCAAAACTTGAATATCGTGCTCTCGGAGAGCGGTCGATACCAGCCGCGCCGTATGGCAAGGAGCATTATCGTGCATGAGTAGAAATTCATGGCCTATTTGAGTTCTGTGTGGGACAATAACGGGCTCTACTACCTCCTCGTGGTATTTTTGTGCAGTCATGCTGCCTTGGATCCAAACGAGTTGGGTTCGTCCGCCAAGACGAATTCCTGCCCACACCATGATTGTCCCGCCTTGGTATGGGTGGACCTCCTGAGGGTGCCGTAGACGGCTAACTCTCCCTGGAGCTCTCCAAACGCGTGTTCTTCGTGAATCCGGGTGAAACCCAAACCGGGACTCATCGGTGAACAGCACCAAAGACCATTGTTCGTCACTCCATGGTAAATGCTCCCGAGCCCACGAAAGCCGCCGACCGCGATTGCCACGTCGCAATGCTGGAACACGCAATGGTCTTCGAGCATGAAGATCAACTTCATGTAACCTTCTTCGCACGGTTTGGTCGCTTACCAGCAGCTGGTGGTCCTCCTGGAGAGTTTGCACTAGTTGCAGCGCTGTGATATTGGCTTGTCTTCTGGTGGTCATTTGGAGAAATCGATCCTGTCTCTGCGTAGTAACACGATATCTACCTGTGTGCTGTTCGGCCACATCTCCAGTACTGCGATAACGTGACCACAACCTTGATATCACATTTTGACTGGTATGTAGGGCCTCAGCAACGACGCGTTGAATTGCACCATTTTCTAACATGCCCACGGCTCGTAACATTTCATCTCGACTCAAATGACGACGTGACATGACTTTTAAAGTTCGTACGTCACGTTAAATTAAAAAAGAAAAACAATTAAAAACCCTTTTCATTAATAATTATAATAAAACAGTTTTAACTTTCTTTAATGTACCGAATTACTAGCAAATTTGCCGCCATATTTTGTTTATTATTTTGTTTTTTTTCTTTCCATGTTCAAATTTTGAAAATAGAATAAAAGAGGTTTTAATCTGTATATAAACTTTTTGTGGAAACTAACAAGGTTCTAAACTATAAACTCGTAAATAATTTAGGATTAAGATATCCCTAGACTTTGTTGATGTGTGTATTTTTGGTGTAATTTATATTGGTGAGAAAATGAGAGGGCGTAGAAAAAAATCTTCTTGACATACAAAGTATTTAAAGTTGTTTGGGAGAAGATTAAGGAAAATGATTAAGTGGATTTCCACTTTTGCAACTATTGAATGTGTCAGCAGTTACAATACCAAAAATTGTTTATAATTTAAGATTCTTACTTTATAAGAGTGGCGTGATTGTCTTCCTGGCTTTTCTCATAGCCATATCATCTCAAACATGTTTCTTAAAGAAATGTACGTTCACAATTGCCTTGTAACATATATGAATTTGAACTTATAATTGAATTTGAACGCAATAGTTCAAACCAATCTAGTTATGCCTACATCAGCATTACAGTTTCCTGGTACACTTCAAGAAAAACCACTAAATGGACGTCCACATAAATCGCTATTGTGACCACAGAATATGGTTGGCGTGAATTTAAATCCGGTATTGATCAGCACCGATTAGATACTTATATTTTAATGTGCTACATTTTCAATGACGTAAACTTTGTCTACTAATAAAGCTTTAAATTTCAAACATCAAACAACCATTTTCTTTATAATCGAATTTACCAGTTTATATTTTCACTTGAAATGTGACGAAAATTCATAACTTTAGAAATAAATTCAGTCAACATTTTCGACTTGTTCAACCAATTAATTAATCAAACAAGGCCATCAAAAAATGGCGACGATTGAAAAATTAAATATCCCGTCGCGAAACGTTTGGGATACTTCCGAGTATTATGTGAACGTTTTTATTAATTATTAAGTTCGAATTCTTCAAAGGAAAACGGTTAATTTTAAAAGGCCCTGCAGAATCTTTCCGAAGTTTGCTTCTTTAGAATTCTGGACTTTGCCCGCGTGAATTGTACGCTTAAAACTTCCTCAGTGATTGCCTTATGTATAAGTGAAAACCGTACAAAAATCCGTTCAGTAGTTTTTGAGCTAATTGCGTTCATACAGACAGACGAGGGTGGAAAGAGGTATCCATATTATAATACATACCAAATTAGGTAGAACAGGTATCTAAACCTGAATGTTTACACGATGATTGGATGAAAGAGTTATCTAGTGGTAGAAGTCTATATAAAATGATGATAGTATAAGACCGATATATGTCGTTATAAAAGTCACCACTTTCAGTAACCAGAAAAATTATATACACATACATAATAAATAATCCTCAATTTATACCTAAGTATAATAGGTAGCTTTATGGAATTCCTCACGATGTTTTCCCTCAAAAGCAAGTGATAATTAAGAATTTAATAAACGTTACGTTAAAACAAATACAATTCATGTCAAATGAAGATTTCATACGATATCCAAATCAGTTTACGTGTGCAAAACAGAAAATGTAAATTTTAAAATCTGCAAGTAATTTTGTAGGTAAAGTCTGGAAAATGATAAGAAAACATTATATTAAGAATAGCAATAAATATTCTCGTATTGCGACTTGTCCGGAGCATGAGCATCTCATTTGAATACTTCTTTATTGGCTACTTCTACTGAACTGTAAGAATAGACTAGTGTGGAATAGGAGTTTGAATGAAATTTAGAATGTATTTTTTTGTGTTTAGTTTGGGCTTGTCTTATACCATAGATAGCGAGTACACTGGTTTGCTTGGGCTCTATAATTATTTGTTAAGTCCCGTGCGGTTGACTAATCTTAATATATAAAACCCTTGCGTTACTGACTGACTGACAGACACGCTACAGCCGAAACTATTGGGCGCAGGAAGCTGAAATTTGGCATGTATGTTCCTTAGGGACCGTAGGGGTGCACTAAGAAGGGATTTCCCGAAATTCTCACGGGATCGGCCAAAACGGGTAAATTTAAAAAAAATGCAGGCGTAGCTGCTGGCGTTTTCTAGTTCCATATAATTAAGATTGGTCGCCGTGGTTGAAATTCGGTGACGTGGTTATTATCTACGAGTCAAGAAATGCAAATGATTTACCTAATTATTGAATATTTTTTTATTGTTGCCTATACTTATGAAGTAGTCGTTTATGTACTATGTCCTAATTCCAAGCGATTAATTTTTTTTTTAATCCACAATTTGTTGTTTTGTGTCTGGGAGTATCTTTGTGTTGGTTGATTTAATGCTTATAAAGTCCTCTACAACATAAGTCTAAATCTTAGTGCAGAAGTCGATAAAAAATTTAATTGTACCATCAAAAGTAATACAATAGCAATGAATTAATTTTAACAATAAATATTTGGTTTCAACATGGAGTTCTCTGAGAGTCTGTTAAAATAGATTGTCAGTAGCGTCTTATTTTACAAATATATTTTTAAATTAAATGTCTTCTCCATACTTTACAGCGCACACTACAAATCGGTTGCTCAGTGGGGCAATATCTAGTTGGTCGAATAATCATTTATTGGTTTTCTATTTTACAACATTTTCTCTGCCTTATAAAAGGAATTTTTCATTTAAAAACGTAACCTTTTGCCTGGCGCACGACTAACATAAATACGGAGTAATATTTTTCTAATTCTTAGAGAGCCGCAGTGTTTTAAATACGCCCTTTGACATTTATGATATAGCGAGTCATCTTTGGTGTCGGCATTTATAAACCGCCTGAAAGCCCCCGACATGGCCTGAGAAAACTTGAGACAAGAACTAAGACCAATTGCTTTAATGTATTCTCCAAACCACTGCCATTATCAATGTCAGCCTAGAGACGTCCACGGCTGGACATAGCCGTTCCCTAAAGCTCTCCATCTCCGTTCTTGAGCCGCCCGCATCCAACCGCTTCCTGTGATTTTTACCAGCTCGTCGGTCCACCTTGCGTGAGGCCTGTCAATGCTGCGTCGTCCGGTACATGGTCGCTACAGAACCACGGTAACGCTCTAAAAATGCCACTATAAGCGGTCACCCATACAAACGGTGACCTCTGCATGCGTTGCTTTACTTTGCCGATATATTTTGCCGTGAATGTCAAGTCATGTCACGCTACAAAGAAAGTAACTTAAATATTACCCACAGAAATGTTAGCAGACCTCGCGAACTCAACTTATCCTAGTTTGGCGGTTTCCATGAGCACCAATAAAAACTTTCAAAGTCTAATTTAACATTATCCCACTATAGCACCTACGTTCTAATTTTAGAAGGTAAAAAACTATCCAATGTATATCTGAGTTCCTTATAAATGAGCAAGAATACCCTTAAGTCCATCCAAGGTACCATGAGTTTGAAACTCATATTTTATTAAGATGGTGCTGCGATGTTCTGACTTGGGATAATATGACATATTGAGAACGGTCTGGGTGAATAATTTAACAAATTATAAAATTTGTAGGGCGCATATGGTTCCCACCAAGAACTAAGGGTCCCAAGCCAACCTCACCTGCAAGTGGTGCACCTGCCGATCAACGGACGAGGCTCTGGCAATCAAAATATCCCGAAAAGCGGCAATAGGCTCGCCACCTATTACGTGGGATCAAAACACTGGCGAAAAGTGGGCGTTTAATATGCCTCTGCCTACCCCTTCGAGTAGTGTGTATGTGTGTGTGTGTGTATAAAATTTTATTAAAATTTCTGAGTATTGTAATGTAAATAAAAATATCGTATACTAGCTTTTACTAGCTTTTGCGAGCAGCTTCCTCAAATCAAAGGCAATCAAATATAATATTTGTATCCGTAAGAAAAAGTAAATTGCTGCCTCGTAGAAAGTCTGTACGTTTGTCTTAAAATTTATATACTCGGTGCAAAAGCTAAGCATACCCATACAACGTGGCAATACTGCCAGTTTTCTGGAGACGCTCCCAATTGACAGCGATGTGGAGGACTTGCATGACGCTTTCTCAATTTAATACTAAATTGTTCTGTTTGTTGTGTATATAATTATGTTTATTTGAATTTTAAAATAGTTTACTTATGATTAAATAATTGAATAATACCTATTATATATGTGCATGACATCTTAAAATTTAATTCCGCAACAAACATAATTGTATATTAAACGAAATATATTTGAATCATATGTACTAAGTACAATAATAAAGGAGCTTTAAAGGAGCTATTACTAAAAGCTCATTTAGTATTATTTGTATGAGAAATTGGTGTTAACACCGAGGGGAGTTGAGACCAATTTTTCATAAATTATTTTTTTTGTTTTAGGTCTTATCTTATACGTAAGTATTTTGATAATTCTAACATTTAATATTATTGTTACCGTTGGTAATAATGACGTAAAAATACTTCTCATGTCCCAATCTCAGTGTTAAAAACCCCTACTACGTCAACAAAACTAAGCAACCCTAAGAAACATTACTACATACCATTCGTCTACACAATCAGCACACACCACAGTATCTCGAATCCTTAGTACCGCACAGCTCATCCCTTGACAAAGTACTGCACATAAAACATCCCCATAACGACTGTTCTGTCAAGACCAAGGAGGCAATTTATATTTTTTTTACCCTCCTGTTGTCCTGAGAAAAATTACGGCGTACTATATTAGTAGTGAGTAATTTTTGACGGAGATATGTCAGTCGAGTTGAATTAATACCTTTTTCGTGTGTGCAACTTGTGAGGAGTTGCGCTGATTAAAAGGTGATTTATACAGAGTCATATTTTGCTAAATGGGGAAGGAAAACATGTAAGGAAACTTGCATGACTAAAAGTTTAGCAAAATGTTCTCGAAAGATATGTGAAATTTACCATTTTAAACGTGAAATGAGACCCGTGACCAGCAGCAAGAAAATTTATATACAGGGCATAATTATATAATTAAATTATTAAGGTAATGAAAATTTAACTTTATTTTAAATTGCTGTGGTATTTTTTTTTGTTTTTATAGTAATTACCGGTAAACGAGCAGACGGATCGCCTGATGGAAAGCAATTACAGCCGCCCATGGACACAACCAACACCACAGGAGTCACAAATGCGTTGACGCCCCTTGGGAATGGGAAAAGGGATAGGATGAGGGAGAAGGAATAGGGGATGAGGCCTCCGGCACTTTCACTCACCGAACGAAACGCAACAGTTTAAGTACTGTTACTTTACGTCGATTTTCTGTGAGAGGGTAGTACTTCCCCGGTCGAGCCGGCCCATTCATGTTGAAGTCAGCAAGGCTCTACTACCTGTTATATATCGAGAAAAATTTCAGTTTCTTAAGATTATAAAGGCAAATTATGTGCGTTTGTCGGTTTATAGTTGGGTGATCGGATACAAAATATCACATATATATTATTGTTATAAGAATTGATTCCCATAAAACTCAATTCCATAAGATTATTGGAACTGATTTTAAATCAGCTTGTAAGATTGGAGCCATACATATACCAACTAACAAGACAAATAAAAATAAATTGAACTAGTAATTTAGCCCGAATCTCCTAACCTGAGAGAAGCAAGATATTTGAAGTTTTTTTTTAATGGGGAATAGTCAAACTACAAACAACGAAATTCGGTTCGAGCAAAATTGAATTTACTTTGAGTAGTCACGACCGACAGAGGAAACTTATGCCACGAGATGAATGTGACATATAAATAAATTGAATCTCGTGCTTTGATATACTGAACTTCAACACAGAAATTACAAACGTCAATGTGTGTTAAATAATTGATTATAGCCACAATTATAACTTGCTAAACGGTGAACGGTGGCGGCGATAGCCGAGTGGATATACCAACAGACTGCCATGCAGAGGGTATCGGGTTCGAATCCACGGCGCGCACCAATGACTCTTCGGAGTTATGTGCGTGTTGAATTGTTAATTATCGCTTGTCCGCTTGTCATTGTTACCTCGGAGAGCACGTTAAGCCGTGAGGTTCCATGAGGATCTTTGACAGTCGTTACATGGCGTCAGTACCTTCTAAATAAACTGACACTAGTCTAAACCATGGAATATCGCTATCCCTTCGGGTTGCGGAGGTCAGACAGGCAGTCGCTCTGTGGAAAGCTAATATTCAGCCAAATACAGTTAGACTAGTAAGCGGACCCCAGGTTGAAACTGGGATAACACTAAGAGAAAGAAGAACTTGCTAAACCGTGAAGGAAAAGGTCATAATATATGAGAGTTCTCCTATGAGAGACATGTAGGATCGCAATTGTCTAGCGTGGTGGACTATCATATGGCCTAACTCTTCTTATAATGAGAAGAAGCCTATGCCCAGCAGTGTTAAGTATTTTAAAACAAAGCTGATGATGATGACTCAAAGATTATTAAGGACTATCTCTCTTTAAGACCACAGGCACTAATTTACTTGGTCAAAGTGTGAATAAGATCTGTATTAATTGAATAAACAATATATAAACTACAAAGTACGTTGAACAAAGCCATATATGTATTATGGCGCAAGCATTGTGGAAAGCCTAAAGTTATTTTTATTCTAGCATTATCCTCGTAGCAACCGTGACTTCGCCTTGCAGACCGTAGTCCGTTTTCTAGACTTAATAGAACGGTTTTATAAAAATCAATTGCATAACTCAACCCATAGGCATCATTAACCTCGTCTTTCGATTGATTTATGCAATTGCCACTTTGCCAAGAACCTATTTCCATACCCCCATGAGTGTACTAAAATATACTTACCATAATAATATTAAACACAGCCAAGTGTACACTTCTGCCCCTTATGGCAATATGTGCATGAATCTATATACATACGTTTCACGACACATGTTTTGGCTCTACACAAGGCACTCACGGAACCAATTCGCGGCAATTGAATGTAATCAAAATATACTCCAACAGAACAACTTAAGTACCACATACTTGAGCATCCAAATTTCAACTTTACCTTTCTCAAAATAGAGTATATTATGAGAAAATTGATAAACTTTGAAATGATACGCAAAGCCTTTGACCCTTTTGGCGTTGAACACTTTTTTGGGTAAATTATGTGCAAGCTATTTTGTTTTAAAAGTTACGTACTTATTTCGGCGTATTCAAAGAGGTATTTCTGCATTACCTATTAGGGTTACAGAAAGAAGTATACGATTTGGTAAGGACTGAAATGGTGTTTCTAGGTCTAGTTTTGTCTATGGACTGATTCGAACCTAAAATTCAGTGGGTACCTTCGTAAGAGCATTCTATAAAATAATATGAAAAGCGTAAAACTAAAGCGTAAAAGTCATATAGAATAAGTAAAGCGCCCGTTAAAGGTGCTTTCAAGACTTAGGCGCTACCTCGAAAATGAACCCTTTCTGATTACCGATTTCGAAGCAGTGTATTTATTATTTATCAGGTCTTTATCTAGGGACTCCTTGGACAGATACAAGATTGGAAGATTTGCGCTCGATAGAAATTAAATTAAAAAACCATGCTTTCTCTAAATATTTTTATGGATATTTAACAAAATATGTAGGTACCTACTTCATTTTCGCCTTGAAATTGCTACTCACCGAAAGAGCTAGTTTAATAGGGACTAGTTGAACGAATTGTCTCTAAGACGATTATTATTTGAGTTATGAACGAAATAAGATTTCAGACAATTTCGTGGTGGCATGCCATGTCAAAAACCGAGCGACATTAAATTTTATAGCTAACACTTAGCGATGACCTCTGCACGATTTTTTTACCTTGGAGGTAGCCTCTTAAGCCACTCTTAATTTGCGTCGCACTTGCATTGTGAGACAATAGGACGTTGGGTTAGTACAGGTTGTACGGCGAGTTCTCCGTCCATTCACCAATGATTATTATTTTCTTCGTGTATTTGCCTCAATCGCCTCTTACTATATTCTACGGAATGAAATAGAGTAGGCAGTGTTTTTTTTATTTTCAATCCGTTTATATACAAATATTTAAGGAAGGTCTTTAAATCTAGGTACAGGTCATCCATTACAATTTGCATGTGGGTTTTATCTTAATCTAGAATATCATCGTCATCATCATCATCAGCCGTGTATAATGTTTATATACTATTCCACTGCCGGCTACAGGCATCTTCATACTAAGTATAAGAAGGGTAAGGTCCACCACGCTGGCCAATTGCAGGTTGTCGACTTCACATGTATTTCGAGAACATTATGTAAAACTCTCAGACACGAAGATTTCCTCACAATGTTGTCCTTTACCATTTAGCAAGCGATAATGAACAATTTCCTATGTTCTAAACTTCGAAAAGTCAATGTTGAATGCCGTGGATTCGAATCTGAGATCATCTGCGAAGCATTCGTAGATTGTCAGTCTCTCCACTGGCTACCGCTGCCTGTAAATTGTCGCCTTTTAAACGTCAGTTTTAAGGACGATAACAAATTCATTCATTCATCATCAGCCTTTAACAGTCCACTGCCGGACTAGGCCTCTCCTTTGAAAGGAGGAATTGGCCAACTATACCACGCTGGCCAAACGGGTTTGTATAGGGTTTGTATCAAGTTTTCCTTCTTCTAAAGTGCTGTTCTCTGCATAATATGCTCCCTCTGTCGGCTCTTACGACACCCATAGGATGATATGGGGTGGTGACATAGCGTATTCTTAATCCGTCACCAAACGGACAAATAACAAACGATAACAATACGATAACAAAGGTGCTAATTAAATTAGTTTTACAAATACAAAACAAGAGCCATCCTTGTCTTAAATTATTAAGTTGATATACAGCAGTCTTAGAATTTATTTGATTATAGAGGCTTAGCCTCAAAGCTAAGGCAATATATTGTTGAGAATAATTTAATTAGGTTACAGGAAATAAGTCGTATTTAATACTTTTTGTGTGATTATATAATATTTATTGGTAGAGGTGTATGGTTTCTTTTTTAATAATAATTTAAGAAACTCTATAAAGTACACCAGTGGAAAAGTTACATTAACCTACTCAAGTTTTTTTTTAAATTAGTGGTTTGGTGAAAGATTATGGTATGTAGAAATGAGTATTCTTGACTCCAGGAAACAGAATAATTTATTCGTAATTTTGCACTGTTTATATACTTACATAATTTACAATTAATGTGGTTAGCCAATCAGAATACAGATAAATAAAAATCTTCAAAACAATCTTAATATATAAAATCCTTGCATTACTGACTGACTGACAGACACGCTACAGCCGAAACTATTGGGCGCAGGAAGCTGAAATTTGGCATGTATGTTCCTTGGAGACCGTAGGGGTGCACTAAGAAGGGATTTCCCGAAATTCCCACGGGATCGGCCAAAACGGGTAAATTTAAAAAATTGCAGGCGTAGCTGCTGGTGTCCTCTAGTTAACCAATAAAATTCGAGTTGAGTTTACGCAAGTAATCAGCCAGGTGGTACGTAATTCGCGCGAGCGTTTCCCGCGCAAATGCATAGATCGGCTTGGGTACTTATACAGGCGGCACACGCGCAGGCGGACCATTTGATTTGCTCCACGGAGGTCAAACGACGATGTCACGCGTCAGCTAGTGCGGCGGGCGTAGACGTAATAATATTTAAAGAGCGAAGATTGTCTTGAAGTCGTCGTCAGCGTGTTATCTTCGAGTTCGCAAGAGAACGCTTCTTGTTTCTATAATGTGGCGTCAACAAAAGTAATGTGGCGTCAATAAAAATGTTCTTTTCAGAACAACACTGTTCAAGAGAACAGTCCTTGTCAGGACTATAATCTCTGTCTCTATTCAAACGCTAAGTCTTTTTCAGGGCTGTGTGTATCCATGTTTCTATTCACGAACATTCAAAAGTCTCTGTAGTTACTGATAGGTAGAGGGTACCCACAGTGGTACCTTTACGGTTGATTTTTACAAAGGTTACGCATTTGTGACAATGATTTAATAAATTACCACTGTAGCAACTGAGCTTTCATTCAATAGATATAATATGTTGTTTTCTTTTAAATAGACAACTCCCCCAGGTAGATTGCCCGTACCACTAGGAATTTTACAAACATTGTACCTATCAACGGACGATCTTTCTAAGAATGTTTGATTCTGATTACCGGTCTACCTTAATAATAATACACTCTTTCTATAAATTATATTATCATTGCCTGCTTCACCCCACAACAATCCATACATCAAGTTTGTTACGTTCAAAATAATATTATTACGGAAGTGATGAAGCGCCTGACTTAATTGTTTTAGCAAATTGTTGCACGAAAATAGCAAATAAAATTAAAAGCGATGGCTTTGAATGTTAAAGACGGAATGGTTTGGTTTTACTGTATCTTTTTACCATTTTATAAAGACGTTGTGAGAGCAGAGATAGCCTAGTGGAGATACCAACAGATTGCCATGCAGAGGATATTCGGTTCGAATTCACGGCGAACATCACTGGCTTCAGGCTTTTCGGAGATAAGTGCAATAAAATAATTCAATATTGTTAATTATCGCTTGCCCCGTGGCTTGGAGAACACGTAGTGTCCCGGTTGGAACTCTGAACAATCTGACCGTAGCCTAAATAATGGAATATTGCTATCCCTTTGAGTTGCGGAGGTCAGTCGGCGATCGCTCTGTGTAAAAAGCTAATATTATTAAGCCAAATCCGGTTAGACTAGTAAGTTAGACTAGGCTGCAAACTTGGATAATGCTAGGAGGATGAAGATAAACGTCGATATTTCAGGACAGAACTATAAAATGAAATAATAATAATCAACTCAGCGTTACCCCGGGTTGCATCCGAGACAAGGGTCTCGGCTTGAGGCCTGGGGCTGCTTAATGGCATAACTATTGAGCTTTTTTTGTAAAGACAGCTCTCATTTGAACTAAATCCTGTGTTGCGGGCGACTTTACAAACATACAACATACAACTAACGGACACAATGAACACCCAGACTCGAAATAACAATTTGTGAATCACACAGTGTTGTCTCGTGTGGGGATCTAACCCACAACTTTCGGCACTTAATCCACTACGCTAACCGTGCAGTCGGTTGAATTTGCAATTTGGAAGAATATTAGCTATTTGAACAAAAACATGAATTTTATTGATCATCTATGTAATTACACTTACTAAATTATTAGCATTTATTATCGTCGTAGGGTTATTCTGACTGCATGCAAGACCTTCGCCTAGTGGAGTCTACTTAGCTTTGGCAAATTGAACGTAATATCATGCTTAAAGAATTAGAGGTAACTTTTGGAGTAGTGTACTATACGGATCTTGTGGCAAGTAGGACGAATTTCCGTGCGTTTAGGCGTTTCTGCCATACATATTACTGGAAACAGGTATAGTTCACAATTTAGGCCCCCTTAATGCTCATGTCCGTGGTACTTATCTAGTGTCATCATTATATCTCTTCGTTGCTTGTCTCCCGCTTTGTAAGGGAAGTGGATTGTTTATTTTCCAACTCCTCCAATATACTTCTGATTAAGTTCGTTGCGGATTCCAAGACAGTTTAACTTTCCCCGGGACTTCACGAGTGTCAAAACTCGTTGTCATCAATGGTTACCGCTGCTGAACCTGGCTGTACATATACAGGTGACACAGTAGTGGGAATGAGGGTAGGAATAGTCCCAAAAAAAAGTCTACCCACTTTTAACAGAATATTAGCTTTTACTTTATTTACTGCAGAACCTTAAAACCTTTTTCTCTCACCATTCACCCCCATTCAGCACAAAGCCCGCCATTATTTATTAATAAAACGCGAAACGCGCTAATCCAAACTTGTAACATTTTTCAAAGCGCCTGGATTGTTAAGTAAGCGGGTATACTTGCCTCCATTTAGACAAGACTTAAAGAATAATGGTGTTACATTAAAAGTTGAACAAGAATATATTGGCCCTCGCCTTTTTCTTTTAAAAGCTTGTTTGGATGACATCTGGCTGTGATGATTAAGTGATACAAGTGAAATATGTTTGTGTACAGTTGTGTTTGTTTTATTTTTGTATTTGTTTCAAGTTTTAACGTTACATTATTTTTATGTAAATAATAGGAGGAAAATGAGAAGACGGTTCGCCTGATGGTAAGCGATTACGATGATAAGTCTAAAGCCAATGACACCCGCAACGCTAGAAGACTCACAAGTGTGTTGCCGTCCTGTAGTAAGAGCAAAGGAATAGGAGGAGTGGGAAGATGGTCTAGGAAAAGGGAAATGAGGCCTCTGGCACTCTCATTCGAACGGAATGCAGACGTATACATTCTGTTGCTTTACGTCGATATTGTATAAGAAAGCATTACTGCCCAGGTTGAGCCGGCCCATTCTTGCTGAAACGCGCAGCGCGCTAGCCTACGGCCTTGCTCTTCTCTTATTTCGGTAAGCCTTTTGCCCGGCGGCAGTGAGATAGATCATAGCAGATGTAATATACATAAATAAGAGAATGCCTTAAACTATTCCGATTCGGGTTCGATTCCCGCTCAAGTCAAACATTTGTGTGCGTGAACATGGATGTTTGTCTTGGTCTGGATGTTTCTATGTATAATATGTATGTATTTACCAAACAAAAAGTATATATGTATGTTTATCCATTGTCTAGTACCCATAGTACAAGCTCTGCTTAGTTTGGGACTAGATGGTGTTGTGTGAATGTGGTAGAATATATTATTATTATGGCAAAAGGAAAATAAACTTATACAAAGTTATTAGCGAGTCCGCTGTTCGCTGTATATTACCACTTACCAAACTTTAGAATAAACAAGTGTTAATCGATGTGTAAATCTACCACGTTTACTTTAACTTGAGAAATATTGATATTTCAAAGAAGGAGGAACTTAGTTTAGGTAAACGAAGAAAGTTAGTTCTTTGGTAGGTACGTGTGAGTCTTAAGTGGAAAGACTTAAGACCTTTACCAAGGAGAGAGAAGTAAGTACTTTTGTATCCGAGGTTAAGATTAAATGGTAGAACGTATATATTAGGCAGCAATAGCCTAATGGAGATACCAACAGATTGCCATCCATGGATCGGTTTCGAATCCACGGCGCGCAACAACGACTGTCCGGAGTTATGTGCGTTTTAAATTGTTAATTAATTATCACTGTACAATTGTTACGGATTTTTTTTCTATAGACTCACGCCTGTATCCCCGAAGGGATAGACAGAGGTGTAACATTACACCCACATTTCGCCATACATTTTTAGGTCCTACGTAATAGGGGCCGAGCCTATTGCCGTTACCGGGCACATCACCAGACTCCGTGCTGCCTCTGAGAATTCGGAAAAACTTAGTAACACTTTTGCCCGACCCGGGAATCGTACCCGGGACCTCCAATCAGCAGTCGCATACCACTGGACCACGGAGGCAGTTGTTACGGAACATTTCCGAAATTGCAAAAACCAATCATCATCGGTTCCATACTCATTATTGAGGATTAAGTTCAATTTTATTTTGCTCATGATTTTAAGTCCCAGTTCGTAATGACGTGTTCACTGTACAATCATCTTCTAAAAGAATTGCATTATCGTCATCATGAACATTATATCAGTCAAAAGACGGACACTTCTGTACATAGGCCTCCTCCAAAGCTCATCACCATGGCAGTCCATGGTGATGAGCTTTGGAGGAGGGTTATATATACAAAATATTAATTTCCTTCACTAGTTATTATTACAGTATCTGTATTGTTTAGTATGAATAAAAATATTTATTGCATGTGCATACAGTATGTATGTATCGTAGGTATATTTATTTGTTTTTCTATGCAATATGTATTTTATTTAAAACTGCATTATTCATTTTATATAATACTACACCATCTCCATAAAATTGCTAACAACATTCCTGTCCATCCAAAGGTTGCCTGGAAGAGATCGCCCTTGGTGATAAGGCCGCCGGTTGTACATAAATCGTCGTTTTAGTCACTTTATTAATGTACTATATTTTGGTGTACAATAAAGTATATATCGATGTATCTATATCCTATCATATCTTGAGCCATCCGCATCCATCCGCTGCCCGCGATATTACACTATACTAAAACTAACCTTGTATAAGCCTGACGTTGTAACAGACGTCGTACATGTTCATATTGATGGTCACACGTCAGATATATCGCCGCGCTCACATGTCACTCTGGACCTATAATGGCTGTCTGTTACACAGATAAAGTATAGCAGGGATAGCCAACCGGTCGATTGCGACTGGTTGATCGTCGCTATTATGTAGAGTGATCGCGACAAGACAATAATATTTATATCAACTGCTGAAATCTATCCTCTTGTATAATTTTTCAGACCATTAGAATCTTGTTTTGCCTTTCAATCTATATAATAAAACTGTAGAGGTGAAAAAGTCTGTACATTAAAGATATTTTGACGAAAATTAGCTAAAAAATCTAGGAAAGTGCTAAAAAGCAATACTTGATATTTTTTTGATTTTATGTCTGTCTGTCTTTCCCTATGTTGCTAAAGATCTCTAAAATGGCGAAATTGATTTCAATAAAACTTACACTCATGTACAAAGGATACTCAAACCTATAAAATAGTATATGTTTCATCATAATCGGTTGAGTGGTTTTTGGTGTACAGCTTGACCTCTCCTTTGTACGTAGTCCCAAACAAAACAGGGATCATCCAAAACTGGTTATATATGTGGTGCCATCTATTATCATTATAAGTTTGTTAGTAAAAGTATAGTTAGTCTAAATAAGTACCTTTAAAGTTTTTTATGGCTATTTACACGACTTTAAAAAAGGAGGCGATTCTTAATTTCGTCAGTATATTTTTTTGTATTTTCGATAAATTATAAATTACTGGAACCATACATAATTATAGTTATCCTTCCGACCGATAGATGTCACTATTTTCAAATAATTTTCTAGCAAAATAAATGTATCTTGCAAAAAAAGACAATAATTATGTGTGTATGTGTTTATTAAAAAAATAATTGAGTATAAGATTCAAAATTTTAGTGAAATTTCAGATCGCCTGCTAAAAATTAATATTCATTCGGCCTTTACAATTATTCGATATTGCCTTTTCGTTCCCAAATTTACGCATGCCTTGAGATCTTCACCGCTTTGGAAAAATATGGAATGTTTAGAAAAAATGGACCAAATTATTAAAAATACACTTAAAGAAATATTAAATGTGGATTTGAACGACCGAGCCTGGCTGCAAGCGTCTCTTCCTGTACGTCTGAGTGGGCTCGGCGTTCGCAAAATTTTTGATGTTAGTTTACCGGCGTTCCTGTCCTCGGTGCACAGCACGGAAGACTTAACCAGGCAAATATTAGCACCAACACTGGTTAATTCGGAAGTGCTGTGTAAAACAGATGCCGTGAACGCCTGGAAAATGGCTTGTCCAAGCTCTGCTTTGCCTACCAACCCATTCTCCCAAAGGCAGTGGGACGTGCCGCTTTGCAACACTGTGAGAGAAAATCTTATTTTATCATCTACAAACGTTGCTGAGCGTGCTCGCTTGCTGGCTGTGGGAGAGTGGGAGTCTGGTCTTTGGCTTCAAGCGCTCCCGTCGTCCAATGTGGGCACAATGTTGGACGACACGACATTTCGCCTTGCCACTAGCCTCCGTTTAGGTGCTCCGTGTGTTTCTCCGCATCGTTGTCATTGTGGAGAAGCCGTCGATAGCCTCGGACACCATGGACTATCTTGCGGCAGAAGCGCGGGCCGAATGCCTCGTCACGCCTATCTTAATAACATAATCCGTCGCACTCTTGTCACCGCCGGAGTACCAGCCGTACTTGAACCCAATGGTTTGGTACGCGACGATGGCAAGAGGCCCGACGGTATGTCATTCTTGCCTTGCAAGTTGGGTAGGCCTTTAGTATGGGACGCAACGTGCGTAGATACCCTAGCGCCATCACATCTTCCAAGTACAGCCAGCTGTGCCGGCGCTGCTGCTGCAAGCGCAGAATCCCTCAAGCGGCGAAAATACGGTAATTTAATAGGTAATTACGTATTTGAGCCGTTTGGGGTGGAGACGCTTGGTCCATGGGGTCCGAGTGCTCGTACGTTGTACAGAGAAATCGCCAAACGACTAATCAACGCTTCACGTAACCAGAAGGCTGGGCTGTATTTCGGCCAGCGTATCAGCATTGCCATCCAGCGTGGCAATGCTGCCAGCCTTCTGGACACATTACCAATAGACAGCGATGCGGAGGAATTCTACGACGCCTAAACCTGTCTTGTAAATATGTACTTTGTATTTTACCCTCCCCTTTTTTGTATATATTTATATTTTATGTATGTAAATAAATTCCATTGTGTAATATTCGATAAATAAAAAAAAACCTTTAGTCATTGAGTATAATATTCGGCACTTTCATTCTCTGTGGCAAAATTTATTGTAATATCCACTTAATTTAAACGGTCAATCTTATTTATTTCAAATTATTATGTTTATATAATCATTTAATTTTATTTTAATTGATAAAAATAATGACTATAGATCCTTTTTTCAATAAATTGTCGATTAGTCCATATTATTTTCTATCTCGGTTGGTTTGTATATGTAAACATAGATGGCGTTGAGATGAGATTACTTGGATTGGTGTCTTTGTCGTTTCTTTTGAATATTTGATAGTTGCATGTGATTGTGTTACTTTGGTTTCTTTCGTTCTGTTAGAACTCACTTTTGGAGAGACTTTTTAAAAAAGGAAACAAAATTCACACGCGTAAAATATATGTATTTCTAAGAAAGACTAACTTTAAGTTTTACAATATGCGAGTGATTTACGAGAGAGGGAGTGCGCGACGAGAAGGTTGGGAGGCGACTGACTGGGAGAGTGATGCATGGCTAGAGGCAAAATGGATGGAGATGCACGATCATCAGGTTAGGTGCTGAGTAGGCAGAAAGGGGTACAATCTAGGGATGTAACAGCCCCCCGGATAAGAGGAAACTTACGGGTGAAAGGTAAGTAGACGATGAAAAATAGGAGTTAGTCAGGTTAGGTTCTGCGGAGTTTAGGAGCTGGAACATCATCGTCGGGATCTGAGGATGACATTTCTATAGGTTCTTCTGGATCGGGATTACATTTCTTTGCCTTAACTAACTTATAATATTTAAACAGCTTATATAATATGGTTAATACTATAATTAAAACTAATACAATGGTGGTATAAGAATATAAATTACCATACAGAACTACGAGTATGTGAGGTTTTTAAATTATCTTATCAAGATTAATTTTAATTTGTTCGGTTGTTTTATCATAATTGGTAAGGAGAGAATCCAGGTTATCTATGTTCTTTAAATCTACAAAAGGAGCTCTAATGCTGTCTTTTAAATATGTTACTGGACTACAACAGGTATCGTTAATTAATTCGAAGTGCAATACTACTGGTTTCGCATTAATTTCGATATGGCGTCTAGGTATTAGTTTATTATCTTTACAATATGCTATACATTGATCGGGTAATGTCAGTATACCAGTACCGGATATAAATGATTCTGTTAAGTCATTATTTGGACATTCTATAATTATTTTGGATTCTTGGCTAATAACATAAATCCATTGATTATTCTGCAATTTATGGAAAGTTTCAAAGTTACCATTAATGAATTCTGTTTTACAGGTTGGTGGAACAGAAGTTAAAGCTTTTGAGATTATTTCAGTTTCACATATAGGTATTGCTGATGTAGTATAGACATTAGGTATTTCACAAACATAGTATTGTGTATTCATAACTTTACAATTTGATAGTGTTTCTAATTTAAAATAGGATGACTTGTCTTTGGTTATGCCTAAATATTTAATAGAGGGTATAATACTAGAATACAATGTATTGTTTACAGTTTTAAGATTCACAGGATAGGGTAAGATGTAATACAGATCAAATTTTTTAGTATTTACTAATGGTATTTGTAGAACAAATATGATTTTTTTATTCGTGTAATAGCATGAAACATCGGACACTTTTTCTAAAACATGCATGTTGTCTAGGACTAACGGGATGGGTAGTTGCTTAGAACTAGGAAGAAATCTATAATTATTTACAAGGTCAGAAAATAGTTGTTTAGGAGTAATAATAGAGTGGTACAAAATATTCGATTTGCTGAACATGATAGCATTTACAATATCTTCTAATTTGAAAGATAATATTAATAGATTGCTTTCTAAGATATTTGACAATTCCGATATCTTAGATTTTATATATAATTTATCAGAGACTATTGTTAAGTTAGCGACATTCTCATTTAAGGTTTCGATGGCAAAATTGAGCTTTTGTTCATTTGCATTGATTTTATCAATTGTGTCTTTGAAAGATGATAATGTTGACATCGTGACCATCATGTTGTCTTTCATTAAAGTTGCTAGTTTAGTTTGATCTTTTTCTATTATTTGAATGGCGTCGCTGAAGTTGTTTGATTATGGTGCCGATACCACCAAACCAAGCTGCTCTTTTAACGTTTTTAGATATAAGATAGGAAATTGAATCAAAATCTCTGACAATATCAGAGTAACGAGACGATAGTGTTTGGAATATATGATGACATTCACTTTCGTAAAAAGCATTACTCTGTTTACATAGGAATTTGGAAGTTCCTAATATATTATTAATATATTCTAAATGTAGTTGAACAAATGAAATGTCTATTGGGACGATTACATCAAGTGTGTCATCAGTGATTTTTACAGAACCAATGGGATCAAAATATATACCGACGTTGTTTGATGCTGGCTGGATATATTCTGGATTATTGGATGCCGTGGTAGAATATATGAATCCAAGTCTGGAATGGAAGTAAGTGCAAATTATTATCTATAATATTATCCAGTTGTCGTAGTAGTGGCTAGTTTGAATTCGTCGAAATGGTGTTTAACGTGACGTCTGTTTATTAAGATAGACGCTGTATTATTTCCATGGATTTTAACTATTTTGTAAGGGCCTTTCCATATGGGTGAGAGAGCTTTTCTAAGGCGTAAATAGTTTTTTAGGTATACTAGGTCTCCTACTTTGTATTTCACTGGTCGAGAGTGTGTGTCATAATAGGATTTCGAGGTCTCTTTTGATTTCTGAATATGTTCCATTGCTTTTCTTCTAGAGAATTCAAACCTATTTTGAAGGAGTCGGACATATTCAGGATAGGTAGCTCCTGGGACTTCGTCATAGATGGAATCGGGTATAAATGGTTTATGTCCGAATAGGAGTTCGTAGGGAGAGTAGTGAGTGGTGGAGTGGATGGCTGAATTGTATGCGAGCATGGCTGTATACACGAAGCGATGCCAGTTATTCTGTTGCTCGTTTACATACGACTTAAGGTATTCCTTCAGAGTGGAATGGCTCCTCTCAAGGGCGCCTTGAGTCTGAGGGTGATATGGGGTGGACCATAATTGTTTGATTTTAAGAAGGTTACAGGTCTGTTTGAAGAGTTCGGCGGTAAAATTTGTGCCTTGGTCGGTTAAAATAGTTTTGGGGATACCAAATAGTGTGATGAAATGGACTTGACATTCGGAGGTTTCCTCAGCCGTGGTATTGCAAATAGGATAGGCTGCTGAGAATTTAGTTAGGTCATCTTGAAGCGTGAGGATGTATTTATATTTATCGTTACCGGCTTCTGGCAATGGACCTACTATGTCAAGGGCTACGCGTTCTAAAGGTCGAGTGGAAAGAGATGTGATCTGTATAGGAGCGCGATTGGTTTGTCTAAGCGCTTTGTTAGTCTGGCATTGTGGACATTTCTTAATGTAGTTTTCTACGTCTGAACGCATATTTCTCCAGTAGTACTTCTCTTGAATGCGTTTAAGCATTCTAGAAGAGCCTAGGTGACCGGCTATTGGAATGTCGTGATTTTCTTTTAAGATTTTCTGTATTTCGCTTAGAGACGGGTAAATAATAAGGTTTTTATAGACATGTACGGTTATTTCAGAGTTATGGAATAAATATAGTATTATGTTATACAGTTTAATATATTGGTGAGTATCAAAAGGATTATTGAAGTCGGATATGGCTACTTCAGCGTTTTCCTGTCCTGATAGCGTAATTAATAGTTCGTTTCTAAGAGATTTTAGGCATTTATAGATGTCTTCATATGAACAAGTATCAAAATGATTTATTTTGGTAAAGATAAAATAGTAGGTTTTGTTGTCTGTTTCGTATTTGAGGAATGAATGTAATGTTCTCTCTAATAGGGTAAATTCATTTTGATTAGGGAAGTTAGATGTAATTTCATAAATGTATGGATTGGATTCATCCATATCTATAGACGTTGGAATGATGATGTGTTTTTTATTAGTTTTGCACAAACTTTCATGATGTTCTATAATAGTTGCATTAGAATTAAAATTTCTAGAAGTAATTTTGAGGAACTCTGAATAGTTACCGTTTTGGGTATTGGGACTAGCAGGACTTGGAATATTTGCAGGACTTGTTGGATTTGGAGAGTCAACTACGGGTGGAGGTAAGTTTTCATTTTGATTTATTATATTATCTATATCATCAAGGTTACCTAATTCTGGTAAATTTGCAGGTGGAGAAAGAGGATCTATAAGGTCTTCGAGGCAGATTAAATCATCCAAAGGTATGATTGGAGAAGAATTTGGATTTAATAGTTCATTAGCATCAGGTGAGTATGGGTCTCGATTAGAAGGACCGGGTATAGGTTCTATAGGATTCATAAGAGTTGTCGGAGGGTATCAAGATAGTGCGTCTGCGGCGTTATTAAGTTTTCCTTTACGGTAGATTATATCATATTCGTATTCTTCTAGTTTTAGTCTCCATCTTTGGAGCTTACTACTAGGATCAGTGTGATTGAATAGCCAACGTAGAGGGCGATGATCGGTAATTATGGTAAATTTTCTACCGTAGAGATACGGGCGAAAAGTTTTACAACCAAAGAGAATTGCGAGAAATTCTTTTTCTGTAGTGCTTTAATAGCACTCACTTTTATTGAGTGTACGGGATGCATAAGAGATTGGTTTGTCTTTCCCTATTTCTCCTTGGGACAGAATAGCGCTTATTGCATAGTTAGATGCGTCATAGGTGAGGATGAATTGTTTGGAAAAATCAGGATAAGTTAATAAGGGTGCTGAAGTTAATTTATTTTTTAAGGTTTCAAACGATAGTTGATGCTCATTTAGCCAAATGAAGTCAGTGTCTTTCTTAAGAAGGTTAGTTAGAGGTTTTGCAATGTTTGAGAAATCAGGTATAAATCTTCTGTAATAAGAGACAAAACCAAGAAAGGATTTAACGTCTTTGGGGGATTTAGGTATAGGGAATTCGTGTACTGCCCTTAATTTTTCGGGGTTAGGTTTTACACCTTTGCTTGTGATCACATGTCCGAGGTATGAAACTTCTTTCCGAAAGAATTCGCATTTGTCCGGTTGTAATTTTAATTGGAATTGACGTAATCTATGGAATACATTGGACAGGCTGTTGACATGGGATGGGATGTCATATGAGTAAATAACTATGTCATCAAGATAAACAAAGCATTGTATACCTTGAAGACCGGATAGTGCCGAGTTCATTAACCTTTGAAATGTCGATGGAGCATTTTTAAGTCCAAAAGGCATTCTCGTGAACTCGTAATGCCCTGTAGGGACTGAAAACGCAGTTTTGGGAGAATCGTTTGGGCTCATATAGATTTGGTGGAAACCAGAAGCTAAATCTAACGTACTGAAATACTTGCATTTTCCCAGTTGGTCTAATATCTCAGATATGTTAGGAATGGGATAGGAGTCTCCGATAGTTATGTCGTTTAGTTTGCGGTAGTCAATTACTACTCGCCATTTTCTTTGGCCAGAAGCATCGAGCTTCTTGGGTACAACCCAGATAGGAGAAGACCATGGAGACATAGAAGGTTTGATAATGCCTTGTTGCAGCATTTTGTCTACTTGGGATTCAACTTCCTTCTTATGACATTCCGGGAATCGGTATGTCTTTACGTTAATAGGGTTATCTGAAGTGGTTTTTATTTCATGTTGGATTGCGTTAGTGGATGTTAATTGATCATTAGGTAAATGGAAAATATCTGAGAATTGAGAACAGACTGAGTATAGGGCTTCTGCCTCTTCGGAATTAAGGTGGGATACACGAAGGAGATTCAAAACTTCTTCAGTTCGTTCTAGAGTATTTGATTCTGATACCCTAGCTATTGGAATAGAAGAATTTGTTTCGAAAGATTCTAGGTTGAATTGAAGGTCAGATTCGATAGTTGCAGGTTTCTCTGAGGTATTAACGACTGAGATATTTACTCGGTTATTCGTTTTTACCTGGACAATACAGTTTGCTACTAATAGATTTTCAGATAAGTGTTGGTCGATTATTAAACCTTCTTTAATATCGGGATTCGATACTGTGCACTCTATTATGGCTTCACTACGTGGTGCAATAGTGTAAGTAGGATTATTGAAAAACATTTTAAGTGTTATATCTTTTAGGTTTAATGTACCTTGCACGTAGTTAATTTGACCATCCATGATGTTAAATAGATCGTTACCGATTATTCCATCATAAGGCAAGTTAATATTATCAACTAAATTAAATATATGCGTCAGATGTTTGCAATCGTCATGGGATTCATCATGTGTCATAATTGATATAGGGATTTGACCTAAGGTTAAGGTGGGGCATTCATCTTTAGAGTTTATGCCTTGGATTTTGAACCTAATTGATGTATTAATACAAGGCATATCTTTGATTGAAGATTTTTTTATAATACTAATAGCTGCGCCAGTATCGACGAGCAACAATAAATGATTAGGAGACACGGGAGAATCAACTTTTACATGTGGTAAGTACTTATTGGATATATTGGATGTGAACTCATATACTTTATGACTGATTATATTTTCTTTTACAGGTTTTTCAGATTTCGTCGTGATCGAGTCTACGGTTTGGGGCTGGTTACCCGGTTGCTTGACTCTACGAATTGGAATTGAGTCTACAGTTTGGGGCTGGTTACCCGGTTGCTTGACTCTACGAATTGGAATTGAGTCTACAGTTTGGGGCTGGTTACCCGGTTGCTTGACTCTATTTGAGAGACTCTGATTTTTGGGCTGGTTACCGTGTCCATGGGTCTCTACAGGAGGGGTTTTTATAGGAATCTTGGTGTCGTCTATTGAAGAAAAGACATGTCCCGTGCGACACCTAGCCGGGACATTGCTTAGTTTAAATTTTCGTTGGAATCTAAGGTGTCATAGCTTTCTTCTTCAGTAACAAAGTTAATTTGTGGTTTGAATTCGGTTCTGGGTTTGAAACCGGATGTACTCGGTTGTGGATTTGAGTTGTTGAACCTGTTACCGGTTTCGAATCTCTTATTGTTATGGTCACGTAGTTTGCAATTTTCTAACAAATGACCAGATTTTTTGCAGTATCTGCAGAATAGATCAGAGAAGGACGAGGAGGGTTTTTGTTGATTCGGAAAATTATTATTATTTGAGTTACTTGTTTTGAAAGTTGGTTTGTTAAAGTCATTGCGACGGAATTGTGTTTTCGAATTTGGGGTCACGCTTTGTTTAAGTGTGTACTGTAGTATTTTCTCTTCAGAGATTGCGTAGTTAATGGCCTCGTTTAGTGTTCTCGGATCCCTACATCTAATGATGTTTGAAATACGAGGGTTTAGGCCCATAGTGAATGTATGGAGGGCGAGATCCTCCATCGCGGCCACTCTAACTGACAGTTCGCTTTTCTTGTGGTTAGTTATGAATATTTCTGTCAGTAACTTTGATAAGCACGTTTCAATTCGAAGTGAGAATTGGTTTACATTCTCCTGGGCACCCTGTCTACAGTCTTGAAGATCTGTTAGTAAGTGGGCATAGTGTTTTCTTTCGCCGAATTGGTTCTGTAAGAATTCATGAAGCGATGGCCAAGAATCGAATTCTTTAATAGAGCATGCTACTTCGGCCTTGCCATCCAACTGGCTTAAAATATATTTGAAAACGATATTTTCTTGGTGAGAGGAGGCTAAAGAAATTGCATTATCGCAGTTGTTAAGAAAGGGGTTTAATTTTTCACGACTTCCGTCAAATCGTTTAATGAATTTGAGAATCACTTCTAAAGAAGCTTGTTCTTTAGACTCCTCTTTAACGTTCTTCGAGTCTTTGGACATTTTACAATATAAAATAGAACACAGTAAAATAAAATATTCAAAACAAAATAATAAAATAAAGTTACAGGCAGACCCTGGAAATACTACTAGTTCGTGAACACAATGTAAGTATATCAATTCGTAGAACTAAATAAGCGTCGGGCGTCGGGCGTCGGGCGTCTAGCCTAAACATCCACAGGTGAGATAAGGCGTTGTCGTCGAATGTTAGGAACTATTTTTAGAAACACTGTGATTGAATTATGTATGTTTGAAACGACTCACAGAACCACGATGCACATGTATTTCATGATTTCCACTAGGTACAGGGAACTGGAACAACTGGAACTGGTCGTGATTGCTGCGGTCTGGAGCCTGGATCGTCGTAGACCTGGTCGGTGCTGGGCTTGGAGTCCCTTGGGAGACACTCTGTGTGTACTTTCCTTGCCACTTACTGCACAGTGGACTGGGTATACTTGAACGTTTCGGAGTCGCTATTGGCTCGAGTTCGGTTTGGCACTTCTCTATATTATTCGATACACTGCACTCACGGGGAACCAAGGATTTTACAATCCCTTTATGCTGCCACCAATGTTAGAACTCACTTTTGGAGAGACTTTTTAAAAAAGGAAACAAAATTCACACGCGTAAAATATATGTATTTCTAAGAAAGACTAACTTTAAGTTTTACAATATGCGAGTGATTTACGAGAGAGGGAGTGCGCGACGAGAAGGTTGGGAGGCGACTGACTGGGAGAGTGATGCATGGCTAGAGGCAAAATGGATGGAGATGCACGATCATCAGGTTAGGTGCTGAGTAGGCAGAAAGGGGTACAATCTAGGGATGTAACAGTTCGTTCGTGTTCTGTTCATATACCTACAGGTGTCTCATTATTCCCACTTTCCCACGCCTCACGTCACGTACGTGGGAATCTTTGAGCGGGAGACTGAGGCCTGAATTCAGATACCTCTTGAGTTACTCAATGGGGCTATCTTACTTTCGGCAGGGCTGGATATTCGTAGTCCTGTGTGTATTTTATGTTGTATTTCACATGGTCAGTTATATGTGGTATGTTCACGAGTGAGAGGTAAAAATAATTTACATGTTCTGTGTGAAGGTGGTAAAACAGTTAACATTGTGTATAAGGAAATTGTCTAAAGATATTATATTAGGTATATAATCTATATATATAAAAGAAAGTCGTGTTAGTTACACTATTTATAACTCAAGAACGGCTGAACCGATTTGGCTGAAAATTGGTAGGGAGGTAGCTCAGAACCAGGAAAAACACATAGGATACAATGAAATGCAAAAAATAATCTGGGAGGGATTTTAGAGAGGGTCGAAGTTTGTAGGGACAAACCTCCTACCGAGGGACAGTAAGGACGCATGCGCTGTAAGAATTGAGTGCTGCGCATGTGCTATCTGTCAGTACTGTCACATTATACATTGTCATATGGTGCACTGTCATTACTTCGTGCGCTTACTTATATAAACTAATAGGTACTTATTGTAACAGCCTTGGCTAATCTCTACTAATATTAGGTACAATTGCGAAAATTTGTATGTATGTACCTATGTACCAATTTCACGCTAAACCGGCTGAACCAATATTCTCTACTCATAAATGCGAAAGTGTGTATAGAGATATATCGGACTATGGCTTTGACATTTGACTGTATGCTAAGTGATGTTGTTGAGCACCTTTTGGTAAATAATGTCATAAATACTGACCAAGTTTCTTCGTACTGTTATGAGACCTTGAGTAAAGTGTTTTTTAAAAAAAGAAATTATTAATTGAAGGACACTTTATTTGACTTTCACTTTATACTAAGAATATACAAAATTTGGTTTTTGAGGCAAGTGTCACCGACGGGAGATGGAATCGAACTGACTTAATAAAAG
The DNA here is from genome assembly GCA_944739405.2 of Euclidia mi. Classification (NCBI taxonomy): domain Eukaryota; kingdom Metazoa; phylum Arthropoda; class Insecta; order Lepidoptera; family Erebidae; genus Euclidia; species Euclidia mi. The sequence goes on from OX123192.2 coordinate 63,850,278, forward strand.
CTGAAATAATAACGAAGAATCAAAAGTGCTGACTAAGGGTGTTAGGGAATAGGGCTGCACTGCACTTTCATATACATTAGCTATATATAACAGCCCCCGGGGATAAGACTAAACTTACACCTTAATGGTGAAGTTTACGTAAAAGGTATAACAATTGTAGCTATTTAGTGTCTAATTTTAGGTGCAGAAGTTCTCGGGGATTCAGGAGCCACTTCTGAAAGCTCTTCAGCTTTTTGTATTTCAAGATTAGTTTTAAATTTTCTACTGAATATGCGTTGACACATGCTCAAACTAAAATATTTATATACTAAGAATATAATTAATATTAAAACTATAATCGATATTATAATGGTTGTGTAGGAATAATATTCCCCATATAACACAATATGTGGTTTGTCAAGGACTTTGTCAAGATTATTAACAATCAAACTTGATGCCTTGTTATGTTCTGATACTAAAGAGTCAAGGTTAACATTTTTTAAGTTAATAATTAACTTAAACTAAAGTAAATAATTAACTTTGGGGTGTTTTGTTTAGATTTCTGGTGAGTTTCCAAATTGCAACAGCTATCGTTAATTAAGTCAAAGTTGGAATATATTTGTTGAAACTTTATAATTTTGTTATATTTTGGAATTAACCTTGAGTCTTTATAGTATGCTATACAATGTGTAGGGAGGCTTAAGATACCTGTGCCGGAAATTGTTATTTCGGAATTACTCAATTCATGACAATCAATTAATAATTTAGATTTTTCGCTTATTACATATATCCACTTATTATTAGTCAATTGTTGCCAAATTTCTAAGTGGCCTTGAAAGAATTTAGTTTCACATTGATTGGGTATAGATATAAGGGCTTTAGATATTATTTCCGATTCGCAGATCGGCGTGGCGGAACTAGAATATATGTTTAAAGTTTCACAAACATAATGAAAATTATATATTATCTTACAACTACTTAAACTATCTAATTTACAATAATAAGACCTATCTCTAGTTATACCCATGTACTTGGCTGACGGTAATATGGTAGAGAATGTGTTATTAACTATAGCTATTGGCAGTGGTAGGCAGTGATACAGATTGTATTCTTTGGGTGTTACTAATGGTAACTTGAGTACAAACACTATTTTGTTATCACTGTGGTAACTCGCGATTTCAGATGTGTTTAATAACATGTAGATATTTTCCAAAGATAAACTAATGGGTAATTGTCTATAGCTTTCCAAAAATCTGTAGTTTTCCACCAATTCAGCAAACAATTGTTTTGGTGTGATAACAGATGGGTATAAAATATTAGATTTGCTAAACATTATTCCATTTATAATGTCTTCAACTTGAAAAGATAATGTTAATAAGCTACTTTCTAATAAATTCATGATTTCGTTCACTTTCGATTTAATTGATAAGGTATCAGATAACAGTGTTAGATTTTTCTGATTAATGGATAGACTTTCAATTGCACTATTTAACTGTTGTTCATTCACATTAATTTTGTTTACTAATCCCTTTATAGAATAAAGGGTAGAATTTGTAATTAAAATATTTTCTTTAACTAATTTTGATAACTGAGTATGGTCATTTTCAACAGTTCTAATAGCATTGCTATATTTAATAGCATCGTCTTCATTCATAACACCGAACAAGTGTTTAAAAACTGTGCCGACACCACCAAACCACGCTGATCTTTTGGACCGATTTTCTAATAAATGAGAAATTGATTCAAAGTCGCGTATTATGTCGTGATAACGAATAGTTAAAGGTTGATGCATATTGTGACATTCAATCTCACTGAATGCATTGCTTTGCTTACACAAGTACCGGGAGGTTCCTATCACACCGTTCAGATTATTTATGTGTGGCTGTATAAAAGAAATATCAATAGGAATTACTACGCTAAGATAACCGTCTATCACTTTTAAAGATCCAACCGGATCAAAATATATACCGGGACTATTCGCCATGGGTTGTACGTAGTTTTCCTGTGCCAAGGACAGGGTACTGTAATAAAATAATACAAAATAATTAATAAAGGTGAATCTAAACTAACTTAAGAGACGCGCCGTCGCGCGAGTTTGACCTCATCGTAATGATTGGTCACGTGACGTCTATTAATTAATAAGGTAAGGTTGTTTCTACTATTTATTTTTATCACCTTATAGGGGCCTTTCCATACTGGCGACAGGGTCTTTTGCATTCTAAGATGATTTTTCAGATATACATAGTCACCGACCTGATATTTAATGGGGCGAGTATGCGAGTCGTAATATGTTTTGGAAGCTTCCTTAGACTTTTGGATGTTCTCAGCGGCTTTATCTCTTGTGTATTTTAGTCGATGCTGTAACATTTTTACGTTGTCCGGGTAAGTAACTCCTTGAGCAGGTTCATATATGGAATTTGGTAAAAAGGGTTTGTGACCAAATATTAATTCGTAAGGTGAATAGTGGGTAGTGGAATGTATAGTTGTGTTATAAGCTAACATTGCTGTATACACGAATTTAGGCCAATTATTTTGGTTTTCGCAAACGTAAGATTTTAAATATTCCTTTAAAGTGGAATGACTCCGCTCGAGAGCACCTTGTGTTTGCGGATGATACGGCGAAGACCACAGTTGCTTAATTTTTAAGAAGGAACATGTTTCTTTCAACAATTCTGCTGTAAAATTAGTGCCTTGGTCGGTTAGAATAAACTTAGGTATGCCAAACAGAGATATGAAGTGAACCAGGCACTCGCTAGTCTCCTCAGAAGTGGTGCTTCTAATTGGGTAGGCTACTGAATATTTGGTTAAGTCATCCTGGAGGGTCAAGATATATTTTAATTTACCGGGCCCAGATTCGGGAAGAGGACCAACTATATCAAGAGATAGTCTTTCGAAGGCGGTAGTAGATGTGCTGGTGATTTGCATCGGCGCTCTATTTACTTTACGTAAAGCTTTGTTAGTCTGGCAAGAAATGCAATTTTTGACATAAGTCTCAATATCGCTGCGCATATTTTCCCAATAATATTGCTCCCTAATCTTAGCAAACATTCTGTTAGACCCGAGATGTCCTGCAACAGGGATGTCGTGGTTTTCTCTGAGTATTTTTACAATTTCGCTAGGACAAGGATAGTATATTTTATTATGATAGATATGGACACTTATACCTGTGTTATGAAATAAATGAGCAAGCATGTTGTAGATTTTGACGTATGCATGTTTCTCAAAAGGGTTTTTAAAATCTGTAATACTTATACTTTCAGTGCGTTCTGCATTGTTTAAAAGATGGTTTCTAAGATTTTTTAAGGACTCGAATATTTCGTTATAAGTACATTCGTCGAAGTGATGCACTTTAGTGAATAGAAAGTAATAAAGTTTACTATTGGAGGGAAGAAGTTTGAATGAATGTAATGTTCTTTCTGATTCATTAAATGTTTTGGATTCTGTGCAGTTAGACAGTATTTCCTGAACGTAGGGAATAGATTCGTCGAGATCTAAAGAAGTTGGGATTATTATAATTTTATGTTGACTTTTTAGTAGGTTATCATTATGTTCGATAATTGCCGTATTATATGATGTAGATAAAGACATTTTTAAAAATTTTGAATACGTGTCGTTGGGATCAGGCAGGGTTGGACCTGGAATATTAATTTCTGGAGTTGGATATCGTAGGTTTGGGGTCTGTCTACTAGTAGATGGTTGTGGGTCGTTTTGAAGTTCGGGGATTGGTTCAGGATTATTTGGTAGACGTTGAACATCTGGGTGAGCTTCAGGACTTGGAAGGCTCAGGGGACTAAAGTCATTGATTTCTTGGTTAAAAGGGCTGAAGTCTAATGGGCCAAGGTCGATAAGGTCGTTTTCAGGGTTTTCAGGATGAACGGGGTTTATAGGATATCGTGATAGAGCGTCAGCTGCCGAGTTTAATTTTCCTTTGCGATATACAATTTCGTATTCGAATTCCTCTAGCTGTAGGCGCCAACGTTGTAGTTTGCTGCTTGGGTCAGTGTGATTAAAAAGCCATTTTAAGGGACGGTGGTCGGTCACGATTATAAATTTACGGCCAAATAGATATGGCCTAAAGGTTTTACAACCGAAAACAATTGCCAAAAGTTCTTTCTCTGTGGTGCTGTAATTGGTTTCATTTTTATTTAAGGTTCTGGATGCGAAATCTATAGGATTGTCTTTACCGACTTGACCTTGGGATAGAATTGCGGAAATCGCGTAGTTGGATGCATCACAAGTAAGTGTGAAGGTTTTCGTGAAGTCTGGGTATACGAGGACGGGAGCGGTAATTAGTTTATTTTTTAGGCATTCGAAAGCTAATTGTTGTTCATTAGACCAAATGAAAGAGGTATCCTTTTTTAAAAGGGAAGTAAGGGGTTTGGGTAATTTAGAGAATTCTGGAATGAATCGTCTGTAATACGAAATAAGGCCTAAAAACGATTTTATATCTTTGGGACACTTCGGGATAGGAAAATTTTGAACTGCTTTAATTTTGTTGGGGTCTGGTTTAACGCCACTTTCTGTTATAACATGCCCTAGATAGCCTACCTCCTTACGCAGGAATTCACATTTGTCGGGCTGTAATTTGAGGTTAAAGGATCGGAGTTTTTGGAAGACGGCTGTAAGGTTTTGGATATGTGTAGATAAGTCATATGAGTAAATTACGATGTCATCCAAGTAAACAAAGCATCTTTCGCCTTGAAGACCCGTGAGGACATTATTCATTAGCCGCTGGAATGTTGACGGCGCATTTTTTAAGCCAAACGGCATCCTGGTAAATTCAAAATGGCCTTGAGGGACACTAAAAGCTGTTTTACAAGCATCCTGAGGCGCCATTTCTATTTGGTGGAACCCAGAGGCAAGATCGAGAGTTGAAAAGTATTTAGAGTTGCCTAGTTGGTCGAGGATCTCAGTGATGTTAGGAATAGGGTATGTTTCTCCAATGGTGAAGTCATTCAATTTTCTATAATCTATGACGATCCGCCATTTCTTTTGGCCCGATGCGTCAATCTTTTTGGGTACAATCCATATCGGAGAAGACCAGGGAGATATGGAAGGTTGAATAATATTTTGATCCAACATCTTTTGAATTTGTAACTGCACTTCTTGCTTATGGATTTCAGGGAAACGATAGGATTTTACATTGATAGGTTGGTCAGAGGAGGTTTGAATTTTATGATGGATGGCTTGAGTAGAGGTTAACTGATCACCAGGTAAGTGGAAGATGTCAGAATACTTAGAACATACTTCATAAAGCGCATTTGATTCTTCTTCGTTCAAGTGGGATACACGTAAAAGTTTTAGGACTTCTTGGGTTCTATTCAAACATGACTGATTGGATTGTATCATGTGAGATGATTCATTGTCGAAGGGATGTAATGTCAGTTGAAGGTTGGAGTTCAATGTTACAGGTTCTTCTGATGTATTTAATACCGTAAGATTAATTCTATTATTGTTTTTGAATCTAACTAGACAATTTGCAATATGCAGTGTTTCATTAATGTGCTGGTCAAGAATAAGACCTTCTTTTAATTCGGGATTTAAGACTGAGCATTCTATGGTAATTTCAGATCGAGCAGGTACATGATATACAGGATGTGTAAAGTTAAGATTAATTTTATTTTTGGCAAGGTTCAGAACTTTACGATTATAGTCAACTGTGCACTGGAAATGGGTAAGTAAATTATTTCCTATTATACCGTCATAGGATAAGTATATTTTATCTACTACGTGGAATGTAAAAGGAATTGATTCTCTACCAAATACTAGGTTCATATTAAAGTTACCTAGAGTAGAGACGGTAGTGTCTTCATTATTATCTATACCTTTTAATTTTATTGTATCATTTTTTATTTTCAGGTTGGAGTATGACTGGATGGAGGACTTTTTGACAAGACAAACGGAGGAACCGGTGTCTACAAGGAGCATCAGTGGTTTATCGGATACTGATGTTTGAACCAGTATATGAGGTAAGGACACTTTAGCGGGTTTGCAGGCTATTTCATAAATTTGATCTTCCTTTATAACAGAATTTAGCTTTTCAGTATTAATATTCTTAGAAGCATCTTGATGGACTTTATTAGGATTGTGATTATAACGTTGGACACTTATTTGGGGCTGGTCACCCTTGTGGTCCTTGGTTTTGCAAATATGGACACTTGTTTGGGGCTGATTACCCTTGTGGTCCTTGGTTTCTGAGGTATGGACACTTGTTTGGGGCTGGTTACCCTTGTGGTCCTGGGTTTTGGAGATATGGACACTTGTTTGGGGCTGGCTACCCTTTTGGTCCTTGGGTTTAGAAGTAAAGACACGTATTTGGGGCTGGTTACCCTTGTGGTCATTGGGATTTGAAGGGGTGCCGTTAACATTAATGGATAGCGTTAGGGGTTGTGATTTGGGTCTCACGAGACACCTCCGTGAGCCCATTACTCGTTTAAATGGCCTTCGTCGTGTCCTTGATTATCATCATAATGATAATCATTCTGGGTATCGTTGTTATAAATATTGGATTGAATTTCGGAAGGGTTATCATCGATATTTTCGTTTACGCAATTAACGCGAGCTGGTCCAGCCCTAGAATAATCTTGGTTATACTGCATTGGTCGTTGCTGAAATTGAGAAGAACCTTGAGGCTTAAACCTATTGTTGTTGTATTCCCGTTTTTTACAGATTTCGAGGGTGTGCCCTGGAGTTTTACAATATCGACAAAAATAATTTTGGAATATCTGATTGGGCTGCTTAGACAGGTGAGGCTTAGTGTTAACATTATGAATTGCAGGTCTGAACGTGAAATTCTGCTTTGGAATAGGGCGTTGTGACGTTGCATTTTGGCTCGTTGTTGGCAAATTACGTTTATACAGCATGTTTAGTATTTTCTCTTCTGACACGGCTAAGTTCACTGCTTCGTTAAGGGTTGAAGGATTCTTTCCGCGGACTAAGTTTGAAATATTTGGCTTGAGGCCAAGTAGAAAAGTGTGGAGGGCAAGGTCTTCCATGGCGGCTGTGCGGCCAACCAGCTCAGACTTTTTCTTATTAGACAAGGTGACTTCCGTTAACAATTTTGAGAGACAAGTTTCAAGGCGAAGTGCATACTGATTAACAGGTTCGCTTGTTAGTTGCCGGCATTCTTGTAAATCTGTAAGTAGGTGCGCATAATGCTTCCTTTCTCCGAATTGTGTTTTTAAGAATTCTCTTAATTGGTCCCATGAGTCAAACTCCTTTATGGCGCAAGCGGTTTCGGCTTTCCCTTCTAATTGTGATAGAATAAATTTAAATAATATTGATTTCTGGGCTTTCGTGGCTAAGTTTATGGCATTGTCGCAATTATTCACAAAAGAATTTAATTTTTCACGGGTACCGTCAAAAGATTTTATGAATTTAAATAGGGTACCGATTTGAACTGACTCGCCCTTTTCTAATTTGATTTGACTTTCCTTGACAGACATGGCTAAAAATAATGTTTGGTAAATACAAAAACAATTAAATTACGATACGGTGTAACAGGCGGCCCACCGAGTAACTCTATATCGAATACGGTGTGGTCCTGATAAGCGCAGTTGCGATGTGCGGTCTGTTACTAAGAATTAGCTCGTGGGAATATTATTTAAAGTACAATGCTTATAATTATAATGGTTATTATACTATTGTGAATACAATTATGGCGAGATCAATAGTTTCTTAAACGCAACACTTTATTTACGCACTTGATGGTTTAGTTTTTAGATGAAATTTGCCTATACACTTTCACTGAAAAATTATATTAAATGGTCACTTACAGTAGCACGCAGAGGTAGACAAACCGGTACATGACGGGTACGCCTTCCTTACGCTCAGGAACGCGATGCTCTCGATGACTGGAGAGTTGCCCTCTCAAGCTTTTGCTGTCGCGCCGTTTGGTTTTACAGGAACACGGCAACTGACGGTTTTCTTTCAGGGTCAGGACGTATTATCTCTTACAGGTGCAAGCCAGAGTTACTGGAGACACGGCGTAGTTAAGGTTTAGATGACCTTCAACTCAGGAGATACATGTAGGTATATCTTTTACAGGTTCAAGCCAGAGTTACTGGAGACACGGCGTAGTTAAGGTGTAGATGACCTTCAACTCAGGAGATACATGTAGGTATATTTTCCACTCGCAGAAACGACACGAATTTTCAGTAATATAATATTGTTCTCAGGATTCAGCGGACTACACTGGATAATAAACACGGATATCGTCTTCGCAGGCACGAGACACTATAGAACACGATAATAGGATAGCAGGATAATATAAAATGAGTTCGGCGATTTTATAGAAAGTTTTGGATTTCCTTTATGACACTCGCGAAATAGTTAATTTTCACATGAATTATCGCGGATACGGAGACGAACCGAGGATACTCTACAAAGTATCCCACCGCTGCCACCAAATTTGTTATGAGACCTTGAGTAAAGTGTTTTTTAAAAAAAGAAATTATTAATTGAAGGACACTTTATTTGACTTTCACTTTATACTAAGAATATACAAAATTTGGTTTTTGAGGCAAGTGTCACCGACGGGAGATGGAATCGAACTGACTTAATAAAAGCTGAAATAATAACGAAGAATCAAAAGTGCTGACTAAGGGTGTTAGGGAATAGGGCTGCACTGCACTTTCATATACATTAGCTATATATAACAGTACCCTATAGAGTTTCTGAACTCCTTCCAATTATCAGGAGTACCTTCACGCAACCTGAGACTGCACGCTAGTGTTCAGTCCTGTTAATGCGGAATCTTAATGACCTCAAAACTTTGTAATGGCAAACAGCTACAAGTAACACCTAGGACGAAACATTATAAAAGCTTTTCGCGATTAAGGGTCCCTTAGTGGAGGTAGCGACTCATCATCATCAGCCTTAACATTCCACTGCTGGACTAGGCCTCTTCTTGGAAAGGAGGAATTGGCCTACTATACCACGCTGGCCAAACGAGTTGGTATAGTGTTTGTATCAAGTCTTCCTCTCTACCAGTGTTGTTCTCTGCATAATATGCTCCCTCTGTCGGCTCTTACGACACCCATGTGATGATAAGGGGTGGTCACATTTCGTACTCTTAATCCGTCACCACACGACTATCGACTTACCATAGCCAGTATCTTCGACCAACTATTAATAGTATTTGTATCAACGATTAAGCTATATTTGCGGTTTTTAAGATGTGCTTTATTTAAAAAAATGTGACTACATATCGTTTAAACCAATTTTCTTTGGAAATTTTTATTACGATCTACAGCATATATTTTTTTTAGATATGTCACTCTCTTAATTTAAAAGTTAGAGGGACACACTCACCCATTTTACCACTTTGGACCCGTATATCTTTCAAACGATTGACTTCGAGAAACAATGGTTTTAGGAAACTCAAAGTAATTTTAACGACCCATTTTCCACATCAGTTCCATGTATGAAGAGCCCTCCTTAATATTCAATATTTTTTATTTTCTATAACGTCGTAAAGCGGTTCACAGAATACATCTACCTACCAATTTTCAAATGTGTAAACTGAATAGTTTCGGCATAAAGTGGCTATGATATACAGATAGACTGACAGACATAAGCGCGTCTATAAAGACTTCGTGTTTAGCCATTTTTGAATACGGTACTCTAAAAATACTGTTTACCGAAACTGAAATGTTTTAAATACTTCTTGCGGTTATATTTATTATTAGTTCCTATGAACAGAATAAAAACGAAAATTTGTATCGAACGATGAAAGAATTTAACGTGAGCGAAGCCGTGGGAAAAAGCTAGTCTTATAATAAAAATACTACATTGATAATAATTTGTAGGTATCAGTTTAATTTAAAGCGGTATGGAATTGGTAGATCCCACACGGTTTCGTAGGTTAAAATAGATCTTTCCCCCAGTGGGATCTCCACCCAACCGTCATGGTGGAGGGACTTAGTAACCGTGGATATGATTTTCTCCCACGGTGAAGCTAAGTGGGATCCCAGGAGGGGACGCTCCACGTGGGCTTGCGTGAGGCCTGCGTAGGATGCGTCCATAGGTGCGGGTGCGGGGGACAGTTCTGTCTGTCCCTCGCAGTCGGGTGCGGTCGCGGGAGGAGAGGCGTTGCCGCGCGCCCTATCTCTCGCAACCAAATGGGGGCGCACCATCGTTGCGTCGCGGTGGGGCCGCAGTGGAAGAGGAGATGCGGTGTTGCGTTGCCGTCCTCCCTGTCCTCTGCGGCCGCTGGGTGTTTTGGCGGCGGAGCTCAACACCTTCATCCGCCGTCAAGGGGGTTTCGTTCGGGGCCTGCCTGACCATCTGGCGGGCCAATACCCGTCGGGGGGTAGCGAGGAATGCTTCGGTGGAACCCTACCCTCAGACACATGGGTACATGAGGAGCACGGGTTGGTTTTTAGTCCCTTCCCCCCCAGGGCGAAGGGACTCCATGAGGATTTTTCAACCCAAGACAAAAAAAAAGGTCAAAATAGATCTTAGCTCTAATCTAGTTGACAACTTCTGAAGTATAGTTTCCACTGTCAGGGTGATCATTACAGAATATTGACGAATATATATTGGCCGATTGGTCTAGAGGTTAGTGACTGACTGCTAAGATGGAGGTGGTGCGTTCTATTCCCACACAGAAAAAAATAGGAGGTTTCGGCCTACTTCACTTACAATGCTGATCAGACAAGCTGGTATAGGGTTCGATGTCCAGTTTTACGTCTCTTTCCTAAATGTATGCAAAATGATATTCTTTTATTCCTTTATTAATCTTTTTTATTTCAGTTGCTGCTTAGAAGTATACAAAATAATTCACGAAATACTTGTCCTCATCCAGAATTGAAAGCACTAAGTTACGATACGGTGTACAACCCCTAACGTGCTTCGTCACAGCCGACGTGACGACACATGCATGCAATGTGAATTAGCCAAATCCCATGCAAGTGACATCCTTAATCGCTGTGTCGATAATCGATATGTAGTGCTCAGATCAGCTAGCCGCAAATCCTACACTCAAGTTTGACCTTTATTCCGAGTTCAATAAGATTCTGATTTGGGTTTTAATGTCAGCTCTGTGACAAATGTAAACAGGGTTGGCTCTGATCAAATTGATGTTAAATTTTCAGTGAGAACTAGAAGATATTTGGGAAATGTTGTCGTTGCGAATTGTGGTGTGGAAGTGTTTCCGATTTTCAATTGGTGTGTGAAGTTTGGCTTACTTAGTTTGCTTAGCTTGATTTCTATCGTATGCCATACTATGATTTGTCCCGTAGTAAGGAATAGGCAAGCAAAGGAATAGGAGGAGTGGGAAGATGGTCAAGGAAAAGGGAAATGAGGCCTCTGGCACTCTCATTCGAACGGAACGTAGCCGTATAAATTCTGTTGCTTTACGTAGATATTGTATAAGAAAGCAGTACTTCCCAGGTTGAGCCGGTCCATTCTTGCTGAAACTAGCGCGCTATCCTACGACCTTGTTTTTTCTTATTTCGGTCCTTTTCCCCGGCGGTGAGATAGATTATAAATCATAATAAATGTAATATACATAAATAAGAGAATGCCTTAAACTATTATGGTAAAAGGAAAATAACTTATACAAACTTATGCAAAGATACTGATTGAAAGAGTGATCCCTGAAACGGACAGTAAAATTTGGGATGTGCAAGCGGGATTCATAAAGGGAATGGGATGTACGGATCAAGTCTTTTCCTTAAGGTGCATTGCAGAGAAAGTCTGAAGCAGACACCAAAAGGTTTTCTGCGCCTTTATTGACCTGGAAAAGGCTTACGATCGAGTGGTGAGGGATGAACTTTGGTCAACACTTTCCGAGTATGGAGTGAGCAGCAGTCTGATACGGGCACTTGAATCCTTATATAGGGATTCAAGTGCCTGTGTCAGAATAAACGGGGCCTACATGGACTGGCTCAATATTGATCGTGGTGTTAGACAGGGATGTATAGCGTCTCCTTGGCTGTTCAATCTGTTCATGGATAGTTGTTTGGCTGATTTGAAAGATTCTGAATGTGGATTAAGAATGAGTGAGTCAGTGTTTAAGACCCTGCTATACGCTGACGATCAGGTTCTATTTGCATCGTCAGCGTCGGATTTGCAGAAGATGGTCACCACGATGAATGAGGCGTATAAGAAGAAAGGTATGAAAGTGAATGTAAACAAAACCAAAGCCATGGTCATAGAGAGGGACGATAGTGTAACTGAATGTGACCTAATGATAGAAGATGAAAAAGTGGAGCAAGTGAACGAGTTTGTGTATTTAGGGTCTTTGTTTACGAGAGATGGAAAATGTGAGGGAGATATTGAAAGGAGAGTGAAAGCAGGAAATAGTGTGAATGGCGCCTTACAGTCCATCATCAGCAATGGTATTATCCCAAGGCAAGCTCGCCTTGCTATACTGCAGGGAGTTTTGTCGCCAACACTGATGTATGTATCTAAAGTAGAATCAATGCTGTGGAGATGAGAGCTTTGAGGAGTATGTGCGGAATAAGGCTGATAGATAAAGTGAAAAACAGTGTGATACGAGAGAAGTGTGATCTAAAAGAAGATGTAGTGACAAAGATTGAAAAAGGAATGTTGCGTTGGTTTGGACATTTGGAACGGATGGATGAAAGAAGAAATACGAAAGGAGTGTATCGTGCGAGAATGAATGGAAATGTCGGTAGGGGACGCTCTAGGCGGACGTACGCCGACCAAATAGATGACGTACTGAAAAAGGGCCAAATTAAAAGTACCCATAACCGACGCGCATGCATGATGAGGTTAATGAATATCGAGGAAGCGAAAGAGGTATGTTTGAACCGAAGCATGTGGCGTTTCATAGTCTCTGCCTACCCCAGTGGGAGACAGGCGTGACGATATAGATAGATAGATAGATACTTATACAAAGTTATTAGCGAGTCTTCTGTTCGCTGTATATAACCACTTACCAAACTTTAGAATAAATAAGTGTTAATCGATGTGTAAATTTACCACGTTTACTTTACTTGAGAAATATTGTTATTTCAAAGAAGTAGGAACTTAGGAAGAAAGTTAGTTCCTTGATACTTATAAGTGGAAAGACTTAAGACCGTTACCAAGGAAACAGATGTAAGTACTTTTGTATCCGAGTTTATGATTAAATGGTCGAACGAATAGATTAGGTAACAATAGCCTAGTGGAGATACCAACAGATTACCATGCAGAGGGGATCTGCGATGAACGACTGTCCGGAGTTATGTGCGTATTAAATTGTTAATTAATCATATCACCTTACAACTGTTACGGAACATTTCCGAAATTGCAAAAAACAAGTATCATCGGTTCCATACTCATTATTGAGGATTAAGTTCAATTGTATTTCACGAGTTCACTGTACAATCATCTTCTAAAAGAATTGCATTATCATCATCATGAACATTATATCAGTCAAAAGACGGACACTGCTGGACATAGGCCTCCTCCAAGGCTCATCACCATGGCGGTCCATGGTGATGAGCTTTGGAGGAGGCCTATCATATATATCCTATCATAGCTTGAGCCACCCACATCCAGCCGCTGCCCGCGATATTACACTATACTAAAACTTACCCTGTATAAGCCTGACGTTGTAACAGACGGAGTACATGTTCATATCGATGGTCACACGTCCGATATATCGCCGCGCTCGCATGTCACTCTGGACCTATAATGGCTGACTGTTACACAGATAATGTATAGCAGGGGTAGCCAACCGGTCGATCGCGCTCGACTGGTTGATCGTTGCTATTATGTAGAGTCGATCGCTGCAAGACAATAATATTTATATCAACTGCTGAAATCTATCCTCTTGTATAATTTTTCAGACACTATCCATTAGAATCTTGTTTTGTCTTTCAATCTTATATAAAAATACTAAATTGATAATAATTTGTAGGTATCAGTTTATTTTAAAGTGGTATGGAATTGGTAGATCCCACACGGTTTCGTAGGTTAAAATAGATCTTAGCTCTAATCTAGTTGACAACTTCTGAAGTATAGTTTCCACTTTCAGGGTGATCATCAGAATATTGACGAATATAAATTGGCCGATTGGTCTAGACTAGTCTAGAGGTTAGTGACTGACTGCTAAGATGGAGGTGGTGCGTTCTATTCCCTCACAGGAAAAAATAGGAGGTTTCGGCCTACTTCACTTACCATGCTGACCAGACAAGCTTGTAGTGTTCGATGTCAAGTTTTACGTCTCTTCCCTAAATGTATAGCTAAATGATATCTCTTTATTCCTTTATTCATCAATTTTAATTTTTTTCGTTCTTTATTAATCTTTTTTATTCTGTTTTTTTTTATTTTATACATTAGTATTTCAGTTGCTGTATAGAAGTATACAAAATAATTCACGAAATACTTGTCCTCATCTAGAATTGAAAGCACTAAGTTACGATACGGTGTGAAACCCCTGTCGTGCTTCGTCAGAGTCGACGTAACGACACATGCACTGTGAATTAGCCAAATCCCATGCAAGTGACATCCTTAATCGCTGTGTCGATAATCGATATGTAGTGCTCAGATCAGCTAGCCGCAAATCCTACACTCAAATTTGACCTTTATTCCGAGTTCAATAAGATTCTGATTTGGGTTTAAATGTCAGCTCTGTGACAAATGTAAACAGGGTTGGCTCTGATCAAATTGATGTTAAATTTTCAGTGAGAACTAGAAGATATTTGGGACATGGTGTCGTTGCGACTTCTGGTGTGGAAGTGTTTCCAATTGGTGTGTGAAGTTTGGCTTACATAGTTTGCTTAGCTTGATTTCTAAAGTCTTATGCCATAAATTGACTTTATTTGTCAGTTTCAGATTTCGGCAACAGAGGTATACTCTTCGCAAAATGAACGAACGATCTTGTTGGGTTCACGGGAAGTGGATGGCTGGGGAGCCTATGATCAACCGTTGATGTCTTTCGGCTAATAAGTATGGGTGATAAGTATGGTGATTGCAGTACAAGTGATACAGTGGCGAGGATTTTTGTCAGAATCTCAATTACGATTATCGTCAGTAATCATGATGGTTTGACGTACTCATGAGTGTTTACATGACTTAAGGTTTAAGCATTTGTAACTATTTAAATTCAAAACAAGAGACAATAAAATCTTCCTTCATCATCATCATCAGCCTGCCAAAATGCTGACTATTGGCCTTTCCGATGGCATGCCACAAATCTTCCTTCAACATCATAACAATTTGACAACTTTTCCAAATCTAAAAACACCCACGCATCAGCTTACGAAGCTGCTAGTGCGGTTATACTAAAATAATAATGATAATCATCAGCCTTTAACGGTCTCCTGCTGGACTAGGCCTCTCCTTGGAAAGGAGGAATTGGCCTTCTGTACCACGCTGGCCAAACGGGTTGGTATAGGGTTTGTATCAAGTTTTCCTTCTCTTACAGTGCTGTTCTCTACATAATATGCTGATGATATGGGGTGGTGACAATCCGTATTCTTAATCCGTCACCATACGGACAATATCAAAGCACTTTAAAAATAAGCTATTTAAATAACGAGACCCAAAGAATACTCAGAGTCGAATCAAACTTTTATGGATTAGACAAATCAAAGTTTAGCATGGTAATCGATCCTATAGCACTCATGAAAGACCGAAGCGATTTTTCAAAGCACTACGTGTTTTTATAACATTTTAACTAAATGAAGGTATAAATACCTATATTTTATCAATGTTTCGACCGTCTTACAAAGGCCCCGTGGCCGGGACTTAACTAAAATTGTATATACAAATCGCGAAAGATTAAAATCGATTAACACAGTAACTTCCAAAATTTTGAACCCAATATCTCAACGGCATCCCTGAAACCATGTAAGATAAACATACATACATAGTATGTTCTATCTCCATATAGTATTGATAGTACACCTAGGGGACATGTCAATAAGTCAGCACAAACCTCGGTATAAACCGGCCGGTATGGACTGATTAATTAATCTTGTCCCGTTTCGATACGGCAGTACCGACGCAACTTAATATTGTTCGGGATTTGTCTCGAAATAGCCTTTTGTCTGTGAGTTACAAGTCTGTTTATACATAGACTGGTTATGTCAAGTGATGGAAATTTTATGGATTTACACACCTAGTACTTTCTTGGGTTTACGCGAATGTTACACGTAATCAAAACGTCGGATTATAATAAATGATGTTATTTCTATATTATTCGGATTTAATATAATCTTAGTCATACCAATACGTCGCGATAAAATTTAATGTTATAGATTTTTTATTTAAATCGCTTGAAGAATAGTAGTTGAAATAGCTCCTGTTTCTTTTGATTTTAAACGTATAAAGAGGTGACTGATAATTTTATTATCTAATTTGGCAAGTGAATCAAATAAACTAATGTAGGTACCTATTATTATGTACATGTGTTTAAAAAACGTCTACCTCTGTTTGCAAATAAATGTGCCTAAGTCTGAAATATCCATTGACATTGGATCTTTCCACAGTAGGCAGCGATAGCCTAGTGGAGATACCAACAGACTACCATGCAGAGGGTATCGGGTTCGAATCCACGGCGCGCACCAATGACTTTTCGGAGTTATGTGCGTATTGAATTGTTAATTATCGCTTGTCCCGTGCCTCGGAGAGCACGTTAAGCCGTCGGTCCCGGTTACCATGAAGATCTTTGACAATCGTTACAGGGCGTCAGTACCTTCTAACATAAAGTCTAAACCATGGAATATCGCTATCCCTTCGGGTTGCGGAGGTCAGACAGACAGTCGCTCCGTGGAAAAGCTAATATTCAGCCAAATCCAGTTAGACTAGTAAGCGGACCCCAGATTGAAACTGGGATGACGCTAGAAGGATGATGATTGGATCTTTCCACAGTATTCAAACAATCGTCATAATTATGTATACCTGACGCAGCTGTCAAATCCTTTATCCAGCAACATACTATAAAATTTAACTCTTACTATGATATTGTAACACCTATATGTAATTTATGAAGTGCAATAAAGGTAAGTATAAGTAACTATTCGATACAAAAGCCAAGTTGTAAGCAATATTCAAGGAGTCATCACAAAGCCATGAGCATCACAAAGCCATGCTGACAAAGCCATGACTATGCTGACGTCAGCTATCTTGATCTCACTGAGAGCAGCTAGATAAACTTGACCGTCTCCAAAACTTTTGCATACGATTTATATTTGGACTGCGCAAATATGATCACGTTTCAAATTTTCGCAATAAACTCAAGTGATTCCAATTCGTCTTCGCAGGAATACTCACATTCTGACATTATTGTACAATGTTCTATGTAATCCTAGTACTCCCTACTATCTTAATGACCTTTTTGTGTTCGTTCATGACACACATGTGAAATCCTTGAGGTCGTCTGAGGATCTACCGCTGAAGATGCCGAAGCATTCCACGAATTACTTTTCGAAATCTTTCACTGCTCAAGCTGTGCGTCTGTGGAACGCTTTACCCCTGGAGATTCGAAAATCAAAATCGTTGAATAAAAAGCACTATCTGATTTAATTTGATGATTTTCTTGCCTATATAAGCCTTATTTACTGTATCTGTATTGTCTCATCTGTAACGTCTTGTATATTTTATATTTGTATTTTATCTATGTAATATTTTATACTTAGTTGCATTTTATTTATGTACGTATATTTATCGAATTATAATTTATATAATGTATGTATGTATATAGTATCTAAAATTTTCGTATTCTTTTTAGCAACTACACCACCGCTCCACATTTTTGCTCATGTCATTCCTGTCCACCTCAAGGTTGCCTGGAAGAGATCGCCCTAGGCGATAAGGTCGCCGATTGTACATTATCGTAGTTTTAAGTATCTTTACAAAATATGTACTGTTTAATGCTATGTTGGTATACAATAAAGCGTATATCTATCTATCAAAGCCATTTAGGCTACCAAAATCACCACTAGTCATTGATACGTTACGCCCAAAACAATAGCTTCTGAAGCCGATGCCAAAACTGCAAAGCTCGCAGCTTGATTGAATTAAGAGCCACTTTCAAGGCAAACAATATATAGTGCCAAGATACTGTCTTGTGTGAGTTTTATTGACCCTTCGACGTGACGTCGTGCATGTGATACTATAGAATTAGTAGATGCAGACATATTTGCGGCCTGCTAGTAGGAAAATATTGAATAAACACAACATAACACATCATAACTTCACGCCTCTATCCTCGAAGGGGTAGGCAGAGGTGTATTACACACCTACACTTCGCCAGTTATTTTTCGGTCCCAATGAAATAGGAGGCGAGCCTATTGCCATCTACCGGCCACAATATTAAGCGAGTGATAATTAACATTTTTAATGCACACATAACTTCGCTATATGCGTATTTAATTGTTAATTTTCGCTTGCCCCGTGCCTCGGAGAGCACTTTAAGCCGTCGGTCCCGGCTTTCATAAAGATTAGACGGTCGTTATAAAAAATCCGCATCTCTCTTTCTCTTAGTCTCAGTAATATCGCTATCCCTTTGTGTTGCGAAGGTCAGACAGGCAGTCACTCTGTAGGAAAACTGATATGCAGTCAAGTCCGGTTGGACTAGTAAGCGAACTTCGGCTTGCAACTCGGATAACGCTATGATGGTGATGATTTAACTTACTGAAGTAGCTGGGACCTTTTTATTGCTGAGACGCTGTAAGCCTTTTCAAAGCGTCTCGAATACGCCTCTCAGTCATAACGATGGAGGTGTGGGACTCCCTTGTAAAGGTGCTCGAGGCAAATTCACTAAAACAACCGCCGTGATCTCAACTCCCCTTTAATGGCTGAGTAACGCGAATCGCGGATAATATACTTTACCGTAATTAAAAACCGCTTGGGATTCGGCATATCATGTAGTCCTCGCGGGACCTGTTGTATAGGATTTTCTCAGTGGTTGATATTTATGAAGATGCACGTGGAATGTCGCCACCTCCTCGGAGTAGCTAGGAACTGTCTGGTTTGCAACAAGAGACCCGTGAATTTGATAATATGCTACATCTTCAAATACTATGAGCGTTAAGTAGCACTATAGAGAAGATTCATAAGTCGTCTACCACTGACAAACATACCAAGTAGGTATTAATGGTATTAATAATAGGTAGGTAGGTATTAATAATAAATTTAGATTTTTTGAAGCGGTAATTTTATGTTCGATGGTACGATAACGGTGTTTGCCTTTCATTTGCACAAAAAAGCCCTAAGACATAAGAGTCAATAAATATTTTAAGTTAAAAAATTATAATTTGCTTTAATAATCGCCCCGCTATTTGTTTTAACTGCTACTTTAAATTCATCGATATGATTTTAAAATTTATTTCGTGATTGATGTCTTTGCTTTTAGTGTGGATATTGCCTTGAATTTCATTAATACCAATAATTTATTACAAAGAAAAATGTAACTTGTTCAGAATTCATATTACACTAAAGACCCGGGATCAAACATACTAGGTACTCATATTCGAAAGCGGAACTACCCACATTACCACTATTAATTAATGCGAATATCAAATAACAGGTCGCGGCTCATCATCCTAATAACGTTATCCTAGTTATAACCTGGAGTCCGCTTACTTTTCCACAAAGCGACTTCCTGTCTGACCTCCACAAGCCAAGCAAATATTAGTTAGAAAGCCATTTGGAGAATAGAGGTGCTTCAACTATAAGGGCATCCTCTGTCTAGATAGGCGACCGCGGTCAGAAGTATGTGGCTGAGAATTTGTCAATCTAAATGTAGTAAACGCTTATGAAAATTACCATACCGCGATTCAGGATCTCCATCACATCGTAGTTCTGTACGTATCTAAAAGATGTCGCCAGTGTCTATTTGCCATTGTAAAATAGATGAGACTAACGCTAAATCCCTATTAACAAGTTTATCATTTCACACTCGTTCGTCAAAGGGTAACTGCAAATAGCAATTCTGGAAGTGTGTCTCTTCATCAAAGCAGACATTCATTACTAGTATGTATCTAGTGTTACGTTACAATTCGTACAGCACAGAGTGTGATGGCAGAACATTTTGTAGCAAAAGCGGTTTGTTTATGCTGCTTTGAGGAACATTTCCTGCGTCTGTGCGTGGAGAGGTTTTGTTTGATGAGGGAATGAGGTATGGTCGTGCAACCAAATGGAGAATGTTTGACGAGACCAGGTTATCATAGTTGCGAAGATTGTGTTCCAATAGCTACTGTTAATAACTTATGATTTGTGGACTTCGACTTCAAATGTCAATAGTTACATTTTGACAACAGATATACTAAGTGCTTTAAGAAGAATAAGTAGTAGCTATAATTAACAATTGTGTAATTGTAAAACCAGGTTAAAAATACGTCACAAGTTGTAACATCTAAGACAGTTGTGTAAAATCGCCTGTGAATATTCATATAGCAATATTTATTCGGTCATATGTATTTATTACACGAAACTCAAGTAGAGTTTTTAGAATTCTTTCTTATATTTCGCCTCTGTCTCTAGCCAAAAATCATACCACCTACCTCCACTGCTGGACATAAACCTTCTCCTAGGCTCTCTCCACCTTGCCATCAGGAGGGCCACGGGATCATTATGTTCTTGCTAATAGAAAAAAAGAAAACTGTTGCTGTTGCCCATTGGACCTTCACTTTAGGCAGAATACCGAGGTAAGAAATATACAATACTAATAATAAGTTTCTCTGTATTAGTATCAACCGAATCTTAAGAGCCCTAAGTATATAAATGTGTATAATTAATTTAAACTATAATGTATTTACATACATTATTTTCTTCAATAATGTATGTAGGTAATGCTGCGTAATGTGGGAAAAGTACCAATTATGAAATACGTCCCCATATGGAATGCCATTATATTAACCTTTGTTTGTAAATGATGATTGTACGTTGATAAGATGTGACAATAAAGGAATTACTTACTTAAACTAATATTTAAACGGTTAAATGTAAATTCTGTCCTGGGCCTAATATTGTTGCTACTAATTATAAAGTTTATTTTTGTCCACATGTGACGCTTAATATGAATGTGAAAAGAGTGTTTTGCCTACTACTCCTACTAGTAACCATGTAAAACTAGAGGACGCCCACGCCTGAACATTTTTTTTATTCCACTGTTTTTTCCCTATCCCGGGGAAACTTCGGGAAATCCTTTCTTAGAGCATGCCTACAGTCCCCAAGGAATATACATGCCAAATTTCAGCTTCTTACGCTCAATAGTTATGGCTCTGGGTTGTTTGTCAAACAGTAACGCAAGAATGCTATATTTAGATGATTAGACAAACCAGCCAAAGTACTTAAAATATTAATTAAAATCAATCAGTAAATCAAGTTATCAACAAACCATTCCTATTTTAACTCTTTAGCTCCAATCTATTTACACGGCAATACTCAACTTGGGAGAATCCAATACTTTTTTTGTATAAAGAAGTTAATGTGTTTATACTCGGATAATAATAGAACGGATTTTATCTCGAAGTGTAGGCTGATGGAAGTGTAGGCGGTACTTAGGTTCTGAAGTCACTTATACAAGTAAGTATATAATAATATGTAAGTATGATATAAAGTTACGATTTATAGGCGTAGCGTCATCTCTCACATACATTAGTAGTTGTATATAAGACGGTACCTATTTCAAAAATCTATTTAGGTAAATGTTCTGCAATGCGAAACTGGTATAATCATAGTCCTAGCCTTGTCCTTGGCGCCAGAAGTCCGCTTTCTAATGTAACCAGATTTGACACATCATTGGTGTTTTTACAGAATGACTGACTTCGTACCTCCACAAGGTACTGACTTCCCGTGACGGAGTTTTGATTGGATTTGTACTCGATACCCTCTGCATGGCAGTCGGTTGATATCTCCACTGGGTTATTGCTACCTCAGTGCCTCATGTGCAACGTTACTCGTACGTACATTAATTTGAAAGATCATAAACTTTGAATCGATCTAAAATAATGATATTGCGATTGTCCATGAAGCTTTGTGCCAGGATCGAGAAAAGGTTTATACGGACATAATATAATAGGATGTAGAAGGCAGACGTACATATATACAGAATCGGTACATAGTTTCGAACTCACTCTGCTCATCTTCACCCGCAGATAAGTTATTTTTTATGCCCATAATATACAATGAAGTCGACCGTTCTCTCTGACTGCAGGCCGCACAAACTACCAATAAAAAACAAACAATACAATTTGTACCAGAAGAGAGTGTTATTCTTGAAGAAGGTTTCAATGTATAATTCATACGGGTGAGATCGCGGGCGAAGTATTTAGTAAAATACAATTTGGTATAGAAAATTATTTAATAATCGAAAAATAATACAATCCATTATGTACAAAGTCTGTGTAAGATTTACATGTTGCCTTATATCTAAATTTCTTTGCGTATTAACATATTTACACATGACAACATCTGTTGCCATACAGGGTCTCGTTACATCGCAGTATGATATGTGTAGCAGTATCTGGTCTCGTGAGGGCAAATATTTTTGGAGCAACTACTATTAGGTACTTATTTTGTAAGTGCATTTCTAAAAATAGCCGTGTAATATCGTGTTTTCGGTAGCCTAGTTGGAGCACTTGCTACACTCATGCGAACTGAACATGAACCTCGGTAGACTTCTACCAAGGTTCAGTGGATAGCGTGGTCCCTGGTTTAATGCCGGGGTCGGGCAAAAGTGTTACTTACAGAGTTTTGCCGAGTTCTCAGTAGATATAGATATGGTGATGTTGAATGAACTAAAATGGTTGTTTGTCATTGAAAATTCTTGTCCTCATGAGGCCTGATTTTGTTTTCAGTTGCAAAATGCTACCTGATAAGAATGTAAGAAATCTATAAAACCGTGCGCGTAAGAAACTTGATGGGAGTGAATGAAGCAAGAGAGATAAGTCAGGATCGTTGCAAATGGCGTTCTGTAGTCTCTGCCTACCCCTCCGGGAAACAGGCGTGGGTCTATGTATGTATGTATGTTAAAAAAGCCTACAGTCACATAAAGCCTCCATCATAATACTCAATTATTTTATCTAATTTAAAGCTAGACAATAGTACAAGACAATACTTATTACCTTAAGGCCGACAATTGATACCTAATACTAATATATTTCTAGGCCTCTTATGAGCTACAACTTTAATTGTCTAAGAGCATTGCCATGTCATGTGGACTTGCATGGATGCAAGTCCGCATGACTTGAAGATGTTCTTTCTTTTCTCGCATGAGTGTTGCGGGAACCTGCAGCCGTCTTGTAACCTGCCATGCGTGTTAGTTATGTGTGTTGAATGAAAGTCGCGTGCTGCTTTGGTATGCATGCGGGACGCCTGCATCCTGTATACCTCCTGCATAATTATATAATATTTATGTGATATTTTCCCAGATGCGCTTATGTCCCGCTTGCGGGCAGCGGGTTACCCACCTTCCCATAACCTGCCAGGCGAGTTAGATAAAACAGTATAACTATACACGCACAACTGTAGAATCACACTAAATATGAGTAGAAACGGTAGATACTGATACGTTAGAAATGCCAGGTTTCACGTGGTTGACAGTCGTGTCGTCTCTCTCTTTAGGTCTTCGTTTTGGTCCAAGCAGCAGTTTTTGGAGCTGACAGGCAGGGGCTTCAACGAAGAGATAGAGAGGGAGTGCGAATAGGTAAGTTGTTGTGACGATACCGGCGTACAACATAATCTGAAAGAGAGAACAATACTTAATTTTTTATGCCTACTCTAAACTAGCAGTCGCGTCCGGCTTTGCCTGCCCTGACCAGACTTTAGGAGAGTCTCATAAATCTTTATCGCTTGTCCCTATTTGCGAATAAAACGTAGAGCATTGCCTAAGGTTTCCAGTGAAAGAAAAGTTAATTGTTCCACCGAACAAACACAGTGGAATAATGAGAGATAGCCGGCATGTATACGAAATCTTCATTACATTTAAGAAGAATGATATCTACCAAGTCACGCAAGGGCTATGCAATTGTATATGATCCAAGTAATCTTGTACTAAGGCTTAACATTACTGATATTAGAACCTGCCCAAGCAGATCCGGAAAACTTCGTACCGTCTTTTTTTTTTCATACGATTCTTCTCCTGACTATAAGGAACATATTATATTATACACGGAAAGGTTTATCCAATTTGGTGCATTGGTTTGGAATTTGGTGGCTCAGTTTTATTTAAATAGATATTATACTTACAGCAGTATAATCAGTAGCGAAGAACGACCTCCTCATCTGACCTCCGTAGGTCCTCAAAATAGTCGCGTGGAGCAACATGGCGCAGTACGACATCCTGCCTAAAGGCTGCAGCGGTCCCCACTCTACTGAGCCTACGTAGATGCCTGTGGAAATGACAGGGAAAATTAGTCTTTAGTAAAATGTGGTTAAAGTCCTGAATACATTATTCTGGGACGGTTGACATAAATCCATCTGATCCTAGACTGGGAGGATAGTGCGTACTATAGCAATTATTGAAAAAAAATGCTTAGCCATCAGAGTCACTTCCTACTACAAAAACAGTCAATCAATATGGAAGTAAGGTTCAGGTTAAATATATTTGTTAAATGGATCTGTTAAAAATTATTGATAGGAAATTGTCGAAATCTGAATATGAAACACATTGAGTATGCATGGCGGTATATGTTGAGTTGATATAATGCATAGTACTTTAATCGAAAAACAAGTCGAAATCTGAATATGAAACACATTGAGTATGCATGGCGGTATATGTTGAGTTGATATAATGCATAGCACTTTAATCGAAAAATAATTTCGTACCTATGATATATTTACAGCTTATCATAAAACTAATATATATTATAGTCTTGCAAATCCAATTAAAAGTCGAGCTTAGAACAAATATATGATTATTAAAACAATTATGCAAAAAGCATGCTACTCACGGTTACACCTATAGAAATATCCAATGATAAAAACGCAGATAGCTAAAGCAAAGAAGTTCTGGTTCAGAGCATTGAAGACTGCTGACTCGAAGGGAGAGGCCTCACGATGGTGAAGGTCCCAGCCCATGAGGACGGTGCCGAAGGCGATGGGAATTGACGCAATGAAGAGGAATTTCATTAGCTAGAAGGAATATTAAAGAAGTCATTATAAGGTCCTAAATAGATAGGATATAATTGCGTCCGCACCTTTGCTTTGATACTTTGACAAGAAAACTGTTAATTGTTTTTAAAGAAGTATCAAATCTATTTCAGACTCTACATTTTATGATATTCAATAGGGACACTGCTTATAATATAGATCGTGCAAATTGTAAATTATTTAAAATTGTAGACTGGGAGATAATGCCCATGGCGTTAAGCCCGCCTTTGAATATTGTTATCACAACCTACAAAACAAACTTAAAACAGAAAATAATATATAAACAAAAAAGACTAATATAAAAATGTGTAAATCAATGTTTTCTGCAGGAGATAAAACTTTTTGACCTTATTTTAGTGGCAAGCTGATCTACTACTTAGTATATGCAGTCATTATAAGACATCACGGGTTAGCATAATAAAATTTCATTAGATAGCTATGATAATATTGGCGTGCTATTTTTGCCGTCAATATAAAAATAGAACTGTTTCATTACATTGATTATCAGTAGTAACATACTATAAACGGTTATTAAGACTTACGATAGAATCTCGGAGGTCCCATTTTTCCGCCTGAGCTTTATGATAGAAGTATGCAGTCAGCACTCCTAAATGGTAACCAGCCCAATTCCCTTGAGCTGAGACATAAGCATGATAGAACGTGTCGTTGTATCCAAATATCTCTCTTATCGACCTGTGAATAAAGACAAAATTTGTATAACAGCTGTGATGGTGCTTAGGCTGTTCTTGTGATGTGATAATGAGTTATGGGGATATTTTGGAAATCGTTGGCAGTCACGTGCTAAAGTAATGTGTGTAATGATTTTGGCTTCATGTAGGGAAAGCAGTAAAGACATAATTTCGCAGCATTTCTGGAAGATTAGAAAGATTGACTGTTTTTGTGCTCTTCTAAAATAGAATTGGAAAATGTGGAATAAATTTTTCTGCCAAAAATTAATTATTCATTGAAACATTTTGTGAAAGAAAACTTATGATTCGATAAGTTGTATAACTGGTTTATTAGAATGGATTATATTGATGCAGACTAATTTTTTTTGTATTCCTGATTCTTCGGAAATTTGTTGACTACAGACGGGGCTAAGAAAAGGTCAGTGAACTCTAAGTTCAAAGGATTACCTCGCTTCTGTGACATTAGATTTCATGAACATAC
Source organism: Euclidia mi (assembly GCA_944739405.2). Lineage (NCBI taxonomy): Eukaryota > Metazoa > Arthropoda > Insecta > Lepidoptera > Erebidae > Euclidia > Euclidia mi. The sequence continues at coordinate 63,876,483 of OX123192.2, forward strand.
AGTTTGAAGTCCAGTATCGGAACATTGTTGACGAGATACTCAATTTAGTAATACCTAGAATCGGCTTGCTTGCTACTGGGAATTGGAACAGGCTTGCTTCCGATGCGATATAGGTCCGAAAACCACAATTATGTAGTGTGGTTTCCATATACGGCTCGCCAGTACTCAGATAAATTCTGTGAGGTTTTCGTAGTGCGGCAACGTATTATGTGAGATTGAGTAAATGTATTGGAAAACACAAATAAATAAATAAAATATATTCGTATGTATATGACGCAGGCAATTTCTTGAATCTGCTTTTAACTAACTGTTTCCTCAGTTAAATGGATATGTTTTCGTCATTGATTGGTATAAGGAAACATTAATGTCTAATTAGACTAGTAAGATAAATTTAAGGATGAAGAAAGTCTAGATTTTCAGGGTGCCTAGTTTTGGATGCAGGGTTATAAGGAAACCAAATATATTCTAAAAAGTTACCAGTTGAACGAGAGTTTTCATAAACATTGTAGGTATAACTATGTACATTTCGCAGCAGTATATTAAAACTATCGATAGTTACTAAACATACAGCGGCATTTGTATTTAAAGCCAGTTTAAATAAAGTGCCTTCGACATATACCTAGACATTTCGACGCGCCATACAAAATACTTACTCAGGCGAAATGCTGACACGTATAGGCAGGAGTTTCATCAAGTAGCTCTGCAGGAATGGGATCAGAAGACTTATAGCCATGACTATTGATAGCACTGGGACTCCACTCTTTGGCCAGCGCCAAATTATGAGCATGACTATCAACGTCAGTAAGAATAGTTGGGTGTCAGTTCCTAGGTACCTGGAAAAGAAGGTATTACTTAAAATACTTTTCGTATACATCATTACATCATCGGCCCTGTATATCAACTGCCATAGACTAGTTTCAGTTTATTCATAGGTACTGACTCCCTATAACGACTGTCAAAGACCTTCATGACAGACGAGACTGACGGCTTAATGTGCTCTCCGAGGCACGGGGCATGCGATAATTTACAATTCAATACGCACATGACTCTGGCAAGTCATTGTTGCGCGTCGTTGATTCGAATCCGATACCCTCTGTATGGCAGTCTGTTGGTATCTTAACTAGGCCATCGCTGCCTTAAATTTACGATAAAAATAGTCTTTCATTAATAATACACTTTATTCTAATAAAAAGCTTGCTACACATAACACAGTCATAAAAGTCCTTCCATTGTCACCGTCGCCACCAAGCATGTCAAGGCGAGTAAACATTATTATTACACTAGTTTAAGCACGTTCAAGATTGAGATAGCCTCTTTCTTCAAATTTCCCAACAGCAATTACTCTGGCGTCTTAACCAAGACATGACAATATTTAAATAAAATTACTTCATTAAACAACCTTACTAGTGTTGCAATAAGGCTCATTTTAAATTAAACTTTACACACGATGTATGTTCTTAAATATTTGCTCGAAATTGCGTACGAAAATTCGTTTGGGCAATGTTTGGCGGTCCCCAATCTCGATGGAAAGCCGGATAGCCTTCGGATCTTGCCAATAAAATGTAGGCTAGCAAAATAATTTGGGTAATTACTTAGATTATTTGTTTTTCGTAAGAAAACATTGGATTTGTTTTCATAACAAGAGGCAGATTTATATCTTTTTGTTGGATAAAATCTTAATTTCCAATATTGGAACGGGGTAGTTTCTATGCTAATAATCTAAATGGAAAAATTGCCTTTTTGCTTATTACGTTTTTTATGATTTAATATTTTTAATCAACTTGGATATATTTTTTGTGAAGATAACTGGATCGCAATAGAAAACATAATTTGTGTTTTTGTCTTCATAATAAAATTGGATTTAGGGAGTTCAGATTTAGAAGTTTTCGTCTTTTGTTAATTTTTTCGAATCTAGTTTAGGAAGGTCCAAATAAATAATTGCTGAATAAATAATAATTCCAAGATGGACGACAATATTTGCAGCTCTGAATGGCCTACTTTTATATGAATTTACGACGTTCTCTTCTGTCTCATAGGACTTTATAATGTTTTCTTAATGGGCAACATCCACGCATAGTTCAACTCTTGTGTTTTGGGAGACATTTTGTTTTTCCTTTTTTTCGTACACTAGAAGTAAATCCTGTGTCGCGAAGGACTAAAGCACCCAGAGTTGAAATAACGTTGAAAAATATCGTAAGAGGTCGAACCTACAACACTCGGTAAAGTCCTAGAAAAACTGCGACCGCTTAAACCATTATATTATCTATGGCTTAGACTACTCCGCTATAACATCATCAGCCCCTTACAGTCCACTGCTGGACTAGGCCTCTCCTTTGAAAGGAGGAATTGGCCTACTATACCACGCTAGCCAAACGGGTTGGTATAGGGTTTGTATCAAGTTTTCCTTCTCTTACAGTGCTGTTCTCTGCTTAGTATGGTCGTCCCTCTGTCGGCTCTTACGACACCCATGGGATGATATGGGGTGGTGACATTGCGTATTCTTAATCCGTCACCACACGGACATCCGTCTCCGCTATAAATGCAGTCTCTATTGTAAATGTCTATTTGAAGGCAGCGATAGCCTAGTGGAGATACCAACGGACTGCAATGCAGAGGGTACCGGGTTCGAATCCACGGCGCGCACCGATGACTTTTCGAAGTTAAGTGCGTATTAAATTGTTAATTATCGCTTGCCCTGTGCCTCGGAGAGCACGTTAAACCATCGGTCCTGGCTGTCATGAAGATCTTTGACAGTCGTTACGGGGAGTCAGTACCCTCTAATAAACTGAACCTGATCTAAACCATAGAATATCGCTTTCCCTTTGGGTTACGGAGGTCAGACGGCAGTCGCTCTCTTGAAAAGTTGGTATTCTGTAATATCTTGTTAGACCAGTAAGCGGACCTCGGGCTTCAAGGCGTGTAAGTCTTGAATGCGACAGGGATAACGCTAGAGCGATGAATGATTGTAAATGTCTATCTACTTATTTATTATTGAATCATTTACTTATTTATTATTCAATCAATATGAATAATTAGTATCACAATAAAATTACACATAGCTCTATCAATGGGTACACAAAATTACCAGATCAAGTAAGTAAAATAATGTTTTATACAATGACTGTTACAATCATACGACCAAAACAATGACTACACTTTATAAAAAAAGGAAAATCCTTCAAGTAACGATGTTGATGGCTTTACACAATGTTTTAAGTGATAACATTTGTGCAACCGAAATGGCCACTAAGCAAACGAGTTGTCCATTATTCTATATTGCTTTGGGTTGCAACATTGCATTATATGTGAGATTATCATCAGATCACTACTGATACGTTAAAGCTGTAACAACCAGTTTATAACAAAAATGCATGATGTCTTCTACTGTAAATGGTGAAACACAAGGCAACAAGATTGTGAAAAATCTCATTTATCATGTAATGTGTATTATTTGTTGGAGAACCAATAAATAAAGAAATATAAGAGCTTGTTCGGGGCACTTATATATGAATGTAAAAGTCACTTTGGTTACAGCATAAATTATCCTGCTCAATAGGGGAAATATCACCTTTGCATAGAATATTACTTAGCCGTTATGGCTCCAGATTCCCGACACCACGCCACCTCTAAATAGCGTTTGTAGATGCTCACAAATTATTATCTCAAGTCTGGTTAATCAGCCGGCCACCTAAATCTATTCTTGTTTGGAATGACCTTCCTCTTGAAATCAGGACGTCCACCACTAGGCACTGCTTTAAGACAAAGGCAAAGCAGCTTTTATTGGCTAAGTTGGCAGAAGTATCGTATCATTTATATATATTTTACGTATATATTTATTACTTGTGTACCTATATATTTATTTATGTTTGTACATATAATATGTATGTGTATGTAAGTATATGTATTTATATATAATATTATGATTAAATTTTATGTAATGTATGCGTTTTTCATATCTATTAATTTCTATTAAAAATATAAGTCAAACTTCACTTCCAAAATACACCTACCATTAATCTCTGCACCACTCTAAGGTAGACTGGCAGAAAATGCCTAAGGCATTAAGTCCACCTTTATACCTTTATGTGTACCTATATAAAGATAATAAATAAATAAATCGCAAAAGTTGGAATGAACCCTATACAGAAGAGTTAGTAAATGTAACCCCACAATTTATTGTACCAAATCATACAATTTGGCAAAGATCATGCCCTCTTATGATAAATGTAAGCTACACATAATATCTATATTCTGAGCTAATTAAAAATACAGTTTTGGGTTAGAAAAAATTGTAATACAAATATGCTCTACATTCCTGTCACGAAAAACACCCAGTCTCAAAAAAACACACAAAGCGGTATTCAAACTCAAACCTGGCTACATATCCTGGCCATTTAATCTACTACACCATTTTACAGTCTGCAGTGCAGACCTACTAACATTGGCCGCCACCACCATTAATGAATTAACTAGCAAATAATCCGTTCCACTTGATCACAGCCCGCAACCAACAATTTCACGGGCATTGCAGACGTTACGACAGACTCTTTACGCGTCTCTGATCCACCTAAGTGGTTCCTTTTGAAATTAATGTGCAGAATAAGTACGTGGTTCATTTAATGTCAAAGGGATTCATGAATGTGGTATGTTTTAATATTGACTCAAAGTTGAAGTTTGAGGAAATTGTTGCATAAGAAAAAGATGTAGCAAAATATATCGGAAAAAGCGACTTCTTCTAATTTACCTTGTGGCCTCGGTTAACGGCACTCAGGAATTAACCAGGAAAATTCTAGAACCCACACTGGTTAATTCTGAGGTGCCGTGCAAGCCTGATGCCATCAACGCTTGGAAAATGGCTTGCCCAAGCTCTGATTTGCCCCGATATCTATTATCTCAGAGACAATGGGACGGGCCGCTCTGTAGTAAGATGAGAGATCACCTTCTAAATACTGCATCTAGTGTGGCAGAGCGCGCCCGTTTGTTGGCTGTGGGAGAGTGGGAATCGGGTTTATGGCTTCAAGCACTTCCATCGTCCAACATAGGAACTATGTTGGACGATACAACTTTCCGCAACGCTTCTTGCTTGCGCTTGGGAGCTGTTTGCGTTTCTCCGCATCGCTGTCACTGCGGTGAAGCCGTCGACAGTCTTGGCCACCATGGCCTATCGTGCAGCAGGAGTGCTGGGCGTATTTCCCGACATGCCCATATTAATGACATACTCCGTCGAGCTCTTTTCACCGCCGGAGTACCAGCTCATCTTGAACCTAATGGCTTGGTACGCGACGATGGGAAGAGACCAGACGGTATGACGTTATTACCTTGGAAGATGGGTAGGCCTTTGGTGTGGGACGCGACATGCGTCGATACCCTTGCGCCATCACATCTTTCAAGTACAGCTGGATCAGCGGGCGCTGCTGCTGCATCGGCGGAGGCCCTCAAACGGCGCAAATATGGCAACCTAGCGGGTAATTACGTTTTTGAGCCGTTTGGGGTCGAAACGCTGGGGCCAGGGGACCTAGTGCACACGCTCTATATAAAGAAATCACCAGAAGGCTGATTGATGCTTCCCGTGACCAGAAGGCTGGTTTGTATTTCGCAGAGAGAATAAGCATTGCCATACAACGTGGCAATGCTGCCAGCCTTCTGGGCACGCTACCAGTCGACAGCGTTGTGGAGGAATTTTTGGACGCTTCATAGTTGTATTGCCTCTTTTGTTTTTCGTTAGTTTAGGATAGTTAAGTTTTTTAAGTAGTTAAATTTTTTGTAATACATGTTATAAGAATGTATATAATTGCGAAGGTAGAGCAGTAGTTGAATTTTAAGGTCCTATTTAAAATGTAAATAACATACCAAATAAACTATTTGTCCTTGTGATATATATCAAAGAAGACAAAACTAAACGTAACTCCTGAATTTTATGATAGATAATTGCATTTTTATAGGCCTGTGTTAGGTTTTCAAACCTTGGCAGTTTTATATTCACACTTATATTAATTGCGCCTCAAGCGTATTACTAACTATAAAAAAAACTGGAGAAACTTATGTATAGACTTCGCGGCAATTACTTAGAAAGTATTTTACCTTTCATCATCATCAGCCCTTTAAACTGTCCCACTGCTGGGCACGGGCCTCCTCTCACTATTTCCCTTTACTTTTTAATAATCTTGCTATTGAAGCCTGAGATAAAAATGTGTCCGGCGTCCGCCAAATTCGTCAACAGTTTGCTAGAGACACTTAAATTAATTTCTTTTTAATTTAAGTCTGTATCAGAATAAAACGTGACCCTAACATAAAATGTAGGTATAATAATCATCATTAGCCTGCCGTAGTCCACTGCTGAATGTAGGCCACTCCAAGGGCACGCCACGTAGGTATAATACTAACCAATAATGAAAAAGAACTTACCAAGCCTGAGGCAAACAGAGAGTCTCGAACGGAAACAGATTGGGCATCAGTATGACCAGCTGCCACCAGTTCATACGGCACATATCTCTTTCTCTCTTCACCACAGCATCCCACATGGGTCCAGAGCCGAGATGGGGTACCCACGTCATGGCTAGACCCATCACTACCAGCACTGCTGGCATCAGTCTGTAAATAAGAAGATTGGTCAAAACTTCACCAGGTTTTGGGGGATCAGGAATCTGTATATAAAAATTATTGCGTGACTGACTAGTAGACAACACACACAACTAAAACTATTGGACACAAAAAGCTGTAATTTAGCACGTATATTCCTTGCGGACCTTACGAGTGCTAAGGAGGCATTTCCCAAAATTGCCACATGCTCAGGCAACAATGGTTAAATTAAAAATACTTATATGTATTCTTAAATTATCTATATGATACATGGTATACATGCCCTAATGCATGCACAAATACAATCGGACAATTAGGAACTTTTTTTACAGAGGGCTTACTACACTATCAAAGAATTTTTAAATGATAAGACACCATGGGGATAGATTTAGGCTTGTTTAACTCACGATTATTTTCATTTCTGACCATTTAACATAATTGTTATATAAATTTGTTAAATTCTCGTTTTGATAAGTGACATGTTAAGTGGATGGGCCTCGTGAACACATGATTTTGCAGGAGTTTGGATATTTTTATGATTTGTTGAATGTAGTTTAACATTAATTATCCTTGATCATATCATTGTTTACTTGTCACCTTCACAAATTCTTTAACCTATTGGTTGCTGATACATCTATACTACTGAGCTATAGTGTTTTATTATTGTAGTATTCGCATGTTTTGCTTTATTTTATTTTTTCTTTCATTTATTTCCAATCAATGACGCCAAGTGTTTTGGCTGTGTCAGCAATCATGGTACCACAAATTGTAAAATTAAGATTCTGTTTTTAAAAGAGTGGCATGAGTTTCTTCCAGGCTCTTCTCATAGCCCTACCATCCCGAACCTGGTTGTTAAAAAAAGAAAATTGACGTTCATAAGCGTTGCTTTTGTAACCTATATGAATAAATGATTTTGAATTTGAATTTAATAATAAAACAACTTATGTAAAGGATATATCCTGTATATACTACACACGTTTATAGCAAATAAATTTATCTTTATCTTATCTTTATCATGTAGTATACCACGGATAAATTATACCCTGATACAGAACAGGCGTGCTCATCACAGAAAGATTTTTGTCCTAGATAATAAACAAACCTGACAAACCAAACCACCAGTGACCAAGCTGACAAAAAAAAATATGATAGTAAACACCAGAAAAATTAAAAGGCGCAATAGTTTCTCCATAGAAACCTTGTGATGCCTTGACAAAAATTTTTTGTTTTTATTGAAAACAAAAACAACGGATGCTAGAACGATTTCTAGAGAATTTCGTCAAACTTCTCAAAAACCTTTATCTGTATCGGCCATAGCATGACCTTACACTGTCGATAGAAATAGATCGGCTAAGTTAAGCAACTTTCACAATAGTCACGCTTCGGGAACGTGACCACTTGTAGTGGCATTGTGCTGCCGTTTTCTGGATAGAACGTCTGCCCTGAATGTTGTCTCAGATCCTACAAGGAATGGTTAGAGCATGTTGGAGGCCCTTAAATAGCGGCACATACGACGAAGGAGAAGTACACACACTTTAATCTTATATACGGTGGAGTTACCTTCTTTACTATAGCAATTGCAATGTTCTTAATCCACGGTTCTACATCAAATTATGACTAACCTTTCCTAACTTAGTGAGGTACGTCATAAACTATTTTATTTGTTACTTTTCGTCGGAGTCTTTAAGGTAAGTTAATTAGATTGGCGCTAAGATTATAACTAAATATCTGTGGGTAAAATAAAAGGTGTTGGCAAAAGAAGATATACTAAACCAAGGTGAAAATGAAGTAAGGTAGAAAAAGTAAGACGAGATAGATTACGACACCGGCTTACCAAACGAAATAATATTTTTAACAATTCGAAGAACCGACATTAAAGATTTTAACATAGTCAAAGTCAATTAAATACGCATTATTTAGGATAACTCTAAAACTGACCAGCACCAGCATTCAATTAAAAAAATTCATGAAAATTAATTCTTAGTAAAACAGTTTTGGGGTAACGCGTTTGCAAAATTTATTTTTTGATCAACTCATCATGCTTTTTGACTGTCGATTTTCATCAAAAAAAAGTTTTATTCACACATTTGGCCCGAAATTTCTATTCTATTTTATTTTCTTAACAGCACAGGCTGTCTCGTGTCCCGGGACTTTGAAAATGTCGAGACTTTGCAAACCCTAGGTAACATACATAAGTATGAAGTGGAGGAGTTTTATGGCCCGTTTTTCGCCCCGTTGTTGTCATGGTTCCTTGCTTTGCGAACGTGGCAGTCGCTGTAAAATCGTGGGTAAGTAATTATTTTTTAAATTTGACGTTCATAAGCGTCACATTGTGACCTAAGTGAATTAAGGATTTTGACATTCACTTTGAAAAAAAATATACCGTCGAACTTAGAACTTACGTTAAACGTAATAAATTATTTGAACGTTACTTTAAAAATTAAAATAGTATTATATTTCAACCTGACAGAATATTTTATGACTTGCAGTTCAATGGCTCACGTGGTCATCACATATTATTGATAGTGCCTGAAATTGCCATCACGTTTATAATAATATCCAGTAATATTTGCATAATATTGGCACGTGTTACAGATAATTAATTAATTTATCTGACGCAATTATGGGCCCTACATGTGCTTAATTAAGTGGCCACCTGGCCGACGTCAATTATTATATTAAAATAATGAACAGAATTTGAGCAGCCATTTTATTTGGTAGCTAAAGTATTGCCAGCTGGTGGAAAATTTTTGAAGAAGAACGTGAAAAAGTGAATTTTGGTATTTTTGTTAGTTTGGCAAAATAGTTACGACTGCCTGGGGGTGTATTATGAAAAGTTTCCCCAAATGCCCAGCCTTTTAGATACTGTCGAGAACTTGTATAGGTATACATAATTATTGTTATAGTTTGTGAACTTTTACTAGCGCGATTCAGGATCTTCAATTGTGTCTCCGTAGTATTGTTCTGCCATTAGATGTCGTCAATGTTGTTTTGTACGCCTTTACGAAATACATTATAATACTAGTTTAGTCTCATGCTTGAACTCTTACCTGAACCACCTGTTGACAATGGCCATAGGAATAGTCTTCAGTGAGAAGGGGTGGGATTCAGCGTACACCAGCATCTTGTATGCCATGAGGAAGCCTCCCATCACGAAGAATATCTGGACGATGACCCTGGAGTTGAAGAGGAGAGCCTTGAAGAAGTCGTCGTAGGACTGGAACAAGGAAATTTGTTAGAATACCATCTTACTTCGGGGTCTGTTATAGCGACATGTTTTGTTCAAAACCGCGATTCTACAAAAACTACTACTACTCGACTAGCCTAATTTTATTATATACCTACTGGACGATTATGGACACAAAGTATATGTTTCAGTAATGAAGAGCGCTTCTACAGAAATCATTCCTTTTAGTTTGTTGGAGAGAAAATAAATAGTTTGGTATTTCTTAGATGGAACTGTCTGATTAATGCCCTAGATTGATGAGGGACATTGGTTTAATGACAGGTAAGTCTGTAGGACCTGAAAATATTTTTTCCTTTTAGTACTTTGTCTACATCATTATTATCTCTCTCAATACAATCTTAATATATAAAATCCTTGCGTTACTGACTGACTGACAGACACGCTACAGCCGAAACTATTGGGCGCAGGAAGCTGAAATTTGGCATGTATGTTCCTTGGGGACCGTAGGGGTGCACTAAGAAGGGATTTCCCGAAATTCCCACGGGATCCGCCAAAACGGGTAAATTTAAAAAAATTGCAGGCGTAGCTGCTGGCGTCCTCTAGTAAAATTATATATATATGTGATTTCAAAATAACTGTATTTTAATTATATTTATATGATAGTATGATATAATTAGTTATATGATACAAAGAACCTTTTTTTAAGGAAATGTCTGCCCATCTGTCTGTCTTTTTTGTCCGGGGTAACCTCTGGAATGGCTGAACCAATTTTAATGGGACTTCCACTGCAAGATAGAGATCTTTGAAGGACTAAATAGTTTGTAATTTGAGATGCTATGTGGCACTGTTGTCGAGTTAATAAAAAAAAACATAGCGGGTGAAACCACGGGGAACAACAACTGGTTTGCAATAAAATATTTAACTTAAAAATATAATAATAATAATACAATATTCTACTACATTCACACAACACCATCTAGTCCCAAACTAAACAGAGCTCGGATAATGGGTACTAGACAATGGATATACATACATAAGTATATACTTTTTTTTGTAAATAAATTCATATTATTCATAGAAACACCCAGACCAAGACAAACATCAATGTTCACGCACACAAATGTTTGACTTGAGCGGGAATCGAACCCGCGACCTTCTGCGTAGCAGTCGCTTGCACTCCCGCGGCGCCAACCAGTCGTCAATGTTATTCAATTTTTTTTTAATAATTACGCGATTGAGGCTCATTATAATTATAAATATGAGTAATTGAATATGTTTACGTATATTATATCTAATTGCCAATAAGACGGATTGATTTTTTTTAACTTTAAAGATGGAAAACAGTAATAGGTTTCTAGCTTTACAGTAAATATATCAATAGTTAAAAAACACTAGAAGATCACGCTTTTATATAATATATGCACGTAAAAACAAAAAAACATTATGGATCGTTCAAGTTGTCTCTATTTCTGTGTAAACTATGTGCTTTGAATTATAATATTTGATTGTAAAATCGTAACTTTTTGGTCTTTCATAACGAAATATTTTTAACATTTATACATTTCCTAGCTGACCCGGTATAAAGTTCATACCGCAATAATTTTTCTCAAGTCCCCTTGAACACAAAAAAATCATCAAAAACGGTCCAGTCGTTCAGGTGACATACACACGCACACAAGAATTACTCGTTTAAATATATAATAAATATTTTAAGAAGGAAAATGAGCCCGCATCCTCTCAATCTCCGCCTGTGCGTCTGTATTGCATGGTGTTTTATCTGTCAGCTTAGAACAAACTTCAGTCTGGAGACCACTTAGTGATTTTATTCTACTAAAGGCCACATACGCCTGTCCAGCCGCAAAAGTACGGGACACTTAGTACACCACTGCGTGGTCTACAACATAATTATGTATAATTGGTGTGATACAATCTTGAAACCTGATCGTGTTCAAAGTCATGGCCTTTCTCACACGTGCAAACACAACTATGATACGATATTTCATCCTATAATACTAGTGCCTATCTTCCGGTTTCATCATCAGACCTTGGCCCCAATAGTGGTTAAAGTTCATTAAAAGACTTTTCTAAGAAATCCAAAACAGTTATGATACGATTTTCCATCATGCAGTTCCAGTCCATATCTTCCGGCTCTATCATCAGATCAGTTCGACAGTTCCATATTATTGTATTGTCATCAGAACTACATAAAGCTGCCAATTTTCATTACGCTACGAGGCTTGGAAGATGGTTAAATTAGTAAGTTTAGATTCCGTTACATAGTTACATATATGTGACCTAATAAAAACGTGTTAAAATAATGCACATTTTTTCTTATAAATTAATTCGCTACATGCTATGCAATTTACTTAACGAGTTAAGTTATCTGATGCACTTAATCATTACTCATTAACTTGCACATTGCGTTAAGCGATAATTGTTAAACACACGTACTCTAAGATAAAATCAGTGGGTGCTTTTAGCTAAATTATTGTTCATTAAAAATTTCTGAGAGCAGCGATAGCCCAGTGGAGAGACCGATGTACTGCTACGCAGAGGGTCTAGGGTTCGAATCCACGGCACGCACCAATGTCTTTTCGAAGTTATATGCGTATTAAATTGTTCATTATCGATTGCTAAACGGTGAAGGGAAACATCTTGAGGAAACCTGCATGTCTGAGAGTTCTCCATAGTGTTCTTGAAAGACATGTGAAGTCTGCCAACCCGCACTTGGTCAGCGTGGTGGACTACGGCCTTAAACCTTCTCATAGTGAGAATAGGCCCGTTCCCAGCAGTGGGACAGTATATTATATATACATGGCTGATGATGATGAAAAATTTCAGCGCAATTTTTTGGGTTTTGCTTACAAAAATATTTTTTTCAGAAATTGTATTTTCGTTCGTGGAAACGAAAATATTAGTAATTTGACTGCTCTCGTGGCTTTTTTAGTTTCTTATGTTTAGTTTCTCGTGATTTTAATTATACCAGCCAATATACGTCCACGTCTGGAAATAGGCCTTATTTTTTATTTTACGAGGTGGAAAATCCCTTCAGATCTCCGACTCTTGGGGACATGAGAGCCGGAGTATGTGGTGTTACCACTAAAAACCACCTCGACTTCCTCATGTACCCGTGGGTCGGAGGGTCGGGTATAGCCGAAGCATTCGTTGCAACCCCCCGACGGGTATTGGCCCGCCAGATGGTCAGGCGGGCCCCGAACAAAACCCCCTTGGCGGCGGATGAAGGTGTTGGGCTCCGCCGCCAAATCACCCAGCGGCCGCAGAGGATAAGGAGGACGGCAACGCAACACCGCATCTCCTCTTCCTCTGCGGCCCCACCGCGACGCAACAATGGTGCGCCCCCATTTCTTCGCGGGAGATAGGGCTCGCGGCAACGCAACACCGCGCACCGACACGCCTCTCCTCCCGCGACCGCACCCGGCTGCGAGGGACAGACAGAACTATCTCCCGCATCCGCAATTTGGACGCATCCTACGAAGGCTTCACCCAAGCCCACGTGGAGCGTCCCCTACCGGGATCCCGCTTGGCTTCACCGTGGGTGTACCTCAAACCCACGGTTACTGAGCCCCCCCACCACAACAAGGTGGAGATCCCACGGGGGGTGGTAATAGGCCTCCTTCAAGGCTTTTCACATAAACTAACCTTGATCAACCCGCATTCATTTATCCGCTTTGAAAAGTAATAAATCGGAATCATGTTGATTATGATTTTTTCATAACTTATATCTCCTTTTATTTGATTCTGTGTATGGGTTTAACGTAATACCTACATACAGTCTTTGCGATCGATCGCCTCCGAAACGGCTATGATGTTTTGTGTACCTATAATTAGGTTTTTTGCATTGGGACCTAAACATAACTGGCAAAATGTGGGTGTGTAATAATACACCTTTGCCTACCCCTTCGGGAATAAAAGGCATGACGTTATGTTATGTATATAAATAGGGTTGAAAATTGGTCGTAGGTTTTTTGTTGTTTGGTAAACATAGAGAATACTTCGTAACACCAAAAGCGAGTAAATATAATAAGTCGTAACTACGTTTGCGGCTTAATAAGAGGATTGGGCCTACTTTGCCAGGCAAGTTGGTAGAGTTTGATGGCGAGTTTTCCGTCTTCGCAAAGATACTTTTTTCCTCAATCACCTCTTGCGTCATCCAGACTCTTGCGTCAAACACCCCTGAAATGTCTAATGCACCTCATAAGTGCATAACGTGATGGCTATCATTGGTAGATTATATTAAACGGTTTTTGCACTTGTAATCCAATCTGATTTCCTCTTGCCCAATTTTAAATCTTTTTTTAAACTGGAAACGCACTTTTGGGCAAACGGCCTTGAGCGCGCGGGAGGTTAATAAGGTATTAATATAATAATAAATTCCATCATCATATCGCATAAAATAAAAGATGTGTTACCATCAATAAAAACCAATTAAGTCATTACGAAATATTAAAACTAAGTACATTACTTTAGCTGCACTTTATTGCCAGTAATTGAGCTGTAGTAGCAATCAGTAGGAATGGCGCGTTTCCGTTGTATTTGCAACTTGCTTAAGTGACCATAAACGTAGTACATTTAGTACGCATGTTACGCACTCAGAGGACACGTCATCTGTGTTTTTCTTTTACTATAGTTTCAGACTAGCTGTTTCCCGCGGTTTCACCCGCGTCCCGAGAGAACTAGTCCGCGTACCATGTTCCTAAGTTACTTCTTGGTACATCTGCTATCCGCCTGTGAAAGTCTCGTCAACATCGGTCCAGCCGTTCCAGAGATTAGCGAGAACAAACAGACAGACAAAAATAAAAAAAATAACATTTCGGTATATGTACCGTGTATACATCCATATGCATTTAGTAAAAAGCGGTTATTTTTATATTACAAACAGACCCTCCAATTTTATTTTATGTGTATACATAAATTAAAGAAAAAATATAGCGGTATAGTACTTAGTACGATCAACAACATAGGACTTAGACGTTGTGTTTAATATGTTTATAATCCTAAATAAAACTCTTCTCAAAATCATATATGATTTCTAGACGAATTAACTTTTCAAAATAATATTTAGAGAGTTTTAATTCATAAAAGATTCAACAAGGAGTTTGAAGTGTGCAGTTACTTTTGTTTCTAACTATACTTAAATTGCGTGTTCGCCAAAAGAAACCGCAAGTAATTAATCAGTCCTAAAGATTAACACTGTCTAACTGGGTATGCGTCTTCTCTCTATAAGCAGGGTTAGGTCATAATACAACACGCTGGCCAAGTGTGGGTTTGCAAACTTAGCCTTCCCAAAGCGTTCCCAAAATCAAACTCATGATGGGCATTCCATAGACAGCGTACATTTTATGTAGTTTATTTCACACGTAGGTATTTTATATCTGGTTTTATAAGTAACATCATCATCATGTCAGCTTAGAGACGTCCACTGCTGGACATAGCCCTCCCCCAAGGTTCTCCACACAGACCGATTTTGAGCTGCCCGCATCCAACCGCTTCCCGCGATCTTAACCGGATCGTCGGTCCACCTTGCGGGAGGCCTACCCCTGCTGCGTCGTCCGGTACGTAAGTACAAGTATAAGTAGCATACTTTCATCAATATGCCACACGGACAATGCCGCAAGCAATGACTAGTATATCACAAGCACAACAAAAAAGTACTGCACACAATAGCTTTTTAAGCAATATATTACTACAATCTAAAGTAAAGCAATATAGTTACTAAAAAGATATACAAAATAGACCAACATACAGTACAATTCGGCTATTATTTCGTCGCTAACGTAACTCTACTTCGTAAAACTAATCACACAGATTGCAAAGAAACACATTTTTTAGTTTTGTTGTTATTTTTCGTAGAGTAATTTGTTCATAGTTTATTCTTCGAGTAATTTGTTCATAGTTTACTCAATTTTTGTTATTTTCAATGTTTCGTGAATGATGAATTACATCATTATATTTTATTAGATTTAAAACACGCGATGACGACTGTAATTAAAAAAATAAGTATATTTTTGTATTTTAAGCACATATTACATATGCTGTTGCATGTCAAACGACAGTTATGTTAAATAACATTTACAAAAAATAATAATTATTCTATTCTACGAAAACCTGAAACTTGGATGAGACCAAATAAGAAATAATTATATCCTTCCAAATAAAGAATTTTCTAAATCGATTAATTTGGACTTTTGATGAAATAAACATAAAAATTGAATTGGGAACCTCCTTTGAAGTCAATAATCACAAAATGGCAAACGGAACAGGAAATATTTGAATGGAAAACACCGCGACGATTATAAGACATAATTGTAATCTTAGATGGAAATACAAAAACTAAGCACACCACCTCTAGGTAGGTAACCATTACGTTCCAGATAAATTAAAAAATGGAACAATTTTTTTATGATGTTATCTGCCATGTAATTTAACCGGTACTTATTATGGACAGTGGCCTACAGCTCTCTCTTCAAGTAAACAAAGTTCTGCCTACCCAATCTGGACGAGGAGGTAATTCTACCTAGGCTAATAGTTCAGTGCCAAGATACCTTGATCTGTTACTGCTTAGACTTACAGTAGACATAAAGTTCGTAGTTATAATGGTACCTTATCGCTATCATTCATCACAAGATGACCTAGTAATTGTATTGCTATCTCGAACAAGAACAGACCAGCTTAAAGTAGACAGTAATAACTACAATTCCAATATAAGCTGAACTATTATCGCAAACGCTTGTCATAGCAACACAGTCCAACTTATAATAGACATTTTTCAATGTGCATTCATCTGTTTACAATCTAGTATGTCACTTGCGCCAGCTGGTTTAACGACAGGTTATTGACCCCTCTAGGTCAAGATTCTGTGGTTTTACGCAAAAGTACGTTTATTTTCAACTAGTGATACTTTGCGTTATATTGTGGTTGAAATGTTTTGATGAAGGTTTAAGGCTTGTAGATCGCAAGTCAAAGCCTGATTAGAAAGAGATATGGATGATTTTAATGATTTCATTATATTATTGTAATAATATTAATATTTTTGATTTACATGTCTGAAAAATAAATGGCCTAAATGATGAAAGTCTTATGTCATGTCGCTGACCCCGTTTATACGTAAACGTTACTTTAAAAAAATCTACATAATTATGTCATTACAATAATTAAAGCAACCTTGATGCATTTAAAAGTTGAAGGACTCGCTATGCTACAAAAACCAAACAAATAGGAATTTACCAATTAGTATGTCATATAGTTTGAAAAAAAAATGCACTCAATTATTAAGGCATTCATGTAAGAAAATCCATCCGCATTTTAAACTATTTACATATTTACACTAAAATCGCTTTATCATTTTAGCGTGATTAAGAAACAACCAAACAAACACAAGAAAAGGACAAGAACACGTTCATAATACTGGGATGTAAATGAATGAGACGCAAAGGAGTAGGTAAACAAACTTTAGCATTTAGGCTTTGCACAAGGCACCGTTGCGACATTCCCTTCTATAAACTTAGAGCTGCTTAAGTTAATAGTGTCTCGCTACTCACTTTAAAATTATTACTGGCTCTTTGATGAACTAAGCTCTCATATTAATAATCTTGTTTTATAAATAATAATAGTATTTGGTACGATAAAACTAATCTAATCACGTAAACTCATACCGACTTAAGTTGCTGACCGGCAAAAACTATATGTATTCCTGAAGGGTAAGGCAGACGTGTAATATTACACTCAAATGCCATGTGAATTTTATAATCATCGATTTGTTATGATCATCTACCACATAAGTAGTGAAAAGGTTGCGCAAAGCCCAACACAAATGCTACTTCAAGCAGAAACAGAAAACAAACTATTACGGTGTACAGAATCATTCAAAAAGACGATAATAAAATACAAAATAATAAAACTCGCATCAAAACTACCCGCATTAAACGCGCATTCATATCCTATAACCACCCAACCTATTGCAATTGATCGCGAAACCGCAAGCCCCTAATTTGCGTATAAATGTGATAAATTAAACTAAACCTTTACTATCGGCTGATGTGATTAATGTGTAAATAATTACAATTTTAACGCTATTCATGGCGGTCAGTATTTTGAATAACAAACGGCAATTGAATAAATTGAGTGTTAATTTATTCGGGTTGTTTATCGAGTGCTATTTGTGATAGTTTTTTTGAAAATGTTTGTCTATTTATTGGGAAAGGTAGAACAAAATCATAATGCAAATCTCTCAGCATAGAATTCATTATGCATTATGCTCAGGCATGATGTTTCTATTATGCCTTATCCAACACATCTTGAGTTTGAGCGAATCTAGAAAAAATTGGGCAAGTGCGAGTCGGACTCGCGCACGAAGGGTTCCGTACCATCATCTATAAAAGAAAATCACGTTCGTTGTATGTATACTTAAATACTTTATAAGTTTCTACCTGTTTATTAAGATCGAGTAACAAATTGCTTAAAAATTACGTTTGTTGTATGGGAGCCCCCCTTTATTATTTACTTTTTTAAAATTTAATTATTTATTTTGAAAGGTAATATACAACTACATATTCTGTGAAAATTTAAAGCGTCTACCTGTTACAGTTAGTAATTTTGAGCAAAAAATACGAAAAAAAACACGTATTTTGTATGGGACCCCCCTTAATATTTTCATTTTTTTTATTTTTAGTATTTGTTGTTATAGCGGCAACCGAAATACATAATTTGTGAAAATTTCAGCTTTCTAGCTATCATGGTTTATAAGATACAGCCTGGTGATAGACAGACGGACAGACAGACAGACAGGCAGACAGACAGCGGAGGCTTAGTAATAGGGTTCCGTTTTTTACCTTTTAGGTACGGAACCCTAAAAAGTGATATTAGGCACTTAGTTCCAGTATGAGTCGAGTAGGCCGAGGTTCTTATTATTTACCTAATATGCAGCCTAGATTTGGAGTTGCCACTGGAAAAAAAGATTTTCTATTAGCCAATAGAAAAAACTTTCACACATTATATATTCAGAGATTTGATGGCTAATCATCATTAGATATCTATTCTAGCTGTTTTCCGTGGTAATAGTTATATCACTTTATTTGCATAACTCGACTAAAACAGAGACACCTGCTTGATACTAATCTATTTAATTGCAAACTTGGTTGTTAGCCAAAGTTTCCTACCTGTAAATTGCCTAGTCGCAAATTTCGTGTTGAGTCAAATATAAAGAAAATGATGATGACATCATCATTATTATTTCAATCCAAAGACGTCCACTGCTGGACATAGGCCTCCCTCAAGGCTTTCCAAGCAGACCAATCTGGAGCCGCTCGCATACAACCGATATCCACGATCTTAATCAAATCGTTGGTCTACCTTGCGGGAGGCCTAGCCCTGGTGCGTCGTCCGCTACGTGGTCACCACCTCCAGAACTCTCCTGAATTAAGAGTACCATAAATATACCTAAATAGCTACTAACCTTTTCAATGAAATCAGGGTTAGCAGTGTAACCGTAGCCGATGAAGATCATCGAGTGAAGACCCAAGATCATCACCATGGTGTAAAATCTGTAAAAAATTGCAATTGTCAAGCTTTCATATCAAGTAAACAATCAACCATGCTCCAATAAATATAGGATGCAAATTTCTATAACTGTCAAGTTTTGGTTGTGCAATGGAGAAAATTAAATGAATATTCAACCATGTCCAAATAAACATAGGGTGCAGTTTTGTATGGTTTCTCTTACCTCAGAGCCTGGAAACATTTGAAGAGTCCACCTTCAGCACTGCCACCATGTTTGAGAGCCTTCCAGTTCTTTTGCACGCAGAAGGCCAACATGTATTTGTTATCTGGAACAAGTTTTAGCTATAATTAAATTTACTAAGTACATTCTACATTTATCTGAGGGCCAATTCTCGTAAATATCATTATTTGTTCAAAATACAGTGTCAATTTCTATCAAAATACGAGGACCGGCCTTTCGATAACGGGAACCTATTTCTTCATCATCTCAGCTTAAAGATGTGAACTGTTGGACATTAAGCCTCTCCCAAAGGACTTCATGCAAACCGATTTTCTTTCCTCTGTCCATCTATGTGCTTTATGTAATTGCTTCCGGTCAATAGGCCTTGATGTAGTATTACTTTTAAAATTCTAAGATAAACCCGATACTTCTTGGAATCAGATTGAAGAACGCTTACCATCATATCATTATCATAAATGGGCTTAACATGCTTTCCATTGGGAATATAAAAATGTAATGAAATATTTCCATTTTTTTAATAGTGAGATTATTTACATACCTTCTCCATTTTCTTTTTCGAAGAAGAAGTAATATGCAGAACAACCAAGATTGACGAGTAGTAACATCAGAATCAAAGCTCCTATGATATAGTCCAAAGTATCGGGTGGTAGATAGTCGTCTTGTGTCTTGCAGTATCGGACAGAGAGGGTGTCTACCTGTTTAGATAAGAATGAGATTATTTATTCCATAATACGTAAGTTGTACATGGCAATTTTAATTCAAACAGTAATAAAATGGGCCACAGGACTCTTTTTCCTAAATAAGGTAGAAAATTAGAAGTAGAGAGAAGTAAAAGGGACCAGGAAAACAAATATATACAACGTGGGTAGTTGATAAACCATAGTGTTATAAAAAAAAATTGGTTGCCTGTAAAGTCGGTATACGGGCGAAAGTTTTACGTGACAACGACTTTGAGTGGTAAAATAATTTTAATGTGAATATTCATTCGTATAGTAGGAAGAAGGATGAAAGACGCGTGCCTTTCACTTTTTATGTCTGTCTCTCTCGCTCTTAGGCGGGACGCGTGCCTCTCACTCGCTCTCATTGTGAGCGCATAACGTGAGCGGAGCGTAACGCAGTTTCTTGAAGTGTCACCCGGCAAACCAATTTATAAGACGTTGTCACGTCAAAATGTGTACCTATGCCTGAGTAAAAGGTAATTATACTGTCCTAAATAATGTAGCATTCGGAAAATTGAAGACAGCAGGAAAATTCAAATAGCTCTGGATTCCATGTCTCGTATATATTTATGTCACGATAATGATCCTACAACAACACTGTCCCCTTTTCTCACGCGTATATAAGTCGGTAGTTTGTTTTGAAGCACATTTCTTGTTTGCGTAAAATGTGTTCATTATTTCAATATATGTATTTGTAAGCGGAGACACATATTATGGCACTTTCAGTTTTAAGTTTAATAATATACGTATGTCAATTTAAGAAAAGCTTATTATTTTCCGAGTGACTAATAACTTAAAAGATGACTAAATGTTTGCGACTAATGAAATAAGTTGCTAGCGATTAAATATTTTCGCGACTATTATCTTAATATATAAAATCCTTGCGTTACTGACTGACTGACAGACACGCTACAGCCGAAACTATTGGGCGCAGGAACCTGAAATTTGGCATATATGTTCCTTGGGGACCGTAGGGGTGCACTAAGAAGGGATTTCCCGAAATTCCCACGGGATCAGCCAAAACGGGTAAATTTAAAAATAAAGCAGGCGTAGCTGCTGGCGTCCTCTATATTAAATAAGATTCAAAACTAAGGGTGTTATAAAAACTTAAAACTAGCAGCTGCGTTTAGGTAGCAAATAAACTATACAAGTCAATTGAAATAATAGCCGAG
Organism: Euclidia mi; assembly: GCA_944739405.2. Lineage (NCBI taxonomy): Eukaryota > Metazoa > Arthropoda > Insecta > Lepidoptera > Erebidae > Euclidia > Euclidia mi. Next base: position 63,897,897 of record OX123192.2, read on the forward strand.
GAGCTATAAATAATGACTTGGCGACTAATAATGTTAGTAGGTAGGTTATGTTAGGTTTTCTTTTGACCCTGTACCCAAAAATAGGAGCCCTGCGAAGCAAGGCTCCGTCAACTTGGCTTAAAAGACTGTAGCGTCTTATTTACTTATACGAAACACTTCATTTAAGACAAAATCATTTGGCAAATATTGTTATTTGTATTATTTATGGATGTCCATTTTCTATTTTTTATTCATCATCAAGTTTACCGCTTAGATACTAATTCAGTTCCCAAAAAAAAGCTGCTAGTTTAAATTAAAACGAAGCTTATTACTGACTTATTAATATGCTACATTTTACTTATTACGATACTCCTTATTAGCTGCCAAGCCATTATATATGGTACCCACTCTAATTATTTTTGAAACTTGTATTCGCTTTACTTAGTCGCCGCATTAAATACATGCCTTTAAGAAATGTATTTAATTAACTGATGTCTGTGAGTGTCGCGATTATCATTTAAAATCAGGACACTGATACTTAGCCTTCATTGTGTTATCACAAAATTTGTATCGTGATCCTAAAACAGTAGTAAGTATTTGGTATGTTGTGAAAATAAATACTTTTTACTTATACTTTTTTACTCATATATTTTACCCAGTGTAGATATATCTCTCAGACATCTATAATAATTCAGTACCTACCTAATAGTCAGCGGGTAACAAGCTCAAATATAAGACGCCAGAACGCCACAGAGCCTCACTAAACATTAATGTAACCTTGTGTGCACTATGCAAACATTTGCGAAACCTCTCAATATGCGAAATGTAGCAATTAGTATTCAAATGATCACCGTCTTTTTAATTAAAATAGCTACAGTTCGCGAGTATCTAGGTCGATTTTTGGCTTTGGTTTGCAAAAATTTGACGATGGATGATCTGTAAGTAATTATATGTACCTATAATTATAAAGTCGCATCATGATGAAATGTAGAAGTCAAAATTACTCATGTGATTTCGTATAACCCTTAGAAGGTTGTCGAAAGTGATCTTAATAGCAGAAAAGTTATTAAAATTTTTGTTAATACATATATAAATAAAAATGGGATGGATAAAATTAGAAATGAGTTTATTAGGGGAAGTTTGAAAGTTGCACCGGTGCAAGAAAAGCTGAAAGGAAATCGACTAGCGTGGTATGGGCATGTGATGCGGAGGGATGAAAAGCATGTGACTAAAAAGGTAATGAATTTAAGAGTTGAAGGATATAAGGCAAAAGGAAGACCAAAGAAAATATAGATGGATTGCGTGAAGGATGACATGAATGTAAAGGGAATGAATAAATCAATGACGTCTGATAGGAGAGAATGGAAGCGAAAGACATTCTGCGCCAACTTGAAGTAATATGGAAACAGGGCAGGCAAAAGAAGAAGACATGTATAAATAAAAAATAAAAAACAGCGATAGCCGAAGAGACCGGAAAACTGCTACACAGAGGGTCTCGCTAATGGAATGAATGGAATGGCTTTTCTAAGTTAAGTGCGTCGTAATTGTTAATGCTCGCTTGCAAATCGGTGAAGGAAAACATCGTGAGGAAACCTGCATGTCTGGGAGTTCTCATAATGTTCTCGAAAGACATGTGAAGTCTGCCAATCCACTTTTGGCCAGCGTGGTGGACTATGGCCTTACCCTTCTCATGGTGAGAAGAGGCCCGTGCCCGGCAGTGGGACAGTATGATAATTTGCAGGTATTGAATGAATGTCGTCGTTCATTTTGCCAACATAGTGTTCCAAAATATTACACATGATTTAAGAGGTTTCTTTTGAAGGAGAATTTTCTCTTGGCAGATCACAGAGGTAATATGAATTTTGGAGAAACATATTCAGAGGATGAAAAATTTCGTCCACTGCCAAGTATGGAATGTTCATATCTTCTTTCTTTTGCCTGCCCTGTTCCCATATTACTTGGGGTCGGGCCAGAATGTCAGTTCTTGTGAATGAAAAATGTCGTTTCGAATTTTAGCAAAGGTTATCCGTCCGTGTGGTGACGGATTAAGAATACGAATTGTCACCACCCCATATCATCCCATGGGTGTCGTAAGAGCCGACAGAGGGAGCATATTATGCAGAGAACAGCACTGTAAGAGAAGGAAAACTTGATACAAACCCTATACCAACCCGCTTGGCCAGCGTGGTATAGTAGGCCAATTCCTCCTTGCAAAGGAGAGGCCTAGTCCAGTAGTGTACTATTAAAGGCTGATGATGATGATACAGTTCATTGTCTTTTGTCGTGACTGCTTCGTCGACGAACCAGCCAACCGAAGCCTTGCTACCTACAACTTGGGACACAGGCTTATTTCATTAAGTAAGGCAGGATTTTGAGAAATTGCATCTTTGTCTTACGTCACATGAGCTGAATTGGCCCACATTGTAAGAAAAATATTAGTTTACAATTGTAATAATCCTGAAACACAGGCTCTTAATGTCCACCTCTGTAGTCAATTGCAATTATTTTGCAAAACTCATTTTAGGTAAATTATAAAACCATTCAGACCGACGTCTGTTAGTTCAGCAACTTTAAGTCTAAATTATATCTCTCTTACCTGCAGACCATATCCGTCATGTATAGTAGCGTTGAGGCAGTCTTTGAGTTTCTCAGCAGTGGACTCTCCAGCGTCGGCGTGACTGATGTTCAGTCCGCAGTGCTTGGAGCCACACACACCGCGGTGCAGCTTATTATGTTGGTAGTTCTTGTACGAGAGAGACGAGAAGTTCTAGAAGAAAAGAGAGAAGTTTTTAAAAGATCAGCTGAAAGAATTGTGCGTTGGTCACTAGGATCGATTAGGTAGAAATAGAGGTTCGAAAGAGGTGCATATCGCCAGAAAAGGGGAAAAGTAATATTTAAGTAATAATTTAATTACATAATTGGTCTCTACGGTCGATCAGGTAGATTAAGGGTTCCAAAGTAGCTATAGCCTACTGGAGATACCAACAGACTGCCATACAGAGGTTCACATTTAAGGTGTGCGCCACATTACATTGAAAACTTTGCGCTTAACAACACAATTGCCTTTCGACAATATTAAAGTAGTAAGTTTCATAATTGACAAAATCTTATCAGTGACATGGTTTTATAGGTGAAAATTTCGGAAGCGTCTTATCATTTATACATTATATTAGTGACGAATTTATATCTTAAGAGTGAATGGACATCGCTTGTTCATCAGAAGGAAACATCAGCATACCTGCCATTTTAATAATAGGCCCAAAAACAAGACGTCATGTAAGCCAAGCAGTCACACAGCCTTTGAGTCTTAGAAATACCGCACATAGCACACCCAAATTGCTTCCATCTCAACCCTAAACAACACGAACGACAGCATATACACAAATACGGCACTTCAATCTTCATGAACGCTTAAGTAACATTGTTATATTCCCAAAGCTCTGTTAGCACAAGAAACACAAGCAGAATATTATGATACGCACACAATTGCCTTCGGTGTCAAGGCTGAACATACTCATTCGCATGTTTGCGCTCAATTGAAGCAGATGGGACAAACAAAATTAAGCTTCTGCATATTTGCGACTGGCTCGGCTTCAGTTGCGTAAAATTAGGATCAGATTGGTATAGCGATGTATGTTTTTGTTAAATACTGTTGTACCCTACTAGGGATTGGGCGATGTTTTGTTTTGTGAAAAGCAATTTTCGGCTCTCGGCTTACGAGAGGCATGGGCAAAAAGATGGTGATATATTTCATTAAAAAATAACCGGTATAAAAATTATAAATAAAAAAGTGTTAACTTGTGTGTACTTAGTTTGGGTTTCATTACATACATCACAAAAGCGTTGCTGATCTGGATGCAAAAAGTATGCGGAATAGAAAGAATTGATTTGAGGGAGAGGGGAAAGGAGATGGGATCCGGCAATCACACTCGCCGAACAAAGCGCCACAGTATAGATAGTGTTACCTTACGGCCGATATTCTGCACGAGAACATTAGGTACTTCTCCGGTCGAGTCAGCGTATTCATGCTGATATCAAGGCACGGCGCTACTACTAAAAGAATTCTTCTTATCTTACATAAATGTATATATAAAACTCTTGAGTTACTGACTGAGTGCCATACAACGCACATCCAAAATTATTAGGCGCAAGGAGCTGTAATTTTGCATGCATTTTCCTTGGATACATTAGGTGTGCACTGAAAGGATTTCCCGAAAATCCTACGAGATCAGGAAGAAACGGCTAAATTCAAATAAATAATGCAAATAAAAAATAAAGCGTAAACTAATATGTTATACTTAGTTCGGATTTAATTACAGACATCATAATGGACATGACGGAAAAATATGAGTTTCCTGGATGTGAAAATGAAGCGGCATAGGAAAAGGCTCCATCTTCTTTTCATATTCCTCTCACTGAACCTCCGGCAATGCCACTCACCGAACGTAACACAATAGTATACTTGTATACTCTTACTTTACGTTGATATTCTCCGGTCGAGCCGGCCCATCCATCCTGAAATCAGCAAGGCCTTCATAAAATCTTACCTTAATAAACTGATAGAGCGGCGTGTCATCTTCCAAGAGCACCAGGTCTACAATGCAGTAGACGGCGTCAGGTTCCTTGAGACAAAGATCGAAGTCATCCAGCTCAGACATCGCCGGCATCGAGTGGTAGTCGAAAATTGATTCTGGCGGGCCATCTGTTTGGGAAACAGAAACATATTATAAATCTATCTATATCTTACATTATAGAGATGAAGAGTTTGTTTGTTATTTTATAAGCCTGTTTGATTGAACGTGAAATGAATTGCAATTTTATTTTGGTTGGATTGTCCATAGGTTAGGTTTTTATAATTATATATTTATTTAAAATGGAGACCAAAACAATGTACACAGTTATAACATTCAACATAAGTGGAACATGCTAAATGCCACTGCAATTATACATAGGTGCCGACTGCTTCCTGCGTAAAATCCTAAAGCGCATATATAATTAAATCTAATATATAGTTAAGTTAAATCAAGTAGAAGGGCGTGTAGTTACCGATTATTAAAAATGGTAAATATTAAAATTGTAAATATTAAATGCTAAAAATTATGATTGATCATAGTGACAATAAATAATTTATTGATTACGACGTCATATACGAATGTCATATACGACGAATATTATGTATCTCATAAGTTCATACTATTTTCCTGTAAAGACGGAATAGTAGCTACGTAGTCATCTCGCCACTGCATGCATTACGGGACAAGACTTTGAGTGATCAAAAATCCTCTTGGTTCGTTTTTAGTGTCAACTGTTTGAAATTCTATAAAAGCCTGGCGATTTATAAATTATACCTATCACATTAGTATTCATAATTCCCTTTTTAAAGACAACTTCTTAAAAAAGGGATAATAAATACTTAACTAACGTATCAAACCCTTGAAAACCACCTAAGAAACTTTTTATTTCAGTAAAAACTATTCAAAAACTTTAAACTAAGTAGATATTAAACGAATTTCTACGAAACACAAACCTGAGCAAATTCTGCAGACTTGATACCACAATACGATAAGTTTAAGCCGAGTCTAAAAGAACGATAAAATCGTGTAGTCTTCAGAAATGGTCGGTAGAATTCTACTGGAATAAATGTCATGGAGAATGGTTGTCAACAAAGCACTTGTTGATAACTATTTAGTGCTTGGAAACAGTTTTATATAGAATACTAAGGTTTCTATTAAATGTCCTTTTGAGTAAAAGTTTATTTTTAAAGATAGCAGAGTAGCTAGTAATTGTCAATCAATCAGCCTGTCGCAGTCCACACTGCTGGACGTAGGCCTCTCCCAACATGCGCCACAATGACCGATCCTCTGCCTTCCGCATCCAGCCCGCGCCAGCCACCTTTTTTAGGTCGTCGGCCACCTAGTCGGGGGGTGTCCCTCATTTCGTTTGCCGAAACGTAGTCTCCACTCCAAGACTCGTCTAATCCATCGGTCGTCGGTCCTTCGACAGACGTGGCCAGCCCATTACTACTTCAGCCTACTTGTACGGCAACTAGCTTGCCTTAGTTATTGTTGATTGACTTAGTTCCAAGATTTGATTTGTCCATAGATTTGGCTTCTGGAGATGCCTACGTATTTGACATATTTTGTACAGAGGTTATGTCAAATATTGGGACATCTGTAAAACTGGCTAAGGTATTGGACCACCATCATAAAGCCTTTCGCAGTCCACTGCTGGACATACACCACTCTCAATTTGCCTGACACACAATAACATAGTTTGTCACGTAAGCGGACTTGGCCCACTATAGGTACCACGCTGGCCAGACGAGTTGGTTTAGAGTTAAATGTCGAATTTTCCATCGCATCTAGATACTTTAGGCTTCGTGTGTTTTCCTTCACCTCTTCCAACACCCGCGGAATAAAATGGGATTTTATAGTTATAAAACAGAACATATTTTACATGAACGTTTATGACTTGTAATACAACGAGCATTCGCCGTTTTTAGTTTTGTCGAACTGAACATCGAACAGAGCCTAACATGCTACGCACATTTTCACAATCCGCTAGCGAACACTATAACAAAGAATACATATTTATACACAGAACCGCAGTCCTTAAGGATTTCGTGTGTGGATTCCAAGTGGTGTCTGGCCCCAGCTTAAGTAGTTGGCGCCGTTGGCGGCGCTGGTCGTTCGTTCGGTCGTTCTCCGTCTCGCTTACTCTCGTAGTTGAGATACACCGTCTCTCTTGCTCTTACACTGAGGGAACGACTGCCACGCCGCCAAGCGGCAGTTTGGGTCGCTGAAAATTTGTCTTCCGAGCGCCCATAGGAAATGCGCCTCTATGTAAATATCTGAGCTCTTTGACTATAATCAGCAAAAACGTCAAAGCAAATTTACTGTCAATTTGCTGGAATGCTCGCCAGAACGTTCGTAAGAATGCTCGCTAAAACAAACTCATTTGATTTTCTATTTTGACGACCGGTTGGCGCAGCGTGTAAGCGTCTGCTACGCCGAAGATTACGGGTTCAATTCCTGCTTAAGTAAAACATTTGTGTGCATAAACATGGATGTTTGTCTTGGTCTGGGTGTTTCTATGTATAATTTGTATGTATTTACAAAAAAAGTAAATATGTATGTTTATCCATTATCTAGTACCCATAGTACAAGCTCTGCTTAATTTGGGACTAGATGGTGATGTGTGTATCATTATTGTTATTCCCAAGAATGCTCATTACAGGTGAATGCTCAGCTGTAACAGAACCATTATATGCACACGAAATGCGATCACCAAATTAATTACAGCTGCTCTGATTAGTCTAACTAAGCAGCACACAATATCAGTCGGTATGGCGCAATTATAGTAATACTAAGATGCAACGTGTATTCATATTATATATCGGCTGTAAAGGCACACCTGTACCTAATAACTGGAGTGGGTATGCAGGCATACGATAATAATATATATTGGTACATGTTGATAAATGTTCTCGCAGTTGTAACTTTGACGTGTTAAGCAGAGTTAGTGTCAATATTGTCCTACTAAAGAGAGTCTAAAAGGGCTAGCAGACTATTCGTACTTATAAATTTCCAAATACTTCCGTGGTCCAGTGGATAGCCTATGCAACTGCTGATCGGACGTCCCGGGTTCGATTCCCGGGTCGGCCAAAAGTGTTACTGTTTTTTTCGAATTCTCAGTATCAGCACGGAGTCTGGAGATGTGTCCGGTAACGGCAATAGGCTCGCCCCTAGAGGGTGTAGTATTACACCTCTGCCTACCCCTTCGGAGATACAGGCGTAAGTCTATGAAAAAAAATCCAAATACATAAGAATTCTTTCAAATCTGTATACCTTAATTCTGCCGTTACTGACTCACTGACAAGTAACGCACAGCCAAAACTATTGGGCGCAGGAAGTTAAAATTACCTAGCCTATTATATAGCCTTCCTTAGCCAGCAGTTCCCGAGATTAGCACGTACCACAAACCAAACAAACGCCCTTTCAGCTTTATATTACTATCTAGATGAGTCCACAGTTACGCCCGCGTAATTTAGGGCTTCTGCTCGGCTCCGTGGCTCAAAACGTGAAATTATATAGCCATCCTCGATTAATGGGTTATCTAACACTGAAAGAATTTTTCAAATTGGACCAGTAGTTCCTGAGATTAGCCCGTTCAACCAACCTAACATACAAAATTTTTATTTCTATATATATTTAGCTTTTATTATTAACTAGAGGATGCCCGCGGTTACACCCGCGTTATTTAAGGCTACTGCTCCGCTCCCGTCGCTCATAGCCCGATGTTATAGCCTGGCCTGCCTCGATAAATGGGCTATCTAACACTGAACAAAATTTTCAAATCGGACCAGTAGTTCCCGAGATTAGCGCGTTCAACCAACCTAACATACACAATTTTTATTGCTATATATATTTAACTTTTTATTATTAATAAGTCTCTTCAGCTTTATTATATTAGTACAGATATAAAACACGATAATAAATCAATTTGCACTGTCTGATATTTTGTCAATGACCCAAGCAAGGTAAACAATAAGATTTTTCCTAAAAATAAAGTTATTCAATATTAAGCAAACTACATAAAACACGTATTATTTCAAGACAAGGCTTCGACATTTTGACATACTTTTGTCACATAAGCGGATTATACTATGTACATAATATACATACATATACAAATACAAATGTACGGCTACGATGACATCTAGAGAATGTACGAACTGTATTTAAGCAATAATTTAAGTAGAAATAATATTTGAATAAGTATTATGTAGAAATATAAGCCTTTAAATATAAATATTTGTTAATTTCTCTTATGAATATGTTTGAGTAATGTTTTATTACTTTATTAGTCAACTATTTCGTATTCTTAAAGCGGGTGGAGCCTCGGGCGAATGCTTGTTTGCAAAATAATATGTACAAAATGAAACATCACTTTATAAGTGATGTTTCATTTTGTACATATTATTTTGCCTTTTTACGATTTGGTGCGTCCAAGTGAAAAGCGCACCGCCGCCGCTTTAAAAAGCCTGTTGCAGCGGCTATTCTTAAAGTATGGAATGACGAGAAATACTTGTAAGCGAATTTGTCAATAAACTCCTTAATCAATGCATTTTTTTTCTTCAAAATATGGTGTCACTAATTGGGTATTTCTGGAAAAGAAAAACGTACGATATACCATTAAACTTGCTGAACTAGGTCATAGATTTGAAAAAGTTATTTTATGACGTAGGTTAGAAAAATATTTTTTTATACGCCAGCCCCAAGAGGTAAAAGGAAGGTTGCAAGGTTTTTATGAAAGATGAGCCCCCGGTTACACTCGCGTTATTTAAGGCTACTGCTCCGCTCTCGTGGCTCATAGCGTGATGTAATGAGCCTTCCACGATAAATGAGCTATATAAAACTGAAATAATTTTTCAAATCGGAGCAGTAGTTCCTGATAGCGCATTCGAGCATACAAACAACCAAACAAACTCTTAACTTTATAATATTAGTATAAATAAGTCTGTACTTTGCATCAGACATAGTACTACACTATTAGAATTCTCTGTCCAATGCCCTAAATCCCGAGGTCGGCAGCGCGTTCATTAATCATACTTATAGCATCGTCACAAGTTTGATTCTCATTTAGATAATAATATACACCTGTATTCTGTCAAAGGTATTATAAATCCCAGTTTAAGTTGGTCTCGAATTGAACGCCATTCATATGAAGGGATAGGTCAACTTGTTTTAGAATTGTAATTTGATGTTTTGTTGTTTAAAGGGTCATTCATACTAGCTTTCGCCTATTAGTCCAGTCAAAATTGACGAAAATAAATCACAACCTAGACATAATTCGCATAGAGCTGAAAATTGGCAGAGACGATAAATACATCATTATAAAATAAAATGTCAAAAATACCCATCGATCTTACTTCTGCATTTTTTATCCACGGTCAAACACCAAACATACAAAATTTAGGTATTTTAATTTTTCTTGAAAACGGCGAATTTTCTCGTGAAAATAGGTCAAACAATTTTGTACCAAAATGGTCTAGAAACTTTTCTCGTACGACTTACCATACGTAAGATATCGCGGTTTTAGCAATAGCAAAATTCTAATTTTACATAATATGCACACATTCGCGCTAATGATTGAAAGAATGGTAATATTGCTAATGATTAAAGTGGAATAGGTTACAGGCAGCGATAGCCTAGTGGGGATACCAACGGACTGCTGTGCAGAGTGTATCGGGTTCGAATCCACGGCGCGCACCACTAACATTTCGAAGTTGTGTGCGTATTAAATTGTTAATTATCGCTAGCGCATCTCATGCAAGAATGCTTACGTCGGGGAATACTGCCCAGGTGGAAATAAACTAGTATTATTCAATTTCTCACAAACTATTTATAAACAAACTGGGTTTCGCCTGCGTGACAGTTAGCTATCTCAGTAATAAGTAACTTTTCAGCCTCCTAAAAATGTCCACACATAAAAAGCATATCGTTGAGCTACTTGAAAGAAGGACAAACAAACAAATACACTTCGCAATGTTCGCATTTATAATATAGGATGCACGTTTAATAGAAATTTCCCGCCACACGCTTTTCTCTAGGAACAGGTTCTCAAATACCAATATGTTGCGATACAGCGCATACAGCGCATTTCTAACATTTATCACTTTCGTAATAGCTTACCTCTAGTTACGAGAAATGAACTAACTAGAACTAAATGGTTCCACTTAATGTTTGTTGAAGTCTCTAACGAAAATTAATATATTTTACAACGACTCTATTTCAAATTGCTGCCAAATAAAATTGAAAGTTATTAAAAACTGAATATGTAAATGGGTTTATTGTTCAATTTTTTTTTAGACTCATGCCTTCTTCCCCTAAGGGGTAGGCAGAGGTGTAATATTTCACCCACATTTCGCCATAAATTTTTAGGTCCCACGTAATAGGGGGCGAGCTATTATTTTGTTTTAGTTCTTTTTTTTTGGATTTGACCTTGATCTTAATAAGATCTTTATTAATTAAAGAGGGTATATGTAGTAGGTACCTTACATTTTTGTATTAAGTCAATAATTTATGTAGTATGCCACTTTTAATTTCCAATAATGGCGCGATATAGATCCGTTGCATAAATATTAATGAGTATAATAATATGTACCACACGCGTAAGTTTAAAAGAAAAAGAAAATTGTTTTCAAAGTTCACAGCGCGATAATTAAGAAAAGTGACTTATATCAGCCATATAAAATCACGAAAGTAAGCCAACGAAAAAAGCATGTGAATAAAAATAAAGTAGGTTCGCATCAAAATATTAATAATCCCAAAAGGTGTGCTGACCCCTTAATTATACGATAGCGTCATGTTATGTATAAACAACTAAGAAAGTGTAGTACACAATCGTGAGTAATGAACGGATATACACATAAGTGCATCGCAATTAAGGATATTGCAAGTAAATAGTGCACGCGTACTGTTCACATCCTTTCGTGTTTACAATATTAACGTATATTTCTTTGAAATGAGCATTATACTTTGTGTTATGATAATCACCACCATCATTATAAGCAAACGAATAAATGATTTTGATTTTGATTATCCTAGCGTATCGTTATCCTGATCGCATCCCGGACTTTGGATCTAGAAGGCCGGGGTCCGCTTTCTAGTCTAACCAGATGTGACAGAATATTAACTATGCCACAGAACGATTGCCACCTGACCTTCGCGATAAGGGATAACCACATTCTATGACTTAGACGAGTTTCAGTATAATCAAGTGTAACCGACACCTCATAACCACTGTTTAAGATCTTCATGATAGCCGGGATCGACGGTATAGCGTGCTTTCCTGGGCACGGGCAAGCCGCAATAAACAATCCAATGCGCACATAACTTCTAAAGCACACCCTCTGCATGGCAGTCTGTTGATATCTCTACTAGGGTATTGCTGTCTGATACGTACTAACTACAATGATATGATTCAGATTTTTGTAGTTTGTCGACCAATTCGTAATAAAACTATTCGCATTTTCCACGGCTTCACTTGTGTGGGCGTTGGTAATTGCGATAACCCGTGTAGCCTATGAACTATTCGCTTCTGCTTCTTTAAGTATTTTTATTTATTCACTTTTACGTCTATAATCACCACCTGCCAACGCGGAATAGAACGAAGTATGCTCAACATAAAAAAGATGCACAAAATTCCTCACACAACAATTAGAAAAACAACCAAAGCGACGGATGCTCTAACCTACGCTAAGAAACTAAAATGGAAGTGGGCTGGGCACGTAGCGAGGCTAAAGGACGAAAGATGGACCAGCAGGGTTACAACGTGGAAAGGTCCAAACGGCAAACGTCTTAAAGGCAGATCCTACACGAGATGGGCAGACGAGTTGACAAAAGTGGCTGGTACCTGCTGGCCGCAAATAGCTCAGGATAGAGACATATGGCATTCTTTAGAGGAGGCCTTCACCTTCACTTGAGGAGGGGTTCATGCAAACAAAAACTTTATATAGGTAATTATATTAAACACTTTCAAAAAGAAGTGAAATTAGTGTAACTAAAGTTAATATTATTCTTGTCTTTAAACTTTGTATGAATATTTTTTATTTTTTTTGTGTTTTGTAACTTTTGCATGAAATAAAAGGTTTTTTATTTATTTATTATTTATACGTCTATAAAGTACTAGGATTTCCTTCGAGAAACATCCATGTATCTATCTTCATTCACTTTTGCGTTTATAATAGTAGTAGGATTTGACTCCTACTCATGGGCCCTGACTACTGCGCCAAAGGCTGCGGGTTCGTTTTTCACTCAAGACAAAGCTTTGTGTTAAGAGCACGATTATTTGTTCAGTGTCTGGGTGTGATCTATGTATAACTTGTTTGTTTATACATAATTATGAAAGTTTTTTAGCTGTCTGATTGTCATTGGACCTACTTAGTCTTTGCCTATTTTTAGATCAGTTGACTGTGGGTAAGTTGTCCCAATGTGTATTATATTTACAATGATGTCAACATCATATACTTGCTTGTAAAATGGCGACCGAGGTAAAGCGGGTTTGTCACTGTCTGGTTTGTAGATGGGTAATCGGAGTAGTCGATCATAATAAGCATTTACTTGTATAAATGTTTATCTAAATATATCAGTTCAAAACATCTGTTTTCTTTGAAGCTGTACCCCTAAGATCCTAGCGCAATCCATATTCGTATCTTTAACCAATAAATAATCGTTTGAAGTTTAATTTCAGCCTTTGAAGTACTGCGTCAGATGTTTATTCAATATTTTGAAAAGAAAATATGTTTATCAACATTGGTAAATATGTTTATTTCTGAGTAACGTACAACGGTATATCGTGTTTATTAGAGTGGTTTTTAAGTTGTAAGCTAGCTCAGGCTAGCTAATATTCTATCAAAGCTGTTGAGACTAAAAAAACAGACCCCAGGCTGCAAGGCAGAGTGGAAGGCAAATTGGATGCAATCGGGACAACGCTGGGATATTGATGATGATAAATCTAATTCCTTCAAGCGGGTTGTAAGCTGCGAGATCAGAGTCAGCCACACACTTACACGAAAAAGAAAGATGGCCATCTCTAGCTGTTTCCAATTTAATATGTAGAATAATTACCTGAGGGTCTAGTACGAGTTTGCACTCGATCGTCACGGTGGACGATAGCCTAGTCGACGGGAACAATTTCCATACATTTTCTAATAGCGCCCCTAACGGACAGTAGCGATGGATAGAGTCCGCTCCCACAACATGACTTCATAACATAACTTCACGCCTTTTATTCCCGAAGGGGTAGGCAGAGGTGTATTACACACCCACATTTAGCCAGTTATGTTTAGGCCCCAATCTTATATGGGGCAAGCCTATTGCCATCTACCGGGCACATTATTAAGCGAGCGATTATTAACATTTTTTAAACTGTCTCACTAGAGAAAAATACACGAAGTAAGTCGTATCTTTACGAAGAGACGGAACCCTCGTCATCCAACTCGAAAGCGACCCTGGTCAGCGTAGAATAGTAGGCCAAAATCCTCGTATTGACTCACAACCTTATTGAGATGCAGACGCCAAGTAGGTTAGGCCTTTATGAGTAGTAAATCCCAAAAAAATGCCCAATTTAATTCACTTTTCTCTTTCTAACCTAATCACTTGTCCTAATATATTATTGCAGAGCCTAAACTACTATATAAATAGAACTAAAGAAAGAAAGAAACAACTAAAAAAGGATTTTTAATATTCAACCTCTATTAGTGTAAAATATGCGATGTCAGTGTACGAGTATAATAAACGGTTTTAACGGTGGAAATAAGGCAACAATTATTTCAACGTTTTCGAATTTCAGTGAAAAGAGGAAAATAGGAGATGAAAATTTGTGTCACTAAAATAAAGTTCTATAAAATTTGTTATACCGGATTTACTGTTTCGTATTGTTATATGCAACGAGATGCAGCACGATAAGACGTCTGCGGTTAATTGAAAGGATAAAAGTTCTATTCCTGCGTCGAGTGCCTTAACTGAGCGTTAATTAACTGCCTAATTATTTGTAATTACCCAAATATTTAATTTAATATAATTATACTGATTTAATCCTCGTACAAAGCCCAGGAAAGAGATGCCGGATAAACATTTACCCGGATTTTTTTATCTCTAAAAACGATATGGAAAACTGCAGTTAAAATACGATTTTTTTCTATAGTTTTTTTTTCATATTTATAAATACAGGTAATATATCCACCTACCTGTATTATTTTGTCCTAGCACAGACACAAAGCCACAGACACAAAACACAATAAAGAACCACGACATGGTCAGTTGTGCGCGCGACTGCATTCACTCCGAGGACCGAGGGCTGCGTCTGAGCGATCACGCAATCATTTGGAGGGAGACGCATTGTAAATATTGATAGTGAGGTGGATTAACACAGCCTTTCAAAGTCCACTGCAGGACGTAGGCGTCTACTAATTTAAATAAAATAGTTAACGATAGATGTAGCCTACAACAGCGATAGCCTAGTGGAGATACCCACAGACTGCCCTGCCGAGGGTATCGGGTTCGAATCCACGGCGCGCACCAATGACTTTTCGGAGTTATGTGCGTATCGAATTGTTAATTATCGCTTGTCCCGTGCCTCGGAGAGCACGTTAAGCCGTCGGTCCCGGTTGTCATGAAGATCTTTGATAGTCGTTACAGGGCGTCAGTACCTTCTAAATAAACTGACACTAGTCTAAACCATTCAATATCGCTATCCCTTCGGGTTGCAGAGGTCAGACAGGCAGTCGCTCTGTGGAAAAGCTAAAATATTCAGCCAAATCCGGTTAGACTAGTAAGCGGACTCCAGATTGAAACTGGGATAACGCTAAGAGGATGATGATGAATAGAATTTAGCCTACTAAATACCACGCTAGCCAGACGATGTCGATTTGACGATGAGTTTTCCATCTCTTTGCCCTTGGAGAGAGATGAAAAACTCATCGTCAGAATTACAAGAAACAAAATTAAATTATGATAACTTTTTTTTTGTTTTTTCTCTCACTGTTTATATGATGTCCCTCGTCTGATATAAAAATAAATGTTTTTCATTTCATTCATTCATTCATTTCATTCATTCATTTCATTTCATTTCATTCATTCATTTCATTTCATAACTTTCTACTTTTTAATTTTGTTTCGTGTAATTTTGGTAAATGGTTTGATGGCGAGATTTTCATCTTTTCCAGAATATAGTATTTGCTTCGTTTATTTTTCTTGCCTGCCTCCGTGGTCCAGTGGATAGCGTATGCGACTGCTGGTCCCGGGTCGGGCAAAAGTTACTGGGTTTTCCGAATTCTCAGTAGTAGCACGGAGTCTGGTGATGTGCCCAGTAACGGCAATAGGCTCGCCCTCTATTAAGTAAATCGGTCAGTCGTCCTGGTAATTACCGTCGCCCATGAACACAAGCAACACCAGAGGAGTCACAAGTGCGTTGCCGCCCTTTGGGTGAAGAAAAGGGATGGGGGAGGAATGGGATGAGGGAGAAAGAATAGGGGATGCCTCCGGCACTCTCACTCACCGAACGAAACGCAACAATATAGGAACTGTTACTTTACGTCGATTTTTAAAAAGCAATGAAATGTTATAAAACATGACAATATCCTTCACTAGTGTTCCAATAATAAAAGTTTACAAGATTGTCATGCAAAATTGCGTGTTTTAGTACTTAACCTTAATATCACGTCATAATAGAGATATTTAACATAAGCTGTTGCAATCAAAATCTTCGATCAATATAATATGAATCGTCAGTAATTATATCCTTCATTATTATGTGTATGTAAAAACGTAGATTTTCCTTAACCCATTCTTTGCCGCCGTAAGAGAGTAGGTACATTCTACTTTGATTTTCTCAATACATTTTCTGAAGTAGGAGTGGATATAGTTGGATTGCTGGGTAACTGTTTTGACATAAGGTGAATCATGGATGGATGAGACACGTCATCCAAGGCCATTTCAATGATTTATAATTTTTTTAAATTTTATTTTAGTTACCTAAGCCTAGCCTTAGCCTTGCTAATTTCAATACGAAAGGTCTAGTCTGCTAGTTTGCCCCCTGTTGCATATTAAGACGAATACTAACGCTATAAAACGACATTTTTTTATAGACTCACGCCCGTATCCCCGAAGGGGTAGGTAGCGGTGTAATATTATACCCATACTTCGCCATTAATTTTTAGGTCCCACGTAATTGGGGGCGAGCCTATTGGGGGGCGAGCTGCTAATGTGAATTCGGAAAAGCCCAGTAAAACGACAATTACCATGAATATAATTTATGAAATGTTAAAAATGAATCTCAATCGATTATTTGAAAATATCTGTGACTTCATTTGCCCCGACGTTTCGACGTAGGTTACATCATCCGCGGTCAGACTCTTTTCATACATGCTCGCCGGATACACGTAATAGTATTATACATACAAATACGCAGACTAAGAATGACATGGATGTTCCATGTCATACAATTCATACAAATATTTGAATTGACCGGGAATCGAACCGGCGACCTTCAGCGTGGCAATCAGTTACACTACACGCCACCGGGCCTTCATGAATTAGTTCATCATCAGCCTTTAACAGTCCACTGCTGGACTAGGCCTCTCCTTTGAAAGGAGGAATTGGACTACTTACCACGCTGGCCAGACGGGTTGTTATACGGTTTGAATCAAGTTTTCTTTCTCTTACAGTGCTGTTCTCTGCATAATATGCTCCCTCTGTCGTCTCTTACGACACCCATGGGATGATAGGGGTGGTAGGGGTGGTAACATTCCGTATTCTTAATCCGTCACCACACGGACTGACGAAACGACGACACGAACGGACGGATGAAATAGTATTGTGATGAAAATAGGAGTGGCCTATATAACGCAATGCACTGTGAAAGACTGTATATAATACTTATGCTATGAAAACTACAAAGTATTTCAGTGTGTAACTAACATTTAATCATACTAAGTATGTCGAAATAATATCCTTATGTGCAATGCTTGTCCAAGCGTAGAGCCCATGTGCCAATGCTGTTTCATTAAACCACTGAATGTCAGTGACCTTGAACATTGCTCTCTATCAGTTAATATAGGTGTGAAAGAGAAGCAGCTCAAGCAGCATGTCATTGGTTTCATCATGAGCCCTGTAGGGAATGCTGGGAATGGGTTTCTTCTTCCTTTGAGGTTCACCACGCTCGCCAAATGCGGGTTGGCAGACTTTCATAATAATAATAATAATAATAAATTACACTTTATTGCACACCAAAATAAAGTTTTACAGTACAAGTGGCTTAAAACTACAAGTAATGTACAATGGGCGGCCTTATCGCTTAGTGCGATCTCTTACAGGCAACCTTAGGATGGACAGGAATGATGTTAAGCAGTTATACATGCTGGCGATGGTGTAGTTAAATACTATGAATCAGTATTGAAGATTTAAATGAAATACATACATACTTACAATTACATATTCCATAAAAATACTTAAACATACATATATTAAATATATACCTACATACATTCGTACAATATACATATATACATAATAATATAATAATATGACAGACATTGTAGATACATTGAAATACAACCCGCATACAAGCAATTAAAATGCGTTAAGTATTCAGATAGTGTTTTTTTAACGAATTTTTAAAGATGTTTAGTGATGGTGCTCTTCGAATTTGTAATGGCAAAGCATTCCACAGGCGCACTGCCTGAACGGTAAAGGATTTTCCAAAATAATTTGTGGAATGCCTTGGCATCTCCAACGTCAGATCTTCAGACGACCTCAAGGACCTTATATGTGTGTCATGAAGGAACTTGAAACGTTCTTTGAGATAGGAGGGCGTACTAGGATTAAATAGAACATTATACAGTAATGTAAGAATGTGAGTATTCCTGCGAAGACGAATTGGGAGCCACTTGAGTTTGTTACGAAAATCTGAGACGTGATCATATTTGCGCAGTCCAAATATAAATCTAATGCAAAAATTTTGGAGACGCTCAAGTTTATCTAGCTGCTCCTCTGTGGGGTCAAGATAGCTGACGTCAGCATAGTCAATTATGGGAAGAAGCAAGGATTGAGCGAGCGCGATTTTAGTGGCAGTTGGAAGGAAGTTGCGTAACCTACGCAACGAACCTGCGGATGCAAAAAGCTTGCGACTCGTTTCTTGCATTTGAGATTTCCAGGACATACTTTCGTCTAAGGAGATCCCCAAATTTTTCACAGTTTTACTAAAAACGAGATTTTTGCCATCGAAACTAATTTGTGGCAGATCGGACCAACTGATTTTTGAGACTAATTTGGGGCTGCCTATAATAATTAACTGGGTTTTGTCAGCATTTATGATGAGTCCGTATTTCTTAGTCCAGTCGCAGATTCTGGCCAGGTCCGCCTTAATAATAGTACAAGCTTCTGCCAGCTTATTTAAATACCTTTCGAAAATATTATGGAGCACAGTCAGATATATAGTTTTTCTCGTGACGTTTTTCTTTATCTTTTAACAATAATTAACAGACTGCCTCTGTGGTCCAGTGGATAGCGTATGCCACTGCTGATCGGAGGTCCCGGGTTCGATTTCCGGGTCGGGCAAAAGTGTTACTGGGTTTTTCCGAATACTCAGTAGCAGCCCGGACTCTGGTAATGTGCCCGGTAACGGCAATAGGCTCGCCCCCAATTACGTGGGACCTAAAAATTCATGGTGCAATGTGGGTGTTATATTTACACTTCTGCCTACCCTTTCGGGGATACAGGCGTGAGACCATAAATAAAAAAAAATAACAGTTACGCATATTACTTTGAAAGGTCAGTGGTTGACACCGTGGGATCGAATCCGAAACACTACGCACAAGGTGACTATTGGTCTCCCACTAGGTTATCACTGCACATTGGTATTTTTTTGTAAAATTTAAGTCGGTGTAGTGCCTTTGTATCTTAATAAAAATGACTTGTTATCTATAAAATTTGTTTTATTTTCTTTTGAAAAAGACAATTCCGGTAATAGCAAAAAATCCTTACTCCCGGGGGACTTTACAAACATACAATAAACGGACACAATGAGCATCCAAACTCATAACAACAATTTATGGATCACTCAAAGTGCTGTCTCATTTGGGAATCGAACCGCGAACACTCTGTGCAGTGTTAGGCAACGAGATGGCCGTTTAAACCACTACATCACATTTGAGTGAGCATAAGCGCCCCTCCATGCAATGAAAGATAGATATATATATATATATATATATATATATATATATATATATATATATTCTTTTAAAAAGACAACCCCCGCACTAGGAATTAATCCTGTGTTGCGAGGGACTTACAAACATACAATCAACGGACACAATGAACACCTAGCGAAACAACAATTTATGGATCACACAACGTGTTGTCTCGTGTAGGAATCGAACCCACAACACTCGGCGCAGTGTAAAGCGGCGAAGCGGCC
Organism: Euclidia mi; assembly: GCA_944739405.2. Taxonomy (NCBI): domain Eukaryota; kingdom Metazoa; phylum Arthropoda; class Insecta; order Lepidoptera; family Erebidae; genus Euclidia; species Euclidia mi. Next base: position 63,917,856 of record OX123192.2, read on the forward strand.
GCTTAAACCACTACGCCAACCGTGCAGTCATATGAGAGACCTAGGTAATGTGTATGTATTAACTATCTATCTATCTTTATCGTCACGTCTGTCTCCCATTGGGGTAGACAGAGACTATGGAATGCCACATGTTTCGGGTCAAACATACCTCTTCGCTTCCTCGACATTCATTAACCTCAACATGCATGCGCATTAACACATGAAAATAACATGAAGGCTACTCTTTGTCGATATAGTAGATCATTTTCTTTCTACATTTAGTAACTGCGTATACATAGTTACTTGTTAGTCTATAAATAGAGCTAAATCAGGTTTCAACGACCTGTAGGATTGCTAACACCGATTGCTTAAGCCGTCTCGCAAGTGGCAGCGTTCCGCCAATTAGTTTACCTGTTTAAGTATTATTATATATACTTATATTTATAAAAAAGGTACTGTGGCAAGGATGGTGCAAAGGTTTTATAGGTCATGCTACTACAGCAGTAATAATAATAATATTCTACCACATATACGCATCACCAACTAGTCCCAAACTTAGAAGACTTGTATTTTTTATGTCAACTTTTTGCACAACTAAGAAAATGTGGTGCCAAATTTTTACTCCAGCGGGAATTTAACCCGCGAACTTCGGTGAGGCAGTCGGTTACACTCCCGCTACGCCCACGGGTCTTCAAGGTAGGTCAGATCATCATCAACACGAAAGCTATTGGATAATATATAAATATAAAATAATTTATCGATACATACATATGTATTTTTATGCAATCCTTATATCCTTATTATTTTTAGATAACTCCCTTATTCGGCATAATTCTATGTCGCGGGAGACTTTGCAAAAATGCAACCAATACACAAATGAACACCAAGGCACGAAACAATTTTTTGGATTACACAGTGTTGTCTCGTGTGGGAATCGAACCCACAAGACTCGACGCAGTGGTAAGCGGCGAGGCGACCGCTTATACCACTACGCCAATGGTGCAGAGCAACTTAAACGCGATATCTCTTGTTGTTAATCAATCGGTATATTGATTTATGAACTGGATAGAAAATTTCCTTATCAAGGCCAAAGTCATCATCTTAGCTTTATCCCCATTGCATTCAAGTCTTTCTCTTTGGAGCCCTGGGTCGGCTATCTAGTCTGACCAAAGATATTATATTACATTTTTAGGGTTCCGTAATAAGCTAAGTACATATATACATTCATAGAGTCACGCCTGTTTCCCGGAGGGGTAAGCAGAGACTACGGAAAGCCATTTGCGATCCTGACATATCTCTCTTGCTCATTCATTCGTATCAAATGTCTCATGCATGCTCTTCGATTAAGGATACTTCTAACCTGTCCCTTTTTTAGAATGTCTCTAGTCTGGTCAGATAACGTCCGTCTAGGTCTTCCCCTTCTTCCTGTCCCATTCACACTTGACATATATAACTTCTGGTCAGTCTTTCGTCGTCGATCCTCTCCATGTGTCCAAACCATCTTAGCATACCTTTCTCAATGGTTGTCACTACATCATCTTTTATCTCACAACACTCTCTTATCACACAATTCTTTACTCTGTCGTTCAAAGACACTCCGCACATACTTCTCAATGCTCTCTTTTCTATAGCATTGGTTCTACTTTCATGTCTATTCTGCCATACCCAACTTTCACTACCATACATAAGTGTACTAACACATAAGCTAAGTAAGGAACTTTTATTATAGTTTTGCCAAGACCGTCCGTCCGTCAGTCTGCTGGTATCTCTACTAGTTTCTCACTGCTTTGCCTAAGAGTAATTGAGGCTTTAATTATATTACTACACATTTTTACCAAAATCCTAACATTACTTTTTAAATCTTCCTCTAAACTCAGTCTGAATTTTACACATAATGCATGAAATTATTGAGTTCGTGAGTTCGCAACCAGTTCTCGATGTTATAGTTCCACGCTGATCGATAATAGTCAGTCAAGTTGGACTGAAATATCCTCCTCTCTAAGTTCATTGGCCGACGAAGATCATACGTGCCTTCGCATTGAAATACTCCAATCTACAAGTCAAAATAAGCGGTCACCCTTCAAACGGATATCCTCTGCGTAAGTTGCTTAACTTTTCCCATCTAATACGAATGGTAAGCCAATTTACACTATGCACTCAAGGCCCTTCTTTAATTAACCTCTAGATCGTCATCTTGAGGTTACACTTCACTATCTTAAATTACGCGTCAGAAATTTACAAAAGCAGCCCTAAAGCTAGCCCTAGCCCTAGTGGTGTACGTAACGGACTGACGGGACGATGGTCTCGCATTCGATTCCCCGGGCACACATCTACGAGTTTTCGAAGTTATGAGTGTATTAAAAATAGGTTAATTATCGCTCGCTTAATAATTAGCCCGGTAGATGGCAATGTAATGAATGGGTGTGTAAAACACCTCTGCTTACCCCATCTGGGATAAAAAGCGTGAAGTTATCTTCTGCCTAGGTACCCCTTCGGGGACAAAATGCGTGAAGTCATGTTAGTTTACAAAATTTTATCAATACCGATATTAATAATAATATAATATAATATTCTACCACATTCACACAACACCATCTAGTCCCAAACTAAGCAGAAGCTTGTACTATGGGTACTAGATAATGGATAAACATACATATATACTTTTTTTTTGTAAATACATACATATTATACGTATCAACACCCAGACCAAGACAAACATCCATGTTCATGCACACAAATGTTTGACTTGAGCGGGAATCGAACCCGCGACCTTCGGCGTAGCAGTCGCTTACACTCCTGCGGCGCCAACCGGTCGTTTTATTAAGGTGCTGATAGACTTGAGCATTCACTTGTAACAGAACATCGAGCATTCAACTTTTTTGATTTTTTCACGGAACAACGGACAAAGCACATAGCCAAACATGGCTCCGAACATTTTCATGACCTTTCTAACGAATGCTCTAGTCGGCAAACAGTTCGAAGCTGTTTCACTAGAATGCTCGTCATAACGATGGATAGAATGCTCTCGTTTAATTTCCTGTTTGACGACCCGGTGGTGTAGAGTGATTGTAATTGATTGCCACGCTGAAGATCGCAGGTTCGATTCCCGCTCAAGTCAAACATTCGTGTGCATGAACATAGATATTTGTCTTGATCTCTGTTTCTATGTATAGTATGAAAGAAAGAAGAAGAGGCAGAAAGAAAAGCTATTTATTTGTAACAGACACAGAGCAAGTTTAGTATAACATAAAAAAATGTATGGGTTTACAAAAAAGAAGTATACGTGTAAGTTTATCCATTTTCACAATATAAGAAGCACCAAGGCAGCGATAGCCTAGTGGAGATACCAACGAACTGCCATGCAGAGGGTATCGGGTTCGAATCTACGGCACGCACCACTGACTTTTCGGAATTATGTGCGTATTGAATTGTTAATTATCGCTTGTCTCGTGCCTCGGAGAGCACGTTAAGCCGTCGGTCCCTGCTGTCATGAAGATCTTTGACAGTCGTTATAGGGCGTCAGTACCTCTAAAATAAACTGACACTAGTCTAAACCATGGAATATCGCTATACCTTCGGGTTGCGGAGGTCAGACAGGCAGTCGCTCCGTGGAAAAGCTAATATTCCGCCAAATCCGGTTAGACTAGAAAGCGGACCCCAGGCTTAAGACTGGGATAACGCTAGGAGGATGACAATATAACAAGCACCCATAGAGCAAGCTGTGCATAGTTTGGGACTAGATGTTGATGTGTGTACATATGTGTTAGAATGTATATGCGTAAGGATACTCATAAACAGTGAATGCTCTAATTAATCTGCACCTCCTCTAAATTAGATTCGCAATCAAGATGTTTGTAATTACCATTAATAACATAATGTTTTTCATTAAAATCAAATTATTGTGTTTGTAAGTGCAATTAATCACAACCATAATGTTTTTCATTACCAAGTGATTTTGTAACGTTCTGCTGAGTAGTTTCATGGGTACCTTCTTGCAGCAACACTTGTTCATTTTACGCAAGTATTAGATAAAAATCAAATAAAACAACATCACGGTTTTGTTGGATTATTTTTTAGCTCCGGTGACGGTTTTTCAAGTTCATTGACGGACAAAAAGTCCTTTCAATATTCTTATTTACTTTATCCTTTCATTGTTGTGAAAGCAGTTGCTTGGGCAGGCAAGTTTTTTTTATACAGTAATAGGTGGCAAACGAGCAGTCGGATCGCCTCATGGGAAGCAATTACCACCGCCCATGGACACAAGCAACATCACAGGAGTCACAAGTGCGTTGCCGCCGTTCGGATTAGGAAAAGGGATAGGAGGAGGAGTGGGATGAGGGAGAAGTAATAGGGGAGGGGGCCGCCGGCACTCTCACTCACCGAACGAAACGCAACAGTTAGGGCCGGAACATATCTGACGGAAGATCCGTCGCGTTTTATCGGTCGCGTAACGCCAATACTTACAAATGTATAGAAAAACGTTCAACCATTCACACCTGACCGATAATCCGTTAGTACGTCGAGTGTACTAACGGATTATCCGTCGACGTCGCGCGCACCACGCACCACGTGAATTTTGACCTTTGAGTAAGGAATATAAATGGAGAGGGCAAATAGTAGGTACATATAGAAAAATTACATTATTCACATAATATATTATTATATTTTATATTTGTATAGACTCACGGCTGTATCCCCGGAGGGGTAGGCAGAGGTGTAATATTACACCCACATTTCGCCATGATGTTTTTATACACATATATACGAAACCGACATAAAGCCACCAAACATAGTGTTGTTTCGTTTTGTCTTAGGGATATCTCTGTCAAAAAAAGAGATAGCCATAGTTTACTGAATAAATTGATCATGACGATATTTTATTAGAAATGTCATTCATGCCACTATCGCTATATTTTTCGCCAAGGTTTGTGGTACATCTGCTGTGAAATTGTTGTCTATCGAACACAATAATTTTGTTTTTGTGCATAAATATGTCTAAAAATCCGATATTGGCTCTCAGAGAATATTTTGTTACATGTTTCATACAAGGGTCGTCTTTCGCCTTGCCATGTTCGCCCACATTTGCATTATGGAATAAACTAATCTGGCAAAAGATTTAAACTAACAAAGGTAACTCACTACAAAAATGTATTATTCTCCTCTAACCGGCTCCATATTGATATCGATTACATTCTGGAGAACAACCCAAATGCAAAGCCATTTTATTTGCCCAACGTTTCGTAGGTGTGCACGCTAATTTCGTAGGTGTGCACGCTAAATTCGTAGGTATTGGACATACCATATCCATGTCATTCCCAGATCTGTGATTTTAAGATCGTAAGATTCCAGGGCCGCCAGACCTTACTTATTTTTTTCAGAAACGAAATGTGTAGAATAATGTAGTGTTAGTACTATGTGCTATGAGTGTACGCATATTTGCTAGCTTGGATCGAGGGCCAATTTTTGGGTATGAGGTGCTTAAGGTCCACGGGAACAATTTCCATACATACCTATAGAGAAAACATTTTGTGTCTTGCTCTGCAACTGTAGTCTGTAACCCCTTCTATATCATTTGTATAAGTTTTGTGAAAAACCGTAACCAAATCATATTATCGTCTTTTATTTTTGAACCTCCATACCTAAATAGGATATATATTCGAATAACGCTTGTTGGCTACTATAAAAAATCTTCGAAGTCCGACATATTTTTAATAGTCAAACGCGAATTGCAATAAAAATAACTACAGAACTTCAGTGACTACATAACATCAGGGAACACGAAAAATGATTAGGTAAAAGAATATGACAGTAAAATATTGAGCTGCCTTGAGTACGGCCCTGCACGAACAAACTTATATGTGTGCATAATAGCCACGCTGTCAGCGAATGTGTGCAGATACGCTCGACGCATTTTCCGTCAGATGTGTACCGATTCATTTGACGGAATAGACGCGACCGAAGATACGTTCGACGCATCTTCGGTCAGGTATGTTCCGCCCCTTAAGGTACTGTTACTTTACCTCAATTTTCAATGAGAGGGTAGTACTTCCCCGGTCGGGTCGGCCCATTCGCGCAGATTCCATTCAGCAAGGCTCGCCTACTTGTGAAATGAAATGTGAAAGAAATAATAATAATAATAGTGGTAAGAGTTAGTAGTTAGTAAAAATTTTCTCCTTAGGGCAGGGTCAAGACTAAGTGCGCTAACCTAGGATGCTTGGTTAGGTACAAAGCATCCTAGGTTAGCGCACTTACACTTACCTTCGTTTATATTATTTCCTTCGTTTGATAGAAGATTATGCCATGACGTCTTCAAGGCCGTATATCAGGTTACATAACATACCTAACTTTACGCCTTTATCCTCGAGGGGTAGGCAAAGGTGTATTCTCCCTTATCCCACTCCTCCTATCTCTTTTCCCAACCCCAAGGGGCGGTATTTCGCCAGTTATATTTCGGTCCCAAAGTAACAAGGGGCGTGGGTTTCAGTTTCTACAAAAAGAATGCCTTTGGAGAGTATCACTGTATGACATTAGAGCATTTTCTGTTCTCCCTCGCTCATAGTCCGAAAGGATAGCTTATACTACACGAAATAAGAATAGTTGGATGCAAGCTTGACTATTATTATGTACAGTAAATATATACAAGTGATATAGAAGGTGTAACAGTTGCAGCACATTACAAAATATAAATTATGTGTATTATGCAAAACCTGGGGATGAAAAAGAGTGACCGTGAGTTTTGTTGCCCGTTCTTTCACATGGTTCTACGCCCTTGCTTTGCGAACGTGGCAGTAAATGTAAATGTAGAGTCTTTAAGTAATTATTTTATGAATTTATAATTTTGACGTTCATAAGCGTCACATTGTGACCTAAATGAATAAAGGATTTTGACTTGACTTGACAAGACCAACGGCTTAATATGCTTATTATTGTTTTTAACACCTTCCTGGAACAATCTGTTGGGTATTTCTTAAGTGAAAATTCCAATTTCACTTTTAGTTAAGTATTCTGAGAACCAAACCCAAACTTCATGACCCAAATTCGTTTACAATGTCGTGGCACACAGAGGCAGTGAACAAGAATAAATACAGATTTAATAACCTAAAAAGTTTCTAAAGCGTCCTTTCACATTTTTATTTGAATAATCAAAGAAATATAGCTATTACAGCCGGTAACAATGGATCGTGAAAATATAATGCCTGTCTACTTTTTAAGTCAGTAAACGGAAACCAAATATTTTTTTAATTATACTTGTATTTAGATACCACATCATTCATCATCATCATCGTCCTAGGGTTATCCTGGTTGCATCCAAGACTTACACGCCTTGGAGCCCGAGGTCCGCTTACTGGTCTAACCATATATGACAGAATATAAACTTTTGCACAGAGCGACTGCCATCTATTCTGACCTCCGCAACCCAAAGGGATAGCGCCATTCTGTGGCTTAGATCAGTATCAGTTTATTTGAGGGTACTAACTGACTCTCCGTCACGACTAGCAAAGATCTTCATGACAGTCACGACCGACGGTTTAACGTGCTGAGGCACGGGGCAAGGGATAATTAACAATTTGTTAGTATTTTTTGTTTGTGTGTACTACGTCCTAGCGTTAAAACGAGTGAGAGAGATCTTCATGACAGCTAGGCACAAGGTTATACCAAAGAGCTCAAATATTTACATTTCCTATGAGCGCTCTGAAGACAAACTTTCTGTGACCCAAATTGCCGCTTGGCGGCGTGGCAGTCACGCTGTGACAGCTGTCTCTACGAGAGCAAGAGAGACGAAGGTTCCTGGAGTGTATCTTAACTGCGAGAACAAGAGAGACGGAGAACGACGCCAGCGCCGCCAACGGCGCCAACTACGAACTAAACTGGAGACAGTCCCCAAAACCTTAAGAACTGCGCTTCTATGTAAATCTGTATTCATTGGTAATACCTGCACTGTTCAAAAAAGTACTAATAGACTCAGGCTTGTTTCCCGAAGAGGTAGGCAGAGACAACGGACCGCCTCGATCAGTTTACGGTACTGCTGACCTGACCTTTTTTAAAATATCTTCAATCTGCTCAGAAAGTCTTATTCACATTTGCCTTATAATCTTCTTGCTCAGCAAAAAATGTCTAACAATTTAAGTTGTAATGATTGCTTAAATATGAAAAATTGCCCAAGCCTAGCTTCTTCTCTTTATACCGTAGTGTATACCAAAGTTCCTGTAAAAGATTCTCCTGCTTTCCTTTAATAGACACTCAATAATTGCCATCACATCGACACTTTCATATCAAATGAAACCAATATCCCTTTGCATTTGAATTACTTCATTGGTTCTCGTAATCAGCGTTCCAATTCCATATATGTAATATTATACAAGTATTCGTACGGTACTTTCAACAAGAATTTCTAGAACCGTTGAATACTGTCGTTTTGATGCCGTGGTATGTAGCGATAATGTTTTGTATGATAGTAGGGTTCAAATCCTACGTCGAGAAAACGGTAACGTTTTCTTGCTATGAAATTTTTGTACCTAATGTAATTAGGTGTTGCTGCCTATGAAAAATATTTCAATTGAGCATTTGTTGAAAGACCAAATAATAAAGATAAAAGAAGATGCATAAATTAGCGTTGATAGATATTATGACATCAAATCCTATACGATTGCCTCGTTGGTCTCGCGGCATAAATGTGCGCGTGGGATCGGGAGGTCCCGGGTTCGATTCCTGGGCCGGGCAGTGTTATTGGGTTTTTCTGTCACGAAATTCTCAGTAGCAGCAAGGAGTCTGGAAATGTGCCCGGTACGGCAATAGGCTCGCCCCTTATTACGTGGGACTAAAGTATATCTGGCGAAAAGTGGGTGTAGAAATACACCTCTGCCTACCCCTTAGGGGATAAAAGGCGTGACGATATGTATGTATGTATGTATGTATGTATATTATGTTAAAAAGAGAGACCAACAGATTGCTGAGCAGATTTATGAGCGTATTAAATAGTCAATTATCGCTTGTGACGGCAAAAATCGCGAGGAAACCTTTATGTCTGGGAGTTCTCAATAATGATCTCAAAAGACATGTGAAATTAATCTGCTAATCCTAATTTGGTCAGCGTGGTGGACTATGGCCCTACCCTTCTCATAGTGAGAAGAGACATGTGCTCAGTGGTAGGACAGTTAATATACAGGGCCAATGATGATTATGGTGGCATTCTCTTGAACAGTGTCAGTCCGATAGAAATGGGCAGACTGACTCACAGAGCGTCTTGAATCCAAAACGAATACATGTACTGCTCATCATCAGCCCTTTATACTGTCCCACTGCTGGGCACGGGCCTCTTCTCACTGAGCAGCGATAGCTGAGTGGAGAGACCGACAGACTGCTATGCAGAGGGTCTCGGGTTCGAATCCACGGCACGCACCAATGACTTTTCGGAGTTAAATGCGTATTAAATTGTTAATTATCGCTTACTAAACGGTGAAGGAAAACATCGTGAGGAAACCTGCATGTCTGAGAGTTCTCCATAATGTTCTCGATAGACATGTGAAGTCTGCCAACCCGCACTTGGCCAGCGTGGTGGACTATGGCCTTACCCTCTTATAGTGAGAACATGTACTGCTACCATGCTGAAATTATGTGCGGCTTGACTTCGTAACTGTCGTGACAATTCTTCAAATGTCAAACATTGTAGTGTGTGTCATTGAGGGCAGATGATATTATATCAAATCTTAGGTTCGACTTACATAGAAATAGAGATCAGTTTACCTTAAAATGATTAAACCACGAAACACAAAAGTATATATTCAAACAACAAAGAAGAAAATAGATCGAATCTTAAACGTTCATCAGCTACTTCATTCATGGCACAGAGCATCTACTGTAGACCTGTATACTCGCAGATTACGAAACGTAGTATAAGTACATAGACGGCTAAAATGTACAATTTCCCGCTATTTACACAGAGCACTCCGACGGTATATAATTAAACAAGCTTTTAAAACGCAGCATTTTACCGCCGCATTAAACTTGACCGAATATCTTTACAGTCAGTACGCAATCACGTAGCGATCGCGCTTACCGTCTTTTTATAGAGTCCACGGCATAAGAGATACGGAAAAGAATAAATTTTATTTATTTTGATATGATGATGATATTTTTCACATAAAATATTGTTATCGTAGAATAAATGAATATGTGTTACAAAATTCAACTGCAATTGCTTTTAAAACTCATTTAAAGTTTTACTCATAAAATAATTCGTCATCATCTAGAATAGGTTTTTGGCTTGTATATGTGTTGTAAACAACCAAAATGCAGAAATCAATATGTCTGTATGTCTTTAATTGATTCCATTTCCGATAACATTGCTTATTGCGTTACGTTTATGTACGTTGTATACGAATCAAACCAGCCAAGACTCGATGAGGTTCTTTTGCTTTAGCTACATGATGATATCATAATGTCATTGGCATTTATGCATACAAAATTTCAGCTCAGAAGAAAATCGGAAAGTGAATCAAATTTATTCTACAATATATCATAACAGACTCCTGGACCAGGAGAAAGTAATAAAATTTTGTAAAAGGATGCTGTATAAGACTCGATCTCTATTACTCTCTGTGTGACGTATTCAGAGTTTATGCTGAAATTACATAATTATTACTTTTCAAACTGTCATAGTTGAAAATCTATCAAATACATGTGCAAAATTAAGTTATTATTCATAAAAGTCAATGTTAACATAATAAAAGAAAATTATTTACGTTTTACTCCTCTTCACTTTTCACTTGGACCACGCGCTTAACGACTCACGTTTCCGCGAAGGCCGCGTGCGACAGAGACGCAAAATTAGAAAGTGTTATTAGAGCGAGACGGAAATACAATTTCGCGGTTTGAGAAATTGAATTATTTTATGTTTATTAAATAAGGAGCTTTCTTCATTGATTTTTTTCAGGCTTTGTCGTAATACAGATAGTTTTATATACGGCTCGTTAAGGAATGTTGCCACGATCTTGTTCTTAGATGGGTGCCAATATAATTGAAACTTGGTTTTAGTTGTTTTATGCATGTACAAATACATTTCGCACATTAAAGTTAAAAGCTAAAATAATAAAGCTAAAATGTCAGTCAGTAGCGCACCTCATTTTCAACAGTTATTTTAAAATATTACATTGCCAAACTTGCTATACAAGTTAGTATATTTGCATATCGAGCGGCGATAGCCTAGTGAAGAGACCGACGGACTGCTACGCAGAGGGTCTCGGGTTTGAATCCACGGCGCGCACTAATGACTGTTTGAAGTTATGTGCGTATTAAATTGTTAGTTATCGCTTGCTTTAACGGTGAAGGAAAACATCGTGAGGAAATCTGCATGTCTGAGAGTTCTCCATAACGTTCTCGAAAGACATGTGAAGTCTGCCAACCCGCACTTGGCCAGCGTGGTGGTCTATGGCCTTACCCTTCTCATAGTAAGAAGAAGCCCGTGCCCAGCAGTGGGACAGTTTATATACAGGACCGATGATGATGATATTTTTATTTTATGTGCCTTGGGAAGGAAGGGAAAATAATTATATATTTTTATCTAATTATAATTATCTGCTTAGTATAAAAAGACGCATCTGAAGTAAATTGCATATCGCAAAGACTTTACAAACCATCAATTAACGTGTACAAAGCACATCCAGACTCGGAATAACAATGTTTTTATTACACGAAACATTGTCTCGTTGGTATTAGAACCCACGATACTCACCTCAGTGACAAACGGCGTGGCAACAGCTTTAACCACTTCGCTATGCATGCAATCAAATTCCGCTGTTAAACGGTGAAGGAAAAAATCGTGAGGTAAATTTTATGTCTCAGATTTTTACTTTATGTTCACAGCAGACATGTACCAGGCGCATAATATAGGCAGCGATAGCCTAGTGGAGATACCACCAGACTGCCATGCAGAAGGTATTGGGTTCGAATCAACGCACCAATGACTTTTCGGAGATATGTGCGTATTGAATTAAAAATTATCGCTTGTCCCGTGCCTCGGAGAACACGTTAAGCCGTCGGTCTCGGTTTTCATGGAGATCTTTGACAGTCATTATAGGGCGTCAGGACCTTCTAAATAAACTGACACTAGTCTAAATCCGGTTAGACTAGAAAGCGGACCCCAGGTTGAAACTGGGATAGTGCAAGTAGAATGATGTTCTCAGCAAATATATATAAAAACTATAGATGCGTTGCCCGTACACTGAAATGGCAAACTGAAGTGAAGGCAATTGCCGCCATTCCGTTTAGTTAAGCGCAACAATAATTTGTTTATAAAAAATTAAAAATCAACTCAAATTATCTCTCTCTAACAACAGGTTTCCACTATAGTAGTATAGAAATGCCTAGGTATATTTTTGGACCTCTCTAAGGCATTTGACAATGTCTCTATCCCTACCTTGCGATTGAAGATGAGCATGTTGAACAAGTTGAAGAATTTGTATATTTGGGTAGCATGTTTACAAGAGATGGAAGATGTGAAGGAGATATTGAAAGGAGAGTGACTGCGGGAAACTGTGTGAATGGAGCGCTGCACGCCTTTATGAACGGCCAGACTGTGCCGAAAGAGGCGCGACTGGCGGTTCATAATGGTGTACTTGTGCCCACGCTGATGTATGGTAGTGAGTGTTGGGTATGGCAGAAAAAGCATGAAAGCAGAATTAACGCAGTTGAGATGCGATCACTGCGTAGTATGTGTGGGGTGAGACTGATTGATAGAATTCCGAATGCAGTAATACGAGAGCGATGTGGCCTGAAAGAAGATGTTGTGACAAGAATTGAGAAAGGAATGCTGAGATGGTTTGGACACGTGGAGCGAATGAGTGAAGAAAGAATGACGCACCAAATATATGAGGCAAACGTGTATGGGCAAGCCGGTCGCGGCCGACCTCATAGGACATTCGTCGACCAAATTGGTGACTTTCTGAAAAACGGCAAGGTCCGAAGCACCCGGAACCGGCGAACATGTACGAAAAGAGTAATGAATGTAGAGGAAGCGCGTGAGGTTTGTAAGGATAGAAGTAAGTGGCGTTCCGTTGTCTCTGCCTACCCCGACGGGAAAAAGGCGTGAGTATATGTATATGTATGTCTATCCCTACCCTACTTAAAAAGCTGGACCGTGTGGGGATTCGCGAAACTTGTTACGATCTCCTAAAGAGCTTCCTATCTGAGAGAACTCAATGTGTAAAAATAAATAGATACGTCAGCAATGAAATAGCTCTAGTTACCGGCCTACCACAAGGAAGTCTGCTTAGTCCCATTTTGTTCCAGATTTATGTGAATGAACTTTGTGAGCTTCACTCTCCGTTCTCTCGTATAATAGCATACGCCGATGACACCGTGATAGTGACTAGTAGCCACGACTGAAAAACCGTGAAAGAAAAATCTGAGTCGATATTGACTACTGTCATGGCGTGGCTAGCTGAAAACAGTCTCACCTTGAATCTCAGCAAAACCAATTTTGTTACTTTCGGCACCTAGCCTTCCACACTACCACCCGCAAACTCCTACACAGTAAAAGCACATATTTGTAGGGCTTCAGGCGCTAACTGCAATTGCTCCTCGTTAAACAGAGTAACGGTGGTTAAATACCTGAGGCTGCAGGTGGATGCCTGTCTTTCCTGGAACGCTCACATACAAACTGTATCCGCTCGTCTGAGGAAACTTATTTTCGTATTAAAAAAATTGAGGCCTTCTGCTCATACTGATATCATGCATATATAGCAAAAATACAAGGCTTTAGGTGAATCGATTATAAACTACTGTATCACAGCCTGGGGAGGTGCCGCTAAAACATTAATCATCCTTTTATCCATTAAGTTATTATGGCAAAACCTTTCAGATTCCCCAAAAACACAGGAATTATACGCTGAATTTAACGTGCTTACGTATTGCCTTCATACAGTAATGAAAAAACACTCCAGCATATCATTACAACAAACTAGCCATCAGCAACTCGCCAGGAGACCCAAACCAATATGTCCCAGTGTTTTCACTTATATTTTTCATTCGCACAACGCCATTATCGGTTTTCATAAGATTCTACAAATACACACGTTAAACTCTTATAAGTGCAAAACGAAAGTTAGAGATTACCTACTTACCCTCAATTATGACGATACAGAAAAATTGTTAAAACACCCGTACATGTAACAGTATAAAAAAAACTCAATTAAACACGCACACACTCACACACACGCACACACACACACACACACACACACACACACACACACACACACACACACACAAATATACACACACACACACACACACACACACACACACACACGCACACGCATGAAGGGAGATGGACTTAATTTCCACTCATTTGATTACGTTACTATTTTTAATCCCTTAATAATTTGTCTAATATATTGCCACGTAACTTTTATTTTTAAATAGTTTACCAAGCACGGCATCGTACTTGCATTCGCAACTAGTCTGTATATAGTGTAATTGTTTTTGTACTATTATAATACATTACACAGGATCACAAGATGGAGGGATGTCTGTCCCGTAACACAGGAATTTCCTAGCTCGGGTGACATTGCTCATATTGTATACCTACTTAAGATCTGCTTGACCTATTGTAATCATTTAAAAAAAATGTCGATGTATACAGCTCTGTACCCTTTTTGTGCTAATTAACTATTATTATTATTAGTATTTCCCTTTCTTTATTCATACAAGATATTATTTGGTATTTGTAGCCGTTTTTCAGAGCCGGTTTGTGGGAGTATGGCGCGTCTATATTATAATACGGAATTGGTTCTCAGCAGATATGTACTCGTAAGCTCTGCTAATCCACATTTGGCTGGCGTGGTTGACTACAGTTACAGACTAACTTTTCTCATAGTGAGAAGTGGTCCATGTCCAACAGCTTATAACCAAGGCTGATATTATTTTCAAACTCTTGTCAAAATTACTTTTTCGTTGCCAATGACATAAAGATGTGACAAAATATTTTTGGAATTATTGTGTGGATCTTGTTTTTGCAGGTAGATGCCAAATGAAGGTAATGCTAATTTGCTTTGTCACTTATATGTTAATCAACATAAAACGATTACTTGCACTGAGCAAGATGAGTGATATATAGGAATACCATTTAATCCATAAGCGGCCTTATTACAGACTGCCAGGTAGTAGAATCCGGTCCAAACCCACGCCGGGCATCACTGACTTTTCAGAGATTTTTTTATATTTATTTATAGACTCACGCCTGTAATCACCGAAGGGGAAGGCAGAGGTGTAATATTACAACCACATTTCGCCGTGAATTCTTAGGTCCCACGTAACAGGAGGCGAGCCTATAGCCGTTACCGGGCACATCACCAGACTCCGTGCTGCTACTGAGAATTCGGAAAAACCCAGTAACACTTTTGCCAGACCCAGGAAACGAACCCGGGACCTTCGATCAACAGTCGCATACGCTATCTACTGGACCACGGAGGCAGTACACATTTACCTGGCGATAGGAGATAGGTACTTTTCGGAGATAGGTGCGTCTTACATTGTTTCGCTTGTCCCGTGCCTCGGAGAGCACGTTAAGCCGTTATTTCCGGCTGTCATCAAGATCTTTGATAGTCGTTATAGGAAGTCATTATCTCTGATTAAACTGACACTAGTCTAAGCCATGAAATATCGCTTTCCCTGTGAATTGCGGATGACAGACAGGCAGTCGCTCTGTGGAAATGCTAATATTCTGTCAGATCCGGTTAGATTCGAGGTAGTAGAACCTTGCTGATTTCAGCATGAATGGGCCGGCTCGACCGGGGAAGTACTACCCTCTCAGAAAATCAACGTAAAGTAACAGTACCTAAACTGTTGCGTTTCGTCCGGTGAGTGAGAGTGCCGGAGGCCCTATTCCCTATTCCTTTTCCCTCATCCCACTCCTCATCCTATCCCTTTTCCCAACCCCAAGGGGCGGCAACGCACTTGTGACTCCTGTGATGTTGCTTGTGTCCATGGGCGGCGGTAATTGCTTACCATCAGGCAATCCATCTGCTCGTTTGCCGCCTATTACTATAAAAAAAAGACTAGTAACTTTTACTACAACGATTGGCGATGCTAAGATTCTAACTAGCGACTCAAGCGGCGAAATTTAGAAGTTGTGTTAGATCGTCACTTACCAAAGAGATTGGATATATAATACATAGAGGTAGCCCTAGTACTGAAAAATTTAACACAGTCAACTGACGTGTAAGATACAATTTAGACAATTTAATGCCATCAAATTATATAACTTTAGTGGTTCATCTTTTATGACAGTTCTATCATGATTTTGAATTTAGCCGTATAATATTTATATCGACTTTTCAAGTGTTGTAAGAAATCTTATCGATATGTCTATCCACCGTATATTTTTATCTCGTTATTTTTTAGATTCTTTGTGCACGCGATAAATATTTATAAAATAAGTGGATTGCTGCAGTATGTCGTGGAGAAAATTGGGTGCCTAGAAAGCACCATAGAATTTGTTCCAAGCATTTTACTGCGGAATGTTTTTATAGTAATGACAGATGGCGCAGACTAAAAGAAAATTCTGTGCCAACATTACTCCTCCATTCTAAACGTATCAGTGTGAGTGTTTAAATAATTACTTGCTTTTACTTTTATTAGGGTAGCAGCGCCAAACAGGAGTCGGATCTTGGGCTCCATTCGATGTCTCGACCAAAGGAATAATTTAATTTTAATATTTTCTACAATTTTATTATCAGTGCATAGGGTTCCCACCAAGAACGTAGGGTCCCAAGCCAACCTCACCTGCAAGTGGTGTACCTGCTTATCAACGGATGAGGCTCTGGCAAACAAAACATTAGGCTCGCCACCTATTACGTGGGATCAAAAGTCTGGCAAAAAGTGGGCGTTTAATATGCCTCTGTCTACCCCTTCGGAGAAACAGGCGTGAGCCTATGTATGTATGTTATAAACAATATTCAGCCAGCTACCTGCAGTTACACTGTTGCCACGACACGCTAAGCGACAAGCGATTTCGATGTTTATTTGTGCAGTTTAGTTCTGCACTGAGGTGACAGCGCCGGCGGCAGAATAGAGAGCGGCATGAACATTGAAATCGCTTGTCGCTCAGCGTGTCGCGGCCGTTCGTGGCCAGGCTGCTAGACGACATCCACTCATTTCATAGTTTTACTATATCCTTACTAATACCTATTATAAATGTAAGTGAATTTATTTATTTGTTAAGCTTTCACATTTTGACTACTCAATCGATCATAAAAAGTTCAATGCACGTTGCTGGGAGTAATGGGAGTACAGAAAAAGGTGTAAGGTACTTTTTATCAATCGGCTTTGGCCTATAAATCAAGCTTCAGGTATCATCAGTGATTGCTAGGGTGGCAAACACAAAGGGTATGCTTATTTATTTTAATATACTGCTTTGCATTAAAACGTGGCTTTTTTTTTTCTTTAGTGTACGCGTGCGCCTTCCATAAATGAGACATCTTCTGTTTCTCCGACAACCAGCACTAAAGCGCCTACGTTAGTTAGAATTTCTCCGCCAGTAGGTACAGAAGCGATGAAAATCGTATGCGCTAAACACTTACGTACAATAGAAAAACTACAAAAAGAAGTTTTTCACCTTGAGCAGCTTGTTAAAAGACATTTGTTAAAAATTCATTACCTATTTAAGACAACGTTCTAAACGTCTGATGAAAAAGAACATTGCTATGAATTCACGTATATGTCGGCGATACGCCAGGGTTATCGTGTCCAGTCCAGACTCCATTATAATAAAAAGACTCACGTAATATTACTTGGTTTATTTTCAGACGATTTCTAGCACAGAATTGAATTAAAATGTGACCTACAATCCTTTTTATAAACTAACCGTCATTACACTTAATGTTAACAACTGCCACTTCCTTTTCAACATATAATTGAAATTACTGTACAATTAATTATCAAAAATCAACATTAATATTGTTATGAATATTGCACAACACCATATGATTTATTTTATACGAATAACAAATCTATTGTAATAATCAAACGCTGCTTTACAACATTCGCAACAGATGGTGATGGGATGCTATCAACAGGATGTAAATATAAGCGCAGGTTATTTATTACCGTTAACATAAAAGTATCAGAATAATGTTATTTAATACTAATTGATTTTACTTTGAAAGTTTCTGGAGTTATCTTAATTATTAAGCGATAAATTAAATACCCAATATTTATAAAACAGTGAAGCAGTCAATACAGTGTCTAATATTCTAAAGTAGTGAAGTTCTCAGTTCTGTGTTCACAAATAGTTATTTAAATATCAATCTTAAATATTATTAAAATTTTTGTAACAATATAATCATTATATATTAATTTGCGCCCATATATACTTGATTTTGCAAAACGAAAATGTCGTGAAGAAGGATTTGATAATTTTAGATCACGTGAAAAATAACAGTGTTATTAAAAAATACCTTTCACGCGCGGCTGGTGATAAAACACGTGAGATTAGCTTAAAGTTAAAAAAAATGCTGTGACGCTTCATTATTATGTGCTACTGAGTACCCATTTGAAACAAAAAAATATAGATTCCGTTTAAAAATGCAAGTTTGTGTAATAATTATATAAATACTATCCATTAACTAGCGTTCTGTAACTCGCCGTGTGGTTGACGGCATAGAATACAAGTGTCACCACCCCCTATCTTCCCGTGGGTGTCGTAAGAGGCGACTAAGGGATAACACGATGCAAATACCATCTTTGCGTATAGACGGAAAACTCGACATCAAACCCTATACGACTGCCTCGTTGGTCTCGCGGCATAAATGTGCGCGTGGGATCGGGAGGTCCCGGGTTCGATTCCTGGGTCGGGCAGTGTTATTGGGTTTTTCTGTCACGAAAATCTCAGTAGCAGCACGGAGTCTGGAAATGTGCCCGGTACGGCAATAGGCTCGCCCCTTATTACGTGGGACTAAAGTATATCTGGCGAAAAGTGGGTGTAGAAATATACATCTGCCTACCCCTTCGGGGGTAAAAGGCGTGACGTTATGTATGTATGTATGTAACTAGCGTTCTGACTGCTGTGGACACAAACTTACGGAATGTATAACATGTACATACTTACTTTTACAAGTCTGTTTGATTTTGAACCTATATTATTGAAACTTTGATCGATATCGATAGCGGATTTGCTCAATCACTAAAAAATTAAAAAGTTACGAAATTTGTGTTCAAATTGTCTTTAGCCCTAACTGACAAACATAGTGCCATCTTCTTCTGGCAACTCTAATTTGTCATATGAGTGAAGAGTGTAGCTATATTCAATTTGTTCATAAAAATATCGTTCATTCCATGCTTTAGTTATTCTTCCATGTCACTTACACAGGTCACTACTACTTTTGACAATTTGACAGCTTTCAATACAGTTACCATGGTTACCACCATATTCTCGAAGCAAAATTGCATTGAAAGCTGTCAGAAGTGTCGGTCTTAGACAAGTTCTAATTTCGCTGCTAGAGGCGCGCGGATAATCTTTGCATCGCCAATAACGTGGTCTAATTTGTTTTGCAATATTTAAGGTAATGTCTTCAAATATTGATTTGTCTAATAATCATAATCTATGAAGCTGATAAGAAAATCAAGAACTGGACAGCAGTACTATCGCACATCCGTTAATAAGGCGTTGGATAAAATCCAGAGCGAGCACCACTGACTTTTTGAAGTTATGTGTATATTAAATGGTTAATAATTACTTGCTAAACCGTGAAAAAAACCAACGTTAAGAAATCTGCATATCTAAAAATTCGACATTACGTTCTCGAAAACCTTATGAAGCCAACCCGCGTATGACCAGCGTGAAGGCCTGTATCCTAACCATACTCATAATTAGAAGAGTCATACGCTCAGAAATCGGTTGGTTATAAATGCGGCTACTGATGACGATGATATTCATATAGAATGATCTTTTTTTAATAAAATAATTTCTAAGCTTGAAATATTTCTTAAGATTTTCTTCGTGAAACATGTTTAATCTAAACACCCTCATTAAATCATCTAGTAACCTTCACACAGTTTAAAGAACTGACTATTTGCTAATTTACACAATTGTGTGTATTTCGCATCCCGGTTCGCGTTATTTTTAAATAGTCATAATGCATTCATTGGCTAACTAATGTTTGAACTATTTGGCCCACTGTTTGTGGATGATAAACAATCGATTTCGAGACTAACGTTAATACTTTATGTGTTACGCATTTGTAAAGTAAACATTGGAGGCTAAGCACAGAATGTATTATTCAAGCCGTACAAGTTTGGATCCGCACTTGAATGGGCGCATTTCAATCCAAATGCGCCCATTCAAGTGCGGCCTTGCAGGGTGCGCCGGAGTTAAAGGTTCATAAGGCTGGCTATCGCATGAAGAAGTGCGGCGCCGCATCTATACAAACAAATGTAAAACGTCTAAACAACATCGCTTCTTTGGGTGTTATGAAATAAATTTCTCAAATGGAGTTCGTCTGGCATAATATACTTATGCATATATTTGTACCTGTGTATCAAAACGTGTTTTTTTATAGACTCACGCCTGTATCCCCGAAGGGGAAGGCAGAGGTGTTATATTTCACCCTCATTTCGGATGAAAAATAACGTAACGTAATGTCCCGGTAACATTACGTTACGTTATACGGTAATTAGTGGGGGCGAGTCTATTGCCGTTACCGGGCACATCACCAAGCTCCGTGCTGCTACTGAGAATTCCGGAAAACACAGTAACACTTTTGCCCGACCCGGGAATCGCTTTCCGATCAGCAGTCGCATACGCTATCCACTGGACTACGGGTGTCAAAGTAAAAATATCATCTTCCTAGCCTAGAGAGGTCCATTACCGAACAAAAGCCTTCCCCACAACTTTCCAGACTGATCTTGAGGCACCCCCTGACCCAAATAAAAAATAGTATTCATTAACTTCTTATAGATCAGCAATGGAGTTCCCCACTTAGCAAAAACTTTACTGTCTATTTTTAACCCTGTTCTTAAAAGATTCCATCTTTCCCCAGAAGTTTGGACTTAATATAACTTTTTCTTTTTTATGATAGCAGGTCCAGGAAGCTTTAGATCTCTTTAGTAATCTTCAGAAAG
Source organism: Euclidia mi (assembly GCA_944739405.2). Lineage (NCBI taxonomy): Eukaryota > Metazoa > Arthropoda > Insecta > Lepidoptera > Erebidae > Euclidia > Euclidia mi. Next base: position 63,938,952 of record OX123192.2, read on the forward strand.
TTTTAATTCCTGGTTTTTCCACCTAACACTCTTATCGTGTGACTGCGTAACACCGTTGAGTTTGGTCCTTGGCTTAATCCTCGGGCTTTGGATAGGTGCCAGTGGCAGCGAATAAGTTTATAAGCTTAACTTGGAACATAACCTTTTTCCAGATTTTTAATAGTGGTGGCTTGTTTTAAGCTTCTTTTCATTGGTGACTTACGGCCGGTTTCAATATTCGGTCTATCCATGTATTAAAAGATTTAATATACAAACATGTAGTTGACATATTTAGCATGGCAATTATCTCAAATATGTACCTCCAAGTTCATTAATAGATTGAATATTGAATCAGTGGTTACTTAGCTATCAAAAAGACTAAGATTTATTTAAATCATAGAGGAAAATCAGGATATTAATTGATCCACTGACACCTTTTTTCGGCACTTTGAAACCATATTTTCTTTAATTTTATTTATGATTTTATGCGTCCCCATACTCCTTTCAGATTTTTTACTAGAAAAACATAAGCAAAATATAACGTCACCTTATTTCCTAACTAAACCAGACAGAGACTTGTAAGATGTACATGTACTTGCACTCAGAAAACACCGTTACTAAATAAGATTTTAATCTATCTAAGACTTTTCTTCACACAACTAATTTGCAATTTTCTGTTAGGTTAGCAAATGTATATAATATAGCATTTGGATTCCTTCGATGAAGGGACAAAGATGAATGATTTTTCGTTTCTGCACTGATATTGTCAATACAACAATGAATGAGGTAGTCTGTATTAAAGATTTTTATTTAAGAAATCGAAACTAAAAGCTGAGATGTAATCTGTCTGTATATATACATTTATAACTAGAGGACGCCAGCAGCTACGCCTGCATTTTTTTAAATTTACCCGTTTTGGCCGATCCCGTGGGAATTTCGATAAATCCCTTCTTAGTGCACCCCTACGGTCCCCAAAAAACATACATGCCAAATTTCAGCTTCCTGCGCCCAATAGTTTCGGTTGTAGCGTGTCTGTCAGTCAGTCAGTAACGCAAGGATTTTATATATTAAGATTATTGTGTCACTGACTGACTGAAATACTGACTGAAAGGCATAGCCAAAATATTGAGCTTAAGAAACTAAAATTTGGCATGCATGTTTTTTGAGGACTGAAAATGAGCAAGCAAAACTGCAGGCATCCTCTAGGTATTTTATAGACAAGTATCCGTATCGTAGGTGCATCATAATTTTTTTATTATACAAAGATTTTCTTTAGGAAAGTTATTTTATCTACACGCTATCACTGAGGCCCATTCCAAAGACCTAAATTCCGTGAATATAAGCCGTTAGCCGAGCTTTATCTCACAACTTGCGCAGGTATTAAGTGTAGATGTAAATTAGACAAGGGTTAAGTCAAGCTTTTTTATACTCAAGTATGTGAGTACGTGCCTCGATTGAGCAAAGAAAGTAAAGTAGAAGGTGATCAAGATTTGAATTTAGGCTTTGAGAAAATTCTCTAGAGCTACCCTGAGTGCTAGTCTTGAATGCAAATTTAATTTTGGTGGAAGTAAGTTTCTACTTTTTAAGGTTTTATTTTGTACTAAAAATGGTACGTAAAATACGTGTTGGTAAGAAGCTGCTACAGTCTTAATAAATACTCGAAAAAAAGGACCGTTACTTAGCAGTAATTGCATTGTCGGCTTTTTGCATCAGTCAGAGTCAGGGTAGGAAAGAGAATTATACCTGACGAGGCAGATACTTTCATAAAACATAACTTCAGTAAACTAAGTCACTAAACAAGTCGAAGGAGTTGCTAGGAGTAATACGTTTGTCTGTGTACGTAGCTTAGAGAGAAAACAGCACTGAAAACTATTTATTTCGAACACATCAAAACGACACAGTATAAGGAATTGTGTATTTTTTCAATTTGCAATCATGTTAAGTAATGGATCGTAGCATAAACGAAAGGGGTAAACCCTACCAAATACATCAATGATCTTGACATGTGTTTATATTACGCAAAGTAACAGAGAAAGCCATATTCAAAATCAATATAAATACATAACAATCCTTGAACATCATCATCCGTATTCGACCGTTCTTATGGTCCAAGACTTTCTTCAAGAGGATTTTTGAGCGAATTCTGGGTTTTTTTCAAGATCCATTTAAACAGGTCCGTAGACCTCCACGGTACTGCAAAAATCTGAACACTTGGATTTAAATACGCAGATCCTGTGAAATACGAGAAAGCGATATTCCCCGGCTTAGACCAGTGTCATTTTATTTGACATAGCAACTGTTAAAGATCTTCATGACGCCGGGACCGATGGCTTAATGGGTTCTCCGAGGCATAAGACAAACGATAATTAGCAATTTAATACGAACGTAACTTCGAAAAAACAGTTGTACGTCACGTATGTACGTACCGTGGATTCAAATCCGATAATCTCTGCATGGCAGTCTGTTGATATCTCTACGAGGCTATCACTGCCTTAAATACGAGTTGATAGAAGTTTATAAAGAACCGCCGTTCTGTAAATAGTTGTTTGCCGGTTCAACAGCATATTATTAAAATTTATATATAACGCTAATCTTAGTAACTACTGTTTCGATTTGAACATCATTTTTGTATTCGGTAGCCTATATATGGGGGGCGGCTATAGGCCCAATAAAGTGAGTGTAATCGCGAGCGCAGCTAATAAATCTTGTCATTACAAGCCTAAATATTAACATTGAATATTCTCCTTAGTGTCACAATACTATATGTTTCAAACTTAGTTTATACTACTTAATGTCAACAAACAACGCCACCGAATCAATGTAATTGGATCACACAGACTGATTGTTTCTGAGTCAACAGATCGCTGATCGCACTAATTGAACTAATTCAAGTAATGATAATCACCGCGGTACATAATGGGTATTCATTGGTATAATATGATCCGGATGTGTTCCGGATACCTTAGAGGATGTGACGTATAATGTCAGCAATAGCTGCCGATCGTTATTCATGTAGCATCTATAGCAATATAGTTGTAACGTAATACTCCGTATTGCGTTATAATACCTGCTTCTACTAATACATACTTATTCTGCCTTCTGCTTCTATATCTACTATCCTGCTGGGGATGAGCATATTCTAGTTATCTGTGCGTCTATATGTTCTGTCTGTAATATCTGTCTCTCCTAAGCATAACAGCCGATCTAGGGACAGCCTGTTCCTGACCGGTTGTTGTGTATTCTCTATGCTACTTTCCAGTTCTCCCTACGAGTTGCTGTTAGCTGCGACCTACGAGCTGCTGGCGCCGTGCTTCTACCAGCCGCTGCCTACGTATCAGGTTCTACCTACTAGCTGACTAACGCCTGACGCCTGAGCCCTACCGCTCAGCCTACATCAGCTGCAACGCCTGAACCTTCCGCTCAGCCTACACCTCGACCACCGAGCTGCCTACCCAGCGTGCACTTCGGCCAGCTCACCGGCGACCCTACGAACAGTCTACCCTGCGAGCGTCGGAGGGCAGCAGGAGTCTACACTCCAGCCTTTAGGCCAGTGCTTACCTAATCGATCATACTGTTTGTAAGCGGTAGTGAGACTTAATAAAAAATATGTGTTCTTTCTAAGCAGTGTTTCTATGAGCACCCTGACAATCTACCTGAGAGCTAAACGTCTCAACTTCAGTAAAAAAAATAAGAAGAAAGAAAAACAACGCAAACGTTTTCTTCAATGCCACTATTTTGTGCTGGACTTGTTAAACTTACTTGAGATAATTTCCTTATTTTTTTTTTGTATTAATATTCCAACCCTTGCATTAGAAAAGCCTGTATTGCAGGGACCTTTTCAAACAATGACTTGTGCCAATGTTTGAAGCCAGAATGCGTTGGAATCGACTACTGCGACCAAACCACAGCGCTCCTGTAGCCCACCAAGGCATGCTGCGCCTCGTCTTCGACAAAATCGTAGCAGTCGCCTCTCAGCTAGTCCAATACATAAAGGAGCCAAAACATCCAATGCTAGTCAACACCTAGGTCAGTCGGAGAGAACGCCGCCGTGACGTCTCTCTAGTCAATCCTCAAGATGGGTCTTACCGCCTCCATTGTGGCATGCCAGAAATGTTTGCTTCTATTCACTATAAACACTTCAAGCTCTTAATACAGCACTACTCTGCTCCTGAAAAACCTACGTGAATATCAAGATTCAGTACCACTAAAACACCAACACGGCTATAAATTCGAACCTCGCAATAACTTCCACAACACAACTTTAAACCCTGCAAAAGTGATATAAAATACAAATCTTTTCCGTCAATCGAAACCAGTCCAGTGGAAACCAATAAAGTTGGACTGATTTCCCCCGAGGAAGATTATATAGTACGTTTTGGACTCAAGAGGCTAGAGTGAGAGTTCAAACATTTTGTGTTAAAAATCTAATTGCACCTCTAGGACTGAAGTTTGATGATCGGCACTAGTTTGTGTTTGGTTAAAGATTTATTTCAATTATTGTTTTGTCGGGATTTTATCGGCAATTTAAATTGGTACACTACTGGAACTGTCTGTAGTCTATTTAGATATTTTAACATGACAAAATAGCAATTATTTTAGGATTGCTTAAAAGTAATAGGTTGTAGGTACTTATATAGCAGGTTGTAATACTTATTATATATTTATAAATAGACTTGAAGGATAATCAGCTGAATAATAATATTCTACTTTACAACAAGGACTCAAAAGCCTTGCCAATTTTTCAGGATATTGCCGCATTCTACAAATTAGCAAACTTCGACCCGGAAAACAATCTACAACGTCTCAATAGTATAATAAATGCCTTAACTGAGCATTTATTTTTATATCTGGCCCATGTTGCCAATACTGAAATTTTAATTAAAAGTTTTTTACATAGAAAAGCACACCAAAAAGATATTAAATGAAATTAATATGTATTTATTTTGCGTAAACTTTTTAACCTTTAGAGACATTCTAAGGGTTATATTATATGATATGTTAATGCTTACGACACAGATTCTTTTTGCACTACCACCAGCCCAGGACGTGATAGTTATACCTGATAGCTATTTATGATAGCTTTCGTAAAAAAGTCTATCGCAGGTAATTCTCATAACTTGCGTTGCTAAACTATTAGTGTAGGCGCTACGTACGTATTACTAGGATGTCGATGAAAAGCTTTAGAAAAACTGAGGGTTGTTCAGAACGTTGATTTGAAACTTGAAGTAAACTTTCAAACTTGAAGTAAAATGAAAATGAGTTGAAAATCCTTTGAAAGTGTTGCGTAGAAAGTTCTCGATCTTTCGATAACGGCAGCTGATTAGAATCTAGATGATTTTGAACTCGACAAGTTATGGTGTACTTTTAGTAAGTTTAAGGGAAAGACGGGTGGCCTCGAAGAAGAATATTAATAGAAAATTGGTTGAAAATTGTTTTTTGGCAAAGTAACTTTTCTGTTGGCTTATAGCAGCAGTCCGTTGATTGTTTGGCAAGAATCATGAAAATATAACGATATAAGTGGTATAAAATAATGGTTCGAACATCTGAATAAAATGACACAAGGAAGATCTTAGACATTCGTTATAGGTTGTCAGTACCTATAAGAAACTGGCACTAGTGTTTACCATGAAATATCACTATCCCCTTGGGTTGCAGAGGGCAGACAGGTAGTCGCTCTGTGAAAACACGAACATTCAGACAACTCTGGATAGACTGGTAAATGGATCCTGTGATACAACTGGGATTACGCAAGGATGATCAATCAATCAACCAGCCTATCGTAGTCCACTGCTGGACATAGGCTTCTCCCAACACGCGCCACAGTACACGGTCCTCAGCCTTACGCATCCAGTCTGTCCCAGCCACCTTTTTCAGGTTGTCGGTCCACCTAGCCGGGGGCCGCCCTACCTTACGCTTGCCGAAGCGTGGTCTCCACTCTAGGACACGCTTGCTCCATCGGTCATCAGTCCTTTTACAGATATGGCCAGCCCACTGCCACTTGAGCCTATTGATTTTGTGAGCTATCTCGGTAACTTTGGTTCTTTGTCGGATAACTTCGTTTCGGATTTTATTCTTCAAAGAGACACCAAGCATAGCCCGTTTCATAGCTCGCTGCGTGACTTTTAGTTTGTGGACTATTCCCACTGTGAGTGTCCACGTCTCGGCACCGTACGTCATAACAGATAAGACGCATTGGTTGAAGACTTTGGTCTTCAGGCATTGCAGTAGGGCGAAGAGAAAACTCGACGTAGCTTGCCAAAAGCTGCCCAACCCAACTGGATCCTGCGGTCGATTTCCTTCTCGAAGTTGTTTCTACCAAGCTGGTCTACTTGCCCAAGGTAGACATACTCTTGAACGACTTCGAGTATCGATCCGTCGATATAAACCGGTCCCGGCACAATGTGTTCGTTGAACATAATCTTAGTTTTATCCAAGTTCATGCCAAGACCGACCCATCGAGAGGCTCCATTTAGGCTGTGCAGAATCTCGCTCAGCTCTTCCAGGCTCTCTGCCACGATGACGATATCGTCAGCAAACCCAAGGTGGGATATGTCCAGTCCAGCGTCTTAAAGACGTCTTCGAGTGCGTTGGTGAAGAGCTTAGGGGATATTACATCCCTCTGCCTCACCCCTCTACGCAACTCAGTGGGGCTGGTTTTACTGTCCTGGAGCTGGACGGTCATAGTTGCCGTGTCGTACAAACATTTCGACACCTCGATGTAATGCCAATCGATGCGACACCGCTGCAGAGCATCCAGAACCGCACAGGTTTCGATGGAGTCGAAGGCTTTCTCTTAGTCCACGAAAGCCAAACACAGTGGCTGATTGTATTCGTTGGTCTTCTGTACAATCTGCCGAACAGTATGGATGTGGTCTACGGTGCTGTAGCCTTTTCGAAACCCGGCTTGTTCCGGTGGCTGGAAATAGTCGAGTTTTCTGGTGAGGCGGTTTGTTAGGACTCTCGAGAACAACTTGTAGACGTGGCTCAGGAGTGAGATGGGTCTGTAGATTTTCAGCAGGGTTTTGTCACCTTTTTTGAAAAACAAAACCACCGTACTCCCACTCCACGCCTGAAGTGTTAGGCCTTGGTGGATAACGGAATTAAACAGGCTCGCCAGCTCTTTTAGAACTGCTGTCCCACCTGCTTTTAAGAGCTCTGTGGTGATTCCGTCATCCCCTGGAGACTTGTTGTTCTTGAGCTGCTCGAGAGCCACTCTTACCTCGCCCTGGTTGACACCAGGGATCTCCTCCGTGTAATGGCGCGTGTGTTGGGCTCTGTGGTCATTATCGCTGGGTCTCGTGGGTTTAGGCATCCGTGAAGCGTACAAGTCCTTGTAGAAACTCTCAATTTTGGCGAGAATCTCGAACTTGGAGGTTACGGTTTTGCCATCCGCAGTATTGAGTCTCGACAGATGAATTCTACCAAGCTGGCGAGCAAAGACTTTGGTGCCTCGATTCTGTTCAATCGCAGCCGTAATACCGCGGGTATTGGAAAATCGGAGGTCACGTTGCACCAGCTTCCGGATCTTCCGCTTTAGGTTTCTTCCATCTGTCGAAGATGTCTGCGCATATGACATTCCCCTTCTTTGCCTCATAAGTTCGAAAGTCTCGAGCGAGAGTTTACTTTGCTTGTTAACGCTTTTTCCGGGAAACACCCTTTGAGACACATCCTGTAGCGTTTTGACCACAGCGTCGGTTTTCTCGTCAACAGTGCCATGGGTTTCCAGCAGTCCAAAACGGTTTTGAAGTTCCAGTTGAAAGTTTTCAGATCCTACTGCTAGCTGAGGCGCAGTAGGTCTAAGAGTAGACTTCATCATGCGAAGCCTCTCAGCTCTGAAGTCTATATTTAGAGTGCCTCGGACAAGTCGGTGATCACTACCGTTATTAAATCTGTTGATCACTGAGACGTATCTAAATAAATACCTCTGATCAGACATGATGTAGTCTATCTCGTTCCTTGTCACAGTATCGGAAGCATGATGATGCCTTATAATTGACTAAGATAACGCTAGGACGGTGATAATGACTTGTAAGTTTAACGTAATGTAAACAATTAACGCAATGTAAACTGTATGAGCTTACAGCTGGTTAAAATACAGGCTAAAGTTTCTAGCGTTCTTTGATTCATATCATAAGGGCTTATAGTTGAAAGCATTTACGACAACTTATTCAAATGAAGTATAACTCCACACTCATATACTAATAAATTTCTATTGTTACGTATAGAATCTATATTTCATTTGCATGATGAAAAAACATTTATCAAACTAAAGAAAAACATCACGACTATCGTTTGATCACTGAACCAATATCAGTTTAACAAGAAATTATTATTCTACATCAAAACATGTCTATACAAAAGTCGACCACACCTCTTCCCATTAAAAAATCACTTGACAGAAAAATACATTTTCTGAAACGCTACAACAATTACGATACTGCAAAGACATTTAAATATTCCACCTCTAAACAATTTTGGAACAGATGATCACAAAAAGTAATTATTTTTATTCTCGAGTCAGCTAGAAAAAGGGAAATTCGACAAAAATCGAAGAGAAAATATCAAACAGATCCCAATTATTGACATTTTCCCTTCCGAAACCATTATACGGTGGAACGGCCTAATTAACCAATTGCCGTTTATTGACAAACGAAAAACTTTGTATACAATAAAGACGTTTCTCTTACTTTCGACGGGAACCTGATACAGGGTTCCCAGCCTTACTGTCCACAGCATAGGGAATTGTTTTCCCGAGAGGGAATCTTGATATATTTCCCTCGAGTTTACACGAATTTATTTTGCAAGGTTTGATGTTTTTTTGAAAACTATAGCGGTTTCGTGGTTGCTCTTACTGGTGGCATCGGCTGTGTAACTGATCAAAATGGCTGTGAAAATGGCTCTAATTTGGAATAAAAATGCTTTGCTTTATTTAGGTATATAAATAGGCATACTAAAGCCATGAAATTAAATTAACAAGTTAAAAATATTCCCAGGTGTTCCCAAATATCGTAGGATTCATCCACGCCGCTACAGTAACTTAAAATAATTACTTTCCGTCCTACTCTTACGCATTCTTTCTGTCGCACTTATAATGTAGGTAGCCTTAGACAATAAAATGAAGCAAAATAATAAGTGAAGGTAGTTACTTTTTAATTTTCTAAATTCTACCCCCTCCTTCATACTTCATCCTGTCTTAAGACCGGCAAAATTTACCGTTTTAAAAGTAATTCAATACGGAGGTATGTAATTAGAAAGCAAACACATATCAATATAAAAGAAGGTATTCTGTAATAAAATAAAAGAGTAATTTTGTCGTATTTATGAAGTTAAAATCAGCTGCTATTTACAAATTATTTTATCATCATCATGTCAGCCTAGAGACGTCCACTACTAGACATAGGCCTCCCTCAAGGTTCTCCACACAGACCGATTATGAGCCGCCCGCATCAAATTATTATTTACTTAAGTAGGTAATTTTTACTTTACTTACAAGTATTTCAATTGTTCTTTGAAATGTCCACCACCATTGTCAATACACAGCGCCTTTTATTTAATTGTTTTTTAGCGAGAGAAGTACGCTTCTCTGACTTTTCACTGCGTCAAAAGCGTCCAATATGCGCTGTTTAAATTGTTCGACACTAATCGGCTCACTTTTGTACACAGTGGTCAGCATAGAGGCCAAGCTACAGGCCTGCCTCGACTGATCCACTGGCTTCCAAACACTTCCCAGTACAAACGCACACCTGCACTCGCGTGATGTGAACTGATAAGCCATCGCGTTGGGCAAATGTAAACAATAATTGTTGCCGCGAAAAATGGATCCGCTCGCTACCGCCTTCAATTTAGCACTGCGGCGCAGGCACAGAGGGACAGGGGGTGGCGAGCTTCGAGTTTGCACAAATTTATCAATGGAATAGTGCTGCGTAAAATTACTACTTCAACATAGTATTTAGTTATGCATTTACCAATCATTACGTATTTTTGTGGACAGTTTTTGAATTTAGTATTTTTATTTTTTACATACATAAATATGATTTGTTAAAGATGCTTAGAGCTCCATTAAGTTTTTTGTACTAATAAAAATAGTGGTGTATGTCGACGGTTGAAAGGCTAATTGGTACAGGCGACATTTTTTGCGATATTGAGTTATGTACATATTCGGAATCAGCAAATTTTTCTCCGTCTTTTGAGTCAGGTTTCAATTTTTTTTACTACTTTTATGGTGCTTAGCACCTATAGCAAAACAGGCCTCATTTCTAAGCTCATTGATCTATACGACACAAAATTAGACAAATTTGAGGACTCGATGACTTAGGCTATATTGATTTTTCGAACTTTTATAACGAGTGTCGATTAAGGCATTTGGCTTTTTCGCCGTAGTTGAGGTTTTGTCGTTTGGCCTATTTTGCATTAAACCAAAACAATAAGCTGTGTCGTTTGGTCCATTTTGCACTCAAGTACATTAAAATCTTATGGATGTAGCTGAATGATGGCCTTAACTTCAATATCGACTAATAATTTAGTAAGGGGTTATATTGTTTCATCCTGCAGTTCCTCTAATGGGCATCTGCATCAAACTACTTCACTCTGGTGAAACACAATCATTTGCTTACAATCATTGTGCTTATTCAACGGTCAGTTGACATGGTGCTTAATTCAATTTCTCTCGTAAGGTTTTATTCTAAGTTGATGCATGAGCCAGTCTCTGTCAGCTATTTTTTTTACGGCAGGCATTTGAACATTTTGCCTTTCTCAAAAAAATACTAAATTTAATGCATTTTGGTATAAGGGATATACTGTATAAAATAAATAAAAGTCTATTAAATAGTTGCTTTTTAATGATTTTTTCCAACAAAAAAAGTTTAATCCATCCTCCTGCAACTTTTACTAAATGTCGCTTAGATCAATTAGCCTTTCGTATTTATGCCCACCACTGCTTACGTTTCTCGCTGTTGGTATGAGCATTACCAACAGGGTTAGCCGATGCCGGATGCCTTTGTGCGTTCCTTTTCCTTCTCCTTTGACCTTTTTTTCTTAGTCTTCAAAAGCAGTGATTCAGAGTTGATATTTTTACATACCGCTTCTTTTTACTACCAGATAGACAAGTGCTAATTTTCTGCTATGGCAATAAAAGAGTATATCAAAAGAACACAGATTTTTATTCGCTGATTCTCTTTTTTTCAAATGCACTGCTTGTACCACTGACTTTTTGAAGTTATATTAAGTTGCTTTTTATCGCTTGATAAACAGAAAAAATATCAAAATCTGAGAGTTTTAGATAATGTTCTGGAAAGCCATGCAACGTCTGTCAATCCTCACTTTGGCCACATGGTGCAAGGGCTAAACATTCTGATAATGAGAAGAGGCCTAAGCCTTATATGTAAATAAATACATTGAAGATTAGAGAGGCTAATGTAATTTCCTCCATAAAACATGACTTTATATGTGAAGTTTTTAAAGGACTTTTTTGTGTCCGCAAGGTTCTGAGAAGTTAATAATTGCGTCGTAAAATCGTTCGCACTGCTGAAATGAACATGTGTTGTTATACATTTTCGGTCTAAAGTATTAGAGACTAGTAATCTAAAAAATATTGTTACCTCATAATGGCCCAGAATTGAATCCCTGGTTTGGACACTAACAAACTGCCGGAGAGGGATATATTATCATCATCCTCCTAACGTTATTCCAGATTCAACCCGGTGTCTACTTATTAGTCTAACCGCATTTGCCGGAATATAAACTTTAGTCCACAGAGCGACTGCCTGTTTGAAGTCTGCAACCCAAAGGGATAGCGATATTCCATGGTTCAGACTAGCGCCAGTTTATCTAGAGGTACGGATAACCTAGGACGACTGTCAAAGTTCTTCATGATAGTCCGGACCGACGGCTTAACGTACTCTCCGAGGCATGGGATAAGTGAAAATTCAATACGCACACAACTCCGAAAAGTCGGTGGTGCACGCACGGATATTACGAACCCACCCGGGCGAAGCTTTTTGTAAGAAGCTGCTAGTATTAAGTATAAAATTGACGCTACGTCCTTCTCGCTTTCTCCTCTGACTTAGGCCGTTCTCAGAGCGAGACGAGAGATAAGCCGGCTTCCGTTTCCCGTTGCCGTCGTGCAGAAACCTTGACGCGTTGATATGTGGCGCTGTAGGAAATGACACCAGTTTTTAATTAGTTTATCTGCAAGAACAATAATAAACTATGATTTTTCCTCTCTTTCTTTTATGATGTATTAGAGTGGGAAGGCAATAAAACGGTTTATAGCTTTGGCATTTTGTAAGTAAATAACTCTATGTGATCTTAAATCTAAAGACAATTTTGTCTTCAGCTCAAAACAAAAGATTTTTTTTCTAGATTCAATGGTAGTAAGCTAAGGAACAAACTATTTTGGGATCAGATAATAAGTCTAGAATTTACCATTCGCTTTCATACGATTTTGCATTCAAAAAAGCAACATACTATAGTTTAAGCGTTAAAGAAATACCAATAAATAAAAAACTAAACAAGGAGAGAATCATTTTCTATAAGTTATTAAAAGTGTAGTAATTTTATAATAACTTAAAAATGTTTATGTTTTAATGAAATATTATGATCCTATTATGTTGAAAGTTTCATTAACGCTTTACATTAAAATCACTCACTCTATCGGTATTAATAAGTAAGCTAAGAATTTACCTTTATTAATATTTAAATTAAATATTAATTCTTTTGTCAAAATAGCATTAATAAAGCGTTGTTTTAATTCAATCATTAGACTTTCATTTACTCAGCTGTTGCATGTTATTGATGTTGGCTCTTATTCTGTTATCCGCTCTCTAAATTCATTATAATAACATTTAAAGTTATTTATATCTTCATCATTACTTCAGTTGCATCCAAGACTGATAAGCGGTACCTGGGGTCCGCTTACCAGTCTAACCAATTTGACAGAATATCAAGTTTTCCAGAGAGCGACTGCAGTCAGAGACTCAGAGCTTCGCAAGTCACAGGGATAGTGATTTTCCATGAATAAGTTAAAAAAACACAGTCATCGGTTATTTTCTTTCCTATTGGTTTTGTTTTTTAGATTTTTTCTGAGATGTATTTGTGTCTTTGTGTCTCTTGCATCGGGGCAATTATTGTTTGTATTTTTTTTTTAATTAGCCTGTATTGTCCCACTGCTGAGCAAAGGCCTCTCCCTTGGATTTCCACAAATCTCTGTGCTTTGCAATCTCTGGCCAGTCGTCCTCAAATGCGTCCAGGTCATCCCGCCATCTCCGTTTAGGACGTCCTCGTCGCCGCCGACCACCTGGAACCCAATTGGTAGCTACATGGTCCCACCTTTCTGTGTGCCTGCGACAGACGTGTCCGGCCCAGTCCCACTTTAGTCGGGCTGATTTTGCTCCTACGTCCATTAAGCCCGTTTTTGAGCGCAGCGTAGAGTTACGGACGTGATCGGTCCTCTTCACCCCCAGAATACTACGCTCCATGGCTCTTTGGCAAATCTTCGACTTGGACTTCTGAATCTCGGTCAGGGACCATGTTTGAGCACCGTAGGTTAGGATGGGCAGTATACACATGTCAACGAGTTTCCGCTTCAGTGACAACGGAAGGTTTCCCTTCAACATCTGCTTCATGGACCAGAAGCTTTTCCACGCATTTTGGATTCTTACTGTAATTTCCTTGTCTTGCCTGTTATCGAAGGATACTATCTGGCCCAAGTAAGTATACTCGTCAACATAGTGTATTATCTGCCCATCTACCATTACCCTACGTTTTGTGCTGTTGGTCATCAGCTGAGTTTTTGGTCGATTCATTTGAAGTCCAACTTGAAGACTTGCAGAGCTGAGATCTTTGAGCATTAGCTCGAGCTCCAGTGCCGAAGATGAGAAGAGGACGATGTCGTCGGCGAATCGAAGATTTGTTAATCTTTTGCCGCCGACATCAATACCCCTTGATGTCCATTGATCCGACAGACTGTTAAAAACTTGTTGTAGGATACTTGTAAATAATTTGGGGGATAGTGGATCCCCCTGCTTAACACCTCTTTCAATTTGGAACGACTGACCCGAGGATTGCAGTTTTACGTCTGCTGTGCTATTGTCGTATATTGCTTTAAGGAGATTTATATAGGTATGGTTAATGTTCTGGTTCTGTAGGGCAGTTTCTATTGCGTGATGGGTAATACTATCAAAAACTTTGGCGTAGTCAACAAATGCTATGTATAGGGGTATGTTAAATTCGTTACATTTTTCGATTACTTGGTTAAGGGTTTGGAGGTGATCGATAGTAGAAAAGGATGGTCTAAATGCCGCTTGTTCTGTAGATTGATGTTGGTCCAACTGCCCGGCAATGCGGTTTTCAATAACCTTAATAAAAGCTTTATAGAGGTGGGAAATCAAGCTAATCGGTCTGTAGTTACTAATGTCCTGTTTTTCGCCTTTTTTGTGGAGAAGGATAATATTAGAATGGCAATTTTTTACGGGAGTCTGGCCTGTCTGTAAGATAGTGTTAAATAATTTTGTAATGTAAGGTATAAGAGTACGTTTTTCAAATATTAATGCTTCTGTATATATGCCATCGTTGCCAGGACTTTTGCCCAATTTCATGGTGCTCAGTGCTTTACTTATTTCATCCTCTGTTATTGGCGGTACGTCGTCGCCACGAATGTGATTGTTATTGCTATTATATTTGCATTTGTCCGAATACAAAGACTTAAAATATCTGGTACAAATGTCTAGAATCTCGTTTCGATAGTTGTGTATTGTGCCATTTTCATCCTTTAGTTTTGTAATCCAAGATTGCCCTTTACTCATTCCCTGTCTAGCCACTCTTAAAGATCTATTTTTGGTCAATGCTATTGTAACTAGTTTTGTGTTGAAATGAAATAAAATGAAATGAAATGAAATGACTTTATTCGATTAAAATGGTACATAATAGATGTTCATATTTTTTACAGTTCACATTTCACCTCTATCAGGCATACGAATATTGTAGGGATAAGTTTATAATCATATTTATCTTACATGCAAGGACATGTTAACATTTAATTTTAATTATATAACAATATTTCTTATATTTTTATCCATATAAATTAAGTCATAATACTCACAATATTATTCAAAAATAATAATAATAATAATGTCAAAACATAATGTCAAAATATAATGTCAAAATCTTAATGTCAAAAATTGTAACGAGATATTACTAAATATGAATTACCTAATTTTTAATAGTTAACAGCTTAATGATGTATTTCTTAAATATGTATGTACGATATTAATTACCTACTTATTTATTCATTTGTAGTCTAAGAATTTTTTGATTGTGTAGAAACTTTTATCTATGAGCCACTTTTTTAAATTTATTTTAAATTGCGTGGTAGTAGGTAGTTCCCTGATGAATTTTGGTATATGGTTGTATATTTTTACTATCATCATGAAGCTGTTGCTACTATGTAATTTTGTTTTACTCATTTCCCATTTTAATTTTGTTGGATCTCTCGGCTGATATTTACAATTTACACTAGTTTTCGTAAATAAGTTGCTTTGATTTCTTACAAACAAACCTGTTTCTAATATGTACATGGAAACCAAAGTCAGTACACCCAATCTTTTGAAAAGTGGCCTACAGGTCTCAAAGGGTCCTACACTGCAAATAGCCCTTACACATTTTTTTGTAGTATAAAAGCTCTATTTATGTTAGTTGAGTTTCCCCACATTAAAAGGCCATATCTTAATATCGACCCAACGTGTCCATGATAAGCAGTAAGAGCAACCGATTCAATTGTAGCCTTTTTTAACTGTCGCAATGCATATACAAATCTATTCAACCTGCTACATATATTGTCAATGTGCAACTTCCAGTTACAGTGTTCGTCCAAGGTCAGTCCTAAAAATTGTATATTACTCCTTTCTTTAATGTCAACATCTTCAATTGTTATATTTAATTTAGCAGGAATTTGTTTATAATTTTTAAATTGTATGTAATGTGTTTTCGTCAAATTGATTTTGAGGTCATTTTGTTTTAGCCATTGAAGTATTTGATTAAGTGTGTTATATACTTCTTTTTCATGATCGTCTTTTGAATTATTAGGTATTATGACTGATACATCGTCAGCAAACAGTACACACTTATGTTTTGTGACGTTTGGCAAATCATTAATATATAGCAAAAACAATAGGGGTCCCAAAATACTACCTTGAGGTACACCTGTCCTATTAAACATAAGTGGAGATTTGTACTGTGTCAAAATTTGCTTATTATTTATGCGTCCTATTTCTACATATTGCGTTCGATTGTAAAGATAGCTTCTAAGCCAATCTAGTGCCTGACCTCTAATGCCATAACGCTCACATTTGTCAAGTAGCTTGTCAATATTTACGAGATCAAAAGCTTTGCTCATGTCTAAGAATACTGCTGTAACTGTGTGGCCCTTATCGATCTCTTGTGTTATAGACTTGACCAGGGAAAAAGCGGCTAAGGTGGTTGACTTCCCTTTTTGAAACCCATTTTGTTCTTCTTTTATTATACTATATTTATTTAGAAAGTCTGACAGTCTGAAATGCATAACCCTTTCATAAATTTTTGATAGTATTGGCGTTAATGTTATAGGTCTATAGTTATTAATGTCTTGTGTGCAGCCTTTTTTGTATATAGGTTTTACTACAGACTTTTTTAATTTGTCAGGAAAAGTACCAGTGGCTAAAGATAGGTTTACTAAATGACATAGTACAGGCGATAATATTTCTATGCTCTATTTTATGACCCAAGTAGAAATCTCATCATAACCAACAGATTTTTTATTATTAAGTGACTTGATTATTTTTACTATTTCAGATATTGAACAGGGGCATAAAAATATACTCGCATTTTGCCTGCTTGGCTGATAACAAGAGTGATTATAGCTGGGTTGGGAATCACTCTTGTTTGATATTGAAGTAAAGAAGTTATTAAATAGCTTTGCTATGTCAAGAGGATCAGTTGTTATGGTGTCTTTTTCTTTAATACAGTCAATTTGTTTTGGGATGCTGACAGTTCCATCCAGTTATTTTTAATGATTTGCCATGTTGCTTTGCCTATGTTTTTAGATTTTCTTAAGTAGTTGTAATTTGTATTCTTTTTTGATGCAGTTATACATTTTCTTAACATTCTATTAAATTTTTTATATTCCAATTTAGTCTTATCACTTAAATTATTATAAGTTAATCTTTTCAGTTGCCTTTTTGTTTTACTACTGTAAGATCTTATGTCCTGTCTTATGCTACGCTTTGCCTTTTTGTCGATTTTACGATATTCTAATGTGCCTTGTTTTAAAGTGCTTCTGGACTGAATTAATGTTTTTGTTGTCGGTGACAGTTTGCTTAGATTTTTTCTTCTTTCTGAAAATTGTTTACTGGCAGTTGTTATGCTATCTATTATACTTTTATATTGGAGCTCAACATCATCAACATCGGTATTTAAATTGGAAAAATTATTTTGTAGTTCTAAATTGAACTGCTCATAATTATTTGTGAGTGCAATAATATCTAATTTTCTGAAACGTCTTGAAAATTATGTTTTCCGGTGAATTTTTAAATTAAAGCCTAATTTTATTCTTACTGGTCTATGATCCGAACTGAATATAATCCTACTAATGACACCTACATCCTTAATTATATTTTGATTTTCGGTCAGAACAAAATCAATTTCATTCTTTATGTTCCCATCAAGAGACATCCAAGTCCACCGTCGTTGTTCTCTTTTTTGGAAGACTAAAACTATTACATATCTTGAAGCTCTGACCAAACGCAAATTGGATCAAACGTGTGCCACGAACGTTACGGTTTCCGATGCCGTGTGGCCCTAAAATGTTTTCGCTGTCAAAATTTTGCCTGGTGCCGATTTTTGCGTTGAAGTCTCCCATTACTATATTCCAAGTTCCTCGATGTTGGTCCTCCCGTCCCTGGAAGCCTTATTCAAAAGGTCGTAGAAGTCTTCTACTTTGTCATCACTGTGTGCAGATGTTGGTGCATATACTTGGACTATAGTCAATATGTGTTTGGACGATACACGAAACCGCAGAACCGCGATTCTTTCTGAATAACTAAAAAACTCGATGATGTTGTTCTTCCATTTTCTAGCCACCAAAAAGCCTACTCCATATTGACCATTTACCGCCTCAGAGTGATAAAACAGGCAACTATCTGTCTCAAAAGCGTCTTCTCCCTTTCTTCTTACCTCGGATAACCCTATGATATCCCAGTTAATATCTTTAATTGCATTCTCGAGTTCTAACAAGCGTTCGTTTCTGAGTAGCGTGCGAACATTATATGTTAAAACGTTAAGATTGTCGGTGTCCTTTTTACGCGCTGGGTCGATTTGGCGGGATGTAAGTAACGACGCCCGGGGATTCTTAGCACCCCTGACACTAAGATTTTTCCGACTACCGCCGTCATCGGGACTCTCAGAGTCGCCGGGCACTCGGGGCCTATTCGGGGATTTGTGCATCCATAGTAAGGTTTGGACCTTAAGCCCACCACGCTGGTCCCATGCGTCTTGGTGGGTCGCCAGTTTCACCTCGTTTGTTGTTCAGCAGGGTACACCGCGGGCAGGGGAGGTTGGCTTGGGTCCCATAAGATGTTGTATGGGACCCCTTGTACCCTGTAATATTATATAATGATATATTATATTGCAATGCAGTTAGAACATACAGTGGATTAAAAAAAAAAAAATATATATATGAGACCCTAAAAATTACACTGCATTTTAGCAATCATTAACTGCCCTTAAGTTCTACAACTCTTTTTTTGGCAGTTGTTTATAAAACCTAAAATATTACAAACCATTTTAGCATTCCTTTATATCGTTAAATTATTGCTTTTTTGGGCAATCATATAAGTAGAAAGAAGACAGACAGAAGTGACAACAAAATAAGTAGGTATTTTACATAATTTTGAACATAGTTCCTTACAGTACGTTGGTACATGTTGACAGAAATGCATTGCATGCACCCTTCTTTAAATGAGGGGAATCTATCTCTTATCAAGTGTCAGTAAAGACAGCAATAGACTAATTTCAGTTTAGTGAGTAATCTCCAAGATTGACGCCGTTGTTTGTTTTTTGATTCAAATTGCAGTATCCAGGGCATCAAAGGCAGAATGAATAAATTACACAATGTGATTTTTATCTCCTAACTCATTACAATTTTTTGTAAAAGATTTATACACTATGATTAGTATCAATAGCTTTCTGTTTTTATGGCGATGTTTCAACAAATTTACTTCGGCCGTGGTTAGGAATCAATTGCTAAAGTATTTACAAGAAATATTAATGTAGTACATAATTATTTAGAAGTAAAGCAGTGGTACACTAGTGTTAAGGCCAATATTATAGAATGCCTCGCCGAAAGTCTTGGGTTCAAACTCAGGGCGCGCACCATTGACTTTTAATAACATAACATAACTTCACGCCTTTTTATACCCGAAGGGGTAAGCAGAGGTGTATTACACACCTACACTGCGCCAGTTATGTTTCGGTCGCAATGTGATAGGGGGCGAGCCTTAACCATCTACCGGGCACATTATTAAGCGGGCAATAATTAACATTATTTAAACATTGACTTTTCAAAGTTCTCTATGTATTAAACTGTTAATTGTAGCGTGCGCAGTGCCCCGGTGAGCATGTTCAGCCTTCGATCCCGGCTAGCATGATGATCTGTGACAGTTGTTATGAGAAGTCAATACTTAAGTCAAGAAAATAGAAGGTATTATTCAAAACTGGAAAATTTGTAATTATTTTACTGCCAACGATTGGTACGCTCACCCTACAGTGCAAATTCCGTATAAGGTATCGACATCTTCGACGAATGGATGATTTTCTCTAAATGCTGCTTGAACAAAAATCTTTTCTACATGTTTTAGAAGCAACCAATAAACAATGATTTTCGATACAAAACTTAAGACCTAAAGAAAAAAAATATTACATGACATTTTTTGTTTAAAAGCTAATAAAGCTAATAAAAGCAAAAATATTTTATATACAAAATATTTTTGAAACTTTACCAAGCTTTACTAAAGATTTTATCAGGGTATTTAAAGGAGTTATTTCTTAAAAAAATTTATAACCGGTATATTGACTTAAGAACATGATGTAAAATTGCTTTATCAAGGAGCAAAGTCATCTTCATCCTGGCTTTATTCCAAGCATCCAATGCGGAAAGCAAGCAATTGGTGTAGGTTTATTAATTAATAAAATACAATGTCAAGTATAAGTTTAAGATTCTGACAGCCCATTGGCTATCAGAATCTTAAACTTCTTAAACTTGTAATGCTGACTACATAAGCGTTTATTTTATTAAAACACTAGATGAGCCCGCGGTTACACCCGCGATATGTAAGGCTACTGCCTTTTTTTTTTTTTTTTTTTTGTTTTACGAGGTGGAAAATCCCTTCGGATCTCCGACTCTTGGGGGAAATAAGAGCCGGAGTATGTGGTGTTTCCACTAAAAACCACCTCGACTGCCGCCACGTACCCGTGTGTCGGAGGGTGGGGCATCACATAAGCACTCGTCGCCACCCTCCGACGGGTATTGGCCCGCCAGATGGTCAGGCGGGCCCCGAACAAAACCCCCTTGGCGACGGATTAAGGTGTTGGACTCCGCCGCCAAAACGCCCAGCGGCCGCAGAGGATAGGGAGGACGGCAACGCAACACCGCATCTCCTCTTCTTCTGCGGCCCCACCGCGACGCATCGAATGGTGCGCCCCCATTTGGTCGCGGGAGATAGGGCGCGCGGCAACGCAACACCGACACGCCTCTCCTCCCGCGACCGCACCCGACTGCGAGGGACAGACAGATCTGTCCCCCGCACCCGCACCGTTGGACGCATCCTGCGCAGGCCCCTCCAAGCCCACGCGGAGCGTCCCCTCCTGGATCCCTCTTAGCTTCACCGCGGGTGACCAATCCACGGTTACTGAGCCCCCCCCCACCACGACAAGGTGGAGATCCCACGGGGGGGAAGGCTACTGCCTCGATCCCGTGGCTTATAGCGTGATTTTATAAAGCCTTCGATCTTCTTCAATAAATAGGCTATCTAACACTGAAATAATTTTTCAAATCGGACCAGTAATTCCTGAGATTAGAGCGTTCAAGCAAACAAACAAACAAACTCTTAAGCTTTATATATTAGTACTAGTCGACGCCAGCGGCTTCGCATGCACATATTTTCGAATTTCCCGTTTTGCCCGATCCCGTGGGCATTTCGGGAAATCCCGTCTTAGTGCACCCTTACGGTCCCCAAGGAACATACATGCTAAATTTCAGCTTCTTGCGCCGAGTAGTTTCGGCTGTAGCTTGTCTGTCAGTCAGTCAGTAACGCAAGGATTTTATATATTAAGATTAGATTAGATTTGATTTTGCTGATGTGTACCAATGCTGCTAGTTATCTTTTGTTTTACGAAAAAACGCAACTAAATATTGACAGAAATTCCTGGCTGAATTTAATGTTACGGGCCTGAATCATGTAGATAATTATTAAAAAAGTGAGATACTTTGCGTCCAAATGAAATGATTTTCACCCTTATGTTTAAAACATGCAAACAGTGTGACAGGAGCCAACGTTCCGGTGTAGGTTACACCAGCTATGTTGAAACTTTGGAATTAAGTATTTAAAAAAATGTGTCTCGTTAAATTGTTCAGATTAATAAAATTGACTTTCAACGACCGAAAACAAACATTGTCACCCTACTTTGAAATCCTGCGCTACGTGCCAGCATCCTCAACTAAGAAAAGGGTTTTATCTGGACACCGAATTGTCTTAAGTTTTGTTGTAAGCTTATTTCGAAGCTGACAAATTGCCGGTTTATATCTTAGTTTATTGGTATCTTACGCTAGCTGTCCATGTCGTTTAGGTCGTGTAGAATATTGTTCACTACTATTAGGAATACCACATAGGGGAATACTATAACAAAGGCAATGATAGCCTTCTGAGATAGCAATAAAAAAACTGCATATCTGAGAGATTTCGATAATCGTTCATCATATCAAGGATGTGAAGTTCCTCAACCCGAATTTGGCCAACCTTTCTCGTGGTAAAAAATGGCTCGTGCGTATGGTAGCACTTGTAAAATTTATTGACAAATTTGACGTTACTATTATAGGAAAACTGACTTAGTAGCCAATATTAGGGAGTCATTTGGACTCCCAGGATCTAGACGCCAAAAACAATCAAATCTCACATTTCTTTCCGGAGTGTCATTAAAATCGAATACTGCATGCAACTGTATTTATATGAAATCAAGTTACTATAGTTTTTACATAATCATTTCTTGGTGTATTTTAAATACATACTTTCAATTTATTTAATGTAGGTGGGCAGAATTCTCGATACAATTTCAATTTATCTAACAATACGCACAAAGAGTACATACATACAAACATACATCGAGTCACGCCTGTTTCCCGGAGGGGTAGGCAGAGACTACGGAACGCCATTTGCAACGATCCTGACATACCTCTCTTGCTTCATTCACTCCCATCAAGTTTCTCATGCATGCTCTTCTGTTTAGGGTACTTCTGACCTGTCCTTTTTTTAGGATGTCTCCAATCTGGTCAGAGAACGTCCACCTAGGTCTTCCCCTTCGTCCTGTCCCATTCACATTTGCCTTATATATCTTCCTTGTCAGTCTTTCGTTATCCATCCTCTCCATGTGTCCAAACCATCTTAACATGCCTTTCTCGTTGCTTGTCACTACATTTTCTTTTACCCCACACCACTCTCGTATCACACAGTTCTTTACTCTGTCGGTCAAAGACACACCACACATACTTCTCAGTGCTCTCATTTCTACAGCATTTATTCTACTTTCAAGTCTCTTCTGCCATACCGAACTTTCACTACCATACATAAGAGTAGGCACTAACACCCCTCTATGTACAGCCAAACGTGTCTTTTTGGACACGTTTTGACTGTTCATAAACGCCTTCAGAGCTCCATTCACACTATTACCTGCATTAACTCTTCTTTCAATATCTTCTTCATTCTTACCATCTCTTGTAAATAACGTACCTAAGTAAGCAAGCTCATTCACTTGTTCCACTCGCTGTCCATCGATTAAAACATTACAAGCCGTAACGCATTCCTCCTTTTCAAAAACCATAACTTTTATTTAACTTACATTCACTTTCATACCTTTCCTCTCTAACGTACCATGCATGATTGTTACCATCTCCTGCAACTCCTCCGCTGAAGATACAAGTATTACCTGATCGTCAGCATAAAGGAGGCATTTGACGAGTAGCCCATTCATCCTTAATCCACAGTCACTATGTTTTAAATCTTGCAAACAACTGACCATGAAGCGGTTAAACAGCCACGGCGACGCTACACATCCCTGTCTAACACCTGTGTTGATGGTAAACCAGTCAGTGTATGCCCCGTTTATCCTCACACAAGCTCTAGAATCCTCATAAAGGGATTTCAGAGCTCGAATGAGGCTGCTGTCCACCCCATTCATTGACAGCACCGACCACATTTCATTCCTCACCACTTTATCGTAAGCCTTTTCCATGTCCACGAATGCGCAATAGACCTTTTGACCTTTGACCAAAAACTTTTCGGCTTGCTTGGTATGCTTCGCTAGGAAAAAACCTGATCCGTACATCCCATAACCTTTCGGAATCCCGCTTGTACATCCCATATTTTCTTGTCGGTTACTTTCATAACTCTTTCAATCAGTACCTTTGCATACAATTTTCCGACAATGCTGAGAAGGCTAATGCCTCTATAGTTTTTGCAGTCTTGTTGCGAGCCTTTTCCTTTATAAAGAGGCACAACTACAGCTGTGGCCCAGTTATTAGGTACTCGGCCGGTGCTCCAGCACAAGTTATATAACCGCTGCGACTGACCGACTATGATGCCCTGTCCAGCCTTCAGCATTTTGACTGTAATCCTATCATATCCTGCAGCCTTACCTACTTTCATACTTCCCAGTGCCTTCACGATCTCATCCACGCTAATAACGCTTTCATCATTGCTATCATTACTATTAATATCAGCTATCGGTGTCTTTATCGCCGTTCTTTGAAATAAACTTTAAAAATACACATTCCATCTCTTCAGCACGCACGATTCACCATTCACCTTCCATTCTTGTATCTGATCGATGTGTATTCTGAGGATTGAGTTCTTCCTCGAACTGCACGAACGGATTTCCAGAAAAACTTAATGTTTCTCCGGGAATCGTCAGATAATCTGCTATCAAACTCATCTTTCTTTTACTCTTTTTTCCTTTTAACCATTTCTTTCACTATTATTTTTGACCCAACAAACTCCTTTCTTGCTTCATCTATGTATGTCCTCACTCGTTGCTTTTCCCATTCTTTCATTTGCTCTGACAGCCAACCAATCTAACCAAGCTTCTTTTCTGACACTGCTGATTGTACATTTTTGTCCCATCATGTATTCTTAACCTTTCGTATTTTCCTTCTCTTGATCACACCACATACTTCAGACGCTACACATACTACCTCTTCTTTAAAGGACTGCCACAATTCATACATATCATTTATGCCATCGAACCTCTCAAATCTTGCTATCAATCTTCGTTTATACTCATCTTTTACATCTTTCGCTTGCAGATTTTCTACTTTTATTCTTTCCAAGACTCTATTTTCATTATGCTCTCGGTGTCGCCATCCTTTAAAGAGCCCACTTATCCGGCTCAACACCAAGAAGTGGTCTGTGTGGATGCCGATCCCTCGATGCACCCTTGTATCCAACACATTCAATTCTCAATCGTTCATCTACTATTACAAAATCAATCATACTTCTTCTAACATGTTTTGCCTCACGCGTATACATATGTATCCTTTTGTGATCAAACATGTTGTTTGTCACACAAAGGCTCCACTCCAAACAAACCTCAAGCAGTGCTTTTCCATTTTCATGCACACTTTCATCACCGAATGCACCTAACACCTTTTCAAATCCATCTCGTTTTACTCCCACCCATCCATTGAAATCTCCTAACAAGATCAATCTTACGTTATCCTTACATTTCCTCAAAATATCTCTTAAATTCTCCCTAAACTCCTGCCTTTCGTCTTGCTCTTGTTGTGACATACCTGTTACTATATTGACCGGGGCGTACACCCCAATAATAAAGACACGAGTAAGTCCTGCTTTCATTCTCATCCATAGTAGCCTAGCATTTACACATTCAAACTCTTTTACACACTCATTCATTCGCGCAGATAGTATTACACCAACACCCTTGCAGGCTCTGGTGGTACTATCTACCCCAGACCAATACGCCGTATATGCGCTATGCTGGGTGGTGTCACATCCTTTAATTTTGTTTCATTCACACAAAGAACATCAATCTTTCTATCATCCATCATCTGACATACTTCATCTAATTTGCCGTCCATCCCTCCTCCAACGTTCATCGTTGCAAACCGGCTTTCCGTAGGTCGCTTTTCGCCCTCGCGGGGAACGAGACGTGACGGTTTACGAACCGCGTCGCCGCCGTATGGAGAAGAAGTAGATTTTGTTCCCATAGCGTTCCCACGCGATGTAGGGATCTAGACTGTCCACCCCCGCAGAGCCCTTTACGGGGGTAAGGCGGAATATCAGCTGTGGACTGTGACCACCAACACAGGCACCACCCGTTTACGACCAGCTTGCCCTCTGGCCACGAATCACTCGGCACGGGTCGGTTCACACCTTAGATCGGAGTTTTCTGTCAGGTATGCTCCCTAGAAGTTGGTTTTATTTCGGAGTTTTCCTTCTCCTAGATAGGTTGCCAACCAAGGCTAACGAGGCCCATCTCCCCGAACGTTTGGTTTAATTTCGGAGTTTTCGTTCTCCCAGACAGGTTGCCAACCAAGGCTAAAGAAGACCCATATATTAAAGCAAATTTATGAAGCGCTTAGAACATGTACAAGCATTTTAGATTCCATCCAAAAGGAGAGACGTAGCAGTGTATTATTGCTACAAATTCCTGAAATTCAGCATCTTATGATATAAGATCAGTCAAAGTCTAAGATACGACTTTGACTAGCGAATGTAATATGCGAGCCGTACAATTTATGTAGAGTATGAATTTTTATTTGTTGGAAACGCTTCAAGAAGTTCTCGTTCAGTGGCATTTTCGTTAAGAGTTTGACTTAAAACTTCCAGTGATATTTGTTCTAATAAATTAGTTCAACGGTTTTGCCGTTTTGAGTTAATATTCTATCAAAAATACATACGTCAATATGGATCAGTTAAGTTAAGTTCAGTTTTATTTTATGCTACATTTTGTTACTTTAATAAATATTTCCATGAAAATCGATCGCAGCTCTCTCGGCAGTTGATAATTATTCACTCGGCGTTTCAGGTGCGGTAAAACAAAACCGTTAACAACGTTCTGAAGAAACAGTGCCCTAGGACTATCGGGAACATCAGTGAAGGTCTTGTACAGAGTGAATATCCTTAGACTTCGGCTCGACTGCGGCTTTTTGGACAGTGAATCCAATTTCTATGGTCTTCTGACTGCTCCGAATCCGTTTCATGATCAGATTGTAAGTAGAAATCTGGGTCTTTTTAATTATCGTCAACGTCGCTAAAATCACCTCTAATTTTACTTTAAACTAGCACTGTAGGCTATTTTTGAAGTCCACATTAGTAAGAGAAACCGCTCTTTCTCTTCTTCGGCTACTTTTCAAACTTTTTACTTTGTTGATCTATCTATTGTGTCCGGTAGATGGCAATAGGCTCGCCCCCTATTAAATTGGGACCGAAACATAACTGGTGAAGTCTGGGTGTGTAATACACCTCTGCCTACCCCTTCGGGGATAAAAGGCGTGAAGTTATGTTATGTTATGTTTATGATCTATCTAAAACATGATAAATAATAAGGTTACGTCTTGTGGACACTTAGAAATATACACACTAATAATGATTAGCCGTCTATCAGACCCACAAGAATAATACTGACCTAACGTCTGAGAGACACTGCGCACCTGCACAGCCGAATGTGTTATCACACCGCTAGTAAGCGTTCGACTAATTGATGGTCATGCTAGATCCTAAAGGTACAGGGAAGGCCGCGGGGGTTACTTTAAAGGCCTTGAAATATGGCTCATATTTGTTAACTCGTTGTCTGTGAGACAACCACGTCAGTACTTACAGGCTTATGTTTTTTTATGTTCAGTGGTTTTGTTTGCCTCATTTAAATCGGCAGCGTATTCCACAAACGTAACGACTTGAATTGGTAAGGATTTATCGTAGAAGTTTGTGAAATGTGCTGGCATCTGCAGTCTCTGATCCACTGACAACTTCAATGTCCTTAAATGCTATGTAGTGACATAGAGGAACTTGAAACATTCATTATTACCTATTTTTGAAATACATGGACATATTAGGATTAAATGACGTAGACGAATTGGCAGCCACTTGAGTCTGATCGAAATTTAGATACAGGATTATATTTGCGTAAACTAAAAATAAATGAATGTCATCATCATCAGCCTTTAACAGTCCACTGCTGGACTAGGCCTCTCCTTTGAAAGGAGGAATTGGCCTACTATACCACGCTGGCCAAACGGGTTGGTATAGGGTTTGTATCAAGTTTTCCTGCTATATAATATGCTTCCTCTGTCGGCTCTTACGACACCCATGGGATGATACGGGATGGTGACATTCCGTATTCTTACTCCGTCACCATACGGACATTGAATGAAACGAAATGAATGTAAATGAATCTAATGGTCGCCATTAAGGTCAAGATAGCTGACATCGGCGTAATCGAGTATTGTGAGAAGCAAAGATTGTGCAAGTGCAATCTTGGTGGTGGTGGGAAGAAAGAACCGCGCAACGACCCAGCTGAAGACAACAATTTAGGACTGCAATCCTGTGTTTGTCTTGCCCATGAATAAGTTTTATCCAGATAAATACCAAGGTCTTTCACGTTATCTGAGATTAGTAAGATGTTACCAGCATACTGAATCCAGCAGCTGTAACCAATTGATCTTGGAAATCATCCTGGAACTGCCAGTTAGAATGAACTGTATTTTTGACGGATTTACCTTGAGGCCACCATTTCATATGCGCCAAATCTGAGTTAATATTAGAAACCGCCTTTGAAATCGACTCTAGCGGTATCTGTGAATATATCTGCAAATCGGGCAATATTCTAGGGCCGTTTTTGTTTCTTGCTTACAAAAGTGATTTATCTTTTCACCTGAGAAAAAATAAGACGTTGTACTGTCGACAATATTTCATTGATATTTAACCCTACAGTCGTCGCGCTTGGAAAAGGAACGTGAAGTGGTCACTTGGATTACTTATGTAAAACTAAAAATAAAATTAGAATGTAGTATTCAATTTGGTTTATTCTGCTTAAAAACAAAGTAACATAGAGTATTCTTTATTATTTAAATGAACAGCATAAAATATTAACTTAAGTGCTTAAAAAAACAAAGCGAAAAAATCTTCTCCTTATCTTAATATATAAAATCCTTGCGTTACTGACTGACTGACAGACACGCTACAGCCGAAACTATTGGGCGCTGGAAGCTGAAATTTAGCATGTATGTTCCTTGGGGACCGTAGGGGTGCACTAAGAAGGAATTTTCCGAAATTCCCTCGGGATCGGCCAAAACGGGTAAATTAAAAATAATACGCCGGCGTCCTCTAGTTTTAATATAAAAATGTCCCTTTCGTTTAAAATTGAAATCAAAAATTTATTTTAAGGAAAATAATGAAACTTATCAGTGGTTTCTAAACAAGAAGAACATATATATTTGGAATGGCCCGGGCAAACGAATTTATGACAAGAATTACATGATCGGCATGAATTACATGAGATGCTTGGTATCCGACTTCAGAAATGTTTCAAAAATATTTTATTTTTTAATCTAAACTCCGTGGTAATGATTTCTGCTGCACCCACCTGTGAGCTTAACGGTTTCATCCATGTCAAGGAAAGTGAAATTAGAAATTTACGATGAGACATATTTTCAAAAAAAAAACTCAGGAGTTGCCTTCTGCCGTACCACTCCTTTGGGTCCAGGGGGGCACGAAAACAATATTATGTCTACGAGTTCTTCTTCTACTAGACGGCACAGTCATTGACCAGCTGGTATTGTCAACACCAATGTAAAACTGATCAGCTACTGATAGTTCTCAGAGTTCTCTACTGCTCAGATTCAGACTCGTGTTTCTGCTCCTCAACAAAGTCTTCTTCATCATCCGAGCTGGATCCACTTCAGAATCTACCATATCTTCAGAATCTTCATGCCAAGATTCGATTTGAGCAGCACGCACTTGATCGATAGTGACTCTTAAATTCATTATTTTTATAAGAAATATGTATAATGTCAGTGCTTTTTTTATCCTAAATTCATTTACTTTAATAAAAAACAGATACATAAACAAATAAATTTTAAAATAACTACGAAATGAAGAAATACCAAAACAATAACTTATATAAACTACGAGCGCTCGGGCGTAATTACCAAAAACGTAATTACCAGCTAAATTGACATATTTGCGCCGTTTAAGGGTTTCCGCGTTTGCAGCAGCAGCGCCAGCATGACCTGTGTTTGGAATATGTGATGGCGTAAAGGTGTCTACGCACATTGCGTCCCACACCAAAGGCCTACCCATTTTCCATGGCAACAATGACATACCGTCTCGTACCAACCATTTGGTTCAAGTACAGCTGGTACGCCAGACGCGACAAGAGTACGACGAATTATGTCATTCAAATGCGCATGTCGAGGTATTCTACCCGCCCTTCTGCTGCAAGAAATCCTATGATGTCCGAGGCTATCGACATCTTCTCCACAATGACATCGATGTGGAGAAACACATGGAGCACCTAAACGTAGACAAGTGGCGAAACGGAAATTCTTATCATACAACATGGTTCCTGTGTTGGAAGATAGTAGTGCTTGAAGCCAAAGACCAGATTCTCATTCCCCACAGCCAGTGGGCGAGCACGCTCTGCAACATTAGAAGCAGTAGACAAAAAAGTTTTCCTTACCAAGTTACAGAGCGGCAAAGCCCACTGTCTTTGGGAGAAAAGGTTGGTAGGCAATTCAATTTATAACGAAATTTGGTCAAAACCTAATTTTTTATGTTCCAAACACATTTTAAATGTTTTTTATTTAAAATATTGATTTCACATCAGTCAAAATAGACTTTATATCTAAAAACCCTAATCTTCAATCGAAAATTCTCATGTCAAAATAACAGTCTTTTTTAAGTCGTTTTAGTCGTTGAAATCTCTACTTTCCGAGGGTGAAAATAAAGTATCCCCCCCGTGGGATCTCCACCTTGTCGTGGTGGGGAGGGCTCAGTAACCGTGGATTGGTCACCCGCAGTTAAGCTAACAGGGATCCAGGAGGGGACGCTCCGCGTGGGCTTGGAAGGGCCTGCGCAGGATGCGTCCAACGGTGCGGGTGTGGGGGACAGTTTTCTCTGTCCCTCGCAGTCGGGTGCAGTCGCGGGAGGAGAGGCGTGTCGGTGCTGCGTTGCCGCGCGCCCTATCTCCCGCGACCTAATGGGGGCGCACCATTCGATGCGTCGCGGTGGGGCCGCAGAGGAAGAGTAGATGCGGTGTTGCGTTGCCGTCCTCCCTATCCTCTGCGGCCGCTGGGTGTTTTGGCGGCGGAGCCCAACACCTTAATCCTGCCGCCAAGGGGGTTTTGTTCCTAACCATCTGGCGGGCCAATGCCCGTCGGAGGGTGGCGACGAATACTTCGGCGATGCCCTACCCTCCGACACAGGGGTACATGAGAATGTCGAGGTGGTTTTTAGTGGAAACACCACATACTCCGGCTCTCATTTCGCCCAAGAGTCGGAGATCCGAAGGGATTTTCCACCTCGTACAACAAAAAAAAAGGGTGAAAACAAAGTATACATTACTAAGGTACGAGGTCTCGGAAAATGCAAAGAAATGAAACAACCTCGAGACCGCAATTTTTTCTATCATTATGTAGATACACTTCTGCGTCATTAATTAAAATTAACATTTTAATTACTCGAAAACGTAAGAGACTTGCAAGTTCGTTTTAATCAATGTAGCATACATTGATTAAAACGAACTTGCAAGTCGAAAGAAGAAGTAGCAAAAATGCCCCACTTCCGACTGCAACGATAAGTATCTCAAAAAATCGCTTAAAATCAGTATAAAAAAATTATATACTTCCGGTAATCATCTTTACTGGCTAACGTATAAAAAAATTGCTCTAAATATTAATTCAGGAGTAACCTGTAAACCTGTAATATACTAATTTCTGATTTTAGTTTTAGAATAGGATAATAAAAAGCAATTAAACACTGTAATAACTCACGTTTGATATTAGTTATTATACTACGTTAGTAATAAAGCACACATACTCAAGAGTTTTGTCAAACAATAGGACTAAATATGCTTAAACCAAACTTGTTAGCAGATTATGTCGAAGAACATAATCTAAACCAGCAGAGTTCCCTTTGCGAGGTTGGAAGCAACTAGCGAAGAAGTTAATATGATTTTCCGAGACATATGAGGAATTAATTATGATATCAAAGGGTCTAGTACCAGTTTGCACTCGATCGTCACGGTGGACGATGGCCTAGTCGTCGTCCGGAACAATTTCCATACATTTTCTAAATGCGCTCCCTAGCGGACTCTATCGATAGCTACTCTCTGTTAGGGGCGCTTTTAGAAAATTTAATGTGTTTGAGGATACAGGCTAGAGTCTATAAAAAATATGTTCATTTGTTTAATCTTTATTCCACTTTTTTATGGTCGTTAGAGAAATGCATGATTGAAAGTATAATATTTTTAAGATAAGTACTTAATACTGCACCTGAAACAATATTTGGAGCAATTTCTAAGTATGATAGCCAGTAAGGATGTCAATCAGAGGTATGCAACTTATTAATACTCAATTTTATCTATTATTTGAGATATTTTGCTCAGCTGTCGGACGTGGGGTAATTTTATATGGAAGTTGCAACTTCTCCTTTAACATACAACTAAAATTAACAACTTATTATAGTTGATATTTAATTAGAAATTTACAATATTATATTTTGAGAAAGTTATAGAATATTCTTTTAATTATAAGATAGATTCCTATTAATTGCTATTTTAAGATAATTTATATATTACCCACAGAAAATCTATCAATCCTATCAATAGTTATTATATTGAGAAGTGCGGAAGGTATTTCTCTTTTTACCATTTTCTAATGCTTCAGTCCTGGTCTATATTGTAAAGTGATCGAGTAAACGCTAGATTGACTGCACGTTTGACATAATGGTTTAAACTTTGATACTACCGATATGGGTTCGATCCGCACACGAGACAACATTTTGTGTGATCCATAAATTGTTGTTTCGAGTCTGGGTGTTCATTGTGTCGACACAGGATTTATTCCTAGTGCGGGAGTTGTCTTTTAAAGAAAAAAAAATGTCAGAATACCATCTGTGCTATCGTTTTGTCTTCGTTTTTTATTATTATTCTTATATGCTCTCCTATTAAGTTGACTCAATATTAAGCTGTCATGAAGCTCCATAAAATAATACAAGTGTTACAAAATAGTACAAATTCATGAATGTTGCTAGCTGGGGCTTCTGAGTGCTTCCGTGTATTGAAGGTCACAGAAAGCCATCGCTCTTGGTTTTTGTCTTAGGACAGGCATTGTTAGGCGGCCATGGGCATTCGGGCCACTTATATGCTCAAACATATGCCACATTCTCACACGAAAAGAGATGAACCTCATCGCCGTACAAATAGTATCTTGAGATGACAAGGCTGGCGATGCTTCAAAACTACTCCATATTGTGTTTTTATTTGTTTTCTACAGATAATATTACTGCCAGTTGAGTGTTTTTTTCTTGAGTTAGATATTGTACCAAGTCCTTTTTTGTCGATTTGAGTTAGGTCTTCTTAAGATTTTGATCAATGTTAAAATCTTATATATCTTAAGTATTCTACTTCAACTAACTTTTGACTTTTACCAAATATTTTATCAAGGAAATAGATTGCAAAGTTCAGGTTGATGCCATTTACACCGATTTACCAATACACTTAAGATAACATTAAATGTAGTTATAAATGGTTCCATGGCAGATTTTAAAATAGGTGAGTCAGGCGTTCCGCAGGATACCTTCTTTGTCAAAGATATAAAAATTCAAATTCAAATTATTTATCTTAATATATAAAATCCTTGCGTTACTGACTGACTGACAGACACGCTACAGCCGAAACTATTGGGCGCAGAAAGCTGAAATTTGGCATGTATGTTCTTTGGGGACCGTAGGGGCGCACTAAGAGGGGATTTCCCGAAATTCCTACGGGATCGGCCAAAACGGGTAAATTAAAAAAAAAATGCAGGCGTAGCTGCTGGCGTCCTCTAGTTGCGAATATAGGTGATACATAGATGTTTACATAGTTTTTGTCAGTCTCAGAACAAACATTAGTGCAGCTATATTCTGCCATTTGGCATGCAATGTTCATCACATATTATTTTATTATGGTTATATAAAAAATATTGAAACAATATTATGTTCTAGTTATAAATAAAGTACACATGTCAAAAAAATAAAAATAAAATTAATACAATCAAATAAGTCAATCAAGGTTATATTATTATACATGGAAAGTCAATTTGGTTACATGTCACAACTAATTATTACATATCATATTTGTCTTCGAGAAATTCTTTTATACTGTAGTATGCTCATTAACAAGAAATTGTTTCAATAACGCTTTAAATTTATGTATGTTGGAGCATCTTAATATGTTTAACGGTAAATGGTAAAAAATTCGAGGGGCCATACAGAATATACTATTGCTAAATTGCGCTGTTTTGTTTGATGGAAAACATACTTTATGATTATTACGCTTACTGTTTAAGCGTTCAAATAAATTATTATGAGTAATAACAAAGACAGCGACCTCATAAATATAAAGGCATGGAAGCGTTAATAGTCTTAGACTCATAAAAAAGGGTTTACAGCTATCTGTCTGTTTCAACTTCACAATGGCCCTTACACATCTCTTCTGGGCTCTAAATATCATCACATTGTCCACCGAGTTACCCCAAAAGATAACACCATACCTTAGTACTGATTCTACGTAACCATGATATGCAGCGATGACAGCAGACTGATTCACAACTGATCCAAATCTATACAAGGCATAAGAGAATTGGTGGAGTTTGGTACAAATATCTTCTACTTGAGATTTCCAATTTAATTTTGAGTCAAGATTGAGACCTAAAAATTTTATATTTTCAACTAAATCAATTTGTTGTCCATTGTAGCATATATTATGATTTATTAAATTAATATTCCTATTTCTAAATGTCATTAAATTGGTTTTATTCAGAATTAATTAATAAATTATTATTTGATAACCATTGAATTAAATTGTCTAGTGTTTGATTTATGTCAGATATCATTTGATTTTTACTTGTACTTCTAAACATAACTGTGCTATCATCTGCAAATAATACCATGTCTTGATTTATATAGTTTGGTAAGTCATTTATATAGACAATAAACAACAAGGGGCCGAGAATATTTCCCTGAGGAACTCCTTGAGTTACTTCACTATATGAAGAAGAATGTACTATTTGTCTATGAGTTTTTTGGCAAATGCGAGTAATTTGGGTACATTGTTGTCGATTTATTAAATATGATTTTAGGAGATTGAGAACATTTGCTCGAACTCCGTATGCTTCTAATTTATTTAATAGGATGTCGTGATAAACATAGTCAAAAGCTTTAGTTAAATCCATATAAAGAGCAGATACTAAGTGCTTATTGTTAAGACCTGACATTATACTTTGGAGAAAATTAAATACAGCTAGGTTAATGTTTTTATTCTTGCGAAAGCCGACTTGTTTTTCTGTAAATATTTTATTTTTTTCAAAGAAATCATTAAGGCTATGACTTATGGTTTTCTCAAAAATTTTTGAAAATGTCGGTATGAGCGCTATCGACCTATAATTTGCAACATTGTTCTTGTCATTTTTCTTAAATACTGGTTTAACTACAGTTTTCTTTAATTTATTTGGAAATATTCCAGCAGATACGCTTAAATTCACTATGTGAGATAAAACGGGTGCAATGGTGGTTGATACATTTTTTAATATCTTTGTGCTAACGTCATCATAGCCTGTGCTCTTTGTATTTTTCAATGCATTAATAATATTATTAATTTTGAAAGGATTTGTTGGGTTCATAAATAATGAGTTATAAGAATTTGGTAGTTTGTAGTTAAAGTTAATAGTTTTTAGGTTACTGTCATCTCCATCTATGAAATAATTATTAAATAACTCTGCGATATCTTTCGGGTTATCAATTATCACGCCATTATTGTTAATATGTCTGATTTCCTCTTTAATAATATTTTTGTTATTATAATTGATGATCGACCAAGTAGCTTTCGATTTATTTGAAGCTGTTTCGATTGTATAGTTATTTTGTGCCCTTTGTGTTAACTTTATTATTTTGTTTAAACGTTTTGTATAACATTTGAATAAATTTCTGTTGTGTAGCGTTGGATGTTTTCTATATTGCCAAAGTAAATGTCTTTTTTGTTTTGCACATATCTTAATACCTTTTGAGATCCAGGAAGGCTTTTTGCGAGATGCTCTTTTTATTAATATATGTGGAAAACATAGATTATAAAATAAAATAAATAAATCGTGAAGGTAGTCGAATGCGTAATTTGGATTTGTCGTTTCGTAAACTTCGTTAAATGTAATTGATTGTAAACATTGATTGAACTTTTTTATGTTTTCTTTATTGTAATCTCTACTTTCTACTAACCAATGCGAGAGAGAACACGTTTGTTTGACCTTGCATGTTAACATTTGGCTTGAATGATCAGACAGAGCCAATTCGAAAACTTTGTACTTACTTCCCCTAATATTGTGTATAAAGTTGTCTAAACAAGTACCACTCGCAAGGCGTGTAGGCTCATGAATGGCCAATTTAAGGTTATAACCTAAGATTGTTTGGTTTAGCATGTTAGTTAATTTACAATTTTTTAACGTGTTTATATTAAACTCGCCACATATCACTATTTTTTTCTTAGTGAAGCATAATGTAACAAGTATATCGTCAAGTATAGCATAAAAGTCATGAATATTTTGTGTATTATTTCGAGGTGGTCTGTAAATACATACTACTATTAGCCTATGTAATGTAAGTTCAATAGCAAAGTATTCAATAATACCAGAAACGCCATATTTTTCTATAGAATTTAAAGTTTTGAACTCATGATGATTGTGAACCAATATACAGGCACCGCCGCGACGGTTTTTACGACAGAACGAGGCTGTAAGTACGTAATTTTCTATGAACAGTAATTTGGTGTCAGCTTTTAACATATTGTGCTCGGTTAAACATACTACTTCAGCAAAGCTACCTTTTTCTACAAGATAATTTAGATTTAGAGTTAAAAGATCTGACTTACTTATAACGTCATTAATGTTTTGGTGTAATATGTTTATATGGTTAGAGTTTACGAAAAAATGATTCAGATTGTTCTGTAATTGTATGCTCATCACTTGTATGTGAGTCGAGCATAGCAGATCGAGCGTCATCCGCAGAATTCACTGCAGTTGGCGATATTGCAGTGTCACATTTAGTGTCCATGTTCTATGGAAATGTAGTTAAGTCGACAAGTATACGTTGCATAACATTTTTATATATATTCTGCAGGCGATTATTGCTTATTTTACCAGATACGTAAGAAAACATGTCATGTGAGAGATTAAAATTGGAGTCAAATATATATGCATATTTGTAGTATTGCACATTCATGGATAGTAAGTGATTAAACATCTCTATTTTATAATTATATATGGGGGCGCCGCATATGTACGTTGGAACACATAATATTATATTTGTATGAGATACATGTTGTAAACATTCTTGGATTGATTTTACAAGGTCGAGACAATTTACGGTCTTCTTAAAATCATGTTCTCCAATAAGGATTATACAATAATCGTTGATAGTGTAGTATTGCAGTTTGGTTTTAATATCTGCTATCATTTGCAATACGCCACAGTGATGTAGCAACAGAAGTTAAACTGTTCAGCGAATGTGTATTGAATATCTTGTAATCTTCCTTTTACACTGCAATTGGTTAGAATACAGAGTTTTCGTTTTTTAGTAATTATTCCTCTTCCTATAGATTTTTGTTTATTAACATTATTCCTGGTATCTTTAGTTCTCTCCTCAAACTTTTTAATGGTTTCATTCTTGTTCGAAGCATTATCATTTAGATTTATATTTCTTGGTAGGATCAGCCGGCTGTTCAAAGATTCTTTATTTTTCTTTTTACGGTCTATTCGTGGTGTAAGCCTTGGATACAGTAACTTTTTTGTATAATTCGACAGTTTTATTTGCCTTTGTCAACTCTGATTTAAGTTGTATATTTTCGCACGTTAAATTATCTATTTCTTGATGAGCAGATTGTAATTCACAGGACAGTTTTTTAATAGTCTCATTCAATTCTATTATAGTCATACAATCTTGGGACTGAGTGTCGTCCGGAAGGCTTGTCATAGTGCAGTCAAATAAGGATGAAGTACTTGAATCATTAATTGATTTCGTTCTTGTACGGTTTCTGACTGTTACATTTTCATCCATAGTGTTAACTTAATAATAGTTTGCAATTATCATATAATATTTATTATTTATAATATTATAATTAGTTTATTATGTATTATTTGAATTATAATTTATCAATTTGTTTTCATAATATGTACATAGTTATAATTATACATTAAATAAACATAATTTTATAATCTACATGAAGCTTAATCTAATCTTAATGTCTAAGTAGTATATGTACAAAAAAAACGTTAAAAGAAATTCAAAATATTTACACGGTTTTAGGCGTCGTAAAATACAGCATCAATGTCATCGGGTAACGTGCCCAGAAGGCTTGCAGCATTGCCACGCTGGATGGCAATGCTGATTCTCTGAGCAAAGAATAAACCAGCCTTCTGGTCACGTGAGACGTCGATTAAACGTTTCGAAATTTCCCGGAACAGTGAACGAGCGCTCGGACCCCATGAGCCTAGCGTTTCCACCCCAAACGGCTCAAACACGTAATTACTCACTAAATTACTGTATTTGCGCCGTTTGAGGGTTTCCGCAGTTGCAGCAGCAGCGCCAGCATGGCCTGCCGTGCTTGGAACATGTGATGGCGCGAGGGTGTCTACGCAGGTTGCGTCCCACACCAAAGGCCTACCCATTTTCCAAGGCAACAATGACATACCATCAGGTCTCTTACCGTCGTCGCGTACCAAACCATTTGGTTCAAGTACAGCTGGTACGCCAGACGCGACAAGAGCACGACAAATTATGTCATTCAGATGGGCGTGACGGGGAATTCTACCAGCGCTTCCGCTGCAAGATAGCCCATGGTGTCCGAGGCTATCGACGTCTTCTCCACAATGACATCGATGCGGAGAACACACGGAGCACCTAAGCGAAGACAAGTGGCGATACGGAACGTCTCATCGTCTAATCGTCCAACACTGGAATATTGCCAGTGTTGGACGATGGTAGTGCCTGAAGCCACAGACCCGATTCCCATTCTCCCACAGCCAGCAAGCGAGCACGCTCTGCAACATTAAAAGTAGTATCTAAAAGACTTTTCCTTACAATGTCACAAAGCGGCGCGTCCCACTGTCTTTGGGAGAATAGGTTGGTAGGCAAATCAGCGCTTGGGCAAGCCATTTTCCAGGCGTTTACAGCTTCGGTTTTGCACAGCACTTCTGAGTTAACTAGTGTAGGTGATAAAATTTTCCTAGTTAACTCTTCCGTGCTGTGAACCGAAGATAGAAACGCCGGTAAACTGACACTAGAAATTTTGCGTACACCGAGCCCACCCATACGCATAGGCAATGACGCTTGTAGCCAGGCTCGGTCGTCCAAGTCCACATTTAATATTCTCTTTAAAGTACTTTGAATAATTTTGTCGACTTGTTCTAAAAGTACATATTTTTTCCAAAGTTGGGAAAATCTTAAGGCATGTGTGAATTTTGGGACGAAAAGACAATATCGAATAATAGTATAGGCCGAGTGAATATTAATTTTGAATAGGCGATCTGAAACTTCACAAAAAATTTGTATCTTTTCCTTCAAGAAAGAATCGAAAGATTCTTCAAATACTGGAGAACCTAGGAGGCGAAGAGATGTCTTATCAATAATTTTGATGTTTGATGCCAAATTATTAAATTTAGATAGTATCGAAAGTCTTTTTGTAGAGTCTGTTGTATTTATAAACAGCTCACATTTACTAGAATTTAGTTCCAAGCCAATAGATGCGAATTTATTTTTAAGAAGAGCTAAATCTTGTAATACAATATCTGGATCCCCTCCTAGGATCCCGTCATCTAAAAACGATACATTAAATTTAGAATTTACTAGCCGAATAATGGGGTGTATTGCTAAACTAAAAACCGGTCAAGTGCGAGTCGGACTCGCGCACCGAGGGTTCCGTACAAACCTGTAGGTATATAAGTAAAAGTTCACCAGTCATAGTTATGGTATTTTTATTGCAAAATGAAATCCATAACATAACAGGATGTAAAGCTGGAGGAGCATAAATTAAAGAAAAAGGTGTCTTTGTCGTTTGTAATCAGTCATCCTTTATTTTATATTAACAATATCGCTTATTTTAAAATATAACTTAAATACTTATACCAGCCTTGCAGCAGCCTTGCAAAAGTCTGCTGATGAATGATGGTAAGATTTTTTATCAATGTTATTGATTTACAAAGTTTTAGTGACTATTAGAAATCTGTTACAAAAATATTAAATAAGTATTTTAATAATTATAGTATTTATTTGCGATGAAATTTGACTAGGGTGACTATTTACACATAAAATAAAACAATAAACAATATTCTTAAATAAATAACAAAAATAAGTAAGGGGCGATAGCCCAGTGGTGTAGGTAACGGACTGCCGAGATGATGATCTCGGGTTCGATCCCCAGGTACCCCAGGCACAAATCACTGACTTTTCGGAGTTACATGTGTGTGTATTTAGAATGTTAATTATCACTCGCTTCGTAATGTGCCCGGTAGATGGCAATAGGCTCGCCCTCTATTTATATTGGGACCGAAACATAACTGGCGAAGTGTGGGTGTGTAATACACCTCTGCCTACCCCTTCAGGGATAAAAAGGCGTGAAGTTATGTTACATTATGTAAATTAAAAAAAACATATAAAGGAAATGAACATTTTATCAGTTCGAAAAACCGTTATCTATACACATGATTTTTGCAGGATTTGGATATTTTTATGATTTGTTGAATGTAGTTTAACATTATTTATCCCTGATCATATCATTGTTCATTTGTCACCTTCACAAAATTCTTTCTACATTTGCATTCCTTCACGCGTTCCACTAACTTATGTTAATAATAACGATCTGGAAAATGGAGGTAATTGGCCGTCATGGTCAGTATACCAATAGATTGTTTCACGTTGTCGTCATGCTCACTAAAATGTCATTTCTTGTGGTGGCGTCGTGTGTCGGGTCATCCCTGTCCCTCTAATATGGTGAGAGGGATGATGGCTGGCACATGCGTCATACTCGTGAACGGGTGCTACTTGCGATGACTGGTTGATGACGGTCTTGCGG
The DNA here is from genome assembly GCA_944739405.2 of Euclidia mi. Taxonomy (NCBI): domain Eukaryota; kingdom Metazoa; phylum Arthropoda; class Insecta; order Lepidoptera; family Erebidae; genus Euclidia; species Euclidia mi. The sequence continues at coordinate 63,979,560 of OX123192.2, forward strand.
GCTGGTATTAGATTTTAATATTTAACTGCATCATTTCCATCATGGTTCTGATCACTTTCGCGGATTGCCTGCATTATTAGGTATATATAATGTAAGTGGATGCTCCTGTTTCACCATGTCTATTCTGAGGAGGCTAACCAAAAGTATTATGCTTGAGTATTATTATGTACAGTAAATATATACAAGTGATATAGAAGGTGTAACAGTTGCAGCACCTTACAAAATGTAAATTGTGTATTATGCAAAACCTGGCGATGAAAAAGAGTGACCGTGAGTTTTATTGCCCGTTCTTTCTCATGGTTCTACCTATTGCTTTGCGAACGTGGCAGTAAATGTAAATGTAGAAGCATATCTACAGTAATAATTTATATATTAATAATTATATATTATTTTGACGTTCATAAGCGTCACATTGTGACCCAAATGAATAAAGGATTTTGAATTTGAATTTGAATATAAATGTACTACTTCGTGTTGTGCTAGTGTTTATTAACGGAAACATGTTTATAGATGAAAAATATATGAAAATTCCATTTTGGGGATTCATTCTAAAATCAATATTGAAGTCTCGCACGACAATCAGCCGAGAACATGAATTATACCTATTGAGGTTGCTGCCGTATATTGTTGTATTTATGCATTCTATTGCAACATTAATTGGACATCGTGGTGACCTATATACAGTTATCACTCTGACATTAAACATTTCGAAATGCAAGCATTCACTATGGCCGTTTGCAGCGTCTGGGTTATTTAAAATCTCAATCAGCCTATCGCAGTCCACTGCTGGACATAGGCCTCTCCCAACACGCACTACAGTACACGGTCCTCAGCCTCCCGCATCCTTTATCTGGGCTTAAAGATGTTACTTCGAACCAAATTTCAAGATTTTCAGTTCACGGGAAGTACCCTGTAGGTTTTGATTCCCTTGCGAGTAGACGCCAGTTTGAAAATATGATTATATTGCTCTTTCTTTTGACTGCGTGGACATAGAAATTTTATTTTGTTACAGCCTAACGGTGTTATATACTTGAGTATTTGATATGAATTTCAATTTAATACCTCCACGCGTTCAAGAGAAAGGGGTAATAACTTTACATACATACATAGACTCACGCCTGTTTCCCCGGAGGGGTAGGCAGAGGCATATTAAACGCCCACTTTTCGCCACTGTTTTGATCCCACGTTATAGGTGGCGAGCCTATTGCCGCTTATCGGGATATTTTGTTTGCCAGAGCCTCGTCCGTTGATCGGCAGGTGCACCACTTGCAGGTGAGGTTGGCTTGGGACCCTAAGTTCTTGGTGGGAACCCTATGCACCCCATATATATAACTTTAAATTTATTAAAAATATTTTTTATATGCTGTAACAAAAAAAATACAGATTTCGCAATTTTTCCTTTATAAGTGATATAAGACGTTGCTTCGTACCAAATTTCAAGATTTTGAGTTCACGAGTACCCTGTAGGTTTTGATTCCCTTGCGAGTAGTCGCGAGTTTGAAAATATGCTAATATTGCTCTTTCTTTTGATTGGGTTGACATAGAAGTTTGATTTTTTTGCAGCCTAATGGTGTTATATACTTGAGTATTTGATATGAATTTCAATTTAATACCTCCACGCATTCGAAAGAAAGGGGTGGTAACTTTAAATTTATAAAAAATATTTTTCTTATATGATGTAACTAAAAATTTACGGTTTTCGCAATTTTTCCTTTATATGTGCTATAAGGCGTTGCTTCGTACCAAATTTCGAGATTCTGAGTTCACGGGAAGTACCCTGTAGGTTTTGATTTACTTGTGAGTAGGCGCGAGTTTGAAAATATTCTTATATTGCTCTTTCTTTTGATTGCGTTGACATAGAAGTTTGATTTTGTTGCAGCCTAACGGTGTTATATATTTGAGTATTTGATATGAATTTCAATTTAATACCTCCACGCGTTCAAGAGAAAGGGGTGGTAACTTTAAATTTATAAAAAATATTTTTCTTATATGATGTAACTAAAAATTTACGGTTTTCGCAATTTTTCCTTTATATGGGCTATAAGGCGTTGCTTTGTACCAAATTTCAAGATTCTGAGTTCACGGGAAGTACCCTGTAGGTTTTGATTCACTTGCGAGTAGGCGCGATTATGAAGATATGCTTATATTGCTCTTTCTTTTGATTGCGTTGACATAGAAGCTTGATTTTGTTGCAGCCTAACGGTGTTACATACTTGAGTATTTGATATGAATTTCAATTTAATACCTCCACGCGTTCAAGAGAAAGGGGTAGTAACTTTAAATTGATTAAAAATATTTTTTTTATGCTGTAACAAAAAAATTACGGTTTTCGCAATTTTTCCTTTATATGTGATATAAGACGTTACTTCGTAGCAAATTTCAAGATTCTGAGTTCACGGGAAGTACCCTGTAGGTTTTGATTCCAATGCGAGTTTGAAAATATGCTGCAATTTGCAGCATAAACGGATGTATCTTTTGACTGCGTTGGATTAGAAGTTTGATTTTTTACAGGTCTATGGAACCGTAGATTTGAGTATTTAGTATAAATTTCAGTTTGATACCTCCACGAATTCCTGAGAAAAAGAGTCTTGACAGACGGACGGACAACAAAGTGATCCTATAAGGGTTCCGTTTTTTTCCTTTCGAGGTACGGAACCCTAAAAAGGACTGGTCCAAGAGGGTTACCTTGTTGACACCCAACCGCTGATTACAAAAGCTTATCCTGATATAATAATTTTGTGGGGTACCTGTAACATTGCCGATTTGATCGTGCAGCCATGAATCTTAAGTCGTGCGTATTTCTAATGCGCCACCAGTTAGCTACTGTCTAGTTGCGAAATTATTGACCGCTTGCTACTTTTCAATGTAGGTATTGTTTTAACATTTTTATTCCTGGGTAGGTACAAGTGACATCTGTTTATAAGATTGTGAATAATTAGTGGTGCCCTCTCTTACTCAATTGCTGTACTTCTCTCATGTATTGTAGTGTCAGTTATAAAGTAGTTCAGCTATCTGACACTAGATGATCATAGATTTCAAATAAAAAACGAACTTCGTCAATGTTATTTTCACAGTTTTATAAGTAAAGTATCATTTAATTTCTATATTCACGTCTTTGTACTCACAATAGAAGGTTTATTCCTGTCAGTACTGCATTAGTGATACTTATTTATCGAAGATTTACTTCAAATCGTATTTTCACCAGTTCATTGCACTTTGTTTGTTATTGTCACGAATATATTGCACTAATAGTTAATGTTCATTGGAGATTTCACTATATGTTGAGTATTGTCACTAAATCTGTCAATTTATGTCACATTTTTGGTTATTCACACATTATAACTATTTTTGGTTTAATTTTAACATGGAGACACACATTTGAGATTATCAGTGTCACCTGAAGAAAAGCTCGTAATTACTTTAAGGTATGTTGTTAACCTTAAATAAGTACACATGAGATAATTAATTATACTTATTTAATATTATTAATTGGTTTATCATTATTTACCTATAAATAATCAACATAACGGTGGTTTTACGGTAACGATTAAATTATTTCACAATTTACCTATAAATAATCAGCATAATCATAATAAAAACGGACGGACGAGCATTTGTACGAGACGTTTTTAATTTAAAACTTTTTATTGTATGCAAACTTATGAAATAAAAGTTAGAGTTTATCAAACGTTAGTCCTTTTTCACAACACGTTATCTTCTTTCTTTAGTTAAAAAGTAAATACTTGGTAAAAAAACTCAATTATCTAGTACATAGTTACTAAAATTTTTATTATTATTTTTTTTAGCTGAGAGGATTTAGTAAGTGTCCTTACAGCCTATGACCAAGGTCAAAATTACTATAATTTTTTGTACGAAAAGCAATGTTACTCATAATAATTTGTATTGTCACTTGTCACATTGTAAAAATACCTTGATATTGTATACCTCCTCAAATCAGTAAATACTAGTATAGATTCAAACCCCCGGTCTAAGGTGAAACTGCCCAGTCCAACTACAACTCCGTTATAGAGGAGTACTGACCCGGACTCAACGCCGACAAAGTTTTCAATATTTACGAGACAAATAAAATGTCCCCAGTTACGCGGAACCCACTCATCACAATCAACCATAACCTCGTCGACTCTAAACTCGACAACTTCTAGTTGATAATGCTGCTTAACATGTAGTTTGTCTCTATAACCGAAGCCAGCGATACTAAACATTCCTTCGAGAATCGATATTTTTCTTCTGAGAATCCATCTCGGCCATGTTAGAGGTTTAGGCAGCCGGTGGCCTGGCGAGGGTCTTAATTCCAATGGTTTGTTCCAGGTTAAAGTAGCAAGGTCGTGGTTTGGAGCGTACATATTTGTTTTATCAAATGGCCTTCGTGCATTTTTTACGTACGTATACTGAAAAGCAACAGCCTCTATATGAAATTCCCTCCATTCATTAAACGAATTATCAATGACGCGCAGCGAAATTGTCTCCCCTATCTCTTGTGTATTTCGTGGTATTAAATTTGCTGTTTTCAACAAATGATGATAATTGATAAATAGGATTTGCAGAAGTAAAAGCGAGTCTTTCCATTATTATTATAGCTGGAGTAATTGCTACGCCTTTATGCACGACCATCGCCACGAAGTCATAAAAGTCGGTGTTCTGAGGCCATTCACATGGCGCGTTCTTTAAACTTTTGCCATGAATCAACACTAAGTTCAACATGAATTGATATATGAACCTGAAAAATAAAATTAGTTTAGAAACCAGTAACGTTTTTAGGGTTCCGTACCTAAAAGGTAAAAAACGGAACCCTATTACTAAGCCTCCGCTGTCTGTCTGTCTGTCTGTCACCAGGCTGTATCTCATAAACCATGATAGCTAGAAAGCTGAAATTTTCACAAATTATGTATTTCGGTTGCCGCTATAACAACAAATACTAAAAATAAAAAAAAATGAAAATATTAAGGGGGGTCCCATACAAAAAACGTGTTTTTTTTCGTATTTTTTGCTCAAAATTACTAACTGTAACAGGTAGACGCTTTAAATTTTCATAGATTATGTAGTTGTATATTACCTTTCAAAATAAATAATTAAATTTAAAAAAAGTAAATAATAAATGGGGGCTCCCATACAACAAACGTAATTTTTAAGCAATTTGTTACTCGATCTTAATAAACAGGTAGAAACTTATAAAGTATTTAAGTACACATACAACGAACGTGATTTTCTTTTATAGATTATGGTACGGAACCCTTCGTGCGCGAGTCCGACTCGCACTTGCCCAATTTTTTACATACACAAGCTCTTCAAATGTATTTGCTTATTATTGAATTGCTAAAGTCAACACACAATTACATACTTTTTGAAGATATCAAAAACGCGCAGTCACGCAAATACGCTTTTGTACTGGAATGGGGCTTTAAGTAATAATATAATTTTCTGAATCAAATCTAGGTCTATAGACACTGTGTTACTTTTATAACGTAGGCATTGACTAAGGAAGAATTAATTCACCTCCACTCTTACTACTAACTTGATTTGAGATATTAAATAAAATAAAAAACAAATCCCAATGGAGGTAAAATTGAGACTGAAAGTATTCTTGAAAATCTACTGATGTTGAAAACTGTTCATATGTTATAATTACACTCACTTGATTGTCATTACTCTGATATTCTGCTTCAAAGAAATAATTTTTGTAACTGATGTCAATATGCTTGACGCTATTCTGTTTGTGGCGTAAACTTGAATAAGCAGTGAACACAAAAGACGTATTGATTATTAAATGAAAAATAATATGCGTACATTGTTTTTATTTTCTTCGGTGTCATAAAATTACTTTTAAGCGGATATATGGTTTCCTGTGTTTACAAATTGCATTTTTTCACCTGATCGCGTTTATTTACAGTATTGAATTCTGTTATAATTATGTAAATAAATACTTTTTTACGTCCGTTATCTAGCCTTATGGTTCACTATTTTTATTACATAAAAATATTTTACTACACTAAAAATGTTTGAGCCGTGATGTACACTATTGTCAAATACTTTTCTCATTACTAAAATTAAGATTTGGACATAACTACATGATCACATGATCTAGACGTCTGTCACGTTTACGTAAAGTTGGCATTGCAATTATTTAAACTGTTTGGTAAAATTGTTAGTTGATGCTGTTTAAATACCTTTATAACATGATTTAATATAGTTTTTTTGTTTTTTTTTATAGTACCTAATAGGCGGAAAACGAGCAGACGGATCGCCTGATGGTAAGCAATCACCGCCGGCCATGGATACAAGCAATACCACAGAAGTTACAAGTGCGTTGCCATCCCTTGGGGTTGGGAAAAGGGATAGGATGAGTAGTGGGATGAGGGAAAAGGAAAAGGGGATAGGGCCTCCGGCACTCTCACTCACCGAACGAAACGCAACAGTTTAGGCACTGTTACTTTACGTCGATTTTCTGTGAGAGGGTAGTACTTCCCCAGTCGAGCCGACCCATTCATGCTGAAATCTTCAAGGCTCTACTACCGCTTGATGTTTTTTTATAATAATAATATTATCGTTTATTTCAGATAAGCTGATCGGTATCGGTATCGGGTTCAAATTCATGGCGTGCCCTACTGACCTTTCGTATGCGCCTGCACTGTGCGTCGGAGAATACGTCAAGACGCTGGCTTGCCTCTCATGAAGATCTATGACAGTATTTATGGGCAATCAGTACCTTTGAATAAACTAACACGAAGCCATTGAATATCGTTCGATCAGGCAAGCTGTCGCTGTGAGAAAAGGTAATATGAAGTCAAATCTGGTTAGATTAGTAAGTGGACCCACGATATAACTGAGATAAAGGTATGAGGATTTTATTTTTCGTTTTTATTTATAGACTCATGCCTGTATCCCCGAAGGGGTAGGCAGAGGCGTAATATTACACCCACATTTCGCCATGAATTTTGAGGTCCCACGTAGTAGGGGGCGAGCTTATTGCCGTTACCGGGCACATCACCAGACTCCGTGCTGCTACTGAGAATTCGGAAAAACCCAGTAATACTTTTGCCCGACCCGGGAATCGAACCCGGTACCTCCTATCAGCAGTCGCATACGCTATGCACTGGACTACGGAGGCAGTCAGGTAGGTCAGCAGGCAGGTATGAGGATGATGATGTTTATTTCAAATAATGATAACGCACAAAATAAATTATCTTACACTTTCTGGTACCCTTTCAGAATGTACAAAGAATGGGAATTATGCATATTCGTGAAGGAAATTAACCAACATTAAAAAATGCATCTTAAATGTTTTTACACTATTAGTTAGCCTATAAAAATATTTTTATTTTTATGTCAATTACAATGTAACTACAACTTAAACTAAAACTAAACAACTAACACATTTAGATACAAAAAGAAAATTAAAAATAACCTACGAATAAATAGTTATATCAAGTGCGAGTCGGAGTGACCCATAAAGGGTTCCGGAGTAAAGTTATAAATGTAACGTACTCATTACCTTCACTTAGCCAAAATACCATGATAATTTGTCCGTCAGCAGAACTTTGCTTTTCATAGTGTTTGTATTCATGACGAAATTATATTAATTTTAATCTTTATAATTTAATCTTTAATTTATATTTAGCATCACAATAAAGATTCATAAAGGCTATCACTTAGATTATTATCTTGGTTTACAGTTTGTATTCTTCATCAGGTTCATTTAGATATTTATATGACACATTTTCTATAAGTAATGAAAATTTGTTTTATGGAATCGTTGATCACCCATTGTAAATTTTTTATATCTTCTTAAATCTGTAAATACTAGTATAGATTCATTTCCCCTAGTTAAAGTAAAGCTTCCTATACCAACGACAATTCCATTATAGACAAGTGCTCCGCCACTATCAATACCTATAAAGTGTTCGATATTCAATACACAAATGAAGTGTCCCCAATTTCGAGGAATCCATTCATCACAGTCAACTAGAACTTCATCTATGTGAAATTCGGTCACTTCAAGTTGATATTGCTGCTTCACATGTAGTTTGTCAATATAACCGAATCCAGCGATGGCTAACATACCTCTTCTTCTGAGCGACGTCTTTTTGGTAATATCCAAGTTTACTGGGTTAGGATGACGCAATCCTCTCTCTGGTATTTTTTTGAACCATAAAAGAGCCAGGTCATTATTCGGAGCGTATAGATTGCCACTATCGAATGGGTTGCGTACACACCCCCAAAAGTTTTGTTGAAAAGTAACAGATTTCACTAAATACACTGCCCACCGATTATACGCCTGATGTATAACTCGTATAGTTACTTCAGAACCCGTTTTTCTATTGTAAAAAACAATATTTCCAAATAAATACTTTATATAATCATTAGGTGGTCTCATTGATATTTGGTAAAGAGGATTGGCGGAGGTTACTGCAGTATTAAGAGAGATCAAGACGGCTGGACATACTGATGCATATTCATTGGCGACTATAGCCATAAAATCGAAACGATTTGTGTTCCGTGGCCATTCATATTTCATATCTCTGGATTTTATTGTTGGCCTCTGCATGTAAACTGATCCCAAGGGCAATATTATGCAAAATGAGAACCTGAAAAAAGAAAACATTATTTTCATTTGTATCATAAAAAAGTAGCGACCGCACAAATATATTTATTCAGGAGTCAGTTTACCCATTTTAAAGATAAGTGTTCTGTCAGAAATAGTCATACACGTACTAAGCAGTCTCACATGTATACTTTTGGAGTAAAAGAGGTAAACCTACTACCTGTAGTAGGAATGAGTTCACCCCCCCCTGGGTTCACCATATAAAAACAAAGAACTTGAGGACCCTAATGTAATGAAGCATTTAATCATCATCATGCTCCTAGCATAATTCCAGTTTCAACTCGGATTCCGCTTACTTATCTTATCGGATTTGGCAGAATATTAGCTTTTCCACAGAGCGAGTGACAGTCTGACCTCCGCCACCCAAAAGTACAGCGGTTTAGACGAGTGTCAGTTTTATTCATAGGTTCTGGTTCCAGTTTTATAATGGCTGTAAAAGATCTTCATGACAGTCGGGACCAACCGCTTAACGTGTTCTCTGAGGCGCGGGGCAAACGAACAATACGCACATAATATGCAGCGATAGCTGAGTGGAGAGACCAACAGACTGCTACGCAGAGGGTCTCGGGTTCGAATCACGGCACGCACCAATAACTTTTCGGAGTTAAGTGCGCATTAAATTGTTAATTATTGCTTGCTAAACGGTGAAGGAAAATATCGTGAGGAAACCTGCATGTCTGAGAGTTCTCCATAATGTTCTCGAAAGACATGTGAACTGTCTGCTAACCCGCACTTGGCCAGCGTGGTGGACTATGGCCTTACCGATGTCGTAGTGAGAAGAGGCCAGTGCCCAGCAGTGGGTCGGTATAAAGAGCTGATGATGATGACGCACATAACTCCTATAAGTCAGTGGTGCCGTAAGTTTGTATTCTAGGCACTCTGCGTAGTAGAAGTCTGTTGGTCTCTCAACTGGGCTATGGCTGCTAGTTCAGCAAGTCCAGTATATAGAAAAGTGACACTTAACACAATAAACAAAAAGTATATTATCGTATCCAAACTTACATAAGTGTGTTCATCTTGTTGTTCTATTGTAAATAAGACAAACGATACTGGTGTGAACAGTATGTCTACTTCTCTTTTTATACCAGTAACATGAGTCAATGTTAGATCATAGAAATTACTTATTCACAGTTTTATTTGTTTGTAAGAAAAATCACGCAGCATTCCAACATTGTTGGTAAGATCAGCATGTCTATTTGTTTATAAAATCACAACAGTAACAGTAGATCACATAACAAAGTAATTATTATAACATTATCTGTGATTTTATTGTTTCTCTTAAGCAACATTTTTTTGTTGTATAATTGTTTTGCATTTTGTACTCTCCGTTCCTTAGAATAACCTCTTTTAGCTTGTTGTTAGCACTTGGGTACTCATATTATATATGCATTTGTTACTGCTTTATGTCTGTAAGCTCTCCTAAATTAGATACTTTAAAACAGTTTTACATGCCCTCCGAAGCACGGTAGCGCTCAGATGTAAATGCCACACACGATCACCCATCCACGTGGTGACCTGTGCAAGCGTTGCTTAACTTTGCCGATGTGTTACGAATGACAAGCCAAGTCTCTTTATTTGTAAAGGTCTATTGTGAATAGTTAAATTTTATAGAACTCGTGCAAAGCCGATACAGGCTTAAACTAAAAGTATAGTTGTTCAAATATTAGGTAGATGACGTTTAAAATCACCTCAGAGCTTGTTTTATGATATCAAAATTAGATATAATATTATGATATTAGAACTAGCTAGTACTTGCCTCCGTGGTGGTTCAGAGCATAGCGTTCTTTTTTTTTTGGTGTCGGTGGAAAATCCTCATTGAGTCCCTTCGCCCTAGGGGAAGGGCGAAGAGGACTTTCAGACTCTTACTGACTAAAAACCAACCCGTGTTCCTCATGTACCCGTGTGTCGGAGGGTTGGGCATCGTCGAAGCATTCTTCGCTACCCCCGACGGGTATTGGCCCGCCGCCAAAACACCCAGCGGCCGCAGAGGATAGGGAGGACGGCAACGCAACACCGCATCTCTTCTTCCTCTGCGGCCCCACCGCGACGCAACAATGGTGCACCCCCATTTGGTCACGGGAGATAGGGCGCGCGGCAACGCAACACCGACACGCCTCTCCTCCCGCGACCGCGCCCGACTGCGAGGAACAGAAGAACTGTCCCTCGCACGCGAGCCTTTGGACGCATCCTGCGCAGGCCCTCTCCAAGCCCACGCAGAGCGTCCACTCCCTGGATATCGCTTAGCTTCACCGAGGGTGACCTAACCACGGTTACTGAGCCCCCCACGACAAGGTGGAGATCCCACGGGGAGGAGGAAAGCGTTCAGCCATTTAAAATATAAGGATTATAAATAGGTAAGGCGCACCGGCGATCATAATGTTATGTTAATATTTTGTGACAATATACTTATTGTCATTCTACCCATAGCCAATAATCCTTGCGTTACTGATTAACTGACAAACAAGCTACAGCTACAGCCAAACTATTATGTGCAGAAACCTGAAATTTAGCGAATATGTTCCTTGGGGCGCACTAAGATATTTCCTGAAATTCTCTCGGGATCAGGAACAAACAGTCAAATTCAAATAAAATGTGTGTGCATAGCTGCGAGCATCCTCTATTATAACAATATGTACACAACATATTCATTTTGTAAAAAAAGCTGTGAAAGCTGAGTGGAGAGACCGACAGACTGGTATGCAGAGGGTCTCGGGTTCGAATTCAGAGTTAAGTGCGTATTAAATTGTTAATTATCGCTTGCTGAAGGGTGAAGGAAAACATCGTGAGGAAACCTGCATGTCTGAGAGTTCTCCATAATGTTCTTGAAAGGCATGTGAAGTCTGCCAACCCGCAATTGGCCATCGTGGTGGCCTATACCCTTCTCCTAGTGATAAGAGGCCCGTGCCCAGCAGTGGACCAGTATTAAGGGCTGATGATGATGATATTCATTATGTAAAGTTTCTGTCTATAAAGTACGTTTAAACAAATTTTAATGTGTTTCAAATATGTACACATTGTACACATCATATTAATTTTGTAAAGTTACGTTTAAACAAATGTTAATGTGTGTCAAAAACAAGTCTAGTTTTCTTTGACACACATTGATATTTGTTACCCATTGTAGGATGATATCATTGTACCATTTTTTGTCCAAAAATCCTTTACTAACCATCAGGCCACCTTCAGCTATCGTACCTACGCAATGATCCTTAAACTACAAATGTTGGTGGGCACAATGTATTTTAGGGCATTTGCCAGACCTTTGAAATCCTTTTTCCTTCTGTAAGCATTTTAACTGGCGGAGTAATCTCATTTAATGGTAGAAGTTCGCTCGTTAATGTCGAATAGCTACGATTGTTATGTGGGGTTCCAACGCTACCCGGACTCCCACCTCCGTTGGGTCTAAGATACTAGCGCAAAACTTATAAATATTTTGTACACACATATTGTAATAAATAATAGTTATAAAAACTAAAAACACGCTGTTATAAAATTCAAATTAAAGAATAAATTTACATTAATAATAGTGTAAAAATTTTGGATAGGGTATAATGGATAAGAAAAAAAATTGCAAAATAGAAGCGTGGGGTGCATGGTGTCAATAAATTGATGGAAAGCATAGCGTTCCTTGGTTTGCCTGTCATAATAAGTCGACAGCACTTGTACAAGTAACTACATAGTACTCGGATTGGAAGCCACGCATCGCATTTACATCAAAAACTTGTAACGGAGTTCACGTAAAGCTGTCGGTCCCGGTTCTTGTTTCAGGCTGAGAATCGTTAGGCCATGTCGGAGGCATGCAGGTAGTTTGAAAACTCAAACGCCCAGAAAGAAAGAACCAAAATTTTCGATTTAGACCACATGCAGGTCATCCTTAACTTATCTATTAACAATTTTTCATACATATTTTGCCTAGCTCGAATCTTGACACTTGTTCTCTTAGGCAAAATTTTTTGACGCTCTCCGGGCTGTGAAAGCTGATAATTATAATATTTTTAACACCCGCTTTCACTATCAACTTAGTCCATACCTCAAACCCTAAACTGTGAGCGACGAATTTGTGAGATTAAAACTCGTAGTTTCGGTAATAGTTATCTATATGGGTCCAACTATGTTGTATGAATGTATTTTTTATTATTAATTAAGAATATGTGATCATTTTTTTTTTACAAAAAATACATTCTTAGATTTGCTGCAAAGGCCACAAGTATGGGAGAAGAGTGCTTTGAATTTAATTCGGAGGAAAGTCAGATGAATTATCAGATTTATCACACGATTACCAACTGGTTGACGCATTTAAAGAAATCCCTTCATTGTGCACCCCTACGCTACCCAAGAAAGTTGACAAATGGCTTCTTGCGCTCTGTAGTTTTGACTGTCCGTTGCCAGTTAGTCAGTCAGTAGTCAGCCCTTGAGTTCTGACTGACTAACAGACAAAGCATTTTATATAATAATATACAGAGGGTGGACATACCATAAATACCTAAGGTGCGCTTAGATTCTTCCTTTTTCCGTTTGCCTAAGTTAGTGTTTCCTGATGAGAAAATCTTAGGTGCTGTCAATTCACGGGTGAATAGGTACCTTCTAGACGATTGTACTCCATTGTCAGCCATACCATCTCTGCGCATCAGGCGAGATCACAGTTATACGTTAACCTATCTGTATATATGAAATTCTAACGTGACTGACTGACCGGCAAGCTATAGCCAAAGTTATAAGCCTTAAGAAGCTGAAATTTGGCATGTATGTTCCATGAGGACACTACGAAGAGATTCCTAGAAACACTACTCTATCACTACAGAAACGTTGAAATAAATAAGGCGTCGCTGCGAACATCCTAAAACTTCACGCCCTTTATCCCTGAAGGGGTATGCAGAGGTGTATTACACAGCCACACTTTGCTAGTTATGTTTCGGTCCCAATGTAATAGGGGGCGAGCCAATTGTACCCGTGAACAACGTGCACGGTAGATGGCTACCGGGCACATTGTTTATCACGAGCGATCATTTACATTTTTAATACACACATAACTGCAGTCCGTTACGTAGACCACTGGGCTATCGCCGCTTCATTCTTTCTTTACCGGGACAGCTTCCAGTCGGCAATAAAATAAGAGACTTCTGAAATATTTTAGCATTTTCATAACATCGTACCCATCAGTTATTTCAATATCTGACGTTTAAATTTTGCTACAAAAAGATTTAAAACCAAATACAAAACAACGTGCTCTTTCAATTTTTTATTCCGAACTAAGTTTTCTATAACTATTTCGCTTTATGTAATCAACTTTAAATTGTACAAAGACTAAAAGAATTTATACATAAGGTTTTTTTTGCAATCAGTTCTTTTTGTAAATAAAATTTGAAAAAGATTTTAGTTACTGCAAATTAAAATTGAAAAGCGAATACATATTGTCGCCTGAAAATAACATTTAATATTTTTTACTTTCAAAGGCTTACACGTGGATAGTTTGTCACAGTAAGTCTCATTCTGTCTCTTTTCTGTATATTTTCGTTTAGGCTTAGCCGGTAATATACTTTTTAAGAAAAGCTAAAAGCTGTTGTCCGTAGGCTTATCAATTTAGATTTTTTTTACGTTTATGTACTTGTATTATAATTATTAACAGTTTGTGGTATACTGTTACTGAGCTGATTTTTTTAAGTTAGATCGTGATCGAGTGAAAATGTTGAGATTATGTTTAAGTATTTTTATCTCTCAACATCATTCGGCAGAACTCTTGCCTTCCTGTTCCCTCACGATGTTTTATTCACCGTCAAGTTTTATAGAGTCACGCCTATATCCCCGAAGAGGTAGGCAGAGGTGTATTTTTCCAATTACATTTCGCCTTATGAATTTTAGGCCCCACGTAGTAGGGGACGGGGAGCCTTTTGCTGTTACCGGGCATTACTAGACATTGCCAGAATTCGTGCTACTGAGAATTCAGAAAAAGCTCAGTAACACTCTTTGTCTGACCCGAAACTCGAACCCCGATCAGCAGACGCTCACGTTATTCACTCGACCACAGAAACCAAAATTCCTCTGCGCAGCAGTCAGTAAGCCACTACGACATTCGCCGCCCTGTTTAGTTTGCCGTTTTGAATTTTGTTTCAAAGGAAATCGGTATGAATAGGGTCGTGAAATATTACTGCGCGAACAGAATTGTAAAGCTTATACGGGCAAGGATAAATAAGTGCTTTTGAAACTGTAACACCTGGATAAACAAGATTCACGCGTCGTGATTACAATGTTTTGTACTTGGGTCATTATGACCCGGAATGGGTGAATTTTTTGTAGCCTACTGGTGACATATATTTGTACGGTGGCAGAAGTTATTGTAGCAGGTACAGGTGTGAAGGAGTACGGATATCTATCATCTGGGCTCTACACGCTTTCCTATTATAATCATGATCATCGCCTTAGCGTTATCCCGGTTGCATCCAAAACTTGCACGCCTTGAAGCCCGAGGTCCGCTTACTGATCTAACCAGAGAGCACAGAGATTTTCCACAGAGCGACGGCCGTCTGACCTCTGCAACCCAAAGGGATAGCGATATTCCATAGTTTAGACCAGTATCAGTTTGTATGAGGGTACTGACTCCACTTAAGTACTGTCAAAGATCTTCATGTCATCCGGGACCGACGGTTTCACATGCTCTCTGAGGCACCGAACAAGCGATACATTTAACGGCCATTTTCAATATTCGATCCATACATGGATTTTGAGATTCGAGATTCGTGTTTGACATATTTTGTATGGAGGTTATGTCAAAAACGAATCTAAAATCTATAGATAGAATATTGAATTCCGTAGTTAATACGCACCTAACTTCGAAAAGTCATTGGTACGCGCCGTGGATTCGAACCCTATACCGTCTGCATGACAGTCTGTTGGTATCTCCATCTAGGCTATCGCTGCTTAATTGTCTGTGTTATAAATTAATTCATTTATTTATCTCTAATAGCAAAGTTTTTATCATACTAAAACTCCTCTAGTATTTGACAACCCTATCCATTGGACGAAAAATACCTATATTACCACTTCAAAAATAAATAGACCTACGTCTGTATAAATATTGGGGTCAACTTTTATATTATATAATATTCCACGTTGCATCCTTAACCCGAGCCAAGTACGTTTTAAACAAACCGACAAATCTCTAGTTTTCCGGGCTATAACTCTTTGTTCCAACTAGGATTAAAACTTCACAAGTTGTGGTTTACGACTAAGGTCACGGCCTTGGGCAACATGCCAAAGTGTTCATCTTCCAACACCTTATTTTACAGTTAAGAAGTAACTTTAATTATGAAATGAAAATGATAAATATTTGCTTTTGAAATTGGATAGAAGTAGGACGAGGGTATATGACCAATTTTTTTAATTTAATCATTAAACCTGACCATGTAGTGCTAGAATAAAAATACGAAGTGTCCATCGAAATTTAATGTCGTGGGCACAGAACATATATACCCTAACGGGGTCGTGGCTGTCTTAAAAGGCTAATAAGGAAAACATTAAAGGAATTTATTTTTATTTATTTTATTTTATTTATTTATTTATGTACACAAGAATACAATAACAGAGATCTGACGTGGGTAGTTGTAGCACTGACATCTAAAGTTGTAAGCTCCACTTATAAAATTTAAAATAAATAGTTAAAGTTAATATTTTTAATTAATATTAATGAAATTATTTTAATAATAACAAGCAGTACCTGCCAGTAAAGTGTAGACACTATCCTACATACATTTCATATCTTGAACATTTTATAAATAAATAATATTCTACCACATACACACATCACCATCTAGTCCCAAACTAAGCAGAGCTTGTACTATGGGTACTAGATAATGGATAAACATACATATATATACTACATATATACTTCTTTTTTTTGTAAATACATACATATTATACATAGAAACACCCAGACCAAGACAAACATCCATGTTCATGCACACAAATGTTTGACTTGAGCGGGAATCGAACCCGCGACCATCGGCGTAGCAGTCGCTTACACTCCCGCTGCGCCAACCGGTCGTCTACATAACACACTATGTCACAACCACTGCAAGATTCGATGAATAGTTTAAAGGAAATGTTCCTAAAGCGGATGGCTGATTTTGAAGCGGAGTTGCCAAAGTCTCAAAATACTCCATCCATGCCTGGATTGGCCTCCGATTATACCTCCTTCAAGACCTTTGTGATGGAAACTCTGAGAGGGTTTCAGCAGCAAATAGATCTTCTTGCTAATACAGTGGACTCGATGGAGATGCGGTCAAGAAGGAAAATGTTGCTGCTGCATGGTGTGGTGGAGGACAGTAAGGAAGACACTGCCAACGTGGTAGTTAAAGTAATCAAGGAGCATCTCAAGTCCGACATAACTGTTGCTGATATCCGACGCTGTCACAGAATGGGACGCACATCAAATAGCCACAAGCCCCGGCCCATTGTGTTGAAATTCAATAACACCTCAATACGTGACAGCATATGGTTCGGCAAAACCAAGTTCAAGGGCACAGGTGTAACGGTTTCCGAATTTCTAACGAAGCAGCGACATGAAGCTTTTATGGCCGCACGTGAAAAGTTTGGTGTATCGCAATGCTGGACAAAGGACGGTATCATCCACGTTCTGGCGCCTGATGGTTCGCGGCATCGCGTAGTCAACCTCGGCGAACTGCACAAGATCGAGCAGAAGGGCGTGGAGAAGCCAATCACGCCAGCGAAGCCAGCCACAAAGGCCAAACGGACTGTTGCCCAAAAGAAATGAGTTTCTGTTTGTTTTGGATGATTTCTGGTCCGGGTAGTAAGTAATATGTATTTATAATTCTAATCTTTCTTGCTTTGTACCCACTTATCTGCTTCACTTTTCTATTTCTAGTTCACTTATACCTATTAATCTAATAACTATTATTTATGCTGGTGTCTGATAAATAGTTTCCCTTTCAAACTGTCATTATTGTCACTTATTTCCGTCACCTGTCAAATCAACGATCTCTCATCTGTTTGGGTACGAGGCTTTTTAGTTTTTTTTTTCTTGTTCCTCTTTTCTTATGTTTTTGCGACTTGTTTATCTTTCCATCTTTATATATTATTACAAAATTATACTATTATTACTCTTACCATTATATTTGTACTGTTGTGTAACTACCCGGACCAATCTTTCTTCTTGTATCCACGATAACTAATGTTTTTTTTTAATTTTTATTCTACTCTTGGCACTACGTGCAGGTGGTGTATTATTGGTAATTTGAATTTTTTTTGTTTGTTTATTTGGATAAGTATATATTTGTTTGCCCTTTTTTAGATAATATTTATTATAGTTATATATTTAAGTATTGTAGTCTGCTATCATTGACATCAATAATATTAGTGATGATGACAGTTTCTACTCAGTATGTAGTGTAGATGACAGCTTTAGCAGTATACCGTCACTTTCCGACTGTCTTAATTCGCAGTTTTCTGATGTACCTAAAAATTTCAATGCCGTTCATATCAATGCCCAAAGTATTCCGGCACACTTCACTGATATGCTGGCCAATTTAGACTGTAAGAGCATTCATGCTATCCTTGTTTCTGAGTCATGGCTTAAGCCCTGTCTACCTTCTACATTATACTCCCTCCCTGGTTTTCAACTTATCAGAAATGATCGAACCGTTGGGGGCGGTGGGGGTGTTGCTATATATCTTCGCTCTCATATTCCTTACAAAGTTGTTAGTATGTCTGCACAACCATCGCCTCCAAATGAAGGTGAGCATTTATTTCTGGAAGTTACATTAAACCACACCAAACTCCTTCTCGGCGTCTACTACTGTCCTTCATTACGTATAGATTACTTTTCTACTTTTGAAACCCTTTTGGTTAATCTCGTACCCTCTTACAGTCATAGTATCATAATGGGTGATTTTAACACATGTCTGCTTAAAAATGATTGTCGTTCTCTGTCTCTTCTTTCTATTTCTATAGCCTGTAATCTTACAATACTACCCTCAAGCGCAACTCATCACTTACCACATTCCACACCTTCCCTTCTCGATATAATCATGGTTTCTTCTCGGGAACATGTTGCCATGCACGGGCAATATCCAGCAGACATGTTTTCCTACCACGACTTGCTCTATATCTCGTACAAAATTCGTCCTCCCAAGATGAAGCGGAACGTACTAATGCAGCGCAATTTTGGTGGCATGAACACCGACGCACTTCGTGAGGATGCCAGTGATATAGACTGGATACCACTTTTCAGTGCCGAATCCGTTGACGATAAGGTTAGCGTCTTTAAAACTCAAATAACTGAATTATTCGATAAGCATGCACCCATTCGACCGCTGAAGATTAAACACCCTCCCTCACCATGGCTCACTGAAAGCATTAAAAAGCTTATAAACAAGAAAGCTGCAGCAAAATTTAGGTATAAAATTAGGCCCGATGATAGCAACCTGCAAAAATATGTTGCGATTAGGAATCACTGCAATAGGGTGTGTAGGGACGCACAACGCCAACATATCCATAATTCTGTGAAAAACGGAGATCCAGCAAAGGTCTGGAAATTTCTTAAAACCCTTGGGGTCGGCAAACCACGTCAACACACTACTCCTGATAACTTCAATATTGACTCGCTCAATTCTCATTTTGCTGCATCGTCCAATATTGATAGGACTACTAAAGAAAACACTCTTAATTATCTTTCATCCCTGCCAACCCCTAGTTATTCATCATTTGTCTTTAATCATTTCACCGATAGTGATGTTAAGAAGAGCATAATGTCAATCACATCCAACGCAGCTGGTAGTGACTGTGTCAGCCGTAATATGCTCCTTCCCATCCTTGATCTAATCCTACCCATCATTACTCATATCCTTAACTACTCCTTGTCCAGTGGTGAATTCCCATCGATGTGGAAGGATGCCCTAATAACTCCCATACCGAAAAAGTCTCATCCTTCTTCCTTCTCTGATTACCGACCTATTTCTATCCTACCATTCCTCTCCAAAGTCCTCGAACGTCTCGTTTACAACCAAGTCAACTCATTCCTATCTTCTTGGGTTTACGCGAATGTTACACATTGAAATTAAACTACAGTTTACGGATTTTATCGCGATGTATTGGTTTCACTAAGTTATTACATTTGAAACTAATGATCTAGAAACTATATTTTTAATTTATTACTAGCCGACGTTTCGAATTCTTTACAGAATTCATGTTCACGGCAGACTGAGGTGATATTTGTCTTTTTCTTGAATGTATAAGTTATCTCAAAGTACCCGAACATTTTTCATCTACTGGTGTTACTATTTACGCAGAATGAGCTCACAGTGTCCTTAGGTCTTCTGGTGACTTTGTCCTTCTTGGGTTTCATTAGCCTTATGACAGGGTCCCAAGCTGGAGGAACATTCCAACCATCTTCCCTATAGAAATTAGGGTGTTTTTTAATTTCAATAGCCTCTCGTATCATCCTTGGAAGAAAACGGTGTTCTTTTGCGAGTATCTGTGGTTCATCAAATCGGAGGTAGTGGTTGGGTCCTTGTTCTGCTGTGTGTGAACACACACAGCAGACTTTGTTGAGCGTTTATGTTTTATGTCAGCTATATGTTCTTTGAGTCGAATGCCTATGCTTCTCTTGGTTTGTCCAATGTATGAGAGCCCACATTCACAGTCAATTTTGTAGACACCGGCCTCTTGCAAGGGTAACTGACACTTGACAGATGGTAATAATTGACTGATCTTCGTTGGCGGCTTGTAGTAAGTTTTGATAGAAGCTCGCTTCAAGATGTAGCCAATTTTGTCGGTCACGCCCTTGATGTATGGGAGGACAGCAGGTTGTCAGCCACAGTAGAAAGACAGTCAGTCTGCCGTGAACATGAATTCTGTAAAGAATTCGAAACGTCGGCTAGTAATAAATTAAAAATATAGTTTCTAGATCATTAGTTTCAAATGTAATAACTTAGTGAAACCAATACATCGCGATAAAATCCGTAAACTGTAGTTTAATTTCAATCAACTCATTCCTCTCTAAAAATAATCTCCTAATCCATGCCAGTCCGGTTTCCGTCCAGGCCATAGCACCGCTACAACCCTTATCAATATTATGGATGGCATCAGGGCTGGTATGGAAGGCGGACAGCTCACAGTCCTTGCTCTGCTAGATTTTAGCAACGCCTTCAATACAGTGGATTTTGACATTCTACTTGGCCGACTTTGCTCTCTTAACATATCTCCTACGGTGATTGATTGGTTTCGAAGTTACCTGTGTGGCCGCCGACAGCGTATACAAATTGAAAATTCACTTTCTTCATGGTGTAACACGACTGTTGGCGTCCCCCAGGGTGGCGTGCTGTCTCCTTTACTCTTCGCAATTTTTATAAATTCTATATCAAACAATCTTCGCTCTTCTTACCACCTTTATGCAGAGGTTCTCCAAATATATTCGCAGTCGCCACTGGCTCAGATGTCTTACTCTATAGATACCATCAACAGTGATCTTGAACAGATTAGTAGCTGGAGTAAATCCTATGGACTTATGGTGAACCCCTCGAAAACACAGGTCATTGTTGTCGGTAGTTCGAGAATGTTATCGAAGATGGACTGGTCTCAACTTCCTGACGTTATATTTAATGGCACTGTAATTCCTATACAGGATAAAGTTAAAAATCTGGGCCTAACCATCGAGTCTACCCTTTCCTGGCGCTCGCAGGTCCAAGAAGTGAGTCGTAAGATATTTGCTTCAGCAGGTTCATTGCGAAGACTTAGGAATTTACTTCCTACTGCCACCAAAATTGCACTTGCAAACTGTCTTCTATTACCCATTATTGATTATGCAGATGTCAGCTATCCAGATCTCGCCGAAAACCAGCTTGACAAACTTGAGCGCCTTCAAAATCTCTGTATACGATTCATATTTGGATTACGCAAATACGATCATGTGTCACAATTTCGCAAACAACTCAAGTGGTTACCAATACGATTTCGCCGGAATACCCACATACTTTCTCTACTATACAATATATTGTTTAACCCTTCTACTCCCTCCTATCTTAAAGGACGATTCGAATTCCTTCATGATACGCATAATCGTTATTTAAGGTCATCAGAAAACTTAAAGCTGAAGATGCCGGCACATTGCACGGATTTTTATGATAAATTGTTTAGTGTCACTGCTGTTCGCCTATGGAATGCACTCCCATTACATATAAGACAGGCTCAGACGGTAACAAGGTTCAAATCCTTAGTCAAGGATCACTACCTATCACTATGATATTTCCTGTTCTAATATAATTTTAAGTACCTCTTATTTATGTATGTGTGTATGTATGTATGTATAATTATTTATATATGTGTAGTATATTGTTATAATCTTAATATATAAAATCCTTGCGTTACTGACTGACTGACAGACAAGCTACAGCCAAAACTATTGAGCGCAGGAAGCTGAAATTTGGCATGTGTGTTCCTTGGGGACCGTAAGGGTGCACTAAGAAGGGATTTCCCGAAATTCCCACGGGATCGGCCAAAACGGGTAAATTTAAAAAAATTGCAGGCGTAGCTGCTGGCGTCCTCTAGTATTACATAAATGTATATATTTAAAGTATTTATCATCCTATTACTGGTACACTTACAACTACCATTTCATTCCTACCAATAATATCTCCATCCAAAGGTTGCCTGGTAGAAATCGCTGTTAGCGATAAGGCCGCCCTTTGTACTTTATTTATTATAAAATTCCTGTAAATGTTCTTTATAGTGTACAATAAAGTATTAAATAAATAAATAAATAAAATAACTTTGAAAAATCCATATTGTCGGTACAAGCATATGTTAAATTACTCACTTAATTAAAATAAATCATATTTTTACGAAGAGACGTAAATCTTCTCATCAAACCCTATATCAGCACTTCTGACCAGCGTGGTATAGTAGGCCAAATATTTTTTTTCTTACAATACCATTGTGACTCAATTTGGTAGGTAGGTAGTAGACTGTGTAAGGCGGTATAATGTATCATACGCGTATCTCTATCGTATATATATTTAGCTATAATTTCCATAAAGCTCAGTGTTCATTTTTGTCAGCCTACCTAATACTGTGCTATATTAATATCAAGAAAGTGTGCCTTAACCGATTACTGTTCGTAACAACCTTAAGCCAGAAAAGAAAACTAGTACATAATTCTAATTAAAACGATGTTAGCGGTGGATGATTAATTCTCGTCATAATTTGGAATTTAGCTTTTGTTTCATTAAAACGATTAATTAAACGCTGTCCACATAATCTGAGTTTCGTTAAAATTCTAAAACTATTTAATGTTCAGGTCATTGTAGTTAATTACGGCAGCATAACTAACAATAAACATACAAAACGAGCGGCAATTTTATGGTGGTAATAATAGTCGTTTTAGCGCTGGAGGTACGAGAAGCGATGTGGTACAGAATAAATAATTATGTAAAATAAAAGGACTGCCTCTATGTCCCAGTGGATAGCTTATGCAACTGCTAATCGGTGGTCCCGGGTTCGATCCCCGAGGCAGGCAAAATTGTTACTAGATTTTTCCAAATTCTCGGTAGCAGCACGGAGTCTGGTGAAGTGCGAGGTAAAATTCACGGCGAAATGTGGGTGTAATATTACACACCTGCCTATCTTAGGGGATACAGGCGTGAGTCTATAAATATAAAAGGTTCACATATTAGCAGTGGTAGCCTAGGGGTGATACCAATAGAATGACATGCAGAAGGTATCATATTTTAGGCTATCAAGGGTGTCAGCGCGCGGCGCGCCCTACGCACTTTTCGTATTATGTGCGTATTTAATCATTTATTATCTCTTGCCTCATGCCACTAAAATCACGTTAAGCTGTCGGTCCCAGCCGTCATAAAGATACATGGCAATCGTTATAGCAAGTCTTTGAATAAACTGGCTCTGGTCTAAACCATGGAATATCGCCTATGCCTTTGGATAAGCAATTCATGCAGCGAGTGGTCCTTAGCATCAAACCTCCCACTCTCAAATATTCTTAAAGATAAAGATAAAGATCCTTTATTGCTCAAAACTGTGTAGTACATAGTAGATGACATTCAAAATTTGGTATCAACAGTTTGCCCATTTCGGGCATTGCAAGTGTTCAATTACATAATTTATTGATAATAATACATAGGAATTGATTATAAGAATTAGGTATACATTGAAAGTTATTCGACATTATTAAAAAATAAAAACAATAATAGATATGAATAAAAAAGCATGCTTAATGTGGGGTGTGAGTATAAACATAATATTTTGTATCGTTTCTGTCCTTTTAGAACTTTCTTACCTGAAGAAAATAATTTATTCCATACTCAAATATGTTTATTTCGTTAAAAAGGTACAAATTTAAAAATTAAAAAGGTACTTAATTAACTAAGCCAAGTAATCAGAAATGGTTGTGAAAATTATGAAATTACTACGCCAGCTTCCTTATTAGGTACTACACACGCTACGCTCCTTATAAATATAAAAAGAAAGCATTTCTATCCTAAAAAATGACAAGTCTCATTCAACGTTTAAATATAAAAAGAAAGCAATTCAGATCCAAACAAGTAAATAAACAAGTTTATAAAGGAGAATGCCGGTTTTTGTATGGAAGCATGTACCGTTTGGTTTTTAATGAAATGAAAATTTTTAGCCAGCTTATTGCTTAATATTACCGTAGGCATGAAGCGTTTTTGTTTTCGAATCCGCAGTTCTGAGATTTTCACATAACCATATTTTTTAAAAATCCGCCATAAATATTGCACAGGAAGGAATTTGTCCTTGATTTCTAATTGTTGATATGATATTACAAGTTAAAAGAAACGTAGTTTTGACCCAGAAGAACAAACCTCACCTCAACGGATAAAAACAAAATAATAACACAAACAAACACGATCACTTTTGACAGTTGCTCAAGTTATCAAATGTTACCCTGCAAGTGTTGCTATCTCGATTCAATTATATCTAAAATCGATATCACCTAAAAAACAATCGATTAATGAATAAATTGTTCAACCACAGACTGAAATCAAGTTAAGTAGCCAAATATGTATTTCTATTTAATAAAATCACACTGAACACAGTTTTTTTAATTCACTATCATAGTGCCTTCTATTGAATCCAAAATAATTTAATCGTGTAAGCAATCGTTAATGTTGAGAATATTACACTCGATTTTTTGTCGCTCGGAATCGACTTTTTTTTTGTGCTGGCAATGTATGCATTCGGAAGTTGTTGATCTTAGTTCTACTTTTTTATAATATTTCGTAAACGCGGATTTAATAATGATTCATAATTTAGTAATGGCATTCAAAATGAGTCAAAGTATTTACGGTATATAATTTTTTTTAAAGCAATTGGTACAGGTTCCGGCATTCTCCTTTCAAACTTAAATGGCACAAGTGAGTATTCAGAAAAGTTTGTAAACATTATGAAAATACTACGGCATTTTCCTAAATAAGTACTAAACATTACTCTCATTTTAAATATAAAAGAAAACTCTACCTTAAAAATATGACAATTCTCTTTCACCGTTTAAATTAAAAAAAGCTTATGCAAAACAGTCATCTTATCCGTGCAAACTTATTCTGCCAAAATAAATAAACGGTGTTAGTACCTGAAACGTTTATTTAAATTCAAATGAAACCTATTTGTACGCTGCAATTAAAAAGGGCATAAAAAGCTACAAAAAAAGAGTACTGTATTCAAATCACGGGCAACGAATTTTCATAATACCAAACATATTAACGTTCTAAAGAAATCACTTTTCAAGAAAGAAAGAAAGAAAGAAAGAAAGAAAGAAATAAATAATTATTTATTTGTAAGAACATAGTAACAAAAAAGATGTTATTTCGAATTATGTCCAATATACTCAACCATTTCTGGTGTACCAATATTCCATTAGTCCGTAAGTTAAAATGTCAAAATTAATTACATATAACTATAATAATAATAATAATAATAAATTGCCCCCAACAAATTCCAACTGACTGCATTACTTAAGGTAACCGAAACCTTTAGTAATTCAATCAGGATGGAATTTGGTGTGGATAAATGTGCGGTCATGCATGTGAAGAGAGGCAGGATTATGGAATCTGCAGGGATACAACTCTCAGATTCCATACAACTTAGATCCCTTTCCCCAACTGAGACTTACAAATACCTGGGTATGTCGCAGTCATTGAATATTTCTGAGACTGACATGAAACAGACGTTGCAGGCTCGGTTCTTTGGCCGCCTGAGAAAAGTACTTAACAGTCTTTTATCAGGCGGCAACAAGGTGCGGGCCTGCAACGGGTGGGCCATGCCAGTCCTAATGTATTCCTTCGGCATACTCAGGTGGACCCAGACTGAACTAGATGCCCTGGATAGAAAAGTCCGTTCAATGCTGACTGCATCTCGTATGCATCATCCACGCTCATCGGTAATGAGGCTGTACATCCCGCGGAAATGTGGGGGTCGAGGCTTTTTATGTGCTAAGACCCTACACAACCGCGAGGTGTGCAACCTCAGAGATTATTTTCTGCAGATGAGTGTGGATGTGCATCGCGATGTAGTCGGAATTGATACAGGGCTTACCCCGCTGGCTCTGGCTAAAGAGAACTGGCACAAACCTGCAGTACTTAGTACTGAGGACCGACGAGAAGTATGGAGGGGCAAGGAGCTGCATGGACGATTCTACCGGGCCTTACATGGGCCCGATGTAAATTTTAAAGCTTCCATCTCCTGGCTGCGATTCGGTGATCTCTTTGGAGAAACCGAAGGTTTTGTCTTTGCAATTATGGACGAAGTTGTCATGACAAACAACTACCGGAAGTATATTCTGAGGGATGGGACGGTTGACATATGTCGGGCGTGTCACCAACCCGGAGAATCGCTCAGGCATATAGTGTCCGGTTGTTCGAGTCTTGCCAACGGTCAGTATTTGCACAGACACAACCAAGTAGCCAGGATAATCCATCAGCAACTAGCCCTTAAATATAATCTCGTTGGTTCAGAGGTACCGTACTACAGATATGTGCCCGACCCAGTTCTCGAGAATGGTCGTGCATTGTTGTACTGGGATCGGTCTATCATTACAGACAGGACTATTGTAGCCAATAAGCCTGATATTGTAGTGATAGACCGAGCAGAGCGACTCGCAATGATAATCGATATCACCATACCGCATGACGGCAATCTCGTGAAGGCAGAAAAAGAGAAGGAGATTAAATATTTGGACCTAGCTCACGAGATTGTTGACATGTGGGATGTGGATTCGGCGATCATTGTGCCGATAGTCGTGTCGGTGAATGGGCTAATCGCCAAGAGCCTCGATCAACATCTAAAGAGGCTCGCACTAGGCAGCTGGATCAAGTCCTTGATGCAGAAGGCAGTTCTTCTCGACACGGCACGCATCGTGAGGAAGTTCCTGTCTCTGAGGCCCTAACCACCGGTGGCTTGGTCCCTGTACCCGACACCGGTGGGTCTCCGTGGTCCCTTTTATATTTCTAAACTTTTTTTTTCTTAATATAGTTTATTAATATAAAATTAACTATGAGAAATGTAAATAAATAAAGTGAATAATAATAAATAGTCACAAAATTTGAATTAAATAGAGAATACAGAACATAAATAAAATTAATCATATATTTGTAATAATAAAAACAATAAGTAATACTTAATAGCAGACTATTACAGGGTATCTTTTAAGTAGTCACTAACGGAATAGTAACATTTATCCAACAACATGCAGAAAACATTTCTTTTAAATAAGCTTAAATTACAATCATTATTATAGTTAGGCAATTTATTGAACAGTCAAATAGCCATACAAAATGAATTTTTGCTATGCATTGCTGTGTTTTGTCGATGGACCTGTAGTTTGTTAGGAAAACGGTAACTTCTTTGTGTATTTATGCTGGTTTTAATAAATAGGTTAGGATTTTTATACACAAAAACACAGATCTCGTATACATAAAGACAGGGTAAAGGCAAAATACGATGTTAATTAAAAAGAGGGACACAGCTGTCTAAGTAATCTGCTCCACTGGTAGCTCGGATGCATTTCTTTTGAGCCCTGAACGCTCTGATCAGATCAACAGAGATTCCCCATATTACTATTCCATAGCGTAAAATAGAGGATATGTAGCCGTGGTAGGCGTACAAAGTCGCTTCCACAGTTGCCACCTGCCTTAGCCTATATAGGGTATACACATATCCATCTATTCTAGAACATATTTTGTCTATGTATTGCTTCCAATTGCAGTACTTATCGATTATTATACCTAAAAAGGATGTCGATTCTGCTTTTCCTAATGTTTGTCTATCTAATTGAATATTTAAGGATATAGGATTACTATTGTATGTCTGAACTTGAATCAATTTGGATTTATTTACATTGACATTTAAGTTTTTATCATCAAGCCATTTATTAACGTTGTCCAGAATTTGGTTTATATCCCTTTCAAAGGTATTTTTATTATTACACTGAATTTTCAAAGTAGTATCATCTGCATACAATACACATTTGTGAGAAGTTGAATCGGGCAGATCATTAATATAGGCTAAGAATAGCAGAGGGCCTAATATACTACCCTGCGGTACGCCACATGCAATGGTCCGGTTTTGTGATTTTTCAATTTTTATGTGTCGACCTGATAAATATGGCATTTCAACACACTGAACACGATTTGACAAGTAACTTACTATCCAATTTAGCCCATTACCTCTAACTCCATATTTTTCAAGCTTTTGTAGTAGTAAATCATGAGCCACGAAGTCAAAGGTTTTGGACATATCAAGGAATATGGAAACTATTGGTATTTTTTTATCTAATTGTTCCGTAATATTTTTCACGAGTGTGAAACAAGCT
Source organism: Euclidia mi (assembly GCA_944739405.2). NCBI lineage: Eukaryota > Metazoa > Arthropoda > Insecta > Lepidoptera > Erebidae > Euclidia > Euclidia mi. The sequence continues at coordinate 64,008,032 of OX123192.2, forward strand.
AAGGTGGTTGAATTGTTTTTTCTAAACCCAAATTGTTCTTATTTTAGAATGTTATGCTTTATTAAAAAGTTGTATAGTTGATTGTGTAACAACTTTTCGAAAATCTTCGATATTACTGGGATAAGGGTAACTGGACGATAGTTGTTCATATCGGTTTTATCTCCTTTTTTATAAATCGGTTTCACTATCGAGTATTTCAGACGAGTCGGAAATTTGCCGCACTCAAATCATCACATCTTTACAATTTATTTCTGAGCTAAAGTTATTTCTTATTATTTGCCATGCTGCTTTACATTTGTTTTTCGAGTTATATATGTATTTGGTATTATTATTCTTTTGAGCCTGCAGTGTGCATCTTTTTAAAATTGTTTTATATATGTTGTATCGTTTAAGGTTAATATTTTTATTACACGGTGACTGTAGATATTAAAATAAAGCATCCTCTTGTTTCTACATGATTTTCTTAACCCCTTGGAAATCCATTTAGCCTTCACTGGTTTGTTTGTTATTTTTACATTTATTAATGGGAAGCAAAGATTATAAAAAAGTTTCAAAGTATTGTGAAAAGTATCAAAAGCATCATCTATGTCATTTAACGCGTAGATATCATTAAACGAGAGAGCTTCTATGCAAGAACGAAATTTTTGTCTATTTTCTTCGTTGTAATCTTTACGCTTTTCAAACCAAAATTGTCCATACCGCGATGCATCGTTGACAACTTCAGTCTCGAATGAAACACTCTGACCGGTTTCATGGTCTGATAACCCCAAATAATGGATTTTTGGTGTGACATTAAATCCAATATAACTATTGGAGTTTATCACATCCAAACAAGATTGATTTCTTGTAGGAGATAAAATATGACATTTTATGTTATGATTTGAAAGTATTGACTTAAGATCTTTTGTTAAGTTACTTGATTTTAATAAATCAATATTCCAATCACCGCACAGCAAAATATTCTTGTTCGTTTTTGAACAAATGCTTTTTAGAAGTGTGTCAAGATATTGCAAAAACCTTGTTCCATTGGGGTTCGGTACCCTATAGATACAGATAACAATAAGTTTTAGAGACATCATTTCTACACCACAGTATTCAAAATGAAAGGGTATTGGTTCCACTTTCTTATTAATTGGTTTAAATCCTAGATTTTTCCTTACGACAATACAAGAGCCACCTCTTCGCTGGTTAGCCCTTGAAAATGATGCCGCCATCCTAAAATTATCGATATTAACGTTATTCTCTGAGCCTCTTTTTATGAACGTTTCTGTAAGGCAGATAATATCAATCTGATCGCATTGTTTCTTCAAATCTGCTATAGTAATTTCAAATAAATCTTTTTTATTTAGGATACCCGCTATATTCTGGTGAAACAATGTGACTCTTTGCTGCTTAGTCTCGAAAAAACAATGCTTTATTTCCAACCTGTACCATATAAGATTGTGTAATAATATTTTCAGTTGTGTAAGTGTACTGCAAATTGTTTTCGGTTGAAAATTAACTTAACAAATAATTTAAGTTCTGAAAGATGTTTCTAATTCCATTATTATTTATACTGCCATTTTATTTACTAAACATATCATAATCATAAGACAAATCTTCATTAGAGTAAAAATATGTTACATACTTTTGGATATCAGTATCCAAACAAATTAAAGTATTGTGGTTCGGCAAACTGAATGTTCCTAGGCGATTTGGGAAAATTATTAATATTGAGGACTGTAAGGATGTGGGTTCTTATCGACTAGGAAATGAAAAAAGGGAAGGATAGGAGACGGGGGTGTGGGAACACGCCTTACCTTTTACGTCAGTCCTCTTTCCTTGCAAATGATTCCGCCTGGTGTCTCTTCGGGAATCCTGAAGATTCACTTATCACTCCATCTCGATCCAACCCAGAATTATACAGTTTCACTACACTTCACTCGCAGGCGGTTTGTTGAGTTTTTGGTATAAAGCTGTAAAAATATGGCGGTGCGGTACATATGTTCGTCGCGACACGGATTATTCTAGACTGTTCTCGTCGTCGTTGAATCCTTGCGATCAATCAGCAAGGCGTGCCTTGGGAGGGAGGGAATCAAAGGATCGCTCGTATTGGACGAGCAAGCGTGGAACGATTGACGTTGATGTAAATAATTCTCGATAGAAAGGTAGATGGCGCTACCATATTGAAAGTTTCAACTCTGCAATTGAACATTATTGAATGTTTACCAAAGTTATATGTTGGCAGACAAAATATTATATTTGTAAATTGTAATTCAGATAAAGTATAGCGTAGGTACATAAATAAATCATAATAATTATTTGTTCGTTTGAAATCTTCGTCACCTATCAACAAAATACAATAATCTTTCTTTGTGTAATTAGAAATATTTCTACTAATGTTCAACAACAATTCGTTAATTCCACAGTTGGGATACAAATAGTGACACAATTTGTAATCCTGAAATGTTTCTTCTGCTTAAGACAATATTTTGTTAGTTTTGTTACTACTTATAATACATACTCTACTTTGTTCTTGTAATTTATTAGTAGTATGTTTTAGTTTTTGTTTGTTGGACTTATCTTCTATAGACATAACAGTTTTTATTGTGAGGGCTAATGTCAAAATATGACACACAATGACGGCTAATTTCAGCCGGATGGTAGGATTTATATCCCAAATTTTGTGCAGAATTTTAAATCGTATAATTTGGTAATGCGTCGACCATAACTCTCCTGACAATTAAAACCAGGCTGTGATATTTTTTTCTGGTTTTGCTGGCCATACACCTAAACCTTTTTGACACTGCTATTTGTTGAAAAGATAATTCTATGAGAAGGCTCATTTTATTTATTGCTAGGTTTTGCGATGAACAGTGAGAGTTCTACATCAAAGGACTAAAATTAAATATACAAACACAGTATCTCTAATCTAGAAAATAATGGTTTCTTCTTAGATATTTCGCTCCATATTTTAACCTATTCTAGTTTTATTTACGCAGTTTATGACCTATGACAATGTCCATGCCCTAATTAAGTTAATTTATTTAAAGCTTGTAAGGGATAATTTCATGCTAAAGTTCAACAAAGGTTCATCCGTGTATGTATACTATCGCATCTGTAATATTATGTAAATGCCATATTTGTGTAATAAAACGGTAAATAAACGGCTGTAGGTTTCGTTTTCCTTTGGAAAATTATACATCCGGTCATATACTTGTATGTTATGTAGACTCTTTATAATATAAACAGCAGCTTTGCATGGTTGCAAGGGATAAAAAATGGCTAAGAAAAAAAAAAGGTTAAGCTCAAAATACCTATTTATAAAACTAAAGCACAAACTAATTCTGTATACTTACTAGCAATATTTACATTATTTACCTTCAGTTGTCACACTTCAATTTACCTATTGATATTTTTAAAATTAAGCAACACGGAACGAACTATTATTAAGAATATAAAAAATAATCAGAAACTTTATTTGTTTCGTTAACTTTTTGATTTCATTATTTTATTTTTAGTGAAAGATTAAACTAGGTTTGCTTTGTGGTGCACAATATATTATGATGTATAAATGAATATACCTACCTTATTTCATACTTTTTTATTTAACCCTTATTTATCAAAGGCGCGTATGTTCCTTTTTTCAGGAGCAGGTGCTATGCCACTGTATGGTAAAGTTTAAATCGTCGCAACACAAATGATTACTAATATGCCATCGTTAGACCAATGTCAAGCTATTTAGTGAAACCTCATTTTGGACTTGCGCGTTCCTCGAGCAGGTGCCAGGCGTGTACCCAGTACAAAGTAAACGCCGAATGGACGCCCATTTGAGGAGAGGCTGGTCTGACTCTGACGATTGATAAAGATCATCGCAACAGCTGGAACCATGAAAAGAACTGCAAGAATATTTTCAGTTCTTTCTAAAGCTTCGCAACATTATTTACTAGACGAAACGTGATTTAAATATTCATATGAAATCAGTATAAATAAAATCGGAAATCAACAATTCGAATACATTCAAACGCACTACAGACATTAAAGTAGTAAATCAATTATCACCAAAGAGCTAATCTAGGCACAACGCAACTGTTTAAAGCAACCATTTTATTCTTTTCTTCACTGACTGGCATCCCGAACCCCTAAAATATAACGCTTAGAAAAATCGCAATATTCCTTCGACAAAAAAATGTAACACACGAAGTCAGAAAATCAAGTAAAGACCCTTGATCCACCTTTTTGACTGACACCTGTCAGTAGAAGTTTTTATGGTACGGTCGGCACCTAAAATTTGAAAAACGGAACCCTAATAGAATCTGACTGTCGTTCGTTACATGTTTTGTTATCCCGTTTTGCAACAAAAAGCTTGAGTGATTTTTATATTCCGTAGTTGATAAATAGGTAATCGGTCAAAGGTTTTTGTGCATGGTAAAATTACCCTATCAATTTAGAATTATATAATGTATGTATTTATAAAAAAAGTATAATAATAGCTGCCTCCGTGGTCCAGTGGATAGCCGCGTATGCGTCTGCTCATCGGGGGGTCTACCTAAAATGTTACTGAGTGTTTTCGAATTCACAGTTGCGGCACGGAGTTTGGCAAAGAGCCGTAACGGCTCTAGGCTCGCTTCCTATTACGTGGGACCTAACATTCATAAGGCAAAGGTGAGTGTAATATTACACCTCTGCTTACCCCTTCGGGGATATAGGCGTGATGATAAACAAGTATAATTATATATGTCTATCCATTTGTCTAGAACCCGTAGTACAAAATCTTATCATTACAATGTCACTAAATTCGCCACCTGATCTGCCTACAAATTTAATAAATAAAGTAGTAACATCATCATACAGCCTTTTTTAAACCACCGCTGGACATAAACCTCTCCTAATTTGCGTTACAATAACATTGTGAAGCTATAGGAGGATTTGGTCGACTATACCACGCTGGGTAGACGAGTTAGCATGGGTTCGATGCCGAGGCTTCCGTCCCTTCCGCAAGATACTTTGTTTTACTATTTGCTTCGTGTATTTTCATGAGTATAGGAATATCAACTTTCGTGGTCATCTTTTGGGATATATACAACGTACCTTTGTTTTCCTTCTTAGAAAATTCTTGTTTGTTCCTGTGATCATTATTGTTTTCAAACAAAAGGCCCATTGCGAATACATTTTATTTGCCCCGATGTTTCGACACCCATTACAACAGATTAAAAATTTGTTATTTTTTAAATATATTTATAAGATATTTTACCTTTTCTTTCTTAATGAAAGTGCAATTTTAGACATCTTACAAAAACGGTAGCAAACAGAAAAAGTTCGCAACAGCACACGTACAGCAAAGTTTAAGGTAAAGTTCAGTTTGAAAATTGTTCTTATTTAATTTTATTTCCTTAAGTCTTTAGCGAAAAGAACTATTTCATTTTAAGAGTAAATACTCTTTTATATTTTAGTAGCAATATAATTATCATGAACTAAATAAAAAATTAATTTACTCTTATACTAGCCGTTTCCCGCGGTTTCACCCGCGTCCTGAAGGAACTACTTCGCATACCCGAAAAACCCAAATATCTTACGGACCCCTATTTTTCTAAAATAAAATATAGCCTATGTTACTCGCAGATAATGCAGCTTTGTAACGGTGAAAGAGTTTTTAAAATCGGTCCAGTAGTTTTTGAGTTTATCCGTTACAAACAAACTAACAAAAATACAAATTTTTCCTCTTTATAATATTATATATAGTGTAGATTATGAAGCTGAAGATTTGATTTTGGTTAAAATCGCCAATATCAGGAACCGCTTGATCGATTTGAAAAATATTTTTGTGTTGAATAGTCCTATTATCGAGAAAGGCTATATAATTTCACATTTTGAACGGATCATTAATCATACGATAATCTATCATAATTGACTTCCGAAAAAGTCTAAATTTGTCATATACTAGAATTATTTTAAAGACTCAATAACAACTGCATTGCCCTACTAAGTGAAATGAAAACAGAAATGTACCAATGCTATAAGCCATCACAAATCTAGTAGACGATTAAATACACTTAAGATCCGCTTCATCTAAAGCTAGATAGTACTATTAACTAATTACTTGAGATCTTAATAAAGACACGACTCTGTGGCCAAGTTTTAAAGAAAATATTTCGAAACTTTAAATAAGAAAGAGCAATTAAACGGTTAAAAGTTAAATGGTTTTCAGTACGTTTGGAGGTCAAGGATGAATGTGCAGGGTCAAGCAAAGAGTCATTATTCTTATTAAGATATTTTTTTTTTATATCTAATTCTTAATGTTAAGTGAATATAAGAATGTCGCCTACGCGTGCATAACGTGAGCGATGAGTGACCGTATACCGGGTGTAAGGGACGGCGTACCGAAAACTGATACCAGTGATTCAGTACATTATATTGAGACCCTTAGCGCTCGAATTTTCCGGAAAAATCTAAGAACTAGACGAATTTCCAAAAAATTGCGATGTAAATAGGAACACGCAAACTCGCCCTATCAGTTGTTGCGGCCCTACAGCAGCGGGTGGTAGCCAGTGATTGCGATGTACTGGTGCGCTTAAGCCAGGATCAAACCAACGCGTTCAGCTTGCGTCCGCGGTGGCGTGCGCGGTGGCGATCAGATGTTGTGTCCTCGGATTGCACGCGGCGACCGGTGCAGCGTCTGCACGCGGTGGTGGCGATCAGATCGCGCTTGTTGCGTTAGGACGCTGCACGCAGCTATTATTTGTTGAGGAAACTGTGTTTTTGTAGATTTTAAGTATGGTGGAAACGGAAGAAATTATAAATTAATTCCACAAATACCCATTGTTGTATGATACGAATCATTCTGATAAGGCGTTATCGAATGATGGTAGGTATTTACTTCACTGGCACTGTATATCATACCCACCTCAAGTTCACTTCTTATTCCTCTTCGTCTTCAATAATAGCAGACAGAAGTAAAACTTCTTCAATTTCACTATCTGTATCAGACAGCATTTTAGTGACGCGACTACAGCCTGGTGAACGCCTGAACGAACGCGACAGTGTGCACAACTTTTGCACGCGCAATAATCGCCACCGCGCACGACACCGCGGACGCGAGCTGAACGCGTTGGTTTGATCCTGGCTTTACTGTGCTGCGGCCGCGCGCCGCGGCCGTTGTCACATCAGAGTAAACGCGCACTGTACATGTTTAATTCTTAGAATTTTACAAAAATACTAATGCGGTTCGACTATAGTTACTATTTCATTACATTATATGGCAAAAAAATGTAAAAGAAAAATCGGAAAATTCATGAAAATTTTCCTGAAAGTTCGACCGCTAATGGCCTCAGTATCATGTACTGAATCACAGGTACCTATCGGTTTTCGGTACACCGTCCCTTACACCCAGTATATGAATATATCTCGATCACGCCGAATTTGGTTTAAACGATTTACTTTTTTTATGACCACTCGTCAGAATCACTTCGCCATAATTATGTGCAGTTGAAATTACCTTGACCTGCTTTCATGTTTTAAGAGACTTGTGACTGATAACGATTATCTTTGAATGGTACCATTACAGTACTCTAACGCGTATTGATTTATTTGCGCACTGTCTTCTTAGTTTTAGAGTGACCTTGGCCCAAGGTCAACTGAGTTAGTTTGACCTTGTCGTTTAGTGTCAGGTGAGTTTTCACCTTCATTACATTTACCCGTGCTTTCTACAACACACAGGTAAGTAGAAAACAGATAGAATTTCAATGTATACAAAGTAAATTGTACCTACTTTTTTCTGTTGAAAACTTCAATTTCATTAAACACGGCTCCAGACTTAGTTTGAAGTTAGGAGCTTAAAGTCGTATGAGGATAATATCTGTGTTGCGTATTACTGGCATTAGTGTCGGCGAAAGAGCCGTATGAGAATAAGTGCTTTCTACAATTTTATTTCATTTAGGATAGTTGACATGAATTTAATTCTTTGTCGAGAAAATTGTTATAGTCCCCAGCGCCTGCCCAAGTTTATATTTAGATGATTCTTAGGACACCTAGATCCTAGATCAAAAGGTATGGCTTTAAAACTCACGCACAAGTAGAATTTTCCTTTTTATATGGTCTATATAGTAGTACAGTGGATAGCGTATGCGACTGCTAATTGCCGGAGGTCCCGGGTTCAATTCACGGGTCGGGCAAAAAGTGTTACTGAGTTTTTCTGTATTCTCGGTAGCAGCACGTGGCCGTGGTGATATGCCCGGTAACGGTAATAGGCTCGCCCCTTATAACGTGGGACCTAAAAACATGGTGAAATGTGGGTGTAATATTACACTTCTGCCTACCCCTTCGGGGATACAAGCGTGAGTCTATAAAAAAAAGATAATAAATAAATATAACACGGGGTAAGGATACTCCACAAGTTTCTAAATTATTACTTCACCCGAGTTATTCATTATCATCATCTTCAGCCCTGTATACACTGTCCCACTACTGGACTGATACGGCACGGGCCTGTTCTCACTATAAGAAGGTTAAGATGAGAAGTGTAGTTATTTTTTTACATTGAAACAAATATTCGTCTTGTTGTAGCATTTACAATTTTACGCTCCATGGCACTGGATATCAAAGTTAAACAACCAATTTTGAATTCAAATCAGTGACGTCTGAAATTTTGTAAACGAAGGAATCCTAGACACAAATTAACAGCCTTAATTATCTTCGACTCGGCGTCTCTTAACAAACAATACCGTCAGACTCCAGACGTTGAAAGAACAACGCTTACTTTAAGTTGGATGGGTTTTATACGTATAGTATCATCCAGAAAATGTCTTAAGTGTTTAAACGTGTAAAACCTTTCAAATAGAATTTGAGTATGTGAGCAATATATTTTCATTGGATTGGCGCCTGTCTATGTTTAACTTAGACACACGCAAGTCACCATTACATGTCCCTTTGTTAAAAGTAGGATTAAGTTTATCATAATTTTTATCACACACTTAAATTTTTACTTAAAATTTTTCGACATGTATAGTTTACACATGTCAAAAATTGTGTGGTAGAGTAGAATTTACATTTTGTACATTGCTTGACATTTTAAAAGTAAAGGTCTTTCCCAAATAGCCTTGTTTCTCCGCGAATAATTAATATTACTATCTACCTTAGGATACAAAAATTAATAAATAATAAAAACATTACTGTTGCAAAAACATTTAATATCAATATGCAGCACGCGCGCCATTCATTCTAATAATTCCTTCAAAGAAATTTATGTTATAAATCACGCAAAACTTCAATCAGTACAAACTTCGACATTATTTATGAAAGTAAGGCTTTTATTTCCAAAGTAAAAAAAAACAATAAAATACATAAGAATTTGTCGAGCTGGGCTTAGTTGTAGAAGAAAACAATGACTAAACAGTGATAAATGATCGAGTTTTTAGAGTACCGTAGCGAAAAGATCTAACAAAAATAGATGATTTAGTATTGCAAGCATAATATAAAAATAGCAACACTATATAATACGAAGACGTGTATGGAAATATTAAATGTAAGTGCAAATTCGTGACAAAATGACATCTTTAAAGAGATTTGCTGAAATTGAATGTATTTTGTATCTTTCATTATTTAGAACTTACATTATTCTTGTGTTTTGAGCGGCCTACTGAAATATGAAATATAAATTATTATAATGCAGCCACGGATGCAACTACAGTTTTAGGCTCAAATCTACTACATTTGGACGCAATAAAGAGGAGATATGAAAAGCGTACGGATTAAAAATGCGGCAAAAGTAGCACGTTTACAACTTTTCCATGGATGTAAGCCAGTTTTCATGATATGATTAACGAATTTGCTAAGGGTGATGGGTTATATTATATACCATGGGTTATATTATATTCTGGTAATGACAGATTAAAAATACTAAGTCTCACTACCGTTTTTTGTTCTGTAAGTGCCGTTAGAGGTAACTAAGAAAATGAGATGAAACTAGAAGTATGAACGAAGAATCTTTCGTAAGAGACGGAAAGCTTCATACCAATCCGTGGCTCTTTACCGCGTGGTATAGTAGTACAAATTATAATATCAACTCACAATGCCATTACAGTACAAATCCTTCTATTGAATCAAAATGCAATTATGACGCAAGTCAGAAGAGGCTTATGTCCAGCAGTGAACTGCGAAAAGCTATTTGATAATGATGTAAAATGTTACTATCTAGCTTATTAACTACCAGAAATATTCTTCAAAAACCTGTCACATACTTCAAGATCGCTCTTGGCCGCTATGAGAGTTTTCAACGAAGTAATTTAAAAAGTTTTGCGTTACATATACCTCCGAGAGTATTTAATTAGTTTGAAAGATTATCTCCAATGATAAGTTAGATTATAAACATAGCTCGACGTGTTATGGCTTTAGAATGTGAAGAAAGTTTCATATATTATCAAGATTGTTGCATTGGAAGAAAAGTATTGGCCAAGTTCTAACATATTTTGATTTAAACTTGTGAAAACCTGAAAAGACGTCTTGTCTTATCCTTGACTGGGTCTACTGAAGAACTAAAAATCTAAAGGAATAGCTTTATCCGTGGAAAGGCATTAATCTTTTAACATTAAAAAGTGGAAAAATATTTGTAAGATTTCATGTATTTGGCTGAAAGAATGATTCTCAGTTTGGTTGTATTTTTTAAGACCACTTTCAAAGAATATACATACATACATACATATCGTCACGTCTTTTATCCCCGAAGGGGTAGGCAGAGGTGTATTTCTACACCCACTTTTCGCCAGATATACTTTAGTCCCACGTAATAAGGGGCGAGCCTATTGCCGTACCGGGCACAAAGAATATATGAAAAAAAAAAAATACTGAACTATATTTAGATCAAAAAGATTTTAGTATTTTCTATGAGGTTAAATTTCTGAGTCTTCAAAACTAGATGCGTTAGGATTTTATTGCCTGCAATTTTATTTCTTTAACCAGACGCAACCTAACCAGTTTCATGGTGACAATAATTGTGGACATTCCATAAAAAACAAGATTTGTTTAAAGCTAATTTGGAGAAAGACGGTGCTGTTTCATTATAATAGCAGTATCAGAAAATAAGACTTAATATTTTAACACAAGTATCTATTCACTTACAAAATGAAAACATCAAAATAAAATTCAGACACGAGGAAAAGAATCTGTGAATAAAAAGGGCAAAACAAATATTACTCCATTTTCCGTAAGCAGGTAATTCCGGCGCCATACATCAGAGGGCAAGGAACTAGGATCCGTGTCTAGGTTAAGGATAAAATATACCGTACACAACAGACGATGTATGACCTTACGGGTAATAATATTGTTCAGGAGATAGTGGTTGGTTTTGTTTGGATTTTCAATTTTATAGTCGCTCATTTAAATTTGTTTAAAAATTATTTGATTTTTTTCCTTTACCTTAAAGATCCTCACCTCGTATGTGTATAAATTGCAAAAGTACATACATACATACATACATAGACTCACGCCTGTTTCCCCGAAGGGGTAGGCAGAGGCATATGAAACGCCCACTTTTCGCCAGTATTTTGATCCCACGTAATAGGTGGCGAGCCTATTGCCGTTTGTCGGAATATTTTGTTTGCCAAAGCCTCGTCCGTTGATCGGCAGGTGCACCACTTGCAGGTGAGGTTGGCTTGGGACCCTAAGTTCTTGGTGGGAACCCTATGTACCCTATTGCGAAAGTAATAGAAAGTAAATGAGAAACATTATGCCCGACGTGCTTGCGTGCGTGAGCGCGCCCATGTGTGTGTGTATGTATGCGCTTGCTATCATTCGATACATAACATCAGTTGTATAAAATATGAGTGTTCGTTTTCTCGTCCTTTTTCAACCGAGTGTTCTTACATTTTGTCAGCACATCGACTATCTTAAACTTGCCTAAGCAAGCTAAATCCTGAACATAAAACCTATCTGTCAGTCACAGTTCTAGATATTCCACCATCAATAAATCCGAAATCCTACTTGGAGCTTCGATTTGGCCATTTGCCTGTATATCTGACACTAAATAAACAAGCGAAAACATTTCGCAAAGATCACTGTACCCCAGACTACTCAAACATACGTTTGTTTCCCGAAAAATTTTAGACGACTGTAACTTTTTATATATTTTCCACTTCTACTTGAGTTTGCATATGGTTCTGTTTGTTCTCGTCTTGTAACATTTTGATAAAATATGTTTGTGTTCGTATTTGTGAAAAGATATCACTGTGTGAGATGAATGTTTGTTTGTGTATGTGTTGTTTTGTATTTGGCATAATAGGATTGTGTCCCCTTAGAATAAATCAGTTTGATTGTAGTATCGATAGATTCATTATGATTTTAAGATGTCAATAAAGTTTATTACTTATTATAAAAAGGTAAGATTAATGTTATTCTTAGGATTCTAAAACTGAAAATAATGTATTTATTCTTGTGACAGTGAACACCAATCAGAGAATATTACGTCAAACAGTACGTCCCCCATTCATGTTGTTGACGTTTTAGTAGTAAATACAACTAAAACGTCAAACTTTCTACCTGCCAAATCGAATATAACAAAATAAAAGTGGGTACATCAGACCAGACTTAATTCACGGTTTGTTTTGTTTTGTACTTTGTGATACCACTCAACTGCCATGATGGTTTACAGCGTTTTCGTGTCAAATTCAAAAAAGTTTTTAAAAAGCCGTAATTAGTAATGTTGCTGATCGTTTTTTGAAGAAACATTAGGTATTTCAGTTTAACATCTAATAAAGGAACGAATCAATCGCTAATAACATTTTAGGACACAGGCCTATTATAATGGTTGTGTTACTGTCTATCATCTATTTATGTTGCTTCCGTGTTTTGATGGATTTGCTTTCTTTGTTTTTCTTTCCACTTTTCGCTGTTACGGTGTGTCTTCATAAATATAAATATGCAGGCGTGCCGCCCTTGACATACATAGTTGTGGATGAAACATAGCATTTATTATCATCTTATAAATCTAAAACTATGGAGCCATAAAGATCTTATTCCTGTGTTATTCTGATTACATAGCATGGCGCAACTAACTCTTACGTAGCATAATGAAATATCGGATACTCCAAATAAAGGTACGCAATATTTCCACACGACAATTTAAAATTTATATTGATAATTAGAAAAGTTTAAGTGTCTGTATAGGTGCAACTATTTGGAAGTGACAAAATTCTTACCTTGAGAAAATTGTATCCACTAAAACTCTTCATATTGGCAAGTCATCTAAACCACTTTTCTATTCATAAAGTCAAACTCTAAGATTCATGTGCACCTGCTACATCTCCAAAATACTTTAATCCCACGTCACAAGCTCTTACTGGATTTCAAAAATATCGAAATGCCAGGTACAGGTGCAAAATTTACTCACTACAGTAAAATTTCCACGTCCGTATAGCGGCGAATCTTCAAAACTCAATATATCTTCTAGTTCGGTGTAAAAGATTTTGGAACTACGTGGTGTAGGTGCGAAATGGGAGCAATATCTCTAAGCGATCGTAACTTGTGAGATTTTGCTTTCTGTTTTATAATTCTTTGATGGTGCTGCAGATAGGTTTAGTTTTATAGTGGAACCTGATGTTTAGCTCACACTTGGATTTTGTGTCGACAAAGTTATGTACGAAGGTGGTAAGAATTTACTCATGTTTAAACTTGTTTATTTTAGAGGTAGGCAAAGTGTGGGTTACTTGATAAATGTAACAAATCTAAGGGATAAAGACTTCTGTTTTAAGTTTGTCTATCTGCTTACAGTGGTCGTGGTCGGGGAGGGACTAATAACTAACAACGCCTTTTTAGTAAATATTCTTTTAAGTCTATTTTCCTTAGTCGCCTCTTACGACACCCACGGAATGAAACAGGGTAGTGACACTTTGAATTCTCAATCTGTCACTACACTGAATTATGGAACAATATTTTTTAACATTAATCATCATTTTTTTAATATAATGATATATTAAAAAATAATGAGTTGAATTTTTGATCATAACTTTAATTTGTATATTAAAACTGTGAAAGACATCCTCCATAGCAGGTTGGCCTTGGAAGGTTCTGAGTAACCCAAGAAGCGTCTAAATCTTATGTATTCTTGTAATATTACTATAATGTTGAGTTGTTATTTGTTTAGCTGTTGTGTTTTGTTGTGTGCACATATTTTTTGCGTTGCGATCTAGATCAAGACATTGTATATATGTGATATTTTTTACGATTGTAATGTGTTTTGTGCATTAAATAAACTAAAAAAAAAACTAACATTCATTAATATAGTGACAATTCAGTGTTGCTATTCAAACTCCTATCAAAATATAAAAAGCTCACCGAACTTAGAGCTTAACAATTGTGAGTCAACAGAAACTCAAAACACTGAAAAAAGAACTTGAAATCTCAACGTATTTTGCAATTACTGTCCCTTCCGTTTCAACAAATTAATGTTAACACTGGTCTAATTCACAATCCCAGCAGCTTTAAAAAAGAATCAAAACACACCAACACTGCGATATTCAAGCAATAGATCAAGTATTCCAGAAATTTTCATCCAAAAGTGAATTTCGTCTGAAGTTATACATTTCACCTGTTACAGACCGAGGTGCAATTTATCACGTTATGATGTCGATGCATCTGTCTGTGACACCTGGAGATTTAGAGGTGTGATGCTGGAAGCAACCTGTCAGGAACAAAATGTTTTATTCATTTTTGCCAATACATTTTTAGTTGCATGAGAGCATGACAGATAAATCAACTGTTGCTGTGGCCATATTGTCATGACAGTACGTGAAGTGGCTTGGAAAAGCAAATTACGGAGGCAATTTTGGTTGTGTCCATTTTATAACTAAGTATAAGCTAGTGTAGAAACTGTTTTTAAAAAGTATTATAGTGAGACACTTAGAGAGTCTTATCCCATTCCAGGAATAAATATATTCTTACTACTTAGTGTTAAATGCGAAGGAGTCAACTTCATAAAGCAGGTAAATTAATTATCAAGGTAAGCTATTATCTTTGGTAGGTACTGTATGTTGCTCTCTTCAAAGGCTTGCAAATCCTGTAACTAGAATCTTGTCCAAAATCTGGTCACTATTTGCCTCAACCAGCATATCACAGTCCACTGCTGGTCATAAGCCCTCCGCCTCACCCAACATGCACCACATCGACGGGTACTCTGCCTTCCGCATCCATCCGCCCACCCCTCTTTCAGCTCTGACATATTTTTAGGTCGTCGAACTATCTAG
Organism: Euclidia mi; assembly: GCA_944739405.2. Lineage (NCBI taxonomy): Eukaryota > Metazoa > Arthropoda > Insecta > Lepidoptera > Erebidae > Euclidia > Euclidia mi. The sequence goes on from OX123192.2 coordinate 64,023,241, forward strand.
TCGAGGGCGTTCCACACTTCGTTTGCCAAAATTGGTTTCCAATCCAAGACTCGTTTGCTCCCTCGCTCGTCGGCCCTTCAGCAGACGTGGCCCGCTCATTGCCATTATTTTCCTGATCGGGATCCTGGGAGGTCCTGGGTTCGATTCCCGGGTTGGGCAAAAGTTTTACCGTGTTTTCCAAATTTCCAGTAGCAGCAAGTCTGGCAACGTAATAGCTATGAGCTCGCTCTCTATTACGTGGAACCTAAAATTCATAGCTTGGTTAAATGTTGATGTAATATTACACCTCTGCCTACCCCTTCGGAGATACAGGTGTGAGGCTATAAAAAGAAATTAGATCTCATGTAAAATTATATTTGCCGACTTGCTGAGTTCCGTTGGTACAATTTATCACCGAACAAAAAACGTGAGAGTCTCGTAATATAATTTTAAGAATTATTTGAGAACGTCTTTCAGGTGACGCAAGGGACTGGCTTCGTATAAAGACCAATCAAATTAAATGAAATCTTAAATATCTTTCGGGTCTTTTGTTTCGTAATATTCCATAATAAGGGAAAATAAGGAGGCACTTCAACAATGTCATAAGGATTTTTCTTTATTGGTGTCTTAGACTGAATATTTTGTAGGAATTTAAATTGTCTTTTGGGATATATACCACATACCTTTGGTTGAAGTAACCGATATTTCGAGACTGTTTCAAGCGCCATGTTCACGGATGTACTCTACTCAAGTACATTGAATATTTTGTCGTTTACACGCGTGTTTTATGTTTGTAATATTAATATTAAACATTTCACAAAATGTTTAATATTAATATTACTACTAAATGTTTTAAGAGATTGTCGCAATGCTTACCCAGTCCTGGGCAAGGTCTATATTTTTTAATCATGCCAAATATCAAAGTTTTAGTATTAACTCATATGAATTTACTGCTCAGCGTTTTATCACTTATCTAACACTTAAATATATTCGACATTCGTAGTACCAACCTCTACCGAATCCATCACCCTAAGTCCATAAACTTTTTACTCAAAATTCCCCTGCCTCCCCTGTCTAATGAACCCATTCAACCTGAGCGGCGTCAAGGGGTCTCATTTGTCACCAGTTTCGCCAATGCGCCTGTCTCAAACATCTATACCTACCAATCACAAATTTGCCCTTTTCAGAGATTTATTGGAAAACATTATTTACAACAGCCTTCTTTTCTAAGATGAAAATTACAATTCCTATCTTTAAAAGTAATTTCGAGTGACACTTTTCACGGATATATAACTTATTGGATTTCCTCGAATATAAAAAGACGTCTAGATAAAATTATTCTAACAATAAAAGATCTGTATAATGTTTTTCGTTGTCGAAATATATTAAGAACCAATTAGTGAGCATGCATTTACTATTTGAATAGAATTAAAAAAAACTGACAAGAGGCTTTTACTTATTTTATTTTGTTTTTACAGGAAAACTTACAGCTAACGATTCTTATAAGAAAGTTTCAAGTTTTCACATATGAACAGCAATGTGGATATATGTTATAAGATCACGTAAAGTGGTAGACGTAGTAGACGTCTCTAGGCTTAGATGATGAAGGTAGCCCATTATGATCCTGTATTAAATGTTACTTTAAGTGCAATTTGAAAAGAATTGGTTGTTTAAAAAAAATTACATACATACATAGACTCACGCCTGTCTTCCCCTTTGTCTTGTCCCTTCCACACTTGCCTTATATATCTGCTTGGTCAGTCTTTCGTCATCTATCCTCTCCACGTGCCCAAACCATCTTAGCATACCTTTCTCGAAGCTTGTCACTACATCTTCTTTTACCCCACAACACTCTCTTATCACACAATTCTTTACTCTGTCAGTCAAAGAAACACCACACATACTTCTCAGTGCTCTCATTTCTACAGCATTTATTCTACTTTCATGCCTCTTCTGCTATACAATAATATTCAATATTCAATATATTCATATAATTTATATATTCAAGCCTTTCAAGGCACCCAAAATTAAATGCTCAACAGCATGATGTAAATGCTTAATCGTAATCTTAATATATAAAATCCTTGCGTTACTGACTGACTGACAGACACGCTACAGCCGTAACTATTGGGCGTAGGAAGCTGAAATTTGGCATGTATATTCCTTGGGGACCGTAGGGGTGCACTAAGAAGGGATTTCCCGAAATTCCAACGGGATCGGCCAAAACGGGTAAATTTAAAAAAATGCAGGCGTAACTGCTGGCGTCCTCTAGTATTACATATATCTCCTATAAATATAATAAGTACATATGTATATTAGGTATTATTATACATTTTATGAGTAATAACCAACTAGAGTGACTGCCACAAGTGGTACTTGTATTGATAATATATTTACTAGTATAAAACCATTACACAAATCTTTGATTAATATGCTTCAGTCAGATCACAGTGGGTAGTTAATCTGTTGTCCAAGAGAATGTCCGAAAGACCAGAGAAAAATTGTTAAATATATACCAATAAACCAGAATCGTCTTAAAACTTTTAAAAACAATTTATCTCGAAAAATGCATTGGTTGCCTGATCATGACCATCCGGATCAGTTATATACCTCTTTATTCAACTTAATTAATGACGAATTTCAGACTGTATTTACATCCAAAAAATTAAATGTAACTGACCGTCTGATGTTTAGTGACTGGGCAACTGAAGGTATTCATAAAAGCCGGATTAGGTTATATGAACTGAATAATGAAAAGTCTTATAATAATAGTCAGACCTTTATTAATTACGTAAGAAAATATTCTACAACATTTAGACAAGCTTGTAATACAGCAAAATCTATTTATTTGAGAAATAAAATAAAATTAGCAGAAAACACTATATAGGCTACCTGGAATGTCATCAACAATGAAACTGGCAGAGCCAAAGCACGCAGCCGCGACTACCTTTTAAAAATCAATAATGTGAGTATTGCAGAGAACCTGGAAGTTGCGACAGAATTTGAGAATTTCTTTGCTAATATACCTTTAGTGATAACAGAGTCGCTCAACTCATCTTCCATGTCGGCTGAAATGCTTCTTAGGGACTGCGTGCCAGAATGTGATGCAGCCTTTGAATTTACTGTTGTTACTACTGATGATATTCTTAAACAATTTAAAACTATAAATATGAAAAAGACAATGGATTTGTGGGGATTGTCAGTGAAGACTACTTCATCTATTATTACCATAATTGCTCCACATCTTCCAAAGGTATTCAATGGTTGCGTTGCTTCTGGAATATTTCGTGACTTAATTAAATATAGTAAAGTTATACCTTTATTTAAATCTGGTGACACAACCAACCTTTCTAATTTTCGACCTATTTCTATATAACCGACACTTAGTAAAATTTTTGAAAAATTAATTCTTAGTCAGTTACTTAGTTATTTTAATAGTCATAATTTACTTCACGAGAAACAGTTTGGATTTACGAGGGGTCGTTCGATTACTGACGCAGGAGTTGAGTTACTCAAAAGTATATTTGCTGCTTGGGAGAAGTCGCAAGATGCTTTAGGTATTTTTTGAGACTTGTCAAAAGCATTTGATTGTGTACATCATGACACTCTGGTCAGGAAATTGTATCATTACGGCGTTAGGAAAAAAGCTCTCGATCTTCTGGTTTCTTATTTGGGCAATCGAATCCAGAAGGTCCAGATCAATGACAAGACATCTCCAGGTTCTGCCTTAAAAATGAAAATCCCGCAGGGTTCAATCCTCGGACCATTTCTTTTTTTGATTTATATTAACGATCTTATTGCCGTGTGGTTGACGGCATAGAATACAAGTGTCACCACCCCCTATCTTCCCGTAGGTGTCGTAAGAGGCGACTAAGGGATAACACGATGCAAATACCATCTTTGCGTAGAGACGGAAAACTCGACATCAAACCCTATACGACTGCCTCGTTGGTCTCGCGGCATAAATGTGCACGTGGGATCGGGAGGTCCCGGGTTCGATTCCTGGGTCGGGCAGTGTTATTGGGTTTTTCTTTCACGAAATTCTCAGTAGCAGCACGGAGTCTGGAAATGTGCCCGGTACGGCAATAGGCTCGCCCTTTATTACGTGGGACTAAAGTATATCTGGCGAAAAGTGGGTGTAAAAATACACCTCTGCCTACCCCTTCGGGGATAAAAGGCGTGACGTTATGTATGTATGTATTAACGATCTACCCTATTACGTAAAGAAGAATCATGAGATTGTGTTGTTCGCGGATGATACCTCCTTAATTTTTAATATTAGACGACAGCAGAGAAATTTTGACGAAGTAAACAATGCACTCTCTAAAGTTGTTAATTGGTTTAATGTAAATAATTTATTACTTAATGATAAGAAAACCCAAACTATTAAAATTCTCAATGCCCAATGTCAAACAGGTGGAAACCAATGTACAACTTAAGGAATCCAGAATTTAGCCCGTCGGGACAACTATGTTTCTAGGTATTATGCTTGATACCAAGCTTCAATGGGGTCCGCATATAGAAAGACTTTCGGGCAAACTTAGTTCTGCAGCTTATGCGGTTAAGACAATTAGACGCCTTACAGATATAGATACAGCTAGAATGGTTTATTTCAGTTACTTTCATAGTATTATGTCTTATGCGATTCTTCTCTGGGGGAATGCTGCAGACCTTAACACAATATTCGTTCTGCAGAAAAGAGCAATAAGGGGAATTTACAACCTCGGTCCTCGTGTTTCTCTTAGAGAAAAGTTCAGTGAGATAGGCATTCTAACTGTTATATCGCAATATATATACGATAATCTGTTACATGTCCACAAGAATATTGACAAATTTAGTAAAAAAAGTGATCTTCACACTGTAAATACTAGACATAAGTATAATCTTGTAGTTCATAGCACTCGCCTCCACAAAATAAGCAACTGTTTTATGGGGCAGTGTATACGCTTTTATAACAAGCTCCCTCTTAATATAAGAAATTTAACAATAACTAAATTTAAGATTATTGTTAAAACTAAATTGTGTTTAAAAGCGTATTATAAAATTTCCGATTATATAGACGACAAAAATGCTTGGGATTGAGCTGCTCTAATTCAACATAAAAATACATACTTGTACAAACTGATAAATTTAAAATTGACGTTTTGTAAGCACTTTAAACAAAGTTTACACGAAATAAATAATAATTTCATTTCATTTCATTTCATTTCAATAGTATAATGTAATCATAGTGAAATAGAAAAAATATTCTTAAAGGAATAAATAAAACAGTTGCGATATTTAATTCAATTCATTTTTAGGATTCCGTACCTAAAAGGTAAAAAACAGGACTCTATTACTAAGTCTCCGCTGTCTGTCTGTCTGCCTGTCTGCCCGTCTGTCTGTCTGTCATCAGGTTGTATCTCATAAACCGTGATAGCTAGAAAGGTGAAATTTTCACAAATTATGTATTTCGGTTGCCGCTATGACAACAAATACTAAAAATAAAAACAACTAAATATTAAGGGGGGGTACCATACAAAAAACGTGTTTCTTTATCGTATTTTTTGCTCAAAATTACTAACTGTAATAGATAGACGCTTTAAATTTTCACAGAATATATATGTTTGAAATAGAATTAGTTTTTATTATAAGTCAAATCGATTAGATCGATTGAGTAACATTTTGTTTAGTCTATTGAAAATTTCTGACAATGGTCACACTGAACTGTCACTTCCGTTGGCGCCTTAAAAAATTAACAGGCCGTTTGCACTCTCGCGTGCCTGGTACCTAATCAATAAATTGATCGCTCTTTGAATAAACGCGAATTGAATCAACTTGTAATTAACTTAATACGTAATTGCCGCTTTTGACTTCCGGCAAAGTTTGTTGTAAATTGATGACATATTGAACATTTGTGAAAAGTTTTGTGAACCGCAAACGTGCATCGTGGTCTGGAGAAGGACTTCGCCGAATTGTACACTGGTATCTATTCGATTCTCTTGTTATTTTGGCCAAAATTATAAGTTAATCTATAGGTCCACTTCAAGAACATCACCAGGATATATAAGGTAACATTTTCATGTACCTACTCAATACTTTACTCACTGTGCAACGCAGTGCATTGTGTCTGGATATATTGTCTATCGTGGTCAGGTAGATGTATTACACCTTCCACTGCGCACTTCTGATACACCTTTCTGCCTGGCTACGGTAATTCTAGACATAAATTTTTGATAGCAAGAGCGTGATTAACTGTGCCTATATTGTAAACTTGTATCTGAGCTAAGCATCTCATTTCTTAACAGGTTAACAGTGTTGTAGTGTTCTCAGGTCAGTATTGTCTAAAATACATAATATTTAATTGTATAAGTTGACCTAGATAATTTGAAACACATGTCATACATAACCTCAGTCAGTAATTGTTGATTGTTGAAAAATCTAACTTAAATTTGTTGTTGCATTAATAAGTCAGTTTGTTTGGATACATAACAGCTGTATGTATCAATAAATTTAGTAAATTTAGTTTATTGCATATATTCATAAACATTATATCAACCAACTTGACCTTGCCACTTGGGCGGGTCACATTAATAAACTTTGTTTTGTTATAATATAGATAATATTGCTAGGTAACACATATTCTGTGCTTACTTCCTATTGTATATCTCAAATAACACAGCCAGTCTGTCTGTTGCAAGTAATTAGTTAATTTATTTGAATATTTAACTTTAATTAACTTATTCGAAGATTCAACTTTTGATAACTTTGACTTTGTTTTGTGTCAATATATATTGAAACTATTAATTTTGTTGGACAGTAGATACCTGTCACTTGCCTGCACTTGCAGTAAACAGGCTAATACTTTGTTGGTTTCAAAGAATTAAGAAAAATTAAGTTTCGATTGTTAATATTATTTAACGCTTGTCCGGGCTCTTTTGAATTTTGATTATGTCAGCTATCAAGGACTTGCGTGCGGCTGCTGGTGCTATTGCATCAGATTTGCGCTGGTTTGCCTCGGCCAGTGCTTTAGTGAACCGGCCTGATCGCCAGCAGGCCTTACTTCAAAGGTATGAGCGGATTGACGATCGCCTGGCAAGTGTGAAACAGCAGTTCCGCACTTTCAGCGCTTGCTGTCTTGAAGTGTCAATCAATGATTTCACCGCTGACCAGAGAAATAAGGTCAGTGAAGACTATGCCCAGGTCGTAGACCTGTATGATGCTGTCTCCAATAGTGCGAGACAACTAGTTGCCGATAGGGAAGGGCAACCCGGCCTGAAGCAGGAGCTTCCTAGGTCAGCACCGGGGCTGGTGAGTAGGCTCCCTACTTTGGACCTCCCCCATTTTGATGGCTGCCTAGGAAGCTACCTGGGCTTCGTTAATTTGTTCGACAGCCTAGTCAATGATAGGGCTGACCTTCGGCCGGCACAAAAGTTGGCATATTTAATGGCGGTTCTGGATGGGGAGGCTAAGGGCCTCATCCAGCATCTGCCCGTGTCTGACGAGGCGTACCAGACGGCTCGGGACCTAATCACTCGTAAGTACCATAATAAGCATGGCCTCGCCGACACGCACATCGAGCAGATTTTGGGTTTGCCGACGCTCACCCGGGTCTCTGGGTTGCGCACCCAACTGTTGAACCCGCTTTTGTTGGCCATCAACGCACTTAAGTGCCTTGACCTGCTCGTGGACCAATGGTCCTATCTATTGGTGCACATTGTGCTGAAAAAGCTGCCTGCCGACCTGAGGTCGCGTTTTGAACAGCGCTTTGGTGGGGATAGCGCGACCCATCTGCCCCCCTTTGCTGACCTGGAGAGGTTCCTGGAGGATGAGTGCCGGGTCTTGGACAACTCCGGTGGTGACACGCCGGCTAAGTCGCAGCCGCCCAAGGTCAAGGAGCAGGCTCGCGTTCACACCCGAGCCAATGTTGACCGGCGCCCTCCTCGCTTTGCGGTCACGCAGAGCCCAGCGGAGTGCTCCTACTGCAAGGTCACGGGGCACAGAACGGCCAGTTGTAGGGCATTCTTGGACCTACATGTCGCCTCTCGTAGGCGCATCGCGAATGCCCGCCGCCTTTGCTTCTCTTGTTTGGGGTCCCACTACCAGCGAGACTGCCCAAATTCTCGCCAATGTCCTCACTGTGGAGGACAGCATTTGGACATTCTCTGCATGAATGCCAGAGAGGTAGGCCGCTTGTCCAACCAGCCGACGCCGCGCACGGGCGGGTGTTTTGAAGGTGGCAGCCGAGGCTCACCGGTGCGTAGCCGAGAGTCGCCTCGCTTAATTGATCGCCGCTCACCCCGCTTGGAGAACCGTAGCGTGCGCACGCCTCCTCTCTCTCGCGCACCTGAATGTGCTGTTCAGCGTCACCAGCACCATGACTGCTGCCCCAGGTATTCCCCTCCTTTGGCGGAGCGTCCCCGCCTTGACTCGCGCCCACCTCGTTTTGGGCGGGTGCGTCATTATGAGCCCCAACAGATGGCGCGCGGATCGAGTCATCGCACTTTTGAGGACTTCAAGCCGCACCCTCATTTTGACTTGCCTGGTCCTGGCCAACGGTCACCGCCCAGGCAACAATAGGTCATTGACCCCTGCCCTATAACGCCAACCTCCCCCATTGAGACCGTTATCCTACCAACGGTTGCTGTTAGGGTCTGGGGACCCACGGGGACCTCTGTTGTTGTCCGTACAATATTGGACACAGGTTCACAAGGTTGCGTTGTTTCCACTTATTTGGTAGGGCAGGTTAAATTAAATATGGGTTTATTTCCAAATTGTATACGGGGCATAGGTGACGTAGCCTCTAATGTTGAAGGGCAAGTTAAGGTTTTGTTTGGCCCTGTTGAATCTTCACACCCGAGGATTAAAACCTCGGCTATTGTGTTGAAGAATATTTTGGGCATGCATCCACAGAAACAGCTACCTGCTGCTGTGGTGAATTTGACATCGGGATTGGAACTGGCAGACCCCAAATTTGACACACCGGGACAAATCGACTTGTTGATTGGCTCTGATGTCCTCGGTGAAATTTTGATTGGAGGGAAACGGGTCTTGGTGCCAAATGGTTTGACTGCCATCCCGACCATATTTGGATTTGCTTTGATGGGCCCTGTACCTAGGGACCCCCCTCCACCCGAACTTGATAATTTGTTGGCTGTAGGCTCTGCTCTCTCTGATGCAGTTCAGAGGTTTTGGGAAGTAGAGGAGCCCCCTCAAGCTGCCCGTTTGAATGCAGAACATGAGGAGTGCGAGCTGTTCTTCCAGAACAACACTGGCCGACTCCGTTCTGGTCGGATTATTACGAGGCTACCCTTCCTGTCTGTTCGGCCTCCGCTTGGTGAGTCACGACCTTTAGCCGAAAAGAGATTGTTGGCTATGGAGCGTCGCATGGGCCGTGATCCGGAGCTCAGACAGAAGTACATTGAGTTCATGAGAGAATATGAACAATTGGGACACATGTCTGTGTCAAATTTGGATTGGCGTTCGGTGGAGCACTACTTTCTCCCGCATCATGCGGTATTGAAGCCATCAACTGGCAAGCTGCGCACAGTATTTGATGGTTCTGCGCAGACTTCAACAGGCGTATCCTTGAACTTGTGCTTGCATTCTGGTCCCAAGTTGGTCAAGGACCTTTGTGACGTCATCACCAGCTTCCGACGACATCAGGTTGTCTTTGTGGCCGACATAAAAATGATGTTCAGGCAGACTATTATCCACCCTGATGACCGTCGCTTCCAGCTTGTGCTTTGGAGAGAGTCTCCTCGTGATCCCATGGTCGTCTACGAGCTCAATACTAATACGTACGGGTTAAGGTCAAGCCCCTATTTGGCAATACGTTCTCTTTGGGAGCTCGCAGACCGAGAAGGCTTACGTTTCCCACGAGCCTCCGCCATCTTGAAAGACGATATTTACGTCGATGACATTTGCTCGGGCGCCTCCACAGCGGATGAGGCGATCCTCCTGCGGGACGAATTGATAGGTATTTTAGCCTCCGCTGGTTATGAGTTGCGTAAATGGATTTCCAACTCACCAGCGCTTTTGGAAGGCTTGCCAGAGGATAATCAGCAGGATCCACATTTGTTTGAGATTGTTGACAACCCCGCCATGATGGCTGTTCTAGGCGTTCAGTACAGACCGGTCCAAGACATCTTTACATATAACGTAGACTTGAAATTGCCTTGTTCTTGGACTAAACGTCTCGTGTTGTCTACTGTCGCCAGAACCTTTGATCCGAACGGTTGGATTTGTCCTATCATATTTTGGGCAAAATGCTTCTTGCAGAACTTGCTTTGGACAGCAGGATTGACCTGGGACGAACCTCTACACGGCACTCTTGTTGATGAATGGACCTCTTTTGTATCCTCACTTCCTGCCGTCAACGAGATCTCCTTGCCTCGTCCCATCCTTCCTCCCGGGAAGTACAAGGCCACCCTTCACGGGTTTTGTGATGCCTCGGAACGTGGTCACGCGGCCGTGGTGTACTTGCGCACAGTCAGTGCCTCAGGTCAGGTGAGAGTTTCCCTGATCATGGCAAAGAGCAAGGTGGCACCCCTTCGGACATCTCTGACCATTCCGAAATTGGAGCTCTCGGGAGCAGCACTACTTGTACGCTTATTGAACCACGTGTCTAACACTTTGGGTAAAAGCATTTGTATTAATGGGACCTACGCCTGGACAGACAGCCAAATTGTTCTTTGTTGGTTGAAGGCTTCTGTCCACACCTTGGAGGTATTTGTCGCTAATCGCGTTTCCCAAATCCAGAAATCCGAAGTCAAACTTGTTTGGAGACACGTGCCAGGTGAGCTCAACCCCGCTGATTGTGCCTCGCGCGGATGCTTGACGCCTAGTTTGATAGGTCATTCGCTGTGGTGGGGTCCGGAATGGTTGAGTCGACCAGAAATTGATTGGCCTCGAACGCCAGTTTTGAATACTTCTAATTTGCCGGGTCTACGAACACTCGCTCTTGAGAAGGTAGAATGCGCCTTCGACCCCGATTTCCTGTTGAATCGTTACAGCTCTCTTGAAAAGTTGTTAGGTGTTACTGCTTGGATAAAGCGTTTTGTTTTCAACTTTAGGTATCCACAACAGAAACGACTGACACCGTTTCTCTCACCACAGGAACGACAGGAATCCCTCACCTTTTGGGTTCGTTCTGTGCAATTGGCGCATTTTGAAAAGGAGATTGCTATCCTTAAATCAGGGAGATCGAAATTGTCGGGAGCTGTCTCTAAATTGAACCCCTTTTTGGACGATACGGGTCTCTTGCGCGTTGGAGAGCGTCTCAAGAACGCCAACCTCCCTTACGGAGCATGTCACCCCCTTTTGTTACCCAAAGACGGTCATTTGGTACGCTTGTTGGTAACTGACCGTCACCTCAAAAATTCGCATGCTGGTTGTAATGCTTTGTTGGCCATTTTGCAACGCGAGTTTTGGATTTTGTCTGCCCGAAGAATTATTCGGAATGTAGTCTTTCGCTGCATCCCTTGCTATAAGCTCAAGGCTTCTACCATGCAGCCCTTGATGGGGGACTTACCGGCAGATCGCGTAACTGAAAGCAGGACGTTTGACGGTGTTGGCACGGACTTCGCAGGTCCCTTTTTGGTGAAAACGTCGACACTTCGAAACAGCAAGACTGTTAAGGCCTACTTGTGCGTTTTTGTTTGTCTTTCCACCAAGGCCGTTCATTTAGAACTGGTCTCCTCGCTTACAACCGAGGCGTTTGTAGCCACATTTGACAGATCTGTATCCCGCAGAGGGCTGCCTTCCTTGATCCGTTCTGACTGCGGCACTAACTTCAAGGGCACGTATAATCATTTGAATGATGTTGTTAATTTCCTTGAAACCAACAAGGCTGATATAGGTGATAGGCTAGCCCGACGTGGGATAAATTGGTTGTTTTCCCCACCAAATTGTCCACACTGGGGTGGTATATTTGAGGCCGCCGTAAAATCGGCCAAAACACACTTGCGCAGGACAATCGGTGAGTCTGTCCTTACATTTGAGGAACTCGCAACTGTGTTTTGTAAGATTGAGGCCGTTTTGAACTCTCGGCCATTGTGCCCGATCTCCTCAGATCCGAATGATTTGGAGGCCCTTACGCCGGGCCATTTTTTGATTGGTCGCCCACTTGTCGCCTTGCCTGAGTACCCCTACATTGATACGAGACCTGGTCGTCTCTCACGCTTTGAATTGGTACGCCAGATTACTCAGAGCTTTTGGAAACGCTGGAATTTGGAATATTTGCACATACTCCAGCAACGCGTTAAGTGGACCGACAAGACCGATCCACCCAAGATTGGTGACCTCATTTTGATCAAGGAGGCTAACCTTCCGCCACTCAGATGGCGCAGGGGGCGCATCCTTCGTTTGGTAACTGGGATTGATGGAGTTCCCCGATTTGCTGAGGTCTTGGTGGACGGTTCGATTCTGAGGAGAGCGGTTGCAACATTGTCACGTCTACCAACCGATTAGCGGACCGGTAGGCCGGTCCGGGGCGGGTGGATGTTTGAAATAGAATTAGTTTTTATTATAAGTCAAATCGATTAGATCGATTGAGTAACATTTTGTTTAGTCTATTGAAAATTTCTGACAATGATCACACTGAACTTTCACTTCCGTTGGCGCCTTAAAAAATTAACAGGCCGTTTGCTCTCTCGCGTGCCTTGTACCTAATCAATAAATTGATCGCCCTTTGAATAAACGCGAATTGAATCAACTTGTAATTAACTTAATACGTAATTGCCGCTTTTGACTTCCGGCAAAGTTTGTTGTAAATTGATGACATATTGAACATTTGTGAAAAGTTTTGTGAACCGCAAACGTGCATCGTGGTCTGGAGAAGGACTTCGCCGAATTGTACACTGGTATCTATTCGATTCTCTTGTTATTTTGGCCAAAATTATAAGTTAATCTATAGGTCCACTTCAAGAACATCACCAGGATATATAAGGTAACATTTTCATGTACCTACTCAATACTTTACTCACTGAGCAACGCAGTGCATTGTGTCTGGATATATTGTCTATCGTGGTCAGGTAGATGTATTACACCTTCCACTGCGCACTTCTGATACACCTTCCTGCCTGGCTACGGTAATTCTAGACAATATAGTTGTATATTAGCTTTCAAAATAAATAATTAAATAAAAAAAAGTAAATAATAAAGGGGGGCTCCCATACATAAAACGTAATTTTTAAGCAATTTGTTACTCGATCTTAATAAACAGGTAGAAACTTAAAAAGTATTTAAGTATACATACAACGAACGTGATTTTCTTTTATAGATGATGGTATGGAACTTTTCGTGCCCGAGTCCGACTCGCACTTGCCCAATTTTTATAATGTAATTAAAAAGCTGCATCTTCCTCTCTTTTATATTATTATATGTTGCCGTGCCCTACAGGGTTCATAGTGTGTCTCTTACTGTGTTAAGTAACACCTATGTAACTTTTGGATTGCAAAAAATTACTGAGTGTTTATGTAATTATAGCGCCATTCTTATGTTGGCCAATAGTGGTCAGAACGTATAGCCAGTTATGCCTTAATATTAATACCTAAATCATGTCATTGAAAAGTTGAAAACCAAAACTACAAAAAGTTATGTACCCGCAATACCATTCTCAAATCCCTTTTAATACAACATTAGCAACCGAAATCTATATCCAAACACTTCCCTATATGTGGCACCTTCCATAATTTGCACAAGATCAATTTAACAGCTTGTGAGCGAATATCTTATCTCACGTTAAGCAACCTTGCGTCACAGTCTGACAGCTGATGAATAGGAGCGAGTAATTTGCATGAAACTTCCTTGTTTTAGTGTCGCGACACAACTACGGCACCTCGGTATGTCACTGAACGTTACGCTTGAATACACTATCAGTGTTCTTCGAAAAGCATAAGACACACCGGCCGGAATTTAACGACCCGGTTACGTAGCGGGTGCGTAAATTACTGCCTTGCTGATGGTTGCGGGTTCAATTCCCGCTCAAGTCAAACATTTTGTGTGCGTGAACATGAACGTTGTCTTGGTCTGTGATGTTTGTCGTGTTTCTATGTATAATAATATGTATGTACATATTTACAAAAAAGTAGCGATCGTCGTGCCACAGAACCTACCGCGAGCGTCTATTGCACGCAAAGACGTACACAATTTGAACTTAGTGTCACCGTTACGTAGTGCCAACTGTTTAACGCGTTTAATGTGTCATACCTACCGAATATTGCAACCGATAGTTCAGTCGCAGTATCGTCGTACTTTCAACAGATATGTCGCTATACTTGTAGAGTATGTTGAGAGATTAATCTGTGAAAAGATAGATAGTTGGAATGTCTATATGTTGCACTTGAATGCTATTTGTTTAATTCAGAAGGTCATAAACTGTATGATTCATGCTATAATAATTATAAAAATATAATAGAGTCTACTATACGATCAAACCCCAGAGCTTTTTGGAGTTACATTAAAAGCAAACGCGGTGGACATTCTACTCTACTAGCTAAAATGTTCATGGACAATACAGTCGCCCAAGAAGGAAACGACATTGCGAATCTTTTTGCTACTCAATTTCGGTCTGTGTACTCTAACATTTCCAACATTAGCTCAGCATATACAGTAAAGTCCTCCACTAATAAACACATATCTAAATTACAATTTACAGAAATCGATATTTAGCGTGCGATAATCAGACTTGATGGCCTAAAAGGTGCAGGACCTGATATAATCCCTGATATATTTGTGAAGCGGTGTAGTCGATTGCTTGCGTTACCACTCATGTTAATTTATAATACTTCTCTTTCGGAGGGAACATTTCCTGAAGAGTGGAAAAAGGCACATATCATAGCCATCTTTAAGAAAGGAGACCTACCTAATATTAAAAATTACCGGCCTGTATCTATACTTTCGTGCTTCTCAAAATTATTTGAATCGTTATTGTATCCTTCAATTGCAGCATTAGTAAATGATGGCCTTTTAGAACATCAACATGGCTTTCGAAGTGGTCGATCAGTTTTAGTCAATTTAGTTGGATTTGTTACCGATCTAACTCAGGAAGTCGATACCGGACACCAGGTAGATGCAATATACACCGATTTTAGTAGTGCTTTCGACCAGGTGAATCACGTAATTTTATTGAAAAAATTGCATGCTTACGGTGTGGAAGGTTCGTTACTAAAGTGGTTTGAATCGTATTTGCGCGATAGATCTCAAAAAATAGCCATCAATGGCTTTGAATCACAAGTTTACCATGCTTTATCGGGTGTTCCTCAAGGGTCTCATTTAGAACCAGTGCTCTTTCTTATGTTCATTAACGATATAAGCTCTCGTATCAAGCACTGCAAAATATCACTATTTGGCGATGACTTAAAAAATTATCGTGCAATTAAAACAACTGATGATTCAAAGCTTGTCCAAGATGACCTTAACGAGATATTATGCTGGTGCAATACTAATCACATGACGCTTAATGTCAATAAGTGCTTCTACATTAAATATACCCGCAATAAAAAAACCGCTGGAATCAAAGTACGCGATTGGCGGAGCGTACCTGACTGAAGTCAATGAAATCCGTGATTTAGGCGTCATAATGGATACGAAACTGTGTTTTAAAACACACATTGACCAAACTGTTAAAAAGGCTGCGCAAATGCTAGGTTTCCTGAGAAGAAATATGATAGGGCTTAAAAATTTTGACACCAAATTAATTCTGTTTAACACTCTTGTCCGTAGCAATCTCGAATATGCTAGTGCTGTCTGGTCAACATACTATGCTGTTAGTTCGCAACGGATTGAAAGCATTCAAAGATCCTTTACAAGAAGTCTTGCATTTTCTTGCAGTGGTTATTCCTATCGAAACCCATACGATCACCGAATATCTAAATTTAATATGATCACCCTGAACAATAGTAGACGTATCATTGACCTTTGCTTTCTTCATAAATTAATAAATAATAAAATACAGTGCAACAACCTCTTAGATAAAGTATCTGTAGCCATTCCTCATTCATATCCCAGGCATAAAATCACAAAAACATTTCATATACCTTTTTGTAGAACCAACTTGGGTCTGCCATCACCAATGCATAGAATTCTCAATCCAGTACAATACTATCCAAACTCACGATGACAACATTGACATATTTAATGACTCCTACAGTAAATTTAAAATTAAATTGTTAAAATTATTTACTTTAAGTTGAACTCAAGATTCTAAGCATACTTTAATCCCATTTTATTATATTTAGTTCTCTGCTATTTGCATAACTGTAAAATAACTAAGTAGATGTAAAATAGTTTTACTACATTATTATAGTCAGTACTATGCATACCGTAATTGTCATATATATATCAGATGCAATGCCTTGTAAATGATTACCTTAAATGTATAAATATATATGATGTGGTTGTGCTAATAAATAAATAAATAAATAAGAAGGTGTCGTGTTTGTGAGATGCCGTATTAGGAATACAAAGTATCACTGCCCTATTTCATTCCATGTGTGCCACAACAGGCGTCTATGGAAAAACATCGTCATCATATCAGCCTAATGGCGTCCACCGCTGGATATTGGCGTTCTCCAAAAATCTCAACACTGACTGATTGTCGGTCCACCTTGCGATAGGTCTGCCACTGTTGCCAAGGTTGACACACGAAGCAAGTAGTATCCTTGGAAATAGATGGAAAACTCGAAGGCCTATTACCAACTCATTCAGTGAAATGGAAAAAAGTGACGTAAATGAGGAAATGCTTATGTCTAGCACTGGACTGCGAAATGCTCTGTTATTTTGAGGTCAGAAAATGCCTAGTAGTTAAAATCGATTAAAAAAAATGTTACACCCAGGTAAGATTAGACATTAAAAGAATATGGGTATGTGCCACATGAGAAAAAACAGCAACAACATAAGTATGCATCTCTTTTAGGTCGCTAAGTTTGATAACTGAATAAAAATGTATTTTCTATCCCTACGGTGGTGATTTAAACTTGAAAGGAACCGATGTTAACACAAAGCAGGCAACAAAGCTTGTATTTCTAGACATCAAGTGGCCTTTCCCAAGTACAATAACTTTATTTTTAACGTAAATAACAATAACTATTTCTTGTGTTACTTAGGACAAAAAAACGTTTTTACCTTAAAGAAGTACATTATATTTTGCTTTGTGACTATTAATAAAAAGCAAAAATCTGTTTTCTATTGCGTGGGAGGAAAAAGTGCCCAACTGAAAACATATTTCCCTAAAAAATATATTCTGTTTGTGACTATTAATAAAAATCTATATCCACACTGTATAATAATGTGACAATACGCGAACACGTGCCATATTAATCTAGTCCCCCATACAATGTACCTACGTGGGTTTTATTCATGTACACATTTAAATGGGGCGTGACTCACAAGTTACCGCAAAAGCTATTAAAGTCGCCGACGTAGTGTGTGGCGTGAGTGACAGCGGATTAAGGATAAGACTAATTATTTTTATTAGCCTCTGAATAATTATGCTTATATTCTGTCAAATCTGGTAAAAACAATTAAGCGGAACCCGGGCTCCAAGGCGGCAAGTCTTAGATGCACCAGGTTGGACGATGATGAATTATGTTTAACCAGTAGGCTAGTTAATCCCCCCCGTGGGATCTCCACCTTGTTGTGGTGGGGGGGCTCAGTAACCGTGGATTGGTCACCCGCGGTGAAGCTAAGAGGGATCCAGGAGGGGACGCTCCGCGTGGGCTTGACGGAGGCCTGCGCAGGATGCGTCCAATGGTGCGGTTGCGAGGGACAGTTGTTCTATCCCTCGCAGTTGGGCGCGGTCGCGGAAGGAGAGGCGTGTCGGTGTTGCGTTGCCGCGCGCCCTATCTCCCGCGACCGAATGGGGGCGCACCATCGTTGCGTCGCGGTGGGGCCGCAGAGGAAGAGGAGATGCGGTGTTACGTTGCCGTCCTCCCTATCCTCTGCGGCCGCTGGGTGTTTTGGCGGTGGAGCCCAACACCTTCATTCGCCGCCAAGGGGGTATTGTTCGGGGCCCGCCTGACTATCTGGCGGGCCAATGCCCGTCGGGGAGTGGCAAGGAATGCTTATGCGATACTCCACCCTCAGACACACGGGTACATGAGGAACACGGGTTGGTTTTTAGTCAGTAAGAGTCTGACAGTCCCCTTCACCCTTCCCCCCAGGGCGGAGGGACTCCATGAGGATTTTCCAACCCGATACCAAAAAAAAAAAGTAGGCTAGTTAATGGTACAACTATTTTATACAGGCTAGAGGTTGCCCACAGCTACGCTCACACGTTTTTCCCGATGCCATGGGAATTTCGGGCAAGCCCTTCTTAGTCCCTACGGTCCCAAAAGAACATACATGCCACATTTCAGCTTCTTGGGCCCAATAGTTTTGGCTGTAGTTTGTCAGTCAGTCAGTTACGATCTTGTTATTTCAAAGAAATGCTCTTGTATGCTTTCGGAAATATTCCCGTGAGGCAAACACAAAGTGTCAAATCTACATTATAATCGTTCTAGTGATTTCTGGTTGCATCCACGACTTTTTAACTTGGAGCCCGTGGTCCACTTACTACTACACTACTTATTTAACTAGATTTCACAGAATATTTCTGGCAGCATCAAAATTTAAGAAACTGGCAATTGAAAGAGTGTGATAGATTTGTTGAAATAAATTGTAAAGATATTCAAAGATATATCAAAGTAAGTACGTCTAAAGTATGTGTGTCCCGTTTGTAAGTACCTATTTATCATCCCAGCAAAAGCTAGGATATCAAACTGTTATAAATCTAGCTAGAATTTATATAATTGTTATTTCTACGTCGAGTTTTAGGTTAAGTTACAATAAGATCGATTTTAGAACTATTCACATATGTCTCTAACAAGATATAACCATATATTATATATCATTAACTATGTATAGCCTAAACATATAGTAAATGAACATAAATAGATTGTATGTTTTGAATTTATAATGTTGCCAATTCTAAATAGACAAATTGGTTTGACGTTTGACTGTTGACACTGTCAAACGGGTAAATAGAATATAAAATATGAACGGACTCTGCTCAATGTTCAGTTTCGTTCCGGCAACGGCTAATTAAGGTACGATATAATTCTGACTATTATATTATTGTGTTTCACGATTCTATATTGCTTCTGTGGTGTTATTTAGAGTATTGTCAATAGAAATAATGCAGAGGCAATGTAATATAGTATAAGTACGTAGCTATTGTATAATTGATATTGTGGGTGGTTTTTTCAGTTGTGAGATGTTATAAGTTTAAAACTTGGAATATCACATAATAGAATCTATTCATATGCTGTAAAACAAGCCATATCAATTATAAATGTACCTATGGTGAATATTAAAGTGGTAAATATTGAATATATACATAGTAAATATACCTAGAGTAATATTAAAGATCTACCTGTGGCCAATATTACTAAATGAATTATATTGTTGCTAATCCATTGTATTAATATTATATTTGATATATTGAACTACCCACAACTTTGCTACCCAATATTATAAATATGATACAGTTTGTACTGCTTTTATAAATAATTGCTATTAAAAGAATTGCCAAGAGTGGCGGTAAATGTACCTTTATCTAAGATATATTCTTGTGACAAACTGAATAAATGAAAGTAAGAATTGATAGTTGTCTATTTTATTTTTCAAACCATTGACAAATATGACTAAAATACTATATAGGCCATATACCTTGTATCTATACATATATACATAATAACCCTTCTATTATCAGAAGTGGGATATGTCCACCTCACATTACTAATACATCCAATTGTCAGTTTCAGAGCATCCTTGTCGAAATCCCATGACGCTGACTACAGGACATCATCGCCGTTATGCTGACGACGGAGCACGATCTGTCTTCGACACAGTGGCTGTGGTGCTGTAAAGAGGCTAGTGGATATGTTCTGTTGGGTGAGGTGATTTTGCAATAATATGTAAGACTGATTTAAGAGAAAGAGAATAGTTGACGACGTTCAACAAGTAAATACGTATTATGTAAAAGGATTGTAACACTATTTTTTTAACAACAGTGTATAATTAGCTCCATTAGAAACATACTTACTGCTAAGTAATGTAATCTGTATTACCGCTAAGCGAAAGTCTCTTTCCTGTAAGAGTTGTTGGGAACTATACCATGAACCAAATGCTAACCAATCATTGCTATGACAGTCATGGTCTTACAACGGTTAAAATAATCTATAATAATTTATATTTAAGTTTTTTATAAATTCTTAAAAGGTTTCGTAGCAAAGATGTGTTATTTTAAATAAAGGATTCTATTCTATAAATATACCTCTAAAATGTGATAACTACCTACATAAGATTATCTTGCAAAATTTGTATACTCTTGGTTGAAACTAATTTGAATACTCTATACTATTTGATATAATTAACAACAAATTTCAAGTATATGAAGTATGTAGTGAAAAGAAAAATAAATAGCAACTGATATTTACTATTTTCAAACTTACTCAAAATATAACGGATTACTTTTTAATAGTTAATTCCAATTAACCTAATTTAAAGCGTTTAGCCTTGGAATAACAAAAAGAAAACTGGTGTATGGGGTGAATAAATGTTGGAAAAAGTTCTTACAAAATAACTCGTTTGTATTACCGTACAGAAGAGACGATTTTAAATCTTCAGCACCCTAGTCGGATGAGAGTTACAAAAATTACATTTAATATCTATTAAAGTCAATAATTACTTTCATTACTTTATACTATTCTTATTTATCCTGATGTTGCGAAATCTTATTCTATTATTTATTAAGTATAGGCTGAATTACATTAGTTACTTTTTAAAAAAATTAAAATTTGATGTGATGGTTTGGAGTAGCTCCTTTCGTATCATATTGTTCTTGTTAATCCATGGATGATGTAGTGGTTTGCAATATCGGAACACGTTTTTATACAGTTCCTATATTATGTAACATTTACATTAGAATAGTTTATTGTACTTTAAGAAGAAAATGGATAAATAAGCACAGCCTGATTTCTTGATAAAGAATTATCTTCTTCGCTTACCCACACCGGCATAGTCTAAAGTACATTCTTATCGTTGTAACGATGACTTTTAAATCACTGCTAAATAATATGTGTATAAGTGTTTTGATTATTAAAATAGCAATACTTAATACTTGATAAAGGAACATAGAAAATGTTTAGGTACCTACCTTGCTAAAATGGTGATCTGAAATGGTGAATACACATACTTTATTTCTCCACTTGATACTGCTATCAGGTTGGCCGAGCTATCGTACAGAAGTTAAGACTGGCTCTTACATTTATTAGTATATGTTATTGGTAGAAACTCTAATAACTCAAGTCTGATACCCGATTAGATGAGATAATACATGATTGTTCTGATTACTGGTGATAATTAATAAGAATATCAACGTATTAAAATTATTTCTGCTATTGACCGAACATGTTGTTAGAACATTAATACATCTATTCGAACATTTGAAGAATGTCCTATAGGTACTCGGATCAAGTAGTTATCGTAGACTGGCAAAAGCTGCCTAGGGCATCAGATAGCCTTTATACATTTTGTGTATATTATTAAAGATTAATAATGAAATAACATAGATAATATTTTGTACCTATGTGTAAATGAAAACCATATTATGCTACATGGGCTACAGAATAATCTGTATTTATAACACCAAAGTACAACCCATTTTTGCAAATACATAAATGAAATGAAAGAATACCGCAACCTCCAGTCCATATCTATTTTTGAACGGTCTCACATACCTATAAGGATAACAACCATTTATAAATAAGATCTATCAGTAAAATATTTTCATGATCCAAATTGATATGTGGAACACCATGTAGGTGCACATTTATATTGATTTGGGATTTTATGGTATACTAAAACTAATGATCTTATTAAATAAACAAAACTAAAAACTAGATAAATGTTACAGATAAATGATAAATGAAAAGCTTATCGGCCCTTGCGAGGTTCTGGAATTGAATATAGTTTATTAAAAAAATCGCCTAAGACCTTCAGAGTGGACAAAGCAAAAAAAAAAGAACCATCGTGAAAAAAAATATTTGTGGATGAATTAAAAAGCTGTTGTATGACATTCACTGCAGATTGCTGCAGGTGCTAAATAAAAACTGCAGGTTGCTGCAGGTCCTAAATAAAACTGCAGGTTGCTGCAGGTCCTGAATAAAAACTGCAGGTTGCTGCAGGTCCTGAATAAATACTGCAGGTTGCTGCAGGTCCTAAATAAAACTTGCAGGTTGCTGCATGTCCTAAATAAAAACTGCAGGTTGCTGCAGGTCCTAAATAAAAACTGCAGGTTGCTGCAGGTCTTAAATAAAAACTGCAAGTTGCTGCAGGTCCTAAATAAAAACTGCAGGTTGCTGCAGGTCCTAAATAAAAACTGCAGGTTTCTGCAGGTCCTAAATAAAAACTGCAGGTTGCTGCAGGTGCTAAATAAAAACTGCAGGTTGCTGCAGGTGCTAAATAAAAACTGCTGCTGCAGGGGGTTAAAATAAAGAGGGTACTTCGAGAGCGAAGTACAGGTCAGTATGGCCGTGATAGATTTGTTGAAATAAATTGTAAAGATATTCAAAGATATATCAAAGTAAGTACGTCTAAAGTATGTGTGTCCCGTTTGTAAGTACCTATTTATCATCCCAGCAAAAGCTCGGATATCAAACTGTTATAAATCTAGCTAGAATTTATATAATTGTTATTTCTACGTCGAGTTTTAGGTTAAGTTACAATAAGATCGATTTTAGAACTATTCACATATGTCTCTAACAAGATATAACCATATATTATATATCATTAACTATGTATAGCCTAAACATATAGTAAATGAACATAAATAGATTGTATGTTTTGAATTTATAATGTTGCCAATTCTAAATAGACAAATTGGTTTGACGTTTGACTGTTGACACTGTCAAACGGGTAAATAGAATATAAAATATGAACGGACTCTGCTCAATGTTCAGTTTCGTTCCGGCAACGGCTAATTAAGGTACGATATAATTCTGACTATTATATTATTGTGTTTCACGATTCTATATTGCTTCTGTGGTGTTATTTAGAGTATTGTCAATAGAAATAATGCAGAGGCAATGTAATATAGTATAAGTACGTAGCTATTGTATAATTGATATTGTGGGTGGTTTTTTCAGTTGTGAGATGTTATAAGTTTAAAACTTGGAATATCACATAATAGAATCTATTCATATGCTGTAAAACAAGCCATATCAATTATAAATGTACCTATGGTGAATATTAAAGTGGTAAATATTGAATATATACATAGTAAATATACCTAGAGTAATATTAAAGATCTACCTGTGGCCAATATTACTAAATGAATTATATTGTTGCTAATCCATTGTATTAATATTATATTTGATATATTGAACTACCCACAACTTTGCTACCCAATATTATAAATATGATACAGTTTGTACTGCTTTTATAAATAATTGCTATTAAAAGAATTGCCAAGAGTGGCGGTAAATGTACCTTTATCTAAGATATATTCTTGTGACAAACTGAATAAATGAAAGTAAGAATTGATAGTTGTCTATTTTATTTTTCAAACCATTGACAAATATGACTAAAATACTATATAGGCCATATACCTTGTATCTATACATATATACATAATAACCCTTCTATTAAGTGCATGAATCTGTTCAATATTTTTTTCATAGCCAAACCTAGTTGTAAAAAATCTTTGGTTTTCATAAGTGTTACTTTGTGACGTAAATTAGTTTGAATTGAATTAGCATTTCCTCAGAGTGACCGGTTATCGATAATAATATTATTTGTTATCCTTGATAATATTCGTTTAAAAACATAGTCATGTCAAATAACAAACATGTCTGCTAATTAACTTCCGATTCTTTTTAATGTAATGCCCGTTATTCAACCACCCACCATCACAATTTTCAGAAATGTATAAATATCTACTTAAAAAAAATCCAAAACTATCTCCTTTATAACTGGGGCCACACCCGAATTTTCACTGAAATTAGAGCGATGACAATGACAAATTAACAGTTCAAGTTGTACTTACAATAGTTAGGGAAAATGCGACCCGTCTACGGGAGAATAAGACTGGTGAATGGCATATCATCTTGCTATCATACGTAGTTTTTGATGGCTCCGTTGATAGAGTTAAGAAGTACTATATATTTTTATTGATCTACTGCAGAAGTCTTGAAAAGTACTTAGCGTTTATATTTGCTTCTACACACGCTAGCTGTTGTTCGCGGATTCACCCGTTCGAAGGTCACTTATCCGAACAAAATGTACTTTATGTGTTACTCTAACGCATAACCTATAAATAACCTTTTGTCTATATAAAAGCAGGTCGTGAGATTTAAGTAATCGTATTATATGAAAATAAAAATTAGATTAAAAAAGTGGTACAAATTGTTTTTCCACTTTACAAGAGGTATTGACACTTACAGCTAATTATTACTAGGTAAGTGGAAAAGATCAGCTGTTACCTTACTAGTTGAAGAACTGTTTCACAGGCAACAGGGCCTTCCCTAAGAAATTTGTGTTAAATGAGTACAATTTAAAATTATCGGAAAATATCAAAATACTGACAATAAATACGCATCAAGAAAAAAAATTAAAGACAATGAAATGATATAAAAGAAAAACGAATAAGTAATACTAATACTATTAATTTATAAAATGATTGTTCAATTGTGTGTGTGTGTGTGTGCTCGTGTGCGTGTGTGCGCGCGTGTGCGTGTGTGTGCGCATGTGTGTGTATGAGTGTGATGTGGTTATTATAAGGGCTTAGAGGCACTAAATGGCAAGTACTAAAAGTTTTTTCGTATCCGCTTACGGGTATTATATAGTGGCTGGCAGCGGCTGGAAACGAAAAGCCGGAAATCAGACCTCTCCAGTGGCGTGCCATCGAAGAGGCCTATATCCAGCAATAGATTATGGCAGGCTGATGATGATGATGATGATGATGATTTACATAGACTGATTATTTTAAATTTAATGTAATATAATCAAGCTTTTAAGTTTTATTGTGTAACTACATAGGTACAAAGAGGTTTTATACAAAAAGTATAAAATTGTTTCAAGCAAAGGCAATAAAATTCTAACCTACTTTGAAAATTGAGGTTCATTTTGCCGACGTATCCTATTTCTCTATCACTATAATACAATACGCATACCGTCTAGACGTTTAATTTCATAATACTCATCTGGTAAATTACAAACGCTATTATGCTGACATCAATTTTCACAAAGCCCTTTATTACATTCAGCGCATTCATTAAAACTTGCTAGACACTCTTCAAACTCGAGATTTTAGCTGTCATCTGAGTTTTAAAGAAAAAAGGACCGACAGTCTGATTTGATTGAATGTTTAGGGGTTCTGGGATAAATAATTGTGCGTAGTAATTTTTCGTGTTTTGAAGATTTTTGCAGAATCGAGAGTTAATCACACAAATACTGATTATCCTTGCTTTTTCGTGTGAGCGTGATACCAATTCTGATGTCGGAGTTTTCAGACTGCCTGAAGGCCTCCGACATGGACTAACGATTCTTGTCCTGAGGCAAGAACCGGGACTGACAGCTTTCGGGAATGCCACACGCGGTCACCCATCCAAATGGCGACATGTGCAAGCATAGCTTAGCTTTGCCAACTATTACGGACGGCAAGCAAAGCCTTGCTATCAGCACTATATACATAGTAATTATCTTACGCGCATAGATACGATAACCAAGTTAAGAGAAAAAAGACAGTTAAGCAGACATGCTACATTTCAGCAAAGAGCACAGATATTTACATAAAGGCACATTTCCTATGGGCGCTCTGAAGAAAAACTTTTTGTGACCCAAATTGCCGCTTGGCGGCGTGACAGTCGCGCTGTAACAGCTGTCTCTACGAGAGCAAGAGAGACGAACGTTCATTGAGTGTATCTTAACTACGAGAGCAAGAGAGACGGAGAACGACGCCAGCGCCGCCAACGGCGCCAACCACGAACTAAACTGGAGACAGTCCCTTACTCCCAGTACTTGGAATCGGCACACGAAATCCTTAAGAACTGTGCTTCTATGTAAATCTGTACTCACTGATTTCAGCTTCCTGCGCCCAGTAGTTTCGGCTGTGCGTTGTCTGTCAGTCAGCCAGTAACGAAAGAATTTGATTTATACATATTGCTAGATATCCTGTAAAATATTGAATTCTGACGCCCTTTAGGTCTGAGAAACTGTAGTAAAATGCCAATGTCTATAATGTCATAATTATAATTTATGATGACATTTAGCAAATCAATAAGTGGATGGGAATGGA
This sequence comes from Euclidia mi, assembly GCA_944739405.2. Classification (NCBI taxonomy): domain Eukaryota; kingdom Metazoa; phylum Arthropoda; class Insecta; order Lepidoptera; family Erebidae; genus Euclidia; species Euclidia mi. Next base: position 64,049,537 of record OX123192.2, read on the forward strand.
AAAGTAAAAAGCAAAATATGGCAAAACTGGTCTTATATAAACGTTATTATAAGGCTCAAGTGTTTATGCTTGCTTTTTAGATCTTAGCCGCGTTTTTGACACTATCAACCACTTACGCAGATTTTATGGCAGAAGCTTGATAACGGAAACATATCATTGAACAATTACAGTTCATCTCAGCAATGTCAGGTAGGAAAGTTTAATGTTGAAATTATTATCTTTCTGCACTATACAATTTGTATCCTATAAATCTGAAAAGTAAGTACGTATTCTCAGTTACTAGTAAAACTCCAAGTTCGTATAAAGTTGTTCAAAAGGAATGAATGTTTATAAATATGAGTTGTATAGTGGCCGTAATGTATCGCGGCTAAACGGTGACGTGCAAACCACACTTCTGTAGTTTCAAATTCGCGAACTCCAACCTAGATCTTGGTTGTTGAGAGATATAAAGTTTTTATGGAAGTGCGTATAAAGATTGCTTTTAATTATTATTATTGAACAACAATGAAGTTTGAAGTTAGTTCAACGTGAGTAAAGGGAGCCATGGGGTAAGCCCAGGAGGAGACTTCTATAGGCTGATATTATATTATAATAATCATGATGAGAAGATGAAATCTACACCAGCGCCATCGAACGGACAGCGATTGACCAATTAAAAATTTCACACGTGATTACTACTAACAGGTTCTCGAAAATATTCATCGGGCGTATATAAATAGGCATCTGGGCAGAGTAATCTCTCTCTATTAGAGGAATAAAATCCCCTTTCCAAAAAGGTCCTGGGAGAAAAGTAGACTATGAATATTGAGCCGAGTGTACTCTTCATCATCAGCCCTTTATGCTGTCCCACTGCTCGGCACGGGCCTCTTCTCACTATGAGAAGGGTAAGGCCATAGTCCACCACGCTGACCAGGTGCGGGTTGGCAGACTTCATATGTCTGTCGTGAACATTATGGAGAACTCTCAGACATGCAGGTTTCCTCACGATGTTTTCCTTCACCGATTAGCAAGCGATAATTAACAATTTAATACGCGCACAACTCCGAAAACTCATTGGTGCGCGACGTGGATTCGAACTCGAGACCCTCGGCGTAGCAGTCGGTCGGTCTCTCCACTCAGCTATCGCTGCTTATTGATTGAGTGTACTATTGCATCGAGTAAAACTTGTCAGTGTAAGTAATATTTTACATAGATGTTCTCTGTGTGTGTGGGTTCCAATTTGACTGGTACTGATCAAATCAGAGATGTCATAGTGGACGTGCCATGCTTTGTCACGAGTTCAAACCTATAGTGCACATCTAGTTATTAAAGCTAAAGACGTATTTAACTACAGCGTGAATGAAATCCTTCAACCAAACCTACTACCTACACTAAAACTAAAATTCAGGCCACTATGAACTACACAGCCACAATAAACAGGTCTTATTTCGGATCTCACCACAGCTCAGCCCGACAGGTTGATTAACGATCTTATTATTACACTAGTTTATTTTCTAGACTGTCTGCCAGACAATTACATTGTTTCATCACTTAATATGATTGTGTTCGGTAACACACGTCTTACTGTTGGAGCACGTAGGTGATCTATCAATCACGCTGAAAGTCGTTACTTAAAATTCTGTGTGAGTACGTGAACCATTGCTAGACTCGTTTGAAGGTCAGATTCTGTGGCAGAATAAGGTGCGGGTGTTCTTCTAACTAGAGGAAGGATCTTCTAAATAGTAGAGATGATAATGTGCCTGGTGGACTGCAGTTCGATATAGTCATCGCTTGACCTCGTTTCCTGTAAAGAAAACGAAATGTTAGCTAGTAATAAAAAATGTAGTGTGTAGATCATTCGGTAGTACCTTTAAAACTAATATATCGAGATATAATCCATAAATCGAAGTTTGATTTCAACGCACATAACTCCGAAAAGACTTTGGTGCGCGCCGTGGATTCGAACCAGATATTCTCTGCCTGCTGGAATCTCCACTAGGCTATAGCCTAGCTAATAGCTATATAGCTAATCATGGCAAAGGCCTATAGGCCTTTGCCATGATTATAATAAAGCCGCATACCAAGCGATAATCTTTGTGTCCAGGATCATTTTGCGAATGGATAAACATACATAATCATATATTTTACTAGCTTTTGCCCGCGGCTTCGCTCACGTTAAATTCGGGGTAACACAAAACTCCTTCATCGTTCGATAGTAATTTTCGTTTTAATTCTGTTCATAGGGACTAATAAGAAATATAACCGCAAGAAGTATTTAAAACTTTTCTGTAAACAGTATTTTTAGAGTTCTATAGTCAAAATGGCTAAACACGGAATTCTTATAGACGCGCTATGTATGTCAGTCTATCCGTATATCACAGCCACTTTATGCCGAAACTATTCAGTTTACACATTTGAAAATTGGTAGGTAGATGTATTCTGTGAACCGCTTTACGACGTTATAAAAAATATTGAATACTAAGGGGGCTCTACAGACATGGAACTGATGTGGAAAATACATACATACATACATAGACTCACGCCTGTTTTCCGGAGGGGTAGGCAGAGACTACGGAACGCCATTTGCAACGATCCTGACATATCTCACTTGCTTCATCCACTCCCATCAGATTCCTCATGCATGCTCTTCTGTTCAGGGTACTTCTAACTTGTCCTGTTTTTAGGATGTCTCCAATCTGGTCAGAGAACGTCCGCCTAGGTCTTCCCCTTCGTCCTGTCTCTTCCACACTTGCCTTATATATCTGCTTGGTCAGTCTTTCATCATCCGTGTGGGAAATGGGTCGTTAAAAAGTACTTTGAGGTTCCTAAGACCATTGTTTCTCAAAGTCAATCGTTTGAAAGATATACGGTTCCTAAGTGGTAAAATGGGTGTATGTGGTGTCCCTCTACCTTTTAAAGTAAGAGAGTGACAAATCTAAAATATATATATATATATATATACTTTAGATCGTTAGCAGTTTTTGAAATAAAGCACATCTTAAAAATCGCCAATATAGCTTTGTCGTTTATACAAATACTATTAATAGTTAGTCGAAGATAATATCCACTATGATAAGTGGATACCTCCACTACGGAATCCTTCATGAGCGAGTGACTCGCAATAGAGAATAGCTTTTATAATGTTTCGTCCTAGGTGTTACTTGTAGCCGTTTGCCATAACAAAGCTTTGGTGCTTTAAGCGGAATGCATTAACAGGATTGGAACACCAACGTTCAGTCACAAGTTGCGTGAAGGTACTCCTGGTAATTGTAAGGAGTTCAGAAACTCTATAGTGTACGAAATAACTTGGTCAGTATTCATGACATTGTCTACCGAAAGGTGCTCAACAACATCACTTTGCATACAGTCAAATGTCAAAGCCATGGTCCGATATATCTCTATACACACTTTCGCATTTATGAGTAAAGAACATTGGTTCAGCCAGTTTAGCGTGAAATCGGTACACACATACATACACATTTTCGCATTTATACCTAATATTAGTAGGGATTAGCCAAGGCTGTTACAATAATGCACCATATGACAATGTATAATGTGACCGAACTGACAGATATACGATAGCACATACGCAGCACTCTATTATTACAGCGCATGCGTTCTTACTGTCAATAAGTAGTAGGTTTGTCCCTACAAACTTCGACCCTCTCTAAAATACCTCCCAGTTTATTTTTTGCAACTAATTGTATCCTATGTGTTTTTCCTGGTTCTGAGCTACCTCTCAACCAATTTTCAGCCAAATCGGTTAGGCCGTTCTTGAGTTATAAGTACTGAAACTAACACGACTTTCTTTTATATATATAGATTTGTAAAAACATATACATTACACATAGAAACACCGACACACACACAGCGGGAATCGCAACATTCGGTGTGGTATAGTCGGTTACACTTCCGCTACGCCGCCGGGTCGTCTAATAATGTATCGATCAAATAAACTATTAATAATTAATAGAAGATTGAACAAGTATGTAATATCAAAATAGCATCGAAAGTTGAAAATTTCAAGAAAAGCTTTATATTGTCTCTTCCAGGTTTCTATTATCTCTTTAACGTCCTGCTGCGGTCGCCGCAACTGTCGGTTGCATTTGAATGCTGTGCTAAATAACACTAAGACTTTGCATCCCTGAAGCTTCTAACTAATGAATCAATTTGCGGGAATTCAAATATTTGATTTACCGAATCGCTGTAATAACTATTAGTTTGTTGGGAAGATGGAAACATTGTTACAATTAAGTATTTGTTTGAGATTGCTTTAGTTTGTGGATCTCAAGACCCTTATCCGAAAGCTGTGTAGTTTGCTACAGTGACCGGATGGTGATAATAATAATAATGATGTTTTGTATATGACAGTGCAATAAGTGTTATAATAGTTTAAAATAGCACTTAACCAAAAGTAGTAATTCTTACAAGATTATTTTTTATTTGGTTCCTATTATGTTTCAGTTAAAGTCTTAAGGTGTGCAAACAATGGATTGAAAATGAAATAGTAAATATTTATTTATTTATTTTTTTATTTATTAAACTTCCTGCACAATACTGTACATAGGCGGACTTAATGCCTTAGGCATTGTCTAACAGTCTACCTTAGGTTGATGCAGAGATAGTTAAGGCAGGTATGAGGTGGAAGTGCTTTGTGATTGAATTTAGATAATTATAACTAGATACTTTAATAAATAATATACATAACAGACTAATACAATACACATATAAATTTAATAATTAATATAATATACTATATATAACATAATTTAGTATAATATAATATAATATATATATATTAATATATTATAACATATACATTTATATATATATATATACATATATATTCAATAAAATATTCTATATACATACATAATCATGTGATGATTACGATGATTCAGCCAATAACCCACGTTGAATCCATTGACGAGCCTTGTTTTTAAATGTCCAGCGACTGTCTGCCGTCCTGACTTCCAGAGGGAGCGCGTTTCATAGGTGTATAGCTTGAACATAGAAGGAAGAATGTACAAGGCCAGAGCTATGTTGAGGACATCGAAGTAAAAGGTTATGGGAAGAACGAAGGGCTTTATCATGCGAAGAGCATAGGTATTGAAAGTGAGAAATTAGATAAGCTGGAGGAGTGGGTGAGTGAAGTAGCGAGTAGAGAGTAGTGAGAGCACGCAAGCTACGGCGTTGACGAATGGGAAGCCATCTCAGTTGAGAACGATAAGTAGACACATGGTCATACTTCCGAAGATTGAAAACGAATCGAATGCAGTTATTGAGAAGCCGGTCGAGTTTGTTGAGAAGGTCTGCATTCAGGTCATAATAACACACATCACCATAATCGATGATAGGGAACACTAAAGATTGCACTAGCATAGTCTTTGTTTTGGAGGGGAGGAAATTCTTCAGACGATAGAGACATCGCAGGGTCCCAGTGACACTTTGACACACGTTCGTGACTTGCGTTCTCCAGTTAAGGGTGTCATCTATGTGTAGTCCCAGGTCCTTAACGCTCGAAGTGATCTTAATATTTAACCCGTCAAAGATGATTGGAGGGTGAGCTGCAGTATCCACTCTGCACATCATGCGGTTACCTTTGCGTAGTATCTTTGCGAAGAGACTGAAACTCGACATCAAACCCTGTACAAACCCATCTGGCCAGCGTGATAGTAGGCCAAATCCTCCTATTGACTCAGTGCTGCTGTTAAGCAAATTAGAACAGGCTTACATCCAGCAGTAGATGCCCTCTGCTAATTTGCTATTCAATTTCCACCCACTAAGTTGAATATCTAATTTATCAGACAAATATTTTGATTTCTATGCAGTATATAAATAAACCCACAACAGCCATTACATGCTGATTCAACGATAATATTGTTCAAACGGTAATGTTGAATAAAAACATGCTCTAGAGAGTTTACGTCCAAAATATAACCGATATACGGCTCTGTCCGAACTAAGCTTTTGTTATCACGATGTTATTATGTAATAAAATAACCACTATTAACTGAAAGATGCAAGGAACCCGGATTCTTGTTTACAACAAAGAGTTTACATTTCAAGTAATTTTACTGGAATATGTTTACATCTTATGCAATGTATTCGTAGTGCGTATCGAAATAATCAAAGGAGAGGCCTAGTCCCGCAGTGGACTGTAAAAGGCTGATGATGATGATTGAAATAATCAAAGCATTTGCAGCGAACGGCATGGTAGAAATATTTTCTAGTGTATATTTACGGTATAGGAATTACAAACATTATTTTTAATAAATAGATGGATAGCTGATGAGTTCTGTTCAGTGAATATATGTTTGTAAAGTCACCCTCGGCACTTATTTAATTCCCAGCTACTTGATTCCATATACATTTACGTGATTTTGAATGGTTTTATCGTTTTAACTAATTATTATTTTCAATATTTTGTAGGATTTGTAGTTATGGAAAACTTATATAAATGATTATTTTCAGTTCAAAGAATTATACTATAGAATAATATATATTATATTATCATCTCATTATCCTCCTCTCCATCCTCATCATTATCTATCAAATTTAATTTAATAAAGAACTGTAAAATCTCAATTCCTACTTTAAAAAGTAAAAGTAGTGTGTATGATACCATTTGAATGAATCATACATAAGCTTGAACAAAAACATCACTTGGGGCCTCTCATGTTATCAACGAACGACCAAAAACTAATTTATTGAGCTAGCCCATTGTCAAGTGGCGGCGTGCACTTGAAATTTGATGCGGATCTCCCCGTTTCACCTTGCTCCTGAGCAATGAAACGGTTAAAATTAGGAACCCTAAACAGAAGAACATGCATGAGAAGTTAGATGGGATTGAATGAAGCAAGAGAGATATATCAGGATCGTTGCAAATGGCGTTCCGTAGTTTTTGCCCACCCTTTCGTGTAACAAGCGTCAGTCTTTGTATGTATACAGTACTTACGTAAGCTTTTTAATGCAATAGACACAATATCCGGCATGGCTAAATTATTCTTGTCTTGATACAAAATCCGTGAGCGATGACTTTACATGCTCGCCGATGGCGCTCTGATGTTTCTGCCATAACAAGCCGTAACCAATCTAATTAGCAACCTTTTTTTTTCTTCTTTTTTTGGTGGAAGGGGACTGTCGACTCTTACTGACTAAAAACCAACCCGTGTTCCTCATGTACCCGTGTGTTGGAGAGTCAGGTATCACCGAAGCATTCCTCGCTGCCCCCCGACGGGTATTGGCCTGCCAGATGGTCAGGCGGGCCCCGAACAAAACCCCCTTGGCGGCGGATGAATGTGTTGAGCTCCGCCGCCAAAACACCCAGCGGCCGCAGAGGATAGGGAGGACGGCAACCTGACAACACCGCATCTCCTCTTCCTCTGCGGCCCCACCGCAACGCAACAAACGTTGCATCCCCATTTGATCGCGGGAGATAGGGTGCGTGGCAACGCAACACCGACACGCCTCTCCTCCCGTGACCGCGCCCGACTGCGAGGGACAGAAGAACTGTCCCTCGCACCCGCACCTTTGGACGCATCCTGGGCAGGCCTCCGTCAAGCGCACGCGGAGCGTCCACTCCCGGGATCTCGCTTAGCTTCACCTTGGGTGACCCAACCACGGCTACTGAGCCCCCTCACCACGACAAGGTGGAGATCCCACGGGGGTGATCTAATTAGCAACCTCTACCAACGTTGCCTTACTTTACCAAACTGTTACGAATGGCAAGTCAACATACGCTGTGAGCGCTACAACTGAAAGATTCATTCCATACATTGACCCAGTACGACAACAAAACAGACCGTTTAATAAATCGATTGACAATTTCTATTACACGATATCCTTCTGATTCTTTTCTCACATTTTTTGCGCTTATTACAATATTTTTATTGTGAATCGAAATGAAAATATTCCTGGCAATGCTTAGTAGACCCTAATAAGATGTAGGTTAAATTCAATTTCGCGATGTCTATGAATCAATCTACTAAAACAGTTATTCGATCCTTCGTTCGAAAGGTCAGCAAGAATATTACAAAATGTTCTTTCATTGAAAATAAAAAGATGTTTTCGAAATATACACCGAAAAATTTATTTTAAACCGTTATTATAAAGATGGTAAAGATCAAAGATTAGGCAAGAGTAAAATGTTACTTTAAAATTTTTATTCAATGTGTTTGCCACGTTGATAGCGATATTCAGATCAAATGTTTTAAAGAATGAATTAGCAGTAACAATCAGATGTGTATTGAATATTCATGTAACGTGTCTATCATAATTGTTTAAAATAATGTGTGGCCGTGGTTACGAGATGGCGATGAGATGAGCAACATCGAGGTGGACCTACTCCACCTGGTTACTCATACTGGTTTAAATGGTGATCTCTTGCAGTGCGCGTGTCGTCGGTTCGATTCCCACACTTTTGGTCGTTAACTGATTGTTGGTAAGTCCCATCTATCTGCTCTCCGCGAAAAAGTTATACAAGTCATCATCGTCATATTAGCCGAAAGACGTCCACTGCTGGACATAGGCCTCCCCCAAGGTTCTCCACATGGACCGATCGTGGGCCACCCCCATCCATCCGCTACTAGACAAGACCGTTATTCAATTATTACTTCCTCATTAGTAAGACCTTATTAGCTGTGTTATTTCCCGTATAAGTTTAAACGTGCCCAAATACCACTGTTCAGTTGGTAGTTCTCATTGTTGATTTTATATAAAATAGTTTGTATACGGATCTCTGAATAGAAAAAGCAGATTAGTGTTTTAGAAATTAAAGTAACACTTACGTAGTTACGTGTAAATTATTTTGATGGTCTACGTTATTTATATCAAAACTTTATTTAAAATTTTGTAGGAAAAATACGGGTCTTGTTTTTATCTTTAGTACTTAAAGTTTTTAAAATTAACTGTAGACATAATAGGTCTAAAGACGGACGATCATAATGAAAGCTTAGGCTCCCTTTTTACGTAACCTTAAAAATCACTCAAGTGACAAGGAAGTACCAAATCCAAGATTTCTTGCTTGTCTTTTTATTCCTTCCGCAAAATGTTATTCTGGCAAAACCGAGAGTAATCACTAGTATCCACAATACTGATGGTTTTCTCAATCAACATTTCATTCGGTAATAGTACGTAGGTCGATGCCACTCCAAAAATTGGATTTTGGAACTTTGAGCTTCTATCAATTACTAAATTCCACTTTCTATATTATATGTATTGAAAAGTCAATGATGATGTTCAAAAATAGCTTTGTTGCAAATACAACGTGGATGAAAAATATTTTTTCTGTATAAAATATTCAATCACTTGAATAAAAGAAAAATACGATCAATCTTCTTTATACAGATCCTCGAACATCCACTTGTCTTACTTAAAGCGATAAGCATTATGTTATCAGGCTGTTTATGGTCTATGTCATGTAATTCTACTTATAGTTTTTGCCCAGTTCATTACCCTGGTTTCAATTAAGACTCAAAAAAAGCAATGGTGGCTTTATTGTGTAATTTTTACCCGCGATATAGAAACAAAACCTACAGATGAAAAAATTCTTTCCTGTGTAAGTAATAATCAGTATAAATTAATTACCCTCAACAAATATGAGTGCTGCATAAAAATAAGAAACTAACCAAAACTCGATTCCGCTACTAATTACGAACTCCCCTCAAATGATAGTTTCACGACCTAAATTATCACATAACAAGAATTAAACTTATCCAACCAATCTCTTGTCCCAGCTCTCAACTTTTAACAGATCACTGTGCACACATGTGCCAAGTTTCCCAGGTTCTCTTAGCACTTTAAAAGCAATTGAAACTTAAATTACAGCATCAGTGACAAACTTTATAGACCTGTGCGCACTGAGAGATAGCAAACACATTAATCATATTAGTTTAATGTGGAAGTTGAATTTATATATCTGAATGATGTAATTGTACTTAAAAACATACTTATATATACACACGCCTATTTCCCGAAGGGGTAGACAGAGACTACGGAACGCCATTTGCAACGATCTTGACATATCTCTCTTGCTTCATTAACTCTCATCAAACTTCTCATACATGCTCTTCTGATTATACTTAAATCATTCTACGACAAGGGTTTGAAGTCGACTTTTAGTCCTTTCTCAAATATAGGTACTGTTTACTTCGTGTATTTTGCTTAGTCGCTTTATACGACACTCACGGAATGATGTTGATAATATTTGGAGTGCAAATAGAAAGATCGCAACTTATAATAAAAATAAAAATAAAGAAAAGTGTATGTACAGAAATGCTCAAACTAGAGCCGGGGCCACAACTATTGTATACCAAATAACGAGGGTGCCAGGAACACTTAGATACCCGCTATAAACAAACATGGCAGGTAAAAACATGTACACTAGTATACAATAGGTGCGACTACGGCTCTAGTTTGAGGATTTCTGTACATACACTTTTCTTTCTTTTCATTTTATTTAATTCTTTTCCTTATCCCGATGGGGCATGTAAACTAACCGTGCAGTATTTACATTGTCATATTTATGGGAAGAAAGAAAGAAACAGGTAGGTAACGCAAGGCGTCTGAACCGCGCGAATTGTAAGTAGGTACAACCGCGTTTTAAACTTATATTTTGACTCAAGCAGTATAATATATGTACCTACATAATTGTAATGTGCTCAACAATACCTTTCTTTGGATACTAAACACGTAATGATCTTATTAATGAATGAATTATCTCGTAATAGAAAATTTTGATAAATTAATATAGCCTATGTCACCCGCGCCATTATTAAGAATCTTTTGACACCCCATTTATTCGAATCGGTATAGTAGATTAGGCGCTACGGTGGAATATACAAACTCACATACATACATAGACTGCCAAAAACATTACCCTTCCTTTTGGCTTCGCCGTAGTCGGGTAAAAATCACTTTAAGCTAGTTTATTCGTAAAGTTTACGGTAAACCGATCGTTATCGGTTGGAGGTTTATTGTGCACTGTCCGATATAAATAAATTACGTGTCATTTTCAAGTCAATTAACGCTTGCTTAGCGAGGAGTGCAGCGTAGCTACACCAAGTTTGTATAGTAATATCTAACAAATATAGAATTTATTTCAAAATAAATACACCAGTAAATAAACAAAAGCCCTTAAAACTAATATCCTTGAACGACAGAAGGGTGATCTTATCTCAAATACCAATTTCGCCGTACCTTCACTTAGTGATTTTTGTTTGACTTTTTGATATCAGTTCTATACGCGTCAATCCGCCAGAAACCTACAATAAAATAAATATGTCACATTCATTTCCTACATCATAAGTTATAAAGGATCAGAACTAGGTTCATACGTCTAAGATATCCGAACAAACTTATTACTAAGATCATAAAGACAACTATGTTTATATAACCATATGCCAAACAATTAAAGAATATCTTCTAAAGACTTGACAGATACTTAGTTGTTTATTTATACTCTACTAGCAGCAGTTCGCACGGGTGGACATTTGTTTTTTCAATATCTTTCTAGCTATCGCCAGCATAGGTACCCCGGGCACACACCTCTGTCTTTTCGAAGTTTTGTGTGTATTAAAATGTTAATTATCGTCCGCTTAATAATGTGCCCGGATGCAGATGGCAATAGGCTCGCCCCCTATTACATTGGGACCGAAACATAACTGGCGAAGTGTGGGTGTGTAATACACCTTTGCCTACCACTTCAGGGTTAAAAGGCGTGAAGTAATGATTCTTTCTATCTATCTATATCGTCAAGTCTGTCTCCCATTAGTGTTGGCAGAGACTATGGAACGCCACATGCTTCGGTTTGAACATACCTCTTTCGCTTCCTCGACATTCATTAATGTCATCATGCATGCGCAACTATTATGGGTACTTTTAATTTGGCTCTTTATCGCCTTGGGCGTTCCCTGTCAACATGTGTAACAAGTACATTATCCGTAATGGTATGGCCATTACGGATAATGTACTGTAAGGCGCCATTCACACAACATTCTGCTTTCGCTCTCCTTTCAACATCTCCCTCACATTTCCCATTTCTCGTAAACAAAGACTCGAAATACACAATCGGTACTACCGTCAATGCTACTGTGATGGCCTTGTCCAGCAGTGGACTGCGAAATGCTGTACGTGGATAAATAGTATACTTTTAGTTTAATTTAGGTAGGTACTTTTAAGAAATTATTTTCTAGTGGAATTCTCCACATTTCCATTTGCTGCAACCACCATGCCGTACTTTTACATTTGTAATTTCTTTGGAATGGCATGTTCAATTTGCATAATATAAAATGCAATCTACAGGTATTGAAACAGTCTCCTTAAACACAAAATAATTTATTTCATTATTATACATTTTAAATAAAATCGATCGCATCAAGGAAGTCTCGTCCCGACGGAATATCGGTGTGCGAGCGGTGCACTTATTTTCTCACGCATTATTTTTTATTTTATAAATATACTGATAGATATACTGTAAAAGACTATTTTTATGAGCATTAAAATCACAACATATCTAGCGTATTTAATTGGATAAGAAGTAATACTGCATTGCTTAAAATAGGTTCCAAAATAACCCATTATAATGTTCTATTTTTTTATTGATAAAAATGGTTTCTTTGGATTTTCCTTAGGAGATAGACCTATGCTATTGCGGACTTTTTTGTAGGTAATAATGAGTACTTTAATAATGAAGTAAATTATTTTTCTGTATCATTAATAATATTAGCAGCGCACGCCATGTAAGACATTTTCTGGAAAAAATTCTTACGCCATGGGTTACATTATTGATGTTTTTGTAGGGATCCCTATTATTTTCTAGCCTAAAATATAGCCAATGCTACTAAGGGATAATGTCGCATTACAATGGTGAAAGATTTTTTTAAATCCGTCTAGTACTTTTTTAGTTTATTCGTTACAAACATACAAAAATACAAATCTTTCCTCTTTATTATATTAAAAATAAAGTAAAAAGTATAGATTACATAATTGTAACTGCCTCCGTGGTCCAGTGGATAGCATATGTGACTGCTGATCGGAGGTCCTGGGTTCAATTCCCGGCTCGGGCAAAAGTGTTACTGGGTTTTTCCGAATACTCAGTAGCAACCCGGAGTCAGGTAAAGTGCGCGGTAACGGCAATAGGCTCGTCCCCTATTACGTGGGACCTAAAAATTCATGGCGAAATGTGAGTGTAATATTTACACCTCTGCCTACCCCTTCGGGGATACAGGCGCGAGACTATAAATAAATAATTAATTAAGATTTTAAATAATAAAGTTGGAAAACAAGTATAGCTGAGCAGTAAAGTTGTATGATGAGTTTTATTAGTATTTATGTAAAGGCTCTCAATCACGTCGTTCTTTGGAAACTAGCTGTTGCTCAAAGGAAAAATTAAAAATACCTAAGCAAAGATCGTAATTTATAACTTCTTCATCAGCCCTGTATATAAACTGTCCAGCTGTTGGGCACGGGCCTCTTCTCACTATGTGAGGGTAAGGCCATTGGTGCGCGCCGTGGATTCGAACCCGTGACCCTCTGCTTAGCAGTCCGTTGGTCTCTCTACTAGGCTATTACTGCTAGTTTTTTTAACTATTAAAAAATATAGTATACATTATTCTGAAAGTTCCAATCATACAAGTTATTTCCAGAAATTACACAAGGCAATCAGAAATTTAGACAGCCAGACAATGACAAAAAAAACGTTCTTGACTTGGTATCGTGTAACTTATTATGAGTACTTGTGAAAAATAATTAAAATCGCAAACAAACAACAATTTTATTTATATTTATAGACAAAGGACACACATATAAACAGATTTGCAGAAATAAGTAACTATTTGTTATTTATCTGACATCCTTGCGTTAAATTGAATTAAAATGGCATACTTTATCCAGTAGAAATAGCCACAGTTTATTTTTGACTTTTAGTTAGTAAAAGGGGAACGCAAGCCTTTGATCCTGACTGACTTTTGGTGCATAAAAGTCTTTGGATTTAACCGGACAATAGTCTGCAAAGCAACATGAGATATAAGTCCAACGTTGTTCGATGCGTATTGATTTTTTTATATTTCCCTACTTATTATATAACGACACAATGAACACCCAAACTCGAAGAAACCTTTTATGGATCACACAAAAAGTTGTCTTGTACACGTAAAATATGGTGTACAGAACCAACAATTTTAAAAAGTAAGCATCAAGTTCCTGAAATGATTATAAAAAACTTAACTGATTTAAACATTTGACGTAGAAATCAAGAAACATTACTAATTAAAATCGGCAATATCAAAACATTAACTATGGAATTATCGTCTACACCGAACTCAGGCAAATAAATCTAAATTTAAGGATTTATCTCTTAGACTAAAACATATAATTAATTCAACTAGAAAAATTCAAAATAACTACGACATACACAGGGCATATAATAAATGCAAGGCAACGTGGAAAATTATAAAGAATACTACTACCATGAATATCCCAAAAACAGAAATTCAGCAAATTAACATTTATGGTAAGGTCGTTAGAGATCCACTATTGATAGCAAACTCTTTTAATAATTTCTTTATTGACAGTTTAGATACAATTGCAACAAATAATAACTATAAATCAAGTGATTATATACCGTATAACTGTAAGTCTATATTTATGCATCCAACTGGTCCGAGGGAAATTTGCAAAATAATATTGAATATGAAAGACACAAATAGCAACGGATATGATCAAATAACAACAAAAATTCTAAAACGAGTATCATCGAATATCTGCAATGTGCTATCACATATAATAAATTTAACCCTATTTAGTGGCGTTTATCCAGATAAATTAAAAGTCACTATCATTAAACCTATTTTAAAAAAAGGCGATAACCTTTCCATGACATGTTATCGCCCAATAGCTTTAGTGCCAGTTTTATCAAAAGTTTTTGAGAAAGCTATACACAATCGCTTATACTCTTTCCTTGAAAGCCATAATCTCTTAGCCGAAGAACAAGCTGGATTCCGGAAAAATAAAACAATAAATTCAGCAATTCATGGCTTCATATAAAAAGTAATAATTAGTTTAGATATTAATGTACCAGTATGCGCGCTATATATGGACTTAAGTAAAGCCTTTGATCGGGTTAATCATACTATATTATTGGAAAAATTACAACGCTACGGTATTCGTGGCAACGTACTTGATTTGATAAAATCCTACCTTGAGAACAGATAACAGTGTACCCAACTATCACGCATATGTCCTAAAACGGCCAAAGAAATACACTACACATCAAAACTAAGACGAACTAACTTAGTTATACCACAGGGAAGTGTGCTGGGGCCGTTATTGTTTAATATCTACATAAATGATTAACCCAAATCTATAAAACATCCGACGTTTTTATTTGCCGACGACTGTACGGTAGTATTCCAAAATACAAATTAAACAAAACTTGAATATGACATAAATAAAACTATCGAGGACAGTAGAATGGACAACAGCAAACAATTTAAAATTAAATTTTGACAAGACTAATAGTATGATATTTAGAAACAGAGTAGTGAAAATAAAAGAAATAGACATTAATTATCTTGAAAACAAAATAAATCAAGTAGACGTAACAAAGTTTTTAGGTTTAAATATTGACTGCAACCTAAATTGGAAAGCACACGTTGAGGATCTATGCGCAAAGATTAATCAGCAATCATATGCTTTGTACTTGCTAACTAAAATAGTAGACCGTCCTGCTGTATTAGCTGCGTATCACGCCAGATAACAATGCAAACTTGCCAAACTTGCAGCAAGTTTAAATCAAACTTGCTAGTTTCACTGTGACAAACTTGCATGAAGTTGGTTTTTCAAAGGATTTGGATGACGACGAGCACAGGTTGGTGGTCGGTCGACCTCCTAGATACAGCAGGAGGTGCTCGACGACCAGCTGTTGTCGGACCACCAACCTGTGCCTTGTACCTGTGCAACCTTTGCAAAAGCAAACTTCATGCAAGTTTGATGCAAGTTTGTCACAGTGAAACTAGCAAGTTTGATTTAAACTTGCTGCAAGTTTGTTGCTATCTGGGGGATATGTAGGGTCTATAATAAGATACGGAATTATGTTTTGGGGACACTCAGTTCATAAAGATACTGTGTTCAAGGCGCAAAAGCGATGCATTAGGTCAATATGTAAATTAAAACAAACTGATAGCTGCAAAATATACTTTATAGAACTTAAATTACTAACGCTCCCCTGTATATATATCTATGAAGTATTGAAATTCGTGAGATCGAACACACATATATTCCAACCGTATAAGAGCAAAAGACATAAAAATAAGATAGCCTGCCCTAGTAATAAGACATTTTTATTCAATAATAGCATCCTTTGCATGGCACCTCGCATTTATAATCATTTACCACAACGGATTCTTGACATCACGTCTTTGGACTTATTTAAACAAAAATTAAAAGGTATACTAATTGAGAAGGCTTATTATAGTGTTTCTGAGTATCTTGCCGATAGACTATAGCTATATAATTGACAACATTATTATTAATATTATGTAAACTGTAAGACAATTCGTATTTTTTATTTTATAGATAAATAATTTGACATTGATATTATTGTAATTGACTAAAAGTATATTATTTTTATTATAGAAATCATGTAAAAAGTGACTATTATTATGACTTAATTTATATAATTTATTTTAAAATATAATAATCAATGAATAACATTTTTATTAAATAATTCGCATACCATAAGGTTAATATGTTGGCACTATTAATTGTATTTGTCATCTATGTATTCAACCCATATTAGCGAATAAAGATTTGAATTTGAATTTGAATGAAATGACATTCATAAATGTCATCCTCGCTCTTGAATACGTTACTGGAGTTCTTGATCTAATTTAAAATTATAATGTATTGGTAGCGCCATCTACCTTTCCGTTGAGAACTAATCACATCAACGTCAATCGTTCCACGCTTGTTTGTCTAATGCGAGCGATACCATGTTTCCGTCTCTGTCTATCCCATTTCCTGGAAGGGGCACGCCTTTCGCGGATTGGTCGCCGCGATCGTCGACGCGAGAGACAGTCCAGAACTTTCGAGAAGGTCAAAAAAAAAACGTGTCCGCCATACCGCACCACACCACTATAATTTTACCGCTCCCGCTTGATAATGCTCCGCCGCTTTCATGGCCGTTAGCCATCGTAGAGAAATTGCATACTTCCAAGGACGGTACAACCCGCGTTGTTACCATGAAAACCGCTAAGGGGAGCTACGTGCGCCCTGTTGTACGTCTCTGTCCGCTTCCAACTCAGTGAGATCTAGCCTGAAGTTGGATCTACCTCTTAGTTTAAGTAATTAGTTAGTAGTTTTCGCTCTTATTGCGTTTGTAGTTTTCGCTAAAGTTAATTTAGATTAATTTTATTATCATATCGCTGTCTTAGCCTATTGATGGGTTATGCGGTAGTACACCCAACATAGCTAAGTTCAATTCTATATCTTTTAAAGGCAACCCTTTAGGGCCGGGGGGATATGGTAGCGCCATCTACCTTTCCATTGAGAATTGCTTGTCTAATGCGAGCGATACCATGTTTCCGTCTCTGTCTGTCCCATTCCCTGGAAGGGGGCTTTCGCGGATTGGTCGCCGCGATCGTCGACGCTAGAGACAGTCCAGAACTTTCAAGAAGCTCAAAAAAAAAACGTGTCCGCCATACCGCACCGCACCGCTATAATTTTACCGCTCCCGCTTTATACTAAAAACCGCCCGTGAGTGAAAGTGATTTGTGTAGTGGAGTGATTCAAACAGCTTCAGGACTCTCGAAGACACCAGGAGGCTGTCATTTGCAAGGAAAGAGGACTGACGTACAAGGTAGGTGCCCCTCATCCTTCAACATCCTTAGAATATCCTATACCCACTCACAATTCTCTTCCCTTATCCTTTCTAGGCGAGCTGAACTTGCCCTAATACAGTCCGCAATATTAATCCTTCTCCAAGTCGCCTAGAACCTACGGTTTCGGTGTAACGCCGAACCAATGTATACTAAAACGACATTTAAGTTGATGGAAGATGAGCATAATTTATGTAAATTGCGTGCCTCTGCTGGCAACTCAGTTTTATTGATGCTGAATAATTTGGTTATCATAATTTATATCTAGACTAAATTTTACACCTGGGCAAAAAATATAAGTGATGGATAAAGATGAGATAAGTGGTCTCTGGAATTGTTCAAGTTTCTGAATTTGTGTACTAAAATGTACAGTGTATTTTTTGTCAATTTGCATTAAAAGTTGGACTTGTACAAATGAAAATAAATTATTAAATAAAATAAAAATATAATACAACAAATCCTGTGTCAGACTTACAAACATTCTCTAAACGGTTACAAATAAAATCCAGACCTGATAATACAACTTCTATATTACTCCTTATGCACACGGCACAGTCAAAAATTTAATCACTGGATTTCATTTATCCATTCTTTTTTCTTTTAATGTGGCTGTTGTCACTGAATAAATGTAACTGTTATTGTATTATTGCGGTGAAAAGTGACGAAATATTGTTGACAATTTATTATCTACCACAATTCCGACAACTTGATTTGAAATAGTACAATATTGAAAATACTGTGTTTTTCTGCGGGTCCTTGCATCTGTTATGTACTAAAAACAAATGTCACGGTTCCTATAGAGAGACAACTCTTTTTTTAAACACTTCAAATTGCTTAATGTAAGTACGTACTTAAATATTGTCTAAATGTATCCACCGTACAAAATATACCAAGGAAGCAATTTAGCGAACGGCAGCTGGCACTTTACAGCTAAAATATTGCGAGAAAGTTGTTTCCCTACAACAATTACATAAGAAAAACATATTTTGTATTTAACGTTTCCCGGGGAAAATTTCTATTTCAGACTCGACAAAACAAATGA
Source organism: Euclidia mi (assembly GCA_944739405.2). Taxonomy (NCBI): domain Eukaryota; kingdom Metazoa; phylum Arthropoda; class Insecta; order Lepidoptera; family Erebidae; genus Euclidia; species Euclidia mi. The sequence continues at coordinate 64,068,434 of OX123192.2, forward strand.
AAAAGTTATGGTCGGCAAAGAGGAACTTAAAATACGAGGGTAAGAGTTATGACAGCGGGTTCTCCCGTTAAGGTGGTAGATTTCACACTGATAGGAAGCTAAAGATAGCTGATGCTATTTCTCGAAAATGTATCCTTTGGATAAGATATCGTGACGTGGGTTCTATTTAGGTTAGATGTAACTTATCAGGAAAAGGATTTCAGGTAAATGGTATTCTTTAATTAATGTTACGTAGGTATACGTGAGGGAACTTTTATGTTGGTTTACCAATGATACGTTTTGTATTTGACATTATTTTTGTTATTTGGAAGAAGATATGTTGAAAATGTATAATATAGGCTAAATAATCTTGTAGTACAATTTGCTTGTGGTTTGCAGAATGCATTCCGAAAAATGGGCACATGTCGCCACGTGGTGGATACGGCAGGACGTCGTGGTCGGGGTAGACCTAGGAATCGTTGGCGAGACGAGCTGGATGCATTCTCAAGAACTTGGACAGTAGTAGCTAGAGACAGGGAACTTTGGAGAAGTGTAGGCTTGGCCCAACAATGGGACAGTACAGGTTAATAAAAAAAAAACAATTTACTACGCATTTATAGTGAAACGCATCGCGTTTTTCACTGTCATACCAATTGATTTTGGACTATTTCAAAACGGGAACAATGTGTTTAATAGTTAGACAGTGAAATCGCTCTCCAATGCGCTTAGCTGTATGGCCGCAAAGGCCTTAGTGCAGATCTATATACTCCAATGTAAGCACTCCACACTAATGTCTTTCCGCGGTTACCCCTTCAACAGTTGAAATCCCAAGATGTCTGAATCTCAAATCAACCAAGTAATTGTTCTGCCAAAGCACTTACTGTCCAAGATAAATGGTGATTGCGATCCATCCTCATGTTCTTGCGTAGGAGTTTTACCTCCATTGACTAGGGGTATACATATTATTATGATGGCAAGAACATTATACTAACAGTATAGATGTAACGGGGAGATCAACAATTACTGTGATGTTTTCGTCCTTAGTCGTACAAGTAAATAATAAATATTCTAATAAAGAACATGGTGTTCTGTCGTTGGGTTAAGTTTTCGAGTCGAATGGCTTTTCGTGGAATGTTTTCTTGTTAGGTTAATGGTAGTACTAGTTTTCACCCGCGTTTCCACTTGTGAGAATGTCGGGTTTCACTGTAGATGGTAGCCTATGAGTTGTGCTGCTATATATGTTATAATAATAAGGAAAATAATATAAATATCACCATTTATTATTTAATCCAATTAAAAATAAACACATTAAAATTTTCCTAATTCGAACTATTGAAGCACTTGTTCTAGGACTTACTAAGTACTGGTTTCATATTACTTTTTATATGTACTTCGTCGTATATCATAATATGTTATGTTGTATGTATTTAAGCGACCAAATATATTGTAAACTTTTTGATTACAGCGTAATAATTATAATCGTAATAAATAAAAGCCATATTAAGCTTTCAAAAGCTTTAGTCATTTGTATAAACGTGGATTTGACTGGGGAAGAACATTTCATCACTGAATCCATTTTCATAAATTATAGTCATAATTTTACACTGGTCGCTTAAATTAAATGTTCAATTTATGTTAAATTGCTAAGTTTGCAGATATAATATATTATTACATTAATAGCCTTTAACGGTCCTAATTAATATGCGAGCTCGTTAATTATAATAAATAAAATAACTTTACTGTCCATTTAATGTCAATGGTATTAACAGATAACAATAATTATTGTAAAACATGTAAGGCAACATTTGCTGACTATCGTGATTATGAATATTATACGTTTTTATGTGCAGAGATAGCCTAGTGGAGAGACCGACGGACTGCCACGCAGAGGGTCTCGGGTTCGAATCCACAGCGCACTAATGACTTTTCGAAGTTATGTGCGTATTAAATTGTTAATTATCGCTTGCTTAACGGTGAAGAAAATATCCTGAGGAAACCTGCATGTCTGAAAGTCTCCATAATGTTCTCGAAAGACATGTAAAGTCTGCCAACCCGCACTTGGCTAGCGTGGTGGACCATGGCCTTACCCTTCTCAAAGTGAGAAGAGGCCCGTGCCCAGCAGTGGGACAGTATATATACAGGGCAGATGATGACGAGAGGATGGCCGCAGATTTTTATTATATAAAGTATTTATGTCTGATCCCGTGAGAATTTCGGGAAATCCTGTCTGATCCCGTGAGAATTTCGGGAAATCCCGGTTAGTGCGCCCTTACGGTGCTCATGTAACATACACGCGAAATTTCTGCTTCTTGCGCCCAGTAGTTTTGGCTGTGCGTTGTCTGTCAGTCAGCCAGTAACACTAGGATTTTATATATACGAGTACAAAAGATAATGCTTTCACAAAATCGAATGTTCAACGTTTTACTGTTTTTTTCTAAAATATCTGTTAAGCAATCTTAAACCATTTCATTAATTCATTGCCTACGTTGAAACACAGATGTGCCATTGTCCAAACAGCTTATAATAAAATAAAATCACCTTCCAACCGTCGTATTTTCTTAAAGGATCGAACATAAAGGCCTAAACTAGCTCTACTTGAGCCTCATCAGTTTATCGCATCGTATCGCCAATACAAAGTTATCTGCCGACCATGACACATGCGCCACCATTCTTTATCTCATTATGTACCGTCAGCAAAAAAAAGCAGCTGCACACTTCAAAATCTTTGCTGAGGCTTTTATAAATTAAAACTGTGATTAAAACTCTCTGAAAATTCATTTGTAAATTATAATTTGGCAAATCTTACTTCGCCTAGGAATCTACTGAGAATACAAAATATTTCTAATGCGATTATTCAAAATCACGAAAGTATATTATGTTGACTTATGCTGCTGACTGTATATACCCCTTTCTTTTTACTCCTACGCTCATAATATGAAAGATTGTTTTGCAAGAAGCGTTTCATTTACTGCTGGATTTCGGAACACTTATAAATATAAATAAGTAAAGGTAATAAAAGAAAAACAAGGGAATTTTGTCGGCGAAGGCTAGAAAAACAAAAGTGTATGGTGCAATTTTGGGCGTAAATTTTTTATTAGAGTAAGCTGATTAAAATGAAAGGTGGGTGACACACTAAAGCAAAATTAAAAAGGTAAAATTTGTTTTTTTGATGATGTTTACATATTTTATGAAGTATGGTACTTATGATGGTAGCTAAACCGAAAAGAAAACTCATTGAAAACCTACAAATGAGTGTGAAAACCTAATCACATCAGAATATGCAAGATAAGATAGATTAAAGTTAAGAAGTTTAGATTAATGTCAGCCTTTGTAGTGGTTGGATGCGGGTGGCTCAAGATCGGTCTCTGTGGAGAACCTTCGTCCCCCATAGGCTTATTTCCAGCAGTGGACGTCTCTATGCTGACATAATGAAGCATTTGTAATTGGCAAACAAAATATCCCGATAAGCGGCAATAGGCTCGCCACCTATTACGTGGGATCAAAACACTGGCGAAAAGTGGGCGTTAAATATGCCTCTGCCTACCCCTTCGGGGAAACAGGCGTGAGTCTATGTATGTATGTATGTATTTGTTAAGATTCTGATAGGTTTTAATTTGCGAAGATACATATTGTTTTGTTGATTATGGCTTATATAATTTTTTTCTAAAAATAATGACCCAATATAGTGAATAACATTAATTTGATTTTTGTTAAATAAAGAAGCCCTTTGTTGATATTTTGATTCATTTGAGCACTTTTATTCGCAGAAATTATCTTCTTTGATAAATAAAAATAACATCAGTTTTTAATACCGACGATTTTAGCCATCTTTCAAAATCAATCTCATGATATTGTCAACAACAAAATATTTTTACATCGTAGTACATAAAAACAGTAACACGCATCTTAAGTGCAAAAATATTACATAATTTCACGCGTTTTATCCCCGAAGGGGTAGGTAGAGGTGTATTACACATCCAGAAATGTGCAATACACCTCTTGTGTAATTTGTGGATGTGCAAAAATATCTCTAAACAAATATCTCACGAGAAAGCCTTTTATTGACGGCGATATTTAAGAACAAAGATTTTCCACGCAAGAAACTTTTGCATAACGGAAACATCTTCTTGTCTTTAGTTTAGGCTACTTTAGACTAAAGTTTGTAATGTTTCCGTGTTTTCGCGAATGCATGAAACGTTTAAGTTTAATGGTATTCTTACTGTTTGAGGTTTTGTTTGCCAAGAGTGTTGGTAATGTTTAAGATAAACATAGTTTTTAATAGATTGGTTATATGATGTGGTGTAGATACAGTATTGTGCTTTGCATGGAATTTGAATGCACAGAAAAAAAGTGACCAAGCTTGGACGTTCTGGTGATATTGCTGGACTCATCTCAGCTTAAAGACGTTCACTGCTGGACAAAGGTCTGATCCAAGATTCTCGATACGGACCGCTCTTAAGCCGCCTGTATCCAACAGATATCAGCATTGCCAACTAGATAGTCGGACCACCTTACGAGGAGCTTAGCCCTACAGCATCATGTGTTGTCGACTCTCTGAAACCTGCTATTCTCTCTCAAAATTATACTCGTATATCATATCCACGAGCAATATACAAGCCAAATTTTAGCTTATTCCACCAAGTAGGTTAGGCTGTGAGTAGTTTGTTAGTCAGTTACGGCCAATTTCAATATGCGAACTATAGATCTGTAGATTTTTTATTCGTGTTTGACATATTTTGTATGGAGCTTATCTTATTCCGATACGGAGTGCAGCAAGTAATTAGGAACAAACCGAAGAACACAGGAAGCGCAAGTCTGGAGTATCTTATTAACTGACTTCTTTACAAACAAACGTACAAAAGGAACTAAAGAAACTGCATCGTACTATACTTGAACCCAAATATGATACTCCCGAGTCACTTTTAATTAGTTTGTAGAGGGTATCTTTTTATTTGTTTGTAAAATTATAATGCGGCTTACTTCATGGTATAGGAATTGTGATTTCTTTTAGATAAAATTAAGTATTTTCTTGTAAATACCTGTTAATTCAAAAGAGACTAAGAATACAAAGTGTTACTACCCCATTTCTTTCAGTGTATTTGGGAGGAAACGGAAAAATCCTATACCAACCGGTATAATCAACGTGGTAAATACTGCCACAAGCAGCGATAGCCGAGTGGAGAGACCGACAGACTGCTAGGCAGAGGGTCTCGGATTCGAATCCACGGCACGCACCAATGACTTTTCGAAGTTAAGTGCGTATTAAATTGGTAATTATCGCTTGCTTATCGGTGAAGGAAAACATCGTGAGGAAACCTGCATGTCTGAAAGTTTTCCATAATGTTCTCGATGACATGTAAAGTCTGCCAACCCTCACTTGGCCAGTGTGGTGGACTATGTCCTTACCCTTCTCATAGTGAGATGAGGGCCGTGCCCAGCAGTGGGATTATATAAAGGGCTGATTATGAAATCCTCCCATTGAGTCACAATGCTATTTTAAAGCGCGGCAGCGCTTTGATGTAAATGCCACACATGGTCACCCATCCAATGTGCAAGCGTTGATTAATTTTGTTGACCTAAGTGCTATAAAATTTAGTCATAATAATAAAAAATACAAATTTTGAATTGCAAATTAAACTTGAGGAAACAACCATATCGACACCTGCAATGAAATACATCGTAACTCTCATTTTGGTGAATTTGAGTTACAATCATAATTATCCACAGTAAACAAAAACATCTCTTTTTTATGCCCTCATCCCTGTATCAGAATTCATTCCCGTTACGATTTTAGCCATTAGTATGAAATAGTAAGTTGACGTCCAATGAAGATGATAAAAGGGTATATTTAGTTACACGCTAGTATATTTGCCTATCATTAATAATATTAAATATTTGAGCCATTGTATCTCAGACATACAATTTTTTTTATTGCAAAGTGTAATATACCATGCAAATTTGCATTGTAAGTCTGAGATACAAATGATACAATGTCACATTATAATGTTTACCCCGTGTAATATGATTGTAACTCACAAAACTTATAAACTACGTAAGTTACTCATACACTAATCATATGTAAATGTAAAGTATTCCCCCAAGTTTTTAGTTTTTAAGTTTCAAGGCACTAGGACTTAACAGAATTGATTGAGATTTTTTTAATCTTTGACGCGCTCTCCTGTAAAGTTACAAAATATGAGTTACGATCTTTTTCATTGTGGGTGTCGATATGTGGATCGCAAATAACAACAACTGATACTCATAACTATGAAATTCAATATTCGAACTATAGATAGATCTGTAGATTTTAGACTCTTTTTTGACATAAGCTCCATACAAAATATGTCAAACACGAATGTAAAATCTACATATTTATCTATAGTTCGAATATTGAAAATGGCCGTAAGTCAAACATGATCCTTACTTTCAATTTTCATTCCAAGGATAACAACTACAAGCCAAATCTGTTACAGATATTCCTATTTCCATATTATGTAAAAACTTTTGATATCGATATTAGCACAAAAATAAACTTGGTATAATATTATTACGTTATTTTACGAAGCTGCTATGGTGCCGGAGGCGGCATAGTTTTGTGAATTTCCCGGCAATGTGCACAATAATTATCAACATTAAATGAATATCATAATGAAACCTACTCAAGTAGTACAAATTACTCGAATATAACACATGAATAATCGAATTGCTAGTTTCTTATAGGCATGGGCGTTTTCGGATTTTTCCGCAAACCGATACAAATTCGATTTCAGATACTGAAATCGATTTCAAAAACCGATTTCTGTAGCGGATGTCGGAACGACGAGCGTAGTTACTAGTTGCATAGACAAACGCAAACAATCGAATTCTTATTGTATTGTCATGTCATGCGTCCATTTTTCGCTTGGTTTGCGTGACATATTGAAAAAGATAACCTACTAACTACCTAAAACTAAGTGTTAAAAAACTCAGTCGCCAAACAAACTAAAATTACACAACACTAATTGTTTCTATTTATTTACAATCCTAACCTACTAACTACCTAAAACTAATTGTTGAAAACTCAGTCGCCAAACAAACTAAAATTACACAACACGAATTGTTTCTATTTATTTACACTTTACAATCCTAACCTAATAACTACCTAAAACTAATTGTTAAGAAACTCAGTCGCCAAACAAACTAAAATTACACAACACGAATTGTTTCTATTTATTTACACTTTACAATCCTAACAACGTATCAATAAAACTTTTTAAATCCTAATTTTATAAACTTTCACGAAAACCAAATATAGGTATTTAATTATTACTACGCGCGCACCGCACTGCACGTGTCACCTAGGTCAAGTGAAGAAATAAACATCGATCAAGTCAAAACTCTTCAAACATAAATCCCTAATAACTATTAAAACTATTTGCAATTTTCAAAACAAACATTAAATAGTTGCAATCTGAATTAGATCTTATCGCCTCGATGTTTAGTTTTATTTTTTCTATTCAATCTGCAATTCATAAAACCGCCAAAATCCATAACGCACGACTATGACTGGCTCGCTTGGCGACGATCGATTTGCTTCATCTCTTTTGCTCTTTAAACGGATCACTAGTAAGAAAGAAAAGGATATGAAATTCGCTCTCTCTTATTCTAACTAAGTAGACGTTGGGTAGAGTGAAAGAGAACGAATGAATATGAAAACTATCGAAAACGTAAGCTTTAGATTTACTTTGTAGTTTGGTTGCGCTTGCACCGTTTCCGTTTGGTTCGGATTAGATTGTATGCGTTATCGTGGTATTGTTTTGCGTTTTTTAAAATCGGTTTTCTCATATTGGAATATCGATACGATACGATTTCTGACTGCAATCGGATTTCAGTTTCGTTTTGATATATTGGTCTCATGCCTAGTTTCTTAACAAGGCTGATTGAATAAATTAAGCACTACTTGAGATCAGAAAGTAAGCCATAAAGTATTTCAGTCGCGAATATATTTTAGTCCATTATTGAAGTCTAATGTTAAGTAGCGTGATTGTATTTCGGTTAAAAAGCATGCGTAACCTCTATGAACCTCCATTCAAAATTGTGCTTCAGATTGCATGATAACATGATTTTAGCGCTTGTTTTGCCGCCGAGTGGCGTGGTTTCGATCACCATAAAATACAGTATTTTTTTTTGATCCACAAAGCGTTTCTTTGAGTCTTAGTGTAGATTAACAGAAAATATCCATACCGCCGTGCATTCAAAGTTGCCACTAGTTTGTCTTCCTTCCTCTATGGTATAAAATTTTCCTGCACCCCTGCACATTGATGCCACAACTCGCGCCAGCTCTCGGTTACTACAAACTTTTATATGGATTCTTCCTTCTGCATTATTCATGGCTTTTGTTTTTATACATTTAGTGTAAGGATGTGCGCTTCTGCTTCTACTACAATTGTCCTTGAATATAGGGTAAACATGAAAGTTTGTATGACCTTATCTTTCTCATAATGAGAAGAGGGCTATGCTCCGCAGTGGTATAGGGCTGATGATGATGATGATGTATGTGAGACAGCGATAGTCTAGTGGGAGACAAAAAACAGTTACATAGAGGGTTATTAAACTGTTTATTATCGCCTGATAAACGGTTAAAGAAGATACAACCTGCATGTCTGAGAGCTTTTCATAATGCAATAAAGGTGTGAAGTCTGCCTACCCGCATTTGGCTATGGCCGTGCTGGACAGCGTGATGGACTATGACCTAAGAATTCTTAAAACGTAGTTATATTAGACTCCCTATACTACATAATTGTAATGTAAAGAAATTCTAAGGACTTAGAGAGGTATTAAGCTAGACCTCAGCAGATCACGTAGTTGATTATAAAAATGAATAGAATGTGAACTATAGTCTATAGCTTAGTGGAGATACCAACAGACTGCTATGCAGAGGGATTTAGAACAAACTCCAAGTCTTTTAAAATTGTAGTGTTACGCCTCCTTATCTTTAAATAGCAAATTATGCTACTATTATAATAACATACATAAATAATGTAGGTCTCTGTATATTATGCAAAACATGTTTTAGTTTAGATTAAAATCGATCGATCTGATGTAAAATCGACAATATTAACTTTACATACGTGTTTCGGCAAGCATCAGTGCTCTGCTGAATATATTATTAACTTTGTAACTTAGTGACGAACTATCTGATAAATTATAAAGTGTGATTGCCAATGCGAATTCTGAAATTGAAACTGTTAAAAGGCTAAGTCAACGGTAAATTAACATAAGTTTTGAATGAATCAAATTCAAATAATTTATTGCAGAACTAAGTGTAGGTACAAGATCGTATACAGTAATAAGTGCTTAAGACTTAGCTTAGCTTTCAGGCGTAACTAGCGTAGCAGTATGTATTTAGAAAGAAGGTTGGCAACTATATTGTATACATTATTACATTACTAGGTATAAATAAATGAATATTATATTTTCACAAACAAAGGGGTAGGCAGAGGTGTAATATTACACCTATATTTCGCCATGAATTTTTAGGTCCCACGTAATAGGGGGCTAGCCTATTGCCGTTACTGGGCACATCACCAGACTCCGTGCTAATACTGAAATTTTTGGAAAACCCAGTAACACTTTGCTCGACCCTGGAATCGAACCCGGGACCTCCGATCAGCCTGTAGTTGCATACGCTATCCACTGTACCACGGAGGCAGTACATAAATTAAATTTTACAATAATAATATTAACGTTATTAGGAAGTAGATTAATAATTAGAAACTTTTAGGAATTAGGATAGATAGGTACTTATTCTACATATAAACATAAAATTGAAATACAAATACTATGTGATAAAACAAGCAGCAATTTAAATACCTATGTATGATTATGATTACGATTGGTCTAAATCGGGTAGTCTATGTAAAACCTATTCATGTTACAAAATTAAGTCCCTATTTTTCTGTCTACCTGTAATTCAAAAACTATCAAAAATATTTTTTTAATTTTGGTTTTTACCAATAGATAATATAATTCCCGAAGAAGGTTAAGGTATATAATTAAATTATTAAAAATAACTTATGTTTTAATAATTATTATAAGCATTTTATCGAGTGAAGCATACATCATTTTTATTTCATCTAACTTTACTTCCCTCAAACACTGAAGCTAAACATAAAATATCAAACAATCCTGTATTCATAGTATGAAACACGAATATACGACTAAGCTGTAGTTGTAACTTTAGTAGTTTTTTGAGGCTTTGAGTATGAATAAGCTTCTGCAGTACTCCTCGTAAAAACTTTAGCTATCCGTCATCTCTGGATAGCGTGGTATTAGAATATGAATTTCATATGTAAATTGGAATATAGTAAAAGCTTGGTATGTTGTTATCTTATCAGGTTTATTCTATTTATAAGGTTTTATGTATGGAATTGCAATTGAGATACTTTGGAAATAGTTATATTGATGCAGCGGGTCTCAATAGCGTAATTAATTATCCTCATCATCCTAGCGATATAATAGCTGCTTCGAAGTCGCTTTAATCCCTGAGCTCCACTTCCTACTTTAATCTGATAAAGATTCAGAATATTAGATATTTCCACAGATTACTGTCATATGATCTTCGTGACCCAAAGGGATGGCGATATTCCACGCCTGAAACCAGACTCAGTTTATTGAAGGGAACCAACGCCCATAGCGACCGTCAAAGTCCTTCATGATAGCTGAGACTAACTGTTAAAACAACTATCTCCGCACGGGATACGCTATAATTAACAATTTAATACGCAATTAACTCTGAAGTGATACGCCGTGGGTTCGAACCCGATACCGTCTTCACGGCAGTCTGTCGTATCCCCACGGGGCTATCGCTGCCTTGGATGCTATAGACTTTTCAAAGCCATCATATAATTTTATTATATCTAATAAAGAAAAACATATAAATATTTTGTTTCAGTCACTTTGATGTTTAATTGAATGAACATGGCGCCCGTATCTCGTTTTAATTAGCTTTGCTATCCTGTGATTAATGAAACATTATTACAATTTCAGATTGTTTAGAAATTTGCCTGCAGATTTCGAATAAAATACATGCGATGCAACATTTGCTCATAAATTATTCCGGTGTAGAAAATTCTTCCAGAATATTTTTGCTTCGACCAAGCACTAGGCCATTCTAAAAAGTGCAATACGAATAAAAATTCAGCTGGAAAAATACGCACGCATTTGTGGCCTAGGAATGTGATTTTTATAATTTATAATAATATATATAGACGACAGGTTGGCACAGTGAGAGTGTAAGCGACTGCTACGCCGAAGGTCACGGGTTCGATGCCCGCTCAAGTCAAACATTTGTGTGCATGAACATGGATGTTTGTCTTAGTCTGGGTGTTTCTATGTATAATATGTATGTATTTATGTATATTTATCCAGTGTACCCATAGTACAAGTTCTGCTTAGTTTGGTTTGGGATTAGACGGTGTTGTGTGAATGTGGTAGAATATTATTATTATTATATTATATAATTGCTGCTTGCTTTTTCATTTTGATTTGGCACACAAATAAATAATTTATTAGGCAGTATAATATAATTATGTAGTATTTTCTTCTGTTTATGCAATTTTTACACATTAAAATCCAAATACTATATCGACAAACAATACAACTAATTATATAAACAATGTAGTTTCTAGCTCAGTCGGTTAAATTTAATATCAGTAAAATCAACATTTCGCAATTTCAGTTTATTATGGTTCAGTGCGAAAGATTAACGCTTACCACATGGTGTTGTGGCCTACTTCTAACAAAATTCTCAGCTGACTTGCTTCCTTCATATCTAGAAATCTAGTGCTATCTTCGCCAAGACGAGCTACGAACTACATCCTACTAAATTGTAGTCTAAACTACTCATATCAAATTAAAAGAACAACAAATAGCTCAACGATTAACATCGTATACCGTAATATTATTTACTGATTTTAATGAAAACTTCTAAAATCCTGATCATGAGCATTTCTACCAACTATTTTATATCACATCGATCAGAAGTACTAAACATTGACTCTTAAATTAATGTATATATCAACACCGGCATTTGTTGAAAGTCTTTCATGGAATCCATTCCTGCGCACTCAAGAATCTCACGTAGGTCATAAACCTGAATGATCAAGACACACCTAATAATGCTGTAAGTCCATTGTGCTCCATTTCATAAAGGGAAGCTCTTACGGCCATCAGTGTAACATAACGATTAACACAAGAAGGCACATTTGCACATGCCGAGGGTAAAGAAGACATTTGATTTGAGCAAGGTAAATAGTTTTTGGTCGAGCAATTCTGGGCAGAGTGCAAACGATGGGTCTTTTACTCGGTATGAGAAAATCTTGAATGTTTTGCTTAGTTTGGTGGTTTCGTTTAGGTAATATAAATTGCTGTGTATAAAAAGTAATATGTTTGTAAATAAGCCAATAATACATAGAATTACAGAAAGAAGACTTTAAAATTATAATATAACGTTTCTCTTAAAAAGATCTCATCATTATGAGAGATTTCTTTTATACAATTAAAAACATATCAATCTTCCAAACTTTAGTAATCATCCCCCATTCATTTCTAGTTACTAAATCCCCACATTTTCTGTGTTCTTATAGTCTTGAACGAAACAAAAACAAAGCCTAGTTTACATAAAATATTGAAAAGCAGACGTATGTAGTTAAAAGTTAAATTTTAAAACATATTAATTTGACTTCTAAGTTGTTTAGCGTAGTTTAACTAGAAAATAATAGAATTAAATCTCGTAATTTGAAACCCTCATTACTAGTACTCTTTTAATTACGAAAACAGTAAAAACAAATGTTCTTTGTAACTGTTCATCTTACAGAATAATTTCACTCATTATTTTGTATGATATCATGCAGAATGACATTAAAGTGTCGGTTGGCGTATAATAGCATTCCATAATTACAATGTGGGCCACTACCCGTAAATTAAGCTTGTTGGATCGTCCTCACTGAAAAGTTTGCCGTGAACATGCTGCGAATGGATACGGTGACCATGATTACTTATTTTCATATTTTTATATTATGTTCGATGTTTTACGTGACCAGAGAGCAGGCTACTCCTTTGATTAAAGAATCATCGTTTCCATACAGTGCAGCAATGCTGACAGCCTTCTTGGCAATTAACCCGATGAAAGTGATGTGGTGGAATTTAGAATTTGACGACACCTAGGCCTTGTTCATTATTTTCACTTTTCATAATTCTGAAGTCATATACATGTACTAAGTTTATAATGTAAAATATATTCTAAAGAAAATTTTCCTCATCTGTCTGATATCCAGAACTCACTTCTGTGTGTCTGATCTGTCTGATACACAGAACTTATTATTTTAACACCTCATTTGAGAAGACTCTTAAAACGAGAAAATTTGTAGACGGATAACACATTTTCTCGAAATAGATTTTTCTTTGAATGAAATTTTGTAAAGTGTTGACTCTAGGTTTTATGTACAAAACTAGGAAACTTATACTTCTTTTTTGATCATAGTAAAAGTTGCGTTTCTGAATATCAATTACCAAAACCACATACGCAAAATTTCTTACAAATAAGGATTAAAAATGCAAGAAAGCTGTAAAATAACGGTAAGCTCAAATTAATATTAACCGCTCAAATCAAATTATTTGACTTCAAACATGGTTGTAAATCTCAAGATAAACCGACTCAGAAATTGGCTCAGTATTTTTTTTATTAAATACTTTCAGGTATTTTAATACCGCACTGAGATAAATTATTAATTAAAGGACTTTCCTTGTATTGCAAACGTACGTCTGTCTTGTCAGTCACAATATGCAATATTTTTGTAATTTCCTTTCATCATCAACTATTTATAACGTGTCCTGTTGATGGGTACAGGATCCCATCAGATGCTAAGGCAACCAAGGTTGCCAACATGTCTTTTCTTCTTCTTTTCGTATCAATGGCGATTAAATTGTGTGCGACCAATAGTTACAACTTGCTAAGACATACAGGCTTTCTCGCAATTTATTACCGTTACCGTTTAACAAGCGATAATTAACAACTTAATACGCACTTAACTTCGAATGGTTCACACCGTGGGCTCTCGAGACAATATGCAAAAAAGAAATTAAATAATGTTACTTTATTGTTAAAATTAGTATAAAAATAATTTTATTATACTAATTTTGACACTTGAGACAACGCTATTTCTACTTGCAAATTTACACAAGCCCCAAGTTGGGCCTCTATAACTTCTTTTTAACAAAAAAGGCGACGTTTTCTTTCGTATTCCGTTAATTTAGACGTCCGACCTCTTCTACGTCATTATTTTTTTTATTACTCTTGAACGTTCCGTTTTGGAAGCGTCCAGACGTTATTTCAAGTGAGTTCATCATAAAAATAATGAAGCGGGATGTTTTTATTGCATTCGTTTAAAGAAAAAAAATTTGCTGCTTTCTAAGTAAATTTTGATGTCTAAAATCATTGGTACTCTAATGAAGCTCAAGTAGCCTGCACAGGGTTAAGAGTTCTTGTAAAAGAGGCTTGCTTAGTAGTGTGACAGATTATAAGCAAGGTGATCATTTCGTTCTTGTGTGAGTGTGCGGCCAACTCCAGCGTAACATGGTCATTTCGGTCACGTGTAGTTTTGACAAGTGTTTTTATTAGATGGATTGAGAAATACTTATCCTCAATAATCGTCTGAGCACATTGAATGGGTCCCTATAATGTTATTGGAAATTTGTAGGAGCATCGAGTTGAGAAGTCAAAGAGATCAGAATGCCTTTGTGGACTTAAGGTTGGAGTTTGAACGGCAAACTTTTCAGTTTTTAGTCGTATGTGCAGCGGTATTTGAATAAGTAGTTCACGATGAGCGCGTTTAAAGGCAGAATTAAAAGCAGTTATTTTTTATGGCTTTTTGTCTTTTATAAACAAGCAGTTTCTCGCGCCCACACGTTTGATATCTGTATATATAAAATCCTTGGGTTAGTCACTGACTGACAGACTAGCCAAAGCTATGGGGCGCAAGAAGCTGAAAATGACCATATATGTTTCTTAGGCTCCGTAGAGGTGCACTAAAAAGGTATTTTCCAAAATTCCCTTTAAATCAAGAAGAAACGATTAAATAAAATACTAAAATTTGCGGGCGGAGCTGGGGGGCTCTTCTCTCTTCTTTCTATAACTCGACAACAATCGCATCCGGACCATTCGTTGCGTAACTTTTCAGGATCGGTCACGCTGAATGAATTTGTCTATGGTTAATCTTCCATTGAACGTTCAACATTTTCTAAATCGTGTTTTAGAAGTACGCGTCCACTGGACTGCATTACACGTCATGTTACAATAACTTGCCTTAAAACGTGTGGTTGTAGCACAAAATACTATAATTCGTATTTTGAATTAACTTTATTATGTCAACATTGTGTGCCATAAAAAAAAATATTTATAAATATACAAACAGCTTTAGATTTTTTGTGCTACTTTTATAAATATAAAAATTAAATGTTCTTTGTGTTCCTTATTTAAGGCTCCCAACACAACATAGCCTTAAAAAGTATGACCTATTTTTAATAAAAGAAAATGTTTGCCAAAAAGTAGGTCACATGCAAACGGCATAAATACAGCGGTTTTTTAAGACTACAGGCTGCAATAAGTTTAAGGCTCTTTGTACACAATGCCACATCATTTTCTCCGTAATGTAATCTTCCGTAATTGCTCCGTCATCTAGACAATCGCGGCGACGTATCTATCACGACGTTTTATTTCAACTATTAGCATTCACTGTAAACAGTAACTAATACTTTTTACAGTTTCTACGGGATATATAACGCGTACCTTTGTTTTTGTTTTGAGTAACCGATATTTCGGCACTGTTGCAAGCGCCATGTTCACGGATGTACTGCGGGTGGATGAATGTTATAAACAAGTGAACCGCTCTATCCGCTTTCTTTATTGCGTGCACAACAACTACCACCGTTTTCACTCTCGCAATGTACCTACTCGATCGCGACACACTGTACTTACTACGTCGGCTCGTGATTTAAGTTTTTGCGGTTCACGGGTTCTACATAGACGTACCACTGGATGCCAGGTGTTCGACAGTTGAAACCCATCTTCTCTATTGAATTTTTTGTACTTTTTAATTTCAATAGCTTCTTTAATCATTCTAGGTATATAGTGGCGTTCTGACGTGAAGATACGGTGACATATTTATCAACGTTGCAAGTGCCGAAATATCGATTACTCAAAACAATAACAAAGGTACGTGGTATATATCCCGTAGAAACAGTAAAAAGTATTGATAGTGACCACGAAAGTTTAAATTCCTATAAACAGTAACTAACGTCTGAAAGGTTTCCATAATGCTCTTTAAGGACATATGAAATGCCTTTGACCAGCGTGGTGGACAGCTGTGGCCTATCACTTCTTCAGTAAGAAGATGCCAGTTCCCACTCCTCAGATACATTATATATGTTACGGTAAGAGTGAATAATTGAAGATTATTAATAATTATCTATTATTATTAATAATTACCGAAATTCGAGGTTAAAGTGATAAATTAATCACATTTATCGGTTTTTATTAATAATTTAACCCTAGTAGTGATAAATGTAATAAGTTGCCAATTTTAATAAGCTGAGTTGATGGAGGGCTCCTATTTTGGGTGCAGGGTCACAAGAGAACCTAACATATCCTATTAAGTTTTCTGAGTGGATAAGTTTCCTAAGCGGACGAGACTTTTAAATGATATTTTATAGAACGATCGGCATATTATTATTTGGTGTGCAATTAGTATTTTAGTGAACGAATAAAGTATTTTGCGTAACGCACTTCAGTGTGTCCCTAAATAAATACCTGCTGGTCAAAAAACATTGGGTTTTTATTTATTTTATAACTTTTACCAATATGTGTCGTGAATTATTAATAATTACTACTAAAAGTAATAAATTTCGATCGTTTATTCACATTTACCAAAACATGTGGTTATTATTAATAATTTTGTAAAAATATTGAATATACAAAGGCTGAAATACTACCTTCGTAACAAACCATAATTTACCCCACACTTAGACATCCCACAAGCAACTCATAACTAAATACCTACTATTCAAAATGGCACTGGAGCAGTCTGTTCATACATTCAACCTCTGGCCTTGGTAAGGTCGTCCGTTCATTGTACCAGCACACATGTGTAACAGAACATAGGGACTGGGCACCAATGGAGCTGTGCTTTGTGTCTTACTTGTACGAGTGGGTCAAAAAGTTATTATGTTCTACTTGATTTTTTATTGGTAAGTTGTAACAGTAGTAAGAATTTGAAGCTTCTAGTCCAACCAGAAGTGACAGAAAATATTTTGTCAAAAGAGCTCCGCCATCTCAATAGATATTCTCACTGTTAGACGGTTTGATTCACCAACACGATTGATAAAGGCCATCCATAAATTAAATGATAATAAATGCGCTTAACTTCACGAATTGATATCTACGTCCATTTATTTATTTCCAACGCCTGCAATATACTTCTGTTTATTTTATTTTTTTACATTGACTGTGCTCACTGCTGCGCCGACCCCAAATAAATTGGGACCCAGGCAAGACAATGATGACTGTGCTCACTGCTGCTGAACCTGGCTATGCCTGTAACAAGTTAGTAGGAATATGGATGGGACCAAATGGAAGCTACGTGTGGTTGCTAGTTTATCATTAGGTACCTCTTTAAGAAACCTAAAATCATGACGCGAGAAGTTCTGGTTTAATCAGATATTCTCTATAGATCAGACTTTATGTGTAGTAAACATAGAAGCACATCTCATCCCAACTTCGATGTAAACCAACCTTAAAAGGTCGGTATTTATAATGTCTGCAATTTTTAGCTCACCATTATTTGTCTTTCTGAATGCAATGAGATTGCCTAAATGTGCTCTCGTGTGGAAAACTTGGGACAGATAAGCAGGCTGAAAATTGCGTACGTTTGTACAAAATGAGGAGATACTTTTTCTTTATTTCGTTAAGTATGTTATGTTACATTTAAAAATGGTTGAAGGTAGTTTGAGATGCTAGAAAGATAAAGGTATTTAACGAGTTGTTGTAAAGCTCCAATAACATTTCATTGATTTTATCAAGCTAAGAAAATATTTCTTTTTGTACGAACGTATTGATTGTATGAACTCAGGTATTCGAATAAAAAAAAATATATTGAGTGCTATACAGCTTGTGGTACTCATAGCATCTCTTGACTTACCGTCCGTAGTTGATTGGCAAAGTTAAATAACGCTGGCAGAGGGCACCACTTGTGTTTATTACAGAATAATAACTTAAAAATAATGTATGTGACACATATTATTACGACCTATTCTTTTGCTTTTATAAAAAGTCGGAAAAAAAAACAACATCAAAACTTCTGAACGAAACCGCAGACATCAATTTAAAAGTATTTGTCAACAATTTTGGCCAACAATAGAGCTCAAATAATTTCGATAATATATTATATTATACAATTTTGCTGTACCTACCTCTTTTTTCATTTCATATAATTATTAAAAGGCAATAACCGTTCTACGAATTATTACTTTATCGACTGACAATTTACAAACATTCATTTAAGGAGACGAAATACACCGAGACTCGACAAAACAACAATAACAATTTTGATTAACTCAAATCAAAATCACAATCCAAGCAATGTTAAACACAGTAAATACTTAAATTCAGTAAATTCGTTGGTTTTTACAACCTACAGTTGGGAAGCTGCAGATTTCTGCTTTCTTTCGTTACTATGGGGTAACACTGACACAAAGTCCCGTCCGCACTTTGGCTATTAGTTAGTGTCGTCTTTTTTGCTGGCAGTCTTTAAACGGCTTGTAGCGCTCATAGCATGCATGCAGAAGTTAAGCACCACCTGTACAGTTTTAACTTGGATGGGTGATCGCGTGTGGCATTTATATCTGAGCGCTACTAACATTAAGAAGATACGTAATACTGTCGGTGCCAGTTCCTGTTTGAGCACAAGTATCGTTAGGCCATGCCCGTTGACTCTGGGCGGACTGAAAATTCCGACAGCAGCTACTCATTACATCAGTGGAAAGACGCCCACTGTTGGACATAGTCCTCCCACAAGGCTCTTCACATGGACCAATCCTAAGCCACACGTATCCATCTGCTACCCGCGATACCTACAAGATAGTCAGTCCACCTTGCGGGAAGCTTACCTCTGCTATGACCATGAAGTTATAGATAAACATGGAGACCGCACTCCGAATACCTATTTGAAGCTCAAATGATGTATCGCTATCTCGCTCACTGTGGTCATACCATCTCTTTTCAACCAACCACTGCCATATTGACAAGATTTACTTGACATATGGTGGCCAATGTTGCCACATTACCAATTCCTTAGGAAATGGGATTATAATTCACTGTCTCGCCAACCATGATTATAAGCGTTCGAGACCTACAATATTGGGAGTTTTAACAAGTGATTGGATTTCAACTCTTGATTTAAATACACATTAATTGACCGTGTAAACTTCTGATTTGCTTAATATGTCGGCTCTTTTTAAGAGCTTACTCGGAGATTTTAATAAGAAGATAGCAATACTAAATCCACGCTAAAATGAGAGGTCAGACCACAGAGAGTGAGATAGAGAAATGTAGGTATTTGACTCAAGGCTTTGTTCCAGCTGTGGCCTCCATGTTTATCTATACCTTCATGGCTATGACGTCCGGTACGTGGCCGCCATTCCAGAAAATATAACATTGACAATACTAATTTATGACATCTATCTGTAATTATAATAAAATTATGAAATTCATTTTCAATAACATATAATTTAGGAAATATTACTGTATGAAACATTTGCATGCCTAATAGTGGAGTATGAAGAAACTCATGACATTTGTATAACATCTCTATTATTGTTACCCATATTCGCAAATAAATGTTGATTTGATTTGATTTAGAACCTTTCTGCTACAACGGCTATTGGTCCTTCTGGCTATTTGCCCTGCCCACTGTCACTTCAGATTAACCATCCGGATACACACACAATCAAATTTTAGCCTCGATTCAGACAACTTCTTAGATATAAATCATTTCAAGAATAATATATGGCTTTCATCCAAAATATACATATATCATTATTTTTTAACCAAGTTTATCAAAAAGATGGGGTGGAGGTACGCGTGGTCACGTCTATTGACGAGTGCTAAATAATAAATGTGGTTTCCAACGGAGGTTTCAACCAATTATATAAGACTTAGATATTTGCCTTACATCGCCACATACTTGTATAAAATAATGTAATGGCAATATATTCCAACGTGCCCATAGAACAGCTCTGTATTTAGGTCATTCGTAAAACAATGCGAGAAATACTCGAGACTTCCAATTGTATTTTCATTTTGGCTTTATTGGACATACGGCGAGACGGAGACTAATATATTCTGTCTTACATACGCGAATAATATGCCTTGCAGTTAAACCATTCTTTGCTTATTTTGAATGTAAGCAACCACTGTTTAAATAACTATAGTACAAAAATAAAGTTGTGAAATTTATTTTCTCGAATAATATGTCACAGAAACTTAGATTGCATATCAGAAATATCGAAATTTAGGAAACTATACAAAGCATGTTACCATTAATATTATTATAGTACTTAATATGTCGTGGGCAAATGTTATGAAATGACAATACGTAAAAAGGAAAATGTTATAGTTCTTCATGTTCCTTCAACTGGAGATAGACTTTGTTATGAGATTTTAAGAGCATCTGGCTCGAAACGCCGAGACTGTTGAAGAGAGTGGAATGTGGTAGACCGCAAAATTCAGTAGATTTAGTCTACCACAGCCACACATCAGTGAGCTGAGATTATGCGGTTTCTTAAAAAAAAATCTATCTCAGTGGTTCAGTGGATAGCGTATGCGTCTGCTCAGGATATTGATCAGGATCGCGTCCCGGGTTCGATTCGTGGAATCAGCACAAAAGCGTGGTAAAGTGCCCGGCAAAAGGCTTGCCCTTTATTACGGACCTAGACATTCATAAGCATGGCGAAATGTGGGTGTAATATAACACCTCTGCTTACCCTTTCGCGGACACAGGTGTGAATCTATAAAAAAATACATAAAAAAATATGGCCAGCCAACTGTGGCTAGTCTCTAATACTTTAGAGCACTACCAACCAATCTTATACCAATCAAAGTCAAAGTCAAAATCATTTATTCATCTAGGTCACAAGGTGACGCTTATGAACGTCAATATTAAAATTAAATTACTTAATGCATCTACATATACTGCCTCGTTCGCAAAGCAATAGGTAGAGCTACGTAAAAGAACGGGCAATAAAACTCGTGGCCACTCTTTTAAGTCGCCAATATTATGGTACATATTTTTATTTTTGTAAGGCTCTGCAACTGTTTCACATTGTAATTAATTACTTGTAAATAGTAATTAGTTACAGACATAATACTTAAGCAATTAATTCAGTTACTAAATTAAGTGCTTTATTAGTTAGCCTTCCAAAGTGAATATTGTGTAACAGGAGCATCCACTTACGTCTTATAATGTAGACAACTCGTGACCATGTTCAGAAATATGGTGGAAATTTATATTACAGAAGTGACGGTATACGAATACACAAGATTACAAAAATGTTACTTTACAGCCCATGATCACGAGTTATCTTCATCTTACAGTACAGTAATTTTTTTATATAATTAGTGGAACAACAATACAAATGTAAATGTAGTTAGAGGAATGACTTAATAATAAACGAATAATAATTTAAAAGAACTAGAAATGTTATATAATGATAAACTGAAAAATGCTAAGTATCTATATAAATTCTAAATAAGTAGTAGATCATGAGTTGTCTAGAGTAAGTGACCATCTATCCTTATCACTGAAATAATCATTAACAGTGTAATAACCTTTCCTAATAAGGCAGTCTTTTATTTTACTTTTAAACGTAATGGTAATTCTAAAAGACTAATTGGTATTTTATTGTAAATACGAATATCTAGCCCTACAAAAGAATTATTAACTTTATGTAAACGATGGTAAGGGGCATATAACTTATGCCTGTTTCGAGTATTTATATTATGTATATCACTTTTTGTAGTAAATAAACCTATATTTTGCCTAATATACAATATATTAGCAAATAAGAACTAAGAGACTGCTGTTAGAATTCCTATAGACTTCAAGCGTAAAATAATACATATAATTCGTACAAACCACTCAACAGTCCAAATACTTGGATTCCACTAAACGGTTTGCGAGTCAGCCAAGTCTTGACAAACTTGGTACTTCGAAACACAAGATAGCAAACTGAATTCTCTTCGTGAATGCTGTTGAAATGCATGTAATTATATGAATGGTCGGTCATGTTAACTGTGCTGCGAAGTGGAGAGCTCAGCGCAAGTAGTTTCGAGAAATGAGTTAGGTGATTTAGTGTGGTTTGTTGTGGTTAATAAGTTTGTACCATTTCGAATAAGCGATCAGATTATTGGATTGTTTAGTGGTAGGACCCAATATATGATCTATCCATGGATATGGTTACTAGATACATATTATATACTCGCGGCGATAGCCCAGTGGTGTACGTAACTGACTGCCGTAACGATGGTCTCGGGTTCGATCCCCAGGTACCACGGGCACACACCTCTGACTTTTCGAAGTTATGTGTGTATTAAAAATGTTAATTATCGCTCGCTTAATAATGTGCCCGGTAGATGACAATATGCTCGCCCCGTATTACATTGGGACCGACCCATAACTGGCGAAATGTGGGTGTGTAATACACCTCTGCCTACCCCTTCGGGGATAAAAGGCGTGAAGTTATGTTATACATGTTTGATATATCTTATGCTCCATAAAAAAATATGTCAAGTGTATCTCTCACACGAGTAGCCAAATCCATGTATAATTAGTTCAATTAATATTGGTATCAGCCGTATTTCAACATAATCAGCAAAAAAGCAAACTCGTCCTTGTATCATTATCAGCCTTCATCATCATCATCACCATAGCGTAATCCCGGTTGCATCCAAGAATTACACACCTTGCAGCCCTAGGTCCGCTTACTGGTCTGACCAGATATGCCAGAATATCAATATCTTTTTTCACAGAGCGACTGCCGTCTGACCTCCGCAACCCAAAGGGATAGCGATTTTCCATGGTTTAGACCAGTTTCAGTTTATTTGAGGGTACTGACTCCTCGTAACGACTGTCAAAAATCTTCATTATCAGCCTTGTATGTAGCAAATTCGTCTGTGTACCTATGACTAATGTCGCTACACCATTTCTTTCCGTGGGTGCCGTTAGAGGCGACTCAGGATAATACTCGAAGCAAATTGTATCTTTGTGAAGAGACGGAATAGTTGTTATCGAGAATCGACCCATCTAGCCAACGTGGTATAAAAGACCATATCGTCCTTCTGGCTCACGATTTAGGAGAGGCCTAAGTCCAGCTGTGAACTGCACGTTAGATAATACGTTCCCGCTTAGCTAGCTACTCACCTAGTTAAGTGGGAACGTATTATCTGACCTAACGTAGAGAAGGGAAAAATAATTAGCGAAACGAACACGACGACGACCCGGTGGCGTAGTGGAAGTATATAAGACTGCCACGCTGAAGGTCGCGGGTTCGATTCCCGCTAAGTCAAACATTTGTCTGCGTGAACATCGATGTTTGTCTTGGTCTTGGTGTTTCTAAGTATTGTATATATTTACTAGATAATAGTAAATAATTATGTCTATTTATCCATTGCCTAGTACCCATAGTACAAACTTCTGCTTAGTGTTGGACTAGATGGTGAGTGGTAAAACATTCTATTATATTAATATTTTTACATTTAAGAGCCTAGCTCTTGTCGGCGGAGTAATTGCCTTTGCTTTCGGTTTCCTCTCATTTCTTTGATCTCTTGTTATGATCCGACCCGAAAGTTTCCTTCAAAGTTATCAACACTATATTATTTATAAGGACTTATAATGCATATTGACTGCATCCGTGGTCCAGTGGATACCGTATGCGACTGCTGATTGGAGATCACGGGTTCGATTGCCGGGTCAGGCAAAAGTATTACCTACTGAGTTTTTCCGAATTCTCAGTATCAGTACGGAGTCTAGTGATGTGCCCGGTAGCGGCAAGAGGCCCGCCCATTATTACGTGGGACCTAAAAAAATCATAGCCAAATATGGGTGTAATATTACACCTCTACCTACCCCTTCGGGGACACAGGCATGAGTCTACAAAAAAAATACTAATGGAAATAAAAAAATATAATACATTTTTCACTATATTTTGTACGGAACGCACGGTGTGCAAGTTCGTCTCGCACTTAATCGGATTTTATCCACAATAGCGGCACGGAGCCTACTTTGAGTTTCGGACAAGGAATATGGAGATTCAAAAGTTTTAAACTATGGTGGTGTCAGGTAAGTTTGCAAGCCAAGTCAGGGACGGCAGACTGATGGCTAACATGACTAGTTCAAATAGTGACGACAGAGTGTGTAGTATTCGGTCTTGATCAGCATTCGAACGATCGGCAGTTTATATATAGGACTGGTCAATGTGATATTGAGCACAACCAATTCAAAAGGAGTTACAGCATAAACTGGTGGATATTTCGTATTTTGAAAATCATGCTTTCTACATTTTTGATGTTAACCTTTAAGAATTTCGTTCACCTGGAGATTACCCTCGAAAATAAAATCAGGTCACAGATCATAATATAGAATTAGGTAGACTTATATATATGATGATGACAAATGAGTGAATCAAAATCACCACCACCACCACCAGATGATTCATACTCCGAGGACTACATAGAGCCGGAATGATACCTCATGTCAGCTTAGAGATGTCTACTGCTGGATATTGGCCTCTTCCAAGGTTCTCCACACAGACAGATATTGAACCGCCCGCATTCAATAATGGAGTGATATAGTAGGAAGATATTACCGCTGTGACGATATCACACTACTTCACCATCTAATACGAGAACATCCGCCCATTTGTGTTATTTAAATAAGTCCAACTGGCCGTCAACATAAAACAATAAAATCAAAATTACGATAAAATAAAAAAGGCTCAGACAAAATTTCAAGTCGTCGAGTGCTCAAGGGTCGAAAAGAAAGAACCGTCGTTAAAAATTGCAACTTCATCATACGATTGAGATACTTTCTTATTCAACTTGCAAGATTTACACATCAAACGAAGAATGCAGTTGTAATAACAATTTTAGATTACGAAACAATGTGCGCAGTAATAAAAATATCAACAAAAAATTTACCTTAAGTAAATTGAGATCACTAGGATCTAAAAGGAGCCTGAAAATTTCATTTTTGCAAAAACGCGTGCTAAAAATTTAAAATATTTACACTAAAATACACTTTTTCGTTGAATAACTTGGCTGGAGCACTGCCGTACGCTCAAATTGCTTATGCATAAACAGGCACCATGTACGTGATGCTTTTTAATTATTAGTTGGGGTGGGGAGAACCCTTTTGCATAGTAATTTTGAATAGAAGGGGAGATAGGTATTTTGTAATACTGAGGACAGTGGGCAGATCTGGCCTAGTTGGACGACCGTTGGAAGCTATAATGGGTCGTGTGTTTGATCACATAATGAGTACACGTCACTACAACATGGAAATACTGGAGAAATTTAGAAAGAAGAGGAAAATTGTTTAGAGAATTGGCTTAACTTGTTCCTAGTTAATGAGTACATCAGTTAACTTATTAAGTTATCAAAAATGTTATTGATTGTAGACTGCGGGTATAGCAGGTGGAGATATTAACAACCTGGCACATGGGTAAATATTCACCATTTAAGGTGCACACTGCTGAGTTTTCACAGTTATGTGCGTATGTGGCCCAGATAGCAAATTAAGCCACTGACGGTCTTTGCTCTCATGAAGATTTTTGATTAGTTAGGGGGGTCATTTTTTGTGTGGTTTATTATTATCTATTTGTGTTGCGTCGGTCAAACAACAGTCACACTGTAGAAAAGCAAATACTCTGTCAAATCGTTGCCTATTTAGACTAGCAAACGGGCGTGGAATCTAAGGCGGAAAGTCTTAGATACAACCGGGTTAACGCTAGGACGTTGATAATGAGAACAAGAGGCCATAACTCAGTTAAATAGAACCACATGCAATACATTTAATTCATAATACCCCACTATTTTTTAATTAGTACAAAAACTTTACGGACATATTAGCGAACACATTATTATCATATATGTGACGTAAAAATTTCATAATATCTTTAAATAGCAAAGTTATAATTATTTGTTTTTTGTAGAAATCTCACCTAAATCATAGATATATTTTACAATCCATTCACTACTTCATTGATAGTACTTACTTTCCGTCCTACTCTTACGCATTCTTTCCGTCGCACTTATAATGTAGGTAGCCTTAGACAATAAAATTAAGCAAAATAATAAGTGTAGGTAGTTACTTTTTATTTTTTTTAATTCTACCCTTGGACCGGCAGAATTTTCCGTTTTACAAGTAATTAAATACGGAAATATGTATTTAGAAAGTAAACACATATCCAAATAAAAGAAGGTATTCTGTAATAAAAGAAAAGAGTCATTTTGGCATATTTATGAAGTTAGAATCATCTGCTATTTACAAATATTATTTTATCATCATCATGTCAGCCTAAAGACGTCCACTACTGGACATAGGCCTCCTTCAAGGTTCTCCACACAGACCGATTTTCCGCCGCACGCATCAAATTATTATTAACTTAAGTACGTATTATTTACTAAACTTACAAGTATTTCCATTGTCCTTCGAAATGTCCAATACCGTTGTCAATACACATAACACAGACAATTTTTTAACGAGAGAAGTACACAGTTGCACTCGCAATTTTCAAACTGAAAAAGTACGCACAAAGCATAGCTACATACTCCCGTAATATGAACTGATATGATAAGCCATTGCGTCGGGCAAACGTAGACAAACAATTAACTTTTGCAACGAAAAAAATAATAGATACGCTCACTTTCGCTAGCAATTTAGCACTGTTTGTCGCATCGTCGGGACGCGGCGCAGGCGCAGAGGGGTGGGGGGGGGTCAATTTATCAATGGATCAGTTTACTACTGTTTAGTACGCGGGTCGGTCATAGTATTAGTTATGCATTTACCAATCATTACGTATTTTTGTGGACAGTTTTGAGACAGTTTTGGGACTTAGTGTTTTTATTTTTTAACTACATAAATATGATCAGTTAAAGATACTTAGTGCCCTGTTAATTTTTTTTGTACTAATTAAAAAATAGTGGTGGAGAGAGACATAATAATCCTGTCTTGTCGATCCTGTGGATATATGTGGAAATCAGTCCCTAAGAATCATACATGCCAAATTTTAGCTTCTTGCGCCCAATATATGCAGGCTAGGCTATGCGTTGTCTGTTAGTCAGTTAGTAACGCAAGTAACTTTAAAAATATTAAGTGCTTTTGCGTATAAATCTCTAAACAAGCGTATGTATATTACGCAAACGGTGTAAAAAGCCATCTAAAAACCAAAGCAACTGTCTAGCATTTTGTTGGTAGTTAGGAGTATATTAATTTTAATTTTGTCAACCGCTAAACAATTGACTTGAACGCTGGCTCTCCGCCAGACCGAAAATAAAAAACGGAGGCCACTTTAAAAACATTACTAATTTTTTTTTATTAGTATTAGTATTATTTCTAGAATAATTAAAGCTAATTACAAGTTAATTGCTTAATAAATGTATTATTTGTAATAATCTATAAACGTATTAGTGTTTTCTGTGAAAATAAGGTGAGTTTATTGTGATATCTTTTTTGACAACCAATCTACCGGCTAAATTTGCATTGTCATTTTTCAAACAGGTATAAAATTGTAACTACTATTTAAAATCAACTTATACGTATAAAATAGTGTTAATTAGTATATTTCCAAATAAAAAGTGCTATCAAGTTCCTAAATAACCACCTATAAATAGTAAAAATAAATAAACTTAACCTAAACCTTGTTAGTTGGTTACACAACTTTGGACGAGATCAGCTGTTCTTTCTTACAATAATATTTAGCTTTAAACCCTACTATTACTACTATTACAATCTTCTCCTTTACTTTCTTTGAACTACGTGTATTTCTCTCTTTTCACTATGATTATGACTCGTAAAGCTTTGGCTCGCCAGGAAGAGTCTAAACTCCAACTGGCTTTAATTGAATTAAAGACCTCTAAGGAGTTGTGTAACAAACTGATAGAGGAAAGAGAAGATAACGAGAAAGAAATGTTGAACTTACTGGAAAAAAATAAGAGCTTAAAATGTGAAATGGCTCAGCTACATAATCAATTCTCTGATGCCATGAGTGCTCGGGATGGACTCCAGCTCATTGTGGACGGGTTTGCCGAGTGTAGTTTGCAGTATGAACAAGCCCTTGACCGTATACAGTTCTTAGACAAACAGTTACATGAGGCAAACAGTAGAATAAGTCATCTAGAATTCACCCAAGATCAGATCACTACGACGGCAAATCAAAGTCTGTTCGATGAGCTGGTGGTTCATGCTCCAAGCATGATTACTGATATAAATCATTTTAAAGTATCACTTCCAAATAGTCTCTCAGTGTGCAAAGAATCAAATAATTCAATAAAATTGATTAGGGGTAGTAGGAATAGAATTAAGAAATATGTTAAAATAAACAAATTCATAAAAAAGACACAAAAATTAGTTCACAGACAAAAGTTTTTCATAAAAAATGTTAAGCTAAATAGGGAAAGATTAATTGCTCTTGAAAAATTAAAAAATTACTCACAGAAATATCACCAAAATAATTTGAAACATAAATTAGAAATAAATAATTTGCAGGTAGAATTAAATAATCTTAGTGACAAATTAGTATCAATGACAAATAAATATAAAAGCTCTGAACTACAAATGAAAGAGTACATATTGGCAATGAATGAGTTGGTGGCATCAAATAGTAACGAATGCTCAATACCATTGAACAATGACATCCCGTTCAACCTCCAACACTCGCCAGCTTGCTCATTGCCAACATGTAACCCGGTTTTGCTAAATAGTTCTATAAACAATACAAAATCAAATATTAAACACACTGTAAATAAATTAAAAAATAACAAACTAGACAGTAAAACTATATTACAAAATAAAAATAAAGTGATAATATTTAGTGATGAGATTGGAAAAGGTATGGGTCAGTTGTTGGCAAACACATATAGTGATGGGTTAGTGATGAAATACTGTTTGCCTGGATTAAGTTCCATTGCTATTTTAGATAAAATTATAAACTTCAATTTTGACCAGGATACAACTTTATTGATTCTACTTGGTAAAAGAGGATCTTTGAATAAAAGACTTTTATTCTATTATTACAGTAAATTATGTGAATTAAATTTAAATCAAATTATTATGCTCACTTTACCTTTCAGTAAAGGGTTGCCACAGAAAGAAAATAATATTAGACATAGTCTTAATATAAACTTGTGTAGTTGGTCATACAATAACAATCAATTTCATGTTTTTGACGCTAACAATTATGTTAGTAAAGCTTTACATTTGACGCAAGATACTTGTTATCTGAATTCTTATTATAAAAGACAACTAGCTGAGTCGCTAGCATTTTGTATTGACATTTCAGCCAAGAATTTGGCTAATAAACGTGTTGCCCCTATACAGCAACAAAATGACATTTATAATGATTCAGCCAATATTTTGGCTACACAGTCTGACATTTCTATTAATTTAAATTAAATATTTCGACAATAGAGAATACCTCTTGCAATAACACTTTAATTAACAATGGGCTGGTATGTACGAATAAGCCCAATTCAACTAATAATACATTTAGAAATTCACAAGTATTAAAACTGGTACATCAAAATATACAAGGTATGTCAAATAAAGATTTAGAAGTGGAGTTGTTCATGAATGGTGAATGCGTTGATGTTTTGTGTATAACAGAACATTGGCTTAAAGATCACCAGTTCATGTGCAATTTTAATAACCATCTCGTTGGTAGTTCGTTCAGCAGACAAAGTGCAATACATGGTGGATCGTTGATTTTGGTTAACAAGCTGCTTAAATTTAAGAATCGTAGTGACATTGTTAGTTTCTCTGTTGAACGGACAGTTGAAATAGCCTGTGTGGAGTTGGACCAACTTGTTGTGTTGAGTGTGTATAGGCCACCATCGTCCTTCTATGATAACTTTGAAAGTGTCATGGATGATGTGTTACGGAAGCTATGCCAACAAAATAAATCTATAATAGTAGGTGGCGATTTTAATATTAATTTACTCGAAGATTCCCTGAATTGCCACAAAATTAAGAATTTGTTCAAATCATATAATCTTGCATGCTTATTTTTGGAACCCACCAGGATAACTTCCACGACATCTACTTGTATAGACAATATATTTAC
Source organism: Euclidia mi (assembly GCA_944739405.2). NCBI lineage: Eukaryota > Metazoa > Arthropoda > Insecta > Lepidoptera > Erebidae > Euclidia > Euclidia mi. Next base: position 64,098,839 of record OX123192.2, read on the forward strand.
AGATATTGTACCAGTTAGAAAGCAAATAATTAATAAATTAACATCAGATCATTGTGGACAATCTATAACATTTGCTATGCAGTCTAAAAAAGTAGGTAGAAAGGAATTGAGTGTGGTGCCAAAAACTTTGCGTCGTCTGGAGGGACTTAAGGATAAACTCACAAGTACACTACCATACTTATGTTATAATAACGATCCCAATAAGTTGTACAATTCTTTCTTTGACATGTACTGTACTATATTCAGTTCTATCTTTGTCCCTAAGAGGATCTCAGTTGCTGGTACTACATCCTTCAGTGAATGGGCAACCACTGGAATTTATAAAAGTAGAAATAAGCTTTACGAATTATATGAACAGAGAGTAATTAATAAAAATGATGAAAAATTTTGTCAATACGTAAGAAATTATTCTAAGTTATTTAAAAAGATTTGTCGTGAAGCTAAAACACTTTATTTAAAATCAAAAATTAAAAACAGTGACAATAAAATAAAAGCAACGTGGGATATTATAAACAATGAGACTGGAAGGGTCAAGAGCAAAAGTAACGATTACACGCTTCAAGTAAATAAAAAGATAATAAAATCAGATTTTGAGGTTGCCACAGCATTTGAAAATTTCTTCACAGACATTCCAGTCTCAACCACTAAATCCCTGAACTCATCCCCCAATGACGCCGAATCTCTATTAAAACAAAATGTCAATAGGTGTAACATGGAATTTAGATTTAGTTATGTCACTGGCAAAGATATTGTAAAAACTTTTAATACCCTTAATTTGAAGAAGACTAGTGATCTTTGGGGCAATTCTGTTGTGATTACGAAATCCATAATAAACACAGTAGCACCTGAACTGGCAATAATTTTCAATAGATGCATTGACTGTGGTGTGTTTCCTGATCAAATGAAAAGTAGTAAAGTAATTCCGTTATTTAAATCAGGTAGCACATCTGACCCCAGAAATTATAGGCCAATATCTGTGCTACCCACGTTTAGTAAAATTTTTGAAAAATTAATTCTAGGCCAGCTTCAAACTCATTTTAATAACAATAAGCTGTTACATGAAAAACAATTTGGTTTTACTAGGGGTCGCTCAACTACCGATGCTGGAGTTGAGCTTTTAGATAGTATTTTTGATGCCTGGGAGGAGTCGCATGATGCTCTAGGAGTCTTTTGTGACTTATCTAAGGCTTTTGATTGCGTTTTTCATGAAACATTGATCAGGAAATTACATTACTATGGAGTTAAGAACACTGCTTTGGATCTCCTAACGTCATATTTGAGTAATAGGATACAGAGAGTTGAGGTAAATGGAAAAGTTTCTATGGGTTCAGTGGTCACAATGGGAGTGCCGCAAGGTTCAATTCTTGGTCCATTCCTTTTCCTTGTATATATTAATGATTTGCCATATATTATGCAAAATAATGAAGAGATAGTGTTATTTGCTGATGATACATCACTTATCTTTAAACTTAGACGAGAACAATCAAATAATGACGATGTAAATAACGCTCTCTCTAAAGTAGTTCAATGGTTTACTGCTAACAATTTATTGTTAAATGAAAGAAAAACAAAATGTATACGATTTTCAAGACCGAATGTAAAACAAGTTAAACCTAACATATGTTTGAATGGAGAAGAGTTGGATCTTATAGATAACACCGTATTCTTAGGCATAACCTTAGATTCTAGGCTACAGTGGGGCCCACATATAGGTCAGTTGTCGAATAGACTTAGCTCTGCAGCGTACGCGGTTTATAAAATTCGTCAGTTAACTGATATAGATACAGCCAGATTAGTATATTTTAGTTATTTCCACAGCATAATGTCATATGGAATTGTATTATGGGGCAACGCAGCTGACATTCAAACTGTGTTTGTACTGCAGAAGCGGGCTATTCGTGCAATCTACAGTCTTGGTTCAAGGCATTCACTGAGGGAAAAATTTAAAGAAATTAAGATAATGACTGTCGCATCTCAATACATTTATGAGAACTTGTTATATGTCAGGAAAAATATAAATATGTTTTCTAAATTCAGCGACATTCATAAAATAAATACACGAAACAAAAACAAACTTGTTCTACCTTCAACTAGACTACAAAAAATAAGTAACTCATACAAGTGTCAAAGCATACGTTTTTATAACAAAATTCCAGGTAATATTCAGGAACTAAGTATTAATAAATTCAAAGTATTTATTAAACAGAGCTTGTGTTCAAAAGCTTATTACACAGTTAAAGATTATTTAGCAGACAAAAACGCCTGGAATTGAGTTTAAAAATTATGAATTGACATTAAATTATGACTTATTGACATTATGAATTTTGACATTTTGAAATTAGTGACATAATATTTTTATTTACATTTGTAGTACTTATATCTTTACATTCTGACATTTTTGATTTGACATTTGTAATTTTATTTATTTTGTTTTGACATTGTTATTTTCTTTTGACATTTAAAATTACTTAAGTAATATATTATTATTTAATTTTTTTGACATTCTTAAATTGACATACAATAATATTTTTTGACATTTAAATATATGACATTTTATTGTTTAAATTTTTATAATTTTACATATTGTTTACAACATGTATTTTACTATGTATTAGCATGTAAAGTTGTGAGTACGATGTGGGCATTATTAAACATATAAGCAAATAGTTGTGGCAACCTGTCTGACGGCTTAGGCTGACATGCTTATGCATACACCTTCTGATGGCGTGGAGGCATAGTGATACAGATCGTGCTGGCTCCCTCAATCAAGGTTGAGCCGTACGATTGCTGTTGAATGCGGGCCATCAGTGGGCCGAGTCAGTCAAAAGCGTCAGATGATTTCCTGCATTGTACTTGCATACTAAACCCTTTTTTTGTCTGGACTTTAAAAGATCAAGAAAAGACTAAAGAAATTGAAGTGACAAAAAAAATAATGACTCTGAGTTTGTTTCGGCTTTTCTTCTCAAGAAGTCATTTAGCTAGGAAAAGCCGGCCTCATCTAGAATAGGGTTTTGACATGTATAAGTGTTGTAAACAACCAAAATGCAGAAATAAATATGTCTTTATGTCTTTATGTCTTTAGAAGTACTGTTGTGGGTATTTTGTGTGCGTTGCCGCGTGAACTCATGAGCTGTTTTATTTAACTAGAGCATAAGTAGTAGTGTATGATGCATAAAATTATAAAGCCCTTGTCCAAGGTTCCAGGGTCACCAGACTTTCTTTAGTTTTAAAGTCACGAAAACGGAATGGACCTTCCTGTAAGTGTTTAAGCTGCACTGACAGCTGAAGACAGAAACATACCGGACAAAATCTTTTGTAGCACGTTAAAGATATCCAAGGCATGCGCTGTCTTCAGTATAAATTTCTGCGATCCATACTTAAAGGGTGCCTACATCTATTACTAAACCTTCTCTGACCGACTGTCTGTCCGTGTAACCACCGTGGTGTCCGTCAACCTCCCGTACCGGTGGGCCATGAGAATCATGGTTAGAATACTTTATTGTTAGCGCGCCGAAATTGGCATCTCCTTATCTAAATTGACATAGTAAAGTTTATTGATTATTTGTTTGGTTAAATGCCTAAAGACTATATTATGCTATTGAACATCAGGCAACAGTCACTAAGATTATAGGAGAGTCACTCGGGCTTAGGAAATTAATTGCATGGCATGATATAATATTAATAAGTGCGAAATATTTTAAATTATGACCGGCCACATTATACACCGCTATTTTTTAATTAGTACAAAAAATTTAACAGAGCACTAAGTATCTTTAACTGATCATATTTATGTAGTTAAAAAATAAAAACACTAAGTCCCAAAACTGTCTACAAAAATACGTGATAATTGGTAAATGCATAACTAATACTATGACAGACCGATATTCTATCATAGTAAAATGACCCATTGATAAATTAAACCCCCCCCCCGCCGCCGCCCCTCTGCGCCTGCGACACGCCCCGACGATGCGACAAACAGTGCTAAATTACTAGCGAAAGTGAGCGTATCTAATTTCGTTGTAAAAGTTAATTGTTTGTCTACGTTTGCCCGACGCGATGGCCTATCATATCAGTTCATATCACGGGAGTACGTAGCTATGCTTCGTGCGTACTTTTTGAGTGGAAAAATCGTGAGTGCAGCTGAGTACCCATGGACATCTTATTGTGAGTGTACAAAAGTGAGCCGGTCAGTGTCAAAAATTGAAACAGTGCATATTGGATGCTTTTGACAACGGTGGTGGACATTTCGAAGGACAATGGAAATACTTGTAAGTTTAGTAAATAATACGTACTTAAGTAAATAATAATTTGATGCGGGTGGCTCAAAATCAGTCTGTGTGGACGTCTCTAGGCTGACATGATGATGATAAAATAATATTTGTAAATAGCAGATGATTCTAACTTCATAAATACGCCAAAATGACTCGTTTTTTTTAGTCCTGAACACCTTCTTTTATTTTGATATTTGTTTGCTTTCTAATTACATACCTCCGTATTAAATTACTTGTTAAACGATCAATTTTACCGGTCCTAAGCCCGAATGAAGTATGAAGGAGAGGGTAGAATTAACAAAATTAAAAAATAACTACCTACCTTTATTATTTTTCTTAATTTTATTTTCTATGCCTACCTACATCATAAGTGCGACAGAGAGAATGCGAATGAGCAGGATGGAATATTATCAATGAATTAGTGAATGGATTGTAAAATATGACTATGATTTAAGTGAGATTTTCTACAATAAACAAATGATAATAACTTTGCTCTTTATTGATATTATGAAATTCTTACGTCACATATATGATAATAATATCTTCGCTAATCTGTCCTTAAAGTTTTTGTACTAATTAAAAATAGTGGTGTATAATACAAAAATATTTCTGAACTCATAAATCATAATACTTAAGAAGAATATGTAATTTTTCATTTCCAATCATGCGCACTATGGTCAGAGAGGCATAAAATATATTTGAAACACGTATACACGTGGTAATTTTACCTGAAGAGCTAGCCTATCGAAGCAATACTAAGAGCCTACAAGTTATATGGACTTTGACTTTGAAACGTTTACTTCATATATTAATGTGACCTGAATTATGATACGTATAACATAAAGGTCTGGACATATAAAATTATTATGTAAAGTCAAGAGAATAAGGTTTAAATTAGATTTCCCAACTGCAGATTCTCATTGCTAAATATTATACGAATTCAACGCATTTTTTTAGTAATGCCTGACGTTATCTGGTAAAAATCATGTTAAATCAAAAACATAGTAAAGAATATTTTAATTAATACTAATGAGAATTTTAATTAGTATGCATTATTTATAGACTGAGAGCCAGTGTTCCGCAGACTTACGGTATAGTAGCAAACTCCATATTAATGCTCGTTATACTAATGTATCTGCTGTAGATCAAATGGGGGTTCGCTATTCCCATAGAGGGTTCCTTTAGGCGTGCGTAGAAGTCGAAAAGCATGAAAATCGACTTTCAAAACGTGATCGCAGCATGACTGCCGTTTTGATATCTTAAAATATATAGTTTTTTTATAGAAAAACTTAATGGCAGACACTTGTTCCGGTTCCAACTATATTTTATATAGTATCAAAGTTTCCAAATTTTCATAAAATTTACGTTATTTTAGCAAAGCTAAAAATTATATATGTTATTTATATTATTATTATAAACATATATTCACAAAGGCAGACACATAGGTCGGTTCTGACACGCGGGCAGACCATTCGATACTTTCTCAGTCGTGCTATTGAAGTTGCATGATTTTGATTTTCTCACTCTTCATTTCGCAGGGAACTAGTGTTTCAGCAAAGCTGCAATTTATGTATGTTTTTTACATCATTATTATACATGTGTATCTAAAAAATTCTGCCAAGTGCGAGTCGGATTCGCGCACGAAGGGTTCCGTACCATCATCTATAAAAGAAAATCACCTTTGTTGTATGTACATATACGTAAATACTTTTTAAGTTTCTACCTGTTTATTAAGATCGAGTAACAAATTGCTTAAAAATTACGTTTGTTGTATTGGAGCCCCCCGTTATTATTTAGTTTTTTAAATTCAATTATTTATGTTGAAAGGTAATATACAACTAAATATTCTGTGAAAATTTAAAGCATCTACCTGTTACAGTTAGTAATCTTGGGCAAAAAATACGAAAAACAAAAACACGTTTTGTATGGGACCCGCCTAATATTTTCATTTTTTTTATTTTTATACATAATTTGTGAAAAATTCAGCTTTCTAGCTATCACAGTTTATGAGATACAGCCTGGTGATAGACACACGGACAGACAGACAAACAGACAGACAGACAGCGGAGGTTTAGTAATAGGGTCCCGTTTTTTACCTTTTAGGTACGGAACCCTAAAAACCAGACAGATAGGTGGGTTCTAAAATGTAGGCAGACTACATAATAGTTTCACAGTCATGTTAAATGGAGATAGGTACATACGATATTGACTTTCTCTTCATCTCGCAGGGATTCAGTATTCAAGCACCGCTGTAAAAACGATGGACAAGGTTTATTGAATATACGCTATTCATTTCGGAAACTATTTGAATAAAATAAATGTTTTTCTCTGCAATTTAATAGGATAGTTACCCGAGGGTCTTGGAAACAAATAATTTGCCTTGTTTCAATCAACGAAAGTTTGCAATTCTGACGAAGAACAGTGAACCATTTTGATTTTTTGTAGCCAACATAAAATTTATTTATTCTGTATTTGAATTTCAAGTTGTATGTTTTGTTAGAACAAAATAAATTGCAAATCATAATTATTGTAAGTTACACAAATTTAGATTTCTTTATAAAAACTTATATGTTTATGATTGAAAATAAGAGTTATAAATACAATTTAAAAACACTGTTCACATGTATTCATACTCATTCGCTGTCATTGCCAGTAAGAGTGAGAAAGTCAATATCGTGTATCTCCATTAGCATGACACCGAAACTATTATGTAGTCTGCCTGCATTTTAGAACCGACGTATCGGTCTGGTTTTTTAGATATACATGTATAATAATGATGTAAAAAACATACATAAATTGCAGTTTTGCTGAAACACTAGTTCCCTGCGAAATGAAGAGTGAGAAAATCAAAATCATGCAACTTCAATAGCACGACTGAGAAAGTATCGAATGGTCTGCCCGCGTGTCAGAACCGACCTATGTGTCTGCCTTTGTGAATATATGTTCATAATAATAATATAAATAACATATATAATTTTTAGCTTTGCTAAAATAACGTAAATTTTATGAAAATTTGGAAACTTTTATACTATATAAAATATAGTTGGAACCGGAACAAGTGTCTGCCATTAAGTTTTTCTATAAAAAAAACTATATATTATAAGATATCAAAACGGCAGACATGCTGCGATCACGTTTTGAAAGTCAATTTTCATGCTTTTCGACTTCTACGCACGCCTAAAGGAACCCTCTATGGGAATAGCGAACCCCCATTTGATCTACAGCAGATACATTAGTATAACGAGCATTAATATGGAGTTTGCTACTATACCGTAAGTCTGCGGATCACTGGCTCTTAGACTATTAGTAAGAGTAGCTTTTAGATCAACATTAATTGCAAAACAGCGGTCAGTCCGTATGTGCCATATCATCCATTGCGTTGCGTATATTATGAGAATATGCTGAAAATAAATTAATTCCTCGCTCTCATAATATGTAGTTCGAAAATTCTGCTTAGTTTTACTCATAAATACACTGGTGGTCAACTGAGGGTTTCGAGACTTGATTAATATACTACGACTATTTGTATGCGGATGCGAATGAAGAATATTAATTGTCATTCGAGGCGGCTGGCAGGGAAATATGCCCGGCTGTGTGGCTGGAATATGATCATAACGAGATGGGTAAGGATTAGTTTTATTACGTCGATTTTGTTTGTAATTTTACTTACATTTATATACCGACGTAAATAGCTGTTAAAGACGTTAATTATTATAGAAGAAAAAAAGTGTTTTATATTTAGTATCATATTGTGTGGTCATGCGGTAGTGTAAGCGACTGCGGATCTTGAGGTCTCGGGTTCGATTCCCGGCTCGAACAAAAAGTGATATTGAGTTTTTCTGTTAGGAATTATCCAATAGAAGTTCGGAGTCAGAGAGTTGGCAGTGTTACACCCTCGTTCCTGGGAAAGCACGTTAAGCCGATGTTCTTGCGCCCAATCTCTCTCCAGTCTTTTTTATCAATATTTAGTTTGGTTATACTTTGTCTGTAAGGGATATATAGACAAGCCGCCGTGGCCGAAATTTGTCGGGAGGACATTATATTATTTTATTTTTATCATTTATAAGTATCATATTTTATTCATTTTAACCGTTTCTGCTCTGATCACGTGGGCATTTTTAGCAATCCCTTTTTTGTGCACCCCTACGCCCTGGAACATACATTCCAAATGTGTATACCAAACACTCTGTAACAGAAGAATTTTATATATACACTAATTACTATTAAAAAATAGTACCAATCATTTTTTTTTACAGCTGAAGAATCACAAAAACAAATCTTTAAATTTATTATTTAAGCATTGATGGTTGAACATTTAACCCTATTTTCTAAATTGATCTTAAAACACACAAACACTTATTCAAATTATTCACAACTAAAAGCTAGAAATGGGATTGCATAAATAGAGTAGTGGTCTATGCTGTCACTACGTCGCTATAAGCGCATACCTGTATCCCCGAAGCAGTAGGCAGAGGTGTAATATTACACACCCACATTTCGCCATGAATTTTATTGGTCCCACGTTATTGGGGGCGAGCCTATTGCCATTACCGGGCACATTTTGCCTGGTAACTCCAAGCTGCTACTGAGAGTTCGGAAAACTTAGTAACACTTTTGCCTGACCCGGGAATCGAACCCGGGACTGCCCAATCAGCAGACGCATACGCCATCCACTGGACCACAGAGGCAGTCAAACATCACGTCACGTTACGTCACTACTTTCTCCGAAATCCAAAATAATTATTCTGACTCTTTATTATCACATCGCTTACATGAAATGTCTTTAAGCTTTTTTCCAGTGTATAATTAAACCAAATGCGTGAATAAATATATATAATCACAAAATACAAATAAAATTACATAAATTGTAACTAGTAGTCACCATTGGTTGTAATGTAAAACAAGTTTTAAGGAAAATCTGCTTTTTGGCAAAATATTAAAAGTTTGAATTCAAGTAATCACCAAATCAAAAAATCGATTCCTGTAAACCATGACCGTACATACTTATCATACACTACCAGGTACAACAAGACCACTAGCAACTACAACAACCAAAAGCAACCATGAACAATCTTCTATTATTATTTATGATACAGAAGAATACTGGCAAGAAACTAACAACCCCTCATAATAAATTGCCAGCGAGTTGATAAATCACTATTTTGCAGTACAAATTGTGTGTTCTAAACCAATACTGCATATACCATATACTAGCCACTCATTGGACTAGGTTTCGGGCAATACATTAGATTGTAGTTGAACATAATGTTTTGTTGTTCATAGTTGTGTAGAGGTTTATATTTTAGCAACACTGTTTGAGTTGTTGTTAAATAAAGAGAGAATTACATATGTACCACAGTGTCACAATTTAATTCGTAAACAAAGCTATTAATTAACAATATTTTCATAAGCCTAGTTTAAAAAAAAATCTTGAAATGAACTGTCTCACAGCTTGCCACAGGTATTTTCTCATTTGTGAAGAGTCAGGCCAAAGTCTACCACGCTGACCATGTTCGGATTGGCAAACTTATATCTTTAGAGAATATTATATAGAACTCTCAGACGTATAGGTTTTTTTAAGATGTTTTTCTTCACCAATGAGCAAGCGATAATTGAATGACATGCGTCATACTCGTGAACGGGTGCTTCTTGCGATGACTGGTCGATGACGGTCTTGCGGGCTGGTATTAGATTTTAATATTTAACTGCATCATTTCCATCATGGGTCTGATCAGTTTCGCGGATTGCCTGCATATATATAATGTAAGTGGATGCTCCTGTTTCACCATGTCTATTCTGAGGAGGCTAACCAAATGAACATCAAAAGTATCATGCTTGAGTATTATTATGTACAGTAAATATATACAAGTGATATAGAAGGTGTAACAGTTGCAGCACCTTACATAATGTAAATTATGTGTATTATGCAAAACCTGGCGATGAAAAAGAGTGACCGTGAGTTTTATTGCCCGTTCTTTGTCATGGTTCTACCTATTGCTTTGCGAATGTGGCAGTAAATGTAAATGTAGAGTCTTTAAGTAATTATTTTATAAATTTATTATTTTGACGTTCATAAGCGTCACATTGTGCCCCAAATGAATAAAGGATTTTTGAATTTGAATTCGAATAATGAAATTAAATAGGCACAAAATTTGATTTCATAAGTAAAGCTTTAGACTAGTGCAGGCCAGGTAGTTACAGCCGAATCGAATGACTGTCATACTACTGCGCAGTAAAAAATGTTGCTATATTTTCTATTCGCTTGCTTCATATTTCTATTCGTCAAATCAATGCATCATCTAACCGTTAAAATTACCAAAACTTCCTTCTGCATGTTTCAACCTACTCACAAACTGATCGATCGAACACTGTAGAGATATTAGCATCCAACCCAACTCTCGTAAGCAAAATACATTAGGAGAACGTGTAACTTACATACATATGTATATGTATACGTAACTCTGCTAACACCTCTTCGAGATTACGCTCTGCAATGTAACGCTTTAATCGATAAGTTTACCCACAAGGATTTGCTGTGGGGTGTATTTTGTCTGTAGGTGTATTCTATTTTGGATGGCGTGCAAAAATTGTGAAAAGGCGATCTAAATTGTGTCATTATCATTAGGAAGTTTTCTTATAATACTAGCTGACCCAACAAACTTAGTTCTGCTATATAAATTATTTTATAGTCATCATTAATAGAAGCTGTACTTTATTCTCCTATTTGTTGAATCCAAGGAAAGTTTAAGAATCACGGCTGCGTGAATCTGACTGAAATGTTATGTAATGAACGAATAAGATCGCGAAAACCGTTTGGATCCGGCTATGGCTCAAAATCGGTCTGTGTGGAGAGCCTTGAGGGAGGCCTATGTCCAGCGGTGGACTATACTACGATTCTTACATTCTCGAATGAGTTGTAATATTGTCCGTGTGGTGACGGATTAAGAATACGGATTGTCACCACCCCATATCATCCCATGGGTGTCGTAAGAGCCGACAGAGGGAGCATATTATGCAGAGAATAACACTGTAAGAGAAGGAAAACTTGATACAAACCCTATACCAACCGGTTTGGCCAGCGTGGTATAGTAGGCCAATTCCTCCTTTCAAAGGATAGGCCTTGTCCAGCAGTGGACTGTTAAAAGCTGATGAATGTAATATTGCACTTTCACGCCATTGCATTCTAAATCGCAAATCACTGAACAACCTGCAAACCTGCTGGTGGCGGCAAAGTATGCTAGACGGACACCGTGATGGTCATAGTGGGCAGACACCAAACAAAGATTTGGAGGAGCCATACACACTGACTGCTCCACGAGGTGGAGTATGATCTCGTACTCTGGTTTATACACTGAAAATAAAAATAACTGCCTATTTTTGGAGTCGGTTAAAAAGAAAGAAAAGACCTAACTTTCTACATCAACAAACAAACATACTCCCATATATTCCAATAACAAGCACCATCTAGCAAAGTAAACATGTACCCACATTATCTTAATCAGCTTACAGCGGCTACAAATGCAATCTCGCATTACTTACCGAAGTTTGAATCTCTGATCTTCAGATAAACGGGGTCCTTATGTGAACTCTAAAACTTGTATTAAGATAAAATTGTTCAGCTGCATGCCTGTTTAGAATTAAGTTATCTCGTTTTTCTTTATGTTGGTTACATTCATATTATTTGCGAAATGGGAATGGTTTTGATTCGAAGTTGATACGGGTTTAGGGAATGACCTAAACCCGTATTCGCTGACTGATATGCGATTCGACTTTCATCTTTGTTTCTGTGCAGATACTGATCGATCATTCGACTGACACTCATGATCTTCTGCAGAGTGAACAGGTATGGAAAAGTATACATTTTCCCATAAATAAATTAAATATGCCTATTTCACTCCGTGGGTTGTAACAGGCGACTTAGGAAAATACACGAAGCAAATAGTACCTTTGCGAAGAGATTCATCCGTTTAACTGACAGTTCACAACGTCATTATGACGAAAATAGGGACAGACCTATGCCTAGCATAGATACATACACATATACAAAGACTCACGCCTGTTTCCCGAAGGGTTAGGCAGAGACTACGTAACGCCATTTGCAACGATCCTGACATATCTCTCTTGCTTCATTCACTCTCATTTATTATGCATTATTATGCTCAGCAGTGGATTGCAATTGACGATGATGTTCAAAGCGGTAAAAAATTTTCGTACCATTGAATAAAAAAAATCTGAGCATTAAACTCAAGAATTTTGGTTAGTTCTAGCACTGAGCACTTATGCGATGTAAGCGAATCGTATTGCCCATAGTCACCTCTATCTGGGCATGGCTTTAAATAATGTTCTTGCCATAAAGGTCACAAATATTGTGTTTTGCAGTATTATTGTTATAGCAACGAGAGAATCATGGATTGACGAAAATCTATTTAACTAAACTTTGTCTGCCTTGTCAGGTTCTTTATTTCATCATCATCATCAGCCCTATATATAAACTGTCCCACTGCTGGGCACGGGCCTCTTCTCACTGTGAGAAGGGTAAGGCCTTAGTCCACAACGCTGGCCTAGTGCGGATTGGCAGACTTCACATGCCTTTCGAGAACATTATGGAGAAAACTCTCAGACATGCAGGTTTCCTCACGATGTTTTCCTTCACCACTTAGCAAGTGACAATTAGCAATTTAATACGCATATAACTCCGAAAAGTCATTGGTGCGCGCCGTGGATTCGAGCCCGGACCCTCTGCGTAGCAGTCTGTCGGTCTCTCTACTAGGCTATCGCTGCTTGTTCTTTATTTGGTATATTTATAATTATGCTGATGTTAAGTATGTGGAGAGTCATAAAACATGGACTTGAATTTAACACGTAATAACACTATCTGATTTTCTCGTGTCGGCCGTCAAAATAGTTAATGATATAATGTTGATAACTTAATGCTCTTTCCATTATTTTTCTCTCTGCCCCACTCAAAGGTAGACTGGGAGATAATGCCCATTGCATTATATCCGCCTATTTAAGCTGTATATATTTTATAAAGATTTCAATAAATAAATAAAATAAAATAGACTGCGGGCGGTTATAACTTTGCAACTTGTGTAGTTTCGTAGGGATGACAGTCGTCGTAATACGAGTATTTGACTATTCGGGCACTGTTCTATTGCTTTATACACACGGCTACACGTCACTATGACCTTTGTATCATTCTAATGGCGTAAGAAATAAGTGTTAAAATCGTACTGCAACTATTTAGCTTGACTGTCGCTCCACGTACTGTCTTTATTTGTGTGAGTCTAAAAAATCATACAGTATAACACAATACGTATATAAACACACACAAGGAAAACCCAACGAGATTGTCCATAACCTATTATTCCGTCCGTGTTCCTGTCAAATTTCACAACTCCTCCACACGTCTTACTTGCCAACTTGTACTATCGAACATTTTGTACCGTTTTGTACATGAGATGGGTACGGAATATGGGAATACGGTAAATGTATTATAAAATTATATTCGACTATTTGAAGAAGTTTGTAGAATTATCACGCACCTTTCAAGTATTTAAACATGTATAGAGACTTATTATAATAAGAAATAGACCAAAATTAAATATGAAAGCGAATTTAGACGTAAATTTAGACCGTCTATCAATGGACATTATTATTATAATTATCATTTTTTCCAGCTAAATTTTAGCTGGAACTAAAGTTAAATTGTAAGATAGATGCCTTACATAAGTAAACATTAGTCTATTTTTAATAGCTTTTAAAGAAATACGACCGTGGTTATACAACGAGCTTTTGTGTAGTCTATCTTTTATAATAAGACTGTATATCATCAAAATAAAATAGCTTCGACTTAAGTTTTAAATAAAGAAAAATAAATACAAAGCGTCTAAAAAATGTCTCTTAATTATTCTTCTCTAAGAGAAAATTAACTGGTCAAATGCATGTATTAGAAATAAGTGACATAAATAATTAAAATAAAAGATACAAAAAAAAACAAAATCCAAGAATGAATACGAAAACCAAGCACAAAAGATCCAGTACGAAAAATTTATAAATTAAAACCATTTCGATTATAATTTATAAATCTTGCCATTTTTTTCTTCATGAACAAAACTCATGAATAATTTAAAAATCGTATATCATCAAATCCAAGTTGTAAAAACATTTTTTGTGATAGAAAACGAAAATTACCAAACCGTTTATTCAATTTCATAGTGGCTTGGCTTGTTAAGAAGCATCCAAGTTGCAAACGCCACCGCAACTTACTACAATAAAATGAACTGGTCAGAGCCAGACAGAAAAAAAGCTGGGTTGACTATAAATCCGAAATTGTATACGAAATATGAGAAACTAATTTAGTTCATTCTGCATAATACTGCAGTTGTGCTCAGTGAAACTTAATTAAGTACATTGTTCCATTTTTACCATTAAACCATTCACTAGGCAGCTATAGTTAAGTATAGTTTAGGGTATCAGGTTCGAATCACGGCGTGCATTACTGACTTTTTGGAATTATGTGCGTATTGAATTGTTAATTATTGTTTGCCCCGTGCTTCGGAGAGCATGTTGAGGGTCCTGACTGTGGTGAAAATCTTTGACAGACGTTGTAGGGAGTCCTCCTGTGAATAAACTGACAGTGGGCTAAACCATAGAATACCCGAAGGTCAGATATAGGTAGTCGCTCTGTGGAAAAGCTAATATTAAATTCCGGCTTATAAAAATGCTCTTGTTATATACATCGGTGTAACTGAAAAAAAGTTATAAATATCGTATTTTATAAAGCCGCTAATACTGCCATGGTCATTATAATTCTGTACAACATTCAATTTATTATAATATGGGTTTATAAAGTGTCAACAAAAAGACCACTCAACAATCTTTTACATCGATGGAAATTTAAGAAAATATTCAAAAAAACCACGAGTAACGATACTAACGCGATGGATGTGGTATGAAAAACCATTTATAAAAAAAAGTGTCTTAGAAAAGTTTTACATCGAGTTTTAAAGAAAAAGCCTCCTTTGAGTCTATTGTTCGCTCCGTGTGGTAACGGATTAAGAATACGGAATGTCACCACCCCATATCATACCATGGGTGTCGTAAGAGCCGACAGAGGGAGCATATTATGCAGAGAACTGCACTGTAAGAGAAGGAAAACTTGATACAAACCCTATATCAACCCGTTTGGCCAGCGTGGTATAGTAGGCCAATTCCTCCTTTCAAAGGAGAGGCTTAGTCCAGCAATGGACTGTTAAAGGCTGATGATGAGTCTATTATTATTCATCTCTGTACAAGATTAAAGGACATCGGACTTGCATCCGAATCGGAATTTTGGGCCACTATTTTTTAGTTAAGACAACGATTGCTCAGTTGAGAGACTAACAAACAGGTTCGCAGGCCTCGATTTGTGACCTTACCTACAGTGTGCATCGCTGACTATTCAGAGTTAAAGTTGGGTACATTACAGGTAGTACCTAACGTGCCACGTTGCCAATATTACTAATCAATCATCATGCCTAACTCCAGTCACTTCTTCCTATTTTCGTAAGTGTAATTCTGTTTAATGAATTCGTAACTTTCCTTATTACGCATTGCCAATCTTTTACTTTATGTTTTGCAAAGGCGTGGGTATTTCTTTCTTCTTTCTTCTCAGTAATTCTCCAGTTCAGTTTACAACTCTATGATATGCACGGTTTCCGGCAGCAAACGTATGTATTTGGTTTCAAAATTAAGTCCATACTATTTAATATTTTTTGGGTGTACTCGAATGTTACACAATAAAATTAAACTACAGTTTACGGATTTTATCGCGATATATTAAGGAGTTTCTAGTGAAACTCCTTAATGTATTCTGAATCAGTTGGTTTAAATGTAATAACTTAGTAAGTTATTACATTTAATCCAACTGATTCAGAAAGTATATATATTTCTTATTTATTCTTATATATATATTTATCTATCCGGCGTTTCGATTTCTTTACAGAAACAATGGTCACGGCAGACCGAGGTAATATTTGTTTTTATGTAAGACCATCGAAATGTTGGCTTAGATGTAATAACTTAGTGAAACTATTATCGCGATAAAATCTGTAAACTATAAATTAATTTCAATCCATACTACATTGGCTTGATATATTCGCTGAACTAGCTCTACGTTTTTTTAGAACCGCTTAAGATTCCTTAAGTCTGCAAAGTTGCTCCTCTGACCAACATTACGACACATGTAAGACCTTTGTAGTTAATTCACATTCACACACATTGTTATTATTCTCGTTCCTTCGTAGGAAAACCGACACTTGGCCCATTTGTCCACTTTATGATGGATGTTGACGTATTGATGACGTAAACGGAGCAGATTTCTTGCAGTAACGGACCCCTTTTCAAAGGGAAAACCAAATACGATACACAGCCTTAGGTATAATGGAATGTTCTGAATTTTTGTCAGCGCTTTTGGTACTTGTAAAATTAAAATGCTGTAAAGGCATAGTAAAAACGTTTTTTCTAGCTTTGAGAATAAAAACGCTTTTAGTGATAGTTTAAGCCTCAAATTATGTTAAGTGCTAAAAGTGTTGCTTTTATAAAGTCAATTATAAAAGCTGTATTCAAAACTATTATCGTGTTGCGTATTTGTACTCACAGCATATCGACGTAAAGAGCAGTATTCTTACTATTGCTTGTACTAGTAGTTCGGCCTTGCTGTTTCAGCATGAATAGTCCAGCTTAACTGGGCAAGTACTTTATACTCTCACAGAATAGCGACGTAAAGAACAGTATCCTTGGCACCTTCGGTCACCAAACGAAACGCAGCAGGCGTTTCATTTGGTGACCGAAAGTGCCAAAGGCTCCAACCCTTTTTAGGGTTCCGTACCTAAAAGGTAAAAAACGGAACCCTATTACTAAGCCTCCGCTGTCTGTCTGTCTGTCCGTCTGTCTGTCACCAGGCTGTATCCCATAAACCATGATAGCTAGAAAGCTGAAATTTTCACAAAATATGTATTTTGGTTGCCCCTATAACAACAAATACTAAAAATAAAAATATTAAGGGGGGGTCCCATACAAAAAACGTGTCTTTTTTTCGTATTTTTTGCTCAAAATTAGTAACTGTAACAGGTAGACGCTTTAAATTCAAAATAAATAATTAAATTTAAAAAAAGCAAATAATAAAGGGGGGCTCCCATACAACAAACGTAATTTTAAGCAATTTGTTACTCGATCTTAATAAACATGTAGAAACTTATAAAGTATTTAAGTATACATACAACGAACGTGATTTTCTTTTATAGATGATGGTACGGAACCCTTCGTGCGCAAGTCCGACTCGCACTTGCCCAATTTTTCGTTTTCCTCATCCCGCTCTCCTTCTATTCCTTTTCCCTTCCAAAAACCAATCAAATAAAACATATGGTGGAAGAGCCTTGCTGATTTCAGCATGAATGGGACGGACCGGGGAAGTACTACCCTCTCACAGAAAATCGACGTAAAGTAACAGTACCTAAACTGTTGCATTTCGTTCGCTGAGTGAGAGTGCCGGAGGCCCTATTTCTTTTCCTTCTCCCTCATCCCACTCTTCATCCTATCCCTTTACCCAACACCAAGGGGCGGTAACGCACTTCTGTCCTGTCGTGTTGCTTGTGTCCATGGGCGGCGGTAATTGCTTAAGGCGATCCGTCTGCTCGTTTGCCGCCTATTATCATAAAAAAGAGCGGCAACGCACTTATGATTCCTTCGTTGTTGCTTGTGTCCATAGGCGGCGGATAACCAGTCATATATCAATAATTTTGTTAATTGTATTTTTTATTATTTTTACTGTTCACAGATTTATACAAATGCAGTAACGTTACGAAGTAGTCTGTTAGTCTCTCACCTAAGCTATTGCTAACACTAGACCAATTGCATATCGTTTTCAAACTCAAATATTGCTGTAAGCAAAAGCTAACGAGGTATGAAATTGCCTCCGTAACAATCATTTAGTGCAAAAGCTATACATTCAAGCATGGCACTGTTCACAAATACTTAATACAATAATTAGTACACTTCTCGTTCCTACTAACCTACAAAAACCAAACTTATTGTTGCAATCCAAAAAAACACTTCTCTTAATCCAATGTTTAAAGTGAGAACTTTCTGAACTGCAGTGAAAAATTTGTAAGAACGACTCATCTTTTGCTTTTAACAATTTTATATCTAGAGCTGTTTTATTCGAACATAGTTCTTAAAACAAGTTGATATGGTGCTGTCGGAATGTACGCGTATATTGGTTGTTTCGTACAAAAGAACACAAAGGCTTTGAAATGAGAGTTTCTTAGACAAACGGAAATATTCTTGGTGATATATTAAGGATTTTGACATGAAACATGATGTATGAGATTGTCAACAAATAAACAAGCTGGCTTTCTTTTTGAAAAGGGTTTGATACATACTTGAGCTAATTTAGGTTATATGATTTTCATGCGTATTAGGGAAATAAAGGGTTGTCAAGGCCACAGTATAAGTTAGAGTAGTAAGTGGACCCCGCAATGCAACTGGGATAACGCTAGCTATTTTTATAATAATATCACAGGCGTGTTATGTGTAAAAAACTACAAAACAGCTTTTTAATTAAAAAGCAAAATTTAGTTCTCATCTTACAGCTGAAGTAATACTCTTCAACATTTTTAGTACTCAGAAACTAGCACGTGTATGCCAAAAAATAAAGCTGACGAGATGTAATTAAAAACAAAATATAAATAGAAATATACCTCCTTAAACTCCCAATACAAATGCCAGGCAATTGCCAGAGACTATTGCTTCAAACAGCCTGTGAAAACCCTATGAATTTTGTAAAACTAAGAAAGCTAATATTAAGTAATTATTTGTTACTTAAAATACTGTTTCGTCGCGTCCTTTGTAAGCTTTGAAATTAATTTTGTGAAAACATAGTTTTTATATTTACAAGTTTTAATCGCCCCAGATTTGCATGGATTTTCATCATCATTTTAAGTCTTGTTTATAATCTGTTTCTCTGTAATGTTGGGCACAGGGATCTTCCCACTCTTACAAAACTTTTGCAAACTATACACCTAAATCTTTCTCTATGGAAGAGAACCACAGGAAAATTCGTTTTATATTACGTAATAATGGATATGCGTTATACTTACTTATATTTTTATAATATTTCAAAGGTAGGTAAGATAAGTGGTTTTCGACTCCTGTCTGCCACCAAAAGGAGAGTGACTACACGCATTGTTTAATTGGTCAAATAATTTCTGGATTTAATCCCCTCACGGTACAGCACTAATTGCGTTAAATATTTATGGTAACCCGGTCGAACCATCTATCCATGCCCTAGACGGCGCAGTATTAAGTAAAACTCTATTTATCGAGAGTTCTAGTACTTTATTTTACTTATTTTAAGCAAAAACGTTGACTTTATTACTAAGCCTACCCTTTCTTCTACAAGAGACTTTTTAATCCTAAAAGAACTTGGAAGTGTATTATCTACTTTGTTTTCATCTTCCGTTTTTGCGGTCGGTTATAATAATAGCCGTTTATAGTGGCTTTGCTAATTGAATATCTCCGTACATCCTTAGCCCGTATAATAAATCTGCCGGCAGTGAAATACAAACCGCGGATTAATGTTCCCGCTAAAACTGGGATTAAATCCGTCCTCGTTTACACCGAAGTGTAACAGATTAAGGCGTTGATGGTCGCAAAATGGAGTAAATTTATTTACTTTATTATTTTTATGGGAAACCAGTATATTTCGAAACAAATATTTTTCCTAATACACTAGTACGTTTAAAAATTCTTCTAATGGTTTATTCTAATTTTAAGGTATATTATAAATATTTTTTTAGAGTCAATAAATGACGCATCATAATTTTCGAATGCCAACTGAGGGCGATATAATTATGTTAATGACTATTAAGTATGTAATTATTTTGTAACATCCTTGTTACCGATCTCTACGAATTTCATTTCAATGATGATTTTCCAAACCACCTTGATTACCGCCATTACTGCTACAATCGTTTTAACGGTTTCAATTCCAAACTACTACACTCAGAACGTCTTATTTCAAACCACAGGGGTAATGTCTCCACTAACATTGTGGCTCATACTAGTCCTTTACTTTCCAGTGACTTAAGTCCGTAGAGACTTAGCCATATTACTCAATTACGTACGGAAACTTCGAGAATGCTTCCTGTGTTGTTCGATGTACTAGTGGTTTAGTGTTATGGCTTACAATTTGTCCGTTTTAAAGATGAGTAGTTCCGTAAGTAGTTTTGATGTTGACTATGTTTGTGGTCAATTGTTCGGATTGACTTGGCCGGATTATGTGAAGGGTTATGGTTAACACCGCCTCAAGACCCGTAACAATTACTCTTGCCATTGTGCCCGCTGTTATAATAATAATAATTAGCCCTACACATACAGGGTGGCGCTACCATAGGGGCACTTTTTGAACAGAGGCATAGCGTACAACATTCTGAAGCCTTGTACCAAAAATCAATTAAATCGGTGCAGTAGTTTAGCCACAATATCGATTTTAAGTTCCGCAATTTTTGCACATGCTTTGAATTCCACACAGCTGATACAAAACGGTCAACGACCCTACATTGCGCGCCGCGACTCACTACGATGCGGGCGCCAACTCGACGCCGCGCGAGGATTCCCGCATATTTTCGAGGACGCGCGAATGTTTTTTCTCAGGTTCAAGCATTTATGCACTTTATTGTAAAAAAATATAGTTTATTTTCAAGTGCGTTAATAAAACGCCCCGACTCGCTCCGACGCGACGCCTCGACGTCATCCGAAGTTAGGCTCAGCGCAGATAAAACGGAGCGCAGCGGAGAGGATTTTACTAACGCACTTGAAAATAAACTATATTTTTTTACAATAAAGTGCATAAATGCTTGAACCTGAGAAAAAACATTCGCGCGTCCTCGAAGATATGCGGGAATCCTCGTGCGGCGTCGAGTCGGCGCCCGCATCGTAGTGAGTCGCGGCGCGCAATGTAGGGTCGTTGACCGTTTTGTATCAGCTGTGTGGAATTCAAAGCATGTGCAAAAATTGCGGAATTTAAAATCGATATTGTGGCTAAACTACTGCACCGATTCAATTGATTTTTGGTACAAGGCTTCAGAATGTTGTACGCTATGCCTCTGTTCAAAAAGTGCCCCTATGGTAGCGCCACCCTGTATAATCTACCCTTCCTTGTATCGGTTGGTTGTATATTTGTAAAATCCCCCGCGATACAGGATTGCTTCCTAGTGCGGGAGTAGTTAAAAAAAGATAAAACAAAATAAAACCCCTACAGTTTATTGGCCACTTCTCATTATGCGAAAGGCAAACCCACCACAGTTACCAAGTAAAAGTTCGCAGACTTGACAGATTGACGCATGTCTTGTGTGAATATTATCGGAAACCCTCAGAAATGCAGGTTTCTTCACTGATAATTGAGAGCAATAATTTCGATATGTTGTAACGTATGTCCGGTACCTACCGAATATGCATCATAATACCGTCTATACGCTCGGCCAATCAGAGTAGGCCATCGTCCGTGTTCGTGGAGATTGCCATATATGGTAATACACCAACACCAACTCTGATGGAGAGCTCTGGTATATAAAGGGGCCGACAGAGAGGCCGGCACCGCTACTTATCATCCTGTCTGATCTACGTGCTACCTCTACGTCGTACGTGTATCTTGGTCCCCGCTGTGGGTTCCAGGTCCACCTTGAAGTTCCGGGCTACGCTACCCTAGCTCTATTCTTCTCTTCAGTTCATCTGCACCGTCGCCGACGGCACTGCTGCCGACGAGTCTGGCCTGCCCCTGCTCATCGAGCACACACCGCCGGCGGCTAATCGCTGAAGCCAACGGTCTGAGAGGATCTGCCCTCTACGCGCAGCCTTTCGAGCAGCCTGCCCTGCGCACTACCGGCGGGAACAGCGTGGGAGACTGCAGCCCTTAGTGTTCAGGCCAGTGTCGTGTTGTTGGTCGGTCATACGCGTGCATAGGAAGTGAGACAATACTAGGCAATAAACGTATAGAACTTCTTCTTCGTTTAATTCTAGAACCCGTTACAATGTCATTGATGCATGCTTATTATCTAGAAGATTATGGAGAAATGTCTCTCATATGCAGATTCCATCAAGGATAGTATCATATCCTTCCCCGTTAAGCAAACGATTGGCAAATTATTAACATCCAAAGCTCAGTTATCTAACTAAAATATCGTATTTAGCACATAATAATATGATACTTTAAAGTAGATGCACTGATTAGGAAATGATCCACAACGGTGTAATACACTGCCCTATATAAGCTTAACCAGCGTTTTACTCACTTGAGTTATTGAAGATTTAACAGGTGATGTAATGTACTGCAATGGGTTCTTGTCTCCTTTGTGTTTATTTGCACAAACACATACTCACACACTCAGAATGTAACTTACAAATATATGAAGCTGAAGAGTTTGTTTGTTTGTTTGCTTGAACGCGCTAATCTCAGGGACTACTGGTCCGATTTGAAAAAATTTTCAGTGTTTGATAGCCAATTGATTGAGGAAGGCTATAGGCTATATAACATTACGTCATGAGCCACGGGAGCGGAGCAGAAGCCTTAAATAAAGCGCTTAGATGTAAATGCCTATGATCTATTATGAACGGGAAATAGGGGCAGTGGTGCGTGCCATAGATTCGAACCCGTTACCCATGCATGGCAGTCCATTGATAGCTACACTAGACTATCTAAATTCTTAAATATATTTGGACGTGACATTAAACTAATTCAAATTCACTTATTCAGATATAGTCAATTGATAAACAACTTTACGCGCAATAGTAACAAATCCTGTTTCACAGACGGTTTTACATACATTTAACAAACAGATAACAGTAGGCTGCAAACTTAAAACAACGTTTAATGAATCATAGCTAATGGTGTGTTGTGAAAAGTGAACTTACAATACTCTAAACTGCAACTACATAATTATACGTGAAAAATGAAAACGTAAATACTATTTATTTCTAAAAGTGAGCAATCCAATGTTCACTTTACACACTTTGTATAAAAAGTTACTTTCATCTACCATCTCATGGACAAAAAGACCGTACTAAATATAACGTAGAGTATCTTCTTCTTTTAAAACTAAAATGATTAAAAATTACAAAAACTGCCACGTTAAAAGATCGGACCGGGATTTACCGGTGGACGAGGAAAACCGTGCAAGAAATTCTCGCCACTTTTAAAATGTATTATGCAAGTATTTTGCACCTTTTACCTAAATCATAGTGCTGTGGAACGTTGCTAGTTTATTGAGATTGGTGTCGATTGCAAGACTTTAGTGGTATAGCAAAGAAAATCTTAAACTCTTCAGTTTATACAAATGTTACATCCTAAATTTAAATAGGTATTGAAATATTTTCGAAGCTGGAAAGGGAACAAAGGGACACTGAGAAATTTTTGTGTTACCTATATATCTGTAAAAATAAAATTGAAATTAATAGAATACAAGTGTCACCACCCCCTATCTTTCCGTGGGTGTCGTAAGAGGCGACTAAGGGATAACACGATGCAAATACCATCTTTGCGTAGAGACGGAAAACTCGACATCAAACGCTATACGACTGCCTCGTTGGTCTCGCGGCATAGATGTGCGCGTTCGATCGGGAGGTCCCGGGTTCGATTCCTGGGTCGGGCTGTGTTATTGGGTTTTTCTGTCACGAAATTCTCAGTAGCAGCACGGAGTCTGGCAATGTGCCCGGTACGGCAATAGGCTCGCCCCTTATTACGTGAGACTAAAGTATATCTGGCGAAAAGTGGGTGTAGAATTACACCTCTGCCTACCCCTTCGGGGATAAAAGGCGTGACGATATGTTTGTATGTATGTATAAAATTCTTGCGTTTCTGACTGACTGGCAAACAACGTACAGCTAAAACTTTAGGGCGCAGGACGCAGTTATTTATTTAATGTTCCTTAGGGACCGTAGACCGTTAGAAGCGATTATCATAGGTTCGAGCATGAAAACATTTAGTAAGAAAAGTCTAATAAGTTATGAATTTAAGATTCATTAAAGTTAGTTCAAAATTGTCTTTCGGAATATATACTACGTATGTCGTTTAATCGATGCTTTGAATTTTTGACTCACGCCTGTATCCCCGAAGGTGTAGGCAGAGGTGTAATATGTAAGGTGTATATAAAACGTATAAATCTACCTACGTGATAAATTATATATATATCCGGTAAGGAAATTTTAAACTAATATTTTTTTGCTGGAGTCTAGCACTTGATAACTTGTCATAAATATTAAATGTATTATTATACAAAAAACATTTATGATATACTATATAAAATCGACAATTTTATTTTACCGCAAATTAAATTAGTTTCACGGTTTTCCCATCCCTAGCTCAAAGGAAGGATATCCCTTAAATCCCCTGGGGCTTGATAAATTGTGTTTTGCCTGTTCACAGTAGATATAAATAATATTTTAGTATACATTAACATTTTAAGGAATGTTAATAAAGTTTCTGAACGGGTTTTGTGGATTGTTGTGTGAATAATGATACATTAGGAGATATTTTGGGTCATAATCATAATTATGTTTAGTTTTAGGTTTACTTCTTCATTATTGGGATTTGGACGCTCAGCATTTTTAAATTAGGTAAAAGTTGTTTAATTAGGTAAATGTTTACAATTATATTTCTTGAAAACGTGTAAATGGATCAAATTCAATTATTTTGAAATTACGTTTATTATTGTGACTCAATTTCGTTGTTAATAGCATTATTCACTTTTGCAGTATTCAATGTTATAATATACAATATAAATAACATGTCTTTTCAGACGCGGAGGGCGGAAATTCTATAGAAAAGCTAATATTTTCGTATATTTAGTTAAATTAGAAAGCGGACGCCAGGGCCCAAGGCGAAAATCTAATTTGCAACCGAGGTAACTAGGATGATGCCGATGAATAGATAAACTACCGTTATATTGTAGGTAATATTATCCCAACACACACATTTTAAAATAAACATTCGCATTATCTTATTCATCAATTGTATTCCAGACCTCGGGATTATCCGTAAGCTTAAGAAAATAAACCACAAACTACAACCAACAATATTCTTCTCGATATATTTTACTTCTACTACTTGAACAGCGCTCGTATCTTTCAGAGATTCTATTGCCCCAGCTTTTATTCTATTTTCTCGTTCTAGTACTACCATCGGTCCGAATACTAACCGAAACCTATTTCTATACATTGAAAGTTAAAGGCAACAGTATCGCATAAATTCTCCCTTTATTGTCGGAAGCTGATCGAATAGATCAATTTCATGGTTTATACGCCACTGAAATCCGACCTTTCCTATTAGTTGGGATTGAAGTTTTCTGGTGAAGTAAATTTGGTAATATCTTGTAAGTACTTGAAGGGTGCGGTGGTTACATAACGGTGGTAAAGCAAGCGACGGCAAGAGGGCGTTAATGGAAATATAATGTCGTCAAGACCTAAATGAATATGGTAAAAAAAACAAACAAGTAAGGATTTTATTTGAGTTTTCTATAGAATATTGCGAATAACGAAGTAATTACATAATTATGGCATCATTATGAGCATTGTTCTATAATCCGTCTTACTACAGACAGACCTCTTCTCTTTAAGAGAAGAGCAATGCCATAGTCCTCGTTCTCCATAACTGCAAGTTGATAGACGGCGCAGATATTTCGAGAATATTATGGGGAAATCTGAGACAAGCAGGTTTCCTCACGATTTCTCCTCCACCGTTTAACAAGCGATAATGTTATATACGCAATTTACTTTGAAAAATCAGTAGTGTGCGCGGTGGATTTCAATTCGTGACTCTGCCGCAGCAGAGGTCGCGTCAGAGTAAACGCGCCATGTTGTACATCGAAAGCGCTGCCGCTGCCGCCCATCGCTGTAGGTCGTGACTGGGACGTAAGACATCCCGTGTCCTGAGCAAAGAACCAAAATCAACGGCATGACATACGCTCCGAAGCGCAGTAGCATTGTGATTTAAATACCGCACATGCGGTCACCCATCCAAATCGTGACCTCCACATCGTTGCTTTACTTTGACGATCTCTTATGAATGGCAAGTCAAGTCCCTCTATGAGCGATACCTACATCGCAAAGTCTATTTAATCTCTGATCTAGGTATGCCTCAAGTATTATACTATACTTAAGCAACTTCCAAATACGATCAGCAGTATTTCACTTCAAATTCTATAGTTTTCACTAGAATATTTTCGAAAACAATCTTCGCATTATAATAATTGAAATTCAGACAGTATCCTACGAGGTTAGTTTTAGTGAATTTGCACAATACAGTGAGGGGTTATATCCATAAATTCTACTTTTCTATTCGAACACATTTAGCTTACGTTGCTACATAACCTTTTTATTTAAGGCTTATTTTCGGCTTCGTCCCTAAGAAAACATCTTTTGATTATTCAATTTAAATTTTAATAATGATGTTAATATATAATTATTCTATTTCAGTAAGTTTTTCAGATAGAGCGGTAACAGCCTTCATGGCTTTTAAGTTAATAAATGGAATTGAAATAAAATGAACGTGATGTTTCAGGTGTGATAGATTTGTATCTTTACCAATATTTTAAAGATGAAGAATTTGTCTGTTATATTCGGTGAAATTTTAGAAACTACTGATTTTTTTTGTTCACGCCTGTATCCCCGAAGGGGTAGGCAGAGGTGTAATATTACACCCACATTTCGCCATGAATTTTTAGGTCCCACGTAATAGGGGGCGAGCCTATTGCCGTACCGGGCACATTACCAGACTCCGTGCTGCTACTGAGAATCCCTAACGGAAAAACCCAATAACACTGTTCGACCCGGGAATCAAACCCTAGACCTCCCAATCCCACGCGCACATTTATGCCGCGAGACCAACGAGGCAGTCTACTCGTACTACTGATTTGATTTTTATATTATAGTTGTACTGGCTTTTTCATTAACTAGGAAGGCCAACCAGGGTAATTATACAATATATGAGACTGCGGACGCAGCTTGTAACGTATTAAAGTTTTTATTTTGATAAGAGCATGGAAAAATATTACTTTCGCCTGGCCAATGAGATTTCTTCTTCTTTTCATGTCAATAGTTCCTAAAAATAATTTACGTCAAACTGATCCGCTGTAATATTGGGCCAATGCTAAGGCGTTCGGAGTAGCTGCATTGAGATCGTCCACTGTACACCTGTAAGGACAGAGTGGGCACTCCAATAAATGTGACATAGACTGCACAGGATCACCGCAGTCACATTCCGCTCGGCTTGGGTCTCTGAACCCCCATTTGCATATATTCACCCTGCAGCGGCCAACTTGTGTCCGCAGTCTGTTTAGCGATTTCCAGATCGGCCACGCAGGGTGTGTCCTGGTGGTAGGCTCTCCCGTGTTGCTAAAAAATTCGAGGGAGGAGGGTTCACCTCACTCCAGAGCCTTCGCCTTGCAGCTGCTGGGTGGTCTTCAATAGCTGTAGTGCAGCGGAGAAAACTTCGTCGGCTTTTTAGACGATTGGGAGGTAATTGATGTCCATACAGGGGGTGTCGATAGTCATGCTCTTGCTTCTGTTTTTCCAGGGAGTAGGCCACGTCTCGTCGCACTTCAGGTGGTGCTGCCCCTGCCAGCGGATAAACCATATTTAGTGGTGTAGGTTTGAGGCATCCAATTATTATGCGATAGGTTTAATTTAAGGCCACGTTAACCTGGTTGGCATGTGAAGAACGATGCCATACAGGGCAAGTGTATTCACCCGAGGAGAAACAAAGAGCAATTCCCGTAGTGCGGAGGACTTCTGGAGAAGCACCCCACTGTGTAGACGTCAAACGGCGTAGCAGATTATTGCGGGTTCCTACTTTCATCTTCGTTTTTTGGCAGTGCGATTTAAAAGTGAGTGATCGGTCTAAAGTTACTCCAAGATATTTTGGATAAGAACAGTGCTCGATAGTCACTCCTTGCCATTTGATGTTAAGGGCCCGGTTTGCATGATGGTTTCGCAAATGAAAAACAGATGACTGTATTTTCTTCGGGTTGGGTCGTAGGCAGTTATCATTATAATATGCTGTTAATGTATTAAGAGCCGCCGTTAGGTTATTTTCAGCCTCCTCAAAGGTGGATGTCTGAGTCGTGAGTACGAGGTCGTCGGCATAGAGATTTTTTTCTGTAAAAGGGCTAGAACGCTGATCATTAGTGTAGATATTGAACAGGGTAGGCGCATGTACGCTCCCCTGGGGAAGACCATTCTTTAAACAGCGCCATCTACTTTTATCGTCGTGTAAGTAAACCTGAACACGATGGTTACGAAGTAGTTCCCCCAAAAATTTGGACAAAGCCCGTCATTTCTCCAACCTTGCTAAGAAGCCTTCTAATGTTCACGGTGTCATACGTAGCAGTAAGATTGACAAGCACCATTCCCGTGATAAGTTTTCTCTTAAACCCATCTTCAATATGTTGCGTGAGCTTGAGGACCTGACCACAGCAAGACTTACCAGGTCTAAAGCCAGCTTGCTCCTGAATTAATAAGGGCTCAATTATAGGTGTTAGACGGTTAAGTAGGAGCCTCACAAAGAGTTTGTATAGGTGGCACAGTAAGGAAATTGGCCTGTAACTTTTTGGATCGTCAGGATCTTTGCCTGGTTTAATGAGGGCCACCACTTTGGCTTTTCTCCATATTTTTTTAGTTTCCAGGCAGTTATTAAAACATTTCAGAAGCCACAGGTCCGAAATGCTTCATCTGTTCCACTATGAGTTCGTCCGCTCCTGCAGCTTTCCCATTTTTTAGAGCTGTTATCGCCGGAATTATCTCGGCAAGCGTAAATGGCTTGCTAATTTCATTAGAGGTATTGGTCAGATCTATTGCCTTCTCGATATTACGGAGACGTTTGGGTGGTTAACTGTTAAGCAAAAGCTGGTGGGCTACCTGGTTTGCAGAGGTGGACCACCAGTAAGTTTGTTAATTGTAGTCCAAGCTTTTTTTGTATTATGTGTCATATTTATACTGGAAACCATAGACACCCATCGTTCCTTTCGGCTTTTGCTAACCATAAGCATCAATTCCTTGCCCGTAGATAGAGTTTCCTCGCAGAAAGGGTCTGCTTAGTATGCTCGTTCATAGTTGGTCAGATATTGAGCACAATCTTTGCTTAGACCAGGAATGTATATGGTACGGCAATCTCTGGGGATACTTTTTCTCGCTGCTAGTTTGACGTTCTTTACAAATTCTTCATAATTACTGGGCACTGGTTCTAAATCATTCTGTATCCAAGTACTTTGTAAAAAGAACCCATTTCGCCTTAGAAAAATTGAATCGGCGCCTAAACGGTACCTGCAAAGGTGTAACTGCGGCTTGGATCTGACATTCAATTGGTCTATGCTATTGGGAATCGAAGTACAGACTGATTTACAGCATAATGATGCAATGTTTGAGCTGATGAAAATGAGGTCTGGGTTGTAGCCCTTTCTCCACCTAAGGTTGTTAAAAGAAGAAGGTAGTTTAGGATCATGAAGTAAGACCAGATCCATAGAGTCGGCCCAATCTTCAACTGCAGCGCCGTCAGGATTAGTTTCTCTATAGCCCCAGGAGAGGCTATGACTGTTAAAATCGCCTACGACTATTTTTACTTTACAGCTGTTGTCGAAATGATCATGTTTATGGAACTGGAATCGTTCGTTTGGTGGTTTGTAAATTGATGTGACTGTGCATGACCCAATGTCTATTGTGATAATTTCGATGGAATTTTGACTTCTACAGGATAATAATAGCACCAATACAAATGAATCTTAAGTGAGTACTAAGTTGACGATATTATCAAATGTCATAAGTTTCTTCTTATTCTATTTACTATTTATGTATTTGTTGTTAACTAATTTTAAAAATTACTTAATTGTTTTCGACGGCCGGTTGGCGTAGCGGGAGTGTAAGCGACTGCTACGTCGAAGGTTGCGGGTTCGATTCCCGCTCAAGTCAAATATTTGTGTGCATGAACATAGATGTTTGTCTTGGTCTGGGTGTTTCTATGTATAATATGTATGTATTTACAAAAAAAATTATATATGTATGTTTATCCATTATCTAGTACCCATAGTACAAGCTCTGCTTAGTTTGGGACTAGATGGTGTTGTGTGAATGTGGTAGAATATTATTAAGTATTGCTGTAACTAAAGTGAAAGGCAAAAAATGCAAGTTTAATTTCCAAAGACAACGATCATAGCACACTCAGGAAATAAACCATCATCCTTTAGTATATTTTATACTAGCTGGAACCCGCGGCTTCGCACGCGGATAGTAATAATAATTTATTTTAACTTTCATACTTTGCGTGAAACCTACAACCTTCTCAATCCAGCCCTTTCGTAAAATTCGTTCTTAGTGGATGCCAATAATAAATAAACTACATATCAGCCAAATATTTTTTTTATATGCCTGGCGATTTTTGAAAGTAAATAATAACTGAAAATATACACATATAGGTATATACAACAGGAACTTCAATTTTATTCATATGTATAGATGAGTAGAAGAAGTAAAGACTTGTTATCGCGACAACAGCTCCAACTACCGAGTCAAATTGTAGCCTATATGTAGCGCTATAAAGTCATCTACCTTGCAGTGAAAGTCTCATTTGAATCGGTTCAGCCATTCCAGAGATTACCCCGGACACACAGAAAGACAGACATACAGACAGACGGACAGACAGACAAAAATGTTAAAAAGGGTTGTTTCGGACATAGAATCGTGTAACTAACTATATGCACTTGAAAACACATAGTTATATTGAAATCACAGACAGACACTTCAATTTTATTTATATGTATAGATATATAGATGAGTAGAAGAAGTAAATACTTGTTATCGCGATAACAGCGCCAACTAACGGGTCAAATTGTAGCCTTTATGTAGCGCTATAAAGACCACTGCCTTGCAGTGAAAGTCTAATTTGAATCTGTTCAGCCGTTCCAGAGATTACCCCGGACAAGCAGAAAGACAGACAGACAGACAGACGGACAGACAGACAGACAAAAATGTTAAAAACGGTTCTTTTGGATTTAGACTCATGTAACTAACTATATGCACTTGAAAAGACATAGTTACTTTGAAATCACAGATAGACACTTCAATTTTATTTATATGTATAGATGTATAGATAAAACAAAAATCTATACCCTTTCCATTGCACAGCGTAAGCTAAATATGCTAACATTGTCATTTATACGGGTTATTCAAGAGTGCTGTAGTTGAGAAACTAGGACGAGAAAACAAAGGAGTGTTTACGTATGATATCACAGATGTTATGTATATTACTTTATGTTATGCTGCAAGTAAGATACGCATGCTAAGTAGAAATTCATTATAATGTAGCACTAAAGTGTGTATAATTTGGAGAGGGACAATTTATGGCTGCATAGTAGTGATTAAAGAAATGTTATTGTGTAGGAAGAGCTTACCTACTGTACACCATACAATTTGTTTGAAAATAAATAATACTTAAAAATTAACATGCAGATTATCAATTTCATATCGTTGATGTAATAATCAATTTGAAATAAGTATACATTTGTACAAAAACAATACTACAGATGAGGTTTATTGATTAAACACAGTAAATAACAACCTACATGTTAAAAACTATTATGAATTGGAATCAGAAATGTCAGATCCAATTTAATAAAAATTGGATTTTAAAATTCTTTAATTCAGAAGATTTGCACCCGATAGAACAAGGATGTCACACAACCTTACTTAATAATTACTATTTATAAAAAAAAACTTAATGAAATCCTTATGGATTTACTGAATATTACAGATATTTCAAATTTCTTCCGAAACCCATAACACTCTACACAATGGCAAGGCAGTCATTTAATCACTACGTCATTTCATAATTCTATTTAAACATGTCAATATTCACACCTTACTTGAAGACATAGCCATTTCATATATTATTATAGTACAGTAAACATCAAGAAGATAAATTAAAGTTGGTCTTTACACAGTGTTTTGTGCACGAAGTGTCTAATTTCCGCAAGTCAACGGTGATCCGAATCGCGTGGAAGTGGCACACTACCTTTTGTCGTTGAGGTCACGAATAAGACAGATAATAATATATGAAGAAATTCATAAGTTTTCAAATAAAAATGAGACTTGAATGTCTTTCGTAATAGGTCAGCAAAGTTTAGCAACGCTTGCACCGGTCGCCACTTGGATGGAGGTCCGCGGGTACATCGTGTCGCCTGCTTCGGAGGGCAGGTAAATGCAGCTCCGGCACTTTTCTTAACACGAGTATTCTTAGGCCATGTTGGAGGCCTCTGGCTGGTTTTGAATTGGCTGGCTGGTTTTAATTTTTTCTTATTGACAATAAGAAAGAAAAAGAATTAAAATGTATGAAAATAACACAGATTAAAATAACAACATTTCTTATCTGTATACTTTTTAGGAAGGAAACAGGAGAAACTTCGCCTAAGCCACGTTCAACAGAAGTGTCACTATCATCTCTGAATAAGACTAAATAATGCTTTATGCTAATACTATATTAGCAGTAACTTTTCATTTCATTTTTCGCGTGTCGCTCTGGCGTCGAAGTTTTCAGACCACCTAAAGGCCCCTGATTTAGCCTAACGTATGTCCTAATACAAGTGCCCTCCGAAGCACTTTCCTTTTGAATTGATAATCCGAATAATGCTTATAAAGTCCTCATACCCAGATTTTTTTTATAGACTCACGCCTGTATCCCCAAAGGGGCAGGCAGATGTGTAATATTATAACCACATTTCGCCATTTTTAGCTCCCACGTAATAGGGAGCGAACCTATTGCCGTTACCGGGCACATCACATCACCGTGCTGCTATTGAGAATTTGGAAAAAAAACCATTAACACTTTTTGCCCGACCCGAGAATCGAACCCGAGACCTCCGAACAGCAGTCGCATACGCTATCCACTGGACCACGGAGGCAGTCCCAGATAATATTTATACATAAGGTGTTGGTTCCTCCAACTAGAGGGAGGTTCCTTTGACCAGGCTAGGTTTTCGTGCCTGATGGACTACAGACTGACGGCAGTATTTGAGAAGTTGTATATATAGTCATATCGTGCGCAAACTATGCTTGCGAGATTTACACTTTAGTTCCATAGTAACCGTTAGATGTCGCCGTGATGATTCTCTTTGCCGTCGCACGATGGATGGCTTCTGCGGTATGTAGCTACCACTAGACAAGTTTACAATCATTATTCGTCGCTTCGCGGTCTACCTAGCACGACTGTCAAACTTGAAAGAAGGATCCACCGTTTAGTGCGTAAAAACAAGGCTACCTAGTTTCTTCTTAATAAATAGTTTCACCCATTTAAAGAACTTCTCAAATGTTCTGTGAAACCGGTAATATCATAAACATTGCGGGAGTACTTACAGTTCGTAAAATGTACTTTGTTTGGAAAGGTCAATTTATTAAATAAGTGTTGCTTAGTTACTGTTTAACGGCCGGTCCCAAGATTTGATTTATCCATAGATTTGGCTACTATAGATAAATACTGTCTGAATGTCAATTTTCTGCTAAAATGTAGCACAAAATTATTAAGAAACAGCAACCTGTTTCAATCCTATGTGTGATAACGATGCCAGTCTGATTACTCCAATCCGGATCCCCATTTTAAAAGGCAGTGCTGTGCTCCTGAAACTAAAAGCTCTAAAGTTCTTCATTCAGATGCTCCCAGTATGAAGAGATTCCGTCGTAACAAGACCCCAAACTAAAAACTATCTTCACAAATAAATAAGACGAAGTCTAACAATCTTACCAACAAACTGCCGCAAACTGGAAGTCCATTCTTTCCTTCCGATTTAAACTAACAACCTCAAACCGTAATAAAGATGGTATCCAAAGACTGAAAAGAGAGTTTAAAAGCTAACGGAGTAAGGACCGACCGGAAGTACATGGCGCGCCGTCACATCCTGTGATTAACGACGGTAACCCAATTTCCTTTAAACTCGGTAGAAAATATCTTATAATGGTGCAAGCCTTGAGCGAGAAGATTTTTTAAGGTTATTATTTAATTTGGTTTACAGAGGATGACTATTTTATGTTATGGTGCTAGAAGATTAAACAAAGTCGTGAAAAATATCTCACATTACTGGAATGGACTAACTTTGTGACATATTTTCTCTTCCGAAATAGTCTATTTTAAGAAAACTGACTAATAGTCATAATATAAGTATGATTACTAATATTATGACTATAAGCCAGTAAATACTGAACTAATTTTAGTATTCAGTTTTGGAGCTATGGTTTGCCAATTTAATAATGTCCACTTGAATCTACTCACTATGAATTATTCTATAATGCTAGAAAAATATATATGACAACGGGTAGCATGATTTTTGGCCGGTATCAACGCTTCACAGTTCTATGTGATCACAGCACACATACACTGAGTTTATTTCAGGACACAAAGTACGTTATCTTCACAGTTACAGTCTAACACAGTAACACTTCCACTAAAGTCTTATAACGGACCAAGGACAGTTTCACGAGGTACTTATGGCTCGCCGCTTCGAGCCAGAATGGCATTCCTCGCCAGACGAGTTCTCAGGAACACTTGTCAATCGCCGCCCCTCCAACGCACCGCAACGTCACTCAGCGGTCACCAGATGGCAGCTTTTGAGTCGTTTAGCGACTATACTAATGATCATCCGACAAATATATAATTATATTGTCAGTTTTCTTTAGTTATTCAGGAGTCTGCTCAATTATAGTGCAGTATATGTGCATGCAGTGCACATATTTTCTTGTATAGATTTTTTATGAGTCACAAACATCGACATCTCCGCTTTATCAGGATAAATTAATTGTGCAGATGACAACATACAAATTTATTTATAATTTCCAATTAAGCTGGAAGATAATAATATTGTCTATCCAGAGATACTAAAACTAGGCATAAACAAAAAATCTCGCTGATATCCTGCAACATGGACCACTCGCATGAATCAGTACGTGGTACAGCTTGAC
The DNA here is from genome assembly GCA_944739405.2 of Euclidia mi. Lineage (NCBI taxonomy): Eukaryota > Metazoa > Arthropoda > Insecta > Lepidoptera > Erebidae > Euclidia > Euclidia mi. The sequence goes on from OX123192.2 coordinate 64,134,136, forward strand.
CTTTCAATAGATAATGATTTATAACTAGCTGCCGATGATTTGCCAAAGAAATATAGCTTCTCAAAGTTGCTTTCATAAAGATTCTCTTTGTATCTGCAGTGAAATCAAGGGCATGCCGCGATAAATACCATAATTGAATTTGATTTCAATCATCAAATCTCAATCTTCAGGCGTTTAGCATAGTAATGTTTTCTCTGTTATTGTTCGAGTCCTTGATGTTAGTTTCGGTCATAAAGTCTAGTTAGACTGTTCTGTTGATTTAGTGAATTGTAAGTCGGAGGTTGTGAGTTTGATTTCTACTCGGGGAAATCTGTTTGTGACGAGCACTATTATTGTTTATTCTCGGCATCTTACTTTATCGTGATAATGTTTAAACAGCAGTAACGAGTATTACGTTAACTAACCGTAACATACCGTAGTTATAATTTTTCATTCTTAAAAATGTTTAGTAAACCTATTATTATTTTCGAAATGGAAGGTATTGCAGACGAACCAGTTTTACCCTGCCATACACAAAGATTGACAAATGCAAATATGCACTAAATTCATCCATATTTACGTAATCTACTCTGGATATTCGTCTACAGCTTAGATACCAGCAATATAATAATGCAGAACAAACAACAAGCGAATAACAGAATTACAAATGTACAAACATACTTATTGAATATGGAAATGTTGAGATGAAATGAAAGGCGACACAGCTTCGTGTCAGGAGGACTTCGTATTGAAAGTTTACGGGTGATAATGAGGTCATGTGATATGAATACAGTAATTTCATATGGCTCATTTTGAAATCTATTCATATATTTTAAAATAAGAGCAGTCTTCAAGTAAATTTATTTCATTTTAAAATAAATTATTTATAGAATATTTATAAGACCGATTTTAGCATTCCTAAAGACAACATTTCTCAAAATAATACAATTACAACACCTATGTATAGATAGTTATTGTCCCTAAGGAAGGCGACAATGAAGTCAAGTCAGACATATAATTTGTAGGGTGAATATGAATTTGTCTTGGTCTGGGTGTTTCTATGTTTATTACGAACGTATGTACTTACCAAGAGAAGTATATGTATATTTATCAATTGTCAATAACCCATGGTACAAGCTCTGTTTACTTTGGGACTAGAGGGTGATGTGTGTATGTGATAGAATATTAAATTATAAAATAATCTATACTAGGCAAAGCCAATCTTCAAGATAACACAAAGAAAATATATGTCAAACAGTAGCAGTCACTGTGTATTCCGCATTCGCCTACAAATTTGAAGTCACATTGTGATGGACGACTTTTCTTTACTCCGAATAATTTATTTAGAAACGGCAAAACAATACAAAAGCTTTTATTATATATTCTACTCAAAAAGTCGTGGGACAGTTCTATTTTGTATTTATTATTTTATTTCTATACGAAATTGAAATTATATTTCAATTCCGTGATACATACTTGTAAGAAACATTTTGAAAGGTAAATAATATAATGTTTTTATTTCTTGTAATACTGTTACTATTATGTAGACACTTCAGATTTTCCTTTTATATATATAGATACCTTTTATTTGACCTTTAGGAGAGCTTTTGTTGTAGTTAAAATTAGAATGCCTAAAAATAAAGTTCTTTCAACAAAACCGAAATTAAATTAATTAACGGCCGATCCCAATATTCAATCTATCCATTGATTTGGCTACTAGGGAGACATTTCGGATATATTTTGTATATGTAGAGCTTATATAAAATAGTAGATGAGCCCGCGGTTACACCCGCATTATTTAAGGCTACTGCTCCGCTCCCGTCACTCATAGCGTGATATTATATAGCCTTCCTCGATAAATGAACTATCTAACACTGAAAGAATTTTTCAAATCGGACCGGTAGTTCCTGAGATTAGCGCGTTCAACCAAACAAACAAACAAACTCTTCAGCTTTATATATTAGTATTAGACTAGATGAGCCCGCGGTTACACCCGCGTTATTTAAGGCTACTTCTCCGCTCCCGTGGCTCATAGCGTGATGTTATATAGCCTATAGCCTTCCTCGATAAATGGGCTATCTAACACAGAAATAATAATTTTGAAATCGGTCCAGTAGTTCCTGAGATTGGGGTATTCCTGAAAGCGCAACTATTTTTGAGCGCAACTAAAAAAGCGCAACTACTTTATTCCACAAAGCGCAACTAAATATCAAGATGCAATAGTGCTGGTTAATAACAAACGGAAAATATCGATAGTTGATAAGACAGGACATTTTAGTGTACTTTAGCTGTTGCTGTGCGCCTGAGTTTTACCTATACCATCCAGTGCTTTATTTCTGATTCATGACCCTAAAACCAGGTTTTTATTAGGCTACTAACTTCTGTTCATTTATGTTACCCTGGTACTTTTCAAAACATTTTACTGATTGATATTTGTTACCAGATTCTATAAACACTTCTAACCTCTGTTCATTTCTGTTATCCTGGTACTTTTAAAACGATCACCATAATATAATAAATAAAAAATGGGCAGACGATTTACAAATCCTATCGATAGTAAATAGTCATTTAAGAATCTGTTATGCCCCTTCACTATTTTTTGAAGCGGTTGCGCTTTGTGGAATAAAGTAGTTGCGCTTTTTTAGTTGCGCTCAAAAATAGTTGCGCTTTCAGGAATACCCTCTGAGATTAGCGCGTTCAAACAAACAAACAAACTCTTCAGCTTTATATATTAGTATAAGATTTCTCTAGTAGCGAACTAAATGTATAGATTAAATATTGGGACCAGTCGTTACTTTAGATGAAATGCAATTGAGTCTAAAAAATATCTTTACTATTTTTTATACGTAAATAAAAGGATAGCCTAGTTGGAGATTCAAATAAGCTTTTATAGACTGACATACAGTGTATTGGGCTCAAATTCGTGGTGCGCACCAACGAGCGTTTGCCTCGTAATTATTGCCTCGGATTACATTTAGCCGTCGATCCTGGCGGTCATGAAGATCTTTAACAGTCGTTATGTAGAATCAGAGCCTTTAAATTTACTTACTGGCCTAAGCTATAGAATTTCGCTTTAACATTGGATTGTGGTAATCAGGCAGCTATAGCATAGTGGAGATACCAACAGACTGCTATGCAGAGGGTATCGGGTTCGAATCCTAAGCGCGCACCACTGACTTTTCGGAGTTATGTGCGTATTGAATTATTAATTTTATTATCGCTTGCCTCGTGCCTCAGAGAGCACGTTAAGCCATCGGTTCCGGTTATCATGAAGATCTTTGACAGTCGTTATAGGGAGTCAGTACCTATCTCTGAATAAACTGACACTAGTCTAAGCCATGGAATATCGCCATCCCTTTGAGTTGCGGAGGTCAGACCGGCAGTCGCTCCGTGGAAAAGCTAATATTCAGTCAAATCCAGTTAGACTAGTAAGCGGACCCCGGGTTGAAACTGGGATAACGCTAGGAGAAAGAAGATTGGATTGTGGTAATCAGAAGATAGTCGCTCTATGGAGAAGGTGTCAAAGCTGCTGCTGTTTCTGATAAATCTAGTTAGACTAGTGCGTAGGCACCAAAGTCTTTGTGCAACTAGGACATAACTAAGAGGATGATGATGAAAAATGGCAACTCCTCCGGCATCCATATATACTTCTTAACATCACTTTTGTACGAATTTTTGTGTCGCTTGTCTACACCACCACAAAGTACTCAATGTTTCCAGTCCAAGCGAGATTCAAACAGGCCAAAACAAGCTCACAATCAACGAAATAAATTGCCATTTTAGTACAGTTCCTGACATCTTCAAAGAACAAAGGAATGTAGATTTTTGAATTTACTTCCTCGCTTTAAATAAACCAAGCATGTTACATATATTTTGTATAGCACTCTTGAAAGTTAATTTTTTTTCGTTATTCACATTTGAAGACAGCTTTTCATTATGCGAGACAAATTATATAGAAATAGGAACACAATATGTTTAGAATAAGAATATAGCAATTTATTGAAGTTTCATAAAATATGACTGCACGGTTGGCTAGTGGTCGCGTCAAGGATTGTGGCTTCGATTCCCACAGGAGACAACAGTTCGTGTGATCCATAAATTGTTGTTTCGAGTCCGTGTGTTCATTTTGTCCGTTCATGTTAGTAAGCGCCCCGGCGAGGCCAGTATTTATTCTTAGTGCGAGATTTGTCTTTTATTTAAATAATAATGTTAGCTTTTTCAGCATTAGTTTAGCGTTTTAGCAAAAAAGTGCCAAATATGGGAAAAATGGAAATGTCAATCCATAAACGGATTAATATTCCCATTTGGTTGGAAAGCGGACCCCGGACTTAACACGATAGTTTTGGATGATTAGTATTTTCCAGGACAACAGATTAATTCGGAAACCAGCAATGCTTTATCCCTTACACATACACTTTGTTTCTGTACTATTGCCTCAATACAATCTTAGCACAGCATATACCGAACGCCTACTGGCCTCATCGGCTTAATTTGTAGGTTTCATTCAATTTGCAAATGAAACCACATGTATAGAGTCTCAATAGTTCAGACTCTGCTCTCTCACAAGTTACATGTAAGCTACATACACCAAAATACACGTTATACTAGAGAGTACACAAAGAACTAATTTTATACGCACCGACACTGATATTCATACAACGTTCATCAATCTCGTAATTATCTAAAAATCAAAGTGTTAGGCTTTATTCCATGAGAGTGCCCCAGTCAATCTGTCTATGTTTAAGATTTAATGTAAGATTTTAAAGGAATTTACCAACTTCGTAGTCTAAATAAATAACAAAATTATAAGTCTTTTATTACGAATACCAACGATACATTTTCCACCCTTCTGGCCAGCAAGGTATAGTTGGCCAATTCGTTCTGTTTACTCAGAGTGTTACTGTAAAGCAAGTAAGCAGCAGTGGACTGCGAAAAGCTGTAAAAGAAACTGCGAAAATAAAATCTAAATACCTAAACTTTTTTTTTATATAGACACACGTCTTTATCCCCGAAGGGGTAGGCAGAGGCGTAAAATTACACCCACATTTCGCCATATTATGTAGGTCCCACGTAATAAGGTACGAGCCAATTGCCGTTACCGGGCACTTTGCCAGAATGCCACCACGTGGTGCTACTAAGAATTGGGAAAACCCAGTAACACTTTTGCCTAGCCCGGGAATCGAACCCGTCTCGATCACCAGACGCATACGCTATAGGCAGACGCATAACCTTGAAAGTTATAAAGCCAACAACGTCGCAGTTCATACAACACATATTCGTGTGGATACGTAAAGGATTAACTCATTAATCTCCTTTTGTGCCAGTGATTAATACTGTTTTGTTTCTTCGACGCTGAGGTTTTAGGGGTGAAAACGGAATGCGGAAACATTTTTTGGTTACACAGTTTTGGTTTTGTTTAAAGTTTGAAGTAAATGGGCTTTGGTTTATTTGTATAAGTCGTAATGAATGGCTGAGGAAACTTCATACATCTGACTACTATTATGTTTATCAAATCCTTCGCGTCACAGGATTTAGTCCTAGTGCGGGCGTTGTCTTTTAAACAAAAAAAAAAAACGTGAACGTTTGTTACACATTAAGGCAAAAATCTGAATGACTTTTGACTAATGTTGGTAGTAATATAAAGTTAGAATAGCACTTTGATAAATGCTGACGTTAATGCTAATAACTGAACATCGTGCAGGTGAAGCTGAGATTGAACGATTGAAACGAGATGGGATTATATTTTGAGAAATAACATAACTGAAAAATATATAATTAAAAGGCCGTGTGGTTGAAGGCCGTGTGGTTGACGGCATAGAATACAAGTGTCACCACCCCCTATCTTCCCGTGGGTGTCGTAAGAGGCGACTAAGGGATAACACGATGCAAATACCATCTTTGCGTAGAGACGGAAAACTCGACATCAAACCCTATACGACTGCCTCGTTGGTCTCGCGGCATAAATGTGCGCGTGGGATTGGGAGGTCCCGGGTTCGATTCCTGGGTCGGGCAGTGTTATTGGGTTTTTCTGTCACGAAATTCTCAGTAGCACAGTAGCAGCACGGAGTCTGGAAATGTGCCCGGTACGGCAATAGGCTCGCCCCTTATTACGTGGGACTAAAGTATATCTGGCGAAAAGTGGGTGTAGAAATACACCTCTGCCTACCCCTTCGGGGATAAAAGGCGTGACGATATGTATGTATATAATTTAAAAAAACGTTATGTTCTGCGTTCCAAAGGTTTGAAGAAATAAGTATTAAACAGCAAAACCTGGTTAGATGGTTTATCCTACAAACTGACGACATTATCACGAAACAACTTTTACGTTTACCAGAATAATAATTATGTGTATTTACTTTCCAAGTTTCCATTTTCGATCTGAGAGAAAAAAAAAATGTGTGAAACATATCTCTTCACTTTATGGTGCTAAAAATGTTTTCCGACTCAGACAGTTGGACGAAATTTACATAGCCGATTTGGTAAACAAGTCCTAATTAGTATCCTGTGTGAAAACGATATAACAAGTGTTAAACCATAAGTAGGTATATCTTGTGTTTTCAATAATACACGTTTACCCCATTACCATATTCCAACCTATTAGTATAGCAGCCTAAAATAATATGCCTAATCTAATTATTCATGAATATCCTCGGGAAGAAGGCATACAACGTACTTACTTACAACAATCAATATAGCTATGTAAAGATAATTGCGTGAGTAAACAGACACTTATTTGTCTATTCAATGTTATACAATGTTGCGTGATTGAGAACATGATACTTATTTAGATATTATTTATTTGTATTTATATAGAAAATTACAGATGAACCTGGGTCAATCAAGATTTATTTGTTAAATGGCGACACTACTCTGATTCTAGTTAAATTGGAATAAGTTAAATTCTTTACTAGTAATTTATATTTTTTCCGCTCAAATGAACACCATTAAAATAATATGAGCACTCACGTCTAGTAGTGCATTTTGCTCACAAACATACGTAGAAAGCATTAATTTCAAAAATAATTATGTTAAAAATATGATGATCTCGGGTTCGATCCCCAGTGACCCCGGACACACACCTCTGGCTTTTCGAAGTTATGTGTGTATTAAAAACGTTTATCGCTCGCTTAATACTCGTAATGTGCCCGGTAGATGGCAATACGCTCGCCGCCTATTACATTGGGACCGAAACATAACTGGCGAAGTGTGGATATACAGGGTGGTGCTTGCATAGGGGCATTGATTTAAAAAGGACGTAGCATTGATGCCTACAAAATGTTTTATTTCAACAAAGAAGGTCATGGGGCCAAAATAAAATAATAAAATTTTCAAACAAAATAAATTATAAAATATGAGTAGCAAAACGAAACACCATTTGTAGACCAATATGACATTAGGTTACTGACCTTTGTAAGAACGGCAACATGTGCTATGCGGCAGACGATGCCACGGAGGTAGTTCACATTTATTGACGAATTACCTATTTCAGTAATTCAACACATCACTCCAATGTTTGGTCACTCATTGGGCAAGCACTGGTGTCTTTTTCATATCAACAAAAACCCACTTAACACAAACCCACGAAAAAGGTAGCACAAAATTTTCAAATTCTCAAAATGGCCGCCATTGTTATCACGAATTACCTATTTCAGTAATTCTACAAATCACTCTAATGAAAGTTCAGTAATTAGGAAAGCACTGGTGTCTTTTCCACAACAAGAACCCACGTTACACAATCATATCCGCATATTCGGACGACATAAAGTTTGTCATTATTAACACAAATAATGCAAAAATGACGAATGATAAAGTTCACTAAATAAAAACACAATAAAATAACACAACTAAATACAATCACACAATTCAATACCAAAAACAACCGTCGCATAAAGTTAAGATAAGCGCGCGCGCGATCTGATCGACATATTAATCCAATAGTTTTTGCGGCACTAAACAAACCTTTGATGAGTCACCGATCACCGATGCGCCGCTGGCGCCGACATGTCTAGGATAGGAAATAGAGATGCGCAATAGGTACTATGAATGTCGATATTTTTGACACGTTAATACGTTAACAACAAAATAACACAAAATGTTTTTATACAACGAACTATGCATTCTTACCTGTATTAACAATAATGCTATTGCTTAATTGTGTTGCTAATACGAAACAGTTAAACAAGTTCATGTAATACTATGCACATACTTCAATTAGTTCAGTAGTTTTAGTACATAGTTATTATAATTCTTAAGTAGATTGTTGAACCCATTAGACCATTTAAAAAATACGATACGGAAAGAGCTAAAATAGTCAATAATTATTAACTTATTTCAAATTATTAAATAATTGAATATCTTTACATGTTTATCATTGTTTACTTATTAAAAACCGTCGTCTTTATTTGTACCACACTTTGAAATTTTCGAACGTAAAGTCATTGAAAAGACGATTACATTAACGTTAAATACAAACAATGTCGATACAATAGACAACAAACTTTTACGGTGCGTAGGATTTTTTATCGATACTATCATTGATAAGACGATTACATTAACGTTAAATACAAACAATGTAGATACAATAAACAACAAACTTTTACGGTGCGTAGGATTTTTTATCGATACTATCATTGATAAGACGATTACATTAACGTTAAATACAATCAATGTCGATACTATAAACAACAAACTTTTACGGTGCTTAGGTATTTTTTATTCATCGATACTATTTGAATCTATATATATATCATGAATATAAATATTTTGTTCATAATTGGGCAAGTCTATTTGGCTCCACTATGTTTGTCCTTGTCACACGTAGTGCATTTACTGTAAGAGTGAGTTCTTATTCACTCTTACAGTAAATGTACTAACTACCTAATTAGATTTTGTCGTGCTTGTCGGAATTTTATTATTATGTAACTTTATTGAAAAGGTAATTAGAAAGTTTCAAAAGTCTTGTTCTGTAAAAATTAACTCGGGCGCAAAAACCTACAAAGACGAGTCGTACCTACGAGGCGAAGTGACGTTGCACGACGACGACGTCTAAGGCTCAACGCAGACAGAGAGGAATAATCCCCACGCGGTCTCGGGCATTTTCTTTATGGATTGCGTATGCTCAAGCTTGCGCGCGACCTCGCGAGCCTGCGTGAGTAAACCGTTCTGGGTTACCACTCCACAGTAAATATTTTGTCGCGAAAGTTCGTTAAACTCAGTAACAACACTGACTGAAAGTACGCGTACGACGCGGGTGCCTACTCGACGCCGCACGGGGATTCCCACGTATCTTCGAGGACGCGCGAATATTTTTTGTCTGGTTCAAGCATTTATGCACTTTATCGTAAAAAAATAAAGTTTAATTTCAAGTGCGTTAATAAAATTCTCTCCGCTGCGCTCCGTTCTGTCTGCGCTGAGCCTAACTTCGGATGACGTCGAGGCGTCGCGTCGTAGCGAGTCGCGGCGCGCAATGTACGGTCGTTGACCGTTTTGTATCAGCTGTGTGGAATTCAAAGCATGTGCAAAAAATGCGGAACTTAAAATCGATATTGTAGCTAAACTACTGCACCGATTCAATTGATTTTTGGTACAAGGCTTAAGAATATTCTAAGCTATGCCTCTGGTTAAAAATGCCCCTATGCAAGCGCCACCCTGTATACTACCCCGAAGGTAGGCGAGGGGTAGGTTAGGTTAGGTTTGTCTCTGCCTTTTTTTTTACGAGGTGGAAAATTCCTTCCTATCTCCGACTCTTGGGAAAAAGAGAGCCGGAGTATGTGGTGTAACCACTAAAAACCACCTGGACTTTCTCATGTACCCGTGTGTCGGAGGGTAGGGAATCGCATAAGCATTCGTCGCTACCCCCTGACGGGTATTGGCCTGCCAGATGGTCAGGCGGGCCCCGAACAAAACTCCTTGGCGGCGGAATAAGGTGTTGGGCTCCGCCGCCAAAATACCCAGCGGCCTCAGAGAATAGGGTGGACGGCAACGAACACCGCATCTCCTCTTCCTCTGCGGCCCCACCGCGACGCATCGAATGGTTCGCCCCATTTGGTTGCGGGAGATAGGGCGCGCGGCAACGCAACATCGACATGCCTCTCCTCCCGCGACCCCGACCGACTGCGAGGGACAGACAGAACTGTCCCCCGCACCCGCACCGTTGGACGCATCCTGCGCAGGCCCCTCTAAGCCCACGCGGAGCGTCCACTCCTGGGATCTCTCTTAGCTTCACCGCGGGTGTCCAATCCACGGTTACTGAGCCCCCCACCACGACAAGGTGGAGATCCTACAGGGGGGAGGTCTGCCTCTGCCTACCCCTTCCAGGATAAAAGGCGTGCAGTAATGTTACGTTACGTTAAAAATACTTTTAGAATCATGTTTTAAGTAGTCGCTTGTTTATTAAGGGTAAAACATTCATTGCAAACTCATGAATACAAATAAAGCAAAATAATTTGAAGTCCTAATAATATGTACTTAAAAAGCTGTTTCCTTAATCCGTAAAACGAGAGAATGTTTTAAATTACGTGCGGTTCTCGAAACCTTTATTAAATTGTAATAAAGGTTTGTCCGTCTATGTGTATATTAATGATATTTAAAAAAGTATACACCTGTCAACTCAATACAAATGCTCTGGCTTTGGAACCCAAAACAATTTCTACTGTAACACATTTTTGACACATCTCAAAATGCTGTAAATATATTCAGTTTCTAGAGTGAAGCTTTAATATCGATGAAAGTGCCATAAGCACTGGATAAGAAGGATAGTGGATACAGATTGATCATCTGTTTATCGGGTTAAGCAAAATGATCGTCTTAGAATCATGTCAATGTAATCGTATAGCGCAAACCGCAGGAGCTACGAAATCGACAGCCTGCATACACTTCTTTGGCAACAGAAACACCCTCTTAGGGGGCAAATATCTATGATCATTGGAAGGAATAATATGCTAAGAAATAAAAGCTTCTATGACTATGCAGGCGAATAGTAGTCTTCCGTGGTCCAGTGGAGAGCGCATGCGTCTGCTGATCGGAGGTCCCGGGTTAGATTCACGGGTCGGGAAAAAGTGTAACTGCATTTTCCGAATTCTTAGTAGCAGCACGGAATCTGGTGATGTGCGGTAATGGCCATATTCTCGCCCCCTATTACGTGGGACCTAAAATTCATGGGGAAATGTGAGTGTAATATTACACCACTGCCTAATCCTTTGGGGATACAGGCGGGAGTCTATATAAAAATATAAGATAAAGTCACAGGCAAATAGCTAGTCCAACAAAATTATATTTACATTATACCTACTTCAAGGGTCCAACGAATTTATTTCAAATGACCCATCTCATAATTTGTCGCAAAGCAATAAAAAAAAACAAGCAATAATTATAATTATTAAGTATATGAACAAAATTTACGATTACCTTCTCAATGGAGATGAAGCCCTAAATCCGTATTAAAACTTCAAATAGGCCTAATTTACCTGCGGCAGGTAAAATTTTGTTCGACCGGTGGCTATTTATTATAAAAAATTAGGGTTCTTGCCAAGTAATGATTTAGGTATTTTGTTTCGTAATAAGTTGTAAAGAAACTTTTGAAGGTAGGCTATATATTTACTGTTAATTTTGATATTTTATTTGGATAAAAGAGAACGGGTGAAGACCCCAGTCTTCACCCGTTCTTCGCAGTTCCATCTATATCCGTAGCATGGCGTCAATTTGTCTTGGACATCAGTTATATGTAGCATTCGTTGCACGTTACTCTACCGTAACCATGGCTTGCCTAAAATAGTAGGTATTACTAGAAATTCGTAATTACTTGGGTTTACAAAAGAAGCATATTAATTACGTAATTACAATTTTAAAGGCCTGTATGATCGCCTTGTTTTAGGTATTCAACATCCAGAAATATTCAAAATTAGGGTAATCTTTGTATAATTTTCACTGACAAATTAAAATTTAAAATGAAATTTATCAAAGATTGGTGTGACTAGCCCTAAGAATATTTTTACATACCCAACAAATAACTAGCCAAACACGTTTTATAACAAGCGACTAAAACCAATTAAATCTTGTATTATAGAAGCTTAATGAACTTCTAACAACAGCATTATACGCCGTAGTCTTCGATAAATTTAATATTAGAAAATTTCCCTATCAACTTGATTCCTTGAATCGGATTTGAAGAAAATTGGAACCCGTTTTATCACTCTGCGAAGAAGGGCGGATGTTGTGTTTTCTATGTTTTGTATGGATAAATGATTTTGTGTACGTAATGGGCAAATGAAAATTGTGTAAACATAGCTCGTATTAATTACAGTGCTGGTATAAAATTACACGTGTACTGACGTTTATCACAACTGGAAAGCTTAAAGGATAAATTCCGTATTGATATTTTCCACACGAGCGAACCCGAGAGAAACTGTTAATATCCTATACCTACTCTGTAGAATTGTTTGACTAAGAAAAATGTATATCCGGTTTCATCTCCGTCACTCGGCGTTCGATATCCTAAATGATTTTTATGTACTCCACGGTATTTGACATATTGGTTGTAGGATGTCGTTCCTTCCTAGGCAGTGTGTTTATAATACATCCTGAGGATACCTCTTTAGATACATATTTCTATCAGTTAGTTATGAGCCGTTAGTATTTGACTTAAAAAGGACAATATTTTTTTTTTCAGAGTTGATAAAAATTTCATTCGTTTTATATTTTGCACGGCACCCCTCTTTGATTCTTATTTTTATAAAGAGTCAGCTATTCTTTTCGTCAAAATCAATTCAGCTGATTAACAGATAAACCAGAAAAATAAAAAGAAATAACAAACAGGACTATTTAACACATTGTTTTTTTGGCTATATTATTATCGAATATGTTTTTATAATCATACACTAAAAAAACTGCTCACTCAAACTGACACAGCAATTATATTTTTTGGATGTATGATTTCATTTGAAACTTGAGAATTTAATTTAGTTTACTTATAGATTTAACAATAGTTATTTATGTCGCGAGCTTACGAATGATTACGAATTTAAGGTATAAAATTCAAAATATCATGACGGACTAAATATTTTGTTCCACCAATGTCATTTCAGCCAAAAGGCACCCAGTCACCATTTTCCTTTTCAGGCATCCTGCTGTTCCTTTTATTCCTTTACCCATCATAAATACCGGCGACACACTTCTGACTCCCCTCGTGTTGCGGATGTCCATTGGTGACGGTTATCGTTTACCATCTCCGACTGCTCGTTGGTACTTTAAAAAAAAACGATTGAGGTACCTATTCGGTTTATTCATTGAATACAAATTTTATAATCTTAGTTCATTATTATATTTCTGTTACAGAAGCATAACCCTCATGAATGTCAAACACAATTTAAAACATAGATACGGATAAAGGCGGTATGTTTAACTGATTTACAACTTGTATGTATGATAGTATGACAGCTCATAATGAAATGAAATGAAATGAAATTTATTTGCATAGAATACAGGTAGTACCAGGTATTACATAGCTGGTTTAGAATCGATACCATATTCTGCCCACATTAAGCATGCAAATGTATATAATAAAAGCAATCGAAAAAAGAAATAAAATCTATATATTAAAAGAATTTGTGTTTTATAATACGAATCGGCCAGCCCGTTCTACCCAACCGAATCGGATGATTTTTTTTTAAATGAAAGCTCTCGCTGCATAGATTTGTCATCAAGCATTAGAAATTATCTAACTTGCACATTCATCAAGTTATATGCAAAAACAGTTTTCTCCCATACATTTTTTACGTTTTCGTAGCCGTAGTCAATGACTTTCTGCTTCTATATATCTGCTTCTTATTGAGGTAGGCGTTTCATTATAGGCCTAAAACACGCGCTGAAAAGAGCTCTTTCATTTGATGGTATGCTCATTTAAATTGGGTAAGTTTTAAGGAAGATAGGTGTGGACATTGAACTTATTTTTCAATATTTTCCTATAAATTTCTTAAGAGTCCATTGCTTTCTTTCTACATGGACGGTTCTAAATTCAAAAATATTTTCATGGCATCTAATAAGTTCCTTGCGGTAACTGCCAGGAAAAACCGTTATGCCTCCTTTCATACGGGTGTGAGTGTGGTGGTGTGTAAAATTATACCTGATGTTGGTAAAATTATCACTATAGTGAATTATCGCGGATGGCAGGTTTTATTCCCCGAATGTTACCAGTTAACCTTAAGAAATTTTCCCCCTTTTTTTGTATCGCGATGAAATCCACTTACGGACTGTTCCTCAAAGGGCCCCTCCGCCAACTCTGTACCGAGTTTGGGGCAGGTGAAAGGGGAGTGTGTGGCTCGGTTCTCCCCCCTAGATATTCGGGGGCGGCATACCCACTAAAACACCGCGGTGTTCCTGTATCGAACCTCATGACGGGGTCGCGGTAACGACGTCAGTATACCCGCGACCCGAGGAATTTTCCCCAAATGTAGTGAAATTTCCGCCTAATGTTGGGAAAATCAACCCTACAGACGGGTAAATTACGTTTTGTTAGGATTTTTTTTGTGTTTTTAAATAAGGTACAGACTTTCTTCGGGCACCTTAATTTCTTTTCTCATCATCAGCTTTTAACAGTCTACTGCTGGACTAGGCCTCTCCTTTGAAAGGAGGAATTGGCCTACTATACCATACTGGCCAAACGGGTTGGTATAGGGTTTTTATCAAGTTTTCCTTCTCTTACAGTGCTGTTCTATGCATAAAATGCTCCCTCTGTCGGCTCTTACAACACCCATGGTATGATATGGGGTGGTGACAATCTGTCATATAATTATATTACAAGTGGTAGTTATGGTAGAAATTGTAGCTTTGGTAAGAATAGTAGTTTTGAGAGAAAAGGTACTTTGGACAGCACCGGCGTTTTTGGTAGAAATGGTAGTTCTAAAAAAATTGTACATATGATAGTGTCAGTACGAATAGTAGTTTTGGTAGAATTGTCACTTACGATTGCTACCAAAGCTACCATTCCTTCCAAAACTACCGTTTTACCAAACTACCTACCATTTTAGCAAAGTGCTATTCATATGTAAGAGCTTTTTATAATATTAAAATATGCTGTGGAGCAGCATGGGTCCTCTAGTTTTAAATTAAGTCCCAACTACCCATAAACATTATATAATAAATTAATAACATGTCACTTGATTGAGCATTAGATATGTCATAATATAAGTCAACATTGTATGAATATCTCAAATTTTGATAGAATTTCGTAATTACAATATTAAAACATAATAATATTTTCCTATTTTACATTATATTTCATAAATTCATCCAATCTATAAAAACACCTTACTACTAACCATTTGCGTAATTGAATTTTAAAATGTTTAAATGGTAATTCCCTTATATTTTTGGGCAATTTATTGAATATAGAAATACACATAATTATGATAAACATTTATTTTATAAATTGTAGTTCTACAATATGGGATCACTATTTTTGTAGGATCCCTGGGTTTATATTTGGTGTAACTGTCACCTTTGAATTTAAGGCGAGGTTGCAGTACTTTTTAAGATTTTTGAACGTCTGAAAGTCCCATGAACCATTAAAATTTTTATGAATAAAAATTAAAGTATAAAAGTTGAACATATCTTCTAGTAAATCGTAAAGATAGAAACACGATTTGGAATGATTGGCTCGATAAAAAAAAATGTCAAACATTGCACTAAATCACAATTTTAAACGTGTACAGCTTAGAGATTCCATAATGAATTTATATGAAAGTATTATCAATAGAAACAGCTCTTTATTTTAAAATAAATGGTAAAAACAGATTTCGTAATTTCGTTATCATTTTTCTCCAAGAAAAAAAATAGTCAAAATTTTGGCATTATATCGCTCGCCGGCCGTTCATCAGTGCCTGTCTAGGCGTGATTGAGGGCGGACGTACGTCGTTGCTCCGCAAAATCCCCCTCCACCCCCGCATTTACGTTTTCGCAAAAGTACAAAGTAATTCGTATTCCAAACTCAACCGTTCAAACCATAGACATACTAATAAGAAACCGTAGACAGGTTACTGACAAGGTAACCGGCGCTTACGAGTGGCACACATCGCGAAAAGCGTACGCACACTAATATAAATATGTCAAAACGACTCACTAAGAATTAAATAAGAAGTGTAAGTGAGATAGCACATCTAATCGCAAGCGCGAAAAAGAGATAAACATATACTCTCTGTACCGACGCGCATTGTGACATCATGCTGACCGTTTCACAAACAATAATTTGACTCAGATGCGACATGATCACTTTGTCTGTCTTGAGTAAATTCAATTTGCCTTAAAGTAAATTTGATTAATTCATATGTGATTTATTTATAACATTTATTAAAAAAGTACATTTTATTCTTCTCATTTCAATCAATGGAAACCTAAAACAGTACGTTAATATAAAAACTGTGCGCTGCGGACCCACCGTAGCCCTGGCAATACCCCTGGGGGTATGGTGGGTCTTTTAAAGCTTAACCGTACTCCTGGCTGAAATGCTCGTAGTGTTGTACCAACGTGCTACGTGGACATTAAACTGAACAGTGTTATCTCTCGTATAATAATGACTTACTACTTACGTTTTTGTATTTTTAGACAAGCGAAGACAAGCGTTAGTACGATGATATAGTGCAACAAGGTGATAAATTAGAGAATAAAACGTTGAGGTATTACTGCTAATGGTTATGATGATTTGTATATTATAGGTATAATCTGTGGTACTGTTGAAGACCCGTCATCGTCATCATCTAGCGCTGTCGGATCATTCCCACTAGTTCTATTGAACAGTTCTATGATAGAACTAGTGATATTTTTTCCCACTAGTTCTATTAGCACAACTTGATGAGAGGAATAGAACTAATGGGAAACAGTTATAGGAAATTTCCCACTAGTTCTATGTATGTTTTACAAGGGTAGTGTCACAACATCGCGCTCACATATCCGCATAAATATGTATGTATAAAAATGTGTTAAATGAATGAACGTCTACAAAACAAATGAACGTCTACAAAACAAATGAACGCCTACAAAACAAATGAACGTCTACAAAACAAATGACTACCAGAAAGTGATCAGCTATCGATAGTGATTGCAAAAAACAGGTGCATGCGATTTTCGACCTTATTGACAATTCATGACAAACTTTTTTTTTGTTTTGTTCTCGCTTTCTGGCATTATTACGGTAATAAAATGATAAATTCTGACTAATGTCAATTAGGTTGAAAATCGCATGCACCTGTTTTCTGCAATCACTATCGATAGTTGATCACTTTCTGTAAGTCATTTGTTTTGTAGACGTTCATTTGCTTTGTAGGCGTTCATTTGTTTTGTAGACGTTAATTTGTTTTACAACATAAACAAACGAACGTCTACAAAACATATTCATTCGGATATATGAGCGCGATGTCGTGACACTACGGATCATTCGCAGTAGTTCTATTGAATACCCTTGTAAAAACATACATAGAACTAGACTGGGACATTTCCTATTACTTATCCCATTAGTTCTATTCTCCTCATCAAGTTATGCTAATAGAATTAGGACAGTTCTATCGCAGAACTGTTCAATAGGGCTACGGGGAATGATCCCACAAAATAGTAGAACATGAAATTAACGAACTGAAATTAATAAACTTATTACACAACAATATTATCTGGGAGTACAGTTAAGCTTTGAAAGACCCACCATACCCCCAGGGGTACTGCCAGGGGTACGGTGGGTTGGCAGCGAAAACTGTGCAGTACAATCTACTTAGTTGTTTAATACTAAAAAGGAGAAAAACAAGAACAAGTGAATGGACTTTGATCATCCGTCAATGTTTGTAACTTACGTATGATTTTGTATTTCTATAATAATAATATATTGTGTTGATTCAGCCTCAAATCACTTTTATTACTTGACAAAAACACACATCAATATTTTATGATTACGAATGTCCCATCTGGATACTTTGTTTTTTAGTCTTTGAACACGCACAATACTGCTTCTCTTTTACACTCGCTAAATGCCAATTTTTTTATTCACTCTATTATTTGTGATACTGCACTTATTATAAATTGTAAATAAAACGTTGAAATATTGTAATACTCATGAATGAGAAGTAATTCCATAACTTTTAGTCATTTTCCTACTATAGTTTGTGCAAAATCTCATTACACACGACGGCATTTTCAAATATAACGTACACACACGTGAGTAAAAGTGCGAGCGCTTCCGACCGCAGCGCGTACGCGACTAAAGCCAAATTAGACATTTAGCCTGTTTTTAATGTGCCACTTTTGAAGTTCGCATAACGCATCTACGGATTTTTTACGCTGCGCTGTGGCACACGCACACACGAAACCCCCCCCCCCCCTCCCCTCACCCCGCTCACTCGCTGACGCCACCGCCGTGTTTTTGTTTTTGCGGGGGGTGAGGTCGAGCTACGCACTGTACTGCAACCTCGCCTTAAAAAAGTCATTTTGTTTTCTTACAAATACAGACACTTCAAAAACATGAATGCAGGTCAAGGTTAATAAAATAAGTTTTTTAAATAAAGGTCTACAAGAATCAATTGGGCCGACGCCATTTCACAATTCAGAAAGTATTACAAAAGAAAAATAATAAAATAAAGAATAGTTTTATACGGTCTTTCCCAGGGTATAGGCGTCTTCAAATTTGCGTCATGATAACATTGGAAATCATTAGAAGGCTTTGACTTACTATACGATGCTGGCCAGCCACACGGGTTATTCCTGCTGGCCAGACAAGCAACTAAATATTACTATCCAATGATCTCTCATTTCGAAACGTCGAAGAAAATATAAGGTATTTTACCTTTATTTTCAAATAATTACGCGGGATCCATCACTACATAAACATGAGGAAATACATATACAATTCACGAAAGTTTTAAAGTATTCATAGACTACACCACTCTTAATCACTTATCTAAACGTTCCTAAAGTTACTGCCTAGAGAACAGAGAATACATTTTTGTCTCCAAAAATTTCAAACAAAGGTGATCATGACCTTTACACAAACAAAACGCAAAAAAGAATATTTCTCGCTAAGCTTGATTTGGGCGTACGCAATTAACATATTTTCGCAGTACAGTGACTGCTCATAACGAATTTAATAAAAGGTTTGTAACAATTGGTGACGTCATTTTGGGTCGAGGATGTTTCAATTACTTTTGTATCGTATTCTGTGAACTTCTCTACTAAGCCGTTGTTGTAATATTAACCAGTATTTGTTGACATTGAGAGTAACACAATCTCGAATTGTTAATCAACTCTTTAGGCACCTCGAAATGAGTAGAGAAACTAAAAGGTTATAAGCCACACAGCTTGTGGTAAGCTGAATAAGTTTCATTTTGCCATGAAAACGGTTAAACCACATTCCACCAAGCAGGCTTGGATGGCTGACTTCTTGTCTTTGGAGTACATAGGCATGAGTAAGGCATCTCTAAAACTTACTTGGCACACAGCTGCTGCACCATTTTTTTATTATTTGTTAGAGCGTGGCTACCTCTTGTGTGTAAGAGTTTGTAGACAACCAGAAAGCCTTCAAAATGGCCAAGCTATTCTTGTCCTGAGACAGGAACTGGGATCAATGGCCTAGAATGTCATCCGAAGTATGGAAATGCCACAGGCGATTACCTATCCAAATGGTAAACTCTGTGAGAATTGCTTGGCTTTGTCTATTTAGTCAGAATAGCATAAGTTAGCAGGTACAGCTATGAGTTAGTTGTCATCATCAGCCCTTTATACTGTCCCACTGCTGGGCACGGGCCTCTTTGCACTATGAGAAGAGTAAGGCCATAGTCCACCACGTTGGCCTAGTGCAGGTTGGCAGGCTTCACATGTCTTTCGAGAACATTATGAAGAACTCTCAGACATGCAGGTTTCCTCACGATGTTTTCCTTCACCGTTTAGCAAGCGATAAATAACAATTTAATACGCACATAACTCCGAAAAGTCATTGGTGCGCGCCGTGGATTCGAACCCGGACCCTCTGCGTAGCATTCTGTCGGTCTCTTCACTAGGCTATCGCTGCTTATGAGTTAGCTGCTGGTTACCAATAACGTTACTTATTTTTTCATCCCACCCTTGAATCAGTCTCGCACTCAAGACCATCCATCCATAAGACATGACTACAAGCATCTTACAATCATTAGGCTGACAAAAGTAATTAACAGTCATGGTTATCCTCAATTCTGTTAGCTTAAGGATAAACACTACGTATAAGTGTTCATGTCAAAATTAGTAGTCGTTAAGATACCGCGAGTTGGCTTAATACTGCAAATGTAGCTTACGTTACGTCATGATGAGAGTTCGTTAATATGTAGCTTTAGGAGGGTAAACGAATGTTGATAAATAACTTGAACAAACTGTCTGTATTGTATAACTAAAAAAATCAGTTCAGGTGCATTTTATAAGTTCTATAGCGTGAACGCACTATCGGCTGACCGCAATGTGGCGAACCACATGCGGCTGACCTAAACAGTACATTAGTATACATTGTCCTAGGGAAACGTAAATTTGATGAATAAGGTCTTTGGCTGCAACATGCCGTAGTGATTTGAAGGTCCAGATTAGTTTCCTTGTTCTGTTCATAAACTGCTCCAATTGCGAGTGCCATGAAAGTCATTGGTCGAGTGTCACACCAAGGTATTGTACTGTTGATTTTTAGGCAGGAGCAGTTAGTGTTCGACGAATCCGAACAGGTATGGATTTTAATCTGGAGATCTGGTGATGGTTGAGAGCTATTATGAATCGAAAAACAGATGTAATTAGTTTTGTGAGGTTAAGAGGTTGGATTCAAAGCCAGGTAGCTATCGTTGACAGGCCGCGTTCGGTAGTGTGGGTTACGTTATCCCATGTATCTCCAGAAAAAACAACTCCAGTATCATCGGGATAAGAATATATGTGAGTACTTTCAATATTCATGTTGCATAGACTATTCATATAAATGAGGAACAACGTTGGTCCTAACGCACTTCCTTGACCCACTCCGTATGTGACAGTTTCGTCAACGCTAGTAGCTGATGCTATTTTAACTATATATCTTCGCTCGCTAAGATATTTCTCAAAAAGTTTCAGTTGTTCCCCTCTGATCCCAATATCCTCTAACTTTTGTAGCAGAGTGGGAACAGAAACTGTGTCGAAGGCTTTTTTGAGGTCCAGAAAGACTGCCAAGCACTTACTTCCACTATCCACCTTCTTAGTCACAGTAGTTGTAAGTGCCAGAACTGCGTCTTCTGTAGACTTTCCTCGTGTGAAGCCAAAGTGCGCAGGTGAGATTATGTCATTTTTTGTTAGGTAACTAATCAAATAGCCATTTATTATTATTCTTTCAGCTATTTTCGACAGTGAAGTTAGGACGGATATCGGCCTGTAGTTCGACGGATTGGTTCTGTCTCCACTCTTGTACACTGGTGTTATACTGCTCGTTTTAAGGCGATAGAAAAAGTTTTCTGTTCTAAGCATAGGTTAATTAGGTGGGAGATAACTGGTGAAATAATATACTAGGCTGTTTTTAAGAAGCTTGTGGGAATGTTGTCCCAGCCAGTGGTACTGTCTGATTTCAGGTTTCTAATTACGGTTGCGACTTCTGTGTTCAGTGTTAAGTAGTACAAAGGAAGTAAGGGGCGGTTCGTATCTAACATACCATTAAACTAATGGTATTCAGTAGTTATTTAATTCGAAAGTCATAAATAGACTAAAAAATTATACCGCATCATATAAACAGTATGTTCATTTCTTTCGTATTGCGCTAGTTACAATCATTTATTATACTGATTAATTACTAGTCAGAGAGAACTAGACTGGCGTAGATTGATTCAATACTAAAAGTCTGTAGAAGACGCTCGAGTTTTAAATCTGCGAAGCCAATTGTCGCCTTCCCCACAAGCCTATCACTGCCATATTGAAACAATAGAACAAAAACATTAACTGGCGCCTACTGACAAAAATAACCTTCAAGCACAAAGAAACAAACAACTCATCTCATTATACATCTCCAAAATTAACACATCACACACACAACACAAAAACGCCCGCCACATACTTAATCGTGCCTAATGACCGTTATTAACGCTGTAATCGCTCGAACTAAACGCTACGTCAGTGGCGTCGTGTTACCTAAATATATTACGAGCTTAACTCAGCCTCATTAATATACGATTTTGCGAAATCCTCCTGTAAATGTACACCTAACCTTGAGAGGGAAAGTGATATTTTGTGTACATTTCATTGCATTTTGGGTGAGTTCTATTAGTAATTTATGCTTAAAACTGACTTGATTTTGAGCGGCGATAACCTAGTGGTGTACGTAACGGACTGCCGAGACGATGGTCTCGGGTTCGATCCCCAGTCACTCCGGGCACACACCTCTGACTTTTCGAAGTTAATGTGTGTATTAAAAATGGTAATTATCGCTCGCTTAATAATATGCCCGGTAGATGGCAATAGGCTCGCCCTCTATTAGATTGGGACCGAAACATAACAGGCGAGTGTGGAATACACCTCTGCCTACCCTATCGCGGATAAAGGCGTAAAGTTGTGTGATTTTGAATTTAAGTTTTTCACGCTAATGGCTTGATATTAAATAAATTAATCAGCGTCGGTCTCTATTGGTTTGCTACACGCCTAGCTGGATACCAGATTGGTTTAATTATTAGACGAAATTTGTGTAATTCTTCAGTTTTTTCGTCAAATTACGTTGTTGTGCTTAGTTTTTTTTTTAATTACTACTATTAGGTAATCCAAATTCGTTACGTTTGAAATTGAGTGCGATGACAACTAGATTAATTGCTTGAGTATGATGTCTATAATTAGTAACTTTTACAAGTAATTTAGCAGGTATAACAGTTGCAGACCCATATAACGAAAACAGCTCCTTTTTAAAATGAATCCTTGTGTTTGAAAACTGAAGAACTTTTATTGAAAACATAATAATAAATAAATTTATTTCAGGCAAACTGTCCCGTAGTGTTACAATGTAATAATCAAACAAACAATTAAATTAAAAAGTATTAAAACAATTAAATACTAAGTTAGACATACACATTATTCATTTATCATATATGTTTTACTTTTCCAATATTCATTTGAACCATAAGAACTAAAGTCATTTTTTTTGTCTATTACTAGAGATTAGAACTTTATCGCTGCCTACAAAGTCGAATTCACTCAAGCTTTTGTAATTAAATGCAAATTTGTTAATTCAAACTCTACAGCCATAGTAAACCATGGTTGAGTTTTTAAAAAATAACTTAATTTAAATTTTAAAATTCAAGTTAACATAGCACATTATTAAATCTTTTGAACAAAATGCAGAAACTTAATAGTTGGTCTAAGTTTGTTTAAATGTAGTTTTGCAAGCAATATCGAAATATTTAGGACTTGAGGATTACAGAGGCCTATAGTCACACATGCTTATTTTGTTTTAAAACTTTCATTCCGATCCCGTGAGCTGTTAGAATTTTATTTATAGACATTCAGATCGGATATGAATATACCAGTTATCTAAATACATAGTAACTATATACATGTTACACATTAAATTTTATTTAATTTTTTTTTTTTATTTAAATAAAATTTTATGTGTTAGTTAAAGCATTTAAACAGAACGGACAAGAATCAATTTAAAATTACCATAAACTTGCATGAAAATAGCTATTATCCCAAACCAATAAAGAAAATCCCACTCAACAAACTATCAAATAACTCCACTCCTTTCCCCAATTTAAAGTTCCTCAACACTATTACGCCGGTCAATATTTCAGCCCCAAAACAATAGCCAAGTTAAATTCAATGAATAACATAATTAAGTTAAAAGAGAGTATCTAACATGCAAAACAGCCAGAATGTAATTTATAACCCAACCCTCCTAAGTTACGTTAGTGATAAGCGAAACAGTAAGCTCCAACGTATATTAAGATCAGCCAACCTAATCCCCTAATCCAACACCCAAAAAACAGTAATTTCAACGCTTACCCAGAGTAGACACCCCAAATATGCAAATAAAGCAAAATTTCTAACCTACATACATCGAACCTTCAGGAGGGACTTTAACAAGTACGTTGTGTATAAACAATGGTCGAAGGCCACATTCAAATGTAAATGAAGTCAACAGAAGGCCTGCTTCGACCGTTCTGCAATGCTGCTTAATTTTTATGAGGCTTAACTGACGGTTAGCAAGAAAAATGTTGTTCATAAAGCCATTAGGCGTGTAATACTATAAATATAATGTATTCGATTCGCTGATAAAAACGTACAATTCAGAATAATGGCGGATCTGTTAGTGCTTAATCTATAGTAATCGTAGATCTAAACAGGTGTTGTGAGACTGCCGTAAGTATGTTTAACAAGTCGTGGTAGCTCGCGAAGTTCGTAGATTGTTTTAATAGCAGAAATTGTGGTTTGCTATCGATACAATTTATACACACATACGTAGAAAATGTTTTATCTTATTTAAAATAAAAGTTAAAATATAATTCACACCTATAATACTTAGCACTGATTTCACGTCGTTTCAATCAAGTTACTTCCGTCCTTTTCTATTATTCTATCTTTCGTTGGATTTGGCTCTAGAGATAGATATGTGACATTTTGTATGGAGCTTATGTCAGCTATCTATCTCTTTATATATTGGTAAAGGGCGTTAGAAGTTACACCAGACGTGGTCACAACCACGGCTAGTATAACTGACGCCAAAACATTAGAGCAAATAAATATTGTGTTGTGTGCTTTTTTATAGACTCACGCCTGTGACTTCAAAGGGATAATTTTACGCTCACATTTCGCCCTGTTATCAATTTTATGTCTCACGTAATAGAGGGCGAGTCTATTATCGTTACCGCGCATAATGCCAGACTCCGTGCTGCTATTAAGAATTCGGAAAAATCCAGTAACACTTGCCCGATCGTGCAATTAAACCCGGGACCTCCTGATCGGCTGACGCATACGCTACTCACTGAACCACGGAGGCAGTCATATATTGTCTACATAAATAGATATTAGTGCTGATAATTATTAATATTACTCTTATTGTTTATTTTTCTTTTGCTTACAGTACGGTGTAACACCGTCCCTTAAAATTCCTATACAATGTAGATAAAAGGTATTGCGCTGGACAAAAGTGGCAGCCTTATTGAAGGTAACTGGAGATAAGAGGGCTCTTAAAAGTCGGCCAAAAGAGAATGAATTGATATAATATAATGGATATTTACAATGAGTGGTTTTCAAAGAAACTTGTTTGTATTAGATGAAAATAGAGATCAATGTAGCTTGAATTTGAAGAGATGTTATTGTGAATGACTTGATGCTCCTATGGCTTATGTTATGATGAATTTAGCAGCTTAAATTCTATGACAAAATATGTCACTATACTTAAAGCTATTTACTACGAAGATTATCTATTCAAATCTATTATGTAGTACACCATTAGCTACCCGATTTCGCTTAATATAATTGAATATAGTCCATCAGGTTTTGTGGAAAAATCGCAACCTGCGATAAGACCGCCCATGTACAACTAGACCTAAGTTTGTAAATGTCTTTTTCTGTAATTGTTTTGCCTCTGGTGTACAATAAAGCATTTTTATCTATCTATCTATACTATCAAAGCAGTGTAGACAGTCTCGAATTATCAGTAAAGCTTTCATCATACAGCCTTTGTTACTCCGTTACTGAATAGAGGCCTCTCCTAATTTTCATCACGATATCACTTTGAGCAGTCCGTGTGGTGACGGATTAAGAATACAGAGTGTCACCACCCCATATCATCCCATGGGTGTCGTAAGAGCCGACAGAGGGAGCATATTATGTAGCAAACAACACTGTAAGAGAAGGAAAACTTGATACAAACCCTATACCAACCCGTCTGGCCAGCGTGGTATAGTAGGCCAATTCCTCCTTTCAAAGGAGAGGCCTAGTCCAACAGTGGACTGTTAAAGGCTGATGATGAATAATCACTATGAGCCAATAGGAGGGCTTGGCCTGCTATACTACGCTGGCGTATCGAGTTGTGCTTGATCTCTAGTTCCCCGTCTCTTCGCTAAGATAGGTACTATTATCTTCGTACATTTTCCCTAGTTTCCCTCCTACGAAACTCACGGAATAAAGTGGGGAAGTGTGACATTGTATTATTTTATTTATTTACATAAGAGTCACAAAGATAGATAGATAGATAATTGCTTTATTGTGCAAATGTTTGTACAAATTTGGTGTAAATAACTTAAATGTAGATACATATCAAATGCACAAGGGCGGCCTTATCGCTGAGTGCGATCTCTTACAGGCAACCTTAGGATGGACAGACTGAAAATGACAAAAAGCTTTGATGTGTAGCGACTAAAAGTATCTGATTACTAGAAGTTGTTTTATTATATACATACATAATATATATACATACATACGCAGGCATATAGATATGATAGGTGCTAAACATATAAATAAATACATAATATACATAAATGATACATAATATACATTTATATATATAGGTACAATTTACATATAATACATATACATACATATAATAATATAAACACAATATACATGGATACAATTTGTTTACAATGACAAATAGTGCTTCTTTAGTGCATTTTTAAATATTTTCAATGATTTAGCTTGCCTAATTTCGACCGGCAGCGCATTCCACAGACGGACAGCTTGAACAGCAAAGGATTTATCGTAGTAGTTTGTGGTATGTGCTGGCATCTGCAGTCTCAGATCCACCGACGACCTCAAGGTCTTTAAATGTGTGTCATGAAGGAACTTAAAACGTTCTTTGAGATACGTGGGGGTATTAGGATTGAACAACACATTGTACAGTAACATAAGGATATGAGTATTCCGGCGAAGTCGAATTGGGAGCCACTTGAGCCTGGATCGAAATTCAGATATATGATCATATTTGCGTAAGCCAAAAATGAATCTAATACAGAAGTTTTGGAGACGCTCAAGTTTATCAAGTTGGTCCTCATTAAGATCAAGATAGCTGACATCGGCATAATCGAGTATTGGGAGAAGCAAGGATTGTGCAAGCGCAATCTTGGTGGTGGTGGGAAGAAAGTTCCGCAGCCTACGTAACGATCCAGCTGAAGCAAACAGTTTACGGCTGGTCTCCTGTATTTGACTTCCCCATGAAAAAGTTTTATCCAGATAAATGCCAAGGTTTTTGACGTTATCTAAGATCGGTAAGATGTTACCGTCGAACTGAATCTGAGGCAGTTGTGACCCATTGATCTTGGATATCATCCTGGAACTGCCAATTAGAATGACTTGTGTTTTTGACGGATTTACCTTCAGACCATAATTTTGGCTCCACGTACAGATATGCGCCAAATCTGTGTTAATATTAGAAAACGCCGTTGAAATTGACTCTACTGGTGCCTGTGAATATATCTGCAAATCATCTGCATAAAGGTGGTAGGACGAAAGTAACTGTTTGGAGATAGAATTAATAAAAATTGCGAAAAGTAACGGAGATAGCACGCCACCCTGCGGTACCCCGACAGTTGTATTACACCACGAAGAGTACGACTCATCAACACGTATACGCTGACGGCGTCCAAACAGGTAACTATGAAACCAGTCAATTACCGTTGGAGATATGTTAATAGAGCGGAGTATGGCAAGTAGGATGTGAAAATCCACGGTATTAAAAGCGTTGCTAAAATCAAGCAAGGACAACAGCGTGAGTTTTCCATCATCCATGCCCAGCCTTATCTCATCAGTGATATGAACCAATGCTGTGGTAGTACTATGACCAGGACGAAAACCGGATTGGAAAGGATTCAGGTACATTGGATCTTATATTAGTACATAGACCGTTTCCTTATTCGTCACCTAAAACTGTATTTATTTGTAATTATTTATCCTTGTTCATTTATTTGAAAATAATATTATATTTTATTAATTGAATAGTTCCTCCATCAATTCATTATATTCATTTATTTTTAAATTTACTTATTTATTTACCTTCTTATTTTACTTATATCTTTTTTATTTTAGTAAAAACAATTGGTATTGGCAAATTTATTTATTCGTTTTCTTTTTGCGCCACTTAAAATTAGTCAGAAGTCATATTTATAATGCCTTTGATATTATTTACAGGGTTTTTTTTTTCACGAGGTGGAAAATCCCTTCGGATCTCCGACTCTTGGGGGAAATGAGAGCCGGAGTATGTGGTGTTTCCACTTAAAACCACCTCGACTTTCTCATGTACCCGTGTGTCGGAGGGTAGGGTTTCACCTAAGCATTCCTCGCTACCCCCCGACGGGTATTGGTCCGCCAGATGGTCGGTTGGGCCCCGAACGAAACCCCCTTGGCGGCGGATGAAGGTGTTGGGCCGCCAAACCACCCAGCGGCCGCAGAGGATAGGGAGGACGGCAACGCAACACCGCATCTCCTCTTCCTCTGCGGCCCCACCGCGACGCATCGAATGGTGCGCCCCCATTTGGTCGCGGGAGATAGGGAACGCGGCAACGCAACACCGACACGCCTCTCCTCCCGCGACCACACCCGACTGCGAGGGACAGACAGAACTGTTCCCCGCACCCGCACCGTTGGACGCTTCCTGCGCAGGCCCCTCCAAGCCCACGCGGAGCGTCCCCTCCTGGATCCCTCTTAGCTTCACAGCCGGTGACCAATCCACGGTTACTAAGCCCCCCCACCACGACAAGGTGGAGATCCCACGGGGAGGAAATATTTAGGCTTCCTAGATTATTAATTATGCATATGACAGTCTATGTAACAACCTGTCAGCTTCACAAAGTAAGTATTTTGGTTCTAATTAACATCCATATTGGCATCTGAGCGTTACTTGATGTAAGGTTACAGCCTCATCTTGCAGCGAAAGTTACTGCAAAGACATAATTCTAGGAAATTTGTTTCCTGCGCCCTATAGTTTCAGCTGTCCGTTGTCTGTCTATATTTTTTTAAATACAGATTGTCAGTTTCTTGTGACTAAAGTCTTGTGGCTATTTACTGGTACTAATTCACCCTTTTAAGCGGCATATTTCAAAAAATATGGTAGACGCATACAATCAATTTGGTAACAGTAGTTGCTACCGTTGTTTCCATCGTATTTATGAGTTATACAACAAATTAAGTTAACGGGAACTTGTCAGACAGCATTGCGACTGTCCATTAACATTGTTATAATAATTTAAAAATGATAGGTTGTTATTGATAACGGTCAAACTTAGGATATATACAGAATGATAACCTTTAATTTTATTTTTCGCTCAAGATAAGCTACATGCTAGCTTATCTTGAGCTTAGCCTTATAATCAGTCACAAACTATTCGTAAAGTATAAATATTTTCTTATTGCCAACAATTTGAAATTGACGGGCTTGTAAATTAGAGGGTAAGGACCTTTAATAAAGGTTGTGAAATGAGTGGCTTAGCGGAGGTGCGGTTGGTACTGTGGCATTATTACCACGGTTCAGTAATTTAGGTTGGCAAGCCTGATTTACTTTCATATTAAGTGAAAAGATCAGCATCTACGTATGATTCATACTGAGTTATGACTTTCTTTTCTGTTTCTGATTAGAAAAATTATAACGGCGAATCACGCTTTAATTTGGTAATGGATTCTTTGAAAAAATTTGCTTATAAGCATGTTTTGTGAATTGAATAAAAATTCTTGTATCAGTTTCAGTTTTGTAACTTAGTCTCATTAAATCATGTTAGGCAATCATTTCAATTTAAAAATATGTTATCGGATATTTACCCTACGTTCCTTAATTTCCAAAGGTCTAAAAACTGTCTGGACTATTTCAAATAAATCCAACTGGCTTTTTAAGTACTGGATCAATAGAAAAGTCCATCCATCCTGAACTAGCTGTATAAATAATGCGAACGACACCCATACCTACATACGCATAAATAAAGAGCGATGTGACCCAGACTATATCCATAAATAAATGGGGCGCCCTATACGTTTAAAAGCTGCAGACATTACTCGACATGCTTCATCGTCCATCCCATCAAAGTAATATTCGTATAAACGAGGAATGTTCAAAGAGGGATAACATACTCATATACTCGTAGCAAAAACACTGGGTGAACCGCCCTAAAATCTGATACGTACTGCCATGTACTTAATGAAACTAGATGTGTGCAAAAACGTATATTCACTACATCGATATATAATACTACTATAACGGGTTAAGTAGTGTGCGTTGCGGGATACTCTGGGATTGCGGTGTGTGCACGGGATCTTAGAATTTTGTATAAAAAGTACTTACTGGCTTGACGTTACACTTATTTTTCATTCAAAAACTTCTATTTGTTTAATTGGTTTAATTGATAGCTTTGTGGGGGCTTTTCCGGAATCGTGATAAGATCTCAGTGATTTTTTTTTATACAGAGTTCTATATTGTCGTTAAAGCTATTTTCATTCATGTTTTTATTCCAATATAAAAACACCTTTGAATGGCAGCTAAGATTGCAAGTATCGAATCGCAATATATTTCCGTTCTTTTATTTATTTATTTATTTGGGAAACAAACAGATATCACAAAAAGAGAATACAGTTAAAGATATATAGTTCCAACTTAATCTAAAACAGTTTCCACAAGTTACTTATGCTTGTTTAAGTATGGTAACATCTGACAATTATGTAAACAATTTGTGTACATTAATTTTGAATTGATGTAAAGAAAGGTGAAGGATGTCTATATTGTTGTTTACAGCGATCTTGTTGTACAAACTACAGGTTCTTTTAATAAACATATTTTTACCACAATTGGTTCGTGAAAATCTAACATAAAAAAGAAATTTCCTTCTACTACTTCGTGGACATTCGAAACAAATCTTATTTAGCAAATACGAGGAATCTATTTGACCTCTTATTATTTTATAAAGAAATATAATATCACGCTCCGCACGACGCGCCTCCAGAGTTTGCAAGAAATCCATGTCAGAGCTTATTCTAAATCGCCATTTAATATAACTACAAAATTTATTTTGCAATCTCTGAAGTTGATTGATGTAGATATAATACTGTGGGTTCCAAACTGTTGAGGCGTATTCAATTATTGGCCTCACAAGTGATTTATACAGAAGCACTAATGTGGATAAATTTCTAAAGTCTCTACCAATTCTAAGCACAAATCCTAACAAACGAAATGCTTTACCAATAATGCTTGAAATATGTGAATCAAAAATTAATTTACTGTCAATTAGCACACCAAGATCTCGCACCTCAGATACTCTATTTAGTTCTACATGATTAATATAATATTTAAAGGTCACTGGATTTTTCTTTTTGGTAAAAGATATAACATTACATTTATTTATATTAAGGAACAAAGAGTTCTCTATGCAATAACAATATACATTATTTAAATATTTTTGAAGTGCCATGCAATCTTCTGTTTTGGTTATAATCTTATATATTTTACTATCGTCTGCGTAAAAGATGAATTTTGATTTACTGAAAACTTTGGATATATCGTATATATACAAATTGAACAACAGAGGTCCCAGGTGCGAGCCCTGTGGCACGCCGGAGGTAGTGGGAATAAACGAGGAACAAAACCCTTTGACAGTTACAGCCTGCGATCTGTCTCTTAGATATGATTCAATCCATCGAAGCAGATCGCCGTGTATACCTAGGCACTCGAGTTTGCTAATAAGTATTTTATGAG
Organism: Euclidia mi; assembly: GCA_944739405.2. Taxonomy (NCBI): domain Eukaryota; kingdom Metazoa; phylum Arthropoda; class Insecta; order Lepidoptera; family Erebidae; genus Euclidia; species Euclidia mi. The sequence goes on from OX123192.2 coordinate 64,165,766, forward strand.
AAATTTTGTCAAAAGCCTTTGAATAGTCGGTATACACGACGTCTACCTGATGTCCGTCATCCATCGCTGTAGTTATATAGTCCAAAAATTCAGACAAGTTAGTCTCGGTAGATTTTATACTTACAAAGCCATGCTATTCTGCAAAAATTACCGGTTTTAAAACCGGTGTTATTATCTCGCAAACAATTTGTTCAAAGAGTTTAGGTATAACATTCAATTTAGAAATTGGACGGTAATTAGCAATGTAATATTGCTTTTTGGTAAAAGATATAACATTACATTTATTTATATTAAGGAACAAAGAGTTCTCTATGCAATAACAATATACGGTAATTAGCAATATTAAGCTGGTCACCATTTTAAAAATGGGATGGGATCTTTGTTTAAATATTACGAGCATAACTTAATACTAGAATTCTTACCAACTCTTTCAACAAGAATGTGCTTGCAGATGAATTAGGAAAATATTTCTGGCAGAATATTTTATTTCAAGCAATTGAAAATGAAATTTAATCCGTATTTATTTAAATTGTCCTTTTCTTTAACAACTTTGCATTGCATGACAATTAAACTATTTTTTATGTGTAGTATGGTTAATCCAAATTAATTTATGATTAAATGTGTGTACTTTTATGCTATAACATGCATTAAGCTTCACAATACGTGCAATAGCTTACATCCGATGTAGTACTAGCCGTGACTACAGACGTGATGCAGCCTATTCGAAACGTGCCAATCTCAATAAATAAAACAGATCCAATTAAGGATAAAAACAATTGTCCTCCTCCACATTTATTTTTCCATTAAATGCTTACATTCTGTAAAGTAAATCACACATTAAATTCTGTAAGTCTTGGTTGTGCATTGTCATACAAAGAGGATTTTATAAAATTAGATTACGGTAAACCTTAAAACAGCTATCAAATTGCTTTTACATTACATTACCAACATTCCCAACATTTGTCCCACACTAAATCCTCTTGTGACACATAATCTTATTAAGGAAACCGCAAGAGGTGGGCTTTTCATAATCCCGGGGTCACAAGATCCCGTATTTATTCCAACACTAGTACAAATGCCTCTTCACTATAATAAGTGTCGCCACCTGTTTGATGGGTGTTGCCTGATAATAATAGATATATTTAATTTTTTCTTGACACCTCTTTGGTGAAATGATGGTGATTTTTTTACGCACGTTTTTATTATGAGAGACCGTTTCTATTATGAGTGACCCTTTCTATTATGAGTGACCGTTTCTATTTTTCTTAACATATGGCCGGAACGGATTTGTCATACGGATATAACATTGGTATCATCTGTTAATATAGACCACTTGTTCTGACGGACGGCGGCGGTGTCATTTGATTTTGCATAAGTCTTTTTTTTATTAATAACTAGCTATTATTTTACAAATAATGTGTTATATAGGGGTAAGAATGTTAACTGGGTTAAAATATATCTGTTTCGTTCCTCATACAGCTTATCATAGTCCTCTGCTGGACATATACCTCTCTAACTTGTGTCAAAATAGAATTGTGAATCAATAGAGAGTTTGACCTACGATACTACTAGCCAGATGGGTTGGTATAGAGTTTGATATTGAGTTTTTTGTCTCTTCCCAAAAATGCCATTTGCTTTGTGTGTTTTCCTTAATTGCTAGCCAGAGGGATTAGTAGGTATAGATACGGTTTTCTGTCCCTTCCCAAAGATACCATTTGTTTTGCATAATTTTCTTAATTGTCTCGTACGAGACCCTCGCAAAAGAAATGGGGTAGTCACACGTCGTATTCTTTATCCGTCACCTCACAGAACTCCTTTAGTTTAAACAGCTCATATTATAAACTGCAAGTTCTCCTACTAGCTGTAAAGTCTGAAATGCAACTGAATCAACTGGGAGTTGCAGTTCCATACCATTAAGTCCAACAATATTTGCGGTTCGACTCACATGAACCTCGTTCAACAAAATTCATCGAGTGTGAAATTAGGTTTATGCGTTATAAGTATAATAATGTAGGAAGTTTTTAAACTATTAATGGAACTACGTGTTTGTGTTCTAGTCTTGTAGGTTCTTCTATCTAGCCTTTAGTGTACATGAGCCTCCGCAATTGGGAAGTAATACCCTCTCATAAGAGAGATCTGAAAGGTATCTGTAGTTCTTCTTTTCCTGAGAAAAAAAGAAAAGAATTCCCTTGATTTTAGATTATTACTTTTGAATAAAATATTTTAATACAAAATAGTGAGTCTAACGAGCGTTCAGACAGTTAAGTGATGACTTGTGCAAGCTGTGCTTAACTTTAACAATCTATTGCGAACGGCAAGTTAAGATAGGCTTTATGTGCATAGTTCATGTTATGTATATAATATGATATATACCTAAAAGGGTATGATTTAAAAGTCATCGAAGCATTTGCTTCAATATTAGAGAGATTGAAGCATATCTAGAAACGTTCTTCTGACAAAGTTTTAGAGAGTTTGACGACAACTCTCTAAAATTTTGTCCAAACTACCTATTGAAAATTATAAGTGGTTTTGAAATTTGTATCTATATTTTTATTCCTTCTTACAAACACGAGCAGCGCGCAGGCCAGTAAAGTAGGTGCTATTTTTTATCTCAAATATTATATGTCTCAACTGCAAGAATGAAAATACTAACTTTCATTCTTGCAATCATAACACAAACATCTTTTAAAATAAATACAAATACGCCACTTCTTTTCCAATTTCTCTGTCGGATAGAATAAAAAGCATCTATATTAGTTGTACCAGAACTACTCTAAGTACAGTAAACCACACAAGTTTACGACCAGAACGGTACGTTGTACCAATAATTTGACACTACGTTACCCCTAACTGTACCGTACCAAGTTTTCTAAGAAGACCCATCACCAAGCCGAAGTTGTGGACATCATGCCAAATCATACTAACCAAAAATAATACCTGGGAAACAATATTTTTTTTAAGTTTTCACATTTTTTAAACCGCAATTAAAAGCGCGCGCGTGCAATGCTCGGAGTACCTACTTATCCATGGGGTTATAGGATATCTAAAGTAAATGCATGGATTTTGTACCTAATTAGAAAAATCTTATACTAACTTTGGGCCTCAATATATCCTGAACCAGTAATTTCCCAGGTATGGTGCCGAAGTAAAAAAATTTCGTAGTGATTGGTACAACATGGGATTTCAGTTTTCGTTAAGGGTCTTTTTACACCCTGTATAATAATACAGGATATATTGAGGCTCAAAGTTAGTATGGAATTTTTCTAATTAGGTACAAAATCGATGCATTTACCCCGCCAATATGTTCTATAGATGTCCTATAACCCCATGGATAAGTAGGGATTTCGAGCATTGCACGCGCGCTTTTAATTGCGGTTTAAAAAATGTGAAAACTTGAAAAAAAAATTTTTTCCCAGGTATTATTTTTGGTTAGTATGACTTGGCATGATGTCCACAACGAGTAGACTTCGGCTTGGTGATGGGTCTTGTGACACCCTGTATAATATTCTACCACATACACACGTCACCATCTAGTCCCAAACTAAGCAGAGCTTGTACTATGGTATGGGCTTCTAGAAGCACCCAGACCAAAACAAATATTCATGTTCACGCACACAAATGTTTGACTTGAGCGGAAATCGAACCTGCGATCTTCGGCGTAGTAGTCGCTTACACTCCCGCTACGCCAAACGGTCGTCAATTAAATAGGGGATATAGTAATCTATTATAATTATTTCTATTATAAAGGACTCACGCCCTTGGAATCAATGATGGTCGCGGGGAACTTTACAAACATACAATCAACGGAGGAAAATGATATTCAGAATGGAGTCCACGATTTGTGGAGTGAGACAAAGTGTTGTTTCGTGTGAAAATCGAACTACCGACACTCCAAGTAATACTTATATTATATTGATGAAATGATTTCTAGCATAACTTTGTACCAATTAACAATATTGCTACTGAAAGACAGATGGATATTAAGGGTCATTTTTTGTTCCGTGGGAACGTTTTTATCCAAAAGTAATCATGATTTGTTTACGAGTAACGATAGCAGCGATAGCCAAGTGGAGAGACCGACAGACTGCTACGCAGAGGGTTCGGGTCTTTTCGAAGTTTAGTGCGTATTAAATTGTGAATTATCGCTTGCTTATCTGAGTGTTCTCTATAATGTTCTCGAAAGACATGTGAAGTCTGCCAAACCGCACTTTGCCGGCGTAATGGACTATGTCCTTACCCTTCTCACAGTGAGAAGAGGCCCGTGCCCAGCAGTGGGACAGTATATATACTTACAGGGCTGATGATGATGTTAAAGAGTGTTAAAACTTGTATTTAGTGTTATCCACCTATACAATTGTTTATGTTATTGACATTGTAATTGTGTTTTGAATAAGAATCAAAGATTGAGAACAAATATTAGAAACAATTCTACGCCACACTGCACTCAAATAGCTTGTTCAGCTTATTAAGTCTTTTATCTTGCACTACAATTTATATTTACTGTTCTTACTTTATATTAAGTAAGTTTAAATAAAAATAATGGTATGTTTGTGTTTTATTTATACGAAAATAATTTTAAATATTTCAAAAGGTTTATAGAGATTTTGTTGGAAAATGTTTCAGACAAGTGTATGGGGCTTGTTTTAAAATGTATAGGAGCTCGGGTCGAAGAAGCGATTTAGAGATGAAAGACAGATTATGTGTGTTTACGCCATGTTTCAATGTATATCTTTAGGAATGATTTTATTTTATAGTTTTGAGGGCCACGAAAATATGTTATCCTTAGAGATTTGCGTTCAGCGCTAGATTTGTGAGTGCAGTTTTATTGCGGTTTTCGAATGTCTATCTATATTGGTTGCTTCTTATACAAAGTGCAGCTTACGATCAAGTTCACTATAATGATTAAAATTTCCATAATGTAATAATATATGGAGGCAGTGTTATTTGTACAAGATATTTTAATTTAATTCTGAGATAATATGTTTTGGTGTAATTATAACAAACGGTATGCACAGTTTATAAGTTAGATAATAATATAAGTTATATAATTATGTTACTGTAAAAGCCGGAAGTACGGTAAATCTTAAGATTTCCCAGTAAATCCTAAGATTTACCAGCATGAGTAATGCCCGAATTTTTTAATAAAGAAAAATAAGTTGACGGAGCCCTGCATCGCAGAGCTCCTATTTTTGGGTTAAGGGTCACAAGAGAACCTTTTTTTTTTTTTTGTTGTCGGGTTGGAAAATCCTCATGGAGTCCTTCCGCCCTGGGGGATGGGCGAAGGGGACTGTCAGATTCTTACTGACTAAAAACCAACCCGTTTGCCTCATGTACCCGTGTGTCGGAGGGTCGGGTTTCGCCCAAGCATACGTCGCAACCCCCCGACGGGTATTGGCCCGCCAGATGGTCCGGCGGGCCCCGAACAAAACCTCCTTGGCGGCGGATGAGGGTGTTGGGCTCCGCCGCCAAAACACCAAGCGGCCGCAGAGGATAGGGAGGACGGCAACGCAACACCGCATCTCCTCTTCCTCTGCGGCCCCATCGCGACGTATCGAATGGTGCGCCCCCATTTGGTCGCAGGATAGGGCGCGTGGCAACGCAACACCGACACGCCTCTCCTCCCGCGACCACGCCTGACTGCGAGGGACAGACAAAACTGTCCCCCGCACCCGCACCGTTGGACGCATCCTGCGCAGGCCCCGTCAAGCCCAGGCGGAGCGTCACCTCCTGGATCCCTCTTAGCTTCACCGCGGGTAACCAATCCACGGTTACTGAGCCCCCCCACCACGACAAGGTCGAGATCCCACGGGGGGTCACAAGAGAACCTAACATAACCTTATTACTTGAGTTACAGTCTCACCTAATCTTACGGGCTTTTACTGTAACATATATTCGATAATTATATTATTTGACACATTGTCCATAAAAAAGACAAATTGCCAAATTTGCTATGGTTATGTTAGGTTCCCTCTCGACCCTTTACGCAAAAATAGGAGCCCTGCGCAGCAGGACTCCGTCAACTTACCTTTGTTTTTATATAAAAATTCGGACATATAACAACTCATGCCGGTAAATCTTAGGATTTACTGGAAAATCTTAAGATTTACCGTACTTCTGGCTTTTACTCTCATCATCAGCCTTTAACAGTCCACTGCTGGACTAGGCCTCTCCTTTGAAAGGAGGAATAAGCCTACTATACCACGCTGGCCAAACGGGTTGGTATAAGGTTTGTATCAAGTTTTCCTTCTCTTGCAGTGTTGTTCTCTGCATAATATGGTCCCTCTGTCGGCTCTTACGACACCCATGTGAAGATATGGGGTGGTGACATTTCGTATTCTTAATCCGTCATCACACGGACAGGCTTTTACAGTAACATATAAATATATTAGTTGCAGACAATCTTGATAGGAAGATGCTTAACGCTGACAGTACAACATTTCAACACACATTAACTTATTATTTACTATTATTATATTTCAATATAACTGTGATGAATGATGTCATCTTTATAGGCATTACATCCGCGACATATCAATAGCCTATGACATTAGAATAGAAGGTGTAATGCAATAAAGGAATAATGTAAACATAATGAATAGTATTTAATAGTAATGTCCAAAAATAAATATAGGTACCTAAGTATAATCTATATATCTAAAATAATAAATATAAATAATGTCAATAATGTAAGCTCAATTGTTATATTCCCTGTTTAATCTTATTTGAAATGTTTAAGAGCGTTTAATCCGTCGGAGGCGATTTTGCGGGTTTTTATTGTTCTATTACGTTACGGATAAATGACAATTAATGAAAAAGATATAGAAAATATGAAAGTTCAGTTCTTTATCAAGAGAGTGCTGGAGAAAAATATATGGGTTACTATAGTAAATATTTTAAAACGGATGAATTTAAAAAAGTCATTTTCGTAATTTCTGTAGTTTAGGCCAGCATTAATGGTCGCTAGTGCTATGAAAACTTATCGTTCTATAATTCTGTAAATGTAAACTGTACGAGCAAAAGCTATACAAGCGAGTCCCTAAAAAAGAAATTGTACTTTCATTCATAATTTTCAAGAAAATCGGAGAACAAAACAGTGCATTTTGCTTAATTTTAGCCCGCAAATTTGCATTTATATCTAAAAAACTACTGTGATTATTAAAAAGATATATACATATTTACAAACCTTAAGATTCATTTTAAGTCATATAAAAAAATTGGAATCTAAACTTTTCGTTTGTAATTAATATGATTTTTTAAAAAAGACCTATAAAACTCGAAGCGCGATGCTACGTCCGCCATTCAGCGCTGAGCGCTCTCAGAGGACGGACCTGTCGCTCGCGTCCGCGTCCGCCATTTTACGTAAATATTGCATTCCAAAACGTTTATAGCGCGGCTAAAGCTTCTTGATCCTTATTTTTTTCTCAACGTATTTTTTTTTATAAATATGAAAAGTTGATGTACTTAACTTTATTTATGTATTACGTATTAAACTAGTTTGTTAGTCGAGACATCTGGAGTCTAGTGGTTACTGGTTAGTATAGTAGCGCGGTCAACTAGGGGCTGGGCGAGACTGACAGAAACGGACCGTTAGATATAATATCTTGCTGCAAAAATCAAGTGGCAATATACAGTATAAACAGGTACAGTAGTTAGACGCATTTGATCTTTGATGGGTGACCGTGGGATTGGCTTGCAAAGCCTTTATCGCAGGTTTATTTTCGTACAAACTACATAAGTTAAGGTAAAGTAATTGACATCACGGTCATAGTATGGATGGGTGAGGTTCTTAATGGGGGCAAAATTATGGTTATTTTTAAGCTAGGACGCGCCGTCGTTAGCATGATACCAATGTAATAGGTATTTACCTAAAAGTCAGTCAGTCCTGTCAGTGTCATACTCATGTCACAAATGGTATTCTCCTAAATAAACTGATATTGGAATGTTATCGTGTCTAGATCATTAATTGAACAATGTCATCATCATCGTTCTAGCATACCGTGGATTCGAACCCGATACCTTCTGCATAGCAGTCCGTTGGTATCTCCAGTAGGCTATCGCTGCCTGTTGTTAATTAAACAATGTGTCAACGTCAGTGAGAACAATAGAAGTCAAATTATAGTTGGTGCCACGAGAAGATAGACTTTTTGTAAACCAACATTCAGAGCTTCACAACCTTTTTTCAAACAGTGGCGTTTTAGATTTTATGCTTTTGAACAGTCTTTTTTTTTCAATGCCTATTTATGCCACTATGTTTTTAAATTTATATTGTTAAATTTTACTGAAATAAAAATATTTGATTTTGTGTTTTAGTGGTCGAATGTTCATAAATTGGCCGATTTTTTTGTTGTTTTACACGTAATAATCTGTAAATTAATGAAAAATAGAGTACCATGTATGTTAATTATAGAGTAGGTACATACATGTTACTTTATTATTGACACGATTTTTTAAAAATCACTACGCAATAAATAATATTGCTCAAAGTAGCATATCTATTCTAAAATATTAAATTATTGACCAACAATGAATAATATAACAGATAACTAGCTAATACATTGCATAAACATTTCTAGGCATAGAGATTTTACGTTGTCTGTGAATGAAGAATGTGTCGTCAGAATGAACTTAAACAAAAACCATTAAACGTTACGGTAGTCTGAAAACGCAATTTCTTTTTTAGGTATAAATAATTTTCTGCCATCTGATATTCTGCACGCGCTTTTTCGAGATGCCGGCAGCGAGAAGAGCGTTGCAATCCTATAAACTTGTATTTAACTTAACACCAACCCTTTCCTGATAACTAAAAAATTAATTGTATCCTCTGATAAAAAGATGTTAAGCCCAAGAATGTATCATTTCAATGAACTAACGCCAAATGTTGACACTCTAGGCGTCAGTACCTCAAAACATTAAAAGATCCGTTTGACAGCGCATAATATCGATAAAAACCCGATCCATTGACATATTAGTTTCCAATGACACATATCTATGTATAGGTCGGTTCACGAAAGTTGACCAGAAATGGCGGCCGTCGCGCATATGTACATTCGTGCACCAATGGCGTGGCTCCATTCTTGACGCATTTAGGGAATGCGTCAAGAACGGAGCCACACCATTGGCATTCCACCCGCGCCTCACCCCGCACCTCCACGGAGACCTAAAAAATGATTTCTGCGCAGTGGTCATCTTTCGTGAACCCGACCTATACCGTTGCGCTCATTGATTTGAAATTATTTGTTTTTGACAGAACTATCGCTAAGTCACTTAGTAAAAATTCTTTGTTTACAAAATGTCTATGTTCTCGTGACACGGACTCTAGATGATAATGACATTTAAATTAGAAGAATACCAATTCTGAGTCAATTTAAAATCTAATCTCATTTCGTTCAAAATATAATTTCAATGTCATATAAAATACGAGAATTGGCCTTATCTATGTAAAATTTTATAAAAAGGGATTTATATCATCGCACACTGTGTGAAATAATTTTAGGTGAATATGTATTGTATAATTACAATATTTTGTAAATACAAATCAACATATTGTATATTTTTTTCTTTCTTTTAATTAATTAAGTATTTTCTTTTACCCGACTCTTTTGGTTTTGTATTTAGTGTCATTCGTGGGTTTTCATGCATTAATAATAAAATAGATGTATATTTGAAATGTAACAATTATGTAGATGACAATTATAAATTATTTCTATCATATAATAAAACTGCGCCAAATTATTATAAATAGTCGTTGTTATCCTGAGGAACATCATCCTACTAAACAAATATGTAATATCTATCGTTATTTGATACCTTTAAAATAAATGCATGTGCATTGAAAATAATTAATTTGAATACTTTCATATCATAATCGACGTATTACATAAACGAATACTGTTCATGTATGGCAAGAAGGATCAAGATTATTATTCCACGCGATACCGTCATAGTGCGCCGGGTCTCGCATGCGCGGTGTGCGGGCGACCGCGGTACTATAAAAACCTAAACTCGAGCCGCCGCTCGAGGCGTATACGCTCTTAATGGTGTAATTAAATTTATTAAAATAAATAATATAATTTTGTAAACATATACATGGAAGCGATTTGGTGACGCCTTTGTAAGTTTGTATTGCTTAGTAAATGAATGAATAAATAAATAACGTCATTAGCTTTTAAATCATTTTCTCGTGTCACAAAATATCTTGACTGCACGGTTGGCGTAGTGGTTTAAGCGGCCGCCTCACCACTTGACACTGCGCCGAATGTTGTAAGTTCGATCCCCACACGAGGCAACACTTTGTGTAATTCATAAATTGTTGTCTCGAGTCTGGGTGTTCATTGTGTCCGTTAGTTGTATATTTGTAAAGGATTTAGTCCTAGTGCGGGAATTATCTTTTATAAAATAAATAAAAAATAATCTTTTTCCAAGTGACAGCTAATGAAAATATATACACGCCAATATTATTTCAGCTTCATTCGCTTATGAATCAAAATTGAACACCGGTTACGATGCTGACGTGCATTTGCATACTAACCATTGTTCGCGTATTCGCTTGCGTGAAAAACGGCCGAAATAATGGCTGGATCACCACAATGGTACCACAGATGAAATTTTAATAGCAGCCCTGAATGGAAGCTTTGTTTTATATAGCTGTAGTTTTATTATTATTGTGATTCATTGGTCTTGTAGATTAAGTGTGTCTAGCGTGTATAACCTAACAAACTCAATGGGATTGCGTCTTTGTATTACAAAGATCCTATGGCCACCTTCCTGCTCCATCATCAGACCCTGCAAAACATCCAGTACCAAAGTCCATGTAAAGACGAATCAAGCGACCTCGATGAGATTGGGTTATTGTATCACAAAGATCTCATGGCTACCTTCCAACTCTATCATCAGACCACGGAAATCATCCAGCATTAAAGTCCATGTAAAGACGATTCAAACGAGCCCAAACTCGACGGTATTGGGTTGTTATTAACCGACTTCTCGTCAAATCGCTTCAAGAGTGCTTATAAAATTTGAAGAGTTCCTTCGATTTTTCAGGATTCCATGATCAGATCCTGACCTGATGATCATAGGACCAACTAGGAGGTATACTCTTTCAATCAAAATAAGAATTTTCGAAATCGATCCAGGCGTCTTAGAGAAATCAGGGAACATACATAAAAAAAAAAGATTCCGACGAATTGAGAACCTCCTCCTTTTTTTGAAGTCGGTTAAAAATACAGAAGAAATCGATATGCGTTCGGAAAAGCTCCAGTAAAGTACATATTTGAAGCAAAATCGTGTAGCATAGGTACCGAATCTCTATAATTGTTTGTATTATAAAACATAATAAATATTTGAAAGTTTTAAATATTGACTACATTGTAAGCATAATTATGCTAGTAGTATTGAAATACTATTTTTAACGAATTTCAACCGGTATAAGTTTTGTGTAAACTAGTCTAAAATAGTCATACTAATATTATCTTGGAGCAATCGCATACCATATAATTCTGAATTGCCATTTGATTCTGAATTTGCCCATTTGAAATGTGCTCGGTGAAACGCCGTCACAAATATTAATGTACACATCTGAAGGTGTTTAGTTTTCATTACCAATTATTAGCAATGGCGACGACGAATATTCGCATGATACTTATCGCTGTACTTAAGTGGTTATCAATGAGACACTTATTCTGAACTTGATTACATTAAAACCGAATATCAATAATACACTCAAACTATTTCATACCCAACAACGAAAAAGGCATCCAATAAAAAAATCCCGTCGTAATTTCTTCTAACTCGTGTACAAAACTTAATAAAAATTAAGCAGACACAAAAATAAATTGAAATAATTTTTAGTGAGGTAAAAATCAAATAAAACTCAAAGAGACTTATGAACTTAATAAAAATACTTTAGTCATATACAAATAAAATGGTACCTAAATTTAGTTTGAGCTCACTTTGATATAACTTCAAAACACTCCTTGAAAAAATTAATGAACCCAACTACACGGAGGGTCAATTGTACAATAAATTGCTAGAAAACAGAAACGGAATACTTCAGTGTTTCTTTTTCTTGGACCTGTAACGAGATAGGGTTTGCGAGCAATTCTTTGAATTAATAGGGAACCTCAACTCACTTAGAAAATATATTTTATTTTGTTACATTATTAGAACGATAAAAAGTACCAACCAACGGTGTAGCCACTATAATAATAATATACAGGTACAATTGGATGCTTGGTAACCGAGCTGATGAAAATACAGACAGACAGACAAAAAGGTCAAAAAGGGTTGTTTTGGACTAAGAGTAACTAACTATATGCGCTTGAAAGAACATAGTTATTTTTAAATCACAGATAGAATCTTCAATTTTATTTATATGTACCGTAAAATGGAGATACATTGATTAATTTTAAAATTCAATTGATCATAACTTTGCCAGTTTATGCTAGAAAAATACAAAATAAATAATGTATTGCCAACTTGGGACCTGCTATCATAATAGGACAATAAAAAATAAATAGCTTTTATAGTTTTGACGTAAAAATTCAATAAGTGTCGATTCAACTTTATACTTGCAATGGGGTTATTTTGATAGGCCACGTTTTACGACAGAATATCATAGTATCCCTTAACAGGAGTAAAAAGCAAAAACAAAAAGAAATATTGATTACTTAGATTTCAAATTAGAGCAATTTGAAAATCGGGTGTCTTTGATTACAGGGGTTACATTGCTAACTGATTTTAAGCAGTTTACAAGTGAACGGTACGGTTCGAGCTGCTAGATGTTTTGGGATGCTAAATGATAAGTCTAAGCTGAGATTTAGATATAGATTTATTCCGACACTTTACGTTAATTAATGCTAATGATGATTATGAGTGTTACAAGTAGGTCGGTTGATCGCACACTGGCTCGTGTGGAACGCGCGGTCCGCTGGTGCGGCCGCGTGACCTACTTGAGCCAAACCTGCTGATGATGATGTGTTCGATGAGTATCGAACATGCTCCCGAGGGGAGGATACGGATGATAAAAGATGAGAGGAGATGATGTTACAATTAAGGGGTTAGTAATACATAGGTGAACCAGTGGTTTGCTTATGATAAATGAATGTTAATACAATGCTGAATGTTCTTATCCTTAATGATAGCTAATTCCTATCTAGATCTACCATAAAAACCGATTGTCTTTTACTGATGGGTGATGTTGATTTGTCTTTTTTAAACCGTAAGCTGGACCACCGTTTGGTCCCACAAGCACTGAACCCTTGCTCGGGCACGGGTGATTCACGCGCACTTACACTCACACAACTATATCCATGTTCGGTCACGGACGGCTTACGCGCACTTGCACTAACACTCACACTGCTAATAGGCGCCGCCCGCGGCACGGCAGCCGCTGCTGCAGGCAGCGGCTCGCATGGCGCCTGCGGGCCACGCTCGGGCGCGGGTGAGGCTTGCTTGCCTCGCCACCACAGGAACCACAGGAATGCTGCGACGGTTGTTGCTAGTAACACGTATGATATGACATAGTGATGTATATCATGCGTAGTTATTGTCGCTTCATCCAAAGCTGCTTTTTTCATAGCGGCTATCTGATCGCCGAGACGTGTTAGTGAGTTGTTGATCTGTGCGTCCTCTGTTGTTTTCTCGAGAAGTGGCAGCGTAATATTGACCAAATGATGATGCTGTATTGCAGCTATATTCGCGATTAAGAGGTCAGGTTTTAAATTTAGCTTGTTTTCCTGTTGATATGAGTACAGAGTTATGTCACGACCTTTAGCTATGCATTCTTTGTCGAGTTGAATGAGCCCGGCCTTGCTGACTCGGCGCGCTCGGGTTTCAGTGTCACATATAATCGTAAATGAATAAGTATTACATGCAAAATACAGATAGGACGATAGGTCGTGTAATTGTAACCATATATTCTTGCAGGTTTCCTTCCTGGGCTGGCAGACACCTATTTGTTTGGTTTGACAGAACTTTTCTTCTGGGTCCATCGCTTGATTGGACCTCGTAACTGACAGATGTAACTTTCATCCTGATAGGTGTAAGTTTGAAGGTCGTCGTCCTTGACTTCAATATAGGAGTCCCTCATCAGATTAGTTGCTATGTAATCTGTGCTAGGGGTAATGCTAACCATGTCATTTCCAACTTGAAGAGGTACCGGTATTAAGCGGTACAGTTGAAAACTGTCTCTGCTAATGAGTGGCACGGAGATCTCAAACATCAAGTACTCTTTACTCACTCTCGCCTTGATCTTAAGTAGCTTGTATATTTCATATAAATCGGACTGGATGTTACTGATGGGTAAAGTAAGTTCCTTTGATATTTGACCGGAAATGATTTGGAGTTCGTTGCTGACTTGCTCTGGAGTAAGTAGATGCATGTTAATTTTACCATGATAAATATCCGTCAAGGTGTCGATTAAAGTATCTTGTACACGCTTTAAGTTTTGTATCATGTTTGTCGTAGCCATGGCCGCTAGGGTGAATTCTTGTAAAATTGATGTGCTATGGCTTTGCATCTGTACTTGCTTAGCTGCTTGATCTAAAAGGTTTAGGTGTCTATTTATGAGCTTATACTGAATATCAATTGTCTTCTCAGTTCGTTTCAGAATATTATACTCAGCTTCTACCACGGACGTTTGATTTTTCCAAAGTTGTAATAAGTGGTTTTCGTTGCCATTTATCTTTTCAATATCACGTTGGTATTTATCAGCGAAGCTTTGGTCGAGTACTCCAAATAAACTATTGGCTATAGAGCCGACTGCGTTGACAAGGCCGCGTCGAGTTCTTGACCGAGTGCCGAAATGCTGATTTAGCAGGAGTTTATTATGATATTGGAGTTCCGTATAATCATGCTGCACTTGCAATAAAATCATGTTACAATGGCTGTGCTCTTTGATTTGTTTACATGTTTGCTCTAGATATTTGATGAAAGTATCCACTGCTTTATCACCTTGCCAATAAGGTTGCATGTTGTAATAAGACACAATTTTCCATTGATCCCGTATTAAATTCAAGTTACCCATTGGATCGTAGTATAAGGATTGATTACCACTAAATTGGGTAATGCGGCTTGATGCTTCGTTGCTGCTCAAAATGCTCATAAAAAATATTAATGATAAAACTACGTTAACGAAATTACGAGGCTTTATCGTACTTGCTGGCGTTATATCCTTTGTGATCTTGGGTTTGGCCTTTTCTTCCTCTTGCTCGATAGGTAAGACGGATAATTTGATAATAGGTCGCTTTATTAAACCGTTCTTTGTTTTTATTGTCACCACTCTTACATATCCGTCATTCCCTTGGTGCACCTCGACGACTCTCCCCACTGGCCATTTCCCAGAAGGAAAATTATCATCGTGGATGGTCACCATATTATCGATCTTAATGTTGCTCTTTGATTTTAGCCACTTATTGCGAACTGATAATTGGCTAAGATATTCAGACTTCCATCTTTTCCAAAGGTCTTGAAAAATCTTGTTCGTTAAGTGCCACCTTGTCCTAGCGTCATTGGCTGTTTCAATAACGGTTAGACCTGCTCTACCAGTTAGGAAGTGCGCGGGTGTTAAAAAATCTAACTCATCTATATCTTCAGATATCGGACACAGAGGTCTAGAATTGAGACCCGCTTCTATTTGCGCTAAAATGGTGCTATATTCTTCAAATGTCAATGCTTGATCCGCTACAACTCTTTTGAGGTGTTGTTTAAGACTTCGTATCGACCGTTCCCATATTCCTCCTGCACTAGG
This sequence comes from Euclidia mi, assembly GCA_944739405.2. Taxonomy (NCBI): domain Eukaryota; kingdom Metazoa; phylum Arthropoda; class Insecta; order Lepidoptera; family Erebidae; genus Euclidia; species Euclidia mi. The sequence continues at coordinate 64,181,511 of OX123192.2, forward strand.
CCAGGAGGGACAGTTCCAGTACCATTCTATGTCCATTTCCACTATCTGCTTATAAAATGAATCACCGAAAACTTGCTTTAGCTGCTCGTACTCTTCTTGCATAATATTGTTGGCTCCCACGAAGTTAGTGCCATTGTCAGAGTACATATGTTTCGGAGCTCCTCGTCGTGCTGACATTCTTCTCAACGCTGCTATAAAAGAAGCGCTGCTCAAGTCCGAAACCAATTCTATGTGTACTGCTTTCGTGACCATGCATATGAACAAAGCCACGTATCCTTTTGTTGTTTTTATTCCACGCCCTTTATTTGCCTTCACAGATATGAAACCCGTGTAGTCTACCCCCGTGTGATAAAACGCTGGAGCTGGGTTAGTGCGGAAATCAGGTAGATCTCCCATAATCTGCTGTAATTTCTTGGGCTCTTGTTTCCTGCAAGTAACACATCTATGAAGTTGCGTTTTGACGGCTCGATTACCTTTGATTATCCAATACCTTTGTCTAAGAAAGGACATAGTCAGCCGAGCTCCTCCGTGAAATGTTAGCTCATGGGCTTGCGAGATGAGAAGCTCAGTCAGTCGACTGCTGTACGGGATGATGATTGGATACTTCATTTCGGAGCTTATGTTTGCGTTCCTGAGTCTTCCCTTTGCTCTAAGAATCCCATCTTGATCTAGGTATGGATTAAGGTTGAGTAACTTGCTATCGGATTTTACTTCCTGGTTTTGCAATAGGCATTCAATATCTGTTTTAAACTCAACGCGCTGTACGTGTTTTATTATTGTAAGTTTTGCTGATCTAAGCTCGTGTAAGGTGATATGCCTTGTTTTCTGTTTACTAACAACAGGTGTCAATGCCCGCCGTATCCACGCTACAATGTATGTTATTTTTGTAAACGAGCTGTAACGATGTAATAGATCGTTAACTATGCTGCTATCTAAGATAAGATTCTGAGCTATGTTTACATGCTTTTTTGTCTCTTCGTCAGTAGAGTATTTCGTTTGTTCTTTAGGTTTGAATTGTGATGATGATAAAAAGGTAGGTCCTTGCCACCACAATGCATGCTCCAGCAATTGTGAAGTCGTCAGGCCCCTACTAGCTGCATCCGCAGGATTCTCTTTGGTATTTACATAATACCAAGTGTTTGGTGGCATGATGCTAGTAATTTTCTTCACCCGGTTCGCTACGAAAGGCTTCCAGCGCTCCGGTGAACCCTGAATCCAGCTAAGAGTTACCTTAGAATCACTCCAACCGTATGTCACGACGGCCACGCTGTTGATGCTTTTGACGATTTTTGTCATAAGATTTGCAAGTAATTCCGCCGCACATAATTCTAATCTAGGTAGCGATACGGCCTTGCTAGAGGGCACTAACCGCGTTTTCGCTGCTACTAGCACTACTGACGTAGAGTCCTTTGATACGATTCGTGCGTATACTACACAACCGAACGCTTTAATTGATGCGTCACAGAACCCATGTAATTCTATGACGTGGTTTTCTTTGCTTTGTAACCACCGAGGAACCTTGACCTGATTTAATAGATTTAAATCTTTCTTCAAGCTAATCCATTCTTCCTTGATCTTAATAGAAACTTCGTCGCTCCACTGAACCTCAGAATTTTGCCATACTTGTTGGAATAAAATCTTCATCTTTGTGGTTAGGGGTGCTAACCATCCCAAAGGGTCGAAAATCTTGGAGATTTCGGATAAAAGCATTCTTTTGGTCAGTTTAGCTGTTTGTGTGCTGTTTGAATCGAATTTAAAGATGAATTCGTCCTCGATGGAGTTCCATTGTAGGCCTAAAGTTTTTGATGAGCTTTCCGTTTTAAATGTAAACACTGCTGGCTGTTTGTTGACAGTTTGCTCAACTGTTTCTAACAATCTTGTATCGTTTGAGGACCACTTTCTTAGTGAAAATCCGCCGGTTTTTAGGCATGCGTTTAACTCCGTAATCCTGCGCTTTCCTTCTTCAATACTATGAGCCCCTGAAACCCAGTCATCCATGTAGAGCTCTTCTTGGATGCATTTAGTTGCTCTGGGATATTTCTGCTGCTCATCTGAAGCTAATCTTCGCAGGGTCATCATTGTCAGGAATGGTGCTGCTTTAGTTCCATACGTTATGGTTGCTAATTTGTAAGTTTTTATAGGCTGATTCGTACTTTGTCGCCATACGATCTGTTGTAGGCACTGATCCTGTTCATGAACTAAAATCATTCGGAAACATTTTTCGATGTCGGCTGTGAATGCGAAACGATATTGTCTCCACTTCAAAATAAGCTCCAACAGGTCTAACTGTAGATTTGGACCCCTGTACATTAGGTCGTTGAGGCTGTGGCTGGAAGTAGTTTTAGCCGACGCGTTGAACACTACGCGTAATTTTGTTGTGCTAGATTCCGCTCTTTGCACCGCATGATGAGAAAGGAAGCATGTTATTTCCGCCTGCTGTTTGCTGCTAGCAGTCGATAACTTCATGTGTTGCAGCTGCTCATATTCGCGTATAAATTGTTTATATTGCTTCTCTAGATCTTCGTTCTTGCTAAACTTACGTTCTAGATTTTTGAATTGGGCTATTGCTATCTCTTTCGAGGTTCCTAGCTTCTCTTTTAACTCCGGCTGCATAGGTAACCTAACTACATAACGACCGTTTTTAAGACGTTTCGTCGTAGTTTCATAGAAATCTAGGCATTGCTGATCTTCTACAGACATAGAATTCTGTTCTTGAATGTCTTCAATTTTCCAGAATCGTTGGATATCCTCAACGTTATTTAAGATGACGTTGCATTGGAATGAAGTGTTTGTATTGCCACCGCATAGCAACCATCCTAAATGAGTTTGCTGTGCTAGCGGTTCCGAGGACGTTTGTCCGCGAATTAATCCCTCTAACAGGATGTTGCTGTAGACTTCCGCTCCTAGAAGAAGATCCACCGGACGACTGATGTTATAATCTGGATCCGCTAAACACAGATGTGCTGTATGTTGCCATGATGGCTTTGCGAACGTTTTATTTGGCAGATTTTTTATTAAGCTGTTCATTATTAAAACATCAGTAGAAAACTTGAAATCGGTATAAGTTGATTGACAAGCGATCGTTAGTTTTCCTTTGCAATTATTTTCACGTTCGCCTACTCCAGAAATAACTCCTATACAAGGCCTTCGCTTCAATCCTAGCTGCTGTGCTGCTTTCTCGCTGATCACGGAAACTTGTGAACCCTGATCGACTAGTGCTCGCATTAAGTGCTGGGTCTTGTCGGCTGCTGTTACCTTCACGATTGCCGTGGCTAATAAAATCTCCGATGCCTCTTGCTGAGAAGCGTGGATGCTTTTGATGTTCTCGCATTTTTCTTTCGCAATCTCGGTCAAGCTCTTAGACTTTGATTTTGTTGCGAAATAGTCATGCAAAATCGTATGATGCTCATCATTGCATTTATGACATCTTTTTGTCGAGTAGCATTCTGCACCATTGTGATCGTAAACACAATTTATGCAATAATTTAATTGTCTGATTATCTTAATTTTCTGCTCATTTGGTGTTTCTAGAAATTTTTTGCAGTTTATTAAATTATGTTTTGCCGAACAATGAGGGCATTTATTTCCTGACTCAGACACATGCATTGATTTCGCAATTTCCAGTTTCTTGTTATTTTTAGATTCATTGCTCAATTTATAATTATTTTTGCGATAAAAATTTGATGAAAGATTGGGATGATTGTTTTGATTGAGATGAAACTGTCTTGGGCGTCCCATCTTGACGTCGCCGAGACGACTCTAGGGCCGTGAACTTGTTCTCTAAGAAGTCCAAAAAGTCTTGGAGTACTGGAAGCTCACGCGAATTCTTCAACGACTCTATGTACTCGGAATAAGACTCACTATCCAATTTTTGTGCTAGTATATAGACAAGAAGAGGATCCCACGTCGTAATATCTACGCCTAGGTTCTTTATGGCGTGAAGACTCTCTAAGGTGACGTCATGAAGTCGTTTGATGGCCGTGTATGACTGCTGCTGTATGTTGGCAAGATTGTAAAAGGAATTTACGTGGGACATAAATATCTGCTTTTTGTTATTAAATCTGTGACTCAAAATCTCCCAACAGGTGTTGTAGTTATCCGCGCTAATCGGGAGATGCTGGATCAAACGCTCGGCTTCTCCTTTAACCTTACTTTTCAGGAACTGCATCTTTTGTGCCTTTGACAGAGAAGGATTGTTGTGGATTGCTTCATCGAAAAGATCTTTGAAGGATACCCACTGTTGATAGCTGCCTGAGAACATAGGGATTTCCATCTTTGGTGTGGATTTGTCACGATGCGACGTTTCCCACATCTTGGAACTGATAGCCTTTCTCAAGCCGTTGTACGTACGCTCATGTTTTGTGTAGCTTAATTCGTACGCCTCGTCGTTTTCCAACTCCATCATAAGTTCCCAATGGCTGTTGTCTATGGCTGTCCACCGAGTTTGTAACAATCGCAAGGCGTCCGAACTCCCATTTGTCGCACAAGGCTTCGACACATATGTTTTCTACGGTTCGTGCAAATGCCTTGAAGTTGATAGTCTGCTTGCGGAGCATGTCATCTAACTTACTAAAATTACCTCTAGACTCCTCAGCACGAGCGCGCGCGGGACTGGAGGATGCTGAGGGTGGCGAGTTATCCTGCTGCTGTAAGGATCTGCTCCCCGAAGGACTTGCTGCTGCTGCTGCTGCTGGCTGATAAGAGGGATTTTCTTCCGACTCAGAGAAACCTTGCTGCTTTGCTTTGTAACATAACTCGTCATAATATTTGCATATGGCGTCTTTTGCTGCTTTATAAGACTCCATTGTTCGCTCGAACTCCAAATTGACGAAGTACTTATGACCTCTTTTTTCGAAAGGCAAAAGTTTCTCGTTGTTTACCTGATATTCTCCCCAATACGACTCTAAAAGATCTAGTCTCTTTTTGCAGTAGTCGATGGTCTTACGCTGTTTGCTATCCTTGTTGAAATTAATGAGGACTTTGGCAATGCTCTCTGCCAATTCAATTTGTTGGAAATATATAGACTCCATTGTGCTGCTGTTAGATTAAAGTGAGCTAGAAATTACGGAACGTTCTTACTTGAAAGCCGCTTGTCCTACGGCTATTGTTCACACAAATACTGCGGCTGCTGCTGCTATGCTGCTAGGTACGCCAGCGGCTGGTGCGGTGGTAGATCACAGTGAACTCACGCCTAGTCTAGCGCGCGGCAACCCACAGGCTGCTGGAATTCTATAGGCACTACGCGTTACGATTTATCGCGGTCGCGGAGTCCTTGGCGGTTACGAAGGACCAGTATGAACGGTACGGTTCGAGCTGCTAGATGTTTTGGGATGCTAAATGATAAGTCTAAGCTGAGATTTAGATATAGATTTATTCCGACACTTTACGTTAATTAATGCTAATGATGATTATGAGTGTTACAAGTAGGTCGGTTGATCGCACACTGGCTCGTGTGGAACGCGCGGTCCGCTGGTGCGGCCGCGTGACCTACTTGAGCCAAAACTGCTGATGATGATGTGTTCGATGAGTATCGAACAACAAGGTTGAAAAATAAAACAAACGTTTTAGGATAATCAAATATATGACACAAAAAACAATCAACCTGTAACATCATATACAAAATAAAGCCTAAAATCTTTCTATTTAAACTTAAACTTTCTATTTAAATTTCTTATCTAAACTTAAAATCTTCAAAAAACTCAAAACTTCTAGGATAAAGAAAAATTAAAAATGTTTCATCGCTAAATTATTACTCAGAATAATCAGCCTTTTTAATTTTAATTAGAGAAAATATCAACGTTTCTTATACATTTAGTTACGATATCAGGAACTACACAATCAACAGTCTTGTGGAATAAAAATTGAGATCAGTACACGATTATTTTCATCAACGTAATTTGCTTGCTCATAACTCTTTTACAACACTTACCTCCATCAGTAACTTTTTGCAACGCTTCTGCAAGTGTTTCTTCCGTATAGTTCCTGTAATTGGGATACCAGGCGTTTTTTATAGTTCCGCACAGTTTCATCTGTAAAAGTGGGTATCTTTGATAAACTGTATTTATTACATTGAGATTTGTTTAAATTAATCTTGGGGTTACTTTGATTATTATCAATGTTGCCCCGTACCACCTATCAAAATAAACTCAAGAACAAATACTCATAATAAAACAAAATATGGCCATCTATCCAAGCTATTCAATTAATTTTACTCGGAAGATACCATTTCATCATTTGAAATAACTAAAAAAACGACAACAATTATACCAACCTTTGTAGCATTGAAGTTATCCCGCACACTATTTCTTGGGTTTGCACTTAAACGAAATAATATTTTTTTTAAACGAGTAACGTTATCAACACCAACGCTAACGCATTGAAGAAAGATAACTGAACAGTCAAAGATGCCAACAAAAAAAATCAAATGCCTGCGTTCAATAGAAAATGATATTTTAAGAAAAAAGCATCCATAAAAAGTAATCATCAAATTTACCCCGCTATTTGAAAGTAACCCCATTTTACGGTATAGATGTATAGATGAGTAGAAGAAGTAAAGACTTGTTATCACGACAACAGCGCCAACTAGCGGGTCAAATTGTAGCCTATATGTAGCGCTATAAAGTCCTCTACCTTGCAGTGAAAGTCTCATTTGAATCGGTTCAGCCGTTCTAGAGTTAACCCCGGACAAACAGAAAGACAGACAGACAGACGGACAGACGAACAGACAGACAGACAAAAATGTTAAAAAGGGTTGTTTTGGACTTAGAATCGGGTAACTAACTATATGCACTTGAAAGAACATAGTTATTTTGAAATCACAGACAGACACTTGTAACGTAAAAAGGACCTTTCAGGTGTCCACTGTTACGTTTTCCCTACTAGGGTGTGTTTAAATGAGAAACGTGGTTAAATGTTATAATAAAAATTGATTTAATTTTCAATTAATTTTAGACATCATTTAGCAAGCGAAAAAATTAAGAATTAATAAAAAATTACACAGGGTCGCGTGATTCAGCGATGGGAGGGGTTGATGTTGAGAATCCCGCTGCCGGTTCCTCCAGGAGAGTTGGTTAACTTAACTCGTCTCGCAGCCGCCAGAAAAAGGGCCGAATGCAGCCAGCGCTTCAATATTTATAGGAGCTCGCGGTGCGGTGCCGAGAGGTGGTGTCCTCTCGACGTCACAGCGACGTCACACACTTCAATTTTATTTATATGTATAGATGAGTAGAATAAGTAAAACTTGTTATCGCCACAACAGCGCCAACTACCGGGTCAAATTGAAGCCTATATGTAGCGCAATAAAGTCCTCTACCTTGCAGTGAAAGTCTCATTTGAATCGGTTCAGCCGTTCCAGACATTACCCCGGACAAACAGAAACACAGACAGACAGACAGACGGACGGACAGACAGACAGACAAATATGTTAAAAAGGGTTGTTTTGGACTTAGAATCGTGTAACTAACTAAATGCACTTGAAAGAACATAGTTATTTTGAAATCACAGACAGACACTTCAATTTTATTTATATGTATAGATGTATAGATGAGTAGAAGAAGTAAAGACTTGTTATCGCGACAACAGCGCTAACTACCGGGTCAAATTGTAGCCTATATGTAGTGCTATGAAGTCCTCTACCTTGCAGCGAAAGTCTCATTTGAATCGGTTCAGCCGTTCCAGAGATTACACCGGACAAACAGAAAGACGGACAGACAGACAGACAGACAAAAATGTTAAAAAGGGTTGTTTTGGACTTAGAATCGTGTAACTAACTATATGCACTTGAAAGAACATAGTTATTTTGAAATCACTGACAGACACTTTAATTTTATTTATATGTATAGATGTATAGATGAGTAGAAGAAGTAAAGACTTGTTATCGCTACAACAGCGCCAACTACCGGGTCAAATTGTAGCCTAGCGCTATAAAGTCCTCTACCTTGCAGTGAAAGTCTCATTTGAATCGGTCCATCCGTTCCAGAGATAACCCCGGACAAACAGAAAGACGGACAGACAGACAGACGGACAGACAGACAGACAGACAGACAAAAATGTTAAAAAGGGTTGTTTTGGACTTAGAATCGTGTAACTAACTATATGCACTTAAAAGAACATAGTTATTTTGAAATCACAGACACGCACTTTAATTTTATTTATATGAATAGATGATTAGAAGAAGTAAAGACTTGTTATCGCGACAACAGCGCCAGCTACTGGGTCAAATTGTAGCCTATATGTAGCGCTATAAAGTCCTCTACCTTGCAGTGAAGGTCTCATTTGAATCGGTTCAGCTGTTTCAGAGATAACCCCGGACAAACAGAAAGACAGACAGACAGACAGACAAAAATGTTAAAAAGGGTTCTTTTGGACTTAGAATCGTGTAACTTACTATATGCGCTTGAAAGAACATAGTTATTTTGAAATCACAGACAGACACTTCAATTTTATTTATATGTATAGATGAGAAGAAGAAGTAAAGACTTGTTATCGCGACAACAGCGCCAACTACCGGGTCAAATTGTAGCCTATAGGTAGCGCTATAAAGTCCTCTACCTTGCAATGAAAGTCTCATTTGAATCGGTTCAGCCGTTTCAGAGATTACCCTGGACAAACAGAAAGACAGACAGACAGACATACAGACAGACAGACAGACGGACAGACGGACAGACAGACAGACAGACAGACAGACGGACAGACGGACAGACAGACAGACAAAAATATTAAAAAGGGTTGTGTTGGACTTAGAATCGTGTAACTAACTATATGTACTTGAAAGAACATAGTTATTTTGAAATCACAGACAGACACTTTAATTTTATTTATATGTATAGATAAAAGGACAAGTTGATAATACCATAGTTGCTTAGGAAATACAATTCATTTATATTTGAATATGTTTCCTTTCGTGACAATATTTTTGTAGTACCTACCAAAACTGTCAAGCATTCGGCGCTTCGGATGATATTCAGTTACCTTGCTTGGTATCCGAAATGAGACGCTTCCTTTTCATTAATGACGTAATGAGAAGTAACAGTACTTATCCTCTCGAGCGCCAAAACGTCAAATGTCATATAATCGATAAGCGCCCACGTCAAAATTAGCGTATGTATGAAAGTTGGCGGGCAGCGTTTAAATGCCGATTTCAACGTTTATTTACTTCAGAATACTAATCAATACATATATATATATTTAGAATCTACATGAAATTTGCTTTATTATGTATATAGAATTAACTAACTTTGTGAACAAGCGTAAGTAATTCAAACGGTTTTATCAAACAAATGTGTAAAATACATGTTATTGTAGAAAAATGAATGTATTGACCAATTAGAGGCATTCATAGCGGCAGGAAAATTCTAATAATATTATTTATGAGCTATTCTATAAATTGAAATACGTAAAATAAGAAATATATGGAAAAAAATTGATTTGGAAGCGAAATAGTGTAAGCACGCCTCGAAGTGTACTAACAGCTGATGAGTTTAGCTGACTGTTTGTTTTTACTGACGTTGAAAGTAAGCATTTTTATTGCATAGATCTGTCAATCGTTTCATACGCTTCAAAATGGTATACATTGAAAAGAGACAAACATTGTTTTGGCGTTTCATTTGAACATTGAATGGAACAAGTACGAGACCACCGTATAACGGTCGGCGGGCGCTTATCGGGGGTAAAAGTGTCCACCGTAAAACGGTGGCCTGGCGCTCGAGAGGTTAATATATTATTTGACAACATAGTTACATAAACATCTTTAATCAACTTGTTTGTTGTGAAATTCTCTATAGACTAAAATATTCAGGCTGTAATAAGACCCTTAATGAAAACTGAAACCCCATATTGAACAAATCATTACTTACATTTTTTACTTCGGCACCATACCTGGGACATTACTGGTTCGGGAGATATTGAGGCTCAAAGTTACCATACATTTTTTTAATTAGGTACAAAATCTATGTATTTACCCCACCAATCTATTCTATAGATGTCCTATGCACCCATGGATAAGTAGGTATTTCGAAAAATTGCACGCGCGCAATAATTGCGACTTAAAAAATGTGTCACCTTAAAAAATACGTTTCCCGGGTTTAAGGGCTTAGTATGACTTGGCATGATGACCAAAATGAGTAAACTTCGGCTTGGTGATGGGTCTTGTGACACCCTTTATAGTTCCAAGTTATTTAGAAATTACAAATCTATTCATATATTATAAATGCAAAATCTAAAATAAACATATAATCTGCCACCATCGCTTGAAAGTACAGCATGCACCATTTTAAACTGTGAATTAAATGTTCTTGTTACTAACTGTGTAGCTTTCTTCAGAATGAAGATAGCGATTCGACCAGGGTAGGACTAACCTTTCTAGGAACCTGGAGGTAAAGTAACAGTATCTTCACGGCTGCTGACGGCAAACGAGCAGACGGATTGCCTGATGGTAAGCAATTACCGCCACGCATGGACACAAGCAACCCCACAGGAGTCACAAGTGCGTTGCCCCCCTTGAAGTTGGGAAAAGGGATACGATGAGGAGTAGGTTGAGTGAGGTTGTTGCTGATCTTCTACAGACATAGAATTCTGTTCTTGAATGTCTTCAATTTTCCAGAATCGTTGGATATCCTCAACGTTATTTAAGATGACGTTGCATTGGAATGAAGTGTTTGTATTGCCACCGCATAGTAACCATCCTAAATGAGTTTGCTGTGCTAGCGGTTCCGAGGACGTTTGTCCGCGAATTAATCCCTCTAACAGGATGTTGCTGTAGACTTCCGCTCCTAGAAGAAGATCCACCGGACGACTGATGTTATAATCTGGATCCGCTAAACACAGATGTGCTGTATGTTGCCATGATGGCTTTGCGAACGTTTTATTTGGCAGATTTTTTATTAAGCTGTTCATTATTAAAACATCAGTAGAAAACTTGAAATCGGTATAAGTTGATTGACAAGCGATCGTTAGTTTTCCTTTGCAATTATTTTCACGTTCGCCTACTCCAGAAATAACTCCTATACAAGGCCTTCGCTTCAATCCTAGCTGCTGTGCTGCTTTCTCGCTGATCACGGAAACTTGTGAACCCTGATCGACTAGTGCTCGCATTAAGTGCTGGGTCTTGTCGGCTGCTGTTACCTTCACGATTGCCGTGGCTAATAAAATCTCCGATGCCTCTTGCTGAGAAGCGTGGATGCTTTTGATGTTCTCGCATTTTTCTTTCGCAATCTCGGTCAAGCTCTTAGACTTTGATTTTGTTGCGAAATAGTCATGCAAAATCGTATGATGCTCATCATTGCATTTATGACATCTTTTTGTCGAGTAGCATTCTGCACCATTGTGATCGTAAACACAATTTATGCAATAATTTAATTGTCTGATTATCTTAATTTTCTGCTCATTTGGTGTTTCTAGAAATTTTTTGCAGTTTATTAAATTATGTTTTGCCGAACAATGAGGGCATTTATTTCCTGACTCAGACACATGCATTGATTTCGCAATTTCCAGTTTCTTGTTATTTTTAGATTCATTGCTCAATTTATAATTATTTTTGCGATAAAAATTTGATGAAAGATTGGGATGATTGTTTTGATTGAGATGAAACTGTCTTGGGCGTCCCATCTTGACGTCGCCGAGACGACTCTAGGGCCGTGAACTTGTTCTCTAAGAAGTCCAAAAAGTCTTGGAGTACTGGAAGCTCACGCGAATTCTTCAACGACTCTATGTACTCGGAATAAGACTCACTATCCAATTTTTGTGCTAGTATATAGACAAGAAGAGGATCTCACGTCGTAATATCTACGCCTAGGTTCTTTATGGCGTGAAGACTCTCTAAGGTGACGTCATGAAGTCGTTTGATGGCCGTGTATGACTGCTGCTGTATGTTGGCAAGATTGTAAAAGGAATTTACGTGGGACATAAATATCTGCTTTTTGTTATTAAATCTGTGACTCAAAATCTCCCAACAGGTGTTGTAGTTATCCGCGCTAATCGGGAGATGCTGGATCAAACGCTCGGCTTCTCCTTTAACCTTACTTTTCAGGAACTGCATCTTTTGTGCCTTTGACAGAGAAGGATTGTTGTGGATTGCTTCATCGAAAAGATCTTTGAAGGATACCCACTGTTGATAGCTGCCTGAGAACATAGGGATTTCCATCTTTGGTGTGGATTTGTCACGATGCGACGTTTCCCACATCTTGGAACTGATAGCCTTTCTCAAGCCGTTGTACGTACGCTCATGTTTTGTGTAGCTTAATTCGTACGCCTCGTCGTTTTCCAACTCCATCATAAGTTCCCAATGGCTGTTGTCTATGGCTGTCCACCGAGTTTGTAACAATCGCAAGGCGTCCGAACTCCCATTTGTCGCACAAGGCTTCGACACATATGTTTTCTACGGTTCGTGCAAATGCCTTGAAGTTGATAGTCTGCTTGCGGAGCATGTCATCTAACTTACTAAAATTACCTCTAGACTCCTCAGCACGAGCGCGCGCGGGACTGGAGGATGCTGAGGGTGGCGAGTTATCCTGCTGCTGTAAGGATCTGCCCCCCGAAGGACTTGCTGCTGCTGCTGCTGCTGGCTGATAAGAGGGATTTTCTTCCGACTCAGAGAAACCTTGCTGCTTTGCTTTGTAACATAACTCGTCATAATATTTGCATATGGCGTCTTTTGCTGCTTTATAAGACTCCATTGTTCGCTCGAACTCCAAATTGACGAAGTACTTATGACCTCTTTTTTCGAAAGGCAAAAGTTTCTCGTTGTTTACCTGATATTCTCCCCAATACGACTCTAAAAGATCTAGTCTCTTTTTGCAGTAGTCGATGGTCTTACGCTGTTTGCTATCCTTGTTGAAATTAATGAGGACTTTGGCAATGCTCTCTGCCAATTCAATTTGTTGGAAATATATAGACTCCATTGTGCTGCTGTTAGATTAAAGTGAGCTAGAAATTACGGAACGTTCTTACTTGAAAGCCGCTTGTCCTACGGCTATTGTTCACACAAATACTGCGGCTGCTGCTGCTATGCTGCTAGGTACGCCAGCGGCTGGTGCGGTGGTAGATCACAGTGAACTCACGCCTAGTCTAGCGCGCGGCAACCCACAGGCTGCTGGAATTCTATAGGCACTACGCGTTACGATTTATCGCGGTCGCGGAGTCCTTGGCGGTTACGAAGGACCAGTATGAACGGTACGGTTCGAGCTGCTAGATGTTTTGGGATGCTAAATGATAAGTCTAAGCTGAGATTTAGATATAGATTTATTCCGACACTTTACGTTAATTAATGCTAATGATGATTATGAGTGTTACAAGTAGGTCGGTTGATCGCACACTGGCTCGTGTGGAACGCGCGGTCCGCTGGTGCGGCCGCGTGACCTACTTGAGCCAAAACTGCTGATGATGATGTGTTCGATGAGTATCGAACAACAAGGTTGAAAAATAAAACAAACGTTTTAGGATAATCAAATATATGACACAAAAAACAATCAACCTGTAACATCATATACAAAATAAAGCCTAAAATCTTTCTATTTAAACTTAAACTTTCTATTTAAATTTCTTATCTAAACTTAAAATCTTCAAAAAACTCAAAACTTCTAGGATAAAGAAAAATTAAAAATGTTTCATCGCTAAATTATTACTCAGAATAATCAGCCTTTTTAATTTTAATTAGAGAAAATATCAACGTTTCTTATACATTTAGTTACGATATCAGGAACTACACAATCAACAGTCTTGTGGAATAAAAATTGAGATCAGTACACGATTATTTTCATCAACGTAATTTGCTTGCTCATAACTCTTTTACAACACTTACCTCCATCAGTAACTTTTTGCAACGCTTCTGCAAGTGTTTCTTCCGTATAGTTCCTGTAATTGGGATACCAGGCGTTTTTTATAGTTCCGCACAGTTTCATCTGTAAAAGTGGGTATCTTTGATAAACTGTATTTATTACATTGAGATTTGTTTAAATTAATCTTGGGGTTACTTTGATTATTATCAATGTTGCCCCGTACCACCTATCAAAATAAACTCAAGAACAAATACTCATAATAAAACAAAATATGGCCATCTATCCAAGCTATTCAATTAATTTTACTCGGAAGATACCATTTCATCATTTGAAATAACTAAAAAAACGACAACAATTATACCAACCTTTGTAGCATTGAAGTTATCCCGCACACTATTTCTTGGGTTTGCACTTAAACGAAATAATATTTTTTTTAAACGAGTAACGTTATCAACACCAACGCTAACGCATTGAAGAAAGATAACTGAACAGTCAAAGATGCCAACAAAAAAAATCAAATGCCTGCGTTCAATAGAAAATGATATTTTAAGAAAAAAGCATCCATAAAAAGTAATCATCAAATTTACCCCGCTATTTGAAAGTAACCCCATTTTACGGTATAGATGTATAGATGAGTAGAAGAAGTAAAGACTTGTTATCACGACAACAGCGCCAACTAGCGGGTCAAATTGTAGCCTATATGTAGCGCTATAAAGTCCTCTACCTTGCAGTGAAAGTCTCATTTGAATCGGTTCAGCCGTTCTAGAGTTAACCCCGGACAAACAGAAAGACAGACAGACAGACGGACAGACGAACAGACAGACAGACAAAAATGTTAAAAAGGGTTGTTTTGGACTTAGAATCGGGTAACTAACTATATGCACTTGAAAGAACATAGTTATTTTGAAATCACAGACAGACACTTGTAACGTAAAAAGGACCTTTCAGGTGTCCACTGTTACGTTTTCCCTACTAGGGTGTGTTTAAATGAGAAACGTGGTTAAATGTTATAATAAAAATTGATTTAATTTTCAATTAATTTTAGACATCATTTAGCAAGCGAAAAAATTAAGAATTAATAAAAAATTACACAGGGTCGCGTGATTCAGCGATGGGAGGGGTTGATGTTGAGAATCCCGCTGCCGGTTCCTCCAGGAGAGTTGGTTAACTTAACTCGTCTCGCAGCCGCCAGAAAAAGGGCCGAATGCAGCCAGCGCTTCAATATTTATAGGAGCTCGCGGTGCGGTGCCGAGAGGTGGTGTCCTCTCGACGTCACAGCGACGTCACACACTTCAATTTTATTTATATGTATAGATGAGTAGAATAAGTAAAACTTGTTATCGCCACAACAGCGCCAACTACCGGGTCAAATTGAAGCCTATATGTAGCGCAATAAAGTCCTCTACCTTGCAGTGAAAGTCTCATTTGAATCGGTTCAGCCGTTCCAGACATTACCCCGGACAAACAGAAACACAGACAGACAGACAGACGGACGGACAGACAGACAGACAAATATGTTAAAAAGGGTTGTTTTGGACTTAGAATCGTGTAACTAACTAAATGCACTTGAAAGAACATAGTTATTTTGAAATCACAGACAGACACTTCAATTTTATTTATATGTATAGATGTATAGATGAGTAGAAGAAGTAAAGACTTGTTATCGCGACAACAGCGCTAACTACCGGGTCAAATTGTAGCCTATATGTAGTGCTATGAAGTCCTCTACCTTGCAGCGAAAGTCTCATTTGAATCGGTTCAGCCGTTCCAGAGATTACCCCGGACAAACAGAAAGACGGACAGACAGACAGACAGACAAAAATGTTAAAAAGGGTTGTTTTGGACTTAGAATCGTGTAACTAACTATATGCACTTGAAAGAACATAGTTATTTTGAAATCACTGACAGACACTTTAATTTTATTTATATGTATAGATGTATAGATGAGTAGAAGAAGTAAAGACTTGTTATCGCTACAACAGCGCCAACTACCGGGTCAAATTGTAGCCTAGCGCTATAAAGTCCTCTACCTTGCAGTGAAAGTCTCATTTGAATCGGTCCATCCGTTCCAGAGATAACCCCGGACAAACAGAAAGACGGACAGACAGACAGACGGACAGACAGACAGACAGACAGACAAAAATGTTAAAAAGGGTTGTTTTGGACTTAGAATCGTGTAACTAACTATATGCACTTAAAAGAACATAGTTATTTTGAAATCACAGACACGCACTTTAATTTTATTTATATGAATAGATGATTAGAAGAAGTAAAGACTTGTTATCGCGACAACAGCGCCAGCTACTGGGTCAAATTGTAGCCTATATGTAGCGCTATAAAGTCCTCTACCTTGCAGTGAAGGTCTCATTTGAATCGGTTCAGCTGTTTCAGAGATAACCCCGGACAAACAGAAAGACAGACAGACAGACAGACAAAAATGTTAAAAAGGGTTCTTTTGGACTTAGAATCGTGTAACTTACTATATGCGCTTGAAAGAACATAGTTATTTTGAAATCACAGACAGACACTTCAATTTTATTTATATGTATAGATGAGAAGAAGAAGTAAAGACTTGTTATCGCGACAACAGCGCCAACTACCGGGTCAAATTGTAGCCTATAGGTAGCGCTATAAAGTCCTCTACCTTGCAATGAAAGTCTCATTTGAATCGGTTCAGCCGTTTCAGAGATTACCCTGGACAAACAGAAAGACAGACAGACAGACATACAGACAGACAGACAGACGGACAGACGGACAGACAGACAGACAGACAGACAGACGGACAGACGGACAGACAGACAGACAAAAATATTAAAAAGGGTTGTGTTGGACTTAGAATCGTGTAACTAACTATATGTACTTGAAAGAACATAGTTATTTTGAAATCACAGACAGACACTTTAATTTTATTTATATGTATAGATAAAAGGACAAGTTGATAATACCATAGTTGCTTAGGAAATACAATTCATTTATATTTGAATATGTTTCCTTTCGTGACAATATTTTTGTAGTACCTACCAAAACTGTCAAGCATTCGGCGCTTCGGATGATATTCAGTTACCTTGCTTGGTATCCGAAATGAGACGCTTCCTTTTCATTAATGACGTAATGAGAAGTAACAGTACTTATCCTCTCGAGCGCCAAAACGTCAAATGTCATATAATCGATAAGCGCCCACGTCAAAATTAGCGTATGTATGAAAGTTGGCGGGCAGCGTTTAAATGCCGATTTCAACGTTTATTTACTTCAGAATACTAATCAATACATATATATATATTTAGAATCTACATGAAATTTGCTTTATTATGTATATAGAATTAACTAACTTTGTGAACAAGCGTAAGTAATTCAAACGGTTTTATCAAACAAATGTGTAAAATACATGTTATTGTAGAAAAATGAATGTATTGACCAATTAGAGGCATTCATAGCGGCAGGAAAATTCTAATAATATTATTTATGAGCTATTCTATAAATTGAAATACGTAAAATAAGAAATATATGGAAAAAAATTGATTTGGAAGCGAAATAGTGTAAGCACGCCTCGAAGTGTACTAACAGCTGATGAGTTTAGCTGACTGTTTGTTTTTACTGACGTTGAAAGTAAGCATTTTTATTGCATAGATCTGTCAATCGTTTCATACGCTTCAAAATGGTATACATTGAAAAGAGACAAACATTGTTTTGGCGTTTCATTTGAACATTGAATGGAACAAGTACGAGACCACCGTATAACGGTCGGCGGGCGCTTATCGGGGGTAAAAGTGTCCACCGTAAAACGGTGGCCTGGCGCTCGAGAGGTTAATATATTATTTGACAACATAGTTACATAAACATCTTTAATCAACTTGTTTGTTGTGAAATTCTCTATAGACTAAAATATTCAGGCTGTAATAAGACCCTTAATGAAAACTGAAACCCCATATTGAACAAATCATTACTTACATTTTTTACTTCGGCACCATACCTGGGACATTACTGGTTCGGGAGATATTGAGGCTCAAAGTTACCATACATTTTTTTAATTAGGTACAAAATCTATGTATTTACCCCACCAATCTATTCTATAGATGTCCTATGCACCCATGGATAAGTAGGTATTTCGAAAAATTGCACGCGCGCAATAATTGCGACTTAAAAAATGTGTCACCTTAAAAAATACGTTTCCCGGGTTTAAGGGCTTAGTATGACTTGGCATGATGACCAAAATGAGTAAACTTCGGCTTGGTGATGGGTCTTGTGACACCCTTTATAGTTCCAAGTTATTTAGAAATTACAAATCTATTCATATATTATAAATGCAAAATCTAAAATAAACATATAATCTGCCACCATCGCTTGAAAGTACAGCATGCACCATTTTAAACTGTGAATTAAATGTTCTTGTTACTAACTGTGTAGCTTTCTTCAGAATGAAGATAGCGATTCGACCAGGGTAGGACTAACCTTTCTAGGAACCTGGAGGTAAAGTAACAGTATCTTCACGGCTGTTGCGTTTCGTTCTTTGAGTAGAAGTACCTGAGGCACCAACTCTTTTTTTTCTCATTCCGCTTCCCTTCCTATTCATTTTTCTTTCCAGCCTGGCAACGCACCTTTGACTCCTCTGTTACTGCTTCTGTCCATAGGTGGTGGTCATCGCTTACCATCAGGAGAGCCGTTTGCTCGCTTTCGTCTTATGCCATAACATTTATAAGAAAACTCTTGACTAATTCAAAATCATTTATGAAAAACTAATTAAACGTCTAAGTTATTTATTTCACTTAAGAATGAAACTTCCTTTTTACTCTTAATTCCACTACTGTATATTCTATGTAGCCAGGTTAGGAAGCAGTAACCATTAAATACATAATAGTTTGGCAAGAGGAACTTGTCTTGTATTGAAACCAATTTAGTCAGAAATATAATTATAGGTAGAGACTTTAAATTTTAAATCGCCAATTATGTACAGTTGTCCAATTAAATCTCTCTCTACTACATAATTTGGCGATGATATTATGTGTTCTCGACCAAGTGCGGTTATGACTGGTACTGGGCGCGATTTCTTAAGTTTTGACATACTTTACAACGCACGATCATATACTCTGGTCTCAGAATCTTTCTTCTAGATGGAAGAACCTTTTTTTTCTATAAAATGTTTGAGAATTTGGATTCATTTTGGACATAGCTTCATCCAGAATATGTCAAACATGAATCTCGAATCTCCAAATCCATGGATAGATCGAATATTGAAACCGGCCGTACTAATAAATACCGTAAAAATTAAAGGTACTGACACCCTATAACGACTGTCAAAGATCTTCATGATGACCGGGACCGAAAGCTTAACGTGCTCTTCGAGGCACGGGACAAGCGATAATTAACAATTCAATACGCACATAACTCCGAAAGGTTATTGTTGCTAGCCATGGATTCAAACCCGACATTCTCTGCATGGCAGTCTTTTGGTATCTCCACTAGGCGATCGCTGCTTCATTTTTCTCTTCAATAATATGACAATGAAATAAACCCGACTTTCTCCCTTGGTAGTGACCACATTGTCTGTAGAAGTGTCTCTACAATCGCGTGGCTAACAATCACCTGGCTTTGTGTGAATCTCTAGTGCAACTGTTGCACTTGTCTGTTTGATTTGTCGCACTAATGTAAGCTGAGGGAATTCTTTTTGTTGTTTATTCATATTCAACTTCAAAGGGGGCATGAATTTTTGAAGTTGACGGATGAAGAAAGAAGTTTTTTATGTCACAATTATTGTATAAAGGGTTGTTTTTATTGTTTGGGTAATGAAGAAGTCGGATTTAATTAGGTACCTATTAAACTTTTTTTTGTTAATACGACTGGCAGCTTGTTGGAAAAAGTTCTAATGACTTTTCATAGCTAAATAAAATGTCTTCTAAGGCAACACTGGTCAAGAAATTTTGTTAAACCAATCTTTGTCCATTAAGTACGACTATAATTATACGTGAAAAGTAAAGGTAGAAACTTTTATGAATTCTAATTGGGAAATCTAAAATTTTCTTTGATACTGACACAATAAATTTAAATAATTATTAGGTAATTAATTTATTGAAGAAGACGCTTCTTCCTTTCTTATCCGTACCACCAAGATGTAGAACTCTTTACCCGAGTCTGTGTTTCCTAATGAGTACAACATGTGTGTTTTCAAGTCGTGAGTGAGTAGGTACCTTCTAGGTAAACGTGCTCCATCTTAGACCATAATATTGTTTAACATCAGGTGAGATCATGGTCAAACGCTAGCCTACCAGTAATAAAAAAAACCGATTCAGTCTTTTTTTAAACTATAATATCCAACAATTTAAATTTCCGAATTATCTGGTTGAGTTTTCTAGGATGACTATCTCAGAAAACTTTACTTTAAACATTATCCTAACTATCAGCAAAGCTTCTTTATCTTAATTATTGTCACAAAATATCATTGTAGCACATGTTTTTTGCAAATCTATTTATCGTACTATTTTTACCCGACCGGGATATTATTGTGGTTAGAAAAAGAATTATAACTTACATCGCGTTCCTTTCCTTGTCACGGAAATGGGCAAGTTTGTATCCTTGGAACTTACCTAATTTTGAACTCGATAGACCCTTTATATTTACGGGTAATATTCACAGATATATACTTCTTAATAGGAGGATTAATGCAACATACTCACATGTTTGATTTCGAAGCGGGTATTTGGACGCTGCCAGAGTATCAATGATTCCATGAAATGTATATACGCATGCTGAAAAAAAAAACTGTCATTGGCAGACTATACGGAATGCAGTGCCATAACCAGGGCAGTGCTGTATATACCTAGAACATAACCAAATATGATCGTTAATATTTCTAAGCCAATGTATCTAAAGTAAGGCTTTTCTATTGTTATTTAATACCAACCTACTCTCAATAAATGTTTATTTCAACCCAAGCATTTACACTACAATTCCCTACCGTCATAATCATACATGAAGATAAACAACTACCAACCTCAAAACCAACGTGACAGTTTAATATTTTTGCAAGTAAAATACACGTATTTCTGAACTAAAACAGTCATTGTAGTACCCGCTGCAAACACATTACAAAGATTCTTCAAACAACCAAAATGCTCCTAGCATTCCCAATAGCAGTATAGCGAAGCGCAGCGTGTTTTTCACAGTCCAAAAAAAATACTATCGACATTATGCGAACGTTGAATAAAGTCCAAAATCAATTAACAAAACAGTGGTTACCACACGCACACACACAAACAGCTTTTAGGTGATAATTGTTTTGTGAACTATTTCTGAATGTGAACAATGTCGATAAAAATAAATAAATCAAATATTGTTATTTCAGGAAAACTGCCCAAAGTTTTATAATGTTTATTTTATAAAACAATTAAATTGTAAATCAACAGTTAAATATTGATGATAAACATAGAAATTATTCATTTGCCGATCATTTGTTTGAAAGTAAAAATGCTTTCCGCTGCGTTCGCTATATGGACACCGGGCCTTAAACTGGCTACTTCAACCGTTATAAAGAAGTCTGGAAAACTAAGAAGTAATATTATCTAAATATATTGGTCTATCGACTTATACCTAAGCCTTAATAATAAAACTTGACGATATAGGAACAATGTCCTTGACTAGACAGAAACATATTTTTCTTTATACTTTGTTATACCCGCAAACTTAACTTATGGGGACGTAAGTTGTCCAGTAAACAGATAACCGGCCGGCTTAAGCCGGGCTTAAAAGAGTTTTAAGTGCCGCGCCGGGGAAATGGAGCTCAGAAGTTTAAATTGATAATTTCCGTGATTTCGTCTCGCTGGAGTTTGTTAATTCTCCAATATCGGTAAACATTTTGAGGCTCGTGGAAGAAATCTGTTTATAATTGCGTACAGACAACCGCATCTTTTAAAAGGTAGGCACGTATATGTATTACTTATGTTAGTTATTATATTTACCGTTCCATCATGGAACGGTAAATATTATTACTTAATATAATTAAATTTTATTTGGCTAGAAATGTTAACAGGTTTTTTATATGTAAGTAATAGGTTGCAGGCGAGCAGACCGTAGGCCTGATGGTGAGCGATTTCCACCGCCCATTGAAACAAGCAACACCACAGGAGTCACAAGTCCGTTTCTGCCTTTTGGGTTGGGAAAAGGATATCAGTAAAACTTTTGCCCGACCCGGGAATCGAGACCTCCGATCTGCAGTCGCATGCGTATGCGACTGCTGTTCGGAGGTTCCGAGTTATCTCTGGATCACGGAGGCAGTGCATCGCTTTTTAAAAACATTATTTTCAAGTGCTTAAGAGAACAAATATCTATAAATATTATAAAATTGCCGTCACGGAAAATGTGTATGTATGATCGCGATTAACTCAAAAACTGCCGAAAAAATGTTGTACCCTTTTCACCAACAGGTATCGTAATTGCGGAAGATGATATAAGTGTATCATTCACTCGGGTGAAGTCTAGTCCGTTAAAAATTTTAAAGACATTCTCAAATTGAACTTCTCTCTTACCTGCACAATGTAACCCAACGCTAAGTACTAAGATATAAGTACTAGTGAACACAGATAGTAGATCCTGGGTACTTTGTTTGACGATCACATTATCATATAGACCCCGTTGTTTCTTGTTTGCGAACTGGCTCCGGTATTAATGGTAGTGCGATGCATATGTATGCTGAAAGGTTCTTAAGATTAGGTAACGTGATCTGATTGGGAAATAGTGTTTACCTGCAAAAATTGTACAGTTAGAACGTAGGATTGAAGATTATTTTTATGGCCTATGTCGCCGAAGCGGTAAGCAGAAGGTGTAATGATTATTGCACCTTCTAATGCATTTTTATGTCGCCGTTACCAGATTATATTACCTGACTACGTGCTGCTACTGAGAATTCTGAAAAACTCAGTAACACTTTCGCCGGACCATCGTCTATTACTATCTGGCGCATACACCGTGAATCGAACCCAAGACCTCTGATCAGCATACGCTATCCACTGGACTATGGAGGTAGATTTTTTTTATGGACATAGGCGGCAAACGAGCAGACGGATTGCCTGATGGTAAGCAATTACCGCCACGCATGGACACAAGCAACCCCACAGGAGTCACAAGTGCGTTGCCCCCCTTGAAGTTGGGAAAAGGGATACGATGAGGAGTAGGTTGAGGGAGAAGGAATAGGGGATAGCGCCTCCGGCACTCTCACTCACTGAACGAAGCGCAACA
This sequence comes from Euclidia mi, assembly GCA_944739405.2. Classification (NCBI taxonomy): domain Eukaryota; kingdom Metazoa; phylum Arthropoda; class Insecta; order Lepidoptera; family Erebidae; genus Euclidia; species Euclidia mi. Next base: position 64,204,508 of record OX123192.2, read on the forward strand.
GTTTAGGTACTGTTACTTTACGTCGATTTTCTGTGAGAGGGTAGTACTTCCCCGGTCGAGCCGGCCCATTCATGCTGAAATCAGCAAGGCTCTACTACTTTGAAAAACTGTTAATCATTCATGTATTACAGATTACAGTAACAGTAGTTGGTAGACTTAAATTATAAAAATATCAATTGAAGAAATTAGATAATTCAATTAGTCTGACTCTTGATTTCCATAAGAACATGTTTTAGTAACGCGAAAAAAGGGTTTTCAAATATTCAATGAAAAATATTCCTTATTTAGGTAATTTGTCTTGCAAGTTATAATTTGAGTAATAATATATAAAATAAATAAAAATGAAATCTTAGAATATGATTTTCTTTTAGGATGGCAAATATGTTAACAATGCTGCTACAGATTTAAGTTAAGTTTCCGCAATTTTTAACACACGCAAAAAATAAGTTCCTCGTGTGGTTGCAAATAAATCTGACAAATACTTTTTGAGTTATACATATATTATTACATAGTTTTATAGTCGATATATATTTCGACGAGCTTATGAAGTCGGTCTTTTTAATTGCTTTTGTTATTTCTGCCACGAAAGTTGTAGTGGATTAAAATTAAACGGTCGGTTCACTGCTCAAAACTGCGCCGAGTGTTGAGACAATTCCTGAATTCTACAAATTGCTGCTAGTTCTTTCGGACCATTGTGTCTATTTTTGTAAAGTTCCTTACGATACATTATTTATTTTAGGTGCTAGCTTAGTCCTTTTCAATTATAAAACATGTCGAAAAGTGCCAATCAGTATAAACCTTATGCCTAAATTCTACTGTATCATATCTCAAACAAATCATTCTAAAAATAGTTTACATTCATGCTCTAAGCTAAATTAATTAGCACACCTAACAGCCTCTGCAATATTAATAATCCATTCATATCACATTGTCATAGCCTCCGGTCGAAAGCGAATTTAATCATTCAAACCTATGGACTTAGCACGAGTTTAGATGCCTCACGACTCATCTCAATTTCTTGTATATCCAACGCTCTGATTGATGGGGGACTTAGAACTGGTCAATCAGTGTACTGATGACTAGTCGTGTCAAGATAAGTTTTACCGTAGCTGTACTTGGCCCTGTGTTCTATGCAACATTCTAAATGAACATTAATTGTCTATCCAATTAGTCGAAATGCTGAAAGTGAATACTGTCTCGTGTAACACTAATTAGAAGGTTATGAAGGGTTATAATTCATTGTATATAATTCATTTAACACGTTGAAATATTAGTGCCTTTTTATCTGAATAAATAAATTATTAATCCGTTATCCTACTATGACACACTGCTACCATGATTGCCTCCGTGGGCCAGTGGATAGCGTATGCGACTGTTGATCGGAGGTCCCGGGTTCGATCCCCGGGTCGGGCAAATTTTTTACTGGGCTTTTTCGAATTCTCCGTAGCAGCACAGAGTCTTGTGATGTGCCCGGTAACGGTAATAGGCTCGCCTTCTATTACGTGGGACTTAAAAATTCATGGCGAAATGTGGATGTAATATTACACTGTAAATATATTGGCAATCGTGTATACTACCTTCACTGGGCTCTTGACTCATTTGTGGGTAGGGACTGGTAAAGGCTGACCCAAAACAGAGCAAATTATGATCTATGCACTGTCAACCTTGTGATTTTTGTTAGTATTTAAATACTTCTGTTTTGTCATGGTTTTAAATTACACTGTTGGTGAGGATCTGTTTCCGCACGACCGTAAACTGGGTGCCACAGTATACATAGAAGGCATGGACGTTTTAAAGTATTTAAATCCACGCATTAGATTTCAGCTGGTTAAATTACATGTAAATCACACCATGTATGAGAATACACCGTAGTATACTATGGCCACCATCTGTTTACATAAAATTCTTGCGAACGTACTGACAGACAAGCTACAGCCGAAACTATTGGGCGCAAGAAGCTGAAATTTGGAATATATTATATTCCTTACAGATTTTCTGAATTTCCAACAGGGTCGGAAAGAAATTATTGATTAAATGTGTAGCTGTGGGCATCGTCTATTATTAAATATTATGTAAAAAGACAGCAGCGTGTATTCAAGTTCAAATTTGTCGGTCACAGACGGACTTATAGTTTCGTGAAACTGCCACGTGATCACGAGCACCAAGCACAAATCCTTGAAAATGTTACCTGGGGTCCAATTCTCGTAATTAATAATTCAAAGTCATACTTATGTCACAAATACTATTCTCTTAAATTAATTGATATTAATTTGAATCATAATGCGACTAGATCGTAAATTTAACAAAGTATCAAACTACAATTAGGTTTCAACGTCGAACTATATTATGTCAAATTAGACGATGACATTAAATTTGCAGAATACCGGGGCCTAATTCCGCTAAATAAATATAGTCTCGATATCATGTCAGTGTCATACTTACGTCACAAAAAGCGTATTATTCTAAATTACATGATATTTGCATGAAATTGTAACGAGATCGTATGTGTCAACCACGAACTGTTTATTTTAAATTATACGATAATGACATTCGGTTATCAGAATACCGCTTTTAAATCCATTCAAAATATAATAACAATGTCATATAAAAATAGCAGAATTGGCCCCCAGTTATGAATCAATTCATTTCGTTCAAAATACAGTGTCAATGTCAGATAAAATGCGAAAATTTTATAAGCCTTATAGTTTCTTGTAGATAAGTAGATACAATACCTTTTATGTTCTATTTTAAGATATTCACAGTAAGCGTCACATTTTGACATCTTTCTGACAATTTAATAACATTTCCTTCGCACTGCCTTACTTCAAATTTTGCCGTAATTATTCTTAGCATACATAAATACACACATACTCAAACTCACACAATATACAGTGGTATCGGATACCCAACTCACGTACGCCACCTAGAGAACACATATTGAATTTTGGTCACGTAAAGTCTTTGTATTTTCTCCTTCTGTCTCCTGTTAGGGTTGCGTACTAAGTTATCGGAGTATGAATAATGTTTGTACCTGCGTAAGTTTTGTTAAAGGTCAGTACATATTGCCTTTCTTATAAGAGTTAAAAGGTTTATCGAGATTGTCGTTTAAGAAAAATGAATGCTTTGAGGTCACTGTTTTATGTTTAAATAAGCAATGTGTAGGGACTACTCAAACAGGCATTAAATCCTTGCTTGGAAAATTCTGGGGCTGACGATTTAGAAACTATATAAAAAAAATAAGTTTAAAACTATAACCCGACTACGAAAAAAGGGGTCTAAAAAAGTCGAAACAAGAAAATAGCTCAGAGCCGTGGTCGCGCCTACCTATATTGTATACCTAAGGTGGGTGCCGTGTGATGTACACAACTATATAAAATAGGTGCGACCACGGCTCTGAGCTATTTTCTTGTTTCGACTTTTTTAGACCCCTTTTTTCGTAGTCGGGTTATAGTTTTAAACTTATTTTTTATGTAATCCTTTTCCGTATTCCGATGGGACATGTAAACTAACCATCCGACATTTACATTGTCACGTTTAAAGAAAGAAAGATAGGTAACTCAAAACGTCTGAACCACACGAATTGTAAGTACAAACGCGTTTTAAACTTATATTTTGACTCAAACAGTATAGAATATGTACATATTTGGAATGTGCTCACCAATACCTTTCTTTTGATATCGAATACGTTATGATTATCTCAGTTAAATTTTTTTTGAGGTTGAAATCTGATGTATAAATTGCGTAATATAAAATTTTGATAAAATTTATAAAGCCTATGTCATCCGGACCATTATTATGAATCTATTGACACCCCATTTGTTAAAATCGGCTTAGTATTTTAGGCACTACGGTGGAACATACAAACATATATACATAGACTGCCAAAAACATTACCCTTCCTTTTGGCTTCGCCGTAGTCGGGTAAAAAGCAATAGGGTTGATCTTTCAAAATAATTGAATGTTTAGATTGAACCATATTGTAAGGTAAAATGTGAAAAGTAAAATTTGAGTTATTAATCTTCGTGTGAGTATCGGAGCTTTCAGAGCGCCCAAAGGCTGCCAACATAATGTCTAGTATGGCCTAGTGATTAAAACTGTAATGTCGCCACTAAACAGTGCGCAGAGTGATGCTCAAATTGTTGTTTCAAGCCTGGGTGCATTTTGTATTCGAACCTTATAATTATGCTTTTGAAGTCAAGAAGATAAACATGGTAGTAAGACAAGTTTTACAACTATCTGATAAGTTTCGATTACATTACTTGTCAGGTGGCATAATATGATTTCCATTGAATTTTTAACTTATCTGGTCTATAGTGTATTTCCAGAAATGCTGAAGCTAGTCAAAAAATTAACTGCATTTCTTTTTATGTTCCTTTTTTCTACGGAACCACTTACATTACGCCTAGCACACGCTTGCCTCCAGTTTTCTTATCATAGTTAGCAGTTTCAAGGGCCAAGGTAATAGAGATCCAAATACGAATTAGACACCAAAGAACTCTTAGATCAAAGTAAACATGTATAATTCTATCTACAGTATAAGTAGTTAAAGATTTTTTTATTTATTTGATTCGTTTTTGTAAATTGAGTTATGGAGGCTTTACCTATATATTGACTAAACTTTACCCGCGGATTCGCTCGCATAGGACATTTTAACCTCCTTAGGCGAATGGGGGAGGATATTCCAAAAGTCCTCTTTCAGTGCTCTCCTACACTCATATTGGAACATTCATACCAAAAAGCTTCTTGTTACCAGCTCATGTTAACGAGCGATTAATAACTATGTAACAGTCACTTGGCGCTTTATTTTTTAGGCTGTTCTTATTAATTCTACAGAACCTACAACATGAAATCCTTTAAATAATCTTCTTTGATAATAATAATCGTGAATATTTTTTTCCTATACCTAAGCGTTATTTCATAATGATTGGCCTAATACCAACCCTTCTCGCAGTGAAATGCCTGCCTAGCATTGGGACAGTTTAATAACCGCTTGACCGCTAGCGCCAATTCGCCGAATTCACTTGACCGCTCACGTTCTAAACAAAATGTCGCGCCGCCGCTCGCCAGATGGGCGCGCTAACATAAACATTTATTGTTGATAAGTTAGTAACATGAGTAAGTTGAAGTGATGTTTTTCTTCAACCTTATAAATTACTCTTTCAAGTCATATGATTTTTTTTGTTGATATTTACTTTCTAATTTATTATACTTAGCAGCGAACATTGACTATCGTTGAAAAAAACACTTTGTGTATTTTAAACAGGATTATTTTAAAAAGTAAATCGATGACATACATATTTTATGAGTTTTAACTGTAGAGGGATTCTATCTACACCGAATTAAATAAAATAAAACATGTATCATAGTATAAAAATATTTAATTACACGCATACGATAAGCACGTAATTACTTAGCAGCGAACATTGATTATCGTTGAAAAAAACACTTTGTGTATTTTAAACAGGATTATTTTAAAAAGTAAATCTATGACATACATATTTTATGAGTTTTTACTGTAGAGGGTTTCTGTCTACACCGAATTAAATAAAAAAAAACATGTATCATAGTAGAAAAATATTTAATTACACGCATACGATAAGCATGTAAATACTTAGCAGCGAACATTGACTATCGTTGAAAAAAACACTTTGTGTATTTTAAACAGGATTATTTCAAAAAGTAAATCGATGACATACATTTTTTATGAGTTTTAACTGTAGAGGGATTCTATCTACACCGAATTAAATAAAAAAAGCATGTATCATAGTATAAAAATATTAATTACACGCATACGATAAGCACGTAATCACGGAGCGCGCGAAACAAAGAGTGGCATTTGACATTATTTTTTCGTTCCGGGTTAACGATTTTAAGACTCGCTTCGTATTTTTAGCATGAAGAAATGTTCAATGATTTGAATAGAACAGAGAAAAATAATTTAAAATATTACGTAATAGAAAGAAACAGTAAATTCAGACCGAGTATAGCGCTGTAACCAAAAAGGGAAAATAGTCACTTGTGCGCGGTCTACGGCATTTCGAAAAAGGGAGAATAGTCACTTGTGCGCGGTCAAGCGGATAAACAGGAATCTTTTTATGTCGACCGGCTCGCTTAACCGACTGCAACACGGAAATCGCGGGTTCTATTCCCACTCAAACATTTGTGTGCGTGTACATGGATTTTTGTCTTGATCTGGGTTTTTCTATTTTTAATGTGTAGGTATGTATTTACAATAATAAAAGGACATTTATAATAGGTATGTTTATCCATATCAAATACCTACAGTGCAAGCTCGGCTTAGTCTGGGACTAAATGATGATAATGTAGGTACGAAGTTCACATCATCATTTAGTCTAGTTGTAATAGTTTATTATTATTAGCACTCAGTATGCCGCCAGTATTATCCATGTTTTAACGTAATTTTTGATTAAGTAATCTTACTTGTTAATGCTCTTTATATATAGACTTGAATAATAAATGGATATCTCAGTAAATAAATTAAACATTGTTTTTTTTCTGCAATTGAATTCAAACAGGGTATTACTATGTTACAAATAGTTTCGGGATAGATATACTTAGTGGCACAGTGGGTGTTTGAATTACTCATACATAATAAGAATACTGAATAATATTATATATAGGCAGCGAAAGCCTAGTGGAGATACCAACAGACTGCCATGCAGGGTTGAAATCCACTATGCGCACCTCTGAGCCGTCGATGCCGGCTGTCATGAAGATCTTTTACAGTCGTTATAGGGTCAGTACCTCTAAATAAACTGACACTAGTCTAGACTATGGAATATCGATATACCGTTGAGTTACGGAGGTCAGACAGATAGTCGCTCTGTGGAAATGCTAATATTCTCTCAAATCTAATAAAACTATTAAACGGACCTACAGAAGTAACTGGGATACTGCTAGAATGATAATCATGCCATTTTTCCTATCATTTATTAATACTAGTAAATAATCATTCTATCAGGAAATTGTACGTTCCTAATAAAAGAGCTATCACCATACTCTAGACCAATTTCACTCGTTCGTTCGTTTTACTACACGATTCCTTTAAACCGAAAACCTATAATACATTTACAATGTTGCGTCTGCTAACCATATTTTGCTCAGTAAAACCTCGTTTCCCATTGCAGTAAAAGTGGTTGTTTATCAAAGATAGAGTGCACGTTCACAGTTAGTGAATCGAGTTTGTGAGAGAGAACCGGAGCGTCAATTTTTCGTTTTTGATCCCGAAGCATTGAAGCGTATGTAGAAAAGGTATGTTCTCTTTAGGGAATGTTTTCATTGACCGCGGTGGCTTTAGATAGAAAGTTTCAGCTTTGAATATAATGCGATCATTATATTCAAAGCTCAAACTCGTGTGAGGTGAGAGAGCATTGCTTTTATTTATTTTTGGGGTTCCGTACCTCGAAATGAAAAATCGGATCCCTTATAGGATCACTTTGTTAAGTCCGTCTGTCAAGACCCTTTTTTGCAGAAACGAGTGGAGGTATCAAACTGAAATTTATATCAAATAGTCAAGTCTACTCTCCCTTGAAGCTGTGAAATAATTAAACTTCTCAGCCAACGCAATCAAATGATAAAGCCGTTTATGCTGCAAATTGCCGCAAGTTCTCGAAACTCGCAAGGGAATCAAAACCTACAGGATACTTCCTGTGAACTCAGAATGTTGAAATTTGGTACGAAACTATGTCTTATAGTACAAATAAAGGAAAAATTGTGAAAACCGTAAACTTTTTGATATATCATATAAAAAAAAATCATATAAATTTTCTTATGAACGCGTAGATGTATTAAATTTAAATTCATATCAAATACTCAAGACTATAATATCTTTCAGCTGTAACCTTCTAAGCCAACGCAATCAAAAGATACAATTATTTATGCCGCGAATTCTCGCAAATTTTCAAAACTCACAAAGGAATCAAACCTACCTACAGGTACTTCCCGTGAACTAAGGATCTTGAAATTTGGTACGAGACTTCTTCTTATAACACTGATTAAGAAAATATTTCCAGACATGTAAATTTTTTGTTACAGCATATAATAAAACCATGTTTTTTTTTATTTTAAAGGTAGCCTTTCCTCATGAACGCGTAGAGGCATAAAATTGAAATTCATATAAAATGCTGAAGTCAAAAATAAAGGGTACTTCCAGTTGATCTAGAATCTTGAAATTTGGCGTAAAGGAACGTTTTATAGCACAAAGGAAAAATGACGAAAACCTTAAATTTTTAGTAACTTCCAATTTTTTTAATAATTATATATACCTACAGGTTTGTACGGAACCCTCGGTGCGCGAGTCCGACTCGCACTTGACCGGTTTATTTTAATTAAATCTCGATTTTACTACTTTTATTAACACATTAAAGTAGAAGTGCTAAAGTTAAGTCAAGCTCGCGTTTGTATACCTACATAAAATTACTAAGATTATGTTTACTACTTTCATGTATTTTGTTGTAATATTATGTGTGCACAATAATGAATTAAGAATTAGTATACTTTACTTATGCTAAAAGCATTCTCTCTCAGTCAACCATAGGGTGAAGCAGAGATTGTTAAGGTACATAAGTGTTAAAATATTTCATGTTTTGTTTTACGTATCTAGAATGTCAGCGGTACAAGGATAGAATAAATACTAATATTTTTTTTTAATGGAAAGACTTTCCCTAACAAATATTATTACAAATATTTTTTTAAATAATACTACTGTTAATATTATCTTTAAAAAAAGAATAAATTTAATTGAATATGTATAGTTTTCTTGGAAAAGAAGTGTCTACGAACGGTATATTTTCCCTTGAATTGATTCTGTTGCTTAGAAATGGTTTACTGATCTGTTTTAATAATAATCCTGTTGTCAAGCAAAAGTACAACAAACAATAATAACTGAACAACAGAACACAACTACATTCATTTCCATCTTAGCTTTCTTAAACCGACACAAATTCAATATTGACCAGGAAATGAAAGTTAAACATTGAACTGGTATTCTGACCAAGGATTCATTAAATTTGTTTACAAATAGGCGCTGAGCTGCCGCCGATATTGGACTCAGTTGTGTTCGACAGTTTCTTATTAGATACAAAGCAATTCAAGAGAATTTTCTTCTTTGATCGGGCTTCACTATTGCTGGTTTAAATGAAAGGGCGATAGAAGGGTTATTTCACAGTAATACGGTAAGATTTTGTTACGTAATCAGGTCTATATAGAATTCATTTTGTTTTGTGTTTATTTAATTTATCCAAATATATATAGGTATAATAAACAATTTATTATAAGGGCACTATCGTATTTCCACAATAAGGAAAAGAAGAAGTCACAGATTTTAACACAGGTCTAGTTTGTAAAATTAGGGCTTGTAGAGTTAAGGCGTTTAAAATAACGGTATGGTTACTACGTCATAATGGTATGTACATAACACCATCTTATACTTACTAATTTATAAAGCTGAAGAGTTTGTTTGTTTGTTTGTTTATTTTGTTGAACGCGCTAATCTCAGGAACTACTGGTCCGATTTGAAAAATCTTTCAGTGTTAGATAGCCCATATATCGAGGAAGGCTATATGCTATATAACATCACGCTATGAGCGACGGGAGCAGAGCAGTAGTATTAAGTAACGCGGGTGAAACCGCGGGCATCCTCTAGGGTTAAATAAAATGCATAGTGTTTCTAGTGCAGATAGTAAAAATACTCTCCTGGTGCGGTTTTGCTGTACTCTGGTATCATTACTTTGCAGTTATAGCTTCTACTATCAGTAATAGAGATATGAAATATTATATACCGCAGTAATGATATGTTGCCTGATACACAAAAACTTTGGAAGCCAAAATAATAAATCATTTCCTATTTGAATTAGTGTCGCGGCGAACATCAGAACAAAAGTTCCACTATCTTTCATGTGACTTATTTTTTAATTCTGAACTTCTTAGACACAAGACTTATTGTTGTTTTATCGTTCAATCTTTCAACTTTCACCCTTTCATGCCGAACAATATCCAATGACAGTTCTACATTGATTGTTTGAACAGTGACAAAAAGAAACATTACAGTGGCCTTGCCAACGGGGACTTATCATAAATCTAGGTATACACGAAAATACAGAGCCTACAATCAATCTTAGCAGCCATTGTCGAGTAAAAATATTACGTTAACGTACAGAGTGCGGTTGTTACGAGGTAAAAAGAAAACGTTATTTTTCAACTTATTGGCTGAAATTTAAACCTATTGCTACGATAAAAATTGGTTCAGGTCATCAATATTGAGCTAAGTGAGGTGTTATCTAACCTTCTGCATGTTCATTATTGTTTTAGGTCTACATTAAAAAACATATTTTTAGTAGTATAAAGCTGTAACTTTTCCAAAATACAGCTACAGATATAACGTGAAAATTTAGTAATTTCTAAAACATAGTTGGCAGAATCCTCGTAGCGTTATCCCAGTTGCAATCCTGGGCCCACTTACTAATCTAACCGGACTTGACTAAATATTATTTCCACAGTGGAAATCAAATGCCTGTCTGACCTCGGAATATATTTTGGCGATCTGATATAGAATATGTTTAGACAAGTGTCTTCATGACATTCGAGACTGACAGGGATTAACGTGATCTCCAAGGCACGCAGCAAGCGATAAAAGTTCAGTCAATACGCACATAACCTCGAATAGTCTGTGGTGCCCGACGTGGATCCCAACAAGATACCTTCTGCACGGCTGTATACAAGGCTATCGCAATACATACTTGGAAATTTATAAACCTAATGCACTGGCCGCTATGTGATAATGTTTAATTGACAACACGAATAGAAAATATTAAAAGGATCTATTGAAATTGCGCTTAGTGTTGATCAATAAACCTATTGAAAATACAAGCAATAGAAGCAAAGGCGGCGGGCATTCGCGATGCGCCTACGAGAGGCGACATGGAGGTCCAAGAATGCCCTACAACTGGCCGTTCTGTGCCCCGTGACCTTGCAGTAAGAGCACTCCGCTGGGCTCTGTGTGACTGCAAAGCGAGGAGGGCGCCGATCAACATTGGCTCGGGTGTGAACGCGAGCCTGCTCCTTAACCTTGGGCGGCTGCGACTTAGCCGGCGTGTCACCACCCGAGTTATCCAAAACCCGGCACTCATCCTCTAGGAACTTCTCCAAGTCTGCAAAAGAGGGCAGATGCGTCGCACTATCCCGACCAAAGCGCTGTTCAGATCGCGACCTCAGGTCGGCAGGCAGCTTTTTGAGCACAATGTGTACCAATAGGAAGGACCATTGGTCCACGGGCAGATCCAAGCACTTAAGAGCGTTGATTGCCACCAAGAGCGGGTTCAAAAGTTGGGTGCGCAACCCAAAGACCTGGGTGAGCGTGGGCAAACTCAAATCTGCTCGATATGGGTGTCTGCGAGGCCTCGTTTGTTATGGTACCTACGGGTAATTAAGTCCCGAGCCGTCTGGTACGCCTCGTCAGACACGGGCAGATGCTGGATGAGGCCTTTGGCCTCCCCATCTAGAACCGACATCAAGTAGGCCAATTTTTGTGCCGGCCGAAGGTCAGCCCTGTCATCGACCAGGCTGTCAAATAAGTAAACGAAGCCCAGGTAGCTTCCTAGGCAGCCATCAAAGTGCGGGAGGTCAAAGGTGGGAAGCCTACTCACCAGTCCCGGTGCTGTCCTAGGAAGCTCCTGCTTCAAGGCGGGTTGCCCGTCCCTGTCGGCAATTAACTGTCTTGCACAGTTGGAGACAGCATCATACAGATCTAAAACCTGGGCATTATCCTCGCTGACTCTATTTCGCTGATCAGCGGTGAAGTCATTAACTGACACTTCGAGACAGCAAGCGCTGAAAGTACGCAATTGCTGTTCCACACTTGCCAGGCGATCATCGATCCGCTCATAATTATCTTTGTAGTAAGGCCTGCTGGCGATCAGGCCGGTTCAACAAGGCACTGGCTGAGGCAAACCAGTGCAAATTTGATGCAATGGCACCAGCAGCCGTACGCAAGTCCTTGATAGCTGACATATTAAGTTTCAAAACAGCTCAGACAAGCGCTAAATAATACTATCAATTAAAACTTAATATTTGTTTATTCTTTGAAACCAACAAAGTATTGGCCTGTTTACTGCTGGGGCAAGCAAGTGGCAGGTATTTACTGCCCAACAAATTCAATTATATTGACACAAAAACAAGTTATAACTCACAACAAATTAATAAGTTGAAACTTCAAATTAATTAATTAATTACTTGCAACAGACAGACTGGCTGTGTTATTTGAGATAAACAATAGTAGTAGTATGTGTTACCTAACAATATTAACAGTATATTACAACAAACAAAGGTTTATCTATGCAAGGTCAAGTTTGGTTGTTATAATGTTTCAAACTCAATATATGCAATTAACTAAATTAACTAAATTAATTGATACATACAACTGTTATGTATCCAAACAAACTGACTTACCAATGCTAACAATAACTGATTCAAGTTAGATTTCACCAATAAAAGTCAAACAATTACTGATTTGAGGTTATCTAGGACAATATGTTTCAATTAAGTAGGTCAACTAATACAATAAATATTATGTATTAGAGGCAAAACTGACCTGACAAACACTGCAAGACTGTCTACAATGTGATATTTATTTCAACCACACTCTGCTTACCAACTTTGTTTAGAGTTGCCGTAGGCAGGTAGGAAATTGGTCAGAGTGCGCAGTGGAAGTTTGTATTACATCCACCTAACCACGACAAGGCAAAAGGTCTAAACTATATATCATGTGTAATTGTAATTTACTGTGCTGCACAGTAAATTACAATTACATGCAAATTTACTTACCAAATCTTCACTGATGTTCCGGAGTAGACCTATAAGATTACAGTCATAATTTTGGCCAAAATAACAAGCAAATCGTTATAGTTACTACTAGAAGGTCCAGATCGCCGTCCTTCTTCTGGACACGTTGCAGGTAGATGACGGCACAGAAATTTTACACAATTCTTGCCGGTAATGTTCAAGGGGCGGCAGATACAAGATTTTACAGTTCAGGTCTACACAATACCACTACGATTCGCGAAGCACCCATGTGCTTTCAAATGGCGAGGACAAAACCGTGTTAATTTTACTTTTTGTCAATCGCTCACAACCTCGTTGGACAATTTCATATAGCGTCGGTTGCGAGGTTGTTAATTAATATAATTCAATTCCAAAACGCAAAATTACAAGACTGCGTGAGCGCAAGACAATTTTTATACCCGGATCCGACAAAGACTCAGAGTGAGAGAATGACAGTTCATAGTGTGACCACAGTCAAAATTTACAATAGACTAAACAAAACGTTACTTAACCGATATAATCGATTTGACTTATCATAAATAATATTTCTGTTTCAAACAACAAACACAACGAAATATGGCTTTTGTAATATATGTATTTGTATATATGTAGGCATAATCAACTATGGTGATGTGTGTTATTTCGACCTGAATACAGACCTTCTCAACAAACTTGACCTCTTCTCAATAACTGCATTCGATTCGTCTTTAATCTTCGCAAGTATGACCATGTGTCTACTTATCGCTCCACCCCGGCGAATAGGCCACAACCTCCTTGGCGGCGGATGAAGGTTTTGCGCTCCGCCGCCAAAACACCCAGTGGCTGCAGAGGATAGGGAGGACGGCAACGTGACAATCTCCTCTTCCTCTGCGACCCCACCGCGACGCAACAATGGTGCGCCCCCATTTTGATCGCGGGAGATAGGGCGCGCGGCAACGCAAAACCCACGCGCCTCTCTTCCCGCGACCGCTCACGACTGCGAGGTACAGACAGTCAACTGACAACTGTCCCCCGCACCCGCACCTTTGGACGCATCCTGCGCAGGCCCTTTCCAAGCCCTCTCTTAGCTTCAGCGCGGGTGTCCAAGCCACGGTTACTAAGCGCCCCCACCACGACAAGGTGGAGATCCCACGGGGGGGTTAGACCCTAGATCAAAAATTAGAAAGTTAACTTTATGAGAAAATGTGGAAACACTAACAAACATACTCGTAATATAAAAGGAATTATTTCAGCTTTTATTTATTTCATAATTTGACGGCCAGTTGGCGTAGCGGGAGTGTAAGCGACTGCTACGTCGAAGGTCGCAGGTTTAATTCCCGCTCAAGTCAAACATTTGTGTGCATGAACATGGATGTTTGTCTTGGTCTGGGTGTTTCTATGTATAATATGTATGTATTTACAAAAAAATATATATATGTATGTTTATCCATTATCTTACAAGCTCTGCTTAGTTTGGGACTAGATGGTGTTGTGTAAATGTGTTAGAATATTATTATTATTATTTCATGCACACAAATGTCACCAAACAAGGCCTCAAATAAATTACACAATTAAGATCCAGCTTTGTCGAAGAACATCTCAAATAGGCTAAAATCACAAAACGACAGACCAAAAAAAGGAACGCAGCAAAGCCCTACAAATTGCAACACCAAAACATTCTTTACCTCCTATCGCGTTTGAGATCACTCCTTCAATCCTCGCAATCGACTGTGCGCCCAGGGCCCATTAAGTTACCGTTCTCCATTTATAAGAGAAACAACCCCTTATTCGTTATTTCTTGTAAGCACTGACGCTTGCAGAATACATGGCGGCTTACATACATCGATTTATAGACTTATTTTGAAGAACACGTTGGATAAAACAACTGAAATGAAAAGCATCTTGTCAAAAAAAAAAAAAATACAAATAAAATTTAAAAATGCTTAATTTTATTGTACCTACTATATTCTGTCGAACGTCTATGTTGTACCTGCTCCTATTCAGGTTGGGAACTCTACGCTCGAAGTTGTCGACAAATATATCTACCTGGGACAAGTAGTCCAATTAGATAGGTCCAACTTCGAGAAGGAGGTCAATTGTCGAATCCAACTCGGTTGGGCAGCGTTCAGGAAGCTACTACATATCTTCTCGTCCGATATCCCGCAGTGTCTCAAGACGAAAGTTTTTGACCAGTGTGTGTTGCCAGTGATGACATACGGATCAGAGACGTGGTCGCTCACTATGGGCCTTATCAGAAGGCTCAAGGTCACTCAGAGGGCGATGGAGAAGCTATGCTTGGAGTTTCCCTGCGAGATCGAATCAGAAATGAGGAGATCCGCAGTAGAACCAAAGTCACCGACATAGCTCTCCGGATAGCCAAGCTGAAGTGGCAGTGGGCAGGGCACATAGCTCGAAGAACCGATGGCCGTTGGGGCAGAAAGGTTCTGGAGTGGCGGCCACGTACCGGACGACGCAGTAGAGGTAGGCCCCCCGCAAAGTGGACCGACGATCTCGTCAAGATCGCGGGAGGCGGTTGGATGCGGGCGGCTCAAGACCGGTCTGTGTGGAGAACCTTGGGGGAGGCCTATGTCCAGCAGTGGACGTCATTTGGCTGATATGATGACTATATTCTTAACCTTTAAAACTCATTGTCTAGCTGTATTATTTGGTTCCAGAAATCTTGGTTCCTCTATTCTTAATCGGAAGTATATAGTAAGGAATAATTCATTAATATTTTTCTTATTTCACTCTGTCTCTCTTACATTTAATAGGAAGACAACAGTAAAAAAAAACAGTATCATTGTCATCTTCAAATATATATGTATATCTACGTAGCAAAAACTTAGGAATTGGAAAAACAGTAAAAAAACTTACCTATTTTCTATAAAATTTTAAATATTACCTCACAATTCTCAACGAAAAATAAACTTCGAAAAAATGTTTCTTAAAATGACATAACGCATTTTGCGTGAACACGGTTATACATAATGAAAATCGTAAAATACATTGTTGTTTTTGCAACGGTGCTTAATATAAACAGCGAATCAATCTCGGATATAAAAAGCAGAACAGAACGCCAATCAGACTAATTACTGTTTGCATTTACTTGAAATATTAAGTTATAAATATACGGTGAAGGTTCATACTCTGGCCTCGATTTAAAAAATGGCTTCTGTCCATCAAATTTTATTCGGGGTTTTGAAGCGAGAAATGTTTTCTTTGCTTTGCATGTATATTTTAAGGAAAGGGTATTTAGGTTGAGGTTTCGTGTAGTTTAGTGGGTCATTGATTTTATGATGTATACATAGCAAATATTGCAACTTAATTGTGTCTTCAAGCGAAACATCTCTTTCACGACATTCAATTACTTAAACCTAACTGGAGGTCCTAAAAAGATTTTTTTCTTGTTAAAAAGATAGAAGAACTATATTTGGGTAGCGTATTAACAAGAGACGGAAGATGTGAGGGAGATATTGAAAGGAGAGTGACTGCGGGAAATCGTGTAAATGGAGCACTGTGGGCGTTTATGAACGCTCAGACGGTGCCAAAAGAGGCGCGATTAGCGGTTCACAATGGAGTGCTTGTCCCCAAGTTGATGTATGGAAGTGAGAGCTGGGTATGGCAGAAAAAGCATGAAAGTAGAATTAACGCAGTTGAGATGCGATCACTGTGTAGTATGTGTGGGGTAAGACTAATTGATAGAATTCCGAATGCAACTATACGAAAGAGCAGTGGACTGAAAGAAGATGTGGTGACAAGGATTGAGAAAGGAATGCTTAGGTGGTTTGGACACGTGAAATGAATGAGTGAAGAAAGAATGACGAATGAGATATATAAGGCAAATATGTGTGGGCAAGTCGGTCGCGGCAGACCTCGGCAGACATTCGTTGACCAAATTGGAGACATCCTAAGAAACGGAAAGGTCCGAAGTCCCCGAAATCGGCGAGCATGTATGAAAAGAGTAATGAGTGTAGAGAAAGCGCGTGAAGTTTGCAAGGATAGGAGCAAGTGGCGTTCTGTTGTCTCTGCCCACCCCGACGGGAAAAAGACGTGAGTATAAGTATGTAAAAAGAAATACTTACAGAAACTCAAGCAATAAAATTATAAATTTCAGAATACTTTGGAACAAATAAATGTATAAAGACCGTCAATTTTCTTTGGTACTGGAGTGTGTCGATTTATGACAGCGGTTATGACTAGCGCACTTGAAAGAACTTGCTTACACACAGGCCACATGTCGTCGTTGTGAAGTCACGATATCTATAGATACAGACACGGTACAGTCGTTCACGATCCACAGCTCGACTTAATTCTCTCTTAATTTGTTTCAATAGCACTGAGAGTCAATAGGAAATTTTGGCCTACTATACCACGATGGCTATAGATGGATGGACAGGTTGGTATAGGGTTTGATGTGGAGATTTCCGTCATTTCGCAAAGATACTACGTGCTTCGTGTATTTCCTTAGTTGGCTTTATTCCTAATCCGTCACCATAAGGACTAGTCCTTATGCACCTAGGTGCAGGTTTTGTTATACTCGTATAATATATACACGTATGTTTATTATATTTTAGAATGTAGCACATTTGTAAAAAATAACAAACATTTATATAAAACTTTTGGTGACTTTTGTAATTTTAATACTCGCGATCCAGATAAATTATTATTACCTAGTATAAGGACAGAACTGTACAAAAGGAATTGCTATCCAATGTTGATAAAAATATATAATAAATTGCCGAGGGAATTGAGGGATATGCCTCGAACTATCTTTCGTCGAAAGTTATATGCCTGGCTGGCGGATAAGTCCTTCTATAGCGTCCAGGAGTACCTTGACCGCTAAGTCTGCATGTTACGACTTGGCAGTTAATCCCTCATAATACATATATGTAAAGTATTCTGTGATGCCTGTTATCTTTCTTTATTGTTTGTATTTTTATTTAAATGTATTTTGTAATGTTAACTTAGAATCTGAATTATAATGTATCGAACTGTATAGTTTAAATCTCACACGCCAGTAATGGTCAATATGTGTATTAATATTATGTTTACCACCTGTATGTCCACCCATATTTTGTGAGTAAATAAATGGTTTAAGTGGTTTATAAGATATAAGCATATTCAGTGTAACAATACATATATGAATTTGATCACATACACATCGCTTGTGCGAGCCCCTATAAATTGGTTCATTCAAAGGCCTACGACGTAGCTATAGTGCTACGGTAGTCTACGAAGCTCTACGTACAAAATACCTTGTAAACTTATAGGTCTGTCGAAGCTTTCATGTATTGTAAGCATAGGCATAGGCTCGTCACCTAGTAGAGCCTCCGCCGACTAGCTTCTTTTAGCATCGGCGACCGGCGATTTTGCAACTGTATCGATGCTGCATCGCGTTTTAGCGACTCTCTGCGTTCGGACGCGGCGACCGTAGTGCTGTAGGGTGTTATTGGTGATCGGCCGAGGCGACTATCGATAAATTGATTTATTTTTTCATCGTCTTAATACAATAATTGTACAATATCATTACTATAGGTTTCTATCAAAAAACATAAATATACCAGTATAATTAAATGATGTTCGTTACAAATTATGTTCTATTATTAATAGACTTAAAATACTATCGAAAACTGGCAAGTTATACTCTACATTTTATGCTCTAAACAATAGATGGCATGGACAGTACTGCACTTATTTCTTCGTATTAATATTAACGTTTGAATTGATGGATGATGCTTTCTGAAAGTAATACGAGAACTGGTTTTTGGATGTAGGTAAAAATACCGACTTTAGCTTGCTTAATATTTTCATCGGTATAAAGAAAGCAGTAGGTAGTGTAGCTTTATCATAACTTATGATAAGGGTCGCCTCGTCAAAATCTAGTACATCACCCTAGGTAGTGTACTGCCTTAATAAAAACTTACATATTTATTATAAGCGCTGTCATAATTTTATCGACATTAATTCTGTTTAAGCCAGTCACTAGTCAAACCCTATAATAACATCCTTATTTTCGGATACAGAATAATAAATAAAACTTTGGGGTAAAATTACCTCAAACAGCTATTACAAGTTGTAGTGTACAAAATAAATTATTTTTGTAGTTTACATGGGGATATTTTTAACAAAGCATCAGAAATTTTAAATAACACTAAAGTGCTTTACGTTAAAAAACTTCATTATTTCATTAAATTACTAATTGTACACCAAATTAACGATCGATTTTAAACTTTCGCGATTTGTATACATCATACAAAATATATAATAATATTTTTTATGATATATTTGGTATGAAATTAACGATCGTTCTACAAAATATCATTTAATATGAAAAGTCTCGTCCGCTCCGGACACTTATCCACTCAGAAAACTTAATAGGTTATCTTAGGTTTTCTTGTACCCAAAAAGGAGCTTCGCGGGGCTCTGTAAACTTAGCTTATCAAACATTTGACTGAATTGATGAGAAATTAATGCATGCTTAACTAACACCCTGGGGTAATTTTCTCACAAAGCTAAGCAGACTAGATGGAAGTTTTTTTTAACGCCACGTTACTGATAACTTTAGGAGATGACACTACCATCGCAAGAAAAAATACAAGTTGTGCCCCTGGGGTGAAGAATTTTATTACCCCACGGTGTTATTTAAGGGTTAACAAATAAGTGACAACCTTTGGAAAGGAGTCGTCCTTTAATCACGTGCGTCTTGATAGGTGGAAGGGACAAATAAGTGTAGACAGATATCAAGTGTCCTTGTTTTTCTTAAGCCAGAGATTTTCATCCTATACGCATCATAAAACGACGGTCGTTCTTTCGATTGCCAGGGATTCAGAAATGTCTTGTATTAAGATCTTTCGTTGCTTTTGGATGCTCTAGGATGCTTTAATCAACCCACTTCAAAAAGGAGGATGTCCTCAGTTTGGTCTGGATATTTTCTTTTTATGTAGGTGCACCGGTCTCTGAATTTTCTGATCCATTTTTGGATTTTTTTATGTTTGATATGCTTTTATATTTTGCAAGATTACTATATTTTGCAAGATCGAATTGCAATTATTGCAATTTAAGACTTAAATGAGCCAGTATACTTTTAAAATAGCGTTTTAAAGGTCATGATACATGATATATTAATAATTTTTACCATGCCAAAATAGAGAAAATATCAAAGTAGTTTGCGAGTAGATTTGCATTTTAGAAACATCTTATGAGAAGAGTGGATGATTATGTATTTAGGTAAACAAGTGATAAATAGGAGGATAGAGAGGAAAAGGGAGGGAGCGACCAAATAAAAGATGGAATAACTGTGTGAGAATAGATATGTAAGAAAAGGGGGAAGTGATCGGATGACTGGTGACAGAGAAGTATGGAAGAGAATGTATGCCCATACAGCGCCGACCCAAACAAATTGAAGTCAGGTAAGAGATGAAGAGAATAATGAGTGTCATATTTTTTATTTTAGATTCAATTTTGACAGCAGTAGCTTGCAATGTCTTTTTTGGATAAAATATTTTTTTATTTACTTTATAAAAAAAAAACTTTTGATAAAGAATGAGGAGAAGTTGTAAGGCCTCCAACCTACCCAGGTATCATCATCACAGAGTAAGTTTAAAATTGGATAGACATAAAAGCACGTTATTAATGGACGACCCCTACGTTATTATTTTAAGTGACAAGTCGCCGCGATCGGCATCTTCCAGTATGCGGTGTAAGAAGTCGGACGCTGCATCTGGATGCTAAAAAGCGACTGAATCGCCGGTCGCCGATGCTAAAATAAGCTAGTCTGCGGAGGCCCGTATTCAAATGAAACGTCTTTTAACCCTTAAGAACTGTTATAGGCCTTACTGACTCCTACCAGTACAATAAGTTGTTGCTATCTCATTAATGTACAAGAGATGGCATTATAGATATTATGCCTTAGTCCCTTTGAATTTTAGGCACGACTTGTGGTAATAACTTAAATTTTTATTTTGGTATGGATTTGTAGTTCTGTCTAGCCTATTAGGAAAGTAAATACTGCCGTTAAAGGTTATTATATAACATATTCAAAAATATTAACTTAGATCTATAATAACGAAGGTTATTAAATTCCTTATTATCAAAACATAAAAAAATATGAAATTCTTTTATCAATTTTAATTTAAAGGAGTCTCAGAGACCCATATTCGTCGTAAAATTAAATTAATATCATACGTAAGTGTTACCAGGTTCATTTTGCTTACAGATATATGAAGTATAAATGTTGGGTCTTATTGCAAGGTTGTTCAGATCTAGAATACGATAGCACAATGAATACTTATTGTTAGAAGACGTTTTCGAGGTGACGGTCTATAGAATTTGCCCAAAACAATAGATGGACCGTGTGTACTATTTGCAGACGACATCTCACTCCTAACAACCTGTCAAAATAATAATAAATTAAATGAAAAATTAACAGTAACGCTTGACAAAGCAGTAACTTGGATGGACGAACACAATCTGGAAATTAACTTCTCAAAAACCAAAATAATGTCCTTCCATCCCTACCAAAAACCTCCACTAGAAATAAATTTTATTTACAATAATATAAAAATAGAAACCGTACCAGAATTTACATTACTAGGATTATCCATAGACACTAACATAAACTGGAAATCACACATTAAGAAAATGAGAGCAAAGATTTCAAAATTTACATACGCCCTTGGTGAAGTTAAAAAGACAACAGACCTGCAAACTGCCCTTGCTACATACTATGCATATGCTTATGCATGGTTTAGCTACGGCATAATATTGTGGGGCAATAGCACAGATGCACCAACTTTCTTTACACTTCAAAAAAAGCTGGTTAGAATTTTAGTGAACATCGACGATACAGATAGTTGCAAACCCCATTTTAAAGAACTCAATATCTTAACTTTACCCTCCATATATATCTTGGAAATGTGCAAATTCGTAAGAAAAAATCTAAACATGTTTACCAAGAGAGAAGACACCCAATGTAGGTACGCACTACGCCATAGGGATAGACTTAAACTGCCCACCTCACGTTTAAAACAACACACAGACAGCACATATGTGATGTCTATAAAAATTTATAATAAATTGTCTGAAGAAATTAAAAACAAACCTAAATTTAACCTATTTATAAAAAAATTAAAAACACTACTATTAAACAAATGTTATTACAATTTAAATGAATACTTGACTGACAAAATACAATAATATATATTACAATAATATAAATAATAAAAATAATACCTGCAAAAATAATAATAAAATCACTGACATAACTGACAAATTACATTAATATTAGCAATATAAATAAAGATAAACATATAATAATTGACATAACTCGCAAATTATATTAATATAATAAACGTATCTTTAAAAATATTATTAAAACTACAAACATAATCAATAAGTTGCAGACATATTATATACACTTGTACTATCAATCTATAAAATTAATATTATATCCACTATACCTACAAATACACATAGAATAATTATAAAGCAATGATCATTATAATAAAATGGAAAGATGCTAAAAAATAATTAAAATACAGTATATATACATTGCCATAAGTAATACAACTGTCATGCTATATTAGAAATAATGCAAAATTAATATAATTATAATTAAATATGAAACAGAATAAATCCAGAACAATGCAGCTAAAGCCCTCTTCCTCCCTTCTACATTTGCTGTGCCTGACAGGGTCCATGATGATACCATGTATTATTTTTATAACACCAAATTAACATTGTGGAATGCAAATAAAGTATTGAGTATTGAGTATTGAGAATGTAATACAATGCGACACAAATTCGTGACACTTTAGAGTGAGAGAGGTAGGCCTCTTGACCTCAACCTGTGTCTATATTTATGTTATACTAGCCAAGCCTACGGCTTCACTGGTCAAATTTAGCTTACCTTCTCAAGACTGCTGTAAAACAAAACCTTATTTATAAATTGCTCTAAAAATGTATATTCACTATTTTCACTTCACCTTGTATGTGGAAAGGTGTGAACTTTTGCTGGCAAAAACTAGAAGTAAAAAACGAGATGTTGGACAGGTCTGTATCCCTGTTAAGAATGTCTTTCCTTGACTTTACCCTTGACTTCTCCAGAAACTTTGAAAAATATTTGCTCATTTGGTCTGTGCTTTAGAGAACTTAAATTTAATTTTCTTAAATTATGTGAATTATTGAGTATTCCATGTCTTACGCCGAGCGCATATAAAGAACTGTTGATCGACTAAACTGTTTCGTCGAGTTGTGTACTTTTCGTGATTTCTACTCAACCAAACAGATTAGTTGATGGAAGTGCGCATACAATCGATTTTTTGTTTTGCTTTGGTTTGTGCTTTGCTATATAGAAATTTTAAGTGAACTCAAAAAAGAAGATAGATACGTGGCGCCGCTTCAAATCCTTATACGAGATTAGCAGTCGTGGTCAGTCGCAGATCGACTGTTTAATCGATGGTCTGCGCACATCAATACAATGCAATGCAAATTGAGCGCTTGATCGATAGTTGTCCAACTTTTAAATCAAAAGCAAATCGATAAGCTTTTTGACTTTTTTGTTGAGCAACTATTAAGTTGCCAATATGTCCGCTTTAATATTTTCTTTTAAACATATGATACACAACACAATAGTTGTTCGACTAAAAGTTGTATGTATGCGCTAGCCCTTAAGATTAAACAATGTCATGTCATCATTATCCAAGCACAGTTGCATACAAGACTTTGGCCTTTGTTTTCTGACCTAATATAAAAGTTTCGATCGGAAACCTCGGAATAAATAGGTATGTATCCCTTAAAGTAGTTAAGTTTACGCTAATATAAATTATCGGTTACCAAAAAGTCAGCAAAAAATATTTAATTTTTTCAATCCAATTAAAAAAATACTACGACCCACAAAACCTTAGCCTATTTATTTTAATTTGAACTTCAGAACGTCTACAGAACACAAATTCCTTTTCCAGGTTCAGAAAACCCTTTTCCAGCTCCACTTCCAAGAAAAGGCATTTATTTAGACCCCTAAATAAATGCTAAGAATAAAACTGTTTTCACCTATCGCCATTTTAGACCACCAGAAACTTAAGCCATATTGAATCCAATAAAAATAAAACATAAAAATTGTGCTCGGTGTAGGAAATTTCATTTGTGAACGTTGTTGGCGATGAAACATGCTTTGTTCCAGTCGGTGTCATTTCTTGCATGGTTATGAGGACCGTATTCATAGCTTGCAAAGTGAGTTTTTATTTTATATATTGGGTAGATGATGCAGTGATTTTGGTTGTCACTGCTTGTGCCAGGTAGCGCTGACTTTGAGATAGTTCGAGCCAAAGGGTATCGAAGTTTTTGTCATTTGCAAAGAACAGTTTCAATTTGTGCCCATTTATGTTTTAGACTCGTTCATGTTTGACAGAATTATGCTCATGCTTGATCCTAAGTAGTCCGGTAGGAGTTGAATTTAAACAATGAACTGCTTAAAAAGTTTAGTATATGTGTAAATGTCTTTATTTACATTACGGTTCAGAACTAGCCGATCGTTCGTTTTGCCTATTTCGTTAAAATGTGATTAAATTAATTGTCTGTTGTATTATCGGCGTAAAAAGTATAAATGTTGCTAAGGACTTCTACACGTGAGTAATCTATCCGTCTAACGGTTAGCAAAATACAAGCGCCTTTCGACAGCACGATAGCCAGATATGACAATAGTTTGAGATAACGAAAATATCAACAACACTTCATCAGCATCTACAAATCATAAACCTTGAATCACCGGCACTACAAAACGTAACCCTACACAAGTACAATTAAAGTGAACTAAGCTAAACGTACACAACATACACCTTAATTACTCATGAGTAATAGCTTTGCAGAAGCCACAATGGCCCATTTCCTACCGTGACATCGCTACGGGATATTATAAGGATATTTAGTTATTTAAACATCCTGGGAACTTACGTTGTAGATGGGAACGGAGAGAGATAGAAGGATGATATTAGAGGGATACTGCTGTGGACATGTTTTTGTGTTGATAGGTGTTATTGTTGTCAGGAGATCAGTAGCGTTGAACAAATGCATAAGATAGTAACAAGTGATAACATTTAGAAGACAGATATCTAGAAAATAACCTACCACAAAGCAGAACAAGTGAAGAATACATATTTCTATTTTTTGTTAGACAAAATATAACCTTTATGGTAAATGATGGTAAGCTTTCAGTAAAATTTAATAATCAAAGCTAGCATCCATATGCTAATAACTACGAACTAGGCTAAGTTCGTAGTTATTAGCATTGTGACAAGAAAACCCTCCAACACAAAGACATTTAAAAGGTTTTTAACAATTTATGATTAAAAGAGTAACTTTGGCAATGATCGGAAGAACCGAACCGTTTCGTGCATCATTGTCTAAAAGGTAGAATGCTGGGAACGTTCCTACAGCTCGGGACCCTGTCATCAGGGTAGTGAAACTCAAGAAGGATAAGGTCAGCAGAAGACATCATGACACCGTGAGCTCATTCTGCATAACGTATATAAATTGTAACACCAAAAGTTGAACAACATTCGGGTACCTTGAGATGGAATCAGTCTTCCGTGACCACAAATCCTGTTAAGTAATCGAAGCGTATTGTAATAAATAATTTACCTTCTAGATCACTTGGTTTAAATTTAATCTCAGTCGAAGCAATATAATATAATGGCGATCAAATCAGTAAACTGTAGTTTAATCTCAATTGCTACAGCAATATAAAACCACACTATGGTAATAGATAGTGTCACTATTCATAGTCTGTTACTAAATTGTTTCATATAAACTGAAAATGGTATCTTCAGTTTAGTACCATCTCATGAAATCTAAAAACAAGACTATGAATTTGTATCGAAACATAGGAACTAACGGGTGGCATCTAATAACTGTACGAAACCCTTTCTACAGTCATAAACATTGGAGACTATTTTCATAAATACATACCTAAATTGCAATTTGCCCTTGATTTTGTTTTCAAATTATTATTGTAGAAATGTTCCGTAGGTTTTTAACCGATTTCGACGAAAGTAGGAGTTTCTCCCGGCGATTGCATTTTTAAAATATTTCTTGCTGTCATTCATATTTATCGAAAATGATTCAATTAATTGGAAAGCTATGCACCATTTGGCCCCATCGAGGTTGAAATAATATTTGAAGTTGCTATTTTTGCGTTATGCTAGTGCCCGAATGCGTTATTTAAGGATGAGTCGGTATTTATTTTATCGTAAGATCTTTACAGGTATAAGCGTTACAAAAGACTCTCAGGCTCGAACCAACAATGTGCGGATCAGACAAAACAATGTTTCGTCAGAGAATCGATCCCACAACACTCGGCGCAGTACCAAGTGGCAGGCATCCGTTTAAACCACTATGCCAACTGCCTTGTATATAACCACAATATAATTACAACAGGCTTTAATTACTTTACGTTGTTAGTGTATGTGGGTCAAATCTTACAAACGTGCCATCCCACAGTTCTAATTTGCATGTTGGTTCAGTTATATAGTAAGCAGGAGTTTGATTAATTGAGAGCTCTAAAGCACCGAACTTCTAGACATAACAGTGTAGACTTTAAAAGATTATTTTATTAGTGTATATTTTATTTTCGACTGCACGGTTGACGTTGTGGTTTAAGAGGCCGCCTCGCCGCTTGAGTGTAACCCGAGTGTTGTGGGATCGATTCCCACACGAGAACACTTTGTGTGATCGATAAATTGTTGTTATTGGTTGCTACTACGTGTCGGTAATGTCTCCCGCGGCACAGGCTTGATTCCAAGTGCAGGAGTGGCTATATTGCCTATTTTTAACGACCCTTGTATCATTTAGAGATTACCTACCAGTTAACTTCGAAATTATTTCAAATCAAGTCATATATTATTTCTTTTAAAACAAAATCCTTCTTAGTTACAGGAGTATGTGAATATTGCCTTTAAAGTTTGTAGACAGGTTTAAATAAATGCGAGCGTAGCAACAGTCAGTCATCAATATAACCTAGTCACGGCAAAAATTAACATTTTCACACAAATTCTTTGCGCGAATCTTGAGTAATAAATCATTCTTCATAATCCCCAAGTAAACATGTCTGTTTGTCCGCATTTACATATTTATTCAGTTTACATGAATACTTAATTTTAGGTTATTCACGCGAATATAACTTATCCTACATTTAGAGATGTTTTGGAGAAGAATTCTTCAGGGCACATATCAGAATGAAAATATATCAGCGTTTCGACACAATATACGTCTATGCAGTGACGTAAGAAGCGTACATTTTGTGAGGATGAATATTTTGTTATCGATTTACAAGTTATAGAAAATTTGCTTTTTTAAAGAGTGACTGCCTCCGCAACCCAAAGGGATACTTAGCAATATTCCATAGTTTAGACTGTTGTCATTTTATTCAGAAGAACTGACTTCCTATAACGTCTGTCAAAGATCTTTATGACAGTCAGGACCGGCAGCTTAACGTGTCGTGAGGCACAGGGTTATAGATAATTACCAATTAAGCTACGCGACCAACGATACGCGACGTATTTCCTGCCTGATGTAAGGTGTTCCTTTGATAATGGTTGTCATAAAAATGGTAAAACTACCTCATATGGTCTACTAACTAAGCTCAACTTAGACCCGCTTCGCGGGGCTCCTAGTTCTGGGTGGTTTAAAAAAAAAACACTAAGATTAAGACGGGAGCTCCGCTTCGCTTCGCTCCCGCCTTATTCGAACAAAATTTGGGATCCCTTCTTTTCTCATAATGTTCTTTGTCCTAATATACTTCGGCATAACGATTTTGGCACAATTTGTTTTGGCATAATAATACTTCGGCATAATTTTCTTAGGCATACATTTTATGTTGGCATAATCATCTTAAAGACTAATTTGTTTTGGCATAAATTTGATTCGCATAACGTTAGTAGGCCTATTGACTATTAGCATAACGTTAGTAGGCCTAATGACTATTAGCATAACGTTAGTAGGCCTAATGACTATTAGCATAATATTTATATATTTAACTTGTAAAAATTTTATATGCTGAGCAACAAAAGTTAGTGACAGAACGGAATTGCTGCAAAGCCAACTCCACGTATTCTTGTTTGTCCTTCCCCTAGAGTGTTATTTAAAATCGCGTAGGTGCGTGGAGCCGCCGAAGGCCCGCAGCGCTGGAGCTGTGACAGAAACCCTGCCTGCTGCATGTTGCATGCTCGCTTGAATGCTGCATGCTTGCTTGCATAATGCATGCTTACTTGCATGCTGCATGCTTATTTGCATGCTGCATGCTTGCTTGCATGCTTGCTTGTATGCTGCATGCTTGCTTGCATGCTTGCTTGTATGCTTCATGCTTGCTTGCATGCTGCATGCTTGCTTGCATGCTGCATACTTGCTTGCATGCTGCATACTTGCTTGCATGCTGCATACTTGCTTGCATGCTGCATGCTTGCTTGCATGCCTGCTAGCATGCTGTATGCTTGCTTGCATGCTTCATGCTTCCTACAGCGAAAAATAAGCCAAAGATACATTGCCTAAGTTATTATATCCAATTTATATTGTAATCATTATGCGTAAATAAGTTTATGCTTTAGGATATGATGCTTAAAAAGTTAAGCTTTAGAACTTTATGCTTAATAACTGTATGCTTTAGAATATTATGCTTAATCATTATTATGGTTAGAGAAATTATGTACAAAAAATTATGCCTAAGCTGTTCTGCGTAATTACATTATGCGAATATATAATTATGCCAAACAAAATTATGCTAAATTAGGTCTTAGGTATTATGTTATATTAGGTCTTAAAGGTAGTCTTTTTTGTTTTGTGATTACATATTGAAAGATTTTAAGGTCATGTCATACATCGTTAGAAAGGGTATTAAGTACAGATTGTTTTTAAAGTAATCGAAGTTCAAAAGAGCTTTTAGTTTTTTTATAATTAATTTAGAATTTCATGTTTTGCACTCATTACTTCATTTTTAAGAGTTTTGAAGCTCGACTATTACTTTTTTTGCATTTATTCCCAACAATTTATGTTTTTTTAAGAATAATAATACATAAAGGCATCCAATGAAATGTTATCTAGTGCAAATATGACGCCAAACTAAAAAGTTATATCGTCTTAAATGTGGTAATTCAGAAAAAAAAATGAAAAAAAAAGCGTATCTCGATCACAGGTACACTTAGGACCTGGGTTTCTTGGGATGAAAACTAGGATATGCCCTCTCCAAACCCCCAAAAAATTGTGTCGGTCCAATCACCAAACACCCTGTATACTGTCTCACTGCTGGTTACGGGCCTCGTCTCTCTATGAGAAGCGTAAGGCCATAGTCCACCACGCTGGCCAAGTGCGGGTTGGCAGACACATGTCTTTTGAGAACACTATGGAAAACTCTCGCACATGCAGGTATCCTTACGATTGTTTTCTTCACCGATAAGCAAGCAATAATTGAATTGAATACGCACTTAACTTCGAAAAATCATTACTGCGTGCCGTGGATTCGAAACCGAAGCGTCGGTTCTCGTCAAAGACATAAATATTCCAGGCACCTACGTACCTACCAAATACATATTATTATGTCAAGGTATAAACAAAATTATCGCCAACGTACATTAGATTGAAGAACACGTTATTTCCGTCAGACTTTATGTATAAACTTTTAGATAAGATAAGATTTTGACGAATGATAATATGTTTTTAGATTACACTTTACTCAGGTATATTTATTTGCTGTAGACGGCAGACAGAAGATAGGCATATTTTATATTACAGAAATAAAAGCTTTTATATAATTTGATTTCTACTTACCACAAAAAATATAAAGTGTAAGAATTTACAAGGCCGGATTTAAACTCCTTTTTGGAGTAGGATAAGGTGTCTAAGGATAAGGATCGTTGGGCCATATCGGAGGCCTTCTGGTGGTTTGAATACTCCGACACCAGAGTAGGACACAGACTCACACGAAAATCAAGTATTACTAGATTTTCGTGTGAGCCTAGTTACAATACCGACAACTTATTAAATTTCCTTTTATAAAAGTAACTTACTTATGAAATGAACCATAAAAACCGGCCAAGTGCATATGGAGCCACGCATAATGTAGGGTTCCGTAGTACCTTAACCAGTGACCTGAAGATAGCAGGGCTCAAGGACATTATTCATTTATTCATCGCTCGGAAGTATAAGTGTAAGTTAATTGTCTATTGATTTTATTAATAGCCTATACTGTCCCACTGCTGGGAAAAGGGCTCCAGGGCATCAAATCTTTCCTTGCTTACATGACACATGCAAGGTAAGCATCTATTACTCGTTAGATAGTAAAATCCATTAGCCGTTATAATTTTCATTAAAGCTATAATATATGAAGCTATTTAACATAGTATACACATACCTAAATACTACGGTTTAGAACAAACACAGCGAGGGACTCTTTGCAATTGGTGGTTTTCCTAGATATTTTGCAAACGTATCCCTAAATAAATAAAAAACGGTTATGTAAACCTAGGGGTTTACATAACCGTTTTTTATTTAGGGATACGTCCGCTCACGGCTATAGCTATCTTTAAATAAGTATTTCAAGAATACTAGGGTATTCTTGAAATTAACTTAAAAAGTATAAAAAGTAATTAAATTAAAAAGTATTTCAAGAATACTAGGGTATTCTTGAAATACTTATTTAAAGATAGCTCATTTAGGTTTATGGGATGTACCCATTGTATAACACTATGCCCAATTTCAGCTCTCTAGTGCTTATAATTTTTGCGTAAAACTGTGGACGGACAGAGCGACGGCGAAACTAAAGCGATATCGTGGATTATTACAATTAGTTTACATTACTCTGTAACTGCTATTTTGTTTTAAGTTTCTGGTCTCCCCATCATACTGGCCTCAATACATTTTCATAATTACCCATTCTGTAAAAACATTACTAAATCGCAAGTATCACCATGATATTTTAGTTTTATCTTTCCTTAAATCTCATAATCCCAGCCGCAGTTAATCACGCAGAGTTCAAGCGGAAGCTTAAGAGAAAAAAACTTAGGATATTTTTACGTATCAAGGCTCTCCTTACTTATCCAAATGATTAATGTTCGGAAACTCCGCTGGTATAGCTGAACCTAAATCACCAGTTTACACGGTCAATCAAAGTTATTTTGAACTTTCACATGACATTTTTGTTGTTTTTTTGGCTGGATGACTTTTCTTTTTTAAGCTATATTACTGTAAAAGAATGGATGGAAATGTTAATTGTTGAGAATTATGTCATATTTTTCAGTCTTATTTGTTTTAATCACGGAATGGTGGTATTGAATTTGTTATACTGCTTGTACAGACAAGAGCAGAACTGTGCTTATATAGCCAATGAAATTGTAGAAACAGCCGCGATTTAGTTTTTGAGACATCGTTTTTTTAAAACATCGCCTGCAAGAGACTTTACAAATATGGATACGAAGAACACCTAAACTCAAAAACTATACTTTCAGTATCTTAATGGTGGTTCGGCGTTACACCGAAACCGTAGGTTCTAGTCGACTTGGGAAGGATAAATGGAATGGACTGTATTAGGGCGAGTTCTGCTCGCCTAGAAAGGATAAGGGAAGAGGATTGTGAGTGGGTATAGGATATTTATTATTCTGAAAGATGAGGGGCACCTACCTTGGTCGTCAGTCCTCTTTCCTTGCAAATGGCAGCCTCCTGGTGTTTTCGAGATGAAGCTGCTTGATTCACTCTACTACACAAATCACTTTCACTCGCGAGCGGTTCTGTATAAGCGGTAATAATTATAGCGGTGCGGAAGCGGCGCGGTGCGGTACGGTGGACACGTTTTCAGCTTCTCGAAAGTTCTGGACTTTCTCTCGCGTCGATGATCGCGGCGACCAATCCGCGAAAGGCGTGCCCCTTCCAGGGAATGGGATAGAAATTGATAGAAACAAAAGGCATCGCTCGCATTGGCCAAGCAGCGACGAACCATTCACGTTGATGTGATTAGTTTCGATGGAAAGGTAGATGGCGCTACAATATCCCCCCGGCCCTAAAGGGTTGCCTTTAAAAGAAATAGAATTGAACTTAGCTATGTTGGGTGTACTACCGCATAACCCATCAATAGGCTAAGACAGCGATATGATAATAAAATTAATCTAAATTAACTTTAGCGAAAACTACAAACGCAATAACAGCGAAAACTACTAACTAAATACTTAAACTAAGAGGTAGATCCAACTTCAGGCTAGATCTCACTGAGTTGGAAGCGGACAGAGACGTACAACAGGGCGCACATAGCTATCCTTAGCGGTTTTCACGGTAACGCGGGTTGTACCGTCCTTGGAAGTATGCAATTTCTCTACGATGGCTAACGACCATGAAAGCGGCGGAGCATTATCGTGTATTATGATGACCAACTATATAGGGGATGCATAGGGGATGCAGGACTATTCCACTTGGATCTATCCTGAAGCTGGTGTAGATATTCCGCACGCCAGCGCCGCCAGAACCACTGCACGAGTTTATCCAGCAGAGTATGTCTCTGGAGCAAGCTTGAAGAGTCTGCTTCAGGAGCCGGAAACGACGATAATGGCACTGTAATCAGAAAATGTGCAGGGCTTAACGCGGATGGTTCTGCAGGGTCGCTTCTCAATGCCGTGAGCGGACGCGAGTTGATCAGTGCCTCGACTTGTGCAAGGATAGTTAAAAGCTCTTCGTAAGAGAGGATCTGTTGACCTATAACCTTGAAGAGATGCGTTTTAATTACTTTGACCATGCTTTCCCAACATCCACCGAAATGTGGTGATGCTGGTGGAATAAACTTCCAGTCAATATGATTTATGGAAAGTTCTTCCTGAAGACGAGTACGATATTCTTCCCTGAGAAACTTATAAAGGTCGCGTAAATAAGAGCTTGCGCCCACAAAGCAAGTGCCGTTATCCGTGTACAAACACTGTATAGGGCCGTGCCGTGAGAGAAATCGTTTAAGGGCTGACAGGAATGACACCGTGCTTAAATCTGTCGCAACTTCAATATGCGTAGCGCGCGTCGTTAAGCATGTAAAAATACTTAGCCAGGCTTTACGGCTTTTAACACCTCGACCACGAAATGGCGTATACTGCAGTGGTCCTGCGTAATCACAACCGGTATGCGCAAACGCTTTAGCAACCTGGTTGACGCGCTGGCTAGGGAGATCGGCCATGGGAGGGAAAGTCGGACGCGGACGAAATTTGAAACAGACGTTACATTTATGTATTCTGTGACGAATTATTCGTCGAGCGGCTAAAATCCAATACTTATGCCTAAGTAAGGACATAAGCAACTCTGGAGCGGCATGGAGGTGTTTCTTGTGATAAAAATCAACAAGAAGGTCGACAACATGATCATGTCGCGGCAGAATACAAGGATGTTTGTAGTTATAAGGTTCATCCGAATTTGACAGACGACCCCCAACGCGTATGACGCCGTGTTCATCGAGAAACGGCTTGAGTCTAAGGATAGCGGGAGAACAAGGTACATTGTCTTTCAAATTTTGAATGTCTTTACTAAAATGAACAGCCTGTACAGCTCGTAGTAAATTACATTCTGCGAATTTGATACCAGTACTTGATACAAAAGTCTCATTAGGTAGGTGCCTAAGAAACCTATAGACATAAACGATGGCGCGGAGTAACTTAGACCACGATGACATGCGTAGTGCGAGTGCATAGATGGGAGACTCCGCAACCTCAGCAATCACGGGATAAGAAACAGACTTCCGTTCGGGTACATCTTCGTCTTCTGCACTGTGGTCAAAGGGTTGCATGGGCCATTCTGACGGATCATGGGAAATCCAAGAAGGTCTACGATGCCACAATGGATGATGCAGAAGATTAAGTGGAGTGACACCACGAGACAAGCAATCTGCGGGGTTCTCAATACCCGCGACGTGATTGAAACAAGTAGCGGGAACAAGTTCAATCAATTTACTAACGCGGTTGGCGACAAAAGTCTGCCAGCGGTGAGGAGATGAATAAATCCAAGCGAGCACTACTTTGGAGTCGGAAAATGCGTATATTTTAGTAATAGGGTAGCGGGGCAAAACTGTGTCTTGAACCTTGCGGAGCAACTGAGACAGCAGAAGGGCCGCGCACAACTCCAGTCTCGCAACCGAAATGGTTTTAACAGGCGAGACCTTAGACTTGGCACAAACTAACTGCACCGAGTAGTTAGAACCAATGCGGACTTGCAGATATACGACTCCGCCGTAAACACGCTCGCTGGCGTCAGCGAAACATATTAAGTTGATGGTACATCCATCTACCAACCCAAGATGACGCGGAGTAGTTATTTGATTGAGCGCGGTAAGCTCAATACAAAACTGGCCCCAAGCGGCGACAATATGGTCAGGGGGTGTTTCATCCCACTCACACTTTGATAGCCAAAGCTCCTTGATCAAGAGCTTGGCGTACAAAATTGTGGGAGCCACAAAACCCATTATGTCCCATAGTCGAGCCACTGTGGACAGCATAGTGCGTTTGGTGCACTTATCATCTGGTGGTGAGACGTCAAACCGAGAACTATCGCAGGATTTGTCCCAGCGTAAACCGAGAACTTTATGCGGTACAGACTTCTCAAACTCAATGTCTGGAGAAGCTTTATGAGAATCTGGTATGCGTGCGAGAACCTCCTTAAAGTTACTTGTCCATTTGACAAGATCAATTTGGCCTCGCTTGAAAAGCTGAATAAGCTCTTCACAAAGCGAAATTGCTAGCGGAGCGGATATGACACTACAGGCAATGTCATCCATATACAAAGCGGAAGTGTAGTGTAGTATAGTATAGTGTAGCGTAGCGTAGCTTAGCATAGCATGGCATAGCATAGCATAGCGTAGCATAGCATAGCATAGCTAATTATCTTCCAATAATGATCTTCCAATTTTAAGTTCCTAAGAGAATTAACCGCGGTTACAAAGTTATCTTTAAACAGCTGGAAATTCGAGACAGATGCGGCACCGGACAGTTTAAGATTTAAAGCTTGGTCAAAGTAGGTAGACGCTAGGACGCGCGTGTCTTGATATCTGTCAAGTAGTGACTGAAATATGACCTGATAATTCTCAGCACTGGGTGTGACACTTACAAATACGGACTGGGCCTTCGGTGACAGTTTACCTATTAAATAGTACAACCTGTCAGAAGGATTAATGGAATGGACTGTATTAGGGCGAGTTCTGCTC
This sequence comes from Euclidia mi, assembly GCA_944739405.2. Lineage (NCBI taxonomy): Eukaryota > Metazoa > Arthropoda > Insecta > Lepidoptera > Erebidae > Euclidia > Euclidia mi. Next base: position 64,239,525 of record OX123192.2, read on the forward strand.
GCCTAGAAAGGATAAGGGAAGAGGATTGTGAGTGGGTATAGGATATTTATTATTCTAAAGGGGCACCTACCTTGGTCGTCAGTCCTCTTTCCTTGCAAATGGCAGCCTCCTGGTGTTTTCGAGATGAAGCTGCTTGATTCACTCCACTACACAAATCACTTTCACTCGCGAGCAGTTCTGTATAAGCGGTAATAATTATAGCGGTGCGGAAGCGGCGCGGTGCGGTATGGCGGACACGTTTTCAGCTTCTCGAAAGTTCTGGACTGTCTCTCGCGTCGACGATCGCGGCGACCAATCCGAGAAAGGCGTGCCCCTTCCAGGGAATGGGATAGAAAGGGATAGAAACAAAAGGCATCGCTCGCATTGGCCAAGCAGCGACGAATCATTGACGTTGATGTGATTAGTTTCGATGGAAAGGTAGATGGTGCTACCAAATGGGTTAACGCGAATATTACACATTGAAATTAAACTACAGTTTACGGATTTTATCGCGATGTATTGGTTTCACTAAATTATTACATTTGAAACGATGATGATCTACATTTTTAATTTATTACTAGCCGACGTTACAAATTCTTTACAGTCTTCATGTTCACGGCAGAATGACGAGATATTTGTCTTTTTTTATGTATAAGTTATCTCAAAGTACCCGAATCTTTTTCAACTAGGTACTGGTGTTACTATTTACGCAGAATGAGCTCACAGTGACCTTAGGTCTTCTGGTGACTTTGTCCTTCTTGGGTTTTATTAGCCTTGTAACAGGGTCCCAAGCTGGACGAAAATTCTAAGCATCTACCCTATTGAAATTAGGGTGGTTTTTAATTTCAATAGCCTCACGTATCATCCTTGGAAGAAAACGGTGTTCTTTTACGAGTATCTGTGGTTCATCAAATCGCAGGTAGTCCTTGTTCCACATGTCCACACACAGCAAACTTTGTTGAGCGTTTATGTTTTATGTCAGCTATATGTTCTTTAAGTCGAATGCATATGCTTCTCTTGGTTTGTCCAATGTATGAGAGCCCACATTCACAGTCAATTTTGTAGACACCGGCCTCTTGCAAGGGTAACTGAAACTTGACTGTTGGTAATAATTGACTTATCTTCGTTGGTCGACTACACTTTATGCTAAAATCAATAAATATCGTCTCAGCATCTTTTGCATCTATTACATTATGTACATAAGTACAGCTCCAATCTTTCGAAAATTCACCTATACTTTGGACTTGAACGTGACATTATAATTCAAATGTATGAAACTATTCTATTCTAACTAGGATTTTTTTGAAAATAAAATTATACAATGTGACGTGTCGCTGCAATGGTGACATTATTCAATACACAGGTGGTTTAGTAATCAGTAAATAAAAAATATAAAATAATATTCATGAAAACAGAAAAATACAAATCAAATAAATATTAAATAAGATGTCACGCTTCGCTTTGACAACTGGTGTCTACAGTGAAAGAAGGTTGACGCCCGTCACTTGAGTTATTTTATGAATTAGGTGACACTAATTTTTTTGTTTCATATTTTCATAATACTTACTTTCTTTAAATCTTGTACTATCACCAGCATAAGGCTTAAAATTTGCTCCAAATATCTTCTTCGTTCATTGTATATAAATTTATATAAATTTTTCATTAATATAAATACAAATGCCTGTTTGCTTCTGACACTTTCTTACCTTTATTTCTTTAGCGATGAACATGTTCTTGCAGAAGCCTGAATGCAGGCACACACTGATAAGGACACAGAAAGGAGCACAGGATATCCATAGACACACAACCCAAAGCTGTGGACAAAATCTAGCTAATCATACTTTTATTTTTTCTTTAAAAAGACAACACCCGCAATAGGAATAAATCCTGTGTTGCGGGGGCCTTTCCAAACATACAACCAACGGATACAATGAAACACCCATACTTGAAACAACAATTTATGGATCACACAAATTGTTGTTTCGTGTAGGAATCGAACCCACAACACTCCGCGCAGTGTCCAGCGGCGAGGCGACCGCTTAAACCACTACACCAACCGTGCAGTCAATGGCATACAAGTTCTTCATACTCCAATACTAAATCGGGCTTACAAAGAACGCAGAAAATTTAATCAACTATTTTTCGCTACACCTGAGCGTTTTCCATACACAAAAAACAAACATGTTACACACGCGTTGTTTTCCTTTACCCCCATACATCTTCTGCGGCGTTCATTAATCTAATCATTATGTCCGAGGGTCTACATACATACATAGGTACATGTGTAAACACTTATCCTTATAAGCGAAGTATGAAGAATATAGGAGGGAAAAGTGACTTTATTTTGAACACACTAGTGATGTGATAGAATACGTAAAAATATAGGCCATGGTATAGATAGGTGTATTAGCTTTTACCTGCGAGATTTACAACATATGCACTGAAGTTTTTTGCAACGTACTTTAATCCTTAATAAACCTATTTTGCGGTAGAAAATTAAGAAGGTGTTTACATTGCAGATTTAAGTTTCGTTTAAAGTATTTCTTAACAAATCTTGTACTCTGGAGGACTTCAAATACATTCAAACAACAGACACAGAGGCCTTTATGGTGTACGACACGGAATAACAATAGTTATGTGGATTACACAAAGTATTGCCTCAGGTGGGTATCAAATCTACAGTCGCTTAAGGCCGCCATTCGTGCAGGCTACTGGACTTATTATTATATTACTAGGGGACGCCAGCAGCTACGCCTGCATTTTTTTTTAATTTACCAATTTTGGCCGATCCCGTGGGAATTTCAGGAAATCCCTTCTTAGTGCACCCCTACGCTCCCCAAGGAACACACATGCCAAATTTCAGCTTCCTGCGCCCAATAGTTTCGGCTGTAGCGTGTCTGTCAGTCAGTCAGTAACGCAAGGATTTTATATATTAAGATGCTAGCTGACCCGGCGAACTTCGCGGCGAACGCCTAACAGTCGATTCTAAATTGTTTTATACTTTTCTCTCCTTAAGAACCATCCTCGTTCTTCAAGGAATATTATACAAAAAGAATTAGTGAAATCGATTCAGCTGCTCTCGATATTTGCGCTTAGCAACACATTCAGCGATTCATTTTTATAGTATAGAAGATTGTAGTTGCAGTCTCAGCAGTAAATATTTAAGACACCCATCAAGCACAGCTGCGTGCAAAAACATGTTCTACTAGTGCAATCGACATTTACTATTTTCACCAAAAGTTAAAAACATCTTATATTTTTTGTATTTGAATAAATTGAAAAGAAAAAAATAATTTGTAGGTAATTAAACTTTTATTTTGTGACAAATTACTTTTGATCATCTTACGATACCGAAGGCTGTTTAAGGAAAAGTTTTGATTCTGTATAATTTGAATCCAAATTAAAGACAAATAATTTAATGTTACGTACAGTACTCTGAATAAATAAAGATTTATCGAGGCAGCGTTAGTTTAGTAGAGACTGACAGACTGCTACGCAAAGGGTCTCGGGTTCGAATCCAGGGCACGCACCAGTGACTTTTCAAAGTTAAGTGCGAAACAAAATTTTAATGATCACTTGTTTACAAGGAATTTAAAATGAGAAAATTTTGAAGGAAAACATCGCGAGGAAACCTGTATATTTGAGGGTTCTTCATAATGCTCTCTAAAGATATGTAAAGTACGTCAACCCGCACTTGTCTAGAATGGTGACTATGGCCTTACCCTTCTCATAGAGAGAAGAGGCCCGTGCCCAGCAGTGGGACAGTATATAATAATGTACAGGGCAGATGATGATAAGACAAGTATCGGGTATGATGATAAGACAATATTTAGGGTAATTTAAAATTACTTCGCATGACCACTGTTAAAGAACCTCAAGACAATCTGAACAGACGACTTACCAAAGTCACAATGCAAAGGCTTTCTCAACCATTCAACTATGATACATTAATACGCGCGATGTAACAATTAACGTACAGTACACCTATTTCCTAGTCAAAAATGACGTATATTTATTTATTATTTATTTATTAACACTTCCTGCAATTACAATGCAAAAGGCGGACTTAATGCTAAATAGCATTTTCTGCCAGTCAACCTTCGGGTGGTGCAGAAATGATTGTGGCAGGTGTTTAAACTATAAATATGAAATATTTAATTATTTGGTTAAAATCCATTAGCATACATATCAATGCATATATACGTATATATATAATAAAGATTATATAATATAAATAATACATATTATACTAATAAATACATACAATTTACATATATTTAATACACAATGTAACACACGTGAGAGATGGTTTTATTATGGCCTTTCAAGAGACAGTTTGATAAAATACTGGCGCACCTTAGCCCTAAACGTGAATCGATTGGTTGCCGTCCTGATCTCGAGAGGGAGCGCATTCCAATGAAGTATAGCTTGTACCGAAAAAGAAGAGTGTACAAGGCTTGAGCTATGAGAAGGACACTGAAGAAGAGAATTATTAGAAGAGCGAAGATATCTGTCATGATTGGAGCAGAGGTACTGAAAGTGAGGCACTAGGTAGCTGGGGCTATTAGACGAATGAAGAAAAGTGAAAAGAGTAGTCAACGCGCGCATATTACGACGCTGACGTATAGGCAACCATGACAGCTGTTGACGATATGAGGACACATGGTCATATTTACGAAGATTAAAAATGAACCGAATGCAATTATTGAGAAGTCGGTCAAGTTTATTGAGCAGGTCTGCATTCAGGTCGAGATAACACACATCACCATAGTCGATTATAGGAAAAACCAAGGTCTGCACAAGCATTGTCTTTGTCTTGGCAGGTAGAAAGTTTTTCAGGCGGTAAAGAGAGCGCAGAACCCCGGTAACCTTTTGGCAGACGTTTGTAACCTGGGATTGCCAACTAAGTGTGGAGTCAATGTGTAAACCGAGATCTTTTACGGAAGAACTGAGAGGTATATTAGTGCCATTGAATGTCACCGGTGGTAGTGATGCCAAGTCCAGCCTGTTTATTATTCTAGAGCTCCCAATGAGAATAGCTTGGCATTTCACAGGATTGACACATAGACCGTACCTCTCCGACCAATCTTGCACAGCATCGATCGCATCTGGCAGATCCTCAATTTTGGTCTGCGAATAAAGTTGTAGATCGTCGGCGTACAAATGATACGAACACTGAAGATCCAGGGTAATGAGATTAATGAATAAAGAAAACAAAAGAGGAGAGAGTATGCCACCTTGTGGAACACCAGCCTCAAGGTCTCGCCAACTTGATGAAGATTCATCGACTCTGACAGACTGCTGACGTCCACGAAGATATGAAGAGAACCATTCCAGTGCTTCGGAGGAGATCATAAGATAGGATAGGATGGATAGTAGGATATCGTGACTGACGGTGTTGAAGGCGTTTGAGAAGTCAACCAGGACCAGCACAGTGATCCTAGTGTCCTCCACACCCGCCCTCACATCGCCAGTCACTTTAAGCATAGCAGAGACTGTACTATGCCCAGGTCTAAAGCCGGACTGGTAGGGACTGAGGACATTGTGTTCATGCACAAACTGGGACAGTTGCTTATGAACACAAGCCTCAAGGACTTTGGAAAGGAAAGGGAGGATGGAAATAGGCCGGAAGTGATTAGGAGCAACGGGATTAGTGACTTTTGGTAATGGCCGAACATATGCTTTACGCCAAATATTAGGAAACCGCCCAGAGTCAAGGGAATGGTTTATTATATGGGAAATGGCAGGAAGAAGGTGGTCCAGGATGGTGATAATCATGTAGCGGCTGATATCATCACAGCCAACCGCTTTAGATTTAATTGAAAGGATTATCTTTTTGATCTCCGCCTCAGCAACTGGAGAAAAGTGAAAAGGATTTATGTTTGGTCGAGCCAAGCTATCTATGTAGTCCACCGTTCGACTCATAGTCTGACGATCAAACGTTGGAGTGGAGACAAAATAAATGTTAATATCGTCAAGACTAAGAGCTGGCGGCGGATCCACTCGACTAAGCCTACCGATACCCAGAGTCCCTAGGAACTTCCAGATATCGGCAGGGGAAGAGGAAGAAATGTTGTTGAAAATGTGGCTTCGTTTAGCATTTCGTATCATTTGATTACAACGATTCCTAGCAACTTTGTAGAGGACCCAATTTTCCTCGCAACGGTCACGCTTAAACTTTCGAAATGCTCGGTCCCTGCGCCTCATCGCCATCTGTATCCCACGCGTCAACCAGGGTGCAGGCGGTCGTTTCAATTTAATTTTCCGTACTGGGGCATGAACATCATATAGTTTGTTTACGATGTCGTTGAAAATGTTTAATTTCACATCAACAGTAGCTGCTGCCTCTAGAGCCCCCCAATCAATTTTCGACGCATCCAAGTTTAGATTATCAACGTTCATACGTGCAAAGCAACGCCTGTACAGTACCTTGGGTTTGGGTTTAGGAGGTTTAAGGATATAGGAAATGTAGATAAGGTCATGATGCGAGAAACCGGGCGCGGGATGTTGACCGTGAGAGGATACGAGGGAAGGAGCCGAGGTGAAAATCAAATCCAACCATGTATCTTCACTGTTGGTATTATGGTGTGTGGCATTCAACGGTAAAATGTGAAGACCAACAGATTCGACAATGGTGTGGAGTTTTCGGGAACGATGGGAGTTTGGGAGCAGGAGATCGGTATTAAGATCACCCATGATGATGTGATGCTCGTACTCAGACCCTAAAGATTCTAGAACCAATTCCAAATCGGTGAAGTAATCGATATTTGGGGGACAGTAAATTACGCCAAGAATGGTCCGCGCCCCTTTGACACAAACCTCGATGAAAAGAAATTCAGCAGCGATAGAAGAGGAAGAAGAAGCAATAATTTTATAAGGAAAGTCACTGCGTAGGTAAATGGCTTCACCCCCACCCCTCTTTCCGATGCGATCATTCCGGATTAGAATGTAACCAGTAAGGGGGTAAGTGGTGGAAAGAAGTTGAGGCTTGAGCCAGCTCTCAGAGACCAGGACGGCATGAACGTTTGACTGTGTAAACGCCTCCACAAGATCGCTGTAATGACTTGGGAGACTTTGAGCGTTAATGTGGCAGACATTTAACGAATTGCGTCGTTGTAGACTAAAGGATCCACGAATAAAATCGCCAAGTGTGCCTGTTACTGAACAAAAACTGTCGTCGTCTGATAAAACAGCAGAATTATTTGCCGAGTAAAAAGACGACTCGTCATCAGATGCCATTTAAAGATTTCAAATATAAATATATAATAAATATATGAATTGACTATATAGGTACTAAAATATTATAAAATACACTTAACGATCATATTATATAACTGGTGCAAAAATCACATTTCTGCACCACCCACCAGCTGACACCAACACAATAATACGTTAAGTAATTTTACAGTAAAGAAAAATAAACTAATAACAAAACATATTTTACGCATATCGGAACGCAATTTTACCTATGACGTTTAACGCCTAATGTCAAAGTGACAATGCTGACAAATGACAATGTATACCTACTTGCTCCTTGAATGACAATGTTTGTTGGTCACAACAACACACAAGTCATTGTGAGGTTTTACGTTATATTTTTGTGTGTAACAAAATAAGTATTACTTTTAGGAATTGAGGTTACTTTCAAATTAGTTATAGTGGGTAAACACAAGTAAACATAAATAGAAAAATATCCAAAACAGATAGGTACTTACGTTCCAAGAAGACGCATATTTCGAAACATAACAAAAACTAAGATAGAGTATAACAAAAAGAATAAATAAAAGATCTAATTACGCCGGGTCGACAATTTAGTGGTGTTGCTCGCTGGTGCGACGCTATCAGTACCTTGACGTACTGCAGGCCGGGAGTCGCTCTTCATCTGCGGATATTTTAACATCAGAGGATTTAATTCATCCAGAGTCGTGATTTTGATCCGAGTACCATCCGCTACCTTAATATTGATGACACCATCCTGCGTCCAACACGCCTTGATGCCAAAATGCGCTCTCGCCTTGGTGAACGTGGTCTGCCTGGACTTGGTAAAAAACTCCTTGACTGTAACAGACGAGCCCTTCAACTTCGCCTTCGCCCTCCAGACTGCATTCTTGGTGTCCAAGCTGCTGAACCTCACGAGAATGGGGCGATGACGTTCCTTATTGATGTTACCAAGCCTATGACAGGCCTTAAAGGATGTTGGTGTAACTCCAGATATACCCAGCTTCTTTGTAATGATGTCTGTTACAACAGCGGGACAGTCTTCATCAGTACCTTCACGAATACCTAGGAAGATTACAGCCTTACGTCGGTGCCGGTTTTCCATTAAGTCTAACATCCGGGAGCATTCATTTATTTGCTTACGGAGTAACCCCAGCATGCTGAACATAAGCTCCCGGAAGGTCCGGAACTCCTCGGCGACTTTGGAGACAGTATCTTTTGCGGGTCCACTGCTCTGGATTTGGGCTTCAAGTTCAGCCATTCTCTTGGCAAAGCTTTCTTCAAGGCTTCTCTGTGCGTTTTCAATTTCAGCAAGTTGAGACATCTTAGTATGGTGTAGTGCGAAGCAAATAATGTTGTGATATGTGCAGGTGATCAGCTGGTAGGTGGTATTGCTAATACCCAGTGAATTTGAGCATAGGATGTTTCACAAATTCTGATGTCTCACTTCCGCAAATTCGCCAATGTGTTCACTTTTAACACCTACCGCCAAATAAAAAAAATCAAAATATATTCCGGCCTTTATGAGCCGCTACACGCAATATAATAAAATTATATAAAATAACAAACATCCAATCATCAAGCTCAACATTGCTTAACCTCATCAATCGTTTGATCCCTAATTACTACGTTACTAGGCTCCAACCAGCCTCCATATTACTTTATAGCCTTTTAATCACCACTCACTCAATCCCAACATAATTTTACCATCAAAAGTACATATTGTTACGAGCTGGGGTTCGGCGATAAATTATATACACTATGCCACTTAAACTGAACTTTATTTACACACAATACACACACTTAATTTCAAACACAACACTAATAAAAACACACTTATTTAAACACTAAATTCTCAACACTAATAAAAACACACTTCCGACTTACTTCCCTTCGCTTCTTGTTTATCGCTCCGATATTCAATTGTCACTGTGTCCGGTCCGTTCGCTCGCGCTCTATTTATACTGGCGCTAGTGATGTTATCCGGCCAGTATAAATAGAGCTACTTCTACATCTCTTCTCTCCTCTCTTCTCTCTTCATTCTAATTAGAGATACTTCTACAAAACTGTCGAAATAATCGCGAACAGTCGATACTCGATACAGCAACGCTATCTAGTACAGAGTAGCTGAATTACCTTTAAACCACCGATACATTAAATCTCTTCTAGTATATATTCACCGATAGATGGCGTAACAATATTAACGACATTTAAACGACCCTCCAAGCTTCAATCTTGGCTGAAAATGAAAATGTCAGGCTTTCATTTGCAATAAAGGAAATAAGGCGTTTGTTGAAAAGAAATGCCACGGATTTATTATATCTAGGATTTCCGTTTCCCGTCGCCGCCATTTTTTAATTCAAAGTTCGAACCGAGATGCTGTTTTGTTATTTTTTTTATTTTATTTTTTATTGACGGTTATTTTGTTCTTTTTACAAAGAAGATATTTATTTGATTAAAGGCCAGTCTTGCTACCTCTGAATAAGAATAATGTTGATAATAATTTTAAAAAAGAATAATGTTTTTATCATATTAATTACAAATTCATTTAAACGGAGCTAGCACTTGTGTATCTATTATTATGTATATGGTTATCTTATTGATTGAACAATTTTATTGATATTAATTATATTGGGATAGGGATCATGAATATCAATGACCATAAATAATTTTAGAAACAAATACCATCATTTAACCAACTCGCTGATAGAAATGGGTAAACTAACTGTGCCGATTTGAGAAGTTCGTAGGCTAAAAGTAAATTTCATCAGGCATTTCAATTGAGTCTGCTATAGGTAGTAGAGCCTTGCTGATTTCAACATGAATGGGTCGCTTCGACCGGCGAAGTACTACCCTCTCACAGAAAATCGACGTAAAGTAACAATATGTACCTAAACTGTTGCATTTCGTTCGGTGAGTGAAAGTTCCGGAGGCCCTATTATCCCTATATTCCTTCTCCCTCATCCCACTCCTTATCCTATCCCTTTTCCCAACCCCAAGGGGCGGCAACGCACTTGTGACTCCTGTGGTGTTGCTTGTGTCCATGGGCGGCGGTTATTGCTTACCATCGGGCGATCTGTCAGCTCGTTTGCCGCCTATTACCATAAAAAAGTCTATATCAGTTTAGTGATAGTGTGTAAATTAAAATTATACTTGAAACAAGGTACGAGAGTCTTTAGAAATGTTTATAGAGATACTTATGTGGTAGAATATTATTATTTATTTACTTAAGTGACAATGTTCAACATTGTCATGATCGACATATATATTACTCATCAATCAATTTCGAGAGGCACCTTATTAAATTAAATAAGCACCTAAACGTGCCTATTTAATACATCAACAATGTATTCTAATGCCTAAAATAAAGATTTATACTGACTTGCACACCAGGAACAAATTGTGTGTGAAAACTTTACCTGTATTTTGTGGCAATAAAATAAAACAAACTAAATTAAAATTATTATAACATGTTTACGACGGTCAGGGTGACCTCACATTTCATATTAAAAGGCCTTCATCATGACAAGTGGTAACCTTGCCTCACTTTGTATACAAAGATGCTGACAATTGTACTAGAAAGCAAAAGCGAATACTATGAATGAAATGAAATATTATAAAAAGAGCCTTCAATTTTAATAGGCATATTATATGCCAGAGGTTTACTGAATGTGTAACGTGTACTTAAAGTATTCTGCAAGCCATATATCTTGTAAAGTAATCGTCAAAATTGGGATATGAAAAATTGGTTGGCTTACGACCTAATATGAAACGTAAGGGTAGGTATTCCAAATAAATGTTCCTTAATTGGAAATACTGTGCGTAATATTTCTATTTTCGCAGGGCATTTAGAAGTAAAGTCTTAGTAACCCTGAATTTTCTGCAAAAGTCGAATAGATATTAGGGAAGAATGCAATTTTTTTGTATTCTATATATTGCAATATATCCAGGAACCACTCACATATGGTCAGATCTCGAATAAGGCAGAGTGTATCATCATCATTCTCCTAGCGTAATCCCTCTCGCAGCCCGGGGTCCACTTACTAGTCTAACCTGATATGACAGAATAATATATTTTCGACAGAGTGACTTGATGAATATTAGTGCTTTTAGAGAGCGACTGCCTGTCTAGACCGCGCAACCCAGAGTATTAGAGTATTCCACGGTTCTATTCTATAATACATAAAAATTACAGATCATCATCACACATTTTCTTTTAGAAGTTTTACCCCACAAACAGCAACACAGAACGACAGTCTTTATCTGCAAGGATTCTTCAATAATTACAAGAATAACGATAAATAAATTCTTAAAACCACGGCTAGATTACTGTATATTACAATAGAATTTTAATAAACGTTAAGAATTATAATATACATTCAGAATTTATAATTTCAACCGATAGTCCATTAGGCCTATCCAGTCCACTCCCACGTCTTTGTATGAGAATCGTTTCATCTGCATTAGTACCGGAGGCCTACAGAGGGCCTTAGGGTTCCCTTTAATAGATTTCCGGATATCAGTTTGTTATACAGAAGGGCTCGGAAACCTTTTTTGATGTAAGTTTGACGTATAGCCGGGGTACGCAAGTGGGAAGTCCCGAAGTCGTTGACGGAGTGACCTAATTTTAAAATGACTCGTTATGTTTTGAAGCTATCGCAGGACTCTATGTAATTATAATTTGGGTTAACAAATCTATATTATTTTCCTCTTCTTAAACGGCTCCGTCATGAATTTCTCCTAAGATAAATGTTATCTTTTACGTTGCTGAAATATCATATTTATATTAGTCTTTGACTTTGACTTAGATTTTGACTTTGATAGGCAAGTACAGAGACCGACAGACTGCTACGCGCACGCACCAGGAAACCAGAATTCTCCGTAATGTTCTCGAAAGACATGTGAAGTCTGCCAATCCACACTTGGCCAGTGTGGTGGACTATGGCCTTACCCTTCTCGTAATGAGAAGAAACACGTGCCCAGTGGTGGGACAGTATACATACAGGGCCCATTATGACGATTTGTCATTTTAGAAAATCTAGATATCAAATTGAATCCTTATTGGGTATACGGACCTACGTAAACCCAATAAGGATTCAATTTGATATCTAGATTTTCTGGACGTTTACCGTGAACATTAAACATTTTCTGATTCTTAGATCCTTGTATAACTAAGAACGAATAAAACAAGGAAGTTAAAAACAAGGATCCAAATACAATAAGGAAATTGAAAGACAGAGACGACAATATTCAACACGAATAAACGCACGATAAGGCAGAACATTTTACTTTCACGCATGACATGTATTGTATTTACCGTCAAAATAGTGAGGGTTACACATTCGGAAATCGTTCCCGCGTGATTCCTTAACAATAATTGAATGCAAACAAAACCTTGATATTGGCGTGGAAAACGCAAATATTGTGCGTAATTCAGCGTGCGTAGTACAAGTTGCTATGCTTAGGGTGCGTACGGGTATAGCGTATTGTTTGTGGCGGAGATTTTTGTCTCTTTTCAAGAACCCTTATCAAGGCTAACAAATTTGAGACCCATATTGGATTATTAATGGTTGCTTATAAAAATTGATATACTTATTTAATGAGAAAATGTCAAGAATACACAACCTGGTGCGGATAGTCAAAACTTGTAAATAGTAAAAGGTTGAGCGTATAGCAAATATGTTGAAGAACGGATAGTCATGATGTCAACCACTTCAAATAATGTTGGAATTTGAAATTAGAAAATAAGTATTCAGAATAGCAGGCAGACTCTACAGTACTAATATGTACAGCAGTTGAATATCCTTTTGGCTATTTAATAGATACATTTGTCTTTAAAAAGTACAACGAGATATTATAAAAACAGCCAATTTCACACAGATTGACATTTCCTCCCATGAAACTCTTGACGTTTTTTACATATTTCAACTGCAGTACCATCAGCGTATCATTATCCACAAATATTAAGCCCAATAAGAACAATACACAGAAGATTGTGATATTCCGATAGTATAGATATTATTGACAGTGCAGTCAGCGAAGCGAAAATCTTATCTTTATGACGGCACCAACAAACCCTGTGACCCTGAATTAGACGGTCGCTCTGTTAAGGAAAATATGTCTGAACGGATTAACGCGTGTCGGCGGCAATAGGTGAGATTGAGGAAAATCTATTAATGGAAGTAATAGGAAACAATGAGCAATATTTGTTGCTGACATATGAAAGAAGGAAGAGTATATGTAGCGTTGATTGATAAAGATTTTCAGTGGCAGTGCTACATGGCTCTTAAAAGACTAGATTGACTAGGTCAATACGGCATTGTCATAGCAAATAGATGTTGTGTAACAATATCCTTCATGAGTGACAGTGCGGCACTCTAAATCTCTGGGCAAGAAGGAAAATACTGATTATAATAGGTGACAACCGCAGTCTTCATCCTACGATGGCGAAGACAAACAAAACTGGCGACATCTAACGGTCACCAAAAAAACTATCCTAAATAGCGCTGTTAAAAAGTTCTCAAATGCAATTATTATATTAAAGATCAGAATTACTTCCTTGGAGCAGCAGTCCAACACGCACGATCATCAAGCTTGGTCAGAGTATCCTCCCTCCTGTTGGAAAAGTATCATAGCCTCAGTTGCTGCTATCGATACAAAAGTATACAAATAAGTGTAAATAAATTATTATCAGCCCTGTTTGTGAACTGTCTCACTACTATTTCTTCACTTCGGTTTCTTCACATCATAAAGAGGATTTAGCGTTAATCCTTTTTATGACGTGAAGAATCTAATCTAAATTCTTACAAACTTTCATCTTCTATTTCAGCCTAATCTTTGGAAAAGGAAGGAGCCTATGATTAATCCTAGTTTTCCAACTAAATTGATATTAAATTTCATCAAAATTGGTTGAGTGATTTAGCTTTGAACGCGTAACTGGCAGACTTTTCCTATTTTACAATATTAGTATGGCCTCATAGATGTCTTTACCGGTTAAATGACTCAGAAACTGGGTATTGGTTTTATTGTGGCCGTAACTTTGGACTACATGGCTCATTAGAGTAAAAACTATCGTGAGTTGTCATAATTAGAGTAACTATAACGGTTGTACTCACGTATTATTTTTGGTGGAGCGCCCGACGCCAACGCGGACGGTCGCACTTGCTCATGATTAAGGACCTCCGTATGGTCCGAAACTAGTCGGGCTACTCCGACCAAACATAATACGTGAGTACAACCGTTTATAGGTACTCTAATACATGGCTCATGTTTGTCTCTCTAGTATACGAGAAATATGACTTCGTAATATATTGTTTGCCTAACGTTTTACGGGGCTTTGAGTACCTCGTTGATTTCGTGCGTAGGCAAACGTGACGGGACTTTTTGGTTAAACTTTGACTGAGCAAAGGAGTATATTGCCGATCCGGTGGCTTAGTGGGAGTGTAACCGACTGCCACGCTGGAGGTCGCGGAATCGATTACCGATCAAGTCAAACATTTGCACACGGTCTTTTATTAAGCTTGTGCCTGCTGCACATTTCCTAATTTGGCAGCAATGTGTAATAATATTATAACAAGAATGTTATCAAGAACGATGGCCACTTCTTATACATTGAATGACCTGATAATGAATTATTGCGTATATTGATGAAATGTACGAAAACAAGTAGCTCTATGATTAAGAAATTATACTGTAAAGACAGTTTTTCTTATAAAGGTCTAGGAATTACTTATTACACCGAAATTAGTTCGTATTAATTTGACAAATTCTTACATGTCCAATGTCACAGGCGGCGTCTTTATGTCAAAAACGTTCCGTTGCATTCTTATCCAATGTTTTCAACGGCAAAAATACATTTATATTTATCTTTTTACATAAAAAATACATTCAGTTATGATCAGCTTTTAACAACTTGATTCAATTTATATATAAAATTAAGTTTTCTCGAGGTTTTGACAAAACCAGTTGATAAAGATGTGGTATAAGTGAAATGGAACGTAGCTAAAAAGGAAGTATTATCGGGCACAGATAATATAACAATGCAGCTAATAAAAAATATTTTGATAAGGATGCGTTCATGAGTTCTAGAACATCATTACAACCCAAAACCTTTCTTTTTACCTAGACTTCTATAAAATATAATTGTTAGTAAAATCAGTACACTAAAAAATAATTTTAATTTTAAAATAAGTTTTGTATCTATACATGTTTAGGTCAAAAATGGCCATTCTTCTTTTTGAATTATGAATATTTCCAGTCTACTAAATCTGGCGGCACAGAGTGCGTAACGCCAAACAGTAGCCCCACTACGAGATGTCAACGGATACAGCAGTGGTTTATGTGAGTATCCCCCAAAGCTTGCAGAAGAGACTCTCACACATAGGCTCTCAAACTGCCCAAATAGGCAAAGAGTGAGCCCATTATTTAGGTCTCTCATTCAACTGCCGTGAAGTAGCAAGCTCTCTTTCTAATAACGATATAGAAAAATCAATATCACTTTGCACGGTATCCAAATTAACTCCAAGATTAAACAAGGCTGTCCTCCACTTATTTCTTCATCTAGTTCTCTTAGAACAAAACCTTTGCGTAAAACATCTACCCAAATATTTAGTTTACTTCGCATTTTATACTATCATTACAACTTGAATATAACTCCCTCTCTGCATAATGGTGATAATCCTATTTTATGCAAATTGATATTAATAAAAATTTGGATAATTATTAATGGCACCATTTTGTTGCGTTATGAAGACTATAAATAAAAAGTGTCGTTTCGTTTTACGGTAATTTTTATTGAAGCGTAAAACGTGAGTGCGGAATTAGTGACTTTACTTTGTCATAACGAAGATAACACGACGATGTTTTAAGTGAGAAAGTAAGTAGAATTCTTGAACGTTAATAGCTACTGAAGTCCATTGGCGATTATGTTTTCAACAAAAAGATGCGAATAAAAGATAGCGTTTTGGTGCTTTATGTAGGCTGTGGGTAAATCTTACTCTATGTATCTGAATGTTAGAATTTCTTTGATTTTGTTTACCTGCCTTGTTGTTCAAGCGGCTACATGACTGCCGAGTTGAGTCCAGAAAGTACTGAAATAGTATTCCTTACTGACGTTTTCAATCAAGTATTTTAGAATTTAGGAATTTGCCAGAATCTGTTTGTATTCTTATATACATACTAGTAAATTTAGTTTAGATAAAATGATTTATACAAAAAAGAAACAGGCCAAGTGTCTCATGAAGAGTTCTGTAGTAACAGGCATAGGAAGGATTTGAAGGGCTTAATTATTGTTGCCGCGCGGTTTTATCAACTTACCCACTACTTTTACTAGTCAAACCCACTTATTGAAAGCTTACATTATTCCAGAAGTTACAAGTAATTTAATTTTAGGCATCGATTTCTGGAAACTATTTAAATTACTGCGTAACCATATCGCATCGGTATGCATGTCTAAAACATTGCCGTGTAGTGTGTTAAGTGAAAATAAGCCGAGTAATACGAACGTGAGTTGAGTGAGTCACAACAAAGAACGGCAACAAAGAAAGTTAATTATAAAGCAATACGAGTCGATTTCTACTGAAAAAGTCGGATTAGGACGAACTTACTTAATAGAACATGCAATAGACACTGGCGATTCTGCGCCGATACGCCAAATATATTATAAGTTACCGCCGGCGAAATTAAAAATATTATTGACGAATAAGACGAAATGGTTGCATTGGTAGTGGTAGAAAAATGCGAAAGTCCTTGGTCGTCACCTATTTTACTAACGCCTAAGAAGGACGGTATTTAGACTAAGGTTTTGTTTAGATAGTCGGAAACTTAATTCTATTACTAAAAAAGACGCGTACAAACTACCTTACGTATCCGAAATTTTAGACAATCTTAGGAACGCTAGATATCTAAGTAGTATAGACTTATCTAAGTCCTTTTGGCAGACGCCTCTTCGCGAATGTGATCGTGATAAGACTGCGTTCTATGTGCTGTGACGTGGGAGTCATCGCGGTACCCCCCACTACTTCTGACTGGCCGCCTCGCTTACCAGCGGCACATAAATACCGCGGCGCGACAGCGAATCTTCCCTTTTGGATCCTGGACGCTGCCTCAGTTAAGTGCTGCCTTCTCTTCTGGAGGACCGAAGCCTCGTCAGCCTGCCTGCCTACTCTGCCCTGAGTCTTAACTCTTGCTACTAGCTACCGGATTTATATTGTGTAACGCTTGACAAATAAATGTATTTCGTAACCAACGATACTGTATCTAATTTATCTCTCTACACACGAATAAACGTTACACTGGCGCCAAACAGTTTTAAGGGCTCAGGCATCTGACTCGGCTTCTGGTCGCTTCCTTTTTCTGTGTGTTAGTGTGTTCACAGTCGGGTAAGTCGTTGATTTTTTTCTAAATGTGTTAGCTAAATTATAACCCATTATTCGGGCAATATAGTCGACTAAAGGCTTGCGCCACATCTTATGTACTTTTATAACTTCTTTTCTAACCCAAATTCGTTAGACTAAGTAACGGTTTTGGGAATCATTTTAATTGTACAATTACATTTTTTATGTGAGGGTAGATTCCGCTTCGCGTTATTCTTACGCATTGCGAACGTAACTTGTTTACTTGCTACATAATAAATATCTTTCTTTTTAAACGACCCACTTTGAACATATTTACGTTACCTTTATTTTATTGTTATATTATAAGTATAACCCCTGTGTGAGTGACTTTTGGTGCTGATAGGTTCGGGGGGGTGACAAGTCTGGTTCCGTAGCCGAGCTGCGCCAGCAGATAGCGACACTAGCGTCTCAGTTTCCCTCTGAAACTATTTTGGATTCGGATTTAGACCCCGAAGAGGAAATTTCGGCTATCCGGAACTCCTTAATTAGGGCTACAAATAATATTTCTCTGCTTAGATCACAATTTGACCAAAACCTCTATTCGCGCACAGAATCTATCTCAACCATATTTACTTTAGATTGAATAGACTGGATCTGGACCGCCTTTCTGATACCGACTCGGCTGAGATAGTTTCGAGCAATTACCGCAATCAGTTAGCTATTTTTAAATCTTTGATTTCGGGTACATCTGAACCAACTTCGCACGTAGTACAAAAGGACTGCTCTGTATCTACCCCCGTCGTTTCTGACGACTTTAAGTACGAACGTAAATTGTTTTCCGAACTCGCTAAATTTAAATATAATGGCAAGTCTTGTGTTCGCGGGTTCATTGAAAAATTAATGAGTTTATGCAGGCTAGGTGTATTCCCGAAAATAAAATGTTACTATTTGCTTTTGAGATATTTACGGGCGATGCATTGTTGTGGTATCGTTCGCTCAAAGAACAGGTTTCTAGTTGGAGTGAATTGTGTTGTCTTTTAAAGCGTGATTTTAGCCCGACTGACTATGATTTTAAAATTTTAAACGAAATTAGGTTTCGCCTTCAAGCTGAGGAGGAAAATATAACACTTTTTGTCGCTAAAATGCAGGGTATGTTTTCTCGTCTTGATGTGCCTATTAGTGAGTCTGAAAAATTAGATATTTTGTTGCGTAATGTCCTGCCATGTTACAATCAAACTATTTTAACGGCTAAGGTGGCCGATATCCCTAGTCTCGTTAGTGTCTGTCGTGAATTTGAGACCTTTCATAAACGAACTAAAGACCATCAGGAATCTTCCAAAGCCACACCCAATATCTTGTTGCCCGAGTTTGCCCACCAACCTCAAAAACCTAATTTTTCTAATTACAAACCAAAAAATTATTATAATAACTCTAATAAAAACTTTAACGCTCCACCACAGATAAACGCTATCAACTTACCCACCACTAATAAAAACGACAACCGGTTCTGTCCCAGGTGTCGATCCAATTCTCATAGTTTGTATAATTGTCGCCAACCACACTTTTTAATTTGTTTTAAATGCGGTCTAAAAGGTTTTTGTGTGTCTGATTGTCCTAAATGTAATCGTAAAGCTAATAACCCAAAAAACTAATAACCGAGGATTGGGGAATAAACAAATCAAATAATTTCAATAAAACCGAGTGGAATAATTGGTTAAATTATCTAAAAATTGTTTTTAACTGTTATAGTATATCCTCAATCCGCAATTCTAATATAGAATACTCGCCTTATACTTCTGTTATTGTAAATGGTAAACCTGTAGTCGGCCTGTTGGATTCTGGCTCATGTGTTACAATCTTGGGTAACAATTCTCATAATTTCTTTTTAAATAATGAGTATCAGTTGGATTGTTCTCAGCCTTTGAGTTTGGTAACCGCTGGTGGTGAAAAATTGTATTCTTTAGGGTCTATCTCTCTTCCTATTGAATTTCAAAATAAAACAGTTTCCCTAAATTTTCATGTAGTGCCAGGGATTAAAAATAGTTTAATTCTTGGTATGGATTTTTGGCGAATTTTTAATTTATTTCCTAACCATTTAGAGTCGGTGTTGTTATTGAATGAAACTGATTTACAAGTTACTGAGCTGCGGACCGATGACTCACCGCACCTTGTGTCTTAAAATAGTTTATCTATTGAACAGAGAGCTGCCGCTGATAACATTATATCTAAATTTTCCGATATTTCTTATAAAAAGCGGGGTCTCGGTTGTACAACTCTCATTACTCACTCTATTGACACAGGCGATAGCCCACCTATTCGTCAGCGTTATTATTGTATGTCTCCCGATAAACAACGCATTTTGATACAACAACTAGACGAAATGTTGAAGGAAGATGTCGTAGAACCCTCTGAAAATCCGTGGTCTAACCCGGTTATTCTAACCCCTAAAAAGAACGGCGAACTAAGATTTTGCTTAGATAGTCGTAAATTGAATTCTGTTACTAGAAAAGATGCTTATAATTTGCCCTACATTTCGGAAATTCTAGATAATTTGAGAGATGCTAAATACCTATCTAGTTTAGATATTTCTAAATGTTTCTGGCAGACGTTAATTAAAGAGGAGGATCGTTTTAAGACCGCTTTCTATGTACCTACTCGTGGCACGTTTCATTTTAAAAGAATGGCGTTTGGTCTAACAAACGCACCCGCTACTCAGCAACGTTTAGTCGACACTTTGTTTTACGGTCCTGAATTTTAAAACAAGGTCTTCTGATTTATCGACGACATTGTATGTATATCGTCAACGTTAGAAGAACATATTACGCTTTTATTACGTATTTTCAAAAAATTTAAAATGGCAAATCTCACTATAAACTTAGATAAGTGTAATTTCTTTCGGGATAAAATAAAATATTTAGGTTACGTTGTCGATTCGCAAGGTCTCCATGCGGATCCTGATAAAATTGATGCCATAATTAATTACCCTACCCCTTCTAATAAAAAGGAACTACGTCGTTTTCTGGCCGTGGCTTCATGGTATAGGCGATTTATTCCAAATTTTAGTCGTATATCGTCACCTCTAAACAAATTAACCTCTCAAGGTAAAAAGGCTCCCCCTTTTTGTTGGTTTAAAGAGGCTGACCAGGCTTTTATCAAGTTGAAAGACTGCTTGTCCTCTCCTTCTATTTTATCTTGTCCAGACTACTCCGAACCCTTTGAGATACACACGGACGCCAGCGACTACGGCGTAGGCGCTGTCTTCTGCCAGGTTTTAAAGGGCGAAGAAAAAATCATAGCCTATTTCAGTAAGTCTCTGTCTGATGCTGAAAAGAATTACAGCGCTACTGAGCGCGAGGCACTCGCTGTGTTATCTGCCATCGAGCACTGGCGTTGTTATGTCGATAACGGTAAAAAGTTTATTGTTTACACTGACCACGCTGCGAATGGTCAATGGATCAAATGGTTTCTAAAACTTAATAATCCCACTGGTCGTTTGGCCAGATGGGGTGTTCGTCTTTCGTCGTACAATTTCGAGATTCGACATCGTCGTGGTTCAGACAACATAGTGCCCGACCTCCTGTCTCGTTCTGTTCCCGTTGCAGCCATTATCAATGATAATGACATTACTCCTAATTTAAACCTAACACTTCCAATGTCTACTAACGACTCGTGGTATCTAAACATTTATAAAGGTTGTCTAAACAATCCCACATCTTTCGTGGACTACCAAATTATTAATAATAAATTATATCGTTTTATAAAGTGTCTAAATCCTTTAACTCGAGATTTTCAATGGATGGAGGGTATTCCGTCTGAACAAAGACCTAATATTATTGCTGAGAACCATTCGCTGCCCACGGCTGGTCACCTAGGTATTTTTAAAACCTACAAGCGCTTGGCATTAAATTATTACTGGCCGAATATGTATTCCGACGTTGTTAAGGCTGTGAATTCGTGTGATGTTTGTATAGCTTACAAACATCAAAACCATTCAACCTTAGGTCATATGGGTAGATCTAAGTCTTGTTATAAACCATTCCAGATGTTAAGCATTGATCTAATTGGTCCACTACCTACTTCTAGAAGGCTAAACAATTTAATTTTTGTTGTTTCTTGTTGTTTTTCCTAATATTGTATGCTTTTTCCCATTAAACGAGCTACTGCCGAAATAATTACTAAAATTTTAGAAAAAATGCTTTTTTGGTCC
Source organism: Euclidia mi (assembly GCA_944739405.2). Taxonomy (NCBI): domain Eukaryota; kingdom Metazoa; phylum Arthropoda; class Insecta; order Lepidoptera; family Erebidae; genus Euclidia; species Euclidia mi. Next base: position 64,261,263 of record OX123192.2, read on the forward strand.
ATGGTATTCCGTCAACTATTGTTCTCGATAATGGTAAGCAGTTCATTAGTTCCACATTTAAAAATTTGATAACTAAATACAAAATTCCTAATTTGCATTATACGCCGCTGTATACACCCCATGTATACTCAGTCGAGCGTTATAATAAAACTATTATGACGGCTATTTCTATTTTTATCGAACGAGATCAGCGCGTTTGGGATCTAGTCGTTCCTAAGATTCAGTTTGCAATAAATTGCGCAGTAAACGAGGTAACTGGCTATTCTCCATCTTTTCTGGTCTTTGGTCGTGAATTAGTTACTTGCGGGTCACACTATGTGGTCAACAAATCTGACCCTAATATTGTCTTCGAACCGCGTGATACATATGCGGAGGCCCTCGGCCATTTGTCTCCTATCTTCGAAAAGGTACAGGCCGCTTTGATAGCCGCTCACCAACGTAATTGTAATCCTTATAATCTTCGTCGTAAACCAGCCGAATTCAATGTCGGCGATATTGTGTGGCGGTCGTACTTACTATTTAAGCGATAAAGATAAATATTTCAATAAAAAACTCGCTCCTAAATTATTAAATGCAAAGTTGTAGCTAAAAAGTCTCCTTTAGTTTACAAATTGTCTGATATGACTGGCAAGCCAGTTGGCGAATGGCATATTAAAGATTTAAAATTAATTAATTACAAACAATAATTATTAATGTCATACAAAAATCTCGTCAAATTTGTTGTTATAATTACTTCTGCTCACCCACAGTCCATAATGGTCGTTAAAGTAATACCGAATTCTTTTATCTTTAAAATCCTTTTTGTTTTGACTCAGTGGTTAAGGCGCTGTTATACCTCAGAAGCCGTGAAACACCTAATTTTTCGTCGCGCATCTAGCCATAACGGTACATATTACAAACTAGCAAAAATTAGAGCTTAAAGTCAAAAGTCTGAACAAAAGACTTTTGAAAGAATTTTTCATGTACGTAAAATAGAATCACGGTAAAAAAATCACAAAATCGAGGCAGAAAATAATCTTTCGTCTCACTGTTTGCAATATTTTGATCGTAAGCTGTCATATTTTTTTGATAATATTGTAGGAAATCTAATGAACTAAAGAATTACCCTATTTATTTTCATATTATACGTGTATATTTCGTAAAATTAAATAAAATCTGCCAAACGTCTATGATTTTGACGCTCGGTAGATCCCATCAATATCAAACGTCATCGTCATCGTCATCGTCATATCGTCACGCCTTTTATCCCCGAAGGGGTAGGCAGAGGTGTATTTCTACACCCACTTTTCGCCAGATATACTTTAGTCCCACGTAATAAGGGGCGAGCCTATTGCCGTACCGGGCACATTTCCAGACTCCGTGCTGCTACTGAGAATTTCGTGACAGAAAAACCCAATAACACTGCCCGACCCAGGAATCGAACCCGGGACCTCCCGATCCCACGCGCACATTTATGCTGCGAGACCAACGAGGCAGTCGTATAAGGTTTGATGTCGAGTTTTCCGTCTCTACGCAAAGATGGTATTTGCATCGTGTTATCCCTTAGTCGCCTCTTACGACACCCACGGGAAGATAGGGGGTGGTGACACTTGTATTCTATGCCGTCACCCACACGGCTTTATATCAAACGCTTCAGCAATTTAAACCTTATTAGCATAAGCGGTGTACTGAGTGTCAGTTGCTAGTTTACGCCCCGCCCAGACCTCATCATTCGGCTATGAGCCCTGTGAGAGATAGGTCATGTCGCTTGCGTCTCCGCTGCACGAAATTTTACGTAAACCTGTTTGTTATTATAATACGCCGATTTGAGTTCGTAATTTCATGTTTATGTTATAGACTGAATACTTTGAATCAAATAGGCTTTTCATGTAACTATGGGCACGTATAATTAGGACCTAAGTTTATACTCTTGTTGCGTTTAATGTGTTATTGTTTCTGTGCTTATAAATATATAATTAGAAGAATAAAATATGGACAATTAGAGAAATGAAGTTCTACGAAGGATTTGTACAAGAAAGCGTCGTAATAAAATAGAAATTCATCCATGGCCAAGTGATTATGAAATATGTGAAATTTTTACACAAATTATTTTCATAAGAGTCTTTTATGACTAACTATGTTACTTATATATTATCGATTATGCATAATATAATTATATAAATTATTCTCACAATACATAGCTGCCACAGTTTTCAATTTTTGAAAGAGTAATAACATAAAATCGAATAATTTTATGTAGGGTAAACTATAGTAATGTTGGCACCTCCCAATGATTGGCACTCTGCTGAATTATCCTGAATATTAGGAAAATCTTATATTATTATGTCATAGAAATACATTCATAAGCAGGATTAACCTATTTTTTATACACAAAAAAAATATTTAAATCTTAGCTATGAACCATTTTTCTTTAAAAACTATTTTAAAAAAATTTTAGGAAAATTGCCTCAAAAATTAATGAAATGTTTAGATTATGTAGTTACTTTCCGAAGCGAAAAAATATTTTTTTAATTAATTTTACACAAAAGTACCTATTTATTTGTATCTGTTATCTTCATTAAAGCTTAATAAACGTTAGTTTTGCGCTATTAAATAGATGGATCGTCTTTTTCGATAGTGCCAATGACTATACTTAAAAATTGTTCAACAACATAGTCATTGGCACATTTTAGAATCATATTTTTTTTCAGATTTTTGTTTGTTTTCCGTCAAATTCGCATACAAACAACGTTAGATTGTATATTTCTTCGCATTTACACCCAACTTACTATAGTACGGTCGTACAGAGATAGCAACCTTTCTCTACAAAGTACCCAGAAATCAGGACAGATATCGCTTAAAACAAAGAACTTAGTATAGACAAAAATACTACGCACAAATTGCTTGTGAGAAACTGAAACAGGGCTCATTTGCTACAATGTATCTAAGAGACAATATGAGCTACATTAGAAAAATATCCCAAAAGAAAGATATAAAACGTGGTAAATGAACTAAACTTCTCTCCAATATAGACTTATGTTAGAAATATTAGAAGGTTACATAAACATTCATAAATATACGTAGAATACATGTATAAAGATCCAGATATCAAGTCTTAAGACTGTCTGGGTATCACCTCCTTAGGCCAACAGTGCCAATGATTGTACCTTTTGGGTACTGCCAATAACTATACCAGGGTGCCAATGATTGTACTTTTCTTAAGAAATAAGTTTGAGCTCATTTTTATGCTAATTAAACGGCTTTATTAAATACGATGTTTTATTTTTATTAATGCCCATGTAAACACAATTCCGACAAAACCATAGAAAATATTATTGAATTTGTATTTTCCTGAGAATTTGTTACTTAGTAGTAGAAACCGCTTAGGGTGCCAATCATTATACTGTTTACCCTACCTATATTTCAAATTCATTAGCTTGTCAGAGCACCTGGAGCGCTAAGATGCCGCCACGGCGAACAATAATGATGACAGCGCTAATATGGCGCTCCGCAATCCGCACACAAGCGGTAACGAATGTTGTATTATTGTGCTTTGAACATAAACCTTTTTAGGTACATTGGGTAAAACTTTGATTATTCATAAACTATTAGGTACGTCTCAGTACATCTAATATCTTTTTAATTTCTAAAATCAATCATTTATAAGTAAGAAGATAACTTCTCTGTTTGCTATAACACAAGATATAGTATTTTTTTAATAATAAAGTACGTAACTAATTATCATTATTGTAATTACAGTGAAGTTAAAGATAACAGTTCTGCAACGTCTTACACACATTTGACTGCAGTCATTCCTAACACGATCTGTTCAAGAGCTAGCCAAGAAATGCCAAACAATTTTTTTAACAAATTTGACTCAAATTCCGTAGTGATAAGCAAAAATTACAAGAGGGATAGCAGTGACTGGTTCGAATCGCGTAAGGATATGTTGACAGATTGAAATTTTTGTATAGTGGTAAAAAGAAGAGATAACAGCAGTAAAGCCAACTTAGTAAAAAATATTTTGTACAAATAAAATATTTGCAATGTAAAATCAGTTGCGCATGGAATCTAAAATGAACAACTGGCTTTGCAACAACTGGCGAAGCAAGAAAATGTAACAATCGAGCCTTGTGGATTATTCGATTATTGGTGCCACGCCAGATGGATTAATAGGTCCAAACACGATTGTGGAAATTTAATGTTCTAAAGTTGCCTATAAGAATGGCCTGGAGAATAGTGTAAGAGCAAATAAAATACAAATATGGAAACATGATAAAAAAGTGAACTGACTAGTCTAAACAAATATTGTAATTGTTATTACCAAATTCAGGGGCAACGCCACGTTACACGCAAACAAAAGTGTTTATTTGCTGTGTGGAGTGGCGAAAGTATACCACTAAAAATAGAAATTATAGAAAGAGATGATGTTTTCTGGGAGAAGCTTGTGGCGTTTTATATGAAGTGGCAGTTGCCTGAAATTGTTGATTCTCGTCAAGCTCAAGGGATGGCATTGCGAGATCACGGAGAGGAAAATGTTTCATCAGTGCTTGAAATTTCTACAATACCAAGCCGTAAAAGGAAAGTAAATGAAACTGTGCCTCGTGAACAACAGCAAATAATAGGTATTGAAGCCTTATCACCTCACACACTGCCTTTAACATTCGATGAGAATAAAGAAAACCTGCCGGGTTGTAGCAGACAGCTAACTTTTGATGAGCTGTAAACTCTGTATTTCGTTAATAAATTATAAATGAATATAAATAAATATCTTTTAATATTTATTTTCTTTGAAACAACACATATTTCAAGCGAAAGAAATTTTTTATATTTTTCCATACAAACATGTATGACGAGAGCTAACGAAAAAGCAGTAACTCAAATTCTAATTCTATAATTTTCTAAGCGACATAGCAGTATCTCATGAATAAGGTATATCCACATATATTTTTGATGTTTCATCTATTTTGAAAAATAATAATGGGTTGGGTTTCGAAACGAGTCGCCTGAATTTGAGGGTATTGGTAGTGTAGGGGCTTAAGGCAGTTTGTTTTGATCCCCTAAAAGTAATTTTGGCTGCCGGAGTTGCGTCTAAATATTTTTAAACAATTTCCAAAATTTCATAAATACTTCGGCAATTATGCAAAACGGAACGTAGTTTTAATACTTTAGTACAGTTTTACAAATGTCTATTTTATGTTTAATGTGAAAAACGTGAAACGAAACGCAAAACTGCCATCTTGGAATGATCATATTGACAGCTAATGTCAAATTTGTGCGTCATTGCTTTCGAGTGGCTTGGGTTAGGTGCGACTGTAATAAGTAAATAAATAGGTTATGTTAGGTTCTCTTTTGACCCTTAATCCGAAAATAGGAGCCCTTCGCAGGGCTCCGACAACCTTAGTTTATTAAACTAGTGTGATGAATGTGGAAGTTGGCAGTGCCATACACACCGATGTTTGGAGATTTTTTTTTCAGAGGAAACCAAGTATTGCCGGCAAGTTAAAATGGTGAGGGAGGTTTCAAGACCTCCCCTGCTCCCTCTCCAATCACTCACAACCCCTAAAAACGGCGACGTATTTCGAAACCTTTGCCATAATAATTATACCTATAATAACAATAAACATCCATCCATAAATAAATAAAAGAAATCAATTTTTACTAAACTTCAATTATCTCGTAACTCGCTTTAGTTGAGATACGGCTTTTGTGCTTAGTAGAGCAGTATTGTGTTTTTTAGGGTACCGTAGCCAAAAATTGTAAAAACGGAACCCTTATAGATTCGCAATGTCTGTCTGTCTGTCCGCCCGTATGTCACAGCCAATTTATTGCAAAACAGATTTGAAAACTGGCAGGAATGGAATTAGATGTACGTATTCTATGAACTGCTTCACTATTTTTATACAAAAACAAAACAAACATAATAATGGCCTCTCCATACATGGAACTGACTTAATTATTTTTATCATCTTACGGCACGTAGGTATTTACCTACTTTCGTCAACATTTAATACCTATAACGTCTAATGTAAACCAGTTTTGCTCATGGCTGCACTGAGAACAAAAATTGCGCTATGCCTATATTGTACAAACAGATTGATGGATATAAATTTTAATATCAGTATCTCAATTCAATATGCTAAAACGTTTTGCTTGCGATTTCGAAATATTGGAATACGGATGTCGCCAGAATAGGGCCGCACGCGACGAGAATGAAGGGGGGCGCCCCGCAGTAGACGGAGCTAAGCTCCCTTCACCTCCCCTGCTTCACCCCCTCATTTACCAAAACAGTCGCTTAGGACAGCGCCTTAAAACTGTAATCAACTGCGTCTCACGGGTTCGAAGTTTCTTGAATCTATTTGTTGTGCTAATCACCTTGTTTACGTTATAAAGTATGTTCGGAGATATTAATATTAACCCATTCTATTTAGCGAGCCGCTAGCGCGCCTTCTAAATAATACCTTATCCCGCGCACTTAAGGCTTACTCTCGTCTACATTCGTCTCGACTACCTGCGTTGAGTTTTATGACCTGTCACTCACTCTTTTGTTGTCGCGTTGACCTTTTTGTTTTAATTGTTTTATGCAGTAATATTATAACAGATATTCCATAAACTGAGCAGCTCTTTTGTATTTTATTTAACTTATATATAAGAATTCTAAACTATTGTTTTGAAGTGTCACTAATAAATATTAACTATTTATTCAAGACTATCTCAGTTATGCTTATGTGTAATCCTCGACGTGTTTTGCATTCAAGCAGGAACCGGATTGATTTGAATGATAGCTAGTGCACTGGTTGTGAGTGTGTCTGGCATGTGTGCGAGATATGAAGGATTTTTTTGTTATTAGAGGGGTCCATTGAATGCGTGATGTATGAATGGTTGGGGGGGTTATACATAACCAAATTTCTTTTAGGTGGTGTTTGGCACTTAAAATACTGACAACACTTCTCCTTCTCTGTTCCAGGCGCTGTCGGCGGCAGGGGGCCAGGGAATTTTTCCCGCAGGAAAAATTCCGGCCTAAAGGGGGGAGTGTGTGACGTGGGAGTCGTCGCGGTACCCCCCACTACTTCTGACTGGCCGCCTCGCTTACCTGCGGCACATAAATACCGCGGCGCGACAGCGAATCTTCCCTTTTGGATCTTGGACGCTGCCTCAGTTAAGTGCTGCCTTCTCTTCTGGAGGACCGAAGCCTCGTCAGCCTGCCTGCCTACCCTGCCCTGAGTCTTAACTCTTGCTACTAGCTACCGGGTTTATATTGTGTAACGCTTGACAAATAAATGTATTTCGTAACCAACGATACTGTATCTAATTTATCTCTCTACACACGAATAAACGTTACAGTGCCTACTAGAGGAACATTTACATACATACATACATAGACTCACGCCTGTTTCCCGGAGGGGTAGGCAGAGACTACGGAACGCCATTTGCAACGATCCAGACATATCTCTCTTGCTTCATTCACTCCCATCCGATTCCTCATGCATGCTCTTCTGTTCAGGGTACTTCTTACCTGTCCTGTTTTTAGGATGTCTCCAATCTGATCAGAGAACGTCCGCCTAGGTCTTCCCCTTCGTCCTGTCCCTTCCACACTTGCCTTATATATCTGCTTGGTCAGTCTTTCGTCATCCATCCTCTCCACGTGCCCAAACCATCTTAGCATACCTTTCTCGATGCTTGTCACTACATCTTCTTTTACCCCACAACACTCTCTTATCACACAATTCTTTACTCTGTCAGTCAGAGAGACACCACACATACTTCTCAGTGCTCTCATTTCTACAGCATTTATTCTACTTTCATGACTTTTCTGCCATATCCAACTATCACTACCATACATAAGAGTAGGTACTAACACCCCTCTATGCACAGCCAAACGTGCCTTTTTGGACACGTTTTGGCTATTCATAAACGCCTTCAGAGCTCCATTCACTCTATTACCTGCATTAACTCTTCTTTCAATATCTTCTAGGAACATTTAGATTTGTGACTATGCCGTTTGGTTTAACGAATGCGACACAACTGCGTTTGGTGGATCACTTGTTTACGAACAGCCCTGAGTTCCAACACTCTGTATTCGTTTCTTAGATGATATCGTGCTTATATCGCCATATTTTAATGCTCATGTGTCACTATTAAATAAAGTATACGAAAAATTAAAATTGGCCAATCTTACCATTAACTTAGAAAAATCTAGATTCTTCCGTGATGAATTGAAAGTACTTGGGCTACGTAGTAAACTCTAAAGGATTACAAGTAGACCCATGTAAGGTGGAAGCCATTCTTCAATATGCTACGCCTAAGAATAAAAAAGAAGTCAAAAGGTTCTTAGGCACTGCATCATGGTATCGGCGATTTATACCTAATTTTAGTACAATTGCCGGTCCTTTGAATAAACTTACTTCTACTGGTAAGAAAGCTGCACCATTTCAGTGGTCGGTGGAAGCTGATGACTCGTTTTGTAAACTAAAACAATTGTTAAGCTACGCACCAATATTATCGTGTCCCGATTACGAGAATTTTTTTCAAGTTCACACAGATGCGAGTGCGAGTGGCATCGGTGGGTTGCTTACACAAGAAATAGATGGCGTGGAACTACCTCTCGCTTACATGAGTAGGTCACTAAATGCAGAGGAACAAAACTACAGTATAACAGAACGGGAGACATTAGCAGTTCTAACAGCCCTCAAATATTGGCGCTGTTATTTAGATAACGGGTTAAAGTTCGTGGTGTATACTGACCATTCTGCACTGAAATGGTTCCTAAACTTGAGCAACCCGACTGGTAGATTAGCTCGGTGGTCGGTTTGTCTGTCAGCCTTTAACTTCGAAATAAAGCATCGGTGCGGCGCAGATAATATTATAGCAGCTGCGTTATCACGATCCCTACCTGTAAATATAATTTACGCGAATAGTAATAATAATAATAACGTGAACAACCCTAATGTTGACACTGATCAATGGTATTCAGCCACCTACAATGGTTGTTTATCTTCACCTAATGACTATCCAGACTATTCTATTAAAAATAATAAATTGTATCGTTTGATAAAATCTAGGCGTATGCTACGTAAGGAGTTCAAATGAAAAGAAGTGCTACCTTCTTCTGATCGAAATAATGCCATATTAGAGAACCATGCCGAACCCACATCGGGGCATTTCGGTATATTTAAAACTTACAAGCGCTTAGCACTGCGTTACTATTGGCCCAAAATGCACAATGACGTGGTAAAGTTCATAAATTCTTGCGACACTTGTATCGCGCACAAACATCAGAACCATGCACCATTGGGAACCATGTGACGACCCAAAGTGTGTTCACGACCCTTCCAAACCATTAGTGTAGATTTGGTGGGGCCATTACCCGTCACAAGAAAACAAAACGCCTACATCTTTGTAGTAACTTGTTGTTTTAGTAAATACTGTCTACTTTTTCCTATCAGGCGCGCAACTGCTGAAATAATAACTAATATTTTGGAAGAAAAAATATTTTTAATTCATGGTATACCATCTACAATTATATTGGACAATGGTAAACAGTTTGTAAGTGCTACTTTAAAAGCTATCTTGCGCAAGTACAAAATCCCTAATCTTCATTATACTCCTAAATATTCCCCACATGTGAATACGGTCGAACGCTATAATAAAACCATTGGTTCTACCTTAGCGACGTTTGTAGGAAATGACCAGAGATTATGGGACACTCTCCTACCTAAGGTGCAGTTTGCATTAAATACTGCAGTTAATGAAGTCACGGGCTATACACCTAGTTTATTAGTCTATGGACGTCAATTAGTTCCATGCGGCTCACACTATGTCGACACGGACGCTGATGATATAGTATACATACCTAGGGACGATTACGCAGAAAACATAGGTCACTTATCAGGCATATTTGACAAAGTTCAGGCACTCCTCATTCAAGCTCATGCTAGGAATTCCCAAACGTATAATTTACGCCGTAAACCAGCTGAGTTTAATTTGGGAGACACTGTGTGGAAAACGACTTTTTATCAGAGCGACAAGGATAAGTCCTTCTGTAAGAAACTAGCCCCTAAATTCGTGAAGTGCACAGTGATTAATAAAAAGTCGCCTCTCGTTTACGAGTTGTCGGACGCGTCTGGAAATTCTATTGGGTTTTGGCACATAAAGGACCTACAACTTATACACTATGGTGCCTAACTATTTGTTACAAACCGTATAAGACTTTCCCTTCCTTCTTTCTATATGCCGTCTTAGCTTGGACAGTAGCGGACTCGTAGACCTATCGCAGCTAGTCGGATTTTTCTTGTTAGCCACGCAAAATCCTCTCCTAAGGCGGGCGGTATTGTGACCTATGTCCGGTACTTACCGCGTCTACGTCACAGCACTGTCCATACGCTCGGCCAATCAGAGAAGGCCATCGTCCGCGCTCGCGAAGCCTGACCAAATATGGTCATTGAACGGACTCCAACGCTGATGGAGGGCCGGTATATAAAGGGGCCGACAGAGAGGCCGGCACCGCTAATCTATACTGACTACTACCGCTACTCTATCCGTATACGTTGTAAGTGTATCCTGATTCCCAGCTGTGGGTGAGTTACTACATTTACTGCACCAGCGTACTGCCCATCTGTCTACCTGCTAGCTGAGGCCGGCTGACGCCGCCTGCCTGACTCTATTGGTTGTGGCTCTCCTAATGCTGCTTTTCTTCAGGTTCCAGGTCCACCTTAAGGCTCCGGGCTACTCTACCTAGACCGCTACACTACCCTGCACCGTCCTCGATGTCACCTCTGCCGAAGAGTCTGGCCCTGCCCTGCTCATCGCACTCAGACCGCCGGCGCCTGCCAGCTGAACCAACGGCCTGCGAGGATCTGCCCGCTATGCGCAGCCCTTCGAACAACCTGCCCTACACACCACCGGAGGGAACAGCGTGGGAGACTGCAGCCCTTAGTGTTCAGGCCAGTGTCTTGTTGTTGGTCGGTCATACTCGTGGCAAGGGAAGTGAGACAATACTCGGCAATAAACGTACCTAGAACCTCTACTGCGTTTTAATTCTAGAACCCGTTACAGATACCTACTCATACATTTTAGGGCAGTAAAAATATCTTCGTTTTTCACAGTGTTTGTATAAATGACAAAGGTATATTTTCGGTTTTCGAAATGTGTTATATTTTAAAAACGACCTGCTATATTATATTATCATACACACCCCTTTTTATGAAAGTTTGAAATAAAATTTACAGTAATATTGTCTGAACATTTTTTTATTTGTTATTTTAAAAGTTAGAGGGCGGAGGGAGTTTGCCAACAATTTTACCACTTTGAAAGTGTCTATTGTTCGAACGATTGACTTGAAATAAATGTTATAGAACTTAAAGTTATTTCGTAATATCTATTTAAAGACACAACGCACATATAATTATGTTTGACGAAAATAATGATGACATCAATTCTATGTTTCTCTATCCCATACATGGAATTGATAGGTGTTAAAAGAACTGGTCATGTGCATGTCATGCCACACTGCCTGGAAGAAAACGCACTTTGCGATAAGGCCGCCCTTGTACATTTGCTATGTACCTATGTACATTTGCTATGTACCTATGTACATTTAAGTCATTTATTAGCAGATTTGTACCAACAGTGTATTTGCATAATAAAGAATTATCTATCTATCTATCTAAAAGCCCCCCTTATTATTCCACCATTCAACTTTTGTATAAAATCGTGAAGCGGTTTATAAAATACATCTAGCTACCAATGTTCAAATGTGTAGTCTGAATAGTTTCGGCATAAAGTGACTGTGACATACGAACGGACAGATTGGCAGACAGACAGGTATGGCAAATTTACTTATTTAGGTTAGGTCTTTGCCATTTTTTAATGGAACCATAAAAAGGGATAAAGCAAACCCTTAGTGTAAAAAAATAATATTTTATTGTAAAGTTTTGACCGCGAGTAACAATGTATAACTCTGGCAATTTTTAACCTTCTAGTGCTTATAGTTTCCGCGTAAAACCGCAGCAGGACAGACAGACGGACGGACATGGCGAAACGATACAGTTTCCTTGTAGTTTATTTAGGAACTCTAAAGAGGGCACCATAATTTTTGAAGTTGCCAAAATAATGCAATAAGTTACGAAATTTTGATGTTAATCGTGCTTCGAGCACCGCTTACTCAATATCGGTACAACAATATGTTTGGGATGCCACGTCGTGCGTAGCAGTCATAAATACGGGTTTTGCCAATTTGGTGCTGCAATTTTACTAATGGTTCATGAAAACTCTCGAACCAACGATGAAAATTTCATTTAGGCGTAGATGTGTGCTAAAGCTAGTTATAATTAAATTAGTCAAAAACCAGTCGGACTCGTTGTGAAGGATTCCGTAGCAGTATACATCTGTATATCTCACCGACATTGTAAAAAAAATGTAAAATAAATTATCCAAGTTCAAAAACCTTTTCTTAGTATTTATAGGTTTAACAAATGACGGAGGCCTTGGTCAGACAAAGCAGATAACTGATAAAAAGTGCTCACCTGCGTAAATATAAATAAAAAGTTTTCGAAGTATTTTGGCTTCTATTGGTCTTATAAAGAATCACCATACAATTTAGTTAGTGAAGATGTAGAGCGCTTAGATGAGAGCCAGCCACATAAATTTAAATAAATGAAAATAAAATGCACATCAGGGACGATGAAAAAAAACTAAAATTGAAGGAATTAGAACTCCCCGTTTTAGGGGTGAATTCACTAAAGTCACTTGAGGAACCGATATGCAAAGTTTCAAGTTAATCCATCGAATTTTTTCTATACATACAAAATGGGACACCCTTTCTTAACCATAGGGGAGTGACTCCGAAAACTCCTTTGTTCGTCATACAATTTTATTTAAACGGGTCTTATTCGCGATATTTAATTAATTTAAGGTATAAATACCTATGTTTTTACCGACGTTTCGGCCGTCTTACAACAGCCTTGGTCGCGGCAGGACTGATGTCATCTCAGCGTCGCCCTTGTAAAGCGCGGGTTTCGGCAGCTACCCTCACTTGTTTTTTATTTTAATGTTTATCCGAACTGTCGGTACGTCGACACACAACACTTATGACGTCTACACACTGATGAGCTGTGTTACTGAGGCGTTTAAATAAAATTGTATGATGTATACAAATCGCGAAAGTTTAAAATCGATTATTCCTTTCTTCGTGTTCACTAAAGTCATTTGCGGAACCTATATACAAAATTTTAAGTTAATCCAATGAAAGAACAAAAAGGTTTCATACAAATTCTGAGTCCCCTTTTTAACCCTTTAAGAAAAGAATTTCCAAAAAGATTTTCTTAATGTTTATTACGTCATTAGAGAAACCAATGTACAAAGTTTGAAGTCAATCCACTAAAAGAATAAAAAGTTTAATACAAACTTTGACTCCTATCATACCCCTCAGGAGACGAATTTGCAAAAAAACTAATTCTTAGTTTTAACTATCATCATTTGAGGAACCGATATACACAGGTTGAAGTCAATCCACTGAAGGAATAATAAGTTTCATACAAACTTTGACCCCTATCTTACCCCCTGAGAGAACAATTTCCAAAAAGATTTTCTTAATGTTTACTAACGTTATTAGAGAAACCAATATACAAAGTTTGAAGTCAATCCAAATAAATAGTTACATACAAATTTTGACCCCCTACCTTACCCCCTTAGGGCAGGACTTTCCAGAAAAATTTTTTTTAATTTTCACTATAGTTTTTTGAGGAAACAATAAGTATACAAAGTTTAAAGTCAATCCATCGAAGGAATAAAAAAAATTATATAAACTTTGACCTCCTGTTTTACCCCTTTCGGAGAGGAATTTCGAAAAATCCTCTCTTAGTACTGCCGTACACTCCTCAAGGGATATACATGCTAAATTTCATTTTCTTGCGACCAGTAGTTTCGGCTGTAGCGTGTCTGTCAGTCAGCCAGTAACGCAAGGATTGTATGTATTAAGAAGATAAATTAAATTTAAAAGTCTGTCTGTGATTTCAAAATAACTATGTTTTTCAAGTGCATATAAATAGTTACACGATTCTAAGTCCTAAACAACCCTTTTTAACATTTTAGTCTGTCTGTCTGTTTAATTTTCTGTTTTTCCGGGGTATTCTCTGGAATGGCTGAATCGATGCAAACGAGACTTTCACTGGAAGGTAGAGGACTTTATAGAGCTACATATAGGCTACGATTTGACGCGGTAGGTGGCGCTGTTGTCATGATATCTATCTTAATATAATAACATATAAAAGCAAAGGGTCAATCATCATGAAATCTGGAAAAGCACCGGTCGTATAGAGATTTGATTTTGCAGAGAGAATTATAAAATGTAATTTTTATTTGCGTGCGAAGCCGTGGTTACCAGCTGGTTTTTAATAATGAACTCGGACCAAAAAATATGTTGCTGTGTTTCAAGTTTGTATGGCACAAATAGCACGAAGATGCTGCGGAACCTTTATTGCAAAGTGAGTGTCCGCAATATAATGATTTTCATCTGCCTTGACCATAACTGATAACTCGTAGGTTGTGGATTCAATTCCCACCAAGGGTTTTGTGTAATAGGCTCGTTGATTTATTCTGTGTTCGGATGTTATTATGTATAATCATTGTGTCAAACATCAATTTAATTTCAGAAATTAATATTTTACATAGATGTGAAGTTCAGATAATCTGCTCTAGAACATGCTCTGCTTAATTTGGAATCGGTTGACTGTGAGCAAGTCATCATGGGGAATAATTTTAAAATCAACTCATGGTGGTACTAACCGTTTGATCAACTAGTTCTTGCCATTGATTACCGACAAGAGTATTAATATTTTTCAGTGTAGCACTCTCAAAAAACAGACGAGTTTTTTCTTTTATGGCGTAGTAAATAGTTATAATAAATAATTTTGCCACCATCGATGTAACATCAGCCAAGGTTTTGCTGATTCAGCAAATCCTTTTTATGGCCGTTGGAAGTGACAATCAAGGGGCCGTTATATCAACGGGATCATTCCACAATCTTGACACTTAGATTATCGACGTAACTTTCTCTGAAAACGGTAGATGCGCAATCACTTCGGTTGGTATTTGGAAACTAGATGAGGACGCAGTTATACCCCTATTATTTACTGCTCCTGGTTATTGCTCCGCTCGCGTGGCTCGTAGCATGATGTTATATAGCCTTCTTGGATAAATGGGCTATCTAACAGGGAAATATTTTTTTTTAATCGGCCCAGTAGTTCCTGAGATTAGAGCGTTCAATCAAACAAACAAACAAACGAACAAACATACTCTTCAGCTTTATAATGTTAGTATAGATGTACCATTCCTAACAGCTTTAATTGTACCTCGACGGCCTTTCGTAGTCTACTGTTTAGCTTAAGCCTCTCCTAATTTCCTTCACAGGACCACTGGCGCTAGCCAGACGGATTGGTATAGGATTTGATATCGAGTTTGATGAGAGATACTAGGGCGATAGCAATCATCATCGTCCTCGCATCGTTATCCCGGTTGTATTCGTGACTTTTATTGACAGGTACACATACACGTACTTATATTTAATTTCGCTAAGAGCCTCACTCATACTCCTATATAATTACTTAGTAAGGTACCTTGGAAACATACATATATTCTAAGTAAATAAAATATAGACGGGAATATAGAACCTCCATCGATTTTTAAGTCACTTGAAAATAAAGCTGAATCACTAAAAGACCCAACGAAATCAAGAGGCCGCAGTTTATTTAAACTTAAACTTGTAATATGCAGAAGTGTCTTCAAAGAGTAGGGTTTCTTGAAATTAGAGGAAATAGGGTCTCTGTTAAAAATCATTTCAAAGTAGATAAGTAATAATATAAACATTTTACTTCATAATTACATTGTTTACGTTATCTGGCCTATGACAAAATAATAATGTTTATGTTTTAAATAATTAAACTAGTATGTAACTTACCGCTTACACCAGTAAATTGTGTACAGCTTGGAGGTTTGGTAAAAGCATATCATAAATAAAAAGGAGCATAATTCAGTACAACACCTAGTCAGAACAAATTACTCCGGCTGTATCTTTTCCCTTGAGACGGGTGTCAACACATCCAACCTCGAAACAAAATACGCACAAGCCATACTAGGCGAAATATTGTATACACATTATTACGAAGCTTAAATATTTAGATTTAGGACCAGGATAATGAGGATTTATCATCTCGAATTTATTTAAGTAAGAGAGTAAGAGTTATTATTACGTATTTGTATCTGTTCGCGGCTACGCGTATCGCTACAAATTATATATGTATGAGCTTCATTACTTTATTAGAACGTACGAGGTTTATTTGTAACGTCTGTCGTGAATGTGGTGATTATCGCGATGTAACGTGGTCTATGAGGTACTCTTATATATAAGCCCCATTGCTACAAAGTTTCATCAAAATCTGTACAGTAATTCTAGTGTGAAAGAGTATCAGACATCCCATATATTAATACATCCATCCTCATACACTTTCGCGTCTTAAATACCTGATAGTTATATTGTTATAACATATGTTGGGCATACCAAAAGAAAAGTATTTCAAATTTATTTGCCAAAGTAACCTATTTTCAGACATAGGAACTTGTGTGTAAAGGCCGAATATTAGAACAAAGAAAAGTCAATGGTGCGCGCAAAGAGTTTGATCACGAGACTCTGCATAGCAGTCTAATAGTCTGACCACTTATCTTTGCATTGTTCCACAGAGAGACTACCTATCTGACAGGTGCAACCCATAGTCATATCGTTATCCCATAGTTTAGACTAGAGTCAGTTTATTCAAAGGTCACGACAACCGGGACCGAAGGCTTAACGTGCTCACCGAGGCAGGGACGTCAAAAGACATAAGAAAAGTCAGTGGTGTGCGCCATGGATTCGAATCCGATACCCTCTGCGTGGCAGTCTGTTGGTATCTTGACAAGGATATCGCTATAACAAGGACAAGGATGTAACTTTGTTAAAAGCATGTCATAAAATCGTCAAATACATCACAGCCAATATTACTCCACAAAACAATCTATTTTACCAGGCGAACGTCACGTCATAATTACACAAGATGTTGTTGGCTTACATCAACAAAGACTCAATACTACGATCATTATTTTAGTTTTAGCTCAGAACACATAATAGGGAACGATAGTACAAAGCTAGGGCAGTTTCAATTTAATTTCATTTTTTTTATTTAAAAAAGGACATACACAATACATATCTCTTCGACTCGACATCGATTTTGGTGTTACTCACGACGCCAAACTAACATATGAATCACATATTGATACAATTGCTAAAAAAGCTAGTAAAGCTTTAGGTTTTGTGATAAGAACATGCACATGAGTAGATAAACGCAACCGAGACAAAGCTTTATACAACAGCGCGAATCGGTTGCACTATTACAAGCACGCGGCACATGTGTGCGTGACTACTGGCCGCTTGTCGTGTAAGCGGCGAGACTGGAAAAACCGGTTTACGTAGGCACAGGCAGTTGACAATCTCAGGGTTATTACGACGCACGTTGTTTGTTTTGTACGTTGCAAGTTTTAATATTTTTATGTAAGAACGTGGTATTTTATTATTAATAATGGTCGCTTATTGTACTGTGTGTATGAATAATACTAGAAGAAATAATTCAGTCATTATAAAGATTTTAACGATGGTAACGTACAATTGGGTTTTTTAATTATACCTTCTGATAATTTTATCGTATTTGCTGAATTGCTCGAGCAAAAGTTTCGTGAATATTTCGATCTTGAAATAAATATTGTTAATATTGGCACCGAAATACTTAAACGTATTGAAGATTGTAAATTCGATATGCCTTGTGAGTGTTTCCCATTGGATTACTTAAAAAAACTATATGTTAGATTCAGAATTTACCATATCATTAAAAGAAATAATAAATTATATAGTAATATAATTACAATTATTAGAGTAAGTAATTTGTAAAGGTTTCTAACATAATAATAAAATTATTTGACAAAAGTTTTGTTTAATTTGTCTTAACCTATTGTGACAACCCTATCAAAATAGGTAACAAATTTACAAGCTCTTATCACATATGAAGCTTTGTCTCTGTTCGGTTTATTTACTCATGTGGAACATGTTCGCAATTCAAGAGTATTAAAATATATAAAATTCTATACTGTACACTTGTTCGTAGCATCCTCGAGTATTCCTGTCAAATTTGAAATCCTCAATATGTGATACACATAAATAGATTGGAAGTAATACAGCGCAAATTCATGCGATTCCTTCAATACAAGTGCAACATTTACGATCATTGTTACGAAGCTAGATGTAAAAGACACCATATTCTTCTTTTGAAGGAAAGAAGAATAATAGCGGATGTATCACTTTTTTTCAAAAATGGCTCAGGCTGAAATCATTTCCCCGTATTTATCGTCTAAAATAAACTTGCAAGTTCCTACACGATCGATGTAGCATTATAACCCTCTTTATGTGAGTCACAGTGCAACAAACTACAGCCAAAATTATTTTTCTCAAGAACAGCAAAGTGTATAAATGTACTGGTCAGCGGTTCTGAAACTGATATTGACCTATTTAACACTAAATCAACGACAATTATGCATATGCTTTCTAAAAGATGGTTTGAGTCGGTTCTTTGATTGTGGTTGGAGTGTATGGAACGTATAAATAAGATAATTTATATTTCAAATATATCCCCATTTCTTTAAACTAACGCAATGCCATGATTTTGTCATAATTAATCTAACCCTAGAATAAACAGCGTAATATGATATTTATAAGTGAAAACATGTTAATGGTTTTAAGACTTTTATTGTGATATATAAGATATTGTAACTGCTTGTTTTCCCAATAAAATAAAATAAATAAATAAAAATATATACACGCAACACCATCTAGTACCAAACTATGCAGAGCTTGTACTATATGTAAGAAAATGGGTTGACATACATATTTTTTATTAAGGCGCTGTGCTAAGCGACTGTTTTGGTAAATGAGAGGGTGAAGCAGGGGAGGTGAAGGGAGCTTAGCTCCGTCTACTGCGGGGCGCCCCCCTTCATTCTCGTCGCGTGCGGCCGTATTCTGGCGACATCCGTATTCCAATATTTCAAAATCGCAAGCAAAACGTTTTAGCATATTGAATTGAGATACTGATATTAAAATTTATACTACATACATCAATCTGTTTGTACAATATAGGCATAGCGCAATTTTTGTTCTCAGTGCAGCCATGAGCAAAACTGGTTTACATTAGACGTTATAGGTATTAATAGTTGACGAAAGTAGGTAAATACCTACGTGCCGTAAGATGTTCAAAATAATTAAGTCAGTTCCATGTATGGAGAGGCCATTATTATGTTTGTTTTGTTTTTGTATAAAAATAGTGAAGCAGTTCATAGAATACCTACATCTAATTCCATTCCTGCCAGTTTTCAAATCTGTTTTGCAATAAATTGGCTGTGGCATACGGGCGGACAGACAGACAGACATTGCGAATCTATAAGGGTTCCGTCTTTACAATTTTTGGCTACGGTACCCTAAAAAACACAATACTGCTCTACTAAGCGCAAAAGCCGTATCTCAACTAAAGCGAGTTACGAGATAATTGAAGTTTAGTAAAAGTTGATTTCTTTTATTTATTTATGGATGTTTATTGTTATTATAGGTATAATTATTATGGTAAAGGTTTCGAAATACGTCGCCGTTTTTAGGGGTTGTGAGTGATTGCAGAGAGAGGAGGGGAGGTCTTGAAACCCCCCTCACCATTTTCACTTGCCGGAAATAATCGGTTTCCTCTGAAAAAAAAAATCTCCAAACATCGGTGTCATGGCACTGCCAACTTCCACACTCATCACACTAGTTTAATAAACTAAGGTTGACGGAGCCCTGCGAAGGGCTCCTATTTTCGGATTAAAAGAGAACGATTCGGGTCAAAAGAGAACCTAACATAACCTATTTAGTTACTTATTACAGTCGCACCTAACCCTAGGCACTCGAAAGCAATGACGCACAAATTTGACATTAGCTGTCAATATGATCATTCCAAGATGGCAGTTTTGCGTTTCGTTTCACGTTTTTCACATAAAACATAAAATAGACATTTGTAAAACTGTACTAAAGTATTAAAACTACGTTCCGTTTTGCATAATTTCCGAAGTATTAATGAAATTTTGGAAATTGTTTAAAAATATTTATACGCAACTCCGGCAGCCAAAATTACTATTAGGTGATTAAAACGAACTTCCTTAAGCCCCCTACACTACCAATACCCTCAAATTCAGGCGACTTGTTTCGAAACCCAACCCATTATTATTTTTCAAAATAGATGAAACATCAAAAATATATTTGGATATACCTTATTCATGAGATACTGCTATGTCGCTTAGAAAATTATAGAATTAGAATTTGAGTTACTGCTTTTTCGTTAGCTCTCGTCAAACATGTTTGTATGGAAAAATATAAAAAAATTCTTTCGCTTCAAATATGTGTTGTTTCAAAGAAAATAAATATTAAAAGATATTTATTTATATTCATTTATAATTTATTAACGAAATACAGAGTTTACAGCTCATCAAAAGTTAGCTGTCTGCTACAACCCGGCAGGTTTTCTTTATTCTCATCGAATGTTAAAGGCAGTGTGTGAGGTGATAAGACTTATTATTTGCTGTTGCTCACGAGGCACAGTTTCATTTACTTTCCTTTTACGGCTTGGTATTGTAGAAATTTCAAGCACTGATGAAACATTTTCCTCTCCGTGATCTCGCAATGCCATCCCTTGAGCTTGACGAGAATCAACAATTTCAGGCAACTGCCAATTCATATTAAACGCCACAAGCTTCTCCCAGAAAACATCATCTCTTTCTATAATTTCTATTTTTAGTGGTATACTTTCGCCACTCCACACAGCAAATAAACACTTTTGTTTGCGTGTAACGTGGCGTTGCCCCTGAATTTGGTAATAACAATTACAATATTTGTTTAGACTAGTCAGTTCACTTTTTTATCATGTTTCCATATTTGTATTTTATTTGCTCTTATACTATTTTCCAGGTCATTCTTATATGCAACTTTAGAACATAAAATTTCCACAATCGTGTTTGGACCTATTAATCCATCTGGCGTGGCACCAATAATCGAATAATCCACAAGGCTCGATTGTTACATTTTCTTGCTTCGCCAGTTGTTGCAAAGCCAGTTGTTCATTTTAGATTCCATGCGCAACTGATTTTACATTGCAAATATTTTATTTGTACAAAATATTTTTTACTAAGTTGGCTTTACTGCTGTTATCTCTTCTTTTTACAACTATACAAAAATTTCAATCTGCCAACATATTCTTACGCAATTCGAACCAGTCACTGCTATCCCTCTTGTAATTTTTGCTTATCACTACGGAATTTGAGTCAAATTTGTTAAAAAAATTGTTTGGCATTTCTTGGCTAGCTCTTGAACAGATCGTGTTAGGAATGACTGAAGTCAAATGTGTGTAAGACGTTGCAGAAATGTTATCTTTAACTTCAGTGTAATTACAATAATGATAATTAGTTACGTACTTTATTATTAAAAAAAAATACTATATCTTGTGTTATAGCAAACAGAGAAGTCACCTTCTTACTTATAAATGATTGATTTTAGAAATTAAAAAGATATTAGATGTACTGAGACATACCTAATAGTTTATGAATAATCAAAGTTTTACCCGATGTACCTAAAAAGGTTTATGTTCAAAACACAATAATACAACATTCGTTACCGCTTGTGTGCGGATTGCGGAGCGCCATATTAGCGTTGTCATCATTATTGTTCTCCGTGGCGGCATCTTAGCGCTCCAGGCGCTCTGACAAGCTAATGAATTTGAAATATAGGTAAGTACATAAAATGATTCGATTTTATGTTATTACTCTTTCAAAAATTGAAAACTGTGCAACTATGTATTGTGAGAATAATTTATATAATTATATTATGCATAATCGATAGTATATAAGTAACAAAGTTAGTCATAAAAGACTCTTATGAAAATAATTTGTGTAAAAATGTTACATATTTCATAATCACTTGACCATGGATGAATTTCTATTTTATTACGACGCTTTCTTGTACAAATCCTTCGTAGAACTTCATTTCTCTAATTGTCCATATTTTATTCTTCTAATTATATATTTATAAGCACAGAAACAATAACACATTAAACGCAACAAGAGTATAAACTTAGGTCCTAATTATATGTGCCCATAGTTACATGAAAAGCGTATATGATTCAAAATATTCAGTCTATAACATAAAACATGAAATTACGAACTCAAATCGGTGTATTATAATAACAAACTGGTTTACGTAAAATTTCGTGCAGCGAAGACGCAAGCGACATGACCTATCTCTCACAGGGCTCATAGCCGAATGATGAGGTCTGGGCGGGGCGTAAACTAGCAACTGACACTCAGTACACCGCTTATGCTAATAAGGTTTAAATTGCTGAAGCGTTTGATATTGATGGGATCTACCGAGCGTCAAAATCATAGACGTTTGGCAGATTTTATTTAATTTTACAAAATATACAGGTATAATATGAAAATAAATAGGGTAATTCTTTAGTTCATTAGATTTCCTAGAATATTATCAAAAAAAATACGACAGCTTACGATCAAAATATTGCAAACAGTGAGACGAAAGATTATTTTCTGCCTCGATTTTGTGATTTTTTTACCGTGATTCTATTTTACGTACATGAAAAATTCTTTCAAAAGTCTTTTGTTCAGACTTTTGACTTTAAACTCTAATTTTTGCTAGTTTGTAATATGTACCGTTATGGCTAGATGCGCGACGAAAAATTAGGTGTTTCACGGCTTCTGAGGTATAACAGCGCTTTAAGATACATACCTTATGTACTAACATACATACAATATACAATTTTTGTTAGTAAACATTATACATATATACTATAATAATATTGCTTCACTTACGACCACGATACAATAAGGCTGTATTACACGATGTTATAAAGATTTACTCGTAACAGATCCATTAATAGCTATTACTAGCTTTTGCCCGCGGCATCTTTTGCCTCCGTGGTCCAGACATCCTCCGTGGCCCACTGGATAGCGGAGGCATTTGCTGATCAGTAGGTCCCGGGTTCAATTCTTGGTTCGAGCACAGTGTAACTGAGTTTTTCGACTTCTCATTAGCAGGACGGAGTCTGGTAATGTGCCCGGTATCAGCATTTGGATCGCCACCTATAACGAGGGACCTAAAAATTTAACAGCAAAATGTGGGTGTAATATTACACCTCTGCCTACCCTTTCGAGTATGCACGTGTGAGTCCGTTTAAGGTGAAAATTGCCTATCGGGATTTAAACTATTTTCAAAAGAAAGACCGAAGAAAGACTCGACTTTACCTCAGTTTCCCTAAAGATGTTAAAAATCGAATTATTAGGAAATTATTAATATAGCTGTTCGCCTTTCTAATATAAGCAAAATGATTATGCTAGAAGAGCGCTTATGTCGATATTGGAATAAAATTCACACCTGCAAACGTTCGATGGCAGTAAAAATAATGGCCGAGACATTTGAGACATTCTAATCCATGCCCAATTCTATCTGCAGAAATGACATCCTCAGTGTCTTCTGGAATTTTGCGATTGCAATTTCTCGATCTTGTGATTAACATATTCCTGCATTTTTCAGGTTGCACAAAAATCATAGCAAGTGTCATAACCTACTAGTAAACTAAAATGTGGATTATCTCTAAACTGTGCTAAGGGAGTGCCCGACGGACAGCCATCCTATGTTTACGTGGAGAGACGGTTTGGCTCCGTGGGAATCCGATGGACCTAGTCAAGTTACGTATTTATACGCCAGTACCATTAGCTAGAATTTAACCTATAACTATGTGTATACCGTAAAATGCTTAAGATTTACCAGATTTTATTAAAAAAATCGGAAATTTACCAACTCTTGTTGGTAAATGTCCGAATTTTTTAATAAAATCAAAACTAAGTTGACGTAGGTTCTTTTCTGCCTCTAAACCCAAAAATAGGAGCCCTGTGTAGCAGGGCTCCGTCAACTTAGTGTTCTTTTGTTCAAAAATTCGAACATTAACCAATTCATGTTGGTAAATCTTAGGATTTGCTGGTTAATCTTAAGATTTACCATACTACGGGCTTTTTCAGTAACATATCTACTAATATTATAAATGTGACAGTGTGTTCTTTTGTTTGTCGATAAAAAGGAGGTTAAAAAGTTACAACAGAATTCAGCGCTTAGTGCAATTAAGTAGAAAGTTTCCCAAAAAACATAAATATTAATGCCACATGTAAAAAAATTCTTACCTTTTTTAGCTTTCAGCAATAATATTCCCGAATTCCCAGAACATTTAGATTTTAACAAACTCGCTATTCACTTGAGTTTTCACTCCAAGAGGATTTAATTGCTAATTATTACACCTACAGTTACATGAGTTACAGCTTTAGTCATTGTGACCACGGCGCCTAGTAGGTGTACGTAAGTATACATACCTTTTTTTTTAAAACGCGTGTTATTCGCGAAATATAATAAATTGAAGCTATCGACTATTACCGACGCTTCGCTATAAGTATACTAGACTTTCTCCACCGGGGACTATTTTACAACAATTTCTATAAATCTTCTTTTAATGCTCCACTACACACAAACTCACATGTCAGATTTTAGCATCTTGCTTATGTTCGACTGAACGTTTTCTGTCTGTCAGTCAGTAAAGCAAGAATTATATATATATATATATATATATATATATATATATATATATGAACGTATCAATATATATATATATATTGATACGTTCTTATTACTAAATTTAATGAAAAGTAAATAAAAATAATAAAAGGAACAGAAAAATAATATATTTTAGTCTGCGGATTTTTTTGAATAATCAAAGTTAGGAAATAATCTATTTTATAATATGCAAATATCACAATACCTTTTAAATATTGCTTTACTTGCACGTAATCTGCTAAAAAATGAATCAAGGATTTATTTTGTACCTTTTTAACCAAGAGAGCATCCATTTCAACATCCGACAACTTTGTATAAAAATAAAGTAATACCAAGCTAAGGTGATTGCTACAAGGGGAAGCCAAAAAGCAAATGTATCTTGAAATTTCTAAAAGAAAAATACATAGTAAGAATTTTGGCTACAATGTATTTTCTTGCCAAAAATGTTCAGGTAGTTATCCTTTCTGGAAAATGAACTAACTAACTAACACAGAGTAAAGCCAATTTATTTTTGAAATTACTTTATTTTACAATATTTTAGTCAGAAGGTTATTTTTGTTGATTGCAAGATATTTCTTTTTTGTATAACATTGACTTGTTTCATTTGGTACCTAACCTAGCTGTTGCTTGCAATAAATTATTTTATACATCGGAATTATTTGACATTTTTCTTAACCCTAGAAGAACACATAGCAGTATTTTTGATAATCTCGAGTCGAAACATCCCATTCTATCTAATGCCAAATAAATTTTAAAATATTCGTTGATTCCGTCAAATAGTAATAAAATGGTAGATTTCAGAGAACACAAAAAAATCTGCAGTGCCATCTTAAATGGTTACAGATTTCAAAAGATAAAAGTATACTAAGGTCATTGAGATTAACTGAGTTACCACACTTCGGCCACCTTTCCATATTTCACCTATCTTGCATCGTGCATCTTGCTTTGCTATTCGTGCATCACCTTTCTTTCATCCCACATTTTGGCCTCAACCGAACATAACGTTAAATACCGTCAAATTATCAAAGATTACAGCATTCAAATCCGCAGAACATGCGTTACACAGAAATTTGCAACGTCAACGTACCATTTAATCATACGTATATTATCGTGGAACAGCTTCTGTACCATGGTATCCAAGTTGACATTTTATTTATGGCAATACTCGGTTAAGCCAGCTTTTTTAGATTAACGCTATAATTTTGGGCGCCGGTTGACACAAGATTTATTCTGTGGTCCGCGGTTAAGTGCTGGATCTCTTGCTCAGTAATATAAAGTGTGGAGTTTAAGCGTTGGCAAATTGTTTGTTTTATGTTTTTAGTACATGCGTGGCATTTCGCCAGTGATTGTATAAAGCCGTAAGAGTAGGCGTGTGTTAAACCATTGCAGAGACTTTTGGTTTTAGTGCGGATTGTGCGACAAGTCTTTTTATGTAATAAGAGGCAAACGTGCAGCTCGATCCCCTGATGGTAAGCAGTTGCCGCCGCCCATGGACATTTGCAATATCAAAGGGGTCACAAATGTGTTGCCAGCCTTTGGGATCCGGAAAGGAAAAGGAGGAGGAGCAAGATAAGAAAAAATAATTTCGTCGCTCGAAAATAGTTTCAAATAGAAGTGAGATAGTATCGTAACGGTCGCATATTGTCTAACCAGATAAAGCACTAAGGATCTATATTTTCTTTCGTTCTTTACATTAGATATATATTTTGCAATGCAAAAAGAAACAACTATAATTTTTTTACCTTTTTTATTTTATTTCTGTGATCTGTTTCTTTTGACGAAGGTTTGTATAGGCGAAATTGCTTTCGTCGATTAGAAATTATATTTCCGGGTTGTTTTTTTTATTGTTAGCTTATACTTATTTAGAGTACAATAAAAAATCTATTCTATCAGAAACAAAACATTTGCGGATCATGCAAAGTATTAAATCAGATTTCTGTAGCTCATAGCGTGTGTACAGCAACGCAGGGGCAGGTTATCACTGAGATGGGTGATAGCTTATAGTGGCATTTAAATCAGAGTGATACCATGCATTGAAGTGGTGCGTGAATAATTTATCCTGGTTGTTGTCTTAGGACAAGAATCACCGGAGGATTTCGAGTGCTCTACATACTGAC
Source organism: Euclidia mi (assembly GCA_944739405.2). Classification (NCBI taxonomy): domain Eukaryota; kingdom Metazoa; phylum Arthropoda; class Insecta; order Lepidoptera; family Erebidae; genus Euclidia; species Euclidia mi. The sequence goes on from OX123192.2 coordinate 64,288,119, forward strand.
AGAAAATGGTGAAGAACAAGATTTCTTAAATAAATTCTTCCGGCAAATACGTTGCAGGGCAAAATGGAATCAATGCTGCAATAAGCTTTTTATGGTAACTTATTCTCTCATTTGCTTAGTTACACGGCTAGTGAGATTTATAGTCCTACATGCTATAGTGCAATACATGGTTATAAATTGCCTGTCTTCTTTTAAACCGTCTAGGTCTACTTAAAAATTGGCTACAGAAATTAACGAGTTTCATAGTTCTTAAAATGTTAGCCTTTTGTGGTTAACTTAAAACATCATAATATAAATTTAAACGAATCTCTTCGTAGTTTTAAAATTTTTAACCATGATTAAACAAAATTAAACGGAAAAATTAAAACAGTTAAAACTTTGCGTTGGTACAAAAAACTCAGTGCTCCACTTTGCAGAGTTAATTTAGACAAAAAGTAAATTCAAAATGTTAAAAGCATAATGTCCGTTGTTTTAAACGCAAACGGATAGGGGTAATGAAGTGAGCACGTGAGACGTTAAGGGTAAGCAAGATGCTAAGATATTGTTTGTTTTGTAGGGTTCAGTTATGAGAACCGAATGCCGATGGCGTTGCACAGTGAGATAGATCCAAGTGAATACAATAAAGGTAGATGAGGAGACCGCAGTGAATCTTTTGTGTATAGGCCGAAATTCATTTCGAAAATACTTCCTATATTAGGTCCTTAACTCAATAGTTAGTTGGTAACTGGTCGAGATAGGCCTGCTACCATATATAGTCAGCGAGATAACAATTGTATTTTTTTTATTAGCCTAGTAAAGTGTCCCACTGCTGGGCAAATGCCTCTCCCTTGGATCGCCATGCATCCCTGTCCTGTTATATGTCCAGGCAGTTGCTGTCAAATGTATCCATGTCATCTCGCCATCTTCGTTTAGGTCTGCCGCGTCTTCCTCGACTATCATAGGGCACCCAATTGGTAACTAAATGAATCTATCCATTTGGGTGCATACATCAGATGTGTCCAGCCCAGTCCCTCTTCAGTCTGGTAGATTTTAAGCTAACGGCAGCTATGCGTATCTTGGAACTTAGCGTTGTGTTTCGGACATGGTCTGACCTTTTTCAACCAAGAAAGCTACGTTCCATAGTTTTTGGTAAATCTTCAAATGGGACTAGAGATTATACTTTTAGTATTATTGCCGTGTAAAATTTCATGAAACATTTAAAATAAATAAATAAGTAGTAATCAAAATTTGGTACATTATAGAACTATGGCATTACTGCCATAGTTCTATAATATATATTATTCTTATATGCTTACGCATACGTATTCTTAAATGCTTACGCATTTAAGAATACGAATTTAATAAGGTGGAGTTATAGCTTGTCAGAACGCACTGTTGATAGAAACTACTAATCGAATTGTAAAATTATTCCCGTCCCAATTATAAGACTAAGTAACATCTTTACATCACGCGACACCGATAAAAAGCCGAGAAAAGAAAATAAACAAAGCTAAAGATGAAAGGTGTATTGAAGAGTGGTAAAGAACCTACTTCTGTTTTTTTATGAGTTCAGATATCCAAAAATTTATCTGCTCCAAACTCTCAATCAAAATAAGCAGCGATAGCCTAGTGGAGAGACCATCGGACGTATGCGCACAGGGTCCCGGGTTCGAATCCATGGCGCGCACCAATGACTTTTCGAAGTTATGTGCGTATTAAATTGTTAATTATCGCATGCTAAACGGTGAAGGACAACATCATGAGGAAACATGCATATCTGAGAGTTCTTCATAATGTTCTCGAAAGACATGTGAAGTCTGCCAACCCGCACTTGGCCAGCGTGGTGGACTATGGCCTTACCCTTCTCATAGTGAGAAGAGGCCCGTGCCAATATTATAATTTAAATACTAATAAAATCTCTTACCAATACGCAAAAAGTAGCAGGTATTACCTAAAATAAGTTATTGATTTACAAGATGAAAAATGATTAAATAAACTCGCATGATGAATTGAAATCGCGAAAGTTTAGAATCGATTAAACATATATTATATTGTATTTGACAAATAAACTGGCCAATATAAACTTTACCTAATCAATCTTTCATAAATAAATATTTGATAACCATCTGAGTCAAATTATCGTTCAATAGACCTAGAAAAATTTCAATAAAGAATATTCTTTTTCTTTTCAAATTCTCGGTAGATCTCTACCATCGCTAAAATCATAATTTATCAGTGTTTTCATGGCACTGGTTCTTTTGATTGGCCTGTTGGTCTAGTAGGTAGGACGCAGGTAGTGAGTTTGATTCCCACACAGGGCAAACAGTTGTATGATAAGCATAATGGTTTATTCTGTTTCTGGGTGTAAATGATAAGTAAAATAATGATAATATAAGTCTTTAAAAATGATACTAAGCAATTTTCAGTTATCTATTTGTCAGTAGATGATATTAATAGTTCTGCTATGCTAATAGAATACAGCAATGTTAAAGCATGCATCTATACACCAGAGTGACCTTTAATCATCAAATGTCATGCCATCAAGTACAGTCATAAAAAGCAATGGCGCCTAAACTTATAGGCGTGAAAATAATAGCCTTCCATGCATATAACGAACAATACTAGTAAATATTCAAGGTAGTAGAGCCTTGCTGATTTCAGCATGAATGGGCCGGCTCGACCGGGGAAGTACTACCCTCTCACAGAAAATCGACGTAAAGTAGTACCTAAACTGTTGCGTTTCGTTCGGTGAGTGAGAGTGCCGGAGGCCCTATCCCCTATCCCTTCTCCCTGATCCCACTCCTTATCCTATCCCTTTTCCCAACCCCAAGGGGCGGCAACGCACTTGTAACTCCTGTGGTGTTGCTTGTGTCCATGGGCGGCGGTAATTGCTTACCATCAGGTAATCCGTATGCTCGTTTGCCGCTTATTACTACTAAAAAAATATATAATTATATATATATATATATTTTACGATTATCGTTAAGGTGACATTTTTGACAAAGGGATCAAGGTATTTTCGCCAATTAATCTTAAAGTTCAAGTAGATGGAGTCAATACGGTTGACACTCTCTGGTTGAAGTATAACATAGTATAGATCGCCTTTAAAAATCAAGGTTAATCAAGTTAAGGTAATCTATGAGGGCATTAGAGAAAAGCATTATATAATTTAGAATTTTATAATTAGTATAGTTTAAATAAATCCTCATATTATGTTGGTATGGTTTTCTCTCTGTGCAGATTTTTTTGATGAGCAGTGCACCCATATTTTTCTCTTTGTACTAAAATTACAGTTTAATTTTCTAAGTGTATGAATATAATAAATGAAGCTACTTATGTAAATATATACATAAAATCTGGACTATGACTTTACACGTATTTCAAGAACATTAAAGAGAACTCTCAGACATTTCTCACAATATTTTGCTTCACTGCTTACGAAGCAATAATTAACATATTAATACGCATATAAAGAAAGTCAACGGCGCATGCAGTGGGTTAAGCCCGAGTCTCTGCGTAGCAACTAGGCTATCGCAGCCTCTTGAATAATACACTACAACCAAAAAAGTACACAAAATATCATCACCAATATTGCCACAATATTGAAAGTGCGTACCCATAACTTTGACCTCTTGAGATATTACCAACCCGTGATAAATGCGCGTCTAAATGAAAATACTTTGGTGAGATTACCGGACTTAGAGAGCCTACCCTTAACACACTTATATTTGCAAAAGTTTTCGTTTTGTTGCCGACATGCGAGCTGTGATGATGGATTGTAGAGCTCATTAGTAGATCTGCTCATGACCTTCAATTAGTACGTACGACTAGAATAAGTGTGTTCATAATGTAGAAATGTAAGGCATTAGAGTAATGCCTTACATTTCAGAATTACGTCATAGTAAAGTAAAAGGAACCCTTATAGTTTCGCTATGTCTGTCTGTCTGACCGTCCGCGGCTTTACGTAAATGCAAAAGATATTTATTTTTCTATTATGCCGTAGGGTATTGTTAGATAAGTCTTGCAGCACCTTATTAAATTGTATTTTACAAAACCCAGCGATGAAAAACAGTGACCGTGAGTTTATTGCTCGTTCTTTTATGGTTCTAAGCGCTTACTTTGCTAGCGTTTAATTAGTTGGATGTTCATAAGTGTCACTTTTTGCAATTACACGATGTGAATTCATAAACAATCCTTTATAAATTATTCATCTATCTGCGTCTTTTTGCTTGTCCGAGGAATCTCTGGATTGGCTGAACCCATTTCAATAAGACTTTCATTGAAAGATAGAGGACTTCTTAGGCAACATAGGATTGTAATTTGACCCGGTATGCTATTTTTGCTAATTACATACATATCGTCACGCCTTTTATCCCCCGAGGGGTAGGCAGAAGTGTATTTCTACACCCACTTTTCGCCAGATATACATTAGTCCCACGTAATAAGGGGCGAGCCTATTGCCGTACCGGGCACATTTCCAGTCTCCGTGCTGCTACTGAGAATTTCGTGACAGAAAAACCCAATAACACTGCCCGACCCAGGAATCGAACCCGGGACCTCCCGATCCCACGCGCACATTTATGCCGCGAGACCAACGAGAGGCAGTAGTATAGGGTTTGATGTCGAGTTTTCCGTCTCTACGCAAAGATGGTATTTGCATCGTGTTATCCCTTAGTCGCCTCTTACGACACCCACGGGAAGATAGAGGGTGGTGACACTTGTATTCTATGCCGTCAACCACGCGGCAAACAGCTAGACAGAAGTAACACTATTCATGGATTCCCAGTTACGTTCAAATAGAACGTTACAATACACAGCTAATTCTGAATTGGATTACAATTCACTAACCGATTCACACAGAAGTGTTTGACCACTGTCATGCATAGTGCCACGATTGTGTTACCGCAAAGTTCAATGCGATCAGTTTCGATGCTTTCACCGACAAACGGATTCATCCAATGAGCTGGAAAAAGACCGCTTTTCTATTCACACGGGAAGTGTAAAGTTAAAAGTAAAGGTGCAAAATGTTCGATCTACGTCCAATGTTGTGGCGCTTTGTAACGTATTTTGATTGGATTGAAGTGTGGGATTTTAAAAAGGTAATTTTATGTGAGATAAAAATGGGGCTTATTCCGTTTTTGAATTGTTTGGAACACTTCCTGTTCTCTTGTTTCTCTTTTAAGGATTCTGGTAGAAAGGTAATATAGAATTTAAGTAGTCTCTTTATTACCACAGTGCCGAATCTTGAAGGACTTAGGCTCGCGGATAAAAATTATTGCTAAAATTTATAACATCTTATCATGTTTCATACAAACTTGCTAGAGCATTCCCCCTTCATCCAACCCTTTCAAAAAATCCATTCTTAGCGAACACTAACTATATTTATATTCCCTTGCCAAATTTCATCAGTGGTTTTCGAGGTATCGTGATGAGTGACGATTCCTTTTAAATATCTAGATTAAGACCAACAGCAATGCAGATTAAATCTAATAAAACGGTTTGACATACCTTTGACTATATTTAATCTAAATAATTGCAACCAATATAATCAATACGGCTGAAGCTGATATTCTATCATTTATCTGGTTAGACTAGTAAACGGACCCTGGACTCTAAGTCTTAGATTAAACCGGAACAACGCTAGGATGATGATGAATCAATACCTCGTCCCATAAGCCAAGGTATATTTTTTAAATAATCTACTCCTTATTTTATTTAAATGAATTAAACCAACCCACCGCCATAATTACCACCGTTGCCTAATAAAACATTTAAAAATATTCTTACACAACGGTATTTCGTTAACAAAAAGGTAAAATCTTCCACTCCCTATTATCAGTATCTTAATGATTAATCCTTATTTTGTGGTTGAAACAAAGCCTTGTAATGTAAACGATACGGACGTGACAGGTAGAGGGGTGCCACGGCACTAGGGGTGAGAAAAGTCGGTAAAAAATGTTTTATCATAATAAAGGCTTAAAGGCGAAAATTGACTACGCTTTCACATCTTCACTGTCTTCGAGGGATGATGGTTGCTTTGTTGGTTATGGTGTGCGTTTATGCTTGCTCTGGCTGTTTGTAAGGATACAATTAAGTGAAAGTATAGAAGGTGGGGATAGGTTTGTTGGTGGAAGCAATCGGAACAGTGAGTAGACGCTAATACATATTCTTATATTGTGTGAAGAATTTCTACCTCAATAAGTTAACATAATATTGCTGCTGTTTCAACAAGAGCCTACACATTTTTTCGGGAAATATCGAACATGTTAAATTTCTCAACACTTCTCTTCTCTACCAACAGTCTGCCATGCAGAGCGTATCAAGGTGAAGAAATTATGCGTATTTAAACAGTTTGTAGCTTGTCTCGTACTTCGGGAAGCACACTTATCTCACGTATCTTTGTAAATTCTGACTTCAGTCTAAGATACGGCATTTTACTACGCCTTTGGGTTGTGGAGACACAAACTGCTACATAGCCAGAAGAACGAAGAACGGATGGTCATTGGAGTAGGAAGAGTCTGGAGTGACGGCCGCGCACCGGATGTCGTAACAGAGGGATTCCTCCCGCAAGGTGGACTGGCGATTTTGTTGGAATCGCAGGCAGCGGATCGATGGGGTGGCCCAATATCGGTCTATGTAGAGATTCGTGGTCGTCTTTAATTTTTTCTACAGTGTAGGTAGAACGTTTCTAGTTAAGTCATCTCAACGCCAAACTGTTTTTCTAAAACTATTTCTAAGCCGAGTTATTATTAAAAGAAACCACAAGTCTAGTAAGACCTCATTTAAAACTTAGAAATACATGTTTTTGAATGAAATGAACCCTTTTCTCACGTCTGGCATGTGATAACCGTGCATTATTCTTAGAAATGCCAGTAATTTACAACACTGTGGTTTGTTGTTAGGCTGAAATTTCTTGAGGCTTCCATGTGGCCAACGTTTTCTTGTTTCTTGGAAACTGAGCTAAGTGACAGAAATGGGTTCTTTGACTTCAGACATTGGTCCTGTACAGTCGAACAACTTCCCGCTAGACCACCGACGAGAATCGCTTAGCAAGACATCGTCGCTTCTAGTGCTACATTACACGCACATTGACACTAGTATACAAAACCAGTTTCTAGTGTGCCTCGACTTTATGAGCGAGCCAAGAGATTTTTTTCAAATTGGTCCAGCGTCGACTTGCTCGACTCATTTTGATTACGCAAACATGTTAGGTTTGAGAAAAATGTACAGATGAAAACGTTTCATCATCTTAAGGACGCGTTTACGCTTGTATCAAAAAACCACATATTTCCGGTACATTTTACGACAATTTTAGATAATAACTAATAAAACTAATGATTACGATATATTGATTACTTTTTTATCTATAAATCAATTTGAAAATAAATAAAAATATTTAATTAATATTAATGTAAAATCGATTCGAAACGGCCTCTTAAATCAAAAATAGGCATATACTGCTATTTTTGGGTACAATTTTCTCTCTATTTTTACATTTATTTAGATACTACTAATGTAGGGTCTCACTAAAACAAATAAAATGAGCCCCAACCTGGCATAACTAGGTCTACTCTTTTATGAGTTCCAGTCGCAACACTTGAATGGGATGGTATACCATCAGTCCACAGAATCTTACCAGATTTCAACGCAAGAAACAAAATAATATCTAAATACCGAAATATATCCTGAATCAACATAATGGAAAAAATAAAGTAATAATGTCCATTTAGGTATATAAAAATAAGAAACTTATTTGTACGTAATTCGCACAGCCAGGCCTATAACACATAGATACATATCACAAAAAATTCTAAGTCTCAAAGTTATTTAGTTGAACTACATTTCCGCAAGTTACCGTACGTAGTACGTACTGTTGCCGCCGTGTCGCTGTAGTGACGCGATTTTGTACCTACTAATTTTGTAAACGCGTCCTTAATAATTAAATTCTTGCGTTACTGACTGACTGACAGACACGCTACAGCCAAAACTATTGGGCGCAGGAAGTTGAAATTTGGCATGTGTATTCCTTGGGGACCGTAGGGGTGCATTAAGAAGGGATTTCTCGAAATTTCTATGGGATCGGCCAAAATGGGTAAATTAAAAAAAAAAATGCAGGCGTAGTTGCTGGCGTCCTCTAGTTTTATTTATAATAATAGGAATATGCTTATGCGGATAAAAAATTGTCTTGAATTAATTCAATTATCAAAGTGGCTGGCAGCGTCTGGAAACGAAGAGCCGAAAATCGGGTTCAGTGGCGTGCCATCGGAGAAGCCTGAATATGAATAGGCAACTGTGGATTATGGCAGGCTGGTCATGATGATGCAATTCAATTTTGAAGCAGCGTAAATTTGTTCCTAAAATTGTTGTAAAATGGTCAGATGTCACCAATATTATATTTAATTAACATTTAGCAAATTTACTTACAATTAACATTTATTTAGGGTCTCTTTTTATCCATTATATATTGATTCAGGTATCACATACTTGCTGAAGTTGAAGGAAAATGTGTAAGACTCTCTGGAGCTAATTGCGAACGTGAACTATAATTATAATTACAAATTTAATTCTGGCCATATCTGAGTAAAATTAATGTAATAATCTTATATACTAATATATCATAAAGCTGAAGAGTTTGTTTATTTATTTGTTTGTTTGGTTGAACGCGCTAATCTCAGAAACTACTGGACCGATTTAAAAAAACCTTCAGTGTTAGATAGCCAATTTATCGAGGAAGGCTATAGGCTATATAATATCACGTTATGGAGCTGAGCAGTAGCCTTAAATAACGCGGGTGTAACTGCGAGCTTATCTAGTTATTATATATGCATATATTAATGCATTATTTAAAGCAAATGCTTCCAATTTGCAGTCATTGTTTTGAAGTAAAGTTTTAAGCTTGAATGAAGATATTTTTAACAAATATTACCCATAAAAGAATTTTTACTTGATCCGACACATTCAATTAGTTCAAGCACAGGTACCAAGCGCCATTTTCTACTAAGATTTAGCAGACTCACGTTCGAAATTTGGGAGACCACCATTTTTTAAGTGACCATACTATAAAATGTTTTAAAAATCTTTTCATTCGGCATTCATATTAACCAATCTCATATTTTATTTCCAATAAACATAAATCACAGCATTACATTAACATTCAAACCGAATAATGAGCTCAATTGGTCAGAAAATAAGGATAGCATTTAAGAATATTCAAGCCACTCGAATTCTCAGAGAGCTCTACCAAATACATTTATCCATTTATACATGGAACAAAACCGCAATTTATGGAGTCCATGAATCTCCATAATTGATATCTGTCTATAGCATTGCAAAATTAATATTTACTTGGGTTGAACTCGATTTGCTAACTAATAGTTACTTACCAAAGTGTACCATTGTTTGGAGAAAAAATTCTGCGCTGATTGGATGAAGCCGTTAAAATAGCGATGAGGCGAAAATTCTGAGAATCTCCAATTTCATTATAAATATGGAAAAGGCTGTATCTTCTTTGTTTATAGTTGAATTTCTTTTGTATTCAAATATTTTGACGTAATATTCTTGTATTTATGTCGGCATAAGGGGTGGTGTAGCTGCAACTACAGGTAGGACCTCTGACCAAATTGATTGTAACTGATGGAACTTGTACATGATTATAATTATGTAGTTATCGCGTACGGTCCAGGCTATCCAGAAGATCTTAGACAGTCGTTATGGGATTTAGAACCCTTTATGGCTCTGACCACAGTCTAAGCCATGGCATATCGCTTTTTTGTTGGATTGCGAAGGTCAAACGGCAGTCGCTGTATGGAAATACTAAAAAAAATCTTATATCCGGTGATACTACAAAGCAGATCCCGCGCTTCAAGATGAAAGTCTCGGATGCGACCGTCACAATGCTAAGGCGACGATGATGATAATGATACCTACTATACCGCGAGTAAAACAAAACAATTCACAACCCACACTTAGAAACTAGTACAAGTTTTTGACGATATATAAACAATGTCAGATACCGTCACGTACGAAAAGGTTCGATACATCTTATCTTTGCCGTACCATAAAGATGTGGAACTCACTGCCAGCTCACGTGTTTCCTTCCTCCCTTGATCCTAGGTCCTTTAAGCGGGGCATGAAAAAGCATCTCTCAAGGCCGTCAAAGTGAGGGCCGTCATGTCACATTGCTTAACCAGCAATTGAGGATGGTGGCCTTCCCAATAGGACTTCACTGTCAGCTTACCATCAGGCAGCGTGAAGTCAATTTGACAGGTTATTTTTTAATAAAAAAAATGTAAAAAATAGGTAATATCAAATAAATATTACACATTAAATATTTTTTATCAATTCTATTGTTACTAAAACTCTGATTCAAAATAAAGGGATGATTGATTTTCATGTGTAACAATGGCTGTACTGTTTTAATAACAAATATCGAATTCTACGTATTTCAATAATATAAAACAGACTTGTTATTTGAATATTTGAAATGAATACAATTTTGCCGTGTGGTTGACGGCATAGAATACAAGTGTCACCACCCCCCTACCTTCCCGTGGGTGTCGTAAGAGGCGACTAAGGGATAACACGATGCAAATACCATCTTTGCGTAGAGACGGAAAACTCGACATCAAACCCTATACGACTGCCTCGTTGGTCTCGCGGCATAAATGTGCGCGTGGGATCGGGAGGTCCCGGGTTCGATTCCTGGGTCGGGCAGTGTTATTGGGTTTTTCTGTCACGAAATTCTCAGTAGCCGCACGGAGTCTGGAAATGTGCCCGGTACGGCAATAGGCTCGCCCCTTATTACGTGGGACTAAAGTATATCTGGCGAAAAGTGGGTGTAGAAATACACCTCTGCCTACCCCTTCGGGGATAAAATGTATGTATGTATGTATGTACAATTTTGAATAAAACCTTATACCTGTAGGTATACATTATGAGGGTACCAGGAACATGTCTATTAGACAGACATGGCAGGTATTTCCATGTACACTAGTATACAATAGGTGCGATCACGGCTCTAGTTTTACCTTTTCCTACCTATGCTTTTCTGGATTCTTATCTGAATGACATATTTTCTTGTTTCGTCCTTTTTAGAATCCCTTTTGTAGCCGGGTTATAGTTTTAAATCTTTTTTTTACTAAAAGGGTGTCTACAAAATGTTTCGTGGACCAAAATACCATATTTTATCTCTAACGCTGACTGTAAAATAGAATTCAGAAATAGTTTAGCAACTGAAATTGATTTTACAGCAACCAGAATTAGGACAAATCCCAACGGGCTACAAACAAATTTAGATCCGGCTTATAATAATATCATTTATTCAAGTAACTAGACTCATTTTGTTAGTAATACACAAAGCTTAACCTATGTTAGTAATACACATCACATACATACAATTCAAATAATTTGAAACGTTCAATCACTGTTGCACTATATTCCATGTGAGATAGCGCAACAGTGATTGACGTATAAACAATCTAGTCTATCCGCAATGGCTTTCAGAATGCCGTTGGAACTAGACCGTACCCTGCGTACCAGGGATGCACACCGCTTGCGCATTATTGTGAAGAAGCAATCACACCGTGCCTCCGCGAACATCCCCGACGCACTGCAAAAACGTGGCAGTCCCAGCAGCACTCTGAAAACGTTATTATATTGTATACGGAGGGCATTATAAGCTTTTTGAGTATATTTAGCCCACAGGCTGCATGTGTAGAAGGATGTACAATATGATTTAAAAAGAGTGATTTTGACATTAGTTGAGCATTTTGCAAACCTGCGGTCCAACATGTTCGCTGTCACTGACAATGCCCTCCGCTCCCTCTCCATATCTTTATCGTCTTTAAGACTAGGAGTCAGAATATGTCCTAAATATTTAAATAGAAAAACCCTTTTTAATGGGTGGCCAGTAAGGAAAACAGGTGGCATTATTTTTTTAGGACTTCTACCCCTTGCCTCAAAAACCATAACCTCGCTTTTCTTAATATTATATACCAGACCGTGACTGTTGGCATACCTTTCGCAAATGTTAACAAGTTTCCTCAGACCACATGGTGACGCACTCAGCAATGCCATGTCATCTGCATAACTGACATTGTTAAAACAGATATTATCGATGTAACAGCCGACCTTGGCGCCACTGAGCTCACCTATCAACTCGTTTATGTAGAGGTTGAAAAGCGTTGGTGAAGTCAAGCCACCTTGCCTCACCCCGCAATCCAAATCCAACCCATACGCATTGGACAAAGCTCCTGCCCATCTTACACTGTTGACCTAGTTTCCGTACCAATATTTTAGAACATTGATAACCGCGGTTGGTATTTGTGTTTGTTCTAGCTTCCGCTACAAGATGTCATATGAAACCAGGTCAAAAGCTTTAGAAAGGTCGAGAAAGCAGCAATACACCGAAGTTGTACGCTTCGCATAGTAGTTGACAGCATGCTTTAAACACAGTATAGCACTTTCCGTTGATAGTCCAGGGCGGAAAACAAATTGGTTATCATGCAATTGGATGTATTTATTTAACTGCTGTCGAATACCTTGGCGATAACTGTGGCCAATGATATGGGCCTATAGTTACATTTGTCGGCAAGGTCACCAGTTTTATTTTTAACTATGGGCACAACTAAAGTACGTAACATATCAGGGGGCATATAGCTATGGCTTATACAGAAAGAATACAATAATGCTAACACTCTAGGTAAGTGGGGACCGGCATAGCGAAGATGCTCAATACTTAGACCATCGTGGCCCGGAGATTTACCCTTACTCATATTCATTATGGTCTGAGTAATTTCCTTAATATCTAATTTTACTCCCGGCTCCCTACCTGCCTCCACAATAGGCTTTTGGCTGGACGGCCCCAACAGAGATTTAACATAAAAATGCTGCTTGAACAGATTAGCTATCTCTCCAGGATCCGTCACACCACTGAAGCTCACGGGCAGCCCTGGTCTACTGTTCAATTTGTTGGTATGTTTCCAAAACGCACGAAAATCACTATTCGAATGATGTGACCCTAAAATATCCATCTTGATTTGTGTTTCGTGATCTTGACAGCATTTTAAACGGAGGAAGAAGTTCACACTTATGGAGGTGTCGATATATTTTGTTAGAATTCAAATGATGTAGAAAATTTACAAATGCTACGGACAGTTACATATTGTTTTAACACTTATCTAAGAGCTGTTTTAATGTGACTTTTTATTCTTGTTACGCTACTGAACTGTTTTTTAAGTTTTCACCAATTGAAAGTCTAATGGTTGAGGGAGTTTTAAGTACATAAATCAAGAGGCCGGTGCCGCGGACAACGTTTGTAAAAAATATTTGATGTGGTAAATCTGACATGATAATCCATAAAAATTACCACGCAACTGCAAAATTATGAGAGACCATCATCAAAGGAACACTTATCGTAATTTAAACGTTAAATGCTCTATATAAAAACTCATTCACAGCTTTGAAACATAGAACGGTCTTTCCCAAAACTGATTAAAGTTTGAAGCAACAATATAGCGCTATTAGCTCACCCCTCTAATTTCGTGGCCCCGAAAAATTGAGGTTCAATGTAATTAAATCGTCTAAACGAACCGTTTTCGACGGGTCCAAATAAATCATCGCAAGCTTTATCGACGGTCTAGTTAAGGTACTATTAATGATGCCTCCTGCAAGCTGGAATTTAACAGCTTTTGAACATCATCTTAAGAAGAGGTTATTTTTCTTTTGATTGGAACTAAAAATTAAATTTCTTGAAGGGACGATGCGGATCCTTCGGGCAATTTCGGCATTTTTATTTTTCGATGAAAGAAAGAAATGGTTTTAAAGATTTTTAAATTTTACGGTGTAATTTTTTTGGTGGTTTAATAGGTAGCAATACTGTTGTTATGTTTTAAAAGCCAATAACATTGATAATAATAAATTTGTATAAGTTTCAAAACTATAACCCGACTACGTAAACATTTATATAGCCTATGTCACCCGGGCCATTATTACGGATCTTTTGACACCCCATTTATTAAAATCGGTTCAGTAATTTAGGCGCTACGGTGGAACATACAAACATATATACATAGACTGCCAAAAACATAACCCTTCCTTTTGGCTTCGCCGTAGTCGGGTAAAAATAGGTATATACCTAAGCATACATTTACGTGCCCGTATAAGTGACAAACAAAGTTCGAATAGGCTTTATTTCCAGTCACTATCTCTAAACGAAATTCTTCCAAATGTAGCACTTATAAGTTAACATGACTTTATATGTATGTTTTTCATATCATCCGAAAAACGTCCACTGCTGGACATAAGATCGATCCTGAGCCACCCGCCTCCATCCGCTGCCCGCGACCCCAACAAGATCGTCGGTCCACCTTGTGGGAGGCCTACCTCTGCTAAGACGTCCTGTGCGTGGCTGCCACTTCAGAACCTTTCTGCTCCAATGGCCATTGGTACTTCTGGCTTTGTGCCCTGCCCACTGCCACTTCAGCCTGACTATTCGGAGAGCTATGTCGGTGACTTTGGTTCGCCTGTGGATCTCCTCATCTCTGATTCGATCTCGCAGGGAAACTCCGAGCATATGTAAATATATGTATGTATTAATAAATAAATTATTAATTAAAATGAATCGGTATAGTTAAGCAACGGTTGCATAAGTCACCACTTGGATGAGTAAGGAGTCCTGTGTCCGTTCGGCGTGCGTCCGGCGTCCGTCCGACGTGCGCACGGCGTTCACTTTGAACTACAGAGTGAACCCAAAGAACACGCCGGGCCCAATGTGAGGTCGCCCTTAGTGGTTGTGTGGTATTTACTTCAAAGCACTATCATGCTTCGGTGTTACATAAAGTCGTCGGTTCCGGTAGCAGATCGGTGTAGTTCGTCCTTCTACGGATCTTAGACTATCGGGATAAGAATCGTTAAGCCATGTAGAAGGCCTTCAAGTTTCTAATCTTGAACACTAAAGTTAGAAACATAATTATATGAAAAAGAAACAAAGAAGAAAACATCTAACGTCAGCGTCTACTACGCATCAAATACCTATATTCATACGTGCATGAGATCCATTTTAAATGAAGTTGACGACAATTTTCGAAGAAAATAATAATACCAAATTCATATTTCTCGCTCTTTTGCGGGACTCGGTATACAATTCTTCAACAAATTACCCCTGGAAATAATGAATTTACCTCTGCACAAATTTAAAACCACTACTAGGAATTTTCTTTTAAAAAGGGGTTATTACACTATTAAAGAATTTCTAGATGACAAGACATCATGGGTCTAGTTGCTTTTTTTTAAAATTCACCATTATTGTTATTTTTATGACTGTGTAAAATACTCTCTTCTTAATTAGTAACATGTTAAGTGGAGGTGCCTCGTGAACACATGATTTTTGCAGGATTTGGATATTATTACGATTTGTTGAATGTAGTTTAACATTATTTATTTCTGATCATATCGTTGTTCACTTGTCACCTTCACAAAATTATTTCTGCATTTGCATTCCTTCACGCGGTCCACTGATTTATGTTCATAATAACGATCTGGAAAATGGAGGTAATTGGCGGTCATGGTCAGTATACCAATAGATTGTTTCTTACTGCCGGTTCGTATACCGTTATCGTCATGCTCACTCAAATGTCATTTCTTGTGGTGGCGTCGTGTGTCGGGTCCTCCCTGTCCCTCTAATATGGCGAGAGGGATGATGGCTGGCACATGCGTCATACTCGTGAACGGGTGCTACTTGCGATGACTGGTCGATGACGGTCTTGCGGGCTGGTATTTGATTTTAATATTTAACTGCATCATTTCCATCATGGGTCTGATCACTTTCGCGGATTGCCTGCATTATTAGGTATATATAATGTAAGTGGATGCTCCTGTTTCACCATGTCTATTCTGAGGAGACTAAGCAAATGAACATCAAAAGTATTATGCTTGAGTATTATTATGTACAGTAAATATATACAAGCGATATAGAAGGTGTAACAGTTGCAGCACCTTACAAAATGTAAATTATGTGTATTATGCAAAACCTGGCGAAGAAAAAGAGTGACCGTGAGTTTTATTGCCCGTTCTTTCTCATGGTTCTACCTATTGCTTTGCGAACGTGGCAGTAAATGTAAATGTAGAGTCTTTAAGTAATTATTTTATAAATTTATTATTTTGACGTTCATAAGCGTCACATTGTGACCCAAATGAATAAACGATTTTGAATTTGAATTTGAATTATTAATTCTAGGAAGCAGACGTTGCAAATTCCAAGAAAATAAATCTTGAGGTGTTAGGCCCTTGTTTCTGAGAAAAATACGAGAAAATATCACAATTATTGGCAACAAGCTTGGAGAGCCTTCTAACAAGCGGCGTGTTTATTGAATTGTATATTTTCGTGTAGCTGTTGCTTTCTGCGGCGATGGAATAATATTTGTAAGAATTATACCAAGAAAATTGGCCTTAACTAGGTTTTTTTTTATTTATTTATAGTCTCACGCCTGTTTCCCCGAAGGGGTAGGCAAAGGTGTAAATATTACACCCACATTTCGCCAGATTTATTTTAGTCCCACGTAATAGGGGGCGAGCCTATTGCCGTACCGGGCACATTACCAGACTCCGTGCTGCTACTGAGAATTTCCTAGCGGAAAAACCCAATAACACTTTGCCCGACCCGGGAATCGAACCCGAGACCTTCCAATCCCACGCGCACATTTATGCCGCGAGACCAACGAGGCAGTCCGAGACCAACGAGTCTGTATGTGTCTTTTTTATCTAAAATGTGTTTAAAATCACAATGCTGCTAAAGATCAAGGTAAATACAACAATAATGATTACTAAATCAATTGAACCATTATTTTAAGCAGTAGTTTATTTGTTTAACATGTGATAATATAAAAATTCACATCAAGATTGTTTATCTTTAGTTAGGTACCTAACCAAATGCGAGTATAGATGGTCTTGTTTTCTTTCGACATAATAAGAGACAGATTCTTTACATAAATGTATCTTTAGTCTATGTATAACAAATTTTACTTTAAATCCTTGTTTTGTAATAAGGCGCCAGAGGTTATGTATAATACTACAGATGAATGAACACAATGTATATCACAAAATGCTTCAAGTTATTTCGTCGTGCCGCTTATGATTCGAATAATAAAACTAAAATACTTTGGGCTATATGTATGGTGACTATTAGCATACTAGGTATTTGGTTTTTTAAATGTTTTGTTAAGTTGTTTGAAATGAGTACAAAATATAAATTGTTGTTCTTTTTTTTAAATGAATAATTTTAAAGTACCATTATGTATTTGTTTTAAACTACGTAAGTAATAGTTTTACTTTTTAGAACATTGCTTTTTTGTCTCCCATCGTTGAAATAATTACCCTTTTCGATTCAATAGTAAGAAAATTACATATTTACATTTATTTAAGGTTCTAAGCATAATACACACTTGTTACTCTTCAATTTATAATTAGAGTACACTTTATTTATTTATTTATTTTATTTTATTACTTCATATACACAGAGTATATAGGCGGACTTAATGCCATGGGCATTATCTACCAGTCTACCTTAGAGTGGTGCAGAGAGATACCTAAGCAGTAGGTGTATTATATGATGCATCGAAATAATTGTAATTGTCGAATTGCTCATAATAAACATACATACTTACATAACTATATAATATAAGAAAATACATAAACGAAATACATACACAATTAATACATGATTACGAATAAAATCACAGATAAATTATACTTAGACTTACATACACTAATACATAGAAATATACATACATATATACATAAACATAATATATACCTAGTTCAGATAGCGACTTATGAAACATTCGCCTCAGCCAACAAGAGTTTCTTTACTTTGGCCTTGAATGTGAATTTTGTTTTGGCCATTCTGATCTCAAGAGGAAGAGCATTCCATAAAAGAATGGACTGAATAGTGAAAGAAGAGTGAAGAAAATCAGATTTGTGAGAAGGCACCATGAGTTGAAGATTATAAGAAGAGCGAAGATTTCGCTCATGATTAGAGCATAAGTATTGAAGGGAAGGAGTCATAAACAGAGGAGAAGTAGGAGATGTGAGAATAGTGTATAGAGTAGTGAGAGCACGCAAACTACGGCGCTGACGAATAGGGAGCCATTTTAATTGGGAGCGATAAGTAGACACATGGTCATACTTACGAAGATTAAAAATTAATCGAATGCAGTTATTCAGAAGACGGTCAAGTTTATTGAGGAGATCTGCATTCAGGTCTAAGTAACACACATCACCATAGTCGATCAGTGGGAAAACTAAAGTCTGCACAAGCATTGTCTTAGTCTCGGCAGGGAGGAAGTTTTTTAGGCGGTAGAGAGCGCGTAGAGTGCCGGTGACTTTGCGACTTACCTGTGTCACCTGAGCTTCCCAATTCAGCCTGGCATCCATATGTAGCCCAAGTTTTTTAACCGTAGGATACAGATCGATGATAGTTCCGTTAAAAACGATGGCTGGTAGTGTTGTTGAGTCCAGTCTGCTTAGTAATCGTTGACTACCTACGATTATAGCCTGAGTCTTAGTAGGATTTACAGTGAGACCAAACTTGTCGGACCATGTCTTTATGGTCGCCAAATCCCTATTGACCTTGTCGATGGCCTCTGCTACGCATTCCACACTTACATGGGAGTAAATCTGCAAGTCGTCGGCATACAGATGGTAGGAGCACTGAAGATGGTAGGAGAACTTTATTAACAAAGAACAAAGAAAAATAATATTTTTATATTTCATCTGTATCCGTCTACTAAATTAAGAAATGACATAAATTTTTCGTTGCATTCTAATATTACTTTTTGCAGAGTCGGTATCAATAGGTAAAAAACGTCGACTGCATTGAGTTATTGCCAATTCACTGCAGATTATCCGGAAAATTTACCAAAGTAAAATAAAATCCCTTAGAAAGGGATTTATAAATATCATAATATACTTAATTCCCTTAGGTCTGATAAATATAATTTACGCGTTGGTTTGCTTAAATTTTAGTGAAATCTAGATTTAAGAGAAAGCCTTTTTCACCTCACTCCAGAGTGCGTTTCCTGTTAGCTTGAGCATTTTTTTTAAAGGACAATACCCACACTATGACTAAATCCTGTGTCGCGGGGGACTTTACAAACATACAACGAACGGACACAATGAACACCCAGACTCGAAACAGGGATTGTACTACCACTTTCCTTAACTTGTTCTATTGTTGAACATATTTTTAGATGGTCCTATGCTCTACATATTCATTGCGATGCCAAATAACTGAAACATTTAAATGCATTTGGCTCTTATCTTTGTATACAGCAAATATACATTTCTTTAAAGTGTAAGGCTCTTTTAATAAGCGTTAGTGTCGACGTCTTCACACATTTATAAAACAAATATAATTTCTAATTCACACAGACCCTCTGTAATCTATTTCCCATACAATCGCAGCAAATGCACTATTTATCCTATAGGAAAGACAGAAAAACAAAACATAAATCCCGACTCAAAAATAATTCTTCCTTAATGAAATTTCGAGGACTCATTACTACGACAATACGTTGACCGACAAATGATGTTCTCGTCTGAAATCGAATGAGAAAAATTGACCCAAATTTCGATGGGCATTAATTCGCGAAATACGATTCTCGTAAAATAAACCTTCAACATCGAAGGAAGTGATTAAACGAAGGACATAAATCAGACGGAGAGGAGAGAGGCATAGTTGAGCATCCACTTGGATCCGTTAGTGACGTCATTTTGTCAAGCGGAAATGTTGCTTTATAGGGACTTCTTTTGGTCATGTTTTATTGATTTTGGTAGCAAACAGGACCTTAATTTCTAAGCAATGAATGGCTACAGGCGGTGATATACTAATAGTTATAATATTGGTCCGATGAAAGAGATCGTGCGTAAGAAATTGGAAACTAACACACGACGAAGTTGTATATGATACAACGTTTCTTTTTCATTATTTCTTTACTAAGACTTCAAATGATCAGGTCTATGTTAAACGCGAGACTACGAGAAATATTTGTAGATACCAAATTAATAATTCATCAGAAAGACATTTTTTATACCGCTATAACTAAGCCTATTTGCGTATTTGATCTCCATCTAACTCAAGGTTGCTTTTGTAGACTGGTGGTGGCGCCGAGGCTGACTGTATGTCTTTATTAGTCTTTAACTCACCAAAATTGCCAACATCACATAATCTTCGATTCAAACCCAAATATAAAACAAACAAACAGCAAAATACTTAATCTTCCTTTCATCCGAAGTCTGCGACGAAACTCCACCCAAAACGAACGAATCAAAAGTTTAAAGCATCAGATTAACCGGCTACAGTTTAAGATTTCAACGTTTGAGTTATAACGGATACAACCTAACTTCTTAAGCTGAAAGAAAAAGTAGTTTAAAATAAATATACAAACGTCGACGTCGACGTAAATACACGTCTGCACGTATTTAAGCGTTCAGCAGTTGGTGCCTGAGTTTTGTATGAGTTTGAAGCTCAACTTTGTATGAGAATACCTATTAAGTTACGTGGAATGAATCTTTGGATGCTGCCAACTTGTTTCACACCTTTGAATAGTTGATCATTTCAGTTCTCTTGATACCTACGTAATGTTGTTTTCGTAGTTTTGGAACACAGATCACCTGAGCGCTTCCAGTATTAATGAGAAGGCATAAACAGTGTAATTGAGATTTGATTGTCATAAACGGTGTAATGGAGATGGCAGGAATTCACTGACAGGGCGCAATGTTGGATTATTTATCTATTTTTACTGCTAGAATTCAGGGCGTCGGGTTCAAACCTACGGCGCGCCACATTGACTTATCGAAGGCATGTGCGTAATAAATTATTAATTATCGCTTGCTCTGAGTCTTAGAGAGCACGTTAAGCCATCGGTTCCAGTTGTCATGAAGATATTTGATCGCCCATACTGGTCTTAACCTTAAAATGTCGCTATGCCTTTGAGTGGCAATCGATGATGAAAAGCTTATATTCTGTTAAATTAGACTAGACCAAAAACATAATTCCAGGCTACAAAGCGAAAGTATTGGATACAACTGCGATAGTACTAGAACCATGATGATGAGTATCAAAAATGTGTCCTGAAATGAACCAATTTCATTGCTCGCAAATTAAATTTAGTCAACTTTTACACGTTAATTTGTAATTCTAGTTATTTTATATTAGAGGAGCTAAACCGCAAACGGCAGGACAGTCAAAGATATAACGATATGAGTTCTCCGTATTTCCTAAAAATATTATTAGCAAGACTGTCTCGTTGGTCTCGCGGCATAAATGTGGGCGTGGGATTGGGAGGTCTCGGGTTCGATTCCCGGGTTGGGCAAAGTGTTAATGGGTTTTTCCGTTAGGAAATTCTCAGTAGCAGCACGGAGTCTGGTAATGTGCCCGGTACGGCAAAAGGCTCGCCCCTTATTACGTGGGACCTAAAAATTCCTGGCGAAATGTGGGTGTAATATTACATCTCTGCCTTCGGGGATACAGGCGTGAGTCTATAAATAAATAAATAAAATTATTAGCAAATATGAATTTAATACAACGGCTTAGTTACCTCCGGGAAATAAACAGACACTAGCGCATTAATAAATATATTTTTTATTATTTTGATTATTAAAAGACCACCATAATATCATATCAATGGATTACACGTATAATGAAAGCATAATATTATAATCCTCAAAGCTACATTTCCTTTTCGAAGAAATTAAACAGTCTGTTTTCAGAATAAGCTATATTCGGTTCGCTTTTTCATTACTTATCGTGCTAAGCTTACGGGTAGCTATTGTTTGTGTAAAATAATACATGAGGCATTAATGCACTCATTTCTGAATATATATATATATATATAAAGATTTGTTTGAACCACAATTATTAAAAATACTATACTAGAATTTGAGTACAGCTGAGCCGGCGGTTAATGAAATGAAATGAAATGAAATGAAATACTTCTTTATTTCGTGTAAACTATGCAAGTACTTACGAAACGTCATTAAAAAATAATCATTATATACAATTATTTTTGTGTGTTGAATTAGAACAGCTCAGTCCCAAGCGTTTTGGTCGTATTATATTCAGATATCTTATAATATGCTTTTGAACACAATTTCGCTTTTACAATAATTTTGAACTTATTTATAAATAGGTCTCTTATACTATAAGGGAGCTTGTTATAAAAGCGTATACATTGCCCCATAAAACAGCTTACATCACCCGATGTTAGCTGTTTTATGGGTTTTTATTGAGTGTTCTCCGCACCCGTGGCTCATAGTCTGATGCTATTGCTCTATAAAACTATCCAACACAAATCACAAAAAAAAATTCGTCATCATACACTGAAAATTAACTCGGTGTATTGACTCCCGCCGCCGATCAGCTGATCGCCATTGCAGGTGCCTTACACACACAAGCACACGTACCTACAGTGACTGCGTGATACAGTCTTAATTTGCGCGATTTAACATTTTATTTTGATTTACTATCTAAGTATAATTTAATGAAAACAGGGTTTTATATCATCGCACACACTTTGAAATAATTTAAGTTGAATAAATATACTGTCTATATTGTAATACTAAAATATTTTACAAATACAGATCAGCACATGGTATAATACTATACTAGTAGGACAGTGTAGACAATGACAGACTGGTACACAAGGTTTGGGGCTCGAATCCACGGTGCGCAGCAATGACTTTTCAAATTTAAGTGCATAATAAATTTAAGGTCCCACGTAATAGAGGGCGAGGCTATTGCCGTTACCGAGCATATCACCAGACTCCGTGCTGCTACTGAGATTCGGAAAAACCCAGTAACACTCCATTCTTATTGAATTAGGAAAAATGTATCAACCTGTATTTTTTTACTACTTATACCTCATTTACTGTCGCACTCCTCGTTCTGGTTTTGATGAGTTAGCTATTCATGTCTCAATTCTCAATTTCCATCTTCTTATACACCGGCAACCCGTAACCGACATGATTTATCGAAGTCTCGGTCTCGACTACTGATTCATTATTTTTTATTTGAAGCATAATTTTGTCCTACATTGAAACGTATGAATCTACGAGTGAGTGTTAGTATTTTGAAATGCAACAGCAAACATGTACTCGTAATTTTACCAGTTCTAGTATATCTAACAATATAGAAACCTTACGAATGTATAGGGAACTAAAATATTGTAATGCCTACTTTTGTTTCTTTACTTGTCTTAAAAGTCCTCCACGATATAGGATTTTATACAAACGTAAGCGTGTTTTTTATACTATGAAACTAGATGCCGCCGGTGGCTCCGGCCCCGGCAGTGTCAGACATACATATTATCGCAACATAAGATAGCCTATGTGCTATTGTGATGCATAAGCTATATTGCTGCAAAGTTTCATCAATATCCGTTTCACATCATCAACCCTTTATACTATCCTACTGTTGGGCACGGACCTTTTCTCACTTATGAGAAGGGTAAGGCCACAGTCACCACGCTGGCCAAGTGCGGGTTGGCAGACGTCAAACATACAGGTTTCCTCACGATGTTTTCCTTCACCGATTAGCAAGCGATAATTAACAATTTAATAAGCACTTAACTCCGAAAAGTCATTGATGCGTGCCGTGGATTCGAACCCGAGACCCTCTGCGTAGCAGTCTGTCGGTCTCTCCACTGGGCTATCGCTGCTTTTTAATATATTTTTTATAGAATGATATTAATAATATATTTATGGACCGTTATGACACCATTTAAATTAGATCTCTCCTTTCGTCTACAACTCGATAATTAAGGAAACTTATTAAATTGAAATTAATTTTGTTAGCGATGACAGAATTAACGCCAATTTCTGAGTGTTAATCCTATTGGTATTTGTTATTAAGTTATTTAAGATCTTCAATTAGTTTGCGGTCAAGTTGGGCGTTTGAGGTTACCAAGTGGAAAATTTGTTTGGAGTGGTGAATGGGAGTTTATAATTGTAACTTTACAGCGGAAAAGCCAGGAAATGGCTTCTTTAATAAATTGAATCTACTTATAATTATGGTTGCCAGCACGTCTAACTATTTCAAAGTAAGAGCTGAACCTGTTAATGTGCCACGAATAACGTGATATCCCTGAAACTGCGTAGCCACTAGAGGGAGATACACAGTTTCACACCTTTATAGGTACTTAGTAGAACCTTGCTGATTTTTGCATGAATGGCACGGCTCGACTGGAGAAACTCTACTTTCTCACGGAAAATCTACATAAAGTAACAGTAGCTATATTGTTGCGTTGCGTTCGGTGAATGAGAGTGCCGGAGGCCCCATCCCTTATTCCTTCTCCCTCATCCCACTCGTCCTCCTATTTCTTTTCCCAACACAAATCGCTTCCTATCAGGTGATTCGTCTGCTCGTTTGCCGCTAATTACATACAAGGTAGTAGAGCCTTGCTGATTTCAGCATGAATAGGTCGGCTCAACCGGGGAAGTACTACCCTCTCACAGAAAATCGACGTAAAGTATCAGTACCTACGACTACAACTGTTGCGTTTCGTTCGGTGAGAGAGAGTGGCGGAGGCCCTATTCCATATTCCTTCTCCCTCATCCCACTCCTCATCCTATGCCTTTTCCCAACCCAAAGGGGTGGCAACGCACTTGTGACTCCTCTGGTGTTGCTTGTGTCTATTGGTGGCGGAAATCGCTTCCTATCACACCTGATACGAAACGAGCAGACGGATTACCATCCGTCTGCTCGTTTGCCGCTTATTACATACAAAAATAAGGCACGCTGAGCGCTTTAGTGTTGAGATTTAATGGTCGATACTTCTGTACGAAAATGAATGAAATAATATGTAATATACTACCACCTTCATACAACCATGTAGCCCCAGAGCAGAGCTTGTACTATGGGTACTAGACAATGGATAAACATACATCTTAACTGTTTGTTTTTTTTTTCCTTTTTGTGTAAATACATACAGTATTTTATGTACATAGAAACACCCAAACCAAGTCAAACATCAAATTTCACGCACACACAATATGTTTGACTTAAACGAGAATCGAACCTACAACGTGGCAGTCGTTTACAAACCCGCTACACCACTGTGTCGTCTAAAATACAATACTAAAGCGCCTTATATAAAGTTGGAGTTACACTAGACTCAGAACACGTTTTATACATTACAGTATAATTAAAACAAATAAAATACAATTTAAGACACTCAGTGCCATAGAGTGCAGGCGGTACAATATGTAAGTTAGCCTGTTTATGTATTCAGCAGTACACTTTTCTTCGAGTATGGCCAGAGTGGAAATAGGTGTTTCTGTCGGGTAATCCACATGTAAGTACATAGTACGCAGGCTTGTTTCGATGATTCACTTCATGGGCGCCAAATTATATGTTGTTAACATATAATAAATTGTCATTATCTTTTATTTTTAACCAACTTAAACAAAGGAGGTTCTCAAAATAACGTTAACGGTGTCGAAAATATCATATAATCTTTGGAGGTGTGTAATAGTTCCCATCCAAGATTTTTGAAATAGGTATTCAAATCTTTTTGTTGTTTAAAATTCTGTTTGTTAATATTTTTTTTTCATTTGCTATCGTACAGCAAATAGAGTGAACGTCAGAGGCTTAGACGTGGAAATAATACCCGTTACAGAAAAAAGGCCCTTACTGACACAGATTAATACCGAACCATATCTTTATTTCTATTAATGTAAGGGGCAAAAATGAGAAGTAGCTCATATAAATAAGCGCCTTATCCTTCCGACTTACGAGAATTAATCAAAGAAAATTGCTTGTTATACTTATCAGACAATATTACACCTCTTGTAAGGTAATAATTGTAGTCAACGTCAAATTCATTTATTACTTAGTTTTCAATCCCGCATTCCGCTTATTATTTCTTTGTTCCTCTTAGCGCTATCCTAATTTCAGCCCGGGTTCCGCTTACTAGTCTAACCGGATTCTATTAAACATAAGCTTATCCACGGAGCGACTGCCTGTCTGACCTCTGCATCCCAAAAGGATAGCGATATTCTATGGCTTAGACTAGTACCAGTTTATTCAGAGGTACTTACTCCCTATAAAGACAAAACTGTCAAAAATTTTCGTGACAGGAGGGACCACCGGTTTGACGTGCTGTCCGAGGCACGGAACAAGCCATAATCAACGATTTAATTAACGTCATATTTGTAAGTTTTTACATTTATTTAAGTGCCACATTCGCAATGCAAGGGCGTAGAACCACGAGAAAGGAAGCGCAATCATATCCAAATAGTAGTATAGCGTATAATTACTTACTGCGAAAATAAAGAATTCTGTGTCAGTAAAAAATTCTTCAAAAATATTCAAATAGGTACTGTTGAGAAGAAATAACATGTAATATTATTTCAAAAGAAGATACGGTAATGTGTTTCCAAAATTTTTGATTTAAATAGTAATATTCTGCGAATATGTAGCTACGTCTTTTATTTTCTGTTTTTGAACGGATTCCTTAGAAATTTATTACACTTTTAATTTTAATACAGCACGTTTAACGTGCACAACTTTTTCATCTCACATATAGTAACGCGTTATGATTCGTTGCGCAAGGTGGCTTTGAGCTTACTCCAACAATTTGCTACGAGTTTACTAAACCCTCATCTCAGAATTACCACGGTAATACGTAGTCACCCCGCCGTTTAACACTGCGCCGAGTGTCATGGGTTCGATTCCCACACAAGGCAAAATTTTGTGTGAGCTATAAATTATTGTTTCGAAATAGGGTGTTTTTTGTGTTTGGGTTAGAACCTTGAAGACAAAAAAAGCGATGATACGTCTTCGAATTTTTAAGGGGACTATACAGAACCCAAGACAGTACAAACCCCGACATGCTCTTAACCATTCTTACTATAATTACATATTTATAAAAAAACTATGTGACGTCACTTTTTAAAGTATAATTAAGAAATCAAATTTTCATCCCAATTAGTATGAATACAGCAAGCTTTACAACCTGTTCATCACTTTATATTATTTTAAAATTGGGCAAGTGCGAGTCGGACTCGCGCACAAAGGGTTCCGTACCATCATCTATAAAAGAAAATCACGTTCGTTGTATGTACCTATACTTAAATACTTTATAAGTTTCTACCTGTTTATTAAGATCGAGTAACAAATTGCTTAAAAATTACGTTTGTTGTATGGGAGCCCCCCTTTATTATTTACTTTTTTGTAAATTTAATTATTTATTTTGAAACGTAATATACAACTACATATTCTGTAAAAATTTAAAGCGTCTACCTGTAACAGTTAGTAATTTTAAGCAAAAAATACGAAAAAAAACACGTTTTTTGTATGGGATTTTTTATTTTTAGTATTTGTTGTTATAGCGGCAACCGAAATACATAATTTGTGAAAATTTCAGCTTTCTAGCTATCATGGTTTATGAGATACAGCCTGGTGACAGACAGACGGACAGACGGACAGACAGACAGACAGCGGAGGCTTAGTAATAGGGTTCAAAAATTCCCCAGATTAGGTTAGAACTGTATAGGAGAAACTCATATTGCATGTCCATAAAAATATATAACAATCTTCCAGATAATATCAGCAAATTACCACTAAGACATTTCCGTACTATGCTTTATAAGTTATTGTTAGAAAAAGTTTATTATGACATCAATGAATACCTGAATGATAAATTAATTACACTATGACATTCCTTATTATTGCGATAGAACACTGACATTTAATGATACCTACTGACATTTTTATTTTTTTAGTTTTAAGTATAAATGATTATTAATTAATTTATGCAATGATAATTACTATTCCACATGTAATGTTAATAATTCAAAATATTCTCAATGTTTTAATGTCTTTTTAATATTTGCACGCCTTATGTGGCAGAATATGCTGGATGTTAAATTTATAACACATGTATGATACCATATTCTAGAAAATAAATGATATTCTATTCTATTCTATTCCGTTTTTTACCTTTTAGGTACGGAACCCTAAAAAGAAATACATTTTCCAAGATGGCTGATCTAATTGGTGTCTTCGTTCATTACCTTTAAGGTGTGTTGGGGGCCTGTAATTTATACCTTTGATCGATTTTGAGCGAAGTTTCGCGATGTATTATCTTAAGATTCGCTGTCTCAGCGAAACTTGAGATGGCAAGTCTTCGGTGGCAATTAAAAGCTTTGTTTTAAACGAGTGATGACCGTAAGTATAGATATTTGGCTGTTAAGTAAAGGTCAATTATATTGAATTATTTTGTGCAAAAGTATAAACTTAGATAATGGTTATGATGAGGAGTAAAGTCTATGTCATAGGCTTTTTTTGTAATCACTATAGCTGATATAGATGGAGCGCAGTTTTTTTACAAGCTCTTATCTACTTACACCCGTCCCGGTATCAGTAACGAAATCTTGTAAAGTTTAGACCCACTTCTCAGTTCTCCATTGAGCTGAAATTTTATGTACTTACACATACATACATAGACTCACGCCTGTTTCCCCGAAGGGGTAGGCAGAGGCATAAAAAACGCCCACTTTTCGCCAGTGTTTTGATCCCACGTAATAGGTGGCGAGCCTATTGCCGCTTATCGGGATATTTTGTTTACCAGAGCCTCGTCCGTTGATCGGCAGGTGCACCACTTGCAGGTGAGGTTGGCTTGGGACCCTAAGTTCTTGGTGGGAGCCCTATGCACCCACACATTTTACGTACTTACATGTGTATTTTGTGTGACAATGTAACTTTATGATGTCATGGAGTTGATCCGATGATATAACTGGAAGGTGGCCGAACGGTGGTGGCGGTAAAACTTTTATAGTAAGTGTTCGTCTTCTCTGGGTGTTTTAAATTATGTGTAACCAGTAATCTGCCACAGCTATAGGGTTGTTTGTAGCCCCATACAGGTCGGCAAAGAGCAGCTGGACGAATACTTTGATCGTATATGTTTAGCGCATTTTTACTTTTATTTATTTTTTACCAATGTTTCATAATGATAGAGCACAACATTCTATAACAAAATACTCGAGGTAACTTCATAGATTGTTTCTAAAAGTTATCGAATGTTGCCGTCGTGTTTCTAAATGTTGTCCAACAAGAAGAAACATAACATTAAAAGGATTATTTTTCTCTAGACGAAAAGTAGTCTACTAAATATATTATATATGTAGGTATATATATTTTTTTTACTTGTGTGGGAATCGAACCTTTCACACTCCTACTACGCCGCGGGGTCATCAAATGAAATTGCTTACAATTTCGGTGTACAATAAAGTTCATTGCAATCTTTATTTTAATCCTTAAATCCACATTCATTATCACAAACGCAACTCCTGATGAGTCAATCGGCAGTCAATCACCTATTCGTCCGCCTAAATCCAAATCAAGTCGTAAAATGCAGCGATTGAAAGCAAGAGTAATCGAAAATGATTGAACACCGTGAATACAAACAGCACATTTTGAATTGAATGACTATCGAGATGCTCTTTGATGATATGAGATACTCAGCTTTTAAAATGGAAATGAGCCGTATTTGTTCAAAAGTAAAAAATCATTTATTCATCTAGGCCACAGAGTGACGCTTATGAAGTTCAAAATTGAAGTGAATTACTAAGTTATTGCTGTGATAAATATGATCTATGGATGACTGTTTTAAATGATAATATTTATTTACAGTCCACTGCTGGACTTAATCCTTTCTTAAATTGCGTCAGTTAATAAAAGGACCCAGCCTCCTATAGGTACTATTCTGTCTAGACAGCCAGGTTAGTATAGGGCTTGGCTACCGTGTTTTCCGTATCTTCCCAAAAATAGGGACTATTTTCCTAATGTTTTTTCATAAGTCGCCTCTTATGACACCTACGGGAAATGAACTGGTGTGGGGACTTAAAATTCTTAATCCACGGAAAATAACTAACTTAGTTTAAAATTTGCTATACAGTACTTTCTTTCGATTAACATTATTTAACATTAGAACCTGCACAATTATGCCTATATACAATTTCCACAAAAGTAAAATATTTTAGCATAGCGTTTCTACTCCATACCATCTCTGTTCTTGACTGTCGTTCCAATAATTACAGCAGCGGCTCTACGCGACATTAAGACCTAGAAACTAGACAGCGATGAGCTCAAGCTTAAATACTGAAAATTACTAGCATTATCTTTTAGCTTTTTCTACAAGGGGGTATTAAAATGAAATGGGATCATGGCTAGCGTTGAATTATCCTGCCGGTGTCCGTTGATGACTCGGTTTGACGGTGTTTTATATCATAAAACAGATATTTTGAAATACAATTCACTATCGCTGTCGCTGTCGCTATCCCTTCGGGTTGCGGAGGTCACACAGGCAGTCGCTCCGTGGAAAAGCTAATATTCAGCCAAATCCGGTTACACTAGTAAGCGAACCCCAGATTGAAACTGGGATAACGCTTGGAGGGTGTTGATGAACTTATGGAGAACCTTTAGACCCGAGCGAAGCCACGGGCAGTAGCCAGCGTATTATAAGAGAACTAATATTCAGTCGTGTCCGTTGCCGTGTGGTTGACGGCATAGAATACAAGTGTCACCACCCCCTATCTTCCCGTGGAAATGAAATGAAATGAAATAGTTCTGAAATGAAATAGTTCTTTATTTCGTATAAACTTTGCAAGTACTTACGAAACGTCATTTAAAAAGAGCATTTTATACAATTATTTTTGTGTGCCGAATTAGAACAGCTCAATTCCAAGCGTTTTGGTCGTCTTTATATTCAGATATTTTATAGTATGCTTTTGAACATAATTTCGCTTTAACAATAATTTTGAACTTATTTATAGACAAGTTTCTTAAATTATGAGGGAGCTTGTTATAAAAGCGTATACATTGCCCCATAAAACAGCTACTTATTTTGTGGAGACGAGTGCTATGAACTACCAGATTATTCTTGTGTCTCGTATTTACAGAATGTATATCACATTTTTTACTAAATTTGTCAATATTTTTATGTACATATAACAGATTTTCATAAATATATTGTGATACAACAGTTAGAATGTTTATTTCTTTAAAATTTTCTCTTAGAGTAACTCTTGGACCGAGGTTATAAATTCCCCTTACAGCTCTTTTCTGTAGAACGAATATTGTATTTAGGTCTGCAGCACTCCCCCAGAGAAGAATCCCATACGACATTAAGCTATGAAAATAACTGAAATAAACCATTCTAATTTCTGGGTGTCGTAAGAGGCGACTAAGGGATAACACGATGCAAATACCATCTTTGCGTAGAGACGGAAAACTCGACACCAAACCCCTATACGACTGCCTCGTTGGTCTCGCAGCATAAATATGCGCGTGGGATCGGGAGGTCCCGGGTTCGATTCCTGGGTCGGGCAGTGTTATTGGGTTTTTCTGTCACGAAATTCTCAGTAGCAGCACGGAGTCTGGAAATGTGCCCGGTACGGCAATAGGCTCGCCCCTTATTACGTGGGACTAAAGTATATCTGGCGAAAAGTGGGTGTAGAAATGCACCTCTGCCTACCCCTTCGGGGATAAAAGGCGTGACGATATGTATGTATGTATGTATGTATGTACAATTCAAAGATTTAAATTCAAATATTCTCTCTCTTTATCTTTTTTTTTATTTGTGTGTCGTATTATGAGTGCACTGTTCATTTAGCCAAAAGCGAAATAAACGTCAGGCCTATGGCCCGCAGTGGGACGGGACATAGGGTTTTAAATAAATTAAAACAATGTTTACAGTAAGGGCAAAGACCTACCTAATATTATTGTCCAAAATCCTCACTAAATATCACAGGAATCTTGTATCGGGAAGTAAAAATACTATGTCCGCGCTTATTTTGCCAATATTGTACAAAATATGGTACTATTGCGTATATCTGCGCTTTAACCAAATTTGACAATATAGATATTTCTATATCTATATTGTCAAATTAGGCTTCTTCATAAGATTTTCTGTGAGGACTTGCTTGCTAAATATAAATTTAAAGGTAGCTTGTTGCAATTGCGGGAAACGGTTGAATACGGCGTCTCAAGATTGATGTGTAGAGAGCCATGGGGCAGGTCTATGTCCAGCATTGGACATCTGTAGGTCCGATCATTATGATGACAATGACAATGGACCTACTATTACTTTAATTGAGTTTTTACTAAGAGAATACGGTTACTAAAAGGCAGATGTAACAAATTAGAAGCTAAATGATTTGTTTATACGTTAAGGAGAACAAAAACTATCATTGATATTATAAATGTGAAAATATTGGTCTGACTATCTGTTGCACTTTCGAAGTTTTACGGAAAACATAAATATATTATTATAGTTATTTAAAATGAAGTCCAGTCCGTAAAAGCTTTTGAATGTAGTGAGACATAATAACTTTTGTAGAAAGATGTCGAGAATAACTTTATTATCTTCTTCAAGACTCACAAAAAGATAATACAGCAGAAACTTTGCGTCCAATTCTCGTAATTACATTTTTTTCAAAACGCAGTCACGATTTAACCTAAATATATAACCGTAACCATCCAATTGATGCGATGTTGACCAAAGTTCGTTCTGATGACATGTTGATCTGACAATGACTGACAATTCATAGCAATATGCAACTGACGTTTGTTAGTTTGGACTTTGACTATTTACAATGTCCGTTTAATAGTCTGTCGAGACCGGACTAATATTTAATGTCCTATTATTAACCTAGTCGAATACCAATCTTGAGTCGATTCAAAAGC
Source organism: Euclidia mi (assembly GCA_944739405.2). Taxonomy (NCBI): domain Eukaryota; kingdom Metazoa; phylum Arthropoda; class Insecta; order Lepidoptera; family Erebidae; genus Euclidia; species Euclidia mi. Next base: position 64,320,838 of record OX123192.2, read on the forward strand.
TAATCTTAAGTCGATAAAAAATAGTAGCAATAATTTAACAATACCACTGGGTACGGCCTTCTTCCTACCATAAGAAGAGTGAGACCATAGTTCACCACGATGGCTAAGTATACGCAGATTTCACATGCCTTTTAGAACATAATGAAGAACTCTCAGGTTTCTTCACGATATTTTTCTTCATGACTGAGCGAGTGATAAATAATAATCTTAATAGAGATATAATATATCTTCGCAAATTGGCTTTGAGCATGATTTCTAGCTGCTTAGAAGTCTGTTGGTCTCTTCGCTATACTATCACTGTAATCTATGAAAAATATATCATACATCTATGAGAATTTTTCTTTTGATGTCTTGAGGTCATAATAATATATGATAGAAATGAAATATCTTAAAAATAAAATGCCACTAACAACTCAACACGTTTCCTTATTCCTGTTTGCACGCTGACGAAGTTGTTAGCGCACGACGCTGTGATCATTTCGTCTCCGGCTTTTGTTCCTGTCTCTGTCCCACTTCCGTTTTTGCTCTACTTTATTCGGATATCCCCATCCTTGTTACACGCTCTCTCTTTTGTACTTCCCCAAACAAAATTATAATATCGCTGCGTAAGCGAGTATAAATGAAAAATCACATTTCTGATGTATGGTAGGAAAGTGTTGATGATATTTGGAAGGCTTCTTGAATATTTTACGTGTTGTTATTTGATTATATCGGCGGGAAAAATAATTTATAGATGGTGAAAGTCGACAAAACATTTTTGTGAGTCTTATTATTTTGTCCGTGTACTTACGAATATCATTATATTTTGTTTTAAATGCCACTAGAGACTTTCATCAAAGTAATAATCTTACATTTTAATAGTGTCGATTTGCATTTATTTAATTATATGATTTTCTAAAGAAAACTTAATTAAAAGTCGTCTTCTACGACAACTAAATATTAGTGTGTTAGTGCTTTACGTCATTATCCATACTTACCTAATCACCTCAGAATTTGACACCTAAGTGTATCGTGACAAGACGTCTTGGACGATCAAGTAATCTCAAGAGCTTTGCCCCATTAGTTACAGCGTGCACTTCACTACATAGTATAAAACAAAGTCTGGCCTCTGTCTATCTGTCCCTATGTATGCTTAAATCTTAAAAACTACGCAACGGATTTTAATGCATTTTTTTAATAGATAGAATGATTCAAGAGGAATGTTTATATGTATAAAGGCGAAGCCGCTGTCGACGTCTACTTGAGTATAAGATGAAGTTCAATAATTAGTTCACTTTATTAGCAAGATCTGTATTATGAGCCGTTTTAGAAAGTGAAATAAACTACTTTTGCACCTTTTTTTTGCACCTTGTTTTGAAACATACCTTATTGTTATTGATCAGACATTTCTTTCTTTATTATTCGTGTGAGCCTGAGGCCAACTCTGGTGTCGCAACTTTCAGATCGCCCAGTGTTCTATGACGTGAACCGGGACCGACGATCTCTGAAGCCTCGTAGCGGTCTGATTTAAATAACATACCTAAATGTCACCCATCCAAGTGGCGACCTGTGTACGTTTTGCTTGACATTGCCAATCTATTACTAACAGCGTGCCAAGACATGCTATGAATGCTATCATTTTCAAGACTTATAAGGTTTAAAACGTACTTAAAACGGTGTCTTTATGGCAGTCTTAAAAATTCGTTCCTTAATCATGTCTTGAAGAACTTGCAATTTACGCTTACCACACCATTAAAAGCTAAAGCGGGCGATCATAAGTAACTAACTTTGATAAATCTGATAGTCGCTGTAGTATGTATCTGGGTGAAGCTCTTGTAATAATAAAATATAAGGAGTATAACACAAACATTGCGAGAGTTTAATACTATAATAGATTTTTCGAATACATATTATATATAGTCCTTGAATTTCACCTATGCCCCTTTTTTTCATGTGAGTGTGTGACCAACTCTGGTATTACAATATCAAATATATACCAAATATATTTATACTACTTGTCTCCTAGGATAACAATGAAAACACAATTTACATATGACGCCTTGACACCAATAATATTCCCCTTTCAGAAAATAAATTCAACAAAAGGAGGTTTTCATAGTTTAACAAAACAACATGACATTTGCAAAGTACAAACTAACAAGGGAACCTCTTCACATACCTACTTAGGAGGAGAAATACACGATATATTTTTTCCCTCACAAAATGAAATTCATCATTATTCGGGCCAGTACTGAGAAAGTGCGTGAAAAAAACGGCAACACACGTTCGCGTATTGTCAGTGTAAATCAAAATAACGAGGTACGAACAAACAAACATGTTTTAGGGTTGTTGAACACTAGTGCGGTAGTAGAATGGAAGGGTTTTATCAGGATATACATGATGAGATGTCGCCTACTTGTGCTTCACAAGTAGGCGACATCTCATATATAGTCACTGTTTATAATAATTTTATTCTTGATCTTTAGTTTCTCAAAAACACAAATGTTCATAAATTATACGACATTCAGAAACGGGGTATTAATACTATTAATCTAGTTAATGTTTATTTTGAGGATAAATCTACTGCTTACATAGATTGTGGACAGTGGACCTTCACGCAGTAAAAGATTAAACTGAATTTGAAAAGTAAGAGAAAAGGCACAGTAAAGCAATAGTGATTGATTGCGCGCAGATAACTACTGACATCGGCGTATAGTAGTTCACTGGGGAGAGAAATCTTGTTCTATAAATGTAAAGTCGATGTCAATGTCGTATCCATCATAAGATATCGTAACACTGGTTATCGAAGGCAGGTAAGCAGATGTAGTAGACATACTGATTATTTGTTCACTTATATTTGGTAACACTTATGTGACAAAAAGTAATTGCAAACTATTTGACTAAAAGCCTTCATAAAAGGGAAATGCTTTGCAAGGTTGCTCAATACCTAATTTACACTCCAGCAACGTAGTTTCCATCGTACCACAAGTGAATATTTATGCCTGCCAGAACGAGTACAATAAGTTTTCCTTCCTACCGCCTCCAATATTACCGTACACTTTAGGCTCTGGTCGTAAATATCAAAGCCTTAGTTTCATTGAATTCCTATCGTTACAATCGGTCCAGTGGACAAGAGGTTCAAAAAGTAAATTTTATCCGAATTTTCTTATCCTTTAAGGCAAAGGTCGTGTGTTGTGACTGTATTAGCGATGTTTGAACAAAGTTTTTGTGTATTTTCTATTCCAATGATCCTGAGCAGGTATCTTAAGTTCGTCGTCCAAACGGGGTGTCTTGTCAAAATTAACCTTTTCATTTACTGCGAAAAACATTTTAACTATTTAGGAACAAAATTTTCAAATCCTTTTGTGTTCAATTTACAGTGTCTTCCTTAGCATCATGTCTTGGTGCCTAGGTAAGAAAGAATAGTGAATAAAGGCTCTCTGGAACTTGGAACATCAATCGTGCTTTAACTGGATTATTGGCCTTGAGCTGAGAGCTGTCGGTTCATTTTGTATGAAGAAAAAAAATTAATATACCTAATTAAGAAAAATAATTTATCCACAATGCTTATGAATTTCATAATATAAGTGTGTATCAGTTATCTGACTACCATAGCACAGGCTCTGTAGTGAATTGTCCAAGGATACTGTTACGAATTGAAAATAACGCCATCTATCAGTGAATGGGAGAACTACATGAGATTAGATGTATCGCTTGTTTAAGGCTGTTTCATCTATCCTCTAATAGATGGCGTTGGTGTAAATAGAACATTTACGCGACATCTAGAAACACGTTACACGTTTCCAGAAATTTCGTGAGTCGTCTCGAAAAGTCTAGTGATGTTATCCGGCCAGTATAAATAGAGGGCGAGCGAACGGAACGGACACAGTTCAATTGAATACGGAAAGCGATCAACATCAAGCGAAGAAAGTAATTCGGAAGTGTTTAGTGTTGTACTAGTGGTGTGAATAGTGTGTTTTATTAGTGTTGGAAAATTAAGTGTGTGTATCTAGTGTATTGTGTTAGTGAATAAAGTGCAGTTTTTCTGGCATAGTGTGTATAATTTATCACGAACCCCAGCTCGTAACAAATTGGTGTCAGAAGAAAGGGATAAATTATGCCGGTTATGCCGAAGGAAGAAACTGAAGGTGTGCGTACCAGGAACCAGCGCCAGCAAGACCTGGACCAGAGACGCTTCGGAGACGTTCCTTCTCCATCGTCTGGTGGATCAGGCGACTCCGCGGCTGCAGTGGAGCCTGCAAGCGCACACTCCATGGCGGTGCCCGACATCGCGGCTCTGATGGCGTTCATGCAGGAGCAGGCCCGCCGTCAGGAGGAGCACGCGCGCCGCATGGAAGAACAGCGACAGCGCGACAAGGAGGAGCAGGCCCGCCGTCAGGAGGAGCAGGCTCGCCGTCAAGAAGAGCACGCGCGCCGCATGGAGGAACAGCTACAGCGCGACAAGGAGGAGCAGGCTCGCCGTCAAGAGGAGCAGGCTCGCCGTCAAGAGGAGCACGCGCGCCGCCTAGAGGAACAGCTGCAGCGCGACAAGGAGGAGCAGGCCCGCCGTTTGGAGGAACAGCTGGTGGTGATGAAAGACCTCAGCGCCGCTGTAGGGAAGGACCTGAAGGTGGTAAAGGAGGAGCTCCAACAACACGAGGCTCGTATCAGCGACGTGGAGAAGCTCGTACACGACCAGCTTGAGACTCGCGTCGCCTCTATAGAGAAGCGTGTACACGACCATCACGACACCTGTGTCGCTGAAGTGGAGAGGAGATTGCGTGGGCTCGGATCCAACGAAGTGACATCTGCGACTGTAGTGCCCTCACCTCGTGCGTTTAAGGTTCCACCATTTGATGGCTCGTCATCATGGTCTGCATACAAGATCCAGTTTGAGGCTGTGATGCGATCGAATGGGTGGACCAAAGAACAGGCCTTAACCGCCCTAACCTTGGGCCTTCGCGACCGGGCCTTGACAGTGTTGGAGGCACTCGGACAAGACGTCACCTACTAGAAGCTTCTTGAGGCGCTGGAGGCGAGGTACGGAGACGCGCACCTCGAACATGTGTATCGTGCTCAGCTGAAGGACAGGACGCAACGCACGGGAGAAACTCTGCAGCAGTGGGCTCTAGAGGTGGAAAAGCTGGTCAGGAAGGCATACCAGTCGTCTCCTGCGCTTATTGATGGGAACCTCGTACAGGCGTTTACGGATGGGATCCGGGACCTGGAGGTAAGAGCAGCAGTGAGGCTTGGGCACTTCAAGGACCTCAAGGATGCCTTAGCCCACGCTCTGGAGGTGGAAGCAGTGCGACGCGACGACCGAGGTCACCGCATCAGGGAAGTTGTGTCGTCACCTCGGTGCTACAACTGCGGAGAAAGAGGCCATATCCGCTTGAGCTGCCCAAAGCGTAGGCAGCCTGGTGACACCCTGTCTCCACCAACGGGGTCGCCTGATGTGCCTTCCAGGCAGCGAGAGCAGGGAAACGAGTAGAGGCCAGGACTGCGGGGCGGGTGCTGGCTGGTAATGGAAGAGCCCCAAGTATCTCGATCTCACAATCATGTGACGGGAACAGCCTGATCATCGAAGGCGAAATTAACAGAACACCATGCAAGCTGACATTAGACACGGGTGCTTCTCGGACAGTCGTCGGTTTCCATCTGGCAAGACGGGTTCTTCGGGGCTGCTTCAGGAACAATGAATGTGTGAATCTGAGAACAGCTACCGGTCAGCACATAACCGTCCGAGGTGAAATGGAGGTGGATCTGAAGCTAGGCAACAAAGTTTACCGTCACAAAGTCATCGTGGCCGATATAGTGGACGACTGCATCCTGGGCCTAGACTTCATGCGGGAGTATCGCTGCGAGATCGATGTTAACCAGGGAGTGTTGAAATGTGGCTCGGAAGAAGTCTTCATGGAAGGTGCAACTTCAGGAAAAGTGTACTGCCTGAAGAATGTCACGCTTCAACCGCGGTCGGAAACGGTTGTACCGGTTTGTTTACCCGGGAGTTCTGGTCGAGGGAACCGCTGCGTACTTATCGAAGGCCTAGAGAAAGAGGCATCGTGGAAGATTGCACGAACCTTGGTAAGGGGTACCAAAGTTTCATCAGTACGCGCACTGAATGCAAGTGACAAGGAAGTGTCGCTCAAGAAAGGGACGGAATTGGGCACCTATGAAGGAGCGGCTTGGATGCGTAGATGTCAAGAGCAACCTACCAGCGCCAAGGTTCAGGGTGCACGATTCGACGTGTCTACTCTTTTAGAGGACTGCGAAAGTACCCTGTCGGAGGAAGAGAAGACCGAGGCTCAGAAAATGTTGAACCGGTTCGCGGATATTTTCTCGACCAGTGATGCCGACATAGGGAAGACAGCACTAGTCCAGCACAAAATAAACACGGGAAGTGAAGCACCGATTCGCCAGCGACCAAGACGTGTGCCAGTAGCACGGGAACGTGAAGTGGAAGCTATGATCGACGGTATGGTGAACGAAGGCGTAATCGAGCCTTCGTCCAGCCCGTGGTGCTCTCCGGTTGTCCTAGTTAAGAAGAAGGATGGCAGTATGCGCTTCTGTGTAGACTACCGCCGATTGAATGACATCACGAAGAAGGACAGCTACCCGCTGCCAAGGATCGATGACACACTGGATACGCTGACGGGGATGAAGTGGTTTTCTACCTTAGACCTAAAAAGTGGCTACTGGCAGGTGGAAATAGATCCTCGAGACAAAGAGAAGACGGCATTCTCCACAGGCAAAGGACTGTGGCAATTTAACGTCATGCCCTTTGGATTGTGCAACGCTCCGGCTACTTTTGAGAGACTGATGGAGCGAGTGCTTATGGGACTGATTGGAGACGCCTGCTTGGTCTACCTGGATGACATCATCATCGTGGGGCGCACCTTCCAGGATCACCTTCGAAACTTGGAGCAAGTGCTGTCAAAGATACGAGGAGCTAATTTGAAGCTGAGTCCGAAGAAATGCGCGTTATTCAGGCGGCAAGTGAACTTTCTAGGACATGTGGTCTCGGAGAACGGTATTCAAACTGACCCGGATAAGATCATTGCCGTGAAGGAATGGCCAGTTCCAGAGAACAAAACGCAGGTCAGAGCATTCCTCGGATTATGCTCCTACTATCGACGGTTTGTGAAGAACTTTGCTGACATTGCTCGACCTCTTCATAAGCTCACCGAAGACAGAGTGCAGTTCTGTTGGAATGAGAGCTGTGACGTTGCATTCCAGAAGCTTAAGGAACATCTGTGTACTGCACCTATTCTAGGCTACCCTGACAATGAGCATGAATTCATAGTTGACACAGATGCCAGTAACACCGGAATTGGCGGCGTGCTGTCACAGAAGAAGGGTGATCAAGAAGTTGTTATAGCATACTTCAGCAAGGCCTTATCCAAACCCGAAAGAAACTACTGCGTCACCAGGCGGGAACTCTTGGCTGTAGTAAAGACATTGCAGCATTTCAACAAATACTTGTTGGGCCGTAAATTCCACCTGCGAACCGACCATGCAGCGCTGAAATGGCTACTTCAATTTAAGGACCCAGAAGGACAAGTAGCTAGATGGATTGAACTACTGCAAGAGTTTGATTTTGTAATACAACATCGCAGTGGCAAGTCCCATGGTAACGCAGATGCCCTATCGCGTAGGCCGTGTCCCGACCAGTGCAAGCACTGTAGCCGACAGGAAGCAAAGCAGGCAGCGCTAGTGAGGATGTTAAAGACGGATCTAAGCGACGAATGGAGAGAAGCTTTGCAGAGTGCTCAGCGAGATGACAAGGATGTACAGCCGATTCTTGAATGGAAGAAATCAGATGCGCCTAGGCCCAAATGGAGTGATATCGCAGCAATGAGCCCCATCACCAAGAGTTATTGGGCACAGTGGGAAAGCTTGGTCGTCCAGGATGGAGTTCTGTGCCGCAAATGGGAAAACGCTCGCGGTAACCAGTGCCATTTGCAAATGGTAGTGCCCAAAACTAAGGTGCCGGAAGTCTTGCAGCTCTATCATAATGGTGCTTCGGGAGGTCACATGGGAGTTAAGAAGACCCTTACAAAGATCCGGGACCGGTTTTATTGGCTCCACTGTCGAGATGACGTCGAGGATTGGTGCCGCAAATGCACAAGTTGTGCGGCTGTCAAGGGGCCACATACTCGAAGCAGAGGTGCATTAAAGGTGTACAATGTGGGAGCTCCATGGGAGCGCATAGCTTTGGATGTCGCTGGGCCATTTCCTGAGAGCCAGGATGGAAACAAATACTTCTTGGTTGTGATGGATTACTTCACGAAGTGGCCTGAAGTGTTTGCAATCCCAAATCAAGAAGCTACCACAGTGGCTGATAAGCTGGTGCATGAAGTCTTTTGTCGGTTTGGGGTGCCCTTGGAAATCCACAGCGATCAAGGCCGGAACTTCGAATCTGAGGTATTCAAGGAGACTTGTCGCGTAATGGGTGCACATAAAACCAGGACCACGGCTTATCATCCGCAATCAGATGGCATGGTTGAACGGTTTAACCAATCACTGAAAAGGTACCTGGCGAAGGTCGTGGAGAGCAAACAAAGAGATTGGGACAAGCACATCCAACCATTTCTCCTGTCATATCGCAGTGCGGTCCACGAAACTACAGGAGTAACACCAGCTTTTGCCAATTTCGGTAGAGAGCTCCGTTTACCTGCAGACCTTATCACCGGTATTCCACCAGAATCTCCACGCAATATAACGGATTACGCAACCGAGCTACGCAACAGGATGAACGACGTATACGAGCACATCAGGGAATCTGGACAACAGATGTCTGAGAAGATGAAGACTCGCTACGACCGGAAGGCAAACAACAAAGGCTTCGATGAGGGATCATTGGTGTGGCTTCATAACCCAGTACGAAGCAAAGGAAAATCGCCTAAGTTACAAGCCAGATGGGACGGGCCATATCGCATAATTACCAGGATGAACGACGTTACCTATCGAATCCAGAAGGGGTCGCGAGGTGCACCGAAGATAGTTCATGTGGACCGGTTGGCTCGTTACTATGGGTCCAACGATGTTCGAGACGAACACGTTTAAGAGGGAGGCCGTGTTACGAATTGAAAATAACGCCATCTATCAGTGAATGGGAGAACTACATGAGATTAGATGTATCGCTTGTTTAAGGCTGTTTCATCTATCCTCTAATAGACGGCGTTGGTGTAAATAGAACATTTACGCGACATCTAGAAACACGTTACACGTTTCCAGAAATTTCGTGAGTCGTCTCGAAAAGTCTAGTGATGTTATCCGGCCAGTATAAATAGAGGGCGAGCGAACGGAACGGACACAGTTCAATTGAATACGGAAAGCGATCAACATCAAGCGAAGAAAGTAATTCGGAAGTGTTTAGTGTTGTACTAGTGGTGTGAATAGTGTGTTTTATTAGTGTTGGAAAATTAAGTGTGTGTATCTAGTGTATTGTGTTAGTGAATAAAGTGCAGTTTTTCTGGCATAGTGTGTATAATTTATCACGAACCCCAGCTCGTAACAATACTATTATAGTACAGACTTTGCCTGTTTTTCGATCATAACTAGGGTAGTTACCCTAGTTCGTAGTAGTAACTAGGGTAGAGTTCTACCCTAGTTCTGTGATCTAAAGAGGCAAAGTCGACTACGAGAACTCTCTCGTAGGACATTACTTTTGGTATTATTACATAAAAAATCCGTGAAATCAATGACTAAATACAATTGTTTCAGTTTGATTTTCCAGCAATCAGCAGTACGCAGTTTGAGCAAATTCTCGTAGCGGTTATTTCCAATGCAAATCGTTTTATTTACTAGCAGTAAAAGCCTATTAACTGCGCAGATGTGCAGCCACATTGGATTAAGTGGTCACCTCGCTAGCACAACGGGTTGTTAGGTGCGCGGTCACTGTTTGAGTGAAATATTTCTGTGATTCACTAATTGTCGGGTTGGATGTGAACATTGTTTTGTGAAATCTTTTACAACTTTTATGAAACGATTGCTGGTACAATGAGAATGATCCTAATTAGGATCAAATAAAATGAAATGTATATTTATTAATGCGAAAACTTTTCCTTAGTAGTGCGTCTAATTTTATTTTTCATCCTATATAGATCGTTTATACTTCTAAGAATAACTGACAAGAAACTCTATAGGAAGACTTATTTGAAAGCTTAATTCAATACAATTATTTCCTTTCTTCTTAGAAAAGACAGCTCCTACTATAAAAATAAATCACTGATTTTATATACATTCATTCAACGAATACAAAGTATACTCGGAACAACAAATTGTGGATCACATAAAGTATTGCCTCGTGTGGAGATTGAACACAAAAAACAAAATAAATGCTGAATGGTGAGACAACCACTACGTAATGTGTGCAGTCATTTCAAATCTAGACAAGCAGCGGTAGCCCAGTGGTTTACGTCACGGACTGCCAAGACGATGGTCTCAGTTTCGATCCTCAGCTACACCGGACACACATCTCTGACTTTTTAATAATGTGCCCGGTAGATGGCAACAGGCCCCCTATTACATTGGGACCGAAACATAACTGGCGAAGTGTGGGTGTGTAAATAATACACCTCTGCCTATCCCTTACGGGATAAAGGCGGGAAGTTATGTTATGTGCCATTTCAAAGCAATTTTAAAATTTAACTAACTACTTTAGAAGATTTTGCGTGGTTTATTTTGGTTTCACAGCTATTTAATTTAATTTTAAATGTTCTACTATTATTTGACTACAATTGTAAACAGCGGATATTTCAATGAATAACAAATGCATAAACAATCAATTGAAAGTTTTATTGCTTTCCATGTGTTTTACATTTTGTTTCATAAACGTGTTTGGGTGAATAATTACTTGTAGAAGCATTGGTTTTGTCTGATAATACACATTATTTCAAACCAAAATAATATTTACTGTACGTTTTATAAAATAAGTCGGTAATCATATTATGTATTTGTCAACTCAAATACCTATTTATAAAATGACTTAAAATTCGATATACTTACTATTATTTATTTGTTATTGGTGGCTTTACTTCTGAAAGCCTTCTCTTCCAGGCAAGCTTTCATAATATATGGTATAAATAAATCGGATCACTATCAGACCGCCTTTGGCCATTGCAGGACATAGTTCTCTCCTAATTATTTTTTTTATACAATGACAACTCCCGCACTAGGACTACATCCTGTGTCGCGGGGGACTTTACAGACATACAAGTAACGGACAATGAACACCCAGACTCGAAACAACAATTTGTGAAGAAGAAACACAGAGTGTTGTCTCGTGTGGGGATCGAACCCACAACAAACGGCGCAGTGTCACGCGGTGAGGCAGCCGCTTAAACCACTACGCCAACCGTACAGTCACAATTGACTTCATGATAGCATTGTGAGTCAAGATTGTGATTGAGAGTAAGACGATGTGGCCTACTCTCGCTCTTGTCTCAAGACTAGACTCGTAGGTACAGGTGTTAATGACGGTTTTTTTGTCTCTTTTCAAAGATACTAGTGGCATCTTGTATTTTTCTAAGTCGCCTGCTATGACACGCATCCGCACGGCTTATAATGGAGAAATGATACGTTGTATTCGTTAGGCAGCGATATCCTAGTGGAGATACCAACGGACTGCCATGCAGAGGATATCAGGTTCGAATCCACGGCACGCACCAATGACTTTTCGAAGTTAAGTGTGTATTAAATTGTTAATTATCGCTTGCCCCGTGCCTCGGAGAGCACGTTAAACCGTCGGTCCCGGCTGTCATACAGATCTTTGACAGTCGTAGTTTGAGTTAGTACCCTCAAATAAACTGATACTGGTCTAAACCATGGAATACCCAAAGGGATAGCGATATCCCTTTGGGTTGCGGAGGTTAGACGGCAGTCAATCTTTGGAAAAGTTGATATTCTGTCATATCTGGTTAGACTAGCAAGCGGACCTCGGGCTCCAAGTCGTGAAAGTCTTGGATGCAACCGGGATAACGCTAGGGAGATTATGATACTTTGTATTCGTACACTACACGGATCATTAATGCAAATGTGATTTTGGGAATTCTTTCATGTTAAAACTACTAAAAATTAGGTACTAAGATATATCTAAGGTACGATACCTTTCGTCAAATAGCCGATAGCCGACACCCAGGCGAAGCCGCGGGACAATTTGGTTTCACATCTTAAAATAAAGGTATGTAGTATATATCCCGAAAGACAAAAAAAGAAAAGAAAGCATAAAAAAGTTAGGTATTAATTTCGTGACTACTAACTAAGCCTGACTTAATTTGTGACTTTCAACGGTTATAAATGTTTTTATCAGTTTAAGCTAAAATTAAAGTTCATTACGTGTCTTCAACTTCATTTATTTTAGTTGGTAACTTTTAAATTAAAATGTTTCTTGGCTACTGTGTAAAGCTAGATATTAATTTAAACCCTCCAACGCCGGGCGTGAAAAATAAGAAATGTCCGGTAGTGCCGGCTGCTTTACGTCTTGACTGAGCAACAGCTGACCGGCGTCATTGTGTTACCTATATCTCAGTTAGTTTTAAACGTAACACAAAAATAATAATTTTTATGTTAAAACGTAATGGGGATTTTTAGTTCTAAAATAAAAGTATCTGCGTTGTTCCGGTCGTGAAATCGCCATTTCGTATTCAAAACTCATTAAGCATATTTCGGCAAATGTTTACAGTTTCTTCCAAACTCCTTTTAATAGGGAAAAATGACCTTCACAGTGCAAACAGTGTGACATAACAAAAGGGCTAATAAGCAAAATAGCACCAAAATCTTATGATATTTTGAAAGATGTATTGTGGTAAACTATTTTCTAAAAATAATATGTTTATCATTTTTGCACGAATTATTGTTTTGTACATGTTTTGTATGTATCGAAAATATGGGAACATATTTTTATTATACTAGCATCCATAATGTCTTATGTCAGTTATTTTGACATGAAAACAGTCAATTTGCTTTTTCACCTATGCTAATATCTCTATAGTATTGTGGAAAATAATTAATTTACGGTCCTTTTATTGACCTGAGCAATCCTTCGTGGACCAAACAAGTTTATTTCGTGTTATCAAGACTCGTGGGTTGACTAAAGTATGAGACAGTCTTTATTGGTAACATTAGTCTGTCATCTAGATGTAGAACAACTAGCCGTAGTGAGGATTGCGGTTGTGTTAACTCTTCTTTTGCGGTACCTCGGCAGCAACACGTCCGTTCTTTGGACAAGCTATGTGATTCGGCGCTCAATATTTTGACATCATGGATAGCGCTAGTCTGTGTAAGTGTTGTTTACTTCTCTTCTCAATTCCTACAATCCTCTCGTGCTCTCCTCACCGAATATTCAAACGACTTTAATTTTTTGTTTTAGGAGTTGAATGTTTAGAATGCTACACATTAATTAAAGCTGTTGTAACTTCTGAGGTCATACCTGCACCACATTATGGTATACGATATACTAGCTCCTGCTTCACTTTGAGGTGATTTATTTGAAGAAGATTTATAATCTATACATATATATAAAATTGAAGTGTCTGTCTGTGATTTCAAAATAACTATGGATTTTCAAGTGCATATAGTTAGTTACACGATTCTAAGTCCAAAACAACCCTTTTTAACATTTTTGTCTGTCTGTCTATCTGTCTTTCTGTTTGTCCGGAGTAATCTCTGGAACGGCTGAACCGATTCAAATGAGACTTTCACTACCAGGTAGAGGACTTTATAGCGCTACATATAGGCTACAATTTGACCCGGTAGTTGGCGCTGTTATCGCGATAACAAGTCTTTACTTATTCAACTCATCTATACATATAAATAAAATTGAAGTGTCTGTCTGTGATTTCAAAATAACTATGGATTTTCAAGTGCATATAATTAGTTATTCGATTCTAAGTCCAAAACAACCCTTTTTAACATTTTTGTCTGTCTGTCTGTCTGTTGGTCCGGGGTAATCTCTGGAATAGCTGAACCGATTGTAAAGAGACTTTAACTGGAAGGTAGAGCACTTTATAGCGCTACATATAGGCTTCAATTTGACCCGGTATGTTGCGCTGTTGTCATGACACTTATTGTTGTATAATTATATATAAAAGCAAAGAGTCATTCATCTTGAAATCTGGAAAGTCACCGGCTGTATAAAGATTAGATTTGGCAGAGAACTTTTTAAAACGTAACTTTTTTTCGCGTGCGAAGCCGCGGGTACCAGCTAGTAACAAATAAAATAAAGAATAACATATTATAAACTGTGTTTCATTTACCTATTAAGCATAAAACAGTGTAGTTTTAATGCCAACTTTGAAATAAGGTCCAATGGAATGAGCTTATATCATCGTCCTAGCGTTATGTCGGTTGCATCCAAGACTTCAACACCTAGGAGCCCTGAGTTCGCTTACTAGTCTAACTAGATATAACAGAATATTAGCTTTTCCATAGTCTGACCGCCATAACTCAAAGGGTTAGGGCTAATGTATGGTACTGACTCCCCGTAACGACGTGCGGAGGTGAAAGATCTTCATGACAACTGGGACCGACGCCCTTACATTAGTACTCTTCGAAGCACGGGCGATAATTAACGAATTTACTACTATTAATATGATTATATCATATAACTATCACAATACTTAACCTCAAAATATTTGAAATCATTAATGTCCGATAGCTAAGCACTGCCACCGAATATCGTATAAAATTTTTCCTAATTAAATTAGGAGTATATTTACTATATTTTACTGGTCAAATCATCAAGAAGCAAACTTAGCCCATCTTCCATACAAATTTGGTGATTCTCCTTTGCAAATATTTACAATGTTTTCTTTTCGGTATTACATTACATCAATGGAATATTCAATAAAATACATGGTATACCACCTGAACATTACATCAAATGAACACTATACCTTTATGGTATGGTTCCCACCAAGAACTTAGGGTCCGAAGCCAACCTCACCTGCAAGTGGTGCACCTGCTGATCAACGGACGAGGCTCTGGCGATCAAAATATCTCGAAAAGCGGCAACAGGCTCGCCACCTATTACGTGGGATCAAAACACTGGCGAAAAGTGGGCGTTTAATATGCCTCTGCCTACCCCTTCGTGGAAACAGGCGTGAGTCTATGTATGTATGTATGTACCTTTTGATCAATAGCGCAAATGTTGTAATCGCAAATAAATATTCGATGAAATGAAAATTATGTTAATCGATATTATACAAATTAATTAATTTCTTAAACGTTCTTCGAATTAGTAATATTACATCAAAACTTGTTATACCAAACAAGGGTGAACCCTCCCAGATAAGTGGTATGTTATTTACGTTCAAAATAAAAATTCTCGCCATTTTTACCTTCAACAGGTCAATTGTGTTTCAAAACACGCTCCGCTATTATTTATTGTGAAAAAATAATAACAGCAAAACTGTAGTCAAATATTAAGCTTTGAATAAAACGGAGCTAATTATAGCAATACAATCATGTTCTTTCGTTGCCTATTGTCTAACAATTATATTACTGTATTATTTTACGTTGAGGTTCTTGTTAATTAATATCCACTGTGATGCTGGAGATGGGTACTCGTAATACATGGAACCCCTTTGTTGCGTGACATACGGGCGTTGCTAGCAACTTGTGGGGAGCAAATAATTATAGTGTCGTTTATTATGTGGAGACGGTTTAATAATAACATTGTTACATTTTAAACTGTCACTTTTCATTTTCTTGGTTTCGTATGAGGTGAATAAAGAAAGTACGCCTATCATATATTTGAGAAAAGACAGAAATCTCGACATCAAACCTTATTTATATACCTGGCCAAAATCAACTCGATTTTTAGAATAATTATTGACTCGTCGACGCCAGCGGCTTCGCACGCACATATTTTCGAACTTCCCGATTTGCTCGATCCCGTGGGAATTTCGGGAAATCCCCTCTTAGTGCACCTCTACGGTCCCCAAAGAACATACATGCTAAATTTCAGCTTCTTGCGCCGAGTAGTTTCGGCTGTAGCTTGTCTGTCAGTCAGTCAGTAACGCAAGGATTTTATATATACAGATGATCTGTCCTGACTGGGAATCAAAATAACGACCTCGGGCATAGCGATTGAATACAGTCCAGATAAAATACCACCTTATTCGATCCTAAAACCAAATACCTCATGTCGTATAGTAATTATTATTATATAAACATATCACCAAACAAAAAAGACAAACAAGAAGCCTTCCAAAATGTTAACCAAACTAACCTACACTGAATCACAAAGTAAGAATGTCTCAAGGTAAATAGAGTGTGACGCAGAATCCCTTGACAGTTTAATCCCCCTTTATATACTAAGGGTAGATACCCTTAAAATATTACGCATATATCAGAAGACTTCTTAATAGTTTAAGTAAGACACGGTACACTGGAACGCTTTGAGTTGGGGTAAATCTTTGATGAAAGGTGCTTTAAATTTATTTGACTTCACATGTGGCGTAGTGAATTCATACAAAATATCACTTCATCGTTTTATTCCGTGGGTGTTGTAATATGCTACTCAGTAAAGCATGGAATACATGAAGAAAATAGTATCTTTGCGAAGAGATGGAATACTCGACACTAAACCCTCTACCGATGCGTCTGGCAAGTGTGGTATTACTATACCTCAAATCAAATCCTCCTTTTTCCTCCTTCCATTACATCACAATGCTAGTGTGAAGCAAATTAAGTCTTGCAGTAGACTGCAAAAAACTATAGAGGATGGCGTAATTATTTAGATAGTCACATTGCTAAAACCACTGCGTTGTGAGTCGTCTGTTCAATCCCCACAACAGACAACACTTCGTGTGAACCATAAATTGTTTGGAGTCTAGGTGCTCTTTGCAATAGCACCGCTCTAACCCAGTATTAACTTTTAATTATGCGTTAATTATAGCCTTCAAATTTAACCCTTAAAACTTAAGAATATCATACATGTATCAATATAGGCGCTAGCCAACTTCAAATTTTGGTTTTGGATTCACTTTCTGTTTATTACAATCTGAATTATAATTTTGATTCGTATTCTAGTAAATTACGATCTAGTATATAAATGTAATAAATAATTGATTGTTCTCCCTATTATTTATTTTAGTATTAATTATTATATTAAGTATCCAAATTAAAGTGGAACTGGGCGGGCCACGTTTGTCGCATGCCTGAAGAATTGTGGGCGAAAATAACCACTCAGTGGATCCCAAATAATAGGAAGCGACAACGGGGACGGCCCAGGAGAAGATGGCGCGATGAGTTAGACGCTTATACAAAAGATTGGCAAATAATGGCAGCGGATCGTGAGAAATGGAAGTCAGAAGGGGAGGCCTTTGCCCAGCAGTGGGACATCAATTCAGGCTTGTAATAATAATAATCAATTATTTGCGCACATAAATATACCATACCACAAGCAACCTAACTTATCCAAGCAATATCATCAGAATTTCCAAACGTAACCAATTTCTATGCTCGACACGAAAATTTAATCAAAATTCATAGGATGTTATAAATCCAACTGGATGAGGCGTCGCCATAATGAAATTCCATATACTGGACCTTTTTGAACCTTTCAGATGTATTATGTTAGAGATCAGGGGACGTCCGATCAGTCTATTAAACTGCCGAAAAGTAGGCCTCCTTAGAAAGGAGTATGGGCCATTGTGATTTAGGATGGTATGCAAAAGATTGGAGGGAAACAGCGAAAAGGTTTAAATTATTTTTCTTCGAATAAATTAAAACTTAAGGCAATTTGAATTTCTACTCTCATTTTGCTTGTTTTTTAAGAAGTAGGCTCAGATCTAGTGAAAAAATCCCTACTAATATTATAAATTCGAAAGTGTGTATGTATGTTCCGTTTTCACGCTAAACTGGCTGAACCGATTTTGTTGAAATTTGATATAGAGATATAATGGCCCATGGAGACGGACATAGGCTACCATAAGTTGCAAAAATAAAACTGGGAGGGATTGTAGGGAGGGTGGAAATTTGTACGGCACAAATTTACCTCTTGTAAGTAAGAACGCATGCGCTAATAATTGAGTGCTGCGCATGTGCTATCGCATACCTGTCAGTACTGCCACATCATACATAATGACCTGTCAGTACTGTCACATCATACATAATGTCATATTGTGCACGGTGATTATTTTCGCATGTATAAACTAATAAATTATATACTACGCCTATACGGCTGAAACGATTTTCTCTACTAATATTATAAATGCGAAAATGTTTATAGATATATATTGGACATGTATAAGAACATTTGATTGTATGCAAGGTGAACTTATTTTGTACCTTCCGGTAGATAATGTCATGGATACTGACCGAGCTACTTTGTACCCTATAGGGTTTCTGAATCTTTAGAATAATCAGGAGTGCCTTCACACAATTTGAGACTGAAAGTAGATTTGTGCTACCCCGAATTTAACGCGCGCGAAGCGGCGGGCAAAAGCTAATAATAATATAATAATGCCAAAAAGGGAGCGGTAGTTTAGCGTCCTCTCAGTACGTGTATGTTTTGTATCCGATTACCTATCTACATATGAAGCAGAAGGTGACGAAAGTGGTTAATCTCACAAATTTCTGATGAGTAAAATATTCTAAGGAGTATACAGAGTACCAAGGACCAAATGTTACCACTATTATAAAATGTGGGTGTCATATTACACCTCTGCCTACCTCTTCGGGGATATAGGCGTGAGACTATGTATGTATGTATGTTATAAATTTGAAAGTTTGCGAGGACGAATGGATGTGTATTTTTTATTGTTATTCTTTCATCCAATAATTACTGAACGGATTTTGATCAGAATAGCACATAAGCTACCACTTGTGCCAATCATCAACCTCAGGCAAAGCAAATCCGCAGGCAAAAACTATTTAATTAATAACTAGAACATTCGCTTCTCCTTCAGAAGTACGTAGACGGCCTACACATAAAAACTTTATTCAGCTCAAAACCAAAGTCTACCAAATGAAAACTCTCGTCACCATTGACGGCTCGATAATTAATTTTAATAAGTCTTTCGCCGAGTTCGAAAGTGCTGAATCGGTTTTGACCCAATTTCTCTTAATCACTTCTTAATCTATAGATATATATGAATAGCTCTGTGCAGAGTTATGGATTTCTATGAGATTTATGGATTTTATTGGCACAAAATATTATAATGCGGCAGTTGGCCTATTTGACCTACATCTCTTTTAAAAGTTTTACTTTTTTATAATAATACTAAAGAAGGCCAAAGCTACACCCACACCTTATTTTATAATTCAACAGTTTCTTCTGGATTCTGTGGTAATTTCGAGAAATCCTTGCTTGGAGCCGTACTTACCTTACAGCCAAGGAACATACTTGCCAAATTTCAGCTTCTTGTGCTTAATGTTTTGGGCGTGCGATGTCCGTCAGTCAGTCAGTAACGCAGGAATTTTATATAATAATATATAGATAAAGAGAATATAATAAAAATCTGGTATTAAGAGAATATAGGATCCAAACCCACATGAGTGTAAAATGAAAAAAATATTTAATACGTACTATCATGTGCGTATTAAATTGTTAATTATCGCTTGCCTCGAGCCGGTTTTTGACACCTCTTGCAATATATTAAGGCATGTTAATCTATCTACTTTTTTACTCAATTTAACCTATTCCAATAAACTGTCTAACTTGTGCTTAGTAGTACGAATGAAAAGTAAACCTTATGTAAATAAAAGGGAAGAAAATTCAACAGGAAAACCATCAAAGACCATAACTGTCACATCGTTCTTCAAATAATAATACCCGCCTTATTTTGTCATCTCCACTTCAAAACAGACATTGGTAAAAGCACTTCGAAGGAAAACGTCCGCTCGCACAAGTTCGTCAAGGCCCTTAAACATATAAGCCTCAACTCATGCATAGGGCAGCGGTTGGGAGCGTATCGCCAACCAAACAGAATAAAATACGTTACGATTTGAAACCTTATCGTTATTGCCGAAATGCTTAATATCGCTTGAGCGAGCTCACGCGCCACGCCGCGTGATTGCTTACAGCACTTACTACAAGCAAAGTCTTGTGTTGTCAAGTTCAGGAGCAGTGTCCATAGTAGACACGCAGCGAAAGGTAAACTGCTTTGGAACCTGTAACCCATTCCGTCAGAGGTTTATTGGAGCTGGATAATCAATATTTAATCTTCTTCATTTAACATTTTATTTGTTTACAACGGTTAAAAATAACACCATACAGTAAGAAATATAATACAAAAGAAAGTTAAAAAATAGTACTTCACATATCTAAAAACTTAACCCTAGTTAGAAATATTAAGCACTTCTGCAATGAAGATAAGGTTTCAAATTATAACTAATAGCCGCTCCGCTACCGGTGATATGGTTGTGAATGAACCTTTACAGTAAAAGCATAGATGGGGTGCAACAATGGTTTGAAGAACACGACCACCATTGTTCGTTTTATTGATGAATACAGGGTTGGTTCATTGTGAACGTGGACTAATAATGAGAAGAAAATATATTATTTTGTTATTTTGTGTTTGGAGGTAACACCGGTAAGTCTATAACTATATTTATTATCATTTGCTTTGAAGAAAGTGCACGCCATTTCTTTTCTCTTTCTAAGTGCCGTAATGCTTTAAAACTTGGATACAACGAGGTAACGGGTTCAATTGCGTTATTCTTTAATACACAGATGAAATAACTTAAAGTCTTGTCGTTTCTGCGAAGACCTTCTAACATAACGAGATGAGATTTTAAATTTGTCAGTGATTTGCTTTTATTCATTAGACTGGTATGGTGACGAATTAAGAATACAAAAGGTCACTTCTCGATTTCATTCCGTGGGCGGCGTAAGAGACGACTAAGTAAAATCTATATATTTTATTTTATTTTATTTATTTTTACATTTAAGGAAAACTTACAGCTAGAAAATCAATTTATATAAAAATAGAAAATGAAGGCCAATTAAAAGTTTTCACTGATAGTATTAAAAGTACATAATACTGACCATGGTCAGATGAAATCAAAGTAGACATTTATATATAATTTTAAGTATAGCTAGTCTGTTGGAACTTAGTTGAAGAAAACATTGGACAGTTGTGTTTTTAGTTTAGTAACACTAGTAAAGAAAATGTCAATATCAACACTCCGGCACACTGCATTATACATACGACTCGCTCTGACAAGGTATGAATTTTGTCTGTAATTAGAATCTACGGCAGGCACATGTAACAAGTTAAATCATCGAAGATGTGCTGAAGGTACATTTAAACTCATTTTGCTAACCAGTTCTGATGAGTCGATCGCTTCTCGCATAATGCCAAATAAAAATGACAAATCCGCTATTTTTCTTCTCTCAACGAGTGGAAGAATATGAAATTTTTTACACCGACTTATGTAATTAACGATATTGCACATATTTTAAAAACCTTTTCTGAATGCGCTCTATTCGGTCTATGTAAACACTATACTGGGGATTCCACACTTGTGAACAGTACTCCAGGTGACTGCGAACGAAGGAACAGTAAAGTATTTTTATTGTTTTAATGTTTTGAAAGTCTACCGAGGTTCGAAATATGAACCCGAGTGCTTTAGAGGCTTTGCAAACAATGTTATCGATGTGTATGTCAAACAAAAGTTTCGAGTAAAATGTAACACCAAGGTCTTTAATGTTATTGACCCTTGTCAATGGGGTATCTAGCAATGCATAAACGTTAGATATTGGGGTGGGTTTACGTGTAAAGGAGCACACGTAACATTTATCTACATTCAAATCCAGTTTGTTTGTTCTGCAATAATCCTGTAGTCTATTGAGATCTTCCTGTAGAAGTTCAGCGTCCCGAGCGGAATTTATTTGCTTCATGACTTTTAAATCATCAGCATAGAGAATGATCTTGGATGATATGAAGCATTTGCCTATGTCATTGACGAATATATTAAATAATAAAGGTCCCAACAACGAACCTTGAGGGACGCCTGAAGGAATATTCGTTAGTGTTCCCCTAGATGTATAACTATTTAGGACAACAGTTTGACATCTATTTTGTACATATGAGGTAAACCACCGGAATAAATTGCCGCCAACACCCATTCTCAAAAGCTTATGCATTAAAATTGTATGATCTATTCTGTCGAAACATTTGCTAAAATCGGTGTATATAACGTCGACTTGGGACCCTTTTGACATGAATTTAGATATAAAATCACAACACACGATAAGATTAGATGTGGTGGACCGGCCTCTTAAAAAGCCATGTTGGTATTCACTAAAACTTAGCTTGAGGGCGGCATAAACTTGCCTATATACAATTTTTCTAAAATCTTGGCGAATACGCAGAGCTTTGAGATCGGTCTATAGTTTTCGATCAAGTTTTTAGGACCTTTTTTATGTATCGGTGTTATATACACCGATTTCCAGATTGCGGGTACCACACCGATGTCAAGAGACCGCTGATATAAAATAGAGAGAGGTATGACGAGACTTTCTGCACAACCCTTAATCAATATGCGCGAAATATCATCCGGCCCACCTGACTTGTTAATATCCACACATTTTAATGCATTCCAAAGTTCATCTTTGCTAACTTGGATAGATGTAATACTCGAGGTGACGTATTCAATGTTATGCTCTTCGTACAGATGAGATCTGTCACGAGAGGCATGCGAGCAAGATAAAAAATTCGAAAATAAATATTCGTTGAACATGTCACATATTTGTTCACCATCGCTAGTAGAATGCTCACCAAATTGCATCACTGCTGGATATTGATTGGACTGACGCTTGGACTTAATATAACGCCAAAAGGCCCGCGGGTTCTTTTTAATACCATTTTCTATGTTGGTTATATAATCGAGAAATAATCGGCTCTCTAAGTCTTTAGCTCGCTGACGTAATTTTACAAAAGAATTATAATCCGAAATGTTATGATATTTTTTAAATTTTGAATGAAATTTAGATTTTTCTCTTATTATTTTAATCAGTGGTGTCCTGTACCAAGATGGGTATTTCACTTGTGGTTTGATGATCTTACTTGGAATGTGGGTACTGCGCAGTCGATTGATGATGTCATAGAAGTATGTTACGGCCTCTTCAAGTGACCTAATATTCAATTCTTGCTGCCAATGTACAGAATTCAATTCCTCTTGCATCGCGATGTAATCACCTAAATGGTAAAAATACTTACGGTACGGGCGAGAAGATAGACTATGCAATTCGACAAAATCCGCGGTGACACACAAAGCTGGGTGATGAGGATCCTCGGGCACAAGCGGATCAGTACATCGAGTAACGAGTACCTCATTATTTGATAATGCCAGGTCCAGTAACCGGCTATTACTGTTATTGTGGCTATTATATTGCGAAAGGTTACAGATGTTAAAGGTGCCTATTAGATTGGTCTGGATATCACCTAGTAAGTTACTCGGATTCAATGAACAATTGTCGACCGCCAGCTGCCAAACAATATTAGGTTGGTGAAAATCTCCCAGGACAATGAATTAGTCCGTAGGATGTCCCAGAACCACGTCGCTAAGATTGTCAGAAAAAGTATTAAGTTGTGCCATTAACGGACTGCCACGATTATTACTGCATATATACACTACACAGATATGTACCTTATAATTCACCATAGGTTTATTGCGATGCAACGTTAGAGTGACCCATAAGTCCTCCGCTGACGCACACCAATCCCAGCTAACGTCCTACACAAGATCTCGTTTCACTGCTATTAAAACCCCTCCCCCCATCACTTGGTTTATAACGGTATAATCCCTACCACGTCTCCAAATAATATATCTATTGTCGAACAATTCGCAATCAGATATACTATCAATTGGCCATGTCTCGGTTAAACAAATAATATCAAATTCACTGATACACACATTCCTATAGAAAAGACCTGTTTTCGTCCGCAGTCCCCGAACATTTTGATAAAATATACTAATAGGCGCCATTATAAAACAAAGCAATAAAATCATTAGCAAATGAATAGAAAAAATACAAGCCGAGTATATTGAATGCAGGTAATAAAACAAAATTGTGAAGCATCTGTTCGTACTTTAAGCAAATAAAGGCTTTAATTACCATTGAATATGGTATGTTATTGTAAGCAGAGCGGTAGGCGTAAAAATGTGTATTTAAATTATAAAACGTTATTATTTTATGCAATAACAAGGGATATGCATCCCCATTGCTGATATCGTTAGATGTCAGTTTGCAATGGCTCTGAATAAAGCGGCTGTCATTAGGCGGTGCGAGAACAAATGGCGGTGGCTCGTCACTTCGAATACTTGTTTTTAATATATGAATAGAAATATCGTTGTTACCTGCGTTTCTCAACATTAGCGAGTAGGTGCAAAAGTGCCACATACCAAAGTGTTGTATTGACATTGTTAACTTAAAAACTTTTTTGAATATTGTTCATTTTTAATATGAAGTCGTGGTGAAGTGTTGTTCTTTCTTATGTATATGTTGCATCCTTTGATCCAAATATGTTCAAATCCTCTTTTCTTTGCTTGAATTTTGTTTTTGTTTAAAAGTGACTTATTTTGTAATGTGAGGTGGTCATTTACGTATATTCTGGTGTCCCCCTGTAGACCCATATCGCGGCTTGTTAAATTTCTATGTTTCTTCGCTGCGGAGACAAAATCACTTTTCAAGTAATTATTGTGTATTGAACAAATTATATTTTAATGTTGCTAATCATTCCTCATCGGCACTCTAGCAACATAATTGATTTGTTCCTTTTGTATTGGCCATTTAATGATGTCTCCTATCTTAGCCACAATGGTAAAGAGATTTTCAGAATTTGACATTGGTACACCCTTAATCTCAATATTATTCATGCGAGATCACTGTTCGCTCTCATGTTGCAAATTCTCGAGCTTCTCAACATGATGCTGAAGAGTAGTGACATCATCTTTGGTTTTCTTGAACGACGCTATATCGTTTTCCAAAGTGGACACTTTACACGTAAGTGAATCCATTGTGTCATGTATGAATTCGATGGACTTTTTCATATCAGAGAATTCAGTTCTAATGCTTTTCAAATCCACGAGTTCAGTTTGAATGTCTTTTACGTTTTCTATAAGTGTAGGCAACGCCTCCATCTGCGTCGACAAGCGCTTTAGTTCAGCCGTGATGTTGTCCAAGTCTCCTGTCGATACTTTGACGGAACCTGTGCGAGGACTAGCTGCTGCAAGGGATTTGCAATTGCCACATGTCCAGGTAGTCTTACGATCCCCAAGCTTCCTCCAACCAACTTCAGTCAGGCCTGCGCAGGGAAAATCGAACTGTCCCATGCACATGGAACACGTAGCACCGTCTCTAGCCTCGATTTCACAACGTTTGCATGTAAACATTTTATTGCGGTGTAGAAAACTTTGAGAAACGTTATCGAACGACACGCGACGATATATTGTAAGTACACAAGCAACCGGTTTACTGTCTACCGACGTACTGTTTCATATAAGATAGGTAAATGATATATGAAACATATATATGGGTATGGTGTATGCATATATAATATACATATATACGGGAATTAACGCGAACAGTCAGTGCGACCACGGGACGTGCAACCGTCTCGAAACGTCAAGCAAAATAAGGTATGTAAATACCTAATGCATGTTCGCGTTAATTCTCGTACATATATATATATTCTTAAATCTATATATGTATATAAAAGAAAGTCGTGTTAGTTACACTTTTTATAACTCAAGAACGGCTGAACCGATTTGGCTGAAAATTGGTGGGCAGGTAGCTCAGAACCAGGAAAAACACTACACGGATACAATTTATTGATAAAATAATCTGGGAAGGATTTTAGAGAGGGTCGAAGTTTGTAACAAACCTAATACCTATTGACAGTAAGAACGCATGCGCTCTGTAATAATTGAGTGCTGCGCATGTGCTCTCTGTCAGTTCTCTCACATTATACATTTTCATATGGTGCACTGTCATTACTTCGTTCGCTTACTTATATAAACAAGTAATAATTGTAACAGCCTTGGCTAATGCCTACTAATATTAGGTATAAATGCGAAAATGTGTATGTATGTATGTACCGTTTGTTGAGCATCTTTCGGTAGATAATAATATCATGAATACTGACTAAGTTACTTCGTACCCTATAGAATTTCTGAACTCCTTGAAATTATGAGGAGTACCTCATGCAACTTGAAACTGAACGTTGGTGTTCTAGTCCTGTTAATGCGGAAACTTAATGCACCAAAGCATTTTAATGGCAACCGGCTACAAGTAACAACTAGGACGAAATATTAATCGAATCCCTTCATTTGAATCGAACCCGGGACTTCCGATCATCAGTCGCATACGCTATCCACTGGACCACGGAGGCAGACTTTTATAAATTGTGTTCGGATTTGTATAAAATATATAAAAACGAATATAACGCTACACGTGAACATTTGACATTAAATATTAACATCATAAAGCATCAATATGTTCATAAATATATTGTCAATTATAGTAATAAGTCCATAAAGAATTTTTCATTGTCGACCTTTTTCTTTATTTTTAATTCTTTAAACATTAAACTACTACTCAAATACATTATTGGCAAAAAAAACGGATTTGCTTAAGCCCCGCTACTCACCAGCCAGGTCTTCAGTTCCGTGTTGGGGTGTAATAGGAGAGTTATGATAAAAGTTTTCCGCTTGCCTCAAATAACAACCTAAAATTGATGCCAGCTCTCCTACTATTTCTTTCTAAATTCGTAATTCATAACCATAATACAAAATTTCATGAAATTTAACAATTTCTCTAAAATCATAAAGCTGTATTCTACGAATAATCAAATTTGAATCAAACAACGCTTCAGTCAATTCATTACTTAAATAACCGCAAAGTTCTCGTAATCCGGAATGTTCCGGGATTAAAGTTGGGCATCAGTAGTTTGAACTTTGAACGTTAGTGGTTCGACCGCTGCGTTTGACGCCTAAATACGTTGGTTGTCTTATTTGTAGAGTGTTTTTGTATCTCTATGTAACATTGATAAGATGGTTCTTAAAGCCGTTGTTGTTACAATATTCACAGTGGCACAAGATTTACCGCACAAACATAGCTGTGTATTTTTAATGAAACCAGATCCTATTTTGATTCATGAGTGAGAAGTAACAGGAAGAAGACGGAATAGTCAAATTTACTTGGATTTCAGCTCTCTTAAGTAATTTCCTGGTTGAACCTATATTTATACTGAAAGCTGTAAGCATATAAACGATTTTAACAGTATTTATGCCTTAAATATCTTAGTTATTATTGCGATTAAAACCCGCTAAATAATACTGTAAGTGTATGTTTTGTAAATTCTTTGCATGGTTACATTCAGATGCCAAAACTTATTGTAAGCCGGTGGCAATGTGGCCAAAATGAGGCAGGTATGTATTCCCTTCAAAACTAATTTTACGTGTAGGTGGGAGTCAGTACCGTAGTAAAATAGCATACTTGTAATGTGTATAAATCTGAAAAGCTTAATATCAATGGCACTTTATGTATCTCCTAAGGTACTAGTCTCAGTCTCATTCCCACTACTGCATCAGCCGTGTAGTCAGGTGCAGCAGAAGTGACCATAGAAGGCACCATTTGTACTAATTTCACTTACAGTCGAACAACTTCCCGCTAGACCACCATTAGGGTGAGAATCGCTCAGCAAGACATCGTCGCTTCCAGTGTTACTTTACACAGACATGGACATTCGTATACAAAACCAGTTTCTAGTGTGCCTCGACTATATGAGCGAGCCAAGGGATTTTTTTTCAAACTAGTCCACCGCCGACTTGTTTGATTGTACATATTCATCTCTTGACCAGTGCTACTGAGAAGCAAATTAGGTGAAGCTTAAGTCCAACAGCACAACGAAAGCCGTTAAGAATAACTTATTGTTATTATATATTCTCACGCCTGTATCCCCCAAGGGGTAGGCAGAGGTGTAATATTACACCCACATTTACGAATTACAATCATCTTCATAATGGAAAAAAAACATCTTCATAGTAAAATTAAACACTCAGCTCAGGTAAACATGAACAAAGTTGTATACTACCTTAAAGCATACCCAATTAGCATTGATTGCACGTCTTAATTGAGCTTCAAGTTCTCAACAATAGCCAAAAAGCCCCAAACCGCGCGGTGTGTTACTTAAACACTCTGTAAACTAATTAGTGCCTAGTAGCTTTTAAGGTAGGGTAATTTGTACTGTTTATGTATAGCATTTATCACACCGTTGCTATGTAGGTACTTGGAAGATTATACGACTAAGAAAGTTCTGAAGAACACGTTTATTACCTAGTATTCTTATCATTGCACTGTAGCCTTAAGAAGGAAAATGAAATGACAGAAATAAAAGCGTTGACTCTGAGTTTGTATTGTCTTTTCTTCTCAAGAAGTCATTTAGCTAGGGAAATCGGCATCATCTAGAATAGAGTTTTGTATAAATAAGTGTTCTAAACAACCAAAATGCACAAATAAAATGTCTTTGTAAGTCGTATGTGACCGACGTAATGGGCTGAATATTAAAAGCTGGACCCAAACTCTTCGTAGTTCATTGTTTATTCACCTCCTCCAATTATAAGTAGCATTGCATGCATCTGGTGTGACTGATATGAGCTTCAATAACTCGCCCTTGAAAATTTTTATATGCGATAATTGGGTCAGTTTTTCACCCTACCTGCTTGGGTAGCGGTAATAGAGCCCTAGTTACGGCGCTGCCTCCAATATACTTCATCATCATCATTAGCCCTTTATATTGTCCCACTGCTGGGCACGGGCCTTTTCTCACCATGAGAAGGTTAAGGCACCACGCTGGCCAGGTTTGGCAGACCTCACATGCCTTTCGAGAATATTATGGAGAACACTCAGACACGCAGGTTACGAAACAAAGTGCACGTTGAGATATTTTTATTTAACTTTCTGTCTCTAGAGGTGACACGCTAGACGTCTTAGTTCTAGAGACCAGTTTACCGTAAGTTACGTTACCGACAGAATATTGTATCTTAAAGAGGTTTTTGCCCTGAAGCATTCATAAAGCTTCTTAAGACATGTAAAACCATTATAATGGCAGTTAAAAAGAGTGGCCACGAGTTTTATTGCCCGTTCTTTCTCGTGGTTCTAGCTATTGCATTGCGAACGTGGCAGTAAATGTAAATCAGTTTTTTTGCCAAAAATGTAGAATCATCTAGTCATTAACTTAAATTTTTGACGTTCATAAGCGTCACTTTGTGGCCTAAATGAATAAATGATTTTGATTTTGACTTGTATACTTGGGACAAAAGAACGAGAATGCATGCTCAAGACATGTAAAACACGTGTAATAAAATAAATATGTCCTTGGAATCTATTCATAAGACACTTTGCATTCAGAGCGCCAAAGTCGCAAATTAGTGTCAAATGTAGTGGCTTTTATAAATAACTAGAGGATGCCCGCGGTTACACCCGTGTTATTTAAGGCTACTGCTCCACTCCCGTCGCTTATTGCGTGATGTTATATAGCCTATAGCCTTCCTCGATAAATTACCTATATAACACTGAAGAAATTTTTCAAATCGGACCAGTAGTTCCTGAGATTAGCGCGTTCAACCAAACAAACAAACTCTTCAGCTTTATATATTAGTATATGATAAGATATTAATTCAATTAGATGTTTTTGAATTAAATCAAGAGCTATTCGGTACTAATTTAGACGAAACTTATATTATATATTAATAATTAAGCTTCCTTTACCTGACTACCTACGATATAATAATATGTAATTTAAAACCTGACATTACTATGATGTATCCCATCCTACGCAATCTTAATATATAAAATTCTTGCGTTACTGACTGACTGACAGACACGCTACAGCCGAAACTATTGGGCGCAGGAAGCTGAAATTTGGCATGTATGTTCCTTGGGGACCGTAGGGGTGCACTAAGAAGGGATTTCCCGGAATTGCCACGGGATCGTCCAAAACGGCTAAATTAAAAAAAATTGCAGGCGTAGCTGCTGGCGTTCTCTAGTACTTATATATCTGCCTACATTTCTTCATTAGTTACGCCACGTCTCCTTATTATGCTTACCTAAATAGTGTTAGACAGGAACATATATATCTAATGGTTGGCTCACACAGCCTCTGAAACAGATCGAGTTGAAGTCACCATTGCCATGTAGGCATGGGTATTATGAGAAGGGTAAGGCCGTCCACCACGCTGCCGAAGCACATTTTACTAAATAGTTACTGCCAAAGTGCGAATTTTATTACCTCATGCACATTATATACATTTCTTTCGCGAATACGATTTGCTTACAACTAACAACCTCGCCTCTAATTGCGACGATACCGATTTGTCACCAAAGCAATATGACATGTGTGCTCCAACCTTATTCTTCCTCTTCAGTCCCTGGTGCCATTGAGGATGGGTCTACTCTCCTTTCTGCCCAATACAAAATATATTTGGTGGTATTTTTAAGCAATTGGGCTTTCTCAAGGTCTCTTTATCAAATACCACCACGTTAATAGTGGGCGGCCCCTATCGCGTTTGTGTTATACGTAACAAAAAAAAAAATGTTACGTAGGCTTAGGGAACATTAATTGTGTGATTCTGTCGGCGTCTATTGATATGTTACAAATGGAGGAGATTGTCGGTAATTCTGTCCGTGATACGTGCAATTTGAAAACAACGTCTTAGGCACATAAATAAATAGTAATAGAACGGTGACATGGGCATGGTGCGCGTGTCAAACTATTGCACTATAGCGCATGTGTTTACACATGTTGTACAACATTATTCTGCCTGACAATCAGCAATAGTCAGTTTTTATATAAACAATAACATAATTTCATTTTCCACAGCTACATCACACACACACATCGATAATAATTCCTTAGTGTCCCCTCATTATCTATACATCACTGTGGGCGGGCCTTGCTGAAATGTGGCACGCGCGAAATGTACGCGATGACGTGACATTCACCATTCTATTACTATTTATTTCTGTGGTCTTAGGTTTGGTTTCGTATTTTATGAATTTTATTCACCTTACACCTGAGCATCTCCATTTTGTCGGTATGCACTGTGTGCTCCAACCATAATGCGAACAAGGCAGTAAATGTAGAAGCATTAAGTAATTCGATTTAAAAAATTGACGTTCATAAGCGTCACCTTGTGACCTAGATGAATAAACGATTTTGACTTTCAATTTTCAATTTCAATTTATTTATATAAGTATAAATATAGACGAAATATATATAATACACGCAACACCAACTTTGACTTTGATAAAGTTCTAATATATTTTTTGTTTTTTATTAAATCATTAACAATTTTTACATTGTGTTTGATATAGCACATTAATGTTCGCAAGACATGGTATACATTAAGATACAACAAAATAATACAATTAACAATCAATACAATAGATACTATTAAGAATCACAAATTGCATTAAGATAGTACTAATTACTCAACCTTGACAATATTATCAGTACCTAGTTGCAATTCAGTAATAGATGCAATAATTATTAATGTCACAAATTGAAATTTGTAATCTCTATGTCAGTGTAAGTACAAGATAAAATAAAAAAATAAATTTAATAATAACCATATAAAACTTATATTACATCAAACAATAATTCCCCTATAGAGCTAGGAACACGAAAACTCAAACCCTAAGGTAACATTAATCTTCGGTTACGTTAAATGGCACTTTGACACCACGCAGTGTGTTAAGTAAGCCTGTTTGTAGATTAGTGAGCTATCATTATCTTAATTAAATTTTATAACTACTCTGAATTACAGACAATTCATACTGTCTAGTTTGAGGGTTGTGGTACGATACCTAGGTACTTGTATATACGAGTAGGTATATTTATATAATATGTATGTAATCTTGTGAACACGTGTTAAGTTCTCAAGGGTAAGTAGGTACTTATTTGAACCAAAATGAGTACCGTGTTTATTTTGGCTGTTATATTAGTATAGCAAACTAGCTGTTAACCGGGGTTTCACCCGTGTCCTGAGAGCATTACTTTGCGTACCCGGTTAATTTATAGCTTAAATTACTCCTTGGTACATCAGCTATCCGCCAGTGAACGTCCCGTCAGTATATAAAATGTACTCTGTGCGTCCCGTTAAAATCGGTCCAGCCGTTCCAGAGATTGGCGAAAACAAACAGACATCGAGAAAAAAAAATTAAAAATGTCTCTCCTGTATAGGTAGGTATGTACCGTGTATACATCCATTAAGTAAAAAGCGGTTAATTATATTCTACCTATAGGATAAGATCTATGTCGTATTTCATAGAAATGCATAGACAGATACCAGAACTTGTTGTCAATATTTGTCACCACTCAATAAAAAGTAGGCACTTGCGTAGGTCCTACTATAATATCTAACTTCGACAAGTATTAGTTGCAATTCATATGCCATCGTAAATTTTATTATATTGGGTACTAGGTATGTGTGTTCCTCTGTGGCCGGACCACATTTTGGTACTCAGATGCTATAGTTCTAAATAATATCTACCTAAAGTCTGCTTTCAACGGAATATATATAATTATATTTTTAGTACCCCAAGAGATATCTTTTTAATTAACAATTTATGTGGTCCGGCCGCCTGGCAGTGCTCTCTGGCCGCGCCATCTCAAATTAAATAGAGTGTAATGAACTATTAATAAGTAAATCAATATCCCGAAGAAAACTACCTAAAGAGTACCTTGCATACGACAAATATGGTCCAATAAACCCCTTTAGTTACGGAGTTATTGGTCGTCCGGCTGGAAGGTATAGGTACTCTGCAGCAAGTCAATTTTGCAATATTTAATATTAACTATCCATAAATCAATTTATATAATAGTACCTTTTCTCTACTCGTCGTTGATACATTTTCTCTCAAGAAACTATTCATTTTGATTAATTAATCTTTAAAGTATGTGGCGCGGCTAGGGAGGATTACTTGTAGCAAATATAACGAAATATGCTTAATTTCTTTATGCCAACAAAAACTGCATAATAAGTACTTTATAACAAGACCTGGCCTTCATCTATAAACTTTTATTTTTATTACCAACAATGATTTAGAAAAAGGTGCACTTTTTAGTTTTTGTTTACCTATCTACCTAAGATGTTTAACCTCTTCATGGACAGTTGTTTGCAAGATTTAAAACAGTGTGTCTGCGGATTAAGGATGAATGGGTTACTCGTCAATTGCCTCCTTTATGCTGATGATCAGGTAATACTTGCATCTTCAGCGGAGGAGTTGCAGGAGATGGTAGCAATCATGCATGGTGCGTTAGAGAGGAAAGGAATGAAAGTGAATGTAAGTAAAACAAAAGTTATGGTTTTTGAAAAGGAGGAATGCGTTACGGCTTGTAATGTTTTGATCGATGGACAGCGAGTGGAACAAGTGAATGAGTTTGTTTACTTAGGTACGTTGTTTACAAGAGATGGTAAGAATGAAGCAGATATTGAAAGGAGAGTTAATGCAGGTAATAGTGTGAATGGAGCTCTGAAAGCGTTTATGAACAGTCAAAACGTGTCCAAAAAGGCACGTTTGGCTGTACATAGAGGCGTGTTAGTGCCCACCCTTATGTATGGTAGTGAAAGTTGGGTATGGCAGAAGAGATTTGAAAGTAAAATAAATGCTGTAGAAATGAGAGCACTGAGAAGTATGTGTGGTGTGTCTTTGACCGACAGAGTAAAGAATTGTGTGATACGAGAGTGGTGTGGGGTAAAAGAAGATGTAGTGACAAGCATTGAGAAAGGCATGTTAAGATGGTTCGGGCACATGGAGAGGATGGATGACGATAGACTGACAAAGAAGATATATAAGGCAAGTGTGAATGGAACAGGACAAAGGGGAAGACCTAGGCGGACGTTCTCTGACCAGATTGGAGACATCCTGAAAAAAGGACAAGTCAGAAGTACCCTTAACAGAAGAGCATGCATGAGAAACTTGATGGGAGTGAGTGAAGCAAGTGAGGTATGTCAGGATCGTTGCAAATGGCGTTCCGTAGTCTCTGCCTACCCCTCCGGGAAACAGGCGTGAGTCAATTGTGTATGTATGTATGTATGTATCTACCTAAGAATAGGTAGTTAATTTGACGAAGTAAGTGAAAATGTTGGTTTAAAATAAACAATAAGTATACGAAAAACAAATATATTATATTTTCATAATCAAATATAAAAAAAATGTTAATACAATGGTTTTTATAAATTGCGGAACTTAGTATAAAAATCCCCTTCTAATATGGTTTCCCATGACGGTATAAAATGTACCGGTAAACAAATTATCACATTGAATGATTTATTAATATTTGAAATTGATTTAGGCGTTGATATATATGACATTCTAGCCAGACACTATGATATTACAAGGAAAATTCTTTACACTGTTGTCAGTGATTGAGTATTTACCAAATATATTACGTCGCTCACTGCAAGCCTCTTTTATGCTGATGATCTTGGGAATCATAATATGATGATTTAAGTACTAAAGTTACAAGGACTAAAAACCAGCAAATGAATGTTCATTGTATTTTATACGCAAAATTGTAAATTATAACTTATTTTCATCAAAATGTTGTTTATTTTTAATTTAGGCCTTGCATTTTGAAGTTGGAAAATAACTTCATAACTCCTTTATTTGTAATACTGATTGACTATATTTTTAATACGCGGTTTTGGTACACTCTTTCTTTCATTGTTATTTCTTGTTTAATGGGTTCATCATCAGCCTTTAACAGTCCACTACTGGACTAGGCCTCTCCTTTGAAAGGAGGAATTGGCCTACTATACCACGCTGGCCAAACGGGTTGGTATAGGGTTTTTATCAAGTTTTCCTCCTCTTACAGTGCTGTTCTCTGCATAATATGCTCCCTCTGTCGGCTCTTACGACACCCATGGGATGATATGGGGTGGCGATATTTCGTATGCTTAATCCGTCACCACACGGTTTAAAGGGTTAAATGCTTAAATTCAAACTATGACCAATTTGAAATTTAATATTCATCGTTGAGACAAGACAACGTCTGTCAGGTCAGCTAGTTGTTTATATTTGATTATGAAAATATATTGGTTATTCGTATACTTATTGTTTATTTTAAACCAAAATTTTCACTTTCATCATCATTCATCATCAGCCCTGTATATAAACTGTCCCACTGCTAGGCACGCGCCTCGTCTCACTATGAGAAGGCTGAGGCCAGACGGGTTGGCAGACTTCACATGTCTTTCGAGGACATTATGGAGAACTCTCAGACATGTAGGTTTCCTCACGATGTTTTCCCTCACCGTTTAGCAGGCGATAATTAGCAATTTAATACGCACATAACTCCGAAAAGTCATTGTTGCGTGCCGTGGATTCGAACTCTGACCCTCTGCGTTGCAATCTGTCGGTCTCTGCACTAGGCTATTGCTGCCATAAAATTTTCACTTACTTCGTCAAATTAACTAAATATTCTTAGGTAGATAGGTAAACAAAAACTAAAAAGTGCACCTTTTTCAAAATCATTGTTGATAATAAAAATAAAAGTTTATAGATGAAGGCCAAGTCTTTTTATAAAGTACTTATTATGCAGTTTTCGTATGCTTAAAGAAATAAAGCATATTTCGATATATTTGCTGAAAGTAATCCTCCCTAGCCGCGCCACATACTTTAAAGATTAATTAATCAAAATGAATAGTTTCTTGAGAGAAAAAAGTATCAACGAAGAGTAGAGAAAAGGTACCTAGATACTATTATATAAATTAATTTATACATACATACATAACGTCACGCCTTTTATCCCCGAAGGGGTAGGCAGAGGTGTATTTCTACACCCACTTTTCGCCAGATATACTTTAGTCCCACGTAATAAGGGGCGAACCTATTGCCGTACCGGGCACATTTCCAGACTCCGTGCGGCTACTGAGAATTTCGTGACAGAAAAACCCAATAACACTGCCCGACCCAGGAATCAAACCCGGGACCTCCCGATCCCACGCGCACATTTATGCCGCGAGACCAACGAGGCAGTCGTTTAGGGTTTGATGTCGAGTTTTCCGTCTCTACGCAAAGATGGTATTTGCATCGTGTTATCCCTTAGTCGCCTCTTACGACACCCACGGGAAGATGAGGGGGTGGTGACACTTGTATTCTATGCCGTCAACCACACGGACCATAAATTTTATGGATAATTTATGGATAGGTTAATATTAAATATTGCAAAATTGACTTGCTTCAGAGTATACCTTCCAGCCGGACCACACCCTACGACCAATAACTCCGTAACTAAATGGGTTTATTGGACCATATTTGTCGTATGCAAGGTACTCTTTAGGTAGTTTTCTTCGGGATATTGATTTATTAATAGTTCATTACACTCTATTTAATTTGAGGTGGCGCGGCCAGGGAGTACCTACTGCCTGGCGGCCGGACCACATAAATCGTTAATTAAAAAGATATCTCTTGAGGTACTAAAAATCTTAATATATAAAATCCTTGCGTTACTGACTGACTGACAGACAAGCTACAGCCAAAACTATTGGGCGCAGGAAGCTGAAATTTGGCATGTATGTTCCTTGGGGACCGTAGGGGTGCACTAAGAAGGGATTTCCCGAAATTCCCACGGGATAGTCCAAAACGGGTAAATTTAAAAAAAATGCAGGCGTAGCTGCTGGCGTCCTCTAGTATATTTATATTCCACTATGTACTATGGGTACTAGACAATGGATAAACATACATATTATATACTTTTTTTTGTAAATACATACATATTATACATAGAAACACCCAGACCAAGACAAAGATCCATGTTCATGCACACAAATGTTTGACTTGAGCGGGAATCGAACCCGCGACCATCTGCGTAGCAGTCGCTTACACTCCCACTGCGCCAACCGGTCGTCATATTTGAAGCCATTTGCAACAAATTCACTTACCTACTTGTTTCCTTCCTCCCTTGATCCTGGGTCCTTTAAGCGGGGCGTGAAAAAGCATCTCTCAAGGCCGTCAAAGTGAGGGCCGTCATGTCACATTGCTCGTCAACTCGGGGCAAAAATTAACAGTTTCTGAGATATCGAGATTTAAAGACTTTTTTGAAAATGTTCACCTTGTCATCAAAATAATCGAAATTAAAAAGCTAGGTATTCACTTTTTGGCTCTCAACTGTTACTTTTTGGAAAGCTTGTTTACTAACCATTGATCTAAATGAAAATTCGGTCAAAATATCTCACAATTTAAAAAAAAGAGGGTCCCAAGTGACGAAATTTTATATAATTGGAAGACTTTCTGAAAATTAAAATGAATTTATTCAAAAAATATGTACTACACTTTTGACTGTAAAATTAAATAAACAACATCAAAGGTTCATCATCTTTCGATAATGGTACAATTATTATAGTCCACTTTTGTAATAGGTAGTGAAAAAAATACCTACGAGCCGAGTTCTTAACAAAAGCAGAAGAAACCCGCCGCCGGGTTTTTTCTGCTTTTGTTAAGAACTCGGCTGTCTAGTTTAAAAATCCGCCAAAACGTTATTCCAACAAAAACAATTTTCTTTTGAATATATAATTTCTTTGATACTTCATTCACTTGCCGTTGTCAGATTTTAACAAAACCCACTAAAACCCTCTCAAATTAGCTGACAAATTTGATATAATAGTAATATTGTGAAAGGAAATATGGATGTTTAAATATTTTGGTAATATAATATTATCTTAAACTTTAGTGTACCTAGTAAATTATTCTATTATTTTGTGCTTTCTGGTGCTTTCGCATGACACTACCTCAAAGTAAGGATACTACGGTATTAAAATTGTGAAGAAACGAAACGTACTTTTTGTTATCTGTTGCCAGCTACCTGTCATGTCACTGTCAAGTGCCAAAATCTTGTAAATAATCCCGATCTGGTTAGAAAATTTGTTTATTATTGTTTTCCAATACGAAAATAATGGATGATTACGATAATGTGTACAAAACTATATGCCGAATATGTTTATCACAAAGTAGTGCAGAGAAAGTGGTGTCTTTAATTGATGATTCTAGTAATGACGGACTTAGTTGCTTTGGCAAGGCTGTCAATATTCTCACCAATGTTCTACTACAAAAAGACGATGAAATGCCTTGTGCTATGTGCCAAAAGTGTGTTGTATTATTGAAACATGCAGTTTATTTCAAACTAAAGTGTGAATCTACGAACCAGAAACTAAAACGGCTGATTAATTCCAACGACAGCAAAAAAGATTCGCATCAAAACATAAAAGCAAAAGTATGTGATTATATCTTGTTTACAAAATATTTTCCTTCTGAGACCAATGTCAAAGCTTCTAGTAGTGATATACAGAATAAAAAAGACAAGACAATAAACATTTTAAAGGATAAAAGTGACCTTACTGCCCAAGATGATAAGCCCGAAATATGTGACGAGAAAAGAGATGAAATCTATGACTTCGACGATACTTTTAACAATGATGACAATATAGAAAATTTCAAAGAAAAACCAGAGGAATTCTCAGATGAAATAAACAACATTTTAAACACAATTCAAGATATTATTAATACTGAGACAAGTGGGCTTACTTTCAAAAGAAATAAAAAACAGAAGCAAAAGTATCGCGCACGAAATGAACGGAATCTAATCTGTGAGATATGCCACAAGGTTCTTGCTAATGGTTTGACTTATGACCATCACATGCAAAGGCACAGCCGTTGCCGCTACATCTGTGATCAGTGCGGAAAAGGCTTCCCAGTGCTGGGAGAAATGCATATGCATCAGATAACAAGACATGGTATCGGACCGTACCTGCAGTGTGATCATTGTCCATACAAAGCACCACGTAAAATAACTTTAATTGAACATTTGAGACTGCATACCGGAGAAAGACCATTTACTTGTGAGAAATGTGGCTTGACGTTCCGTAGAAGAGCTATATGGAGGAATCATTTACTTTGTCATATGGAGAAGACACATCAATGTACGTACTGCCCTAGAAAATTCTATAGACATGGAGAGTTGCTCGCTCATTGTAATAATGTGCACGAGAGAATGTATATGTATATGTGTAGTGTTTGTAGTGTGACTTATGCTAAAACTGAGACTGTGAAACGTCATATGACTGTGAAACATGGAATACCTAGGGAAAAGCAAGGTAGAATAGTTAAAGTAATGATAAAGTAAATTGAGAGTATTTCTTATCTGTTTAGGATTAAATTGTTTTGCTTTTTATGTATCTTTTGGCTCAAAACTTAAATGCAGTGAAGCAAAAATAGTTTTTTTTTATTTTTGTAAGGTGCAGTGGTTAAATCTACTGCTACTTGTGAGCCAAGTAAAACTGCTCTACAAATTGTTGTACAGTTCAAGTTGTTTTATCTTATCACTGTAGGTTGTGGATGTCT
The DNA here is from genome assembly GCA_944739405.2 of Euclidia mi. Classification (NCBI taxonomy): domain Eukaryota; kingdom Metazoa; phylum Arthropoda; class Insecta; order Lepidoptera; family Erebidae; genus Euclidia; species Euclidia mi. The sequence continues at coordinate 64,360,178 of OX123192.2, forward strand.
CCCATGCTTAATAGTTTTAAACAGTTTGTGTCTTCTACGGCCAGATAAAAAAAAAATATAGTACTTAATGCACATGAAGCTTTTGAATAATATAATTTACATATTTATTCCCAATTTTTTTATGTACTTATAGAAAAAAATTGTGCACATTCTAAGAAAGATTTCTGTATGTTGTTCGTAATAAACATAAAATAACTTAATACAACTACTACAAACAAACAAATTGTAAATCACATAGTGTTGTCCTGTGTGGGTACTTAATCACATTGCACACTATTTTATGGTGAGGTAACCGCTTTAAATCAACACTGTTCATACAATTAATAGGGATGTGACGGTACTTCAACCAAATTGGAAAAAAGTACTCAAATTTCTGATGAAGGTCATTAATATTTGTTATCTTAATGTTTGTGATTAACATGATTAATATTACTGCTGGATAATTATTTGATGCCTTAAAGTTAACATTTAGTTAACTGGCAATTGTTACAGGAATATAATATGTTCTATGATCCTAACACTTTTCTTCTGTAAGTGTTGCCTTTAAAAGTAGTCATTTATTTCTTTCAGAAGTTAGTTTAATGACATTGACAATGTATGGAATAAGTACAATTTTTTATTGTATACTTGGTTGATTTCTTTTGAGAAATACACTTTTTAAACTTTAGAAAGTATTTTAATTTGCTGTAATTTTTAAACATATATATACACCACTATTTTTTAATTAATACAAAAAAATTAACAGGGCACTAAGTATCTTTAACTGATCATATTTATGAAGTTAAAAAATAAAAACACTAAGTCCCAAAACTGTCTCAAAACTGTCCACAAAAATACGTAATAATTGGTTAATGCATAACTAGTAACAGTTGTAAACTCCATTGATAAATTCCCCCCTGTCCCTCTGCGCGCGCGCCGCACTTCGATGCTACAAACAGTACTAAATTGCTAGCGGCCGATTGTTTTTGCTGCAACAGTTAATTGTTTGTCTACTACGTTTTCCCGACGCGATGGCTTATCAGTTCATATCACGGGAGTATGTAGCTATGCTTCGTGCGTACTTTTTGAGTGGAGGAATCGCGAGTGCAGCTGTGTACCCATGGACATTATTTTGTGAGTCTACAAAAGTAAGTCGGTGTAGTGAAAAGACTGTGATCTGTGTATTGACAATGGAAACAGGACAACGGAAATACTTGTAAGTTTAGTAAATAATACCTACTTAAGTAAATAATAATTTGAGGCGGGCGGCTCAAAATCGGTCTGTGTGGAGAACCTTGAGGGAGGCCTATGTCCAGCTGTGGCCGTCTCTAGGCTGACATATGATGATAAAATAATTTGTAAATAGCAGATGATTCTAACCTCACAAATACGCCAAAATTACTCTTTTCTTTTATTACAGAATACCTTCTTTTATTTTGATATGTGTTTGCTTTCTAATTACATACCTTCGTATTCAATTACGTATTAACGGTTAACTATGAAGGAGAGGGTAGAATTAAGAAAATTAAAAAGTAACTACCTACACTGATTATTTTATTGTCTAAGGGTACCTACATTAATAAGGGCGACGGAAAGAATGCGTAAGAGTAGGACGGAAAGTAAGTACTATCAATGAAGTAGTGAATGGATTGTAAAATATGTCTATGATTTAGGTGAGATATTCTACAAAAAAGAAATGATTATAACTTGGCTATTTATAGATATTATGAAATTCTTATGTCACATATATGATAATAATGTCTTCGCTAATATGTTCTTAAAGTTTTTGTACTAATTAAAAATAGTGGTGTACTTATATATATATATATATATATAATTATATATATATATACAGGGTGTCACAAGACCCATCACCAAACCGAAGTCTACTCGTTGTGGACATCATGCCAAGTCATACTAACCAAAAATAATACCTGGGAAACGATTTTTTTTTTCATTTTCTAATTTTTTAAACCGCAATTAAAAGCGCCCGCGTGCAATCCCCAAAATACCTACTTATCCATGGGGTCATAGGGTATCTAAGGAACATATTGGCGGGGTATATGCATCGATTTTGTACCTAGTTAGAAAAATTACATACTAACTTTGAGCTTCAATATCTCCTGAACCAGTAATTTCCCAGGTATGGTGCCGAAGTAAAAAATGTTCGTAGTGATTGGTACAACATGGGATTTCAGTTTTCGTTAAGGGTCTTTTTACACCCTGTATATATATATATAGTTATTTAAAGATCTTAGAAAGAAAATTGATTTTAAGAATAATAATATTGCAGCCATCAGATTGAACTCGCTCATGATAATAATATCTTACAGAAATCAAATTATTTTTTTAATTTAAGTGTTAATTAATAGGTACTATTAAATACTTACTGTTTCAGTCACAAAAGAAATAAAAATTATTATATAATTTTCTTATTGCATAATTGAAAGTTATTGTTTACGGAGATTTAAATTGTTTTAAATTGTCTTTCAGGATATACACCACATACCTTTTGTTCGCGACAGACATTAAAACTATGACAGTGAATAGTGTATTCGAAACCGCGAGTGAAAATCGTAGAAAATCAGTGTTATCTAATCGTGCGGTACACCGGGTTCGGTTCCCGGACGTGTCAAAACGTTAAAAAATAGCTAAAATAGTGTAAATGGTTAGATTGTTAATATACAACAACTATGTAATACATGAACATTAGTCTTAAACTTGTGCTAACTGTAGGGACCTTAGATATCGAATCATAAATAGCGTTATCAGTAGTCACAGATAAGAGTTAATGCTTCATAAAACAGCTGTTTGTTTACATATTCGTTTTATAGTTTTATAAGTGTTTTTTAGCTTCATATAGACTTGAAATCATGTCTAGATACCTTTTTATTGCTAGTTATTACCTTATATAGTTAAAATAAGCATAATAACAAACATTCGTATGTTTATCATAAAATTTGTTTACTTACGATAGTATTTACTTAAGAAATTCTGTAATTTTTTTATGATTCAAAGTTATCATGTAATATGTTCGAATTGAATAAAGATATTTTCATGGTGTTTGTTTTAATAGATGCCCCATATAGTTGCGCACAACGGCCTACCAAAATTATATATATATAAATTTAGTATACGATAGTTTTTCATTAGAAAATATAGTGGGCGGGCCCTTGTGTGGCAGCATTTTTTGGGAGTTTTTATGGAATAACTTAGTGACGCTAATAGTTAGGTTAGGTATTGTATACCAATAGATAGAACTTAATGAGACCTATCTAACGATGTATAGAACATGTATGTATGTATAATAGGATCGAATCATACGTAACATTTGTACTGTTTTTGAAATAAAAATAAACGAAAGATTCTCTGTGCACGTGTTCGGTGCGATGGTCGTCGATAAGGTAAAGTTTCGAGGTACTTAAGCGACCACCAATTCGGCCAGTTGTTGGCGTCTCAACCACCATCTTGTAACCATCAAGCACCGCACACCTGAACAGCATCGCTCTCAACGTATGAAGATGTTTCATTTCTGAAGCCCTTACACATCGAAGCCATACAGTCCACACACATAGAAGAACACGCATCGTCGTAGGCACACGTCAGCAGCACACTACCAGCGCACTGTAGCGGACTAGCAAAGGTTCGATTCCTGGCATCCGTTACACCTTTGGTTTTTACTAATACAAAATTTTATGAATTTGGGTTGTTTCTCATGTAAAGTTTTACTTTTGGAGCTACTAAAAACATTGAACTACTTATCCAAAACAAAATGGCGATTGCACTCCCCGTAAACAACCGCCTACGTCATCACGTAATCAATTGTATCGTTTTGACGTAAAAGCGGCGTAAACAAGTGGCCCCTACAAAGCTCTGATCAAAGCTTCGTTCCATAATGCCTCTAGCAATGAACGTCAATCACTTTGTATTGTGCAGTAGCCACGTTATATCAAAGCTATTAGGTATTGTAAGTTTAAATGTGAGTGGACAGAAGGTGTATACCTACAGTAGTTTGAACTTTGAAATCGGTAATATTTTGTTATCGTCTTTGTACACACGTGTAACTTCACGCCTTTATCTCCGAAGGGGTAGGCTGAGGTCTATTGCACACCCACATTTCGCCAGTTATGTTTCGGTCCCAATATACTAGGGGGCGTGCCTATCGTTATCAACCGGGCACAGTATTAAACCAGCGATAATGAACATTTTTAATACACATGACTTTGGAAAGAAGACCGAAGGCGGACGTTCTCTGACCAGATTGGAGACATCCTAAAAACAGGACAGGTTAGAAGTACCCTGAACAGAAGAGCATGCATTAGGAATCTGATGGGAGTGAAAGAAGCAAGAGAAATATGTCAGGATCGTTGCAAATGGCGTTCCGTAGTATCTGCCTACCCCTCCGGGAAACAGGCGTGTGTCTATGTATGTATGTACTTTGGAAAGACAGAGGCGAGTGCCTAGGGTAAATGGGGATCGAACCCGAGACCATCGTCTCGGCAGTCCTTTACGTCCACCACTAGGTTAAAGCCGGTTTTATTGTTCACGTCTTTGTATAAAATTAAATAAAGTAGAGAAATACCTTTATAGCGACGGTTGAAAGGCTAATTGGTACAAGCGACATTTTTTGCGATAATGAGCTATATACATATTCGGAATCAGCAAATTTTTCTCCGTCGTTTGAGTCAGGTTTCAATTTTTGTTGACTACTTTTATGGCGCTTAGCACCTACAGCAAAACAGGCTTCATTTCTAAGCTCATTGATCTATACGACACTAAATTAGACAAAGGAGACCGGCCAAAGTTGGCTTGAACGTGAACAATCGTCTTAAAAAAAGTAAATTACTCAAAGTTTTTTGTTTTAATATATTATGAATATTGATCGCTATCCATTAGTAGGAAATAAACACATAATAATAATGGATTTTAAAATACTTTCATTTGATTATAAACGTGTGGGTACTTCAATGGACTACTTAAATGGTTGGTTTGTGTTGCCTTGTAAATTTAATAATCGGTGGAAAATATCGTTAAAAAGTGTTAAACAAAATCACATTTTAAAGCGATTGCCGAAACCTGAAAGTACGGAGATATTTTTTTTATATTTTTATTACTTTATATATTTTTAGACGACAGTCATAAATAACTTAAAATAATGATATTATTTTTAATAATATCAAAATGGTAATGTATGTTGGGTATTTATTTTCATACTCCAGCAACACTTAACTAACTTGTCAATTCTATTACCGTGATACCGTCATTCGGTTTGCGTTCGTTTCGTTTGATCGTATTGTGGATTTGATTTTGTGTTAGCTGTTCTTTTTCTTCATGTGCTTTCTAAAATGGACTCCGAATATTCTCCTCATGACGACCATGGCTTGCCCAGTCCAGGACCCAGTACCCGCTTCGAACGATAACTTGCGCTTGAAAGTGGATTACCCAATCGCGCTTCATGTGGTACCAATATTACACAGCGGAGAAGACATATTCTCAATCTCGTGGAAGTACGACAAATAATACTTCAATGGATTGCACCGCAATTGGTATGTATTTGGCATTTCAACAATTTACTTATTTATTAATCCAAATATTAAATTGGTATTATAATTACATGCATTACAATTGTTTATTTTGGTTTGTCAACAGATCAAGGCTCATAGCCAATATGTCATTCTTGTTGGACTGTGGCATTAAACATAATATCCCGTATGCCACAAATCGCAAACCCATAACAAGAAGCTGCAAGTTCTGATTCAGGTCGTCACAGGCAAATATGTGTCTGCTGTAGAACTTCGCTGATGAGAATTAGGTCTCGCAGCCTCAATAGTGATACAGAACGTGAGCGACATATCAGAAGTAAGTTATGATTAACTAGCTTTTGTAAGCGACTTTGTGCTACTCCGCTCCTATTAATCATAGCTATTAGCCGATAAGAAATAAGGAGTATGGAGTGTGTGAAAAAAATATGCCAACTGAGTGAATAATGAAAATAAATATTTATTTTTAACAATGTGTTTTATTTTATTATTCAACTGACTTGGTACTAAACTTCAAAGAATAATGTTTTCTACTTTGTTTAGGCTATTGAAAATTAATATTGTAATTCCAATTTTAAATTGTTCACGCCCAGGCCAAAGTCCCATACATTGTGGTCGGTCTCCTTTGAGGACGCGATGAATTAGGTTATTTTGATTTTTCGAACTTTTATAACGAGTGTCGATTAAGGCATTTGGCTTTTTCGCCGTAGTTGTGGTTTTGTCGTTTGGCCTATTTTGCATTAAACCAAAACAATAAGCTGTGTCGTTTGGCCCATTTTGCATTAAACTACATTAAAATCTTGTGGATGTAGCTGAATGATGGCCTAAGCTTCCATATCTACTAATAATCTAGTAAGAGGTCATATTGTTTCATCCTGCAGTTCGTCTAATGGGCATCTGCATCAAACTACTTCACTCTGGTGTAACACCATCATCTTGCTTACAATCATTGTGCTTATCATAGAATAAAGAATACTTATTTTATGTTGATGCTTGAGCCAGTCTTAGTCAGCTATTTTTTTACGGCAGGCATTTGAACCATTTTGCCTTTCTCAAAAGAACACTAAATTTGATGCATTTTGGACTAACCAATATAAAATTTCCAAAATAATACACAATTAACAACAGTAATACCTTAAAAATAATCCTTACTTAATTAGGGATACACTGTATCTATAAAATAAATAAAAGTCTATTAAATAGTTGTTTTTTATGTTTTTTTTTCCAACAAAAAAATTTTTAATCCATCCTGCAAGTTTTACTAAATGTCGCTTAGATCTCATCAGCCTTTTAACCGTCGATATATAACTTTTTGCAGTCTAGTTCTGAACTTCAGCCTCTCCTAATTTGCTTCTCAGTAGCAGTGACTTAAGAGCAGGTTTTTTTTTCTATACCACGCTGGCCAGATGCATTGCCACAGAGATTGATGTCGAGTTTTAGGTCTCTTCGCTGTGATACCATTTGCATCGTGTATTTTCCTTAGTCTCCGCATACAACAAGCCCGGAATGATATGTGATAGTAAAATTTTGTATTCTTAATCCGTCACCACACGTAAGAAGCTCACGTCCTATATTGACGTGAGAGTAAAGCCAAAAAGTATACAACAAGACAAATGCGCCCACTTATACCTCAGATAAAGTAAAAAAGTAGATCACTCTTAAATAAAAAGTGAAGCCACTTTTTACTCACAGTAAATGTGAGTGTCTTTTGCCGCGTGCTTGACTGTGCCATGTCATGTATTTATTAGAAGTCTACGTTTTTTAATCGATCAGGATATCTCCACCACCAAATCGTGGAAACGGGACTTCTGTTGCGCCGTGTATTGTACGATGTATGCTTAATAAAAGCATAGCGAAATGATTCTGTCTTTTCTCGCAGAATTTGGTCGACAGTCGATGCACCCCTTTGCACTCAAGTCATACGCTGCGTTGCGAAACCGCATTTGTGTTGTATTTTATCCCACAGACAATTATCCATTTTAATTTTCAATTTGCCTTTCTCCCGCTTTATGGCATGCGAATAGATCATAGCGCTGTATTATTGTAGTCTTATCCGGTAACATTTTACAAAAAAAAGTTATTAATCCTTTTCCCCAAAAATCCTTAAGCAAAATCCTTCCTAATGTAACTAATTTTGATTCGTAGAAATTCTATGAAAACTTATTTACATACAAAGCGGTTTACTGTAAACACCCACGTTTCACCTGAGGCAATCCGACCTTTGAATCCATTTGGTCCTCTCACAACAGTATAATGTAATTGACGTTTTTTATCGGTCAAATATTTGTACCTAAGTAAATATCGAATATGTTTAACGATGCAAACATGATCGCCGTTATTTTGTATGTCGGATTAAGAGATTGTAAAAAGTTGTTTAGGGCGGTTTGAAATTAGCGTATTTTTCTGCGCGTATACGGTCGGTTTAGCATACTCGCTACATTACAAGCTTCAAAAAACCGGACTGGCCTAAACAGGCATATTTCAGCGTGTTCGCTCGAAAAGGTAATGATATCGTGTCAGTATCAACTTGGATTCTCGCCGCTCGCGCTTATACGAGCTTAGAAGCGCGTCAACGCTCGTACGAGTTGCGCGTGTGCTAAAGGGCGCGCCTACATGCGCCTACATAAAAACGTGCATGCTTCCAAAAAAGAACTCATACCCGCGTATAAAACGCTAGTCTGACACCGCTCTTACGGTTTTTGACGTTATTCCGAAGTTTTTGTAAGCACGAATATAAGACTATCTATTTAGTCCCAATGAGGGGATAGCAGGAAGCAATTTGCACTCAGAGTGACTTGACTTGACCGCTCGTAAGAGATCGGAAAAGTCAAGCAACGTTTTCTCAGGTCTATATTTGGATTAGTGACCGTTTGTTTTGGCGTTTATATTAGAGGGCTACCATTCTTTAGAGGGCATATAAGCTTATCAATCCTGAACCTTGTGTCAGGACTGTGTTGTGCGTCTTAGGACTAGGATCGTTCTATGAACTCCAAAACTAAAGTTGGCTGCACACTAACAGAAAAAGAAAGACAGCAATTTAAATTACATTTCTATTAGCGCATAGTATTGCGGCTTATTTTGGTTTTTAAATACAAACTTACGTTTAAAACAAACGAAAAAGAATTTCATTTTCACTATTACCCGATGTTTCGTAGCTTTTACAGTAACCAAACACATGTCCTGTGTAAATGGGTGTGTTGTTAAAACTTTTTATCCACAACGCTTGTCAGGAGGCCTGCATATTCTATATCCTTTTAGCATAAAATAAAAAAAAACTCGTTGCAAAACCATCCCTGTAGATTGCCATTTTGTAATCTTCGTAGAGGTTTGGCGTAACTTAGTACCTTTATTTAATATTCAAACAGACCGAAAGTAGCTGGTGAAAGTAAATATAAAATAAGTAATTTTTGACGAGCTTAATTGTACCTAATTCTCTATATTAATTCGGCACAAACTTCTCATTTATCTTACTTAATTAGCGCCATGTTTGTTCCACAATTTTAGTTACATTTTCATTTTATACAGGCTTCGTTGAAAGCCTGACTGTTTAGTTTTTGTTGCCAAATCTCTCGGCGCTGTCGTCCGGTAATAATTTCCGAGTTAAAAAAGTCAGTGGAACATTTGATTATTTTTACTTGGTATCCCTTTGCGCTGTGTTGACACATGCCTATAGCTTTTGTCAAAAGTGTCTACTGGATGAAAAATGACAAATTGTCTTGTCATATCTGTGAACCATAGTTTGTAAATTAAGCGGTAAACCGGCTGCTTTTTTAAAATAGAGAATGTCCATATTCAAATATTGAAATCATAAATTAAATTTGTGTTATACTCGTATTATTTAATGAACAAAATATTCTGACTATATGTATTGGTAATCTGAGAGCGTGATAAGCTTTTAATAATAGATAGTTATTTTATTTACTGGTAGCTGGCATCTTCCAACAAAATTGTATTAACCGTCGAACCATTTCTTGCTTGAACTGTATGCGGTCTTCACAATCCAGTAACGAGAGCCCGGATCCGAAGTCAAAAACATTGGACTAGTCCTTTGAAAACGCCCTAATGCCCCTAATTGCCAACTAAAACTGGTTAGCAGGGTGCAAAACGTCTCAACTGTTCAAATGTCAAAGGCGATTCGGTTAACCGTCTTTCCTTCGGGTAAAAGATACATGGGGTCGAAATGACCAGGGACCCAGCAGGTAACGCTCCCCGCGGGATTTAACCCGCTACCGCATTGGTGTGTGTTCTAAGTCATAAGCGGAAAATAATTTTAAAATTTCCGTGGGGTGATGGATTTAGAATACAAAGTGTTATTTCCCCATATCATTCCGTGGGTGTCGTAAGAGGCGACTGAGAAAAGTACTAGAAGCAAATAATATCTGACTGAAGAGACGGAAAACCCGATATCAACCCAGTATATAAAATCCATAGTAGATAAAATCCTCTTATTGCCTCAAAATGTTATTGAGGCGCAAATAAGGAGACGCTTGTTCTTCTATCCTGTTTTTCCAGCACGGAATGCGACTACGCATTATATTTCAGACGTTTATTTCATGAAAATCGCTTCAGTGTACTTTTTACACCAAACTTTTACACACGTTAGAAATCCAGATAAAATTATTTAAGACTCGTACAGTTAGACAGATTTTTTTTCTGTTCTGTGCAATAAAATATCCCGTCTTTGGTTTGATGTAACGAGTAATGTCGTGGATATTCGCCTGGGATTCAAACCTACATCTCTGAGTGTTATTGGATCACAGCATATGTCCCTTAGAGGATGATGTTTTTACTAGATTTTTCGGAAGTTCCCCGCAAGAGATATCTATTATTCGAACCGCATATTTTATATTTGATACTTGCCCAGGCATCCTGTATCAGGGACAGAATGATAAAAATGGATGTTATGTTGTATCAGGGTGTAATGATTTCTTTAAAATATAATATGTATCTAAAGAATTAGCATATGTATCAGTTGCCATAGTAAAAAATCATCATAATTCGGAATCAATTAACCGTGTGTGAGAAAAAGAGACAAAAAAATCCAGGAGGTTAATTTATATTATTCAAAACCTCATCCTCAAAGCAATCACTTGGTCTGCACAAAATGCGCAAATACGTTATGGTTAATACTAACATGGATTACAGATTTGTATCAGCTACTTTATTGCCACTTTTGAGATATATATGATAGTAGCCTGTGTATTTTAGGTTCGATCACTCTAATATTTTCTGGACAAGTGATTCAACCCCTTGTGTTACTGCGCTGCTATTTTCCAGATGAATTTACTGATAAAATTTTAATGAAATTTGTTACACTGTTGCCTGTCCATTTTTTTGTCCCAGCAAATTGATTGAAATGAAACAATGAAACAATTTCATGCCCCGCCATGTTAAGTGCTGAAGCTTAAATGTATGTTTCATGTTTTTTATTTTCGTGTGAAGTAAAATATTATACGTTTAATAATCAACTAACGTACTGCTACTGTTATTTGCTATGCTTTATTCATCGTACAAGTCTATTTATCGGGTCTTTGTCTCTTTTATTAACCTACTTATAAATATTCCTTTATTCTCCAAAATTTCTACCGGCTTATAATATTAACAACCGTCACTGCCGTTAATATAGTTTCAAAAACTTTTAAATAATAAGTTTTCCTAATTATTTGAAAGTTTAGTGACCTATTTAATAACCTAGCACTGTTTTCAACCAACTCATCCGTCAGACTAGTCCTGTAGGTAGAAATAAACTAAAATTTATATTAGAGAATGTTATTGAAGAGCAAAATGCTTCATTCGCTCCATATAAAAGTTTGGCTATTATGCCTAACCACTCCAACAGCTAATCTAAATACTTGTGCTAAATTACTAAATACTAAGTTCAAAGTCAGTCGATCGTGAAATAACGGCCACAGCTGCTATAATTAGGTAATTATAGCATCCTATTGTTTAAGTACCTACATATAGGTATCTATACTTAAATAATAAATCTGAAGAATTTGTTTGTTTGTTTGAACGCGCTTATCTCAGGATCTGCTGGTCCGATTTGAATAATGCCTTTTGGTAGCGCCATCTATCTTTTCTATTGATAGTTAATTATGTCAATACCTAGCTAATAAATTCCTTTGCATACCACAGTGTCAAAACGAGCGATCTTTTATGCCTTCCCTTCCCAAAGGCACGCCTCGCTCTAATTGGTCGCGGAATTTGATGACGCTGCGATCCGAGTCGAAGATCAATCGTCACGCTGATCGGTTCCGTCCTTAGGCAGCCCCACGCCGCGCCGAACACGTGCAATACCGCAATATTTACCGCTTTTATACTATAAACGAGAACTAAACCGCCCGCGGGTGTAGTGGAGTGATCTGTGCAGCTTCAAGCTAGATCCAAACGGAGTGATCAGTTTTGTAGCCCGACTCACGAAGACGCCGGCGGCCGCCATTTTGCCAAGCAGCGAAGAATGACTTGTAAGGTAAGGCGTGCCTCCTATAAACTCCAATAGCCATAAGATCGCCCGTTCACCCCTCTTCTAGGCGATTTACCAGCCATTCTTTATACAGTCTACAATATTAATATTTTTCCATATCACGAAATCGCCTAGTACATATTTCGGTGCAACGCCGAACCACCTTTTGTGTTGATAGCCCATTTACTGAGGAAGGTTAAAGTCATATAACATTTCGCAGTGAGCCACGAGTGAGGAGCAGTAGCCACAAATAACGCGGGTGTAACTGTGGGCTCGGCAAATTTCGCCTAATACCTACCAATCTTTGACCGACCAGTCTGAACGTGGTCCAATGGGAATAGAAACAAATTGTTGTCCCACCTAGATATTTGATCCCTAAGCTGCCTACCTGATGTCCCGAGGGCTACTCGAACAATGTATGAGCTTTTTGAGTACCCTGTATTTTTTGGGAAAAAGGGACGTTGTGATTATGAATATGTCTGTATAAATATATTGCCTGATCGTTTAAAACGGTTTGCTTTTAGAAAATAAATGCTGATGTAGTTCAGTTAATAAATCTTAGTGGCGTTTTATGATATCCTGTTAGAAAAAGACTTATTTTCTTTATTTGACAATGAATAATTAAAGTCTAAAAATAATTTTATAATGAGACTGCTGTTCCCCGCGGTTTCACCCGCGTCCTGAGGGAACTACTTCGCCTACCCGGTTAATTTACAGCCTAAGTTACTCCTTGGTACATTAGCTATCTGTCATTGAACGTCCCGTCAAAATCGGTCTAGCCGTTCCAGAGATTAGCGAGAACAAACAGACAGACAGACAGACAAAAATTGCAAAAATGTCATTTCAATACGTATAAGAAAGAAAGAAAGAAAATGTTTATTTTGTGCCTCACAGCAATAAATAACAGGAAACGCAATAAAAATGTAATGAATACTAAATCTTATAGGTACAAGAATTTGATAGAAAAGCATTAGTGAGACCAAAATTGGAGCCCGCCTCAACTAATACTGCGACAAACTTTGCCGCAGCGCTGGTATTCTGACAGGTTCATTGAGTGGCGTCACAGAATCACAAACATGAATAAAATAAAAGAAAAAATAAAAAAAACATATAAATAAAAGTTACGTACATAAAAAAGATAGAAGAAACTTAAACATTTAATTACAAAAACCGCTATAATTTAATTTAATAATATTAATATACAGGGTGACGCTTGCATAGCGGCACTTTTTGAACAAAGGCATAGCTTACAACATTCTTAAGCCTTGTACCAAAAATCAATTAAATCGGTGCAGTAGTTTAGCCACAATATTGATTTTAAATTCCGCAATTTTTGCACACGCTTTGAGTTCCATACAGCTGATACAAAACGGTCAACGACCCTATATTGCGCGCCGCGACTCGCTAGGGACTACTCACGACGCGACGCCTTGACGTCATCCGAAGCTAGGCTCAGCGCACACAGAACGGAGCGCAGCGGAGAGGATTTTATCAACGCACTTGAAAATAAACTTTAATGTTTTTACAATAAAGTTCATAAATGCTTGAACCTGATAAAAAATATTCGCGCGTCCTCGAAGATACGCGGAAATCCCCGCGCAAAGTCGAGTCGGCGCTCGCGTCGTCCGCGTATTTTCAGGGTTTAACGAACTTCCCCCCCGTGGGATCTCCACCTTGTCGTGGTGGGGGGGCTTAGTAACCGTGGATTGGTGACCCGCGGTGAAGCTAAGAGGGATCCAGGAGGGGACGCTCCGCGTGGGCTTGACGGAGGCCTGCGCTGGATGCGTCCAAAGGGGCGGGTGCGAGGGACAGTTCTTCTGTCCCTCGCAGTCGGGTGCGGTCGCGGGAGGAGAGGCGTGTCGGTGTTGCGTTGCCGCGCGCCCTATCTCCCGCGACCAAATGGAGGCGCACCATCGTTGCGTCGCGGTGGGGCCGCAGAGGAAGAGGAGATGCGGTGTTGCGTTGCCGTCCTCCCTATCCTCTGCGGCCGCTGAGTGTTTTGGCGGCGGAGCCCAACACCTTCATCCGCCGCCAAGGGGGTTTTGTTCGGGGCCCGCCTGACCATCTGGCGGGCCAATACCCGTCGGGGGGTAGCGACGAATGCTTATGCGAATCCCCACCCTCCGACACACGGGTACATGAGGAATACGGGTTGGTTTTTAGTCAGTAAGAGTCTGACAGTCCCCTTCGTCCTTCATGAGGATTTTCCAACCCGATACCAAAAAAAAAAAAAAAAAAAAAAAAAAAAAAAAAAAAAAAAAAAAAAAGGGTTTAACGAACTTTCGCGACAAAATATTTACTGTAAAGTGGTAACCCAGAACGTTTTACTCACGCAGGCTCGCGAGGTCGCGCGCAATCTTGAGCATACGCAATCCGTAAAGAAAATGCCCGAGACCGCGCGGGGATTATTCCTCTCTGTCTGCGTTGACCCTTCGACGACTTAGGACGATGACGTCTTCGTGCAACGTCGCTTCGCCTCGAAGGTACCTACCTAAGACTCGTCGTTTTAGGTTTTTGCGCCCAAGTTAATGCATAACATTTTTAACAGAACAAAACTTGAAACTTCCTAATTACCTTTTCTAAAGTTACATAATAATAAAATGGATCGGTTCCGCAAGTACGAAAAAATCTGATTAGGTATGCACAGTAAATGCACTACGTGTGACAAGGACAAACATAGTCGAGCCAAATAGAGTTGCCCAATTATGAACAAAATATTGTCAATAGTATCGATAAAAAATACACACCGTAAAAGTTTGTTATTTATTGTATCGACATTGATTGTATTTAACGTTAATGTAATCGTCTTATCAATGATAGTATCGATAAAAAATACCTACGCACCGTCAAAGTTTGTTGTTTATTGTATCGACATTGTTTGTATTTAACTTTAATGTAATCGTCTTATCAATGATAGTATCGATAAAAAATCCTACGCACCGTAAAAGTTAGTTGTTTATTGTATCGACATTGTTTGTATTTAACGTTAATGTAATCGTCTTATCAATGATAGTATCGATAAAAAATCCTACGCACCGTAAAAGTTTGTTGTTTATTGTATCGACATTGTTTGTATTTAACGTTAATGTAATCGTCTTATCAATGACTTTACGTTCGAAAATTTCAAAGTGTGGTACAAATAAAGACGACGTTTTTTGATAGGTTAACAATGATAAACATGTAAAGATATTCAATTATTTAATCATTTGAAATAAGTTAATAATTATTGACTATTTTAGCTCTTTCCGTATGGTATTTTTTAAATGGCCTAATGGGTTCAACAATCTACTTAAGAATTATAATAACTATGTACTAAAACTACTGAACTAATTGAAGTATGTGCATAGTATTTCATAAACTTGTTTAACTGTGTCGTATTAGCAACACAATTAAGCAATAGCATTATTGTTAATACAAGTAAGAATGCATAGTTCGTTGTATAAAAACATTTTGTGTTATTTTGTTGTTAACGTATTAACGTGTCAAAAATATCGACATTCATAGTACCTATTGCGCATCTCTATTTCCTATCCTAGACACGTCGGCGCCAGTGGCGCATCGGTGATCGGTGACTCATCAACGGTTTGTTCTTTAGTGCTGCAAAAACAGTCGATCAGGTTGCGCGCGCGCAACTTTATGCGACAGTTGTTTTTGGTATTGAATTGTGTGATTGTATTTAGTTGTGTTATTTGATTGTGTTGTTGTTTAGTGAACTTTATCATTCGTCATTTTTGCATTATTTGTGTTAATAATGACAAACTTTATGTCGTCCGAATATGCGGATATGATTGTGTAACGTGGGTTCTTGTTGTGAAAAAGACACCAGTGCTTTCCTAATTACTGAACTTTCATTAGAGTGATTTGTAGAATTACTGAAATAGGTAATTCGTGATAACAATGGCGGCCATTTTGAGAATTTGAAAATTTTGTGCTACCTTTTACGTGGGTTTGTGTTAAGTGGGTTTTTGTTGATATGAAAAAGACACCAGTGCTTGCCTTATGAGTGACCAAACATTGGATTGATGTGTAGAATTACTGAAATAGGTAATTCGTCAATAAATGTGAACTACCTCCGTGGCATCGTCTGCCGCATAGCACACGTTGCCGTTCTTACAAAGGTCAGTTACCTAATGTCATATTGGTCTACAAATGGTGTTTCGTTTTGCTACTCATATTTTATAGTTTATTTTGTTTGAAAATTTTATTATTTTATTTTGGCCCCATGACCTTTTTTGTTGATACAAAACATTTAATAGGCATCAATGCTACGTCCGTTTTAAATCAATGCCCCTATGCAAGCGCAATCCTGTATATAAGTGCATACATTAAGTCTTTACCCACTACATTGACGCTACTTCTGTCCAGTTTCTGGACGAAGCAAGCATAATGTCAATCTTTATCTACGAGTATGGCCTATGGCATTGCGCATCAAAAATGGCGTATGGATTGAACAGTATTAGTTTATGGATTGAACAATAATTTTACAATGAAATATATAATTATTAGTAATTTAACTTGAGTTTGTGACATATGTGTTCTATGTTTGTGTAGTGTTTTTTTGTTTATATGTTTGTATATGTGTGTGGTGTTATGACTGCAAAATTTCATAGCGAGACTATTATTCAACCTGCTATGCTATTACAAGTACTAAAGTAAGCTATTGTTATTATGCTGCAATCTTTCATGTATATGCAAAGCGGTTATTTTAATATTACAAACAGATACTCCAATTTTATTTATATGTATAGATGGGCACATGTTTTTGACTAGAGCAGCATTTCACTGTACTTGGACCACATTTCTGTTCGTTATTCTAAAAAGTATAAAATTATCTTCTTTATTGAAGTTCAATAGCCTAGGTAAATACCTACAGAGTAGAGAGGACTGAGTGTTCTATCGAATTGTAAACATTTAAGATCGTCAAAGCATTTCCTCGTCTATTTTATCCAGTAAAGAAGAATAAGAAGGAAACTAACATATGATCTTGAAAATCTGGCTCTTCAGGCAAAATGGACATATGCTCTAAAATAATTCAAAACAAACCCGTAAATAGACATGCTGATGGACGCATGACACCACAAGAAATCTCTAGAAATAACTTTACTACACGTACAATAATAAGCACAATAGCGATTAGTATATTACAAAAATATTTTTCGAAATCCAAGTCTAACCGCCTTTGCTCAAAGAAAATCGAAACCAATTATACCTAAGTACAAAGCAGTACACGACATAAGTATAGTTCCCCTAACAACTTGGACGTAGTTCCGCAATCACAGACGTGTAAGTAGACCGAAGTATAACGAAGTTTCCAACTTGCTACTTAAAGTTATCTTGGCGAACTAATTAGTTGAGTTTATTGTTGACCATTGCATCCGAAATAGGAAAAAACATTTGTATTGTTTACGTTACGTGAACGTTTTACTTGACTGTGGCTGCTGGCCAGATTGTTTGGTTCATTGTGTTTTTAAAGAAATTAGGATGATAGACGAACTTCGGTCGACGTCCAACCAGGCTACTTAAAAGCAGACTAACGAAAGGCAGGAATTGGTGAAGCTTTCTTTGTCCTCTTCCCAAATCCTTCAGCTCCATTCATTTTCGCTCCTCTTGACCGTAAAGAATATATTTTTCTGAAGAAGCTTTTTTTAGGTATTTCTTTCAAATAAATATTAAAACATCAATTTACAAATAAAAGCTGATAAAAGGAAATATAATTCTAAGAGGTTATCATAGCAAGGTACGCGATGCGACTATTCAGTTGTCATGAATGAAATCGGGAGCTAGTGATAAGTAAGAAAGTTTATCGAATGGCACTTACCCGTATAGACTAAATAACTTTTCGTCAATATTCTACGATTAGATAGTACATACGTCTACACGTCATGTTAGTCACTTTAACCTCTGTACCTGTTCTTACGGACTAGGAAGTAAGTGTCAAAATCCTACTGCAACAGTTAAGCTTGACTTGGCTCCACAACTCGGCAAATTACAGTTAATAAGTTTATTTTTTAAATACAACTTCTAGTTTTAAGCAACAAACCACTTGGCTTATTAGAGTTTTCAAAAAGATAACCGCCACTGCGGTAAACTTTACCGTAGCACGGTAAACTTTTAACTGTTGCTAGTGGACAAAACTTCATTGAGATATAAATATTTAACGCATACTTATACAGAAATATCTGGAGATAACTTTAGTGGCTTAATGTGGTGTAATGAGTAAATAACACCTGCAGGCAGCTATGCATATTTTAAGGCTTTTTATTGTATTATCAGATCAAGGAAAACTGTAAATACAGATCGGCTATATTGCAAGGGAAGCCGAAAAAAGACAGACCGCTAACAAATAATCTCGACTAGAGAAGATACTGGAAAGGAGGAATACGACAAATGCAACAAAAAAAAAGACAAAGCGCGAGAAAGCAGCAAGGAGTTTTGATCATCAAACAATGCGTAGTGAAGAAATTAGTAATTTGAATGATATTTATCTACACGTGATCATGATGTTAACAAATCGTCAGGAGGCCCAAAACAGGTCATCACTGTTTACATTCCTTTTTAATGGTTTCACACACACACCGTCTCCGATACAAAGACAGAACATAAATAAACAAAAAAAACATGAATGACTTCTAATAAAGAAGACCTAAATTCGGTATACTTTAAAGAGGTCATTGTAATTCAGTCAAGCCGTTTTTCCTGTAAATAGGAAGGCGCCACTCGTAATTTTCTCAAGTGTTTTCGTTTCACAATCTGTTTTCCTTCATCATTAAGTAGCACATTTTTCTTACCACTGCAATATTTGTAACAACTTACCCATAGCTGACAAGTCAAACTAAGCTTTTTTTATGGACTCACGCCTGTGCCCCCGAAGGGGTAGCCAGAAGTGTACTATTACACTCACATTTCGCCATGCATTTTAACTCCAACGTAATAGAATGCAAGCTTATTGTCTTTACTGGGCACGTCACCAGCCTCCGAGATGCTACTGAGAATTTGGAAAAACTCAGTAACAGTTTTGCCCGACCCGACAAAGGAACCCTGGACCTCCGATCAGTATACGCATGCGCTATCAACTGGACCACGGAGGCAGTAGTTACAGTACGATTTTAATACTTATTTCTTACGCCATAAGAACGATACAAAGGCCAATTTCTAGTTTGACGTGTACTACCTATGTACAAACAGCTTTTTCAAAAGTATTTCGCTGGCCAATCAAATCCGCTCTTATATCATTTTAGAACATTAATTAGATGAGTCAACAGCGCCGCTCTCGCTTCGTTTCCTCCCTGTTTACTTTATACTTACTTGTTTCAAACGAACCTAATTCATTTATTTTACTTTGATGGTGAGAGGGATCTGGTGCTTTGAAAAATTGAGGTCAACTCCTGAGGGCTTATTCCCAACGGCCACCACCAAAAGTGCCACCACCGGTGGTCGTTAGGACAATTATAAAAATTCGTTCCCGTTGCGACTAAATTGAGTATATATGCATTATATAAATTTAATGGGATCCTGCCGTTTTAACGAAAAGATTTTGACAAAATTTCATTACCCAAACAAATTTTAGCAACCTTTTTTTATACCATTGCAATATTTCGAATTATTTTAGTACGCATATTTTTATTTGGTAAAATTTTTACTTGCCAAAATGTTACCAAGTATAATGTCGTTATGGCATTTGGTCTTTAATCAAATGATTTATTACAGCAAAAAATCTTCAGACAATAAACGTTTGGTGATATTAGTTTATTTATCGAAGTAGTTAGAGTAGGCTAATCATTACAAAAATGATAAGGTTAGGTTCGGTTAGAACTGTGACCTCCTACGCCAGAAACGACTTGCATTAATATAAAAAAGAGATGGTTTTTAGTAGGTTACCCGGAACTGAACTATTTAGATTAGGATAATTGTTGATTTTGCGTAAAAACTGTTATTCCAACTGAAATATTTGACTAAATAAAAAAATTTAAAAGTACTAGTTGGTAAACAAGTTATAGTTTAAACGTTCATTTCCCAAACATTAGGTTTGCTTTACAATTTTTGAGAATAGATTTTTTGCTAAGTAATAATTTGGCAAATGAAATTACGCGAAAATTTTTTGGGAAGTGAAAATTTGTCAAATTCCTTTCGGTCAAACAAGGGAGACCCAAATTTAATATATAATGGTAAGATTTTGTCTTGATTTTTTTCTTATGTGACGAGAGAGAAGAATCGTAGCAACTAGTAGCAAATGGCGGTCCGTAGTCCCTGCCAACCCCTCCGGGAAACAGCCGTGAGTCTATATATGTATGTGTGTATTTTTTATTACATAATTTTTTATTTTATTTTTAAACTCCTATAATTTGAGACCTGATAACAGATATTCAGGGAATAATACCAATAATGGGTACGCCATAGTATTATTTATGATAAGTGCGCTATCAAAATCAAGATAAGTACCGACCTACCCTTCGTTGCATAAGAATGCAGCGAATGATTGATTTGTTTTAATTGTTTGAAAAAGGGTAATGTAATAAAATATCACATAATATTATTATTTGTTACATGATAACAATATCGTCGAATCAAAATTGCACCAATGTCGACCAAACTTTGCAAAAAACGAGCTGGCACTCAAAATGCAACTTGTCAAAGAGATATATTTGGAGATTATTGTGATTCAAACTGTGATGATTTTTGAAATATAGAAAGACTGATTTTAAAGTTCTTTAATTATTTTTGTTTGCATTTTTTAAATCTTTTCTCTCCGTACAAACCATCCTCGTAGTCAAATAATATTATAAAAAAATAATCAGCGAAATCGGTTCAGTTGTTCTCGGAATTTGCGCTTAGCAACACATTCAGCTATTCATTTATATATAATAGATAACTATGGGGCCGTTGGGACAAGATCTAATAATGTTGTTCTAACTGCCACCACTGGTGGCAGTTTGGTGGTGGTCGATAGGACAATTATTACAATTTACGTCCCATCGACCCCCACTGGTGGCGGTTGGGAACAAATTTAAAAAATTGTCCCAACGACCACCAGTGGTGGCACTTTTGGTGGTGGCCGTTGGGAATAAGCCCTCCTGAGGCCTTTGGATACAAAACCATTTAAGTTTTTTTTTTAAATTAACGCCTGTATCCCCTAAGGGGTAGGCAGAGGTGTTATATTACACCCACATTTCGCCATGCTTTGAATTTCAGGTCCCACGTAATAGGGGCGAGCCTATTGTCGTTACCGGGCACATTGCCTAACTCCATGCTGCTACTGAGAATTTGGCAAAACCCACTAACACTTTTGCTCGACCCGGGAATAGAAACCGGGATATCCCGATCAGCTGACGTTTACATTATCCACTGGACCACGGAGGCAATCACTATTGAAGTTTTGAGAATGGTAAATAATAAATTAATAATATAATAATAATAATATTCGTTTAATTAATATAATAATAGATACAACTTTGCTGTTTATATCGAGCAGACGTGTCCAACTTGCAATATTTATACTAACACTAGCTGACCCAGCGAACTTCGTTTCGCGTTTTTAAGAGTTTTTATTTAATTCCCTTTTCCAAAGTTACCATTGACTTAGCGCTTAATCTCTTATAATTTCAGAGTCTATAAATGCTGAACAAACAAACATAGATTTTTATATAATATTGATTCCCCATTCCTTAAAATATCGGAGACGATACCCATTTTGACTTTAAAAAAAATCCCGTCCACCATCTTTGATTTCCTATCCGCCATCTTTGATCACAAAATAGATGTTGTATTTGGATTCACCATCCCTTAAATCATCAGAGACGATACCCATATTGATTTTTTAAATGTTTCCCATCCGCCATTTTTGATTTCCCATCCACCATCTTTGATTTCCCATCCACCATCTTGAATCACGAAACAGATGTTGTATTTGGATTCCCAATCCCTTTTAACATTGCAGACGATACCAATATTGACTTTTTTTAAATGTTCCCATCCGCCATCTTTGATTTCCCATCCGCCATCTTTGGTCACGAAATAGATGTTGTATTTCGATTCCCCACCCCTTAAAATATCGAAGGCGATACCCATATTGATTTTTAAAATTTTCTCATCCGCCATCTTTGATTTCCC
This sequence comes from Euclidia mi, assembly GCA_944739405.2. Classification (NCBI taxonomy): domain Eukaryota; kingdom Metazoa; phylum Arthropoda; class Insecta; order Lepidoptera; family Erebidae; genus Euclidia; species Euclidia mi. The sequence continues at coordinate 64,382,267 of OX123192.2, forward strand.
GTCCGCCATCTTGGATCACTACATAAATTTCATATTATTAATCAGCGTCCCGAAAATCTCAAAAACGATACCCATATAGATTGTATCCTATTCCTTTAGCCTTTTTTGCCTTTGACCCAACCCTTCCCCTTCTCGTTTGACCATTTTATTAGTTTTGTCTGGCCCCTAAAAGTTGTGGCGTAATTTTATATAGCCTTTCGGAATAATTGGGCTATCATGGTTATGTATCGTAGTATCGTAGATTAGCCGACATTATCTTTAAGCCTTTTTAGCCTTTTGCCTGGCCCCAAAGGGTCGCAGCGTTATGTTATATAGCCTCACAGTATACTATTATTAGCCTTTCGGAATAACTGGGCTATTGTATACAAAAATATTTTTCCAGATCCGACTCGTAGTTCCTGAGATCAGAGCGTTCAAACAAACAAAGAAACTTTCCGCTTTATTATATTAGTATAGATTGTTTAATACTTTTTTTTATATTTGATACAAATCTCCTTTATTGGGCGGATACTTCCATAGTTGTCGTTTTAACTGTTTAAGAAATATAACTGCAAAAAGTATTTACATATACAAACTACTTAGTAAAGACTGGTTATCCGGTATCTGTGACGTTTCGCTAGATCGGCCAATATGGCGACTGTGATTTGTCTGTCAGAACCATAAGAATTTGACAAAATACTCGACAATCCAAAGTTTGCGGATATATGTTGTCGACTCGATATCTTTATATTTTTATGTTTTATTATTCAGGTAAGGTTTCGATTTCGATTTTAATGTTTTATTATTCAGGTAAGATTTGACAACACTGCGATAGCAGCGCAGTCCGTCGGTTCCAATGTGAAACTTACCAAAATCCACAACTACTTGCAAATTAAAAATTAAGTAAAAAAACATTTTCCAGTGGACTAAATTGTGAATCTAAACCATTCTCAAGTCCCTTTGAACACACACAAAAAATTTCATAAAGATCGGTCCAGTCGTTTAGGAGGAGTTCAGTGACATACACACGCACACAAGAAATATATATATATATATAAAGATGTTTAAATGCAATTATTAATTACGTGACCTAGATTAAAATTAGAGAAGTAACTTAGTGCAATATTTGTTAAAAACTATGAATTACGAGTGAGCGTTTTCGGAATATGGCTAACATGGAAAATAGCCCGTTCAACCGGAGTACAAAGACGTGTCGCAGCCCTCCCAGCACTCCTCAACCACAAGAACATGCCACCGAAGAGGTGTTCCAAGCCCTCTTTACTAGTGACATCGGATATTATATGTCCACTATAGAAAAAGCCCTTAACGATGTGTGCAAAATTTCCGCTGAAGGTAAGCTGAACAACGAACAAAAGTTGAGCATTAACACTCTGGCAAGAAATGTTGGCAATTGTGCTTATAAAATGGCTGTGCACTATCAGTCTTTGAAGCAAAGGGCGATCTTGATGAAAACATCGTTGGAAGCCTTAAGAGAAAAAGAAGACCTTGCTGAATGCCTTAATGACTTCAAAAAGTCTATCAAAGAGACTGTTCTAGAAAGTTGCACTAAATCCGCAGTTCAAAATGTGTCTTTTGCTGATATGGTCAAGACCAACAAAAACAATTTTCTACGTCCATCTAATTTGAGTTCTATCGCAATTTATCCCAATGATACATTTAAAACTAGCGACGACACCAAATCTCTTGTGCAGAAGATATTATGTCCTGAGAAGAGGAAATTGCACGTAAGGGGATTGCGTAAGACCAAGAACGGAGGTGTTATCATCAGCACTGAATCAAAGGAGGACGTCGAAAAACTGCGGAACTCGACTCAACTGAATAGTTTTGGCTTCAAAGTGGAAGAGGTCATGAGGCCAAAGATTGCACTAAGAAAAATAAAACGCCGAAATGTGCAACATGCCTACTTTTAAAAAAACCAGGCACCCATAAAACTGGAGACCTCGAATGCCCAGCGAAAAAGATAGCAGAATCGCGATACATAAACTCTGTAGACTACAGTGAGGGCGCCTAAGACCGCCACATATTTTATTTTATTTTCCAATTTTATAACTATAATTCATAATTCATTTATTCATTTGCATGTGTTTACTTATATATGTTATAGAAACAGTGACATAATTGTGACCTAGTTTATACAAGATCGACATTGCGCCTCAATCAGCATAAACCAAAATAATAATATGAACATTCCGAAGAAATGCGTGTGGCAATGTGGCAAATGGTCATAGTTCTCTAGTAGGTATTGTAAAGTTGATATTAAGTTTGTTATTTATATATTGTACTTTTTCTGGTAGCAATATTTACATTGCTTAAATATGTTTGTGATGAGTATTGTTAAGATTAAAACTCGTAACTTAGTTCATAATAGTATACTGTGAGTGCCCTTAGCGCCTGTGGCACAGGTTTACCCTAGTACAGGCACCTTTAGATTTTACCTGAATTAATTAAATATAAAAACTGTATGTATCATTGTGTTAAATGAAAAATAAATACAATAAAAATACTTTATAATTCAGGTAATAAAAACTCATCCGGATAAATACTTTACGGACTAAAATACATACAATAAGTGTCTAATTACTAATATAATAATAAAACTCACAGGTGCTGTTTACAGTGGCATGTTTCACTATTTGTTGTTGCGTATTCGTCCATAAAAACGGCGATAGACAACACCCTTCCCCCAAAACTCATCCTTGAGGAACGTCTGGAGATGATGAGTCGGCACCCGAACCACGTACGACTTAAAGTTCGTGTTATGGAGTGACTCCAATCTCTCGAGTCTCAAAGCCCAGTTGGTCTTCAGGAGCAAATAATCCACGACCTCTTCGTCCTTTGTGGAGTGATGCAACCGGGACACGTACAACTGTGTGGTTGGTACTGAGGGACGTAGTAGCATATTCGGTCCTGCTAATCCGGTACCACAAAGGTTATGGCACGATGGCTTCTTTAAATCTATATATAGTTTCTGGTTTATTTAGTCCGTGAGGATTGCTCATCTGCAAGGAATTTGGACGGGATGATGTGTAGGAATACTGTCACTTTATATGCCAAGTCGATCCCACCGATAGTCTTGTGAATTGCTCCCACTTGTATTTCGCTGCTATCTGCCATATCTTTTCTTAAGACTGGACTTCGTGCCATAGGCTTTCGAAGCACGGTGATGCTAGGGAGCACAGATATGACAATTAGTCAGATGGAACGCGCGGCACAGTTGCGTGCGGCCACTAAAGCAAATACAAAATTGAAAAGCGAATACAAACTCGTCTCAGTGCGCTACGAAGCATCGTACAGTTCACGCGTCACGATCACTTCAACTTTTAAATTCTCAAAATGCCGTCTTGTGTTCTTAAATATTGTAAAAGTTGTTCCTAAAAACAAAAACAGGAAAATGGAATATCTTTTCACAGGTAACTATTGATAATTTGACTGTTCCCTAATTTAATTTCGATAAAATTCGTATTTGTGCTAGAAATATGTAAGTGTTGCCAGTTTTTGTCGACGCCGTTCTGCCTGAATTAGGGAAAATGCACTTGTCAATTGATTATGTGATAATGATTGTCATGTTAATGAAAAATACATTACCGTATTATAAAAGTATATTGTAGATATATCTTCTTTCTCATAAATATAGTAATAGAATTTAAATTTCCATTAGTATATACCTTACATTATATTGTTTTGAGTTCGATCCCCAAACGATATCCTAATATTCGTGTACACCCTGCTACTCGTCAAGCTTATAAACTTTGTCCTTTGCACCGTTCTTATGGCGTAAAGAATAAGTATCAAAATCGTACAGCAACTGTTTAGCTTGACTTGGCGCCGTGTGTACATACATACTTATGGCGTAGGGAATAAGTATCAAAATCGTACAGCAACTGTTTAGCTTAACTTGGCGCCGTGTGTACATACATACTTATGGCGTAAGGAATAAGTATCAAAATCGTACAGCAACTGTTTAGCTTGACTTGGTGCCGTGTGTACATACATACTATTTATTTCTCAACTAATCGACGCCAGCGGCTTCGCACGCACATATTTTTTTATTTCTCGTTTTGCCCGATCCCGTGGGAATTTCGAGAAATCCCGTCTTGGTGCACCCCTACGGTTCCCAAGAAACATACATGCTAAATTTCAGCTTCATGCGCCGAGTAGTTTCGGCTGTAGCTTGTCTGTCAGTCAGTCAGTAACGCAAGGATTTTATATATACAGATTTACGAAGTAGTTAAAACTTAACTCGGTACCTACATTTAAGAAATGTATTTATAAAAGCATTAATTAAATCCATGGTAAATTCTTCAAAACCGCAAATGAATATAAGAATATTACATAACTATATGCAAACTACTGGGAGATTATTCATAATCTGGCAACTTTTCACACACATAGACGCGCGTGTCCGTACAGTGCCAGTCGCCAAAGGTCACGCACACATAGCTGTCAACGTGCCACGCTTAGTTGGACGAATGCGCTCTATCTGACTAATTCTCATATCTATCTATGCTAGGGAGCAAGCGGTAAATGACGTAGTAAGCGGTTACTCATCCAAATGTCGACATTGCAAATAGTACGTGGCATAAGTTTTATTTTTTGGGACTAACAATTTTTCAACCTTCGATATAAATGCATATCAAAGACATGTTTACAGGTGCAAATTTCATTGCAATCGATTCGCTGACGCGTTGAGTCAGTCCACGTATAAATCGTGGCATATCGTGGCTCATTAACTTCTTCATTCGAAATAATTAATAACCTATTATTATATCAATAATTCGAAATGAGGTTTAATCCATACTTATATTAATGCGAGAGTGTTCGCTTTGTTTGTTTATCCTTCTAGTTAGATTTTGGTTCGAGATGGTTAAGAGGCTGGAAAGTGACACAGGTCAGACAGGACTAATAACTAATACTCACCCATTACTCATTCAAATAATAATCTGCAACAACTCGATCGCACTCAGCATAATGCTGTGCACTTACTTGAGACATTAAACAGTTATCTTTTGCTGCAGTAACTACCTTCAGTATAATCTTAGATGACCTACAGATAACAAGCCAGCAATACAAAGATACCTCGCTCAATATAGAACGAGAAAATGTATTAACTGTTTTATTAAATAATAAAGCATGATTACGTCAATTTCTCCTTTGTGAATTAATGATTAATATAATCATGCAATTCCAAAGCTTAGGTCGTTAAAAGGTAAAGGGAGCATTACATATTGCACGAAAGCCAAAAGGGGTATCTTTGGTTGAATATTCCCATGGCATGCCAACGTTTTTCACTTGGAGATACATTATACTTGGAGATTATACTTGACTGCACGGTTAGCATAGTGGTTTAAGCGGTCGCCTCGCCGCTTGACACTGAGCGTAGTGATGTGGGTTCGATTCCCACACGAGACAGCACTTTGTGTGATTCATAAATTGTTATTTCGAGTCTGGGTGTTCATTGTGCCCGTTAGTTGTATGTTTGTCAAATCCCCCGCGACACAGGATTTAGTCGTAGTGCTGGGAATTTTTGACTAATCAGTTGTCTTATAAAAAAGTAAAAAAAGTGGTTGCGCTTGTTTTTACATTTAGTTATCTACTTGATTTTACTTGATCGGATGTATGAGTGAGGGTATTTACTTAAGTGGTGTTTTTTTGTTTCACTTGCTATAGGGGTTCTATATTTGTTTACTTTGTACTGTATTTGTTTGTAATCTAGTAGACACCAAATTCGCAAAACCCAATACCCCACGCTAAACTTCTATTATTAAATAGTAATATGCCGAAGACATCCCACTCCTCCTCCCATCCCTTTTCCTAACCCAAAGCGTGTCAATGCACTTGTGACTACTCTGGTGTCGCTTTGTGTCCATGGACGACGGTAATTTCTAACAATCAGGCGATCCATGTGCTCGTTTGCCGCTTATGACATAAAACAGTTTTCCTCAAAATGGAAATGAATAATCTCAGTAGTAAAAACGTTTACTGACATTTCCCGCTATTTTTTTATTGCTTCCGTCTCAAACTAAACAAATAATAGGAGCGGGTCAGTTTTATTGAGCTGCTTATCTCCTCTAGGGTGGGAAGGGAAGGAAAGGTGGGGAGAGTGTAAAGATAAATATTATATATATTTTTTATTTCAAGTGTAGAGGAGTGAAAATGGTTATTAAATAAGTATGTGTTTAATTGCTGTTTGGTAGATAAACTTACCATTTTATGTTTTCGTATGAGGTATCCATGCTGTAGTCGGGCAAAGTCATTTAATTTTGATATATGAGTATTTATTATAATGATTCATCATTATCGGCCCTGACATTAGTCTGTCCCACTGCTGGGCATGGCCGATACCCTTCTACCACTATGATAAGGGTAAGGCCATTAGTTCACCACGCTGACCAAGTTTGGGTAGGCAGATTTCACATGGCTTTCGAGAACATTACAGAAAAGTCTCGGATATGCAGTTTTCCTCACGATGTTTTCCTTCACCGTTTAGTTAGCGAAAAGCAAATGATTTGGGGAAGCTATTGGTGCACGCTTTGGATTAGAATTATTTATCCCTTGCGTAGCAGCTTATCGGTCTCCCTATTCCGCTATCGCTGCCTAATGACTACAGAGTGCAAAAGCAAGTAGATAGATATCCATCTTCTATTCACTCATTATGTATAATAGATTGTACATGCGAGACAATACCTATGCTAAATCGTTTGACGATACATGTGACAAGATAACACTAATCGTTGCATCAGATTAGACACGTGATTTACCTATATGTATCAAGTAGATACACCTTTAATCAGCTAAGTTTACATTAAGTATTACGATATAAAGAAAAAGAAAGAAAGATCTGCATTTGGTTTCTTTTTGTAGGGTCTCGGCTATCACAACATGAGGTACCTAGGTCATGTACTATTCTGATGTATAATCTATATTATTACCACCTTCACAGACTTACATTCTTGACAATGTAAAATATTTACAAGATGTTCATAATACATATTACCGATGACATGGCAGTCTTCGGGCAATCAAAGACCAGCCCTGTAGTTACGTTTGATTCAGCGCTTCGAGTTATCTCGGCAAAAAATATCAGCAGCTTTTCAATATAAACGGCTCATAAACGCAGCTATTGGCAAAAAAATCTGCTTCTGAGGTATTTGCGTTTTCTTTTCTAGCAGCAACAGCGGATACTTTTATTCAATTGGAAACACAAATAAGAGAATTTTCCGTTTGTTTCTTTAAGGGTATATCATCTTTCATTCGCGTGCGAAGCCACGTTCAAAAGCTATTCTAATTGCTGAAATACGACCGCACTAATGATGTTATCTCCTCCAATCAAACGTCCATTACAACAGTCACAAGTAATATCAAGTGTCTATGGATACCGAAACTCAATTACTATAGGTGTATTGTTAACTCATTACTGGGCGTCTGGAGACGTAGAATCCGTTACATAGGTATAGCCATCACTGTCAGTTTATGTTAGTGTGATAGAGATGCAGTTAGTATTAGTGTCTGATTTGATGGTGTACCTTACGTCGAAGTGTCTGTGTGGGGAAGGGTTAAGAATACAAAAGTGCACTACCCAATTTTATTACAAGCGTGTCGAGGATACACGAGGAAAATAGTATCATTGCGAATAGATGCAAAACTGGACATCAAACTCTGTACCAACCCGTCTGGCCAGCGTGGTATAGTAAGACAAATGCTTCTATTGCTAATTAGAAGAGATTTAATATGATGAAAGTAAGTTTTATTCGAAATGTAGAGCGGTTCATTTTCAACAGCTGTATTTTTCACTTGGTCAAATGTGCTGAACAATGCTGCTAATAGAAAAAGTGCAGAAAATTTGAAAACTTGAAAAGCGGACTTCGTACTGCTAGGCAAAAGTGCTGGCTTCAAAACTGAAACAACGCCGGCATTATGTTAATTTATTTTAGTACAACTCAAAATTACGTAATTTTTAAGTAGAAAGAGCTTTTTTAGTGCACATACTTCTCAATCGTGTAATTATTCGGAAAGGAAAGTGAATATTATAGTTGTAATCAATGACAAAACGCTGGCGCAAATCTATATTTTCACCACAGCAGCTCAAACAAGCCGCTTTTGCTGCGAGACAACAGTGAACAAAACGCGATTTTGATTCGAGCGTGACTAAAAGTAACTTTTTAATTTTTCAATCTTCAGTGTCACGAATTGACATTATTCAGCCATAAATTTTAAACATTCGAATTTTACTGTGCTCTGTCTCTTTCACATGCATATAAAAAGTGAGTGAAAAGACAAACCCCTTCAAATTCGAAATTCGATTTTGGAATTCGACCTCAAAGAAAACACCTTCGGAAACGCAAATAAAAAAGATATTTGTAATAAAGAAATTACTTTTTTTATATATTACTGTTTATATGTTTACTGTCTTACTAATAAAAATTACGACTATTGTATACACTGTGTATACAAGTACTATAAGCATTGCGTAACAAAAACGCAACTAATAAAAAATATTTTAACAGATTGCGTGTATACATGCGTTTTAAGAGATCAAAATATCTATTTAGACTTACACAAGCTCTACACACACTTGCACCCTTGTATAAAGAGTGCGTAAGAGCAAAATGTCGGCTATTTGGCCAGCTGAGGACGCTGAGGTTGTCACGCAATCTATGACAGAGAGGTTGGACTAGGAAGGTTATATTTCTTTGATCTATGAGATGAATGTTATTGTCGGTTCGGTGGAGGCGTTCGGAAGCTATGAGTACAAATCAAAACATATTTATCCTTCAGAAAATAACAACCATTAGTCTTTAGTTTTTGTACATTAGATTAATAGATAAGGGATATTTTTAAGAAGAAACTCCATTTCATATATAATTAAGCTAGTAAAATTATTTATAAACTATAAAATAAAATTAAATTATTAAAACCAAGTTACGATTAGAAGTTTTTGAACGTACTTCATAAAAGGTTGTCAGCATATTTAACGTACACACAGCTACACACCAACCTACACAAAACCAATATTAGCTGAACTACTCAACAACAGGTTGGTCACACTAAGGGAGTTCGCCTAATATTGGGCTTGTTTAGGTTAATGTGTAGCTGTGTGTACACAGACTACACAGCGTGAGTAGTTACACAAGCTTTTTTTGCGTTTATTAGTAGCGATGTTGTGTAAACCCTGTATAACTCCTATATAGACGTTATACGCTGTGTAAGTATTCATACGTTAAACGTGTGAGTAATATTTTTTTATTAGTAAGACAGTTAATGTATTATTGGATTTAAAAAAAAATAAGGCTAATTAATAGTATAGAATTAGTATTTAACCAATACATTTTTATTTGGAATTACAACAATGATACATTTGAAAAATAAACATCAGGGACGCGGTATTAAAACGCAATTTAAAAAAGTAGCGGGAATAAAAATTTCGCTGATGCTTATACAGTATAGCGTAACGTGTTAAATGATATTATTATATAAAATAATCTAAAAAGATGAGTGAAACTGGCGATGATGACTGTACTTTAACACCAGAAGAGTTAAATCAACAAGTGAATAATGCAGAATCCAATCTATTCCTGTTCATTTCTATGTCTCCTAAGTAATATGTGTTCTCACTGCTGTGGTGAAAAGTTATGTGTGCTACACGAGAGCAAAGCTTTTTGTATCTCTTGCTGTTGAGTCCCTTACTACGCTCAGGATTCTAACTTTGATTCACTCGCTACGCTCGTGAATCAATCATAGAATCCTTCGCTTGCTCGGGACTCAAAATCAGCACTCGAAACAAAAAACAACTTTGCTCCCTTGTTGCACAAATAACTATTGCCCTTTCGTTTTTATTTCTCATTTATTCTTAAATCATTACGCAACTACGGCATATAAAATTTTAACCTGAAGAAGCAGCTTCATCGCAAAGGCATGGTATCAGCCGATCAATAAGCCGTGCATTAGATAACCCTCTACTGCATTACCGTTGCGAACCCCTCCTAATTCAATCATTTTTAGATTTAAAATCTTTTCCTTTATTATCGGTTTAAGGCGGACTGAACTAAGATGCCTTCTAGAGATATTTTAAAGGGTTATTCTCTCGTTTTCCATAAATTCATTTGCACTAATATTGTTTGCCATAGTCATCCCTGATCATAATATTTACTTGCACTATTATCATTTATTCTAATAACGTTTGCCTTAACAACTCAACAGTGATAACTTTTATTTGCCATAAAATGACTTTCTATAACAACATATATCATAATAATTAATTTCCATAAGTAACACATCTCATAATCGACTCTTGACATAATGAAAATTTGATTTATTTATGAAAATAATACATAATATTGTTAGGTCGAAATTAATTATCGTCATTGCAATCCGACTCGGATAGGTTAGGTTAGGGTTCTCTTTCGACCCTTAATCCAAAAATAGGAGCCCTGCGAAGCAGGGCTCCGTCAACTTAGTCCATATTCTTCACACTAGTTTAATAAACTGAAGTTGAATTAATTATCGTTAACACCCCGACTCAGTGCAATCCGACTCGGATAGGTTAGCTTAGGTTAGGTTAGGGTTTTCTTTTGACCCTTAACCCAAAAATAGGAGCCCTGCGAAGCAGGGCTCCGTCAACATAGTCCACATTCTTCACACTAGTTTAATAAATTGAAGTTGTTCAACTTCAGTTTATTCTCAAATCAAATCAAATCATTTATTGCATTTCATGTGTACATATTTAGTTGTTACATTTTGAATACAGTATCTTTATACATGAAACCCTGTCAGGGCACAGCAATTTAAAAACATGCATGAATTTATTATAATTAATGTAAAAATTTTACAATATTGCTTTTATGTTTTAATTGCCTTACCAGCATTATGCTACAATTGTATTTTCTAGTAGTAAATATACATTTCATTTCATTACACAAATTTATTCTCTATTTTTTTCTTAGATTATTGAAAACGAAAATTATAGCAAATACATTTATAGCTTTAAATTATTATGACACTTGATCGATTATGACCAATGGAATTAGTGAAATTCATTTTACGTCATTTCACGATTATGGCAACTGAAGCGTTATTTCTAATAAAATTATGGCAAATACCAGTATTGCATATGAAATTATGGCATTTTAAATTATGGCAAACATTAGTAAACCATTTTAAAGGCATATAAATCACGACGAACTGAAGTACTAATTTAAGTCGACTAACCACTGATTCTAACCATCGAATATTGAATGCAACCGTACAGAGGGTTATATTGTTAATCTTCGTCGCGAAACATACGGCAACTGGAAACTATAAGTTAGGTACTGTTAAAATATGCTTGTATTCAAACAAACAGCAAGATTTTGATACATACATACATATACTCATGCTTTTTTGCCATCGGGGTAGGCAGAGACAACGGAACGCCACTTGCATCTATCCTTACAAACCTCACGCACTTTCTCTACATTCATTACTCTCTTCATACATGCTCGCCGGTTCCGGGTGCTTCGGACCTTGCCATTGTTTAAGATGTCCTCGCGGAGGTCGAGGTCAGCTAAAGAGGTCAACGAGGTCTGCCGCGACCAACTTGTCTTGCCCACATACGTTAAGCCTCATAAACTTTATGCGTCACTCTTTCTTCACTCATTCGCTTCACGTGCCCAAACCATTTCAGCATTCCTTTCTCTATTCACGACATCTTCTTTCAGGCCACATCGCTCTCGTTTTACTGCATTCGGAATTCTATCAATCAGTCTTACCCCACACCTACTACGCAGTGAACGCATCATAAACTGCGTTAATTCTGCTTTCATGCTATTTCTGCTACACCAAACACTCCCTAACGTACATCAACGTAGGCGAAGCGGTGTTTGTTGTTGTGTTTTACTTTAAATAAGTTCAAAATCATAAATAGTTATATCAACTCATATCTACTACATTATGTTATTATACGTGTAGAGACGCATGTCATCGGCTTATCAGATGCGTTAACGGCAACACATAGAGACTTCAAAGATGGTTCAATATTTAGTTGACATTACATATACAAAATATGCTTAGGAAATATAATCACCGCAACAACCGTCTTAAAAACAAAGTAGGAAAAATTTGTAGGAAAGTAACTCGAAAGTGATTAAGGGTGGTTGTTTCAGATTTTGAAGCGCGTAATGTAGCGCGCGTGTAAGCGCTTATGATAAAGCGACCATATACGTGCAGAAAAATACGCTAATCTGATACCGCCCTTTTGGCACACGCGCAACTCGTACGAGCGTTGACGCGCTTCTAAGCCGTCAGAATTCAGTTGACACTGACAATATGTCACTACCTTTTCGATCGAACACGCCCGAATATGCCCGTTTACGCAAGTCCGGTTTTTTGAAGCACGTAATATAACGCGTATGCTGAAACGACCGTATACGCACAGAAAAATACGCTTATCTAAAACCGCCCTAAGGCTCTGAGGCTCTGCCTTCCCAAAAAACACGCAATAATTATGAGTGAGGAATATCTTCATCGCACAACATATTATTATAATAATATACTCTGCTTTCTTCACCAAGAACAGATACCTACACATAAGATATCTTTTATTAATATCTTATCTCGATTATTTCTTAGCAGAATGTACCATTATTTTTCTTCAGTCTGCAAGATATACAGGGAGGTTAGATAATTTGTTTTTGCCCTGTAACCTCAAAGGAAATACAAGGCCTAACCTAATAAATCCTCAGTTGAGGCTGGCCAGTGATAAATACACACTCCTGAATGATCTGATAGTACGTTCTATATACATATCTATCTATAGACATGTATGCCTACGGTACCACTCTCAAAGGGATAGTTATGTATTACAATGTTAAGGCATTGGTTTGGCAATCATGGTCAACGTTCCAATTATGGTAGATTCGATCGCTAGCCTCTCTAAGGTGCTGTGAACTCCATTCAAGATTATCACAGTGAATGTATGAATTCGTGATCGCATATGAATTATATTGTTTAAAAAATAGGTGACCACTGACAAAAAGTAAAGGTCCTGGCCTTACAGAACAAATTAATCCCTTGGTCAAGGCTATAATGAAGACCTATGAGAGTCGTTTGCCTCAAAACATTCTGACTCTGATATAAACCTTATGATGTAACTATCTATTTATGTTTGGTCGTCAAGACAGCTTACTCTTTGGAAAAGCTTGATACCAGGACAATTCCTAGCACTATACCGGTTTCATCCAGTCCTTCGCCTTAGAGTCTGTCTACTTCCGAATTTAAACAGTTTTGGCAGAGTGTTTAGCTTTTCCACAGGATTTGAAATATTCCAGGGCTTAGATCAGTATCAGTCATAAGTACCGACACTCCATACACACTGTGAATGACAACTTACAAGTCCTGTCCTACACAGAGCAAACACTTATTATTATCACATCTAAAAGCAAAATCCAAAGGCAATAAAAACAGTCTGTTATTTCACTCCTAGTATATATTACGGAGAGTTTATTCCTTTACATCTTTCCTTAGCAACGTACATCAAAGTATTGCGGGAATGGACGAAGACATAAACATAGTATATAAGAGCGAGAGGTGGATAATATAAAAAAAAAAATGTATAAAACGTTAGTACTGAGATTTCCTTTTATCCTCAGAGTGCATTGTGAAACTTCGGCGTGCTTCTGTTACGGTACTTTTTGTTTGGTACGGATCATTTATTGCTATATTTTCCCGATCGTAGTGAAATAAATTGTAGCATATTTGTTCTTTATTCATTGTGGCGCGAGTGTATGGATACTGTTGACACTAGTCAACGATTTAAAGAAGACAAACTATTTTGACATGGCCTAATGATTCTTGTCTCGGGATTGGGATTGTCTTGATTTTTGTATTTACGTGCTCGCTGGCATCCATCCAAGTGATGACTTCTGCCATCATTTCTTAACATTGCCTTTCTGTTATGAATGACAGGTCAAACAACCTATGAGAGTTATGGTTGTTGGGTGACAAAAATAGCCAGTAGCACGTAGTATTTTCGACATATCTTCACAGTATCGTAACGGATTCAGGACTGTACATTTGCAGTGCTGCTAGTTAATAGTAATATTAAGCTATCGCAGATTGATGTAGCAGCCACGCACCAGACGACACACAAGATATAGAACCCCGCAAGGTGGACCGACGATCTTACTAGGCTTGGGGGAAGCGATTAGTTGCGGACAGCGCAAGATTGGCGTGCATGGAAAACAGTGAGAGAGCCCTATGTCCAACAGTACCCCAGCTGAGCAATTGGGGTGTTTTGGCTGAAATAATGAAGATTCTTGTGTTGGAGGTCGATTAAATTCGGACTATTATTCCTAATAGAATATTAAAACTTAATTTTAATACGAATTAAGCTATTTGCCATTTAGGTGAAATTTTACGTAAGTTACTTATAATAAACACTATGTACACACACGCAACTTTACGGTTGTGTGCTGTGTGTGTAAGGTGCCATCTCAGCGGTATGTGCCTTAGGTGAGTACGTGATTTTCTCTTAATTTAATAGAAATCACGAACAATAATTGTTGTGGTAAAAACTCACGTAGGATTATATCGCTGATATGGCACGGCATGTTCATGTGTGAACACCAACTAAAGTACAAAAGAAAACGATAAATGTATGTAAGTAAGTAATCCTCTTTTTCAAATGGAGTCGTTTAAAAATAAATATTTCTGTAGTATATTCTACTTAATTTAAGTGACTAGGTTTTGGATACACATAAGCCTATGCCAGACTAATAATGTAAACATATTAAGCTGTTTAAGAATATTCAAGCCCTTTGATTTATCGAGGTACTGAATTTATTTTGTACAAACTGAAAAATATAGACACTGTAATTGAACGCTGCTTTGAAACTTAAGACTTACCAAGTAAGAAAGAAGTAATACGCTTAATTCAGCGCCCGCACAATAATATTCAATTTTTACACTTATACTTATTTTTTGTAAATACATGCATATTATCCATAGAAACAACATTCATGTTCACGCACACAAATGTTGATTTAAGTAGTTTAATGACATAGTTTTAAGGATATTTTTTTATTGTTTTCCGCTTTTGAGTAAATTCTGCCTTAATAGTGCTGATAAATTTGAGTATTCACTTGTAACAGAACCTCAAGCATTCGCCGTTTTTAGATGTGCCGAACTAAACCGAGAACAAATCCAAACATCGCTACGAATATTTTTATTATCTTTCTAGCGAACGTTTACATCAGTAAAAAGATCTAAGCAAATTTACTGTCAATTTGCAGAATGCGTACCAAAAACTGGATGGAAAGCTGGCTAGAACACTTGTTAATTTTTTTGTTTATGTAACATTCGCAAGAATGCTCATTACAGGTGAATGCTCAAGTGTATCAGTACCATTAGACTTCCATTAATACGTTACAACCCTCCGCAATCTCCAGTCAGTAATAATATCAGAAGAAAAAATATGAAAGCTCTCTAAGCTATATTGGCCATAATATCCTCCCATTCATCCGCAAAAGGATCAGGTACTTTAACGGTAAATGGAAATCTTGCTAATTTCTCTTTGACGGTAAATAATATTCTTTTTTCCAGTTAGAAATGCTTTTTAACCACTATCCACCGTACTTTTGAAAACTTATCGCACTCACTCTAAGTTTCGTTTCAAAGGAACTGTCCCTTTACACTGTGACAGTAATGCTGAAACATTTTAGTTCCATTTTAAAAACGTGTTAAATTACTTTAACCAGTCAACCACAAAGCCAATATTGTACAAAGCGCGCAGACAGAACTTCACTACGTTAAAAGATGAGTTACACCAATCCTATCCAGTTTTCATTAACCCAAAAGCTTATTCGACAAAGTTCTATCTTTAATAGCCTTTTTGTACTTCATTTTATTTAAGAGCATGTTTGAAGCTTCATTTGTGGTAAAAGGCGTTTATTTTATTCTTTTTCTGCAAGACGTTACTAAGTGTGTCATTTGTCTGTGGAAGGAGTCACCACTTTAAGTTATGAATGTCGATTGTGGTTACATAAGATTTCGGTCCACTGATGTAATATAGTCATGACTGACCTAGGTTCGATTTCTGTAGTGAAAAATGACTGAACGTTTCTATTTCGAGATTAATGGCCTACTGCATAATAGGTTCCTGTTAAATTACTTTTTAAGATTTCTACATCAAAATTCACTCCACATTTTATTGAACTCATCTGGCTTATAATATTGTACTGGACAATCTAGCACAGAAAATCTATCTAGTAGACATCAACTAGTTATGACAGTAGAATGTAGCAGTAGCGTTAACAGTAAAAAGATTTTCACAGAATGCAATGACATTTGAAAGGGTGCGCTATGACAAAATCTTTAGTCGCCTTTTTCTACTTTATTTTATTAAAATTTTGTTTGTTGTTTCACTCGAAAAACACGTTTATTGTAGTATTTTTATTGCGTTTCAGTGTGACGTCATATATGTAATCTGTCTTTGTAGAAAGAGTCGCCGTTTTTAAATTACAAGTCTTCTACAAAGGTGGTTATAAAATTATAACGAATCTATATAAAATGAGCAATCAGCTACATAAATTATTGATTTCTCTGGTGAGGGAGCGATTGCTTAGTATTTACAATCAGATTGCCAGGCAAGCAAGGATTTTAAACTTTCGCGATTAGTATATACCTACATTATTGTGACGTCGTCGTCGCTGACATCGTTCGCCTACTACTTTCGGTTGGCTGCCTCGCTCCCCAGCGGGCTTAATATACCGTGGTGCGGGAGTGATCGTCCCTCTTTACCGGCTGTGCAGCGATCCAAGCTAAGTCTTCCCTGAGCGAGAACAGAAATACGTTTCTACTGGACATTACCTTCAAATTCCGCGACCATTTCTTTATCTATCTTGGTTTAGGGTCAAAATTGTTTAAAGTCAGTTTTCTGTTCCTTTTGCTAAAAGCTGTAATGATTCTTTTTACACAAATATACATACTATTATTGTTGCCGATATATGGATATTTTATTTGACTGAATAGCGTTGACCACGTGCAACGTTAAAGTGACTCCCAACGTCACCGTCACGTTGGGAGTCACATTAACGTACGCACAACGCAACATTATATAAGGTTATCATGCGGGTCTTACTCGCAATATATATATTCGCCAACATTTTGGCTGACTTGCTTCGGTCGTTGTCGCGGCGGGACTACTGGCACTTGCCTTACCCAATATATATCGACGGATGTCGCTCTGCAGGAAAAGCTTATATTCTGTCAGATCTGGCCAGAATATAAAGCGAACTCTGGCCTCCAGAACGAAGGTCTTAGATGGAACCGAGATAATGCTCGGTCGATAATGATTAACTGACTCTCATGTTAATCAACTGACATCATCAGCCCTTTATACTATCCCTCTGCTGGGCACGGGCCTCTTCTCACTGTGAGAAAGGTAAGGCCATAGTCCACCATGCTGGCCAAGTGCGGATTGGCAGACTTCACATGTCTTTCGAGAACATTATGGAGAACTCTCAGACATGCAGGTTGCCTCACGATGTTTTCCTTCACCGATAAGCAAGCGATATTTAACAATTTAATACCACAAATATAGTCAACTGACATAAGGTCGCAACTATGGGAAAGTAGACAAATTTAATGTACCACTACTACTGAGTTTAACATGTTCATGTACTCAGAAGAGGAAACTACTAATAGGAAAGGTTAGTGCAAAGTTGTGACATCAGATTGCACCAGAGTTAATTCAAAATAAGGGACGTATGACGATCCTGGTATCTTGGACTAAAATGGTGAGTAATGAGTATTTTAAGGCGGAATCACATTTTCATTTCATTCCAAACAACACTGTCTTCATCATCTATCACTTCAACCGAAAGACCTCCACTGCTAAATATAGGCCTACCCCAAAACTCTCCACACAGACCGATCTAGAGCCGCCCGCACCTACCGCTCCTCGCAATCCCACACGATTTTCGGTATCATCTTTATCGCCCATTGCTACATTAAATAGCTTAGAATTTACGCTGGAATTATTCTCCTCACAGATCGATCTTACAGTGTTGTTGTCTGCATAATATGGTCCCTCTGCCGACTTTCATGGGATGATATGGGGTGGTGACATTCCTTAGGTAATATTCTTAATCCTTCGCCACACAGACACGTTTTGTTAAAAGTTAATGTTTAAGTGTGCACTACTACTGGCCAAGTGCAGGTTGGCAGCCTTCACATAAATTTCGAGAACATTATGGAGAACTCTCAGACATGTACATTTTCTCACGTAGTTTTCCGTCACCGTTTTAGCAGTTGATAATAATTAACTATTTAATACGCACATAACTTCGAAATGTCATTAATGCGCCCTGTGCTGTCGAACCAGAGACCCTCTGCCTAGTAATCCGTCGGTCTCTCCACTAGGCTATCGCTGGCTTACCATAATATTTATCAGCAATTTAACCTTTATAAAAATTCACCAACTTGAAAACCATAATCTCTGAACGTATAGGCTTGGTTAAATCGACCGCAGATTTTGTGAGCGCAGCAAATTTAACCTACCTGTAATTACCTACACCCCTTACTTATGGCTGATTATAAAATAAAACCAAACATTAAAATGAACAGCTATTTTTATTATACGCGGCTCGACTTAAACATTAATAAATTATAATATTTACAAATATTAACAGTGATTTATGAGCTTTATATCACATACAAACTAATTTTATTTACATTTTTTATTAATATTGAATAAATTTCAACAAAATCGGTACAAAAAATAATAACATCCTGGTTTAATAAATAACATTTTACATAAAAATCACTATGTTATATTACATTATAAAAATTAACAGTTCTCTGGTTGTTATTCAAGTATTTTTTATTCGATTGAGCTCAAATTATAATTATCACTTAGGTATTTAGAAATATTTTTAAACTATATAATAAGTTTAATATATAGAAAATATTTTTATTGGTGACTGCGAGAGTAATCGCTCTTAAACAACACATAAAACAACAGTGATATTTATTCGTTAAAACAACGTTATAAAATAGCAGTTATTTTCATATTCAAATTCTGATTCTTTGTTATTGAAATAAAATACAGCTTAAATATAATTTTATTACAATACAATGAGTAAAAAGTTGGTTTATTTTACAAATGGATTATTACCATGATTGCCGATATTGTATATAAATGCGTGACAGAAATATTATATTTAAAGCATACAGTTATGGATAGCTGCTACCAAAAATAATTTTAAGCTGAATGATTTGTTAGCATAATTTATTTGTACAGATGTTACAAACAAAAACTCTGAATGTTTTGAAATGTAATGAATGCCACATTATACCTAACGTGTTTGACATGATGTATTTTGGAGTGTCTTTTTCAGAGAGTGTTTTGTAAAGGTATCCATAATGATAACCTACAATTTTATTTTAAAATTATACTATAGTCTTGTAAAAGCCTAGCTGGTACAATGATCTAGATGTTATGGTTTTAAGTTATTTAAAAATAAATCCGGTCTATGGAAAACTAAAACTTTAATTTGGCTTGTATCAGTGGATTTTAAATCCCGCTGTTCTACATATTTTGTAAAATTTGTTATTGTATTTGAATGATGTTTCTTTACAGCGTTTTTAATACCAAATCAATGTGTAACAAGTTTGTCATTTCATGTAAAGTATAACTGGCTCAATAAACAACACATGATAGTCACAAAAGGCCGCTGTCAAACTGCGGACTGCAGTTTCATATATTTGACATTGATTTACAATCACCGCGCACAGTATTGCCTGTGGTCGCTTCATGCCATTATTTGCTACTTATGACCGCTATCACTAGCAAAATTTCCACATAAACACGTAGGTAGCTCGTCCACGCCTCCTCTAAGTTTTTATTAATTTCTAGCTGAGACCGTGGTTATAGAGCTTCTGCCCAGCACTCGTGGCTAATAGCGTGATGTTAAATAGCATTTAGCCCTCCTCGATAAATATGCTATCCAACAAATATAATTATCCAAATTGAACCAGTAGTTCCAGAGAGACAAGCGCGGTCAACTAAACAAAAAAATATAAGTGTAGATTTATATTCTTTACGTTTGCGTGCAGTGCAATTGGCGATGCAAAGATTATCCGCGCGCCTCTAGCGGCAAATTTGGAAGTTGTCCGGGTACGACACTTTTGACAGCTTTCAATACAACTTTGCTTCGAGTTTATAGTGGCAATTGTATTGAGCTGTCAAAAGTGTCGTACCCGGACAACTTCCAAATTCGCCGCTAGAGTCGCTAGTTTCTAACTAGCGACTCTCTTAGCATCGCCAAAAGTTGTATTCCTCGAATGGAGAAGGTTTCAAGTTAAAGTGATTACTGCAAGCAAGGAGCTGAAAATAGTAGCGGCTATTGGCTATTTATGTCGACCACAAATCACTCGTGTGTTTTGGTTACTCGTTGCTGTTTTTAGCTGCAGATTGCGGCGTTTGTGGCTATCACAATGTAGCCCGAGTGCCCAGACACAAATTTGACACTATTGTACTAAAAACGGTGTTAACAATTTTATAGTGGTAACGAATTATGAATGTAATGAAATCTGTTAACCAGAGAAATTGTAACAAGCCTTGACGTTCAACAAAAAGCTTTTTTAAAACAATACTTTATCTAGTTTTTTGCGCTATGAGCATAAATTCTGTGCCAATGCAATGGGCTGGCAATTTTCATTTTATTGGCGCATTTCAAACTGTTTTAACATTTATTATATTAAATTAAAATGCAGCAACTTGCAAATTACTTCAACCGTGTATAATTATTGGTATGAATTTGAAATTGAGCAGCTTTGAAGCCATTTCAACCGTGTGTTTTCTGTTCAAAGGGTTTCAATCGAATGAAATAATAACACTCATGTCTATATTTGTTTATACGCAGGTAACCGAAATGTGAAATCACACCGATATATTAATTCTATAGCTGGCTTCCCATGGTGTGTGGGTTAGCGGACGCACGCGCGAGACACCTTTGAAGTTACACCGCAAGCAAAGGTGGCGCGCGCGGTAGTCAACAAAACCACGCACAGTGGGAAGTGAGCTTTACGAAGCGGACGGGCTTACTACCTTTCCTGGCTTGAATTATTGAGGCAAAGCCTGACAGGATACGAGGTCTCCTGTTACTTAAAGGACCTGATTACCCGGATTATATGATTTCGGTGATGTGATGTGATTATGCGGTTGGATGCGGGCAGCTTAAGATCGGTCTGTGTGGAGAACCTTAGGGAGGCCTAAGTCCTGCAGTGGACGTCTCTAGGCTGACATGATGATGATGATGATGAGATTACGCAAACGCTATATAATTATGTATAAGCTGTCACTCCGATAACTTATAAAACATCATGATGCCTAGTTACTTTTCCTATGAGATGATGATCTCTTTCTGCTGAATATTGTTTCATTTATTCATAGTTACCAAGTGTTTAATTAATACAACCGTTGAGGAAAACGCTTTCTAAATACGTCTTTTTCTTTCACTGTTACTGCGCTTTGCAATGAATACATACATACATAGACTCACGCCTGTTTCCCGGAGGGGTAGGCAGAGACTACGGAATGCCATTTGCAACGATCCTGACATACCTCACTTGCTTCACTCACTCCCATCAAGTTTCTCATGCATGCTCTTCTGTTAAGGGTACTTCTGACTTGTCCTTTTTTCAGGATATCTCCAATCTGGTCAGAGAACGTCCGTCTAGGTCTTCCCCTTTGTCCTGTTCCATTCACACTTGCCTTATATATCTTCTTTGTCAGCCTATCGTCATCCATCCTCTCCATGTGCCCAATTGCAATGAATGTGCTATAATAAGCACTTATTCACAGTAAACGCTTTTTAAAAAGCTTTAACAGTTCAACATAGCAAATTATATTCTATTATATAAAACATTGTTATAAGATATTACACTAGTAAAATAAAAAGGTTGAAAATGTTTTAAATGAGATGAATTTAGTTGACATGCAGTTAATAGTCGTGTAGCCCATAATGTACTATTTACAATACTAATTACGAATTATGTGAGTGACAGATGAATCAGTAATCAGATAAAGATACTAGATATTTATTATGAAGTGAAATAGAGCTGACCTTTATTGCATGTATCTTACTCCCAGAATATTTGAACAAGTAATTTAGTTTCTCTAAATATATTTTTGTCGCTATAGATGGCAAAAAAAAAACAGGGGACAAAAATATTATGGTTTACTTTACAATCATGAATAACACAAACATGGCAAATTGCGATGATACACTTGAGCATTTACTTGTAACAGAACAGCGAGCATTTGTCGTTCTTTGTATTGTTGAACCGTACAACGAACAGAGCCGAACACTGCTACCTTAAAGTAAGGAAGTAAAGTCTAAGACTGCTACGAACATTTTCACGATCTTACTTGCAAACGCTCTAATCGGTGAAAAGCTCGAAGTAAAACTGTCCTTTCGCTATGCTCAGAGACCCAATTCTCCTAAATAAATAGTTTCAATATAATTTCAGTGTCATATTTACGTCACAAAAATCGTATTCTTCTAAACTATCTGATATCTGAATGAAATTGTAACGAGATCGTAAATTGAAACAAGTGTCAAAGTATGTGTCTACGACGAACTGTTTACTTCAAATTATACGTTAATGACATTAGGTTATCAGAATGCCGCTTTTTTATGGTAATAGGCGGCAAACGAGCAGACGGATCGCCTGATGGTAAGCAGTTACCGCCGCCCATGGACACAAAGACCACCACAGGAGTTACAAGTGCGTTGCCGCCCCTTGGGGTTGGGGAAAGGGATAGGATGAGGAGTGAGGTGAGGGAGAAGGAATAGGGGATAGGGCCTTCAGAGTCAATTCAAAATAATATAATTTCAATGTCGATAGAATGCTCGCTTAAACACTCTCGTTTGTATTTCTTTAATGTAACATGCGAAAAAATTCCCATTACAAGTAATTGCGCAAGTGTATCTGTACTATAATACTCGTATAGTGCTTGACTTAGCTTTAAAGCAGTTTGTGCTTTCGTATCTTTGCCATAGCGAATGTTGTCCATCTAAGCCGATTCCTGGAAAAACAAGTCGGAAACTTTTGTAGCACTAAGTCGTTATGCTTAAGCTTAGGTACCAAAAAGAAGTTCGAAATTATACAGACATAACAGAAAAAAAACATCAGCTTAATCATTTACATGTTAACATTATGAATGAGTATTAACAAAATTTTGTACAAAATTTCGACCAAATATTTTGTCTTCCATATAATTCCATATAAAACTTAAGCCACAGTTACAATAAAATATTTCTCATTTGCTGACATACATTAATTATATTAAATAGTATTAAAAGTCAGTTTTTTACATAAATATTTTTGCGTCGAGTGATATTTTATGGTTAGTACCTGAAATTACCATATGAAGATAAATGTTTTAAATATTCGTTCGTGGCACAAAATAATAATGTAGACTTACGTAAGTAATAGTAAATTTGTCGTTCAGAAGTTTCATACATTATGGACAGAACTCATGAAGTACAGGCTTAAGCCTGCATTTTATCAAAGGAGAAATTAGTTTTACATTACATTTTTTGGACTCTGGAGTGTACAATATGAGGCTGAGAAAAACCTATAAATATATATAATTATATATATATAACGTGTTTTTTTTATTTCCCATAACTCTAGAGTTATATTCTGTAGGTAAAAATAAAACTAAAACTCCTAGAATAGGTGGTCCAAAAATGCATAGTTTCGGAGATATCATCAATCATAATTAGATTAGGTCAACAATTGTCACCAGTATAACGAATCTTTACTTTTACGACGTTGCCAAACTTCGTAGTAGTGTAGTAAAATAAATAGTAAAATAAAATTTGTAGGTATATTGGTATCCTTGACGCCATATTGTGACTTTATGCACGCTTTTCTAATACTTACACGATCTTAAAAATATGAAAATAACATTAACGATAATAAATACTACTATTGAACATTAATTTGCAGTATTTTTTATTGAAATCGTCGTTACAATAATTATGGTGCCAAGGTCTATTCTTAGTTGAAATTGAAACCCAATTGTACGCTTTAGTAGAACTACTACTGCACCAAAATGATCGGGTATGCTACCTAAACTAATTATGAATAAGCATAATTAATTAAAGTCTGTAACCTATGGCTACAGTTTAAATTAAGTACTGGGTGAAGGTTATTATTAATTTGAGCCACCTTCGTAATGTTCGCACTTTGGCTTGACTAGAAAATTTGTTATCTTCATTGAATAATTATGTGCGTTAAATCAAAGTAAGTGTTGAATGACACTGAAGATGAAATCTAAGTACGGGTTTAATCGATATCGATTTCATTAAAAAGTTACGACACGACAGCACAAGGTATCCTAGCGCGCGGCGCGCAAGAGTTGCATAGATAGGTACTTACAATGATAACTCGATGAAGTGCACCTACTACGACTCGGACTTTTCACTCTCTCATTGGCGCTTCTCACTTTGGGTAAGTTAAGTAAGATAGAGCTATCAAGTAGGTTCCTGCGTAGCGTCACGGGCTCGGGCGGGACGGGCATCAAATTTCAATGAGTTCTATGTGTGAGTAGTGCTTGGAATATTAGGGTTGTCACCTACGAGTTTATGCGTAGGTAGTTAGGTACGTAAGATTTAGTCTTTCATTCATTAGGAGTCATTGGCTTTTTTCTGATTTTTCCTAAGTGAACTCGTCTAAGCGAAACGTATGGCCTGGATAGCCACATCACATGTACCTAATATGTATTAGATATTCCAATGAAGTAACTGGGGAAGACTTTTTTGGAATTTAATATGTAGGTACAAATCAATAAACGAATTTAAAAATGTTTATGTTGGTTTTCATGCGTATCCTAGTTGTTTAGTTTTCTGAAACACTAAAAAGGTTTTCATTCCAATGTGCAAAGTTGAAATGACATCATTTTACAAGGATAGTATCTAGTTTGCCTGGCTAAACTCAACTAAAGTAAATGCAAATTAGATACTATCGAATTGTTGAGTAACAATAAGTACCTACCTTGATCCCTTTGTCCTTTTTCACGAAATCAAATCTGTCCTGATCGGATCTCACTTTCACAACTAGTTTTATGACTCAGTTACCTAAAAAATATTGACAACCCTACTAATTCTGTTATCCGACACCGACCTGTTAGGTACCGAATACAATGAACGCACACATGTTACTCGTAGCGTTAGCAAAGTGAAATATTTTTACTTTAATGAGCAAGCCCTTTGTTTAGCACTTGTTTCCTGACTTTCGTCTCGCTTACAAGTTTCGGTGCCGCGTAAAATTGATACGGTTTTGCTGTTAAGTTTTATTGTTGTTGAATTGTTTTTGGGTGTTACCTAACTCAGTTACAATGCCGAGGCACAACTATCCGCCAGAACATCAAGCAGATATTCATTTTGTATATGGATATTGTAATGGAAATTCGATGGAAGCTGTGAGGGAATACCAGCGTCGATTTCCAAATCGCACTGTGCCGGACAATCAAACTTTCATAAACGTAAGTCCACATAGTTTATTTATTCATTTTAGCCCTTAGTATAGTCTCTTTTAGTAACAATAACATACATGAAGCAACCCAGTTTAATAAAGTTTTTTACATGAGTTAATTAATGTAATGAATGATTTATTTATTTATTTTATTATTTATGCACACACAGTAAAATTAGGATGAAATTATCATTTAAAAAAAAAAATAATTACAGAAGCTTCTTATAAAGTGTTACAGTTGCAAAATACACAGCGTCTTACATGTAGCAAAATGTTTGTTCTTCGGACCGGATAAGGGTTGAGCTACACCTATCATCACCGCATCGCTCTTTCCTATGCTTCTATCCTTTTCTGTCCCTTAGGACCGTCATTTACTAGAGCGAGAAAGAGAGAGGAAACACGATCGCCATTTCGATTCCGTGGCGTGCTGATGCTGAAACATTCCCTCTTTCTTTCTCGCTCTAGTAAATGACGGTCCTAAGTGAAAGTGCGATGCAGTGCTGATAGGTATAGCTCAACCCTAAGGCCGTCCTCAAGGTCAATAGGTTTTGCTTGTTGATATTATTGAAAGATTCGAAAAAAAAGAAGTAACTAAATAATTTTGGTTGACTGCCTCGTTGGTCTCGCGGCATAAATGTGCGTGTGGGATTGGGAGGTTTCGGGTTCGATTCCCGGGTCGGGAAAGTGTTATTGGGATTTTCCGTTAGGAAATTCTCAGTAGCAGCACGGAGTCTGGTAATGTGCCGGTACGGTAATAGGCTCGCCCCCTATTACGTGGGACCTTTAAAATTCATGGCGAAATGTGGGTGTAATATTACACCTCTGCCTACCCCTTCGGGGATACAGGCGTGAGACTATAAATAAATAAATAAACTAAATAATTTTGCTATGCTCCTGGTGGCTTACTAATTTAGTATCAGACACTGGAAGCCTATTGCCATTAACTGGACACATATCCAGACTCGATGGCTGCTACTCAGAAATGTTTAATGGCAAAACCCAATAACACTTTGCTCGACCTGGGAATCAAACCCTCATGCCCAACAGTCGCGTTGAATATGTATGCGATGTGCAGGCGAATGTCGATTTGAATAGGCATGTGATGACGTGACGAAAGCTATTTAATTATTGTTTTAGGAGAGATGCTGCGTTTTTAATTTGAAGCCGGTGTAAACAAAACTAAATAGGCAAAAAAGTCACCGGTTGCATTTGTTCCCACTCGTTACTATGTCACATTTTAAGCGCACCTTTAATATTTGTTACAGATACAAAGACGATTTCGGGAAAATGGATTAAGATCATCTTCTCACGAAAGAGTCTTGAATTTGACTCAGGCTCAAGAAATTAGGATCATGGACCTAATAATTGAAGATCCAACGTTATCTACGAGACGTGTGGGTGTAATAGTTGGAGTTTCTCACAACTTAGTGTGGAAATTATGGAAAAGATATGGGCTTCACCCTTACCAATATCGCAAAGCTCAAGGCCTATTACCCACCGATATTTTTTCGAGAATAGCCTTTTGTCAGCGCATGAATGAACTTTTAATTCAGGACCTAAATATTTGAAGTAAAATTTTATGGATGGACGAAGCCCAATTTACGCGCGCTGGGGCTTTTAATTAAAAAAACCAGCATCAATGGCGAACAGAGAATCCAAAAGCTGTGTGGGAAACTTCTTACCAACATGAGTTTTCTGTAAACATGTGGGCGGGAATTTTAAATAATAAATTAATAGGTCCCATAGAAATCCCGCATCGCCTTAACTCAGAAAATTATTTAACGTTTTTACAAAATCTAATATTCTTAGATTTTTTTGAGGACGTGGATCTGGAGACAATTCGCACAATGTGGATCCAACACGATGGCGCGCCTGCCCATTATGGGACACAGGTACGGGAATACCTAAATGAACCATACCCAGAACGTTGGATCGGGCGCGGAAGCCCGACTATAGCGTGGCCGGCGCGATCACCAGACCTAACCCCACTAGATTTTTACGTGTGGGGTACATTATAAAGTAAGGTGTATGAAAAAAAAAAATTATCAAGGGACCATTTACTTAGTCGTATTGAAGAAGCAGCTAATGAAATGCGCCAAAACAATGTAAATTTAAATAGGCAGATTCGCACTAGACTAAATGTGTGTTTGGAATACTATGGCGGACACTTTGAAAATCATTTAAATTAAATTGATTACTTTAACTAAACTTGTTTTATTTATCATACTCTTAACCCATAAAACACACACAACACATTGACTTACCCAAATCTGTCAAATCCCCGCAATCAATTTTCAACTTAATATCTAACGATGGCATATTTTGACATAATTTGGGTAGGCAGGTAAAATTATCAGCTTAGTTTGAAAGTTAATAAAAATCCGTGTGGTGACGGATTAAGAATACGGAATGTCACCACCCCATATCATCCTATGGGTGTCGTAAGAGCCGACAGAGGGAGCATATTATGCAGAGAACACCACTGTAAGAGAAGGAAAACTTGATACAAACCCTATACCAACCCGTTTGGCCAGCGTGGTATAGTAGGCCAATTCCTCCTTTCAAAGGAGAGGCCTAGTCCAGCAGTGGACTGTTAAAGGCTGATGATGTAATAAAAATAAGGCCAGTGTTATATCAACTTGCCAAAAATCCTAGGTTTCATAAGTTTCTTAAACTTAATAACAATGAAGTGATAACATTTAGGCCAGTTTGTTTTCATTTATTTCAAATTATCCTATCCATCATCCTAGCTTTGTCTTGGTTGCGTCCTTTAAAAACACTAAAAGCTGAATAAGATGAAACTAAAATATCTTAAGTTCACCTACCTAATTTTGTTTGCTTACCGTACAAAATAGATACTCGATGTGTCTAGGTATCCAAGGTTCATTGATAAATACGAGTAATTCATTTTTATTCAAACCAATCATTCATATTTAAAGCTAAGAAAATGCGACGTTGTCATATTTCACGTAAGGGTGTTTTACATTAATAATTGTGACTTTATCGAATTGTTTTGTATGGAATATGAAAAAAATAAATAAAAGATGATTGAAACATAATTTATATGCCAGTTGTTTCTTTGATATGGTCTCAATCATACCCTAGATTTATGGGATATCAAAAAAAAACACGTTGTATATATAATTCGTCTGTCGCACTTTTGTCCAATCCCAATTTACGAAATGACAGGAACCCACAAAACAGTATACAAGAATTTTGAATCATCGACAGATTGTGATGTACATGTTAGTAATCATTTCAATTTAGTCCATTTTAAATACCAGTACTGACGTCGATCCCAACATTTTTATTTTCTTTCAACATCATGGCGATACAATTGCTTTACGTTCTAATTATTCCACAGCGTCAGTGTTAAACGAAAACTGACAACAACAACTCACTCGAAAGTTATATCCAAAACCAACATCCAAAACAAATAATTCCATCTCCAAAGGTAACTATGATAATACAGAAACTTTAAACGACAAGTCCCCAGGCGATCATAAAACGCACCGAGCTTGTACAAAACGTAACAAACGTTAAAATAAAATCATCATCATCATCAGCCTTTATCAGTCCACTGCTGGACTAGGCCTCTCCTTTGAAAGGCGGAATTGGCCTACTATACCACGCTGGCCAAACGGGTTGGTTTAGGATTTGTATCAAGTTTTCCTTCTCTTACAGTGCTGTTTTCTGCATAATATGCTCCCTCTGTCGGCTCTTACGACACCCATGGGATGATATGGGGTGGTGACAATCCGTATTCTTAATCCGTCACCACACGGATATAAAATACGAACCGTGATAAAATCTGTTGATATAAATTTAATGTTTTCAGGTCCCGACACTGAAGATCGTACGTTTCTGTCTGATGGGGGAAAGAGATAGAAACATGATAGATTGTACTCACTGTATGGTTAACCGTGTGACGGCGGATTAAGAATACAAAGTGTCACTACCCTATTTCATTTCGTGCATTTCGTGGGTAACGTTCTTGATTGACGAAAATACACAGATAACATAATATATTCGTGAAGAGAAAACTGAACAGTAAACTTTACACCAACCATCTGACTAGCGTAGTATATTAGACTTAATCCTCTTATTGACTCACAATTCTATTGTGATGCAAAGTAGGAGAGGCCAATCCAGCAGTAGACAGGGAAGTACTGGAATGATTGATGAACCGATTCTTCAAAACAGTGGGTATTTTCTGATAAGTTATAGTAATCACAAAGGTTAATTTAACCTCAGTTCACTTCTAACCTAATTTGGACTGTTACATAATTCAGTAATTAAGTAGTTCATTTCAAGAGCTAGTTAGAACACTGAATTTATAATTAGTAAGAAGATTTAACAGAGGTTAAAAAAGCGAAAAACCAAGCAGCCGCTGACTTTAATTGAACAAATGAAATTGACGGTGAAGGGCGTGGTTAGACTTAGTCAGCGAGCAATTGTACAATTGAACAGCTATGCTGTTCTCTTGAAAAAGATATTTGTCCTCCTTTGGAAAAGACTTTCTCTACAGCCTTCCACAGTCCATTGCTTAATTTAAGGCTCTCCTAATTTGCTTCACAGTTAATAACACTGTAAGTCAGTAGGAGATTTTAGCCCATTCTACCACGCTGGCCAGACATGGGTTTGATGTCGGTTTTTGCGTCTCATCGCATTGATTCTATTTTTTTGGTTTATTATCCTCAGTTGCTTTTCAGGAAACCCAAGCTAAGCTCTAATTACCCATATTTATTCACTTTTGTATGCAAAGATATATTATACACGATACTTCATAGTCGGCACAGTCTTTCGCTGCTAGACTGGCTTCTAGGTTAGATCATTGTAGCACTCGGAGACAGCCAATCAGTGCTCGAACGCCAAAAAATATATCCTTCCGTTACAGCAACAGCAATGCAAAGCAGTCTCCTATCAGAATACGATGTATTCCTGGATATTCGTGGATGATGTTACAATCAGATGTGTATCGAAATGTCATCATGAAAAGACTGCTACGCATTATGCTTGTTTATTATAGAAATGATTGCAGATTTAACCTTGAAAATTCCACCCAGGTCCTACGCTTGCCAAAATGCAGTTAATGAAGCTACCTAAATTATACATTAGTTTGTATTCAGTCAGCTGAATCAAGTTTCACTATTCGTTATTTACTTCACCACAAACATCGCTGTTTTAGTTTCAAGCGATTGCAAGACGGTTCTGAGAAACAGGTGATTTTGAATTGAATTCATAAATGTTTTCGTATTTAAATTAAGTACATTAAAATTCATGTCTAGCGAGACAACATTAAACATAACATTCGGTTAATATTTATTTATCTCGTGTAGATGTCTTCTCATTTTCATTTTAAAAATTATATTTACTATGTTTTGGGTTTAAAAGTATTCACTTTGTTTTGGGTTCAAAAGTAATGGCGAGTGATACTAAAAACTAAAGTTCTTGTTCTCTTCTTTCATTTAAGAGCTAGGTAGCTTTTGTTGGTGGAGCGATTGCCACTGGCTTCGGTTTTCCACCCTTTTTTGACCTCTTGATACGACCAAACTCCAACTTTTTCCTTCAGCTGTATCATATAAGGAAGAGGATGGCCTCGGCGTAACTATGGCCATTTTCAAGTAAGACAAAATAATATTTTGGAAGCATAACTATAAAATATAAATTTTTATGTGCGTTCAAATTTAAATGAATATAGGCTTAAAATTAAAACTTTGATATAAATATCTTGATTATAAACATTAAAATTGTATTTGTGAGTACTTATCATCTTGAAAGTCAAATTACATCAACTACGATTTTCCTCGTGAAAGATTCAAATCTGATACCACACCTATTCCAATATCTAAACTTAATCCCAGTCATACATTCAAGAAAGGCCTTACTTTGATTCAAAGCAAAGAAAAAGTTGCGTAATTCGTAAAGCTACATGAGCCTCTCTTTACCAGAAGTAAAATAAACGATTGCAGTTTGTGTTACATTGCCAATACAAGGAACCCTCTTTGTCAGATTTAGAAACAAAATGAAGGTATAATTTAGGCGTCTGAAATACTGTGTCGATTGAATGGATCGAATTTGTAGAGGTTTGGAAAAATTGATTCAATTTTTTGGACTGGTTTCGTAGGTAAGTCAGAAACAGTTGAGTAAAGACCATGATGTTGAATGCATAACATCAGTTCAAAATGTATTTATTATACAATAAAATAAGTTTTGTGAAAATGAGTTTGTTACTTTCGAGGGACATGAATGAATAATACTTTGATTAGATAAATACTGCATGTAAGGCGTAGCATAAAGATCACTATTCTTTTAAAACCCAGCATTTAATTTGTCATTTATAAGACATTAAATCATATTACCTTTAGCAATAAATTCTTATTTCTATAAAGTAAACTACCATAAGGATCGCAGTGTTTAAAACTTTACTTACTGGTAGACTGGGTAGTGTAGTAAGTGGATTTTTAAATGATTACGATAATTATTCTAAAGCTGTTTCCAGTAGTTTTAGCTCTTTGATACTTTAATTTAGTTTGAATAAAGTACAAAGAAAAATCATATAAAATTTGCATAATTGATTCAGAAAAGAAACGCATTATCATTTAAATGCAAACTATCATGCAAATTTGATTACATTTTCACCTGTGAACGTAAACGAAATCTTACAAACGATGATAACATAATCTCTACTAACCTTTTAAATGCAAAATACTGACACTGAAATATACTAACACTCCTAAAAAAATGTGGACCCTTATAAACAATTTAGCTAACAATAAAATTTATCAAAATAGCGCTCCTTAAAAACTCATTGTTAATTCTGACATTGTTACTGGCACAAAGGAAATATGTGAGCTTTTTAATAAATATTTCTCAACCATAGGGTCAGTACTTGCGGAGAAAATACCTGGAAAATTTCATGATTGTTCTAAAATATTAGAATTAAATAAACAATACGATGCCAAAAGTCACTCACTTACAACACTGCAGCCCTGTAATGCTGAAGAAATCATAAAAATTATCAAAGACCTTGATGCCAACTCTAGTAGTGGTTTAGATAAAATCAGCATTAAAATTATAAAAATACTTACAAAATCTAATCTCAAATGTGCTGGCAATATACTTTAATAAACTTATGACTGATGGGGAGTTTCCCAATTCCCTTAAGGTTGCAAAAGTATCACCAATCTATAAATCTGGACCTAAGACCGACCCTGGTAATTATCGACCGATCTCTGTACTGCCAGTCATGTCCAAAATATTAGAAAAACTTATACATAGTCGCTTATTAAATTACTTTGATTCCATTAACTTTATATCAGATCGCCAATATGGATTTAGACCTAAAAATAATACTACAGTAGCGACAATAGATCTAGTAACAAAAATCAGAGACAATATAGATAAAAAGAACATTGTTCTGGGTGTATTCATAGATTTAAAAAAAGCGTTCGATACTGTAAGCCATACATTACTTTTAAACAAGCTTGAACATGCTGGTATCCAAGTAAACGCACTCAAAATGCTAAAATCTTATTTAACTAACAGACAACAGATAGTTTAGATAAATGACGTCGAGAGTAGTGCTCTACCCGTCACATACGGAGTACCCCAGGGATCCATATTGGGACCACTGTTATTCTTAACTTACATAAATCAGATTGCAGCACTTAATCTTCATGGTCATATAACTGTATACGCAGACGATACTTGCTTATTTTATTTTGGAAAAAAACATACATAATATCATTTCACAAGCCCAAGAGGATTTAGATATATTATTCGAGAGGTTCCAATACAATTTACTATCTATCAATATTTCAAAAACATGTTTTATTATATTCAAAGCTAAAAACAAAAAGATTCCAGATCATAGACCATTAACTATTGATAATTAGCAGCAATTTGGGGCCTCTCGAATTTATTATAATGATTAACGATTTGCCAGAAGTCGTTAAACATGGCAATTGTTTATTATTTGCAGATGACCTCAAGTTGTTGCTCGAGGTTAGAAGCGAGTCAGATTGTAAGCTTTTACAGGAAGATATTAATAAGATAGTCGAATGGAGTATAAAGAACAAGCTCCAATTTAACGTCTCAAAATGCTCGATCATGAGTTTTACACGCGCTCGTTCACCAATAACATACGAGTACGATATGAATACTACGCCTATGCCAAGAGTTACACAGGTACGTGATCTGGGTTTAGTTACACCGGACATATCATTTCGCGACCATGTCACTAAGATCCGTAAAAAGGCGTACAGGAATCTCGGATTTGTGCTGAGACAGACGCGTCACTTCACCAACATTACAGCGATCAGGGTCCTGTATGACGCGCTTGTCAGAAGTCAGCTGGAACATAACGCTGTCATATGGGTACCGCATGAAGCTAAATACTCTATAATGTTGGAGCGGGTCCAGAACAAATTCACGCGCCACCTGTACATGAAACTATATGGTGTATATCCGTTTTATCCCTTGATGTACCCCACTCTATTTGTACTTGGCATGGTCGGGTATAATGAATTGAGGGTGCGACGGGAATTCACACTCGTAGAGTATATAGTCAAATTACTCCGTGGCACTGAGCATAATCCGGGCGTGTTACAACACTTAAGTTTTTGTGTTCCCGACCGCTACGTCTGGCGGCGACGTCGTCCACCACTCCTGGCCGTACCGACAGCGAGAACTAATCTGCTCGCCAAATCTCCTCTTATCCGAGCAATTCGGGTTACCAACATCATACATGATGAAATTGACATCATTACGTGTCAATGGTGTGAATTCAGAAAGCTACTAATGCACAAGTTATGCTATGAATAATTAATAGTGTGGTGGGATGCATAAGGGAGATTAATGTATAATTAGTATTTTCTTTTCACTTTGTTGTGCTACTCACTTCAGTGTTGTTTCATTGTTATATAATATTTTTATTTTGTTGTTTTCATTGTTATCTTCTTTGTTTTTTATAAGATGTTTTAAATATAATTTTAAGTGTCTTGCTATTGCATTAGGTTAATTACCTGTAATAATATTTGTAAGAGATAGAAATAAATAAATAAATAAATAAAATAAATAAACATTCCGCTCGAACAAAAACAGTGTGAAAAATACCTTGGCTTAAAAATTGATAGCAATCTTAATTGGAACAACCATTTGGTTGTTCCAATTAAGATTGCTATCAATTTTTAAAGATTATATTTTTAAAGATTATATTAAAGATAAACTCTCGTCACTCACTGGTTCTCTCTACAACTTAAGCAATTGTATACCTAAAAATATTCGTTTTACTATTTATAACTCTCTTGTTAAATCACATTTACTATACCTAATAGAAATTTGGGGCAACTCAGGTAAAACAAAATTGCAAGAACTACAAAGAGTACAAAACAAGATCATTAAAATATTATTTCGCTATCCACATTTGACACCTACTTATAAAATTTTTGAAGAAACTAAATTAATGAATATTAAGCAACTTTATATGTTTACCACTTGTATTCTGATAAAAAAATTTTAGACAAAAAAATTAAAACCAATTTATCATTTACCAAAATTTCGGAGGTATCTAAACGTAGCAGGCGTCGCCCTAGTTTACTTGTATTACCAAGACCTCGTACAAATTATTCCAAAAGAAACATCACCTATGAAGGAGCAAATATTTATAATAATATACCGTCTAACATTAAAAATGTAAGCTCGTTCAACATTTTTAAATCTCAACTGTCTAAATATATAATAAAAAACTTTTCTTATCCAAAGTTAAATTAATCCAGTCAAGTAATATAAAAAATAAAAATGTTGAGCGGGTACCTATATAACACTACGCATTTTGTCGCTTTTCTTGTTTTAAACTACCCTACCGGCTAATGATATTACTTATTAAGTCTCTAGTGATGTTACAATTGTGTTACGTAAACAGTTCATTTTACTTACTTATCTCGGTGGCGGTTAGTTAGATAATTAAACTAAATGTTATTTTGTATTCTCATGTAAGTGGCGTAATTGTCTTTTTGGGAATAAATTATTTAAACCGAAAATTGAGTATGTTTATATAATTGTATTGTTGAAATCATGATTATGCACAATTATAATATTAAACCTGACGTAAAGAAACAAAATAAATGGAGTAGAGAGAATTACAGAATCTTACGCAGCGGGTCTTGTACCAATGACTTTATGAAGTTAAATGCCTATTATAGCGTGTACCGGACTCCAAGGAACATCTTAGTCTCATTTCTTATTATACCGGGATAATGCTAGAACAATGATGAAATACTATAGCTCATTATCGCACTTTTCAAATAAAATAAGCCTTCAAAACACTTAGGTCTGATGGAATGTTCTCGAAGAAATTGTAAGTTTCTTGTTGAGTGAAATATTTAAAGTATTATGTTTCTTTTAAACAATCTTCATGTGTTAAAGTTTTATTGATCTCTTGGGTGTAATAGTCAGAACATTAACTTGTAGATTTACATATCTTACACCTATATTATGAAATCCTTGGTTTGTCGAATTATTCTCCCATAGCTTTTACCGATTTCGAATTCTACTGCGCAAAATTTTTATATATTTATACTTACTTGACTTGATCGATTGGCTGAGTACCAAAATCATTAAGCAAGCTTTACTTTTTCCTGTTTCTACGGGATATATACCACGTACCTGTGTTTTGAGTAACCGATATTTCGGCAATATTTCAAGCGCCATGTTCACGGATGTACTGCTGTAAGCTTTACTTTTCATTTTGCAAAAAAAGATGGGGTCTAGAGTATAGATTGAAGTTATTTGTAATAGCAGCACAAACAATATTCTTTTATTACTTTATCACCAATAACAAAGGTACCAGAATCCCAAGCTGTTCAAAACGCACCCCAAATTTACTTTTTACAACGCAAAACATTTTTGTAATAAAATTTAAATTAAAAAACTTTACCCCAACGCCTTTAATGTATAAAAAAGATTTAAAAATACAGAGATGTAAATGTTAATGTGTGTTTGGTATGTATAAATGACATAACCTAACATGAAAGATATGGTATAAAAATCAAAGCAGTTTGTGGAATTAATAAACATTTATTGATAAACATTATGGGATTGCATCGTTTAAAAATACAAAATTTTAAGTAGAAATAAAGTTATATCGGGCGCCAGACACAATCCAAATAACTACGAATTTTGCCAGATAAGTCAGTGGTAGACCATATGGAGCTTTAATCACAAGTCAGGATGACCAAGCCGAGATGATAGATATAACAATTTTGTATGGTCGATGGCAATTTATCCTTATAAATTAACATACAAATTGAAATTGAAATTGAGGCTATTTAAATTTAAGGTTATTGAAAAAGAATTAAGATTGAAAAAGATTGAAAATGTGGATGAAAAAGAATGAAAATGAGGTTATTGAAACAGAGGCTGCGTCCATAGGTAGGTTTATATAAAAAATACCTTACCTTACGAAATCTTCTTATAAATACTAATAAAAATTATCTGGTACTGTCGTCAATGCTGTTGTGTCGACATAAATGCCTCCTCAAGCCAATCCACGATTTACGCGTGCCAGAGCCATTCCAGATTGCTAGCCAAGTTCAAAAGTATATCCCAAAAACGCAATAGCTAGAAAGAACGGAAAAATGTTTTAGCCATCAAATTCAACACACATGACACGATTTGCTAACGCCCAAAATATTCGAAACTCACCGTTTATTCAGGATAATAGGCCTTCAGGCGAATGAAAACATGTGCCTGAAGCATTCTTAAACGTATCAATGTGTCTGTAACAATAGAAACAAAACAGAATAACATCTTAGGAAATCGAATTCTAACGATCCGATAAAACATTATTATTTTTAGAAAATCTTACCTTATTGGTGAAATACAATAACATATGTGCCGGTCCACGGCTCCTCAATATTAAAGTAGCTTTTAGTACCACATTTTAATGGGATTAATCCAAAATTGTTGGATTTTTCAAACGACGCCAAAGTAACGACGACGAGTTCAGGAAGGAAGTGCCCGACAAATCTGCCAGACGGCGCTGACCGCGATGCCATAGACAATTTAAAAAAAATAAGGAAGCCCATAAACGAAAATACTATATGTATCGTCGAAAAACCGACTAATACCAACCAAATTCACGAATAAAAAGCGCATTGGCGTAACTGTAATGCGAGATAAAATCGATGCGTTACACGCCCAAACATTAAATCGAAAATTAAAAGCGTGAAAGATTTTACAAAAACGCTTTACGGAATATGCTTCTCAAAATTTCCTTCGACAATTTCGAAGGAAATTACAGAGAGTGACTCCATTAAAATTACTGGCATATAATGGACTTGCAGTAGTTATCAACAGTATGTGCTTGTAAAGCAGGTACCGGTGCCTGTTAATGTATAGATGAGATGAGCGAAGATGAGTGGAGTTAAAATTGTTCATGAGTTGGTACTGGATTCTTTTTTATGTCCTAGTAACGTTCCTAGTAACGTCCTTCAGCTGTATCATATAAGGAAGAGGATGGCCTCGGCGTAACTATGGCCATTTTCAAGTTAGACAAAATAATATTTTGGAAGCATAACTATAAAATATAAATTTTTATGTGCGTTCAAATTTAAATGAATATAGGCTTAAAATTAAAACTTTGATATAAATATCTTGATTATAAACATTAAAATTGTATTTGTGAGTACTTATCATCTTGAAAGTCAAATTACATCAACTACGATTTTCCTCGTGAAAGATTCAAATCTGATACCACACCTATTCCAATATCTAAACTTAATCCCAGTCATACATTCAAGAAAGGCCTTACTTTGATTCAAAGCAAAGAAAAAGTTGCGTAATTCGTAAAGCTACATGAGCCTCTCTTTACCAGAAGTAAAATAAACGATTGCAGTTTGTGTTACATTGCCAATACAAGGAACCCTCTTTGTCAGATTTAGAAACAAAATGAAGGTATAATTTAGGCGTCTGAAATACTGTGTCGATTGAATGGATCGAATTTGTAGAGGTTTGGAAAAATTGATTCAATTTTTTGGACTGGTTTCGTAGGTAAGTCAGAAACAGTTGAGTAAAGACCATGATGTTGAATGCATAACATCAGTTCAAAATGTATTTATTATACAATAAAATAAGTTTTGTGAAAATGAGTTTGTTACTTTCGAGGGACATGAATGAATAATACTTTGATTAGATAAATACTGCATGTAAGGCGTAGCGTAAAGATCACAATTCTTTTAAAACCCAGCATTTAATTTGTCATTTATAAGACATTAAATCATATTACCTTTAGCAATAAATTCTTATTTCTATAAAGTAAACTACCATAAGGATCGCAGTGTTTAAAACTTTACTGACTGGTAGACTGGGTAGTGTAGTAAGTGGATTTTTAAATGATTACGATAATTATTCTAAAGCTGTTTCCAGTAGTTTTAGCTCTTTGATACTTTAATTTAGTTTGAATAAAGTACAAAGAAAATTCATATCAAATTTGCATAATTGATTCAGAAAAGAAACGCATTATCATTTAAATGCAAACTATCATGCAAATTTGATTACATTTTCACCTGTGAACGTAAACGAAATCTTACAAACGATGATAACATAATCTCTACTAACCTTTTAAATGCAAAATACTGACACTGAAATATACTAACACTCCTAAAAAAATGTGGACCCTTATAAACAATTTAGCTAACAATAAAATTTATCAAAATAGCGCTCCTTCAAAACTCATTGTTAATTCTGACATTGTTACTGGCACAAAGGAAATATGTGAGCTTTTTAATAAATATTTCTCAACCATAGGGTCAGTACTTGCGGAGAAAATACCTGGAAAATTTCATGATTGTTCTAAAATATTAGAATTAAATAAACAATACGATGCCAAAAGTCACTCACTTACAACACTGCAGCCCTGTAATGCTGAAGAAATCATAAAAATTATCAAAGATCTTGATGCCAACTCTAGTAGTGGTTTAGATAAAATCAGCATTAAAATTATAAAAATACTTACAAAATCTAATCTCAAATGTGCTGGCAATATACTTTAATAAACTTATGACTGATGGGGAGTTTCCCAATTCCCTTAAGGTTGCAAAAGTATCACCAATCTATAAATCTGGACCTAAGACCGACCCTGGTAATTATCGACCGATCTCTGTACTGCCAGTCATGTCCAAAATATTAGAAAAACTTATACATAGTCGCTTATTAAATTACTTTGATTCCATTAACTTTATATCAGATCGCCAATATGGATTTAGACCTAAAAATAATACTACAGTAGCGACAATAGATCTAGTAACAAAAATCAGAGACAATATAGATAAAAAGAACATTGTTCTGGGTGTATTCATAGATTTAAAAAAAGCGTTCGATACTGTAAGCCATACATTACTTTTAAACAAGCTTGAACATGCTGGTATCCAAGTAAACGCACTCAAAATGCTAAAATCTTATTTAACTAACAGACAACAGATAGTTTAGATAAATGACGTCGAGAGTAGTGCTCTACCCGTCACATACGGAGTACCCCAGGGATCCATATTGGGACCACTGTTATTCTTAACTTACATAAATCAGATTGCAGCACTTAATCTTCATGGTCATATAACTGTATACGCAGACGATACTTGCTTATTTTATTTTGGAAAAAAACATACATAATATCATTTCACAAGCCCAAGAGGATTTAGATATATTATTCGAGAGGTTCCAATACAATTTACTATCTATCAATATTTCAAAAACATGTTTTATTATATTCAAAGCTAAAAACAAAAAGATTCCAGATCATAGACCATTAACTATTGATAATTAGCAGCAATTTGGGGCCTCTCGAATTTATTATAATGATTAACGATTTGCCAGAAGTCGTTAAACATGGCAATTGTTTATTATTTGCAGATGACCTCAAGTTGTTGCTCGAGGTTAGAAGCGAGTCAGATTGTAAGCTTTTACAGGAAGATATTAATAAGATAGTCGAATGGAGTATAAAGAACAAGCTCCAATTTAACGTCTCAAAATGCTCGATCATGAGTTTTACACGCGCTCGTTCACCAATAACATACGAGTACGATATGAATACTACGCCTATGCCAAGAGTTACACAGGTACGTGATCTGGGTTTAGTTACACCGGACATATCATTTCGCGACCATGTCACTAAGATCCGTAAAAAGGCGTACAGGAATCTCGGATTTGTGCTGAGACAGACGCGTCACTTCACCAACATTACAGCGATCAGGGTCCTGTATGACGCGCTTGTCAGAAGTCAGCTGGAACATAACGCTGTCATATGGGTACCGCATGAAGCTAAATACTCTATAATGTTGGAGCGGGTCCAGAACAAATTCACGCGCCACCTGTACATGAAACTATATGGTGTATATCCGTTTTATCCCTTGATGTACCCCACTCTATTTGTACTTGGCATGGTCGGGTATAATGAATTGAGGGTGCGACGGGAATTCACACTCGTAGAGTATATAGTCAAATTACTCCGTGGCACTGAGCATAATCCGGGCGTGTTACAACACTTAAGTTTTTGTGTTCCCGACCGCTACGTCTGGCGGCGACGTCGTCCACCACTCCTGGCCGTACCGACAGCGAGAACTAATCTGCTCGCCAAATCTCCTCTTATCCGAGCAATTCGGGTTACCAACATCATACATGATGAAATTGACATCATTACGTGTCAATGGTGTGAATTCAGAAAGCTACTAATGCACAAGTTATGCTATGAATAATTAATAGTGTGGTGGGATGCATAAGGGAGATTAATGTATAATTAGTATTTTCTTTTCACTTTGTTGTGCTACTCACTTCAGTGTTGTTTCATTGTTATATAATATTTTTATTTTGTTGTTTTCATTGTTATCTTCTTTGTTTTTTATAAGATGTTTTAAATATAATTTTAAGTGTCTTGCTATTGCATTAGGTTAATTACCTGTAATAATATTTGTAAGAGATAGAAATAAATAAATAAATAAATAAAATAAATAAACATTCCGCTCGAACAAAAACAGTGTGAAAAATACCTTGGCTTAAAAATTGATAGCAATCTTAATTGGAACAACCATTTGGTTGTTCCAATTAAGATTGCTATCAATTTTTAAAGATTATATTTTTAAAGATTATATTAAAGATAAACTCTCGTCACTCACTGGTTCTCTCTACAACTTAAGCAATTGTATACCTAAAAATATTCGTTTTACTATTTATAACTCTCTTGTTAAATCACATTTACTATACCTAATAGAAATTTGGGGCAACTCAGGTAAAACAAAATTGCAAGAACTACAAAGAGTACAAAACAAGATCATTAAAATATTATTTCGCTATCCACATTTGACACCTACTTATAAAATTTTTGAAGAAACTAAATTAATGAATATTAAGCAACTTTATATGTTTACCACTTGTATTCTGATCAGAAAATTTTAGACAAAAAAATTAAAACCAATTTATCATTTACCAAAAGAACAATGGCAGGATTATACCTGTGAAGTGTTAGAAGCGTCTATAAACGTAACTTATGAAAAACTTATTAATATAATTATTTCGTATTTTGTACGCTTTTAGTTTCAAGTATAAAAGCGTACGTTAAATTATCTAAATTGATAAACTATTTATTGAATACATTCATTTCCGGTGCTTGTTTAATATCATTTTCAGAGTTACCATTTACAAAACAATCGTATTTGTTTAATAGAAAAAAGGTCAGTAATCTTTTTAACCTACATCTAGAAACAATTCACGATAATGTTAAAAAAATATGTATATTATAAATAAATAATTATATATTTTTAACTTGATCTGAGATATCATTTAATGAGAGGTATCAGTAGGCAATTGAAAGATAATTAATGACAACACTAAGTGAAAATGTCTACATCAAGTCTACATAGTCAGTATCCTTACTCCTTGCCCTTGTCTATGATCCCTATAGACCGTGCCACGAGAACATAGACTTTTTGAAACAAAGAACTTCTACTAAGTAACTTAGCGACAGAGCTGTCAAAAGCAAATAATGTCAAATTCAATGAGCGCAACGGTACACAAATATGTATCATTGCAAAGTAATATGTCAATTGATCGGGTTTTTATCGATATATGCACTGCCAACAGTGTTTTTGTGGTACTGGAATATATTAGACGCCTAGAATGTCAACATTTTGCGTTAATCCATTTTTTTTTCATTCTTAGGCATTTATCAGAAGATAAAACATATTTTTTGGATGTTAAGAATATTTTTGGTGTCGCAATGCTCGTCCTACGGTCGGCATCTCGGAAAAGCGGGTGCAGAATTGCAGATGGCAAAGTATTATAAAACGATTTTGTTTAAGTTCATTGTGACGTTTTCATTCATACATAATGTAAAATCTCTATGCCTTGACATTTTAATGTAGTGTACTAGCTAGTGGTCTGTAATATTATTCATTTGTGGTATTTTTATTTTATTTTACGATAGCATAGCTATTGACTATACGATCGAGTACCATGCTTGTACTCTATTATTGACATACATGGCTCTCTTTTGTTGTTTTGCATTTACAGAATTACTTAAGAGTAAAAACTAAAAAATATCGGCAAATTCATGAAAATACTTCCGGGAAATGCGAATACTCAAACACAAAATAAAATATGTTTATGTTTGTAAAATTAGAAAGAAAATAGTCACGACAAGAAGTCATAGATAATAAAATATAAATTCGAATACTTAGTAGCATAATTGAGCATTGAAACAAAAAAACTACTGTTCAAAAAGCATAAAAGTTCACTAAGGCATAAAATCTCAAAAACAACTGTTAGAAACAAAGGTTGTGAAACCCTGAATGTGTTTGCAAAAAGTCTATCTTCTCGTGGCACCAACTATAGTCTGTCTGTGACATTGTCAGCGTTCTTTTCCTTGTTCTTTTCTTTCCGAAAAGCTTGTTTGGTAGTGTTCTTGTTGTTTTCGCAGTTTTTTGTTGAATTATCATAATATATATTAGTCTATGGAATTATCCTTATTTTTGATTCTTGCAGCGAATCAAGCGAGCGAGCGAGCGCTTGGGGCAGCGAATCAAGTCCAGGGGGTAACCCCTGGACTTGATTCGCTGCCCCATACGACGACTTGTGCTTTCTCACGGACTATCTGCGCTCAAAACATCTGGACCTATAGCTTTTTCTACACGGACTTCGATTGTGCCTTAAGATTTTGTTATGATGCGAAGTAGCAGGCCTACACGCATATTGTGCGTGAATTATAACATTTGCGTCAATACTCTCCGGCGATATCGCATCTTAGATCAGAACATAAGAGTTTGTACTTTGCTCTGCAACTGGGTTTATCCACAAATCGTAAGTTTTTAAACATTATTATTTATTATACTTACCTACTTACCAATTGCGTTTTTAATTTTAGCGTTAGAAAGTTTAAGTGAATTTTCAAAGCAGTTTAAAATATTACAAAATTCGGTAACATTAGTCTATCTAGATGTAGTGTGATGCGTTTTCTTTGCCTGTAGTAATAATTGCTTTTCTTAATTTTTAGATTACTGATGATGATTATGTTTGTGAAGCATGTTGGGAACTAGCTATGGGTTGAGTAAATCACAGTTTGCAGCAAGATGCTAATGAAGGTAAACAAGCTGGACCGTGTCCACGAGGTCATATAAATGTGTGCCTTCTGTGTGGATGTTCATTAGTACGAAGGCAAAGTGACAAAATATTAAAAGATAGCCCGACTGAACTACAAATATTATCCAAATGAAAATAGAACCACGTCAGGTCCATGCATCTTTAATTAGTATTTATTAAATAATAAATCCCTTTGCAGTGTTTTATTACTAAAGAGTTTTATTAGTCTATTGATGTCTCTTTTAAAGCAATATAATACAAATTGTGTTCTTTATCAAATATGGAGTAAGTATTTGATTACAAAAACATTCCTTTATTTTATTTGCAGCTGTCACCTTCAGATAAGGTTTGTCATGCCTGTTGGTGGCGCACTAAGAGAGATCCTATATCCTTATTCTTATACTTAATAATATTATAAATGCGATGTTTATTTATTTGTTTGTCTGTTTGTTACGCACGAAAAAACTACTGAACCGATTAGAATGAAACTAGGCGCACAGTTAGAACATAACCTGGAATAGGATATAGTATACTTTTTATACTGGTATTGAGTTCCTGTGGGATAATTTTCGACTTCCACGCGGGCAAAAGCTAGTTCCT
Organism: Euclidia mi; assembly: GCA_944739405.2. NCBI lineage: Eukaryota > Metazoa > Arthropoda > Insecta > Lepidoptera > Erebidae > Euclidia > Euclidia mi. The sequence goes on from OX123192.2 coordinate 64,427,015, forward strand.
TATAAAAGACTTGTACCTATTTATAAGAGAGATCTAACATCATGCCATGACGTCTAATCTTAAGAGCCCTGCCTCACTTGTACGCCATGGCGACGTCGCCGGCTGCGTATCCAAACAGTTTATATTGAAATGTACCTATGGCTGCCAAACCGTGGCCAAGTGAGTTAGGTACCATACATTTCAATATAAATTGTACGGTAGCTGGCGACGTCCCCATGGCCTCATAATGAGGTGGGGCTCTAGTACTCAATAAAATTGTGAAAGGTAAAGGATTACATAAATCCTACATAGTCTAAATCCCTATTTCGTGATGGTACTTTGATTTTTTAATATTAGATACTTATCAAGTCTAAACTCTGATCTTGAATCAGTCTAGGTATATCCTATCAATGCTTTTTGCACATTACCACCCCTTATCTAAATGTATTTACTTAATGCATTTGTGTAGTTACAAAGTTGTTTTCTATTAACATAACCTTAAAATATAAACAATGTTCATATCTTTTTTTACGGCCTCCTAAAATAAAAACTCTTGATGATTATGTTTAAATAATAGAACCCCTTTGTATTTAATATTTTTTCATACATAGACGCTTGGAGTCGATTTCAAATAAAGTGTTGTATGGGAACTTGCCATTGTTCTTTCGGAGGTATCTAAACGTAGCAGGCGTCGCCCTAGTTTACTTGTATTACCAAGACCTCGTACAAATTATTCCAAAAGAAACATCACCTATGAAGGAGCAAATATTTATAATAATATACCGTCTAACATTAAAAATGTAAGCTCGTTCAACATTTTTAAATCTCAACTGTCTAAATATATAATAAAAAACTTTTCTTATCCAAAGTTAAATTAATCCAGTCAAGTAATATAAAAAATAAAAATGTTGAGCGGGTACCTATATAACACTACGCATTTTGTCGCTTTTCTTGTTTTAAACTACCCTACCGGCTAATGATATTACTTATTAAGTCTCTAGTGATGTTACAATTGTGTTACGTAAACAGTTCATTTTACTTACTTATCTCGGTGGCGGTTAGTTAGATAATTAAACTAAATGTTATTTTGTATTCTCATGTAAGTGGCGTAATTGTCTTTTTGGGAATAAATTATTTAAACCGAAAATTGAGTATGTTTATATAATTGTATTGTTGAAATCATGATAATGCACAATTATAATATTAAACCTGACGTAAAGAAACAAAATAAATGGAGTAGAGAGAATTACAGAATCTTACGCAGCGGGTCTTGTACCAATGACTTTATGAAGTTAAATGCCTCTTATAGCGTGTACCGGACTCCAAGGAACATCTTAGTCTCATTTCTTATTATACCGGGATAATGCTAGAACAATGATGAAATACTATAGCTCATTATCGCACTTTTCAAATAAAATAAGCCTTCAAAACACTTAGGTCTGATGGAATGTTCTCGAAGAAATTGTAAGTTTCTTGTCGAGTGAAATATTTAAAGTATTATGTTTCTTTTAAACAATCTTCATGTGTTAAAGTTTTATTGATCTCTTGGGTGTAATAGTCAGAACATTAACTTGTAGATTTACATATCTTACACCTATATTATGAAATCCTTGGTTTGTCGAATTATTCTCCCATAGCTTTTACCGATTTCGAATTCTACTGCGCAAAATTTTTATATATTTATACTTACTTGACTTGATCGATTGGCTGAGTACCAAAATCATTAAGCAAGCTTTACTTTTTCCTGTTTCTACGGGATATATACCACGTACCTGTGTTTTGAGTAACCGATATTTCGGCAATATTTCAAGCGCCATGTTCACGGATGTACTGCTGTAAGCTTTACTTTTCATTTTGCAAAAAAAGATGGGGTCTAGAGTATAGATTGAAGTTATTTGTAATAGCAGCACAAACAATATTCTTTTATTACTTTATCACCAATAACAAAGGTACCAGAATCCCAAGCTGTTCAAAACGCACCCCAAATTTACTTTTTACAACGCAAAACATTTTTGTAATAAAATTTAAATTAAAAAACTTTACCCCAACGCCTTTAATGTATAAAAAAGATTTAAAAATACAGAGATGTAAATGTTAATGTGTGTTTGGTATGTATAAATGACATAACCTAACATGAAAGATATGGTATAAAAATCAAAGCAGTTTGTGGAATTAATAAACATTTATTGATAAACATTATGGGATTGCATCGTTTAAAAATACAAAATTTTAAGTAGAAATAAAGTTATATCGGGCGCCAGACACAATCCAAATAACTACGAAGTTTGCCAGATAAGTCAGTGGTAGACCATATGGAGCTTTAATCACAAGTCAGGATGACCAAGCCGAGATGATAGATATAACAATTTTGTATGGTCGATGGCAATTTATCCTTATAAATTAACATACAAATTGAAATTGAAATTGAGTCTATTTAAATTTAAGGTTATTGAAAAAGAATTAAGATTGAAAAAGATTGAAAATGTGGTTGAAAAAGAGTGAAAATGAGGTTATTGAAACAGAGGCTGCGTCCATAGGTAGGTTTATATAAAAAATACCTTACCTTACGAAATCTTTTTATATATACTAATAAAAATTATCTGGTACTGTCGTCCATGCTGTTGTGTCGACATAAATGCCTCCTCAAGCCAATCCACGATTTACGCGTGCCAGAGCCATTCCAGATTGCTAGCCAAGTTCAAAAGTATATCCCAAAAACGCAATAGCTAGAAAGAACGGAAAAATGTTTTAGCCATCAAATTCAACACACATGACACGATTTGCTAACGCCCAAAATATTCGAAACTCACCGTTTATTCAGGATAATAGGCCTTCAGGCGAATGAAAACATGTGCCTGAAGCATTCTTAAACGTATCAATGTGTCTGTAACAATAGAAACAAAACAGAATAACATCTTAGGAAATCGAATTCTAACGATCCGATAAAACATTATTATTTTTAGAAAATCTTACCTTATTGGTGAAATACAATAACATATGTGCCGGTCCACGGCTCCTCAATATTAAAGTAGCTTTTAGTACCACATTTTAATGGGATTAATCCAAAATTGTTGGATTTTTCAAACGACGCCAAAGTAACGACGACGAGTTCAGGAAGGAAGTGCCCGACAAATCTGCCAGACGGCGCTGACCGCGATGCCATTGACAATTTAAAAAAAATTAAGGAAGCCCATAAACGAAAATACTATATGTATCGTCGAAAAACCGACTAATACCAACCAAATTCACGAATAAAAAGCGCATTGGCGTAACTGTAATGCGAGATAAAATCGATGCGTTACACGCCCAAACATTAAATCGAAAATTAAAAGCGTGAAAGATTTTACAAAAACGCTTTACGGAATATGCTTCTCAAAATTTGCTTCGTAAAGTGTTGCCAGACCGGAATAATTGGCGTAGTAATTGTGACAATTTCGAAGGAAATTACAGAGAGTGACTCCATTAAAATTACTGGCATATAATGGACTTGCAGTAGTTATCAACAGTATGTGCTTGTAAAGCAGGTACCGGTGCCTGTTAATGTATAGATGAGATGAGCGAAGATGAGTGGAGTTAAAATTGTTCATGAGTTGGTACTGGATTCTTTTTTATGTCCTAGTAACGAGATTTCTCCGTGTATCTTTAATTATTACTTGTGATATAGTAAAGTTTATAGATTCTAACAGTTTTTACAGATCAATTTTATCTAATATATAAAATTCTCGTGTCACAGTTTTCGTTCCCATACTCCTCCGAAACGGCTTGACCGATTTTGATGAAATTTGTTGTGCTTATCCGGTATCTATGAGAATCGGCCAACATCTATTTTTCAAAAAAAAAAAAAATTTTGCAAAACAACGTTTGCCGGGTCAGCTAGTTATTAATATTATTTCAGCACTTGACAATCGCACTTGAAACGTGTATCGAAACCTACTTTAGACATTCTATTCGATTAAAATCATTAGACGTGCGTTAAAGACCTATCAGTTAAAAAGCGCGCACATAAGCATACATTTTGTTACACCACTTACGAGACAGTTACAAACAAAGAAAAATGCTATTAAGGGTTGTAGATACCGTATAACATTACAGGTAACGTGATAGAAGGAAATTTGCATTTTGACATTGTATTAAAATGGAAATGTGTTCTTTTTCATTGGATAAAATAATGCAAATTATATTTTTACATATCTATTCTCAGCTTGATTATAATACATGCCACGACACAAACATGGTTATATTTCTAATCAACTCGACAAATATAAAATATTATAAAAGTACTACGATATTAGATTTGACAGCTATTTGAACATCACACTTAGTGGCTGCTAAACGCTAAACAGGGTTTGTAGGTAAGGTTTTTGGTAATCAGCCTCTCAGCAGTCGTTTCAAATTTTGACTAACGTTTATAAGTAAGAGGGTGTATGTATGTAAGTAGGTCCTGCGGGAATATCAGTGTTTCAGTCTCACCTGATTCTGCAACTTATACTGACGCAGGTACCTTATTTGCGAACCAAAAACTGTTTTTCTTTTTTCCTTTTCTCACTATATTGTTACTGTTACATTGGAGTTGGAAATAAAGCAAATTTTCATTTCATTCATATTTGTAGTGCTTGTACACATGTCAACACACCAAGCTCGACACTTAGACCTTTGTACCGTTCTTATGGCGCAGAAAATACTGATTAAAATCGTATAGCAACTGTATAACTTGTCGCTGCGACTATCCATCCTCCTAGCGTTATCCCAGTTAGAACCTGGGATCCTCTTTCTTGTCTAACCGGGTTTGACTAAATTGAACCTTTTTTGTTTGCCTTGTCACTCTGTATACAACGGTAATTACAAATATGATGGGCCATCTCATCTCCACTCATTTTCGCAGCAATTAGACCACGCAATTACGCAAACGTTGGACGTAATGGCTAATAAGCTGAGATCGGATTACTTGACATTTTCGTACTCAATTAGAGTAGTTTGGCGAATTGCTTTTGAAATATAATTCTGTATTTGTTCGCGCATAACAGATGTTTAATTTTCCTTAAGATTCTGAAAAATTTTGCCTTATATGAAATTAAGCCCAGTGGTGTAGTGGAGACGGCGGGCACACATCTCTGACTTTTCGAAATTATGTGTGCATTAAAAATGTGCCGTGTGGTTGACGGCATAGAATACAAGTGTCACCACCCCCTATCTTCCCGTGGGTGTCGTAAGAGGCGACTAAGGGATAACACGATGCAAATACCATCTTTGCGTATAGACGGAAAACTCGACATCAAACCCTATACGACTGCTTCGTTGGTCTCGCGGCATATACGTGCGCGTGGGATCGGGAGGTCCCGGGTTCGATTCCTGGGTCGGGCAGTGTTATTGGGTTTTTCTGTCACGAAATTCTCAGTAGCAGCACGGAGTCTGGAAATGTGCCCGGTACGGCAATAGGCTCGCCCCTTATTACGTGGGACTAAAGTATATCTGGCGAAAAGTGGGTGTAGAAATACACCTCTGCCTACCCCTTCGGGAATAAAAGGCATGACGTTATGTATGTATGTATGTATGTATTAAAAATGTTAATTATCGCTCGCTTAATAATATGCCCGGTACATATCAATAGGCTCACCCCTACTACATTGGGACTGAAGCATAACTGGCGAAGTGTGGGTGTGTAATACACCTCTGCATACCCCTTCGGGTATAAAGGCGTGAAGTTATGTTATGAAATCGTTCGTTTTTGTTTGAGGATTTGCTTACTCACATTCATACAAACAAATTGGACACGGCGAGGACTATATTTAAATATTAAATTAAGTGTCTAGGTTTCAGTTGCCTACAGTACCGTAATTAGACCTTTGAAAACTTTGAATACCACTAACTCTGGACCTTGTCCGCCAAATGTGATACACTGCGATGAATGAAACTTTGCCGAGTACTATCTGCATATGAAATTGACTGCCAACTCGCTTGAATAGCGAGCCTCGCTCGGGTTCAAACTTGCGTACTGAGCCGCCAAACTTTGGCGACATACTGTAAACATGAACAAAACTAAGCAATTGGTGTGAACAAGTTCTCGTAGCATTTTTTACTCAATGCATTAAGTAAAGATTAAGTAAAGTATGACGATCTTTGACAGTCGTTATTGGGAGTCAGTACCTATGAATAAGCTGGCACTAGTCTAAACCATGGAATATAGCTATCCCTTTGGGTTGCGAAGGTCAGACAGGCAGTCACTCTGTGGAAAAGCTAATATTCAGTCAAATCCGGTTAGACTAGAAAGTGGACCTCGGGACCCACTGGGATAACGCTAGGATGATCACGATTTAGTCGCGTAATTATTTAAAAATTAAGGTAAAATACATATTATATTTCCCACGACGTTTCATGGGTAACACCAGCCGTGGGTACGCGACATAGACCCGTTACAAAAATATTACTTTGTGTACAATCAAACATGTCGGCGCTGAACCAGTTTGAAAAAATAAATCCCTTGGCTCGCTCATACAGTTGAGGCACACTAGAAACTGGTTTTGTATACGAGTGTCAATGTGCGTGTATAGTAGCACTGGAAGGACGATGTCTTGCTGAGCGATTCTCGCCCTAATGGTAGTCGAACGGGAAGTTGTTCGACTTTACAACTCACGAAAGTTTAAAAGTATTAATTGCAAATCGTGTTAGCTTCAGTTTTTTTATGCATAACTTATATTGCTGCCAACTTTCATCAAAATCCGTTAAGTAGCTTTTTCGTTAAAGTAAAAAAAAAACATCGATACATCCATGATGGATGTATCGATGTTTTTTCTCATCGGCACAAACATTTGCATTTATATTGATAATAAGATAATATTTACCTATAAACTTTCTTCCGAAAGGAAAATAATAGGTGGGCAATAAAAAAATCTTCCTCAATAGAACTGGGTCTGGAACTTGGGTCACAAAAAGATCCTAACTACTTACATTGTCCCGTAAACCCCCTTCCAAATGAGTTGCTGGAGACGCTTAGGTATAACATAAATATAAAGTAAATCCAGTTTACCTACATTACATGCCCGATTTGTTAGAATGATTATTTACAACGGAATGGTTAGTTTTATGTACATATTATTATTGGTTGATGCTTAATTGCAAGTGTATCAGTACGTTAGTACTATTAATTATTCTGTGATATCAGCAAAATTATTTATTACTTTTATTATTTTGTTTGTGTAATACAATAATATAATTTCAGGTATTTTAGGATACATTCACAAATTTCTTTGCACCAATGCAGGTTATAAAAGTCACTCCACGCAAAATAACCTTTAGCTATTACATATAGGGTACATATTCATATGCTTAGCTAACGAAATCGTCACCGTATTAGGTTGAGGTTGAGGCTGATGAGAGTTGGTAATAAGAAAGTGTGAGGGCCGCTGACAAAACTCGGCGATGAAGACTACATAGCTGCTGGGTTTTCACCTGTGGAAGAAACGATAGCATTAGAAGATACGTTAAATTGAAAAGTAATTAAAAATTATACATATAACAGTGCCACTGGAGAGGCCTGGGAGCAGTAAACTATAGCAGGCTGATGATGATGATGAATATAAAAAGAGTGTACACCAGAGAGCTTTTAGGAAATATTAGACTCTCATGCTTATCAGAACTGCATATAAACTATGCCACTGCTAGACACGTCCTCTTTTCGCAATGAGAAGGGTTGGCAGACTTCTCATGACTTTCGAGAAAAAAATGGATAATTCTTGACTATGTTTTCTAAAAATTGGTCAGTGTAAGATAACTTACTCTGACAGACAATTTAGTTCAAGCACAATATTAAAGAAAGTTTTTTCCTTGCAGCTACGATAGCGCTGTATCTATCTATCTATCAGTCTATATCTATATCGTGTATTTGGAACATATTTTAAGTTTTGTATCATAAGGGTACCAACCCTGACAGTAAAACGAAAACAACTCATAAATCAACATGACTTCAAGCAGTTCATTATCAAAGTATTTATTCAAATCGAGCCCGAACAGTAAAATCTCTAAAAATATACCAAGGCTAAAGACCTTGAACATTTCTGCCAATAATTTCTAATTTTCCTTTCAAAGGCACTGTCACAGTTATCAAAAGAGAAAAATCTGTTATCACTTTCCGATTTCAGGAGATTTAAGTGAATTGACGTCATTAGATTTATTCGCGGAGAAAAATATTTCGTCGCCGTCTTCGAATATTTAAATAGATGTTACGCACTAGGCTAAAAAATCTAACAGATTTTATTCTTAAAGTTTTTCGATTACTATGTATGAACCGATATATCTTTTAATTTCAGACATGGTAATCAAATAGTTATTTTTACTACAAAGTAAGTATTTAAAGCTTTGCAATAATATAAGCAAAAATATTTTATGAAATATAATACATATATGAAAATACATTAATAATTATTACAACACGGAAATATTCCTGTAATATAAAATAAACAAAATAAAATAGGAAGTGACTTGGAGAACACGTTAAGCCTTCAATCCCGACGGTGATGAAAACCTTCGACAGTTGTAAGTTGTTTAGCCGGAAGTTGTTTCCCTTCGATATATTGACACTGGTTTCAGAGAAAGCGATATTCTTTCTCTTTGGGTTGCGGGAGTGGAAGTGCAGCCGCTCGGTGGAAATGCCAATATTCTACCAAATCTGGTTTTCTAGAAAGCGAGCACTACAAACGTAACTTTGATTTCGCTAGTACAATGATGATGAAGAAAAGAAAGTAGGTGCAAATAGTAAAGAGAAACACAGATGAAAGAGAAACCGCGTAATAGATTTCCTGTCTTCTTTCAGTCATTTAGGTCAAAAATATACTTTATAGCAATAATAAATGAGCCGACAGCAAAACCAGCTGTAGCTGATCGGAGTTTTCCCGAATACTCAGTAGCAGCCCGGAGTCTGGTGATGTGCCCGGTAACGGCAATAGGCTTGCTCCCTATTACGTGGGACCTAAAAATTCATGGCGAAATGTGGGTGTAATATTTACACCTCTGCCTACCCCTTCAGGGATACAGGCGTGAGACTAAAAAAAATCAACTAGTTTCTAATTACTTTCAACAACCTACATATAAAATAGAACGCGCACATTGTACTGCACGAGGTTAAACATCATTATTCTAAAAAACTATTTATTATAAGAGTTTATACTTCGCTATCGTTACCAATTGATATAATAATATGTAGTTATATCGGTTTCGTAAAAGATTCATTATCAAACCAGCCACGATAGACGAAATGATTGAAAGAAGAACCAGCGCAAGATAGAATCAGCACCTATTTTTGACCACAGAAGTAATAACTAAACACATTTTTTTCTCAATCTCCTCGTCCACCTTTTGATGACTAGACAACATTTTTTAGGCCAAAATAAAAGAAAAATATTGGCCAATTTTCTATATAACCGCCACAATTTTTCAGCTTAGTGCGTGACTTCAAGTTTGAAATATTTACGTTTCAATGAGCACCTGATTGACTCGATTTCTTGAGGGTAGTGGAGCCTCTTTTGAGACCCAGCCGTTTGCAGCCTACGGAATTGAATAGTAGCCGGCTACTTTTGTATGTTCTCAGAAAACGACAGAATGAATAATGGTTTCGTAGTTCTCTGGAACGAGGTTTGTTAGTTTAAGAACTTACTCGTCATTCCGAAAGTAATAGGGTATCGAACTCTTAAATAACATGTTTAAGTGAAACAATTTTGGTGGTGGCAATCCTATTAGGAAAGGGTCATCTGTTCAGGGACGTATTTGTTTTCTTATTATCAGATGGTGCTTAAGAGGTTGATTTTAGGTTGATTTTAGGTGTGAGTCTATATATGTATGTATGTAGTGAATATACCAACAGACTGCCGTGCGAAGCCGTATGAGGTTCAAACCATGTTCAAACACACAGCACGACTGACTTTTCAAGCCGCGGTCTTAAGGGGATAGGTATATAAACATTGCGTCGGTACGTCTATATTGTCAATTTTTGACAGTTGTTATTCGTTACAGGCACTGGACTAAGCCATATAATATCACTTGATTTTTGTGACTTTACCCACCCTCATTTACACTGCTTCATATCTTAGTAGCAGCTTTGGCCATTGAATATAACAAAGTTTGAGAATAAAATATGGAATAGATGCAAAACATATGAGATTACTGATGGAGATTAACACAAAAGAGTTTAAGTTAGAAATGCATCCCTACAAATATTATAAATTAGACAGTGTGTATGTATGTATTTATGTTCCGTTTTCACGCTTAAACGGCTGAACCAATTTTGTTGAAATTTAATATAGAGATATATTGGTCCATGTTAAAATATACAATTTTTTCCACGAAATTTTTCTCTAAAATCAGCATTTCGTAGGAATAAAATGTGTCGTGAACGAAAATTAAGCTGGTTTTTAGACAAATATACATTTTTTTCGTCTATGAAATTTTTCTCTAAAATCAGCATTTCATAGGACTAAAATGTGTCGTGAACGGAAAGTACGCTAGTTTTTAGATTATTATTGCCCTTACGCATCGATCGTCATATTGCTATGCTATGAAAACATAATCCACCAATTAAACTGGGAGGGATTGTAGTAGAAGTTTGAACGGCAAAAATTTACCTCTTGGAAGTAAGAACGCATGCGCTAATAATTGAGTGCTGCGCATGTGCTATCGCATATCTGTCAGTACTGTCACGTCATACATAATGTCATATTGTGCACGTTGATTAAATTATTCACATATAATATATAAACTAATAATTGTATAATAAGCTTAAACGGCTGAAACGATTTTCCCTACTTATATTAAAAATACGAAAATGTTTTTAGAGATATAATGAACGTGTATTAGAACATGGCTTTGACATTTGACTGTATGCAAGGTGATTTTATTATGTACCTTTCGGTAGATAACGGTCATATACTAATGATTGGTCTCGCTCTGCTCTACTAGACGGAGCCCTCATACTTGTAAAATGAGGCAGAAAAAACCGACCAAGTGCGTGTCGGGCCACGCGCAATGTAGGGTGCCGTAGTTGCCCATAATGGCCATTATTGATAATAACTTCTGTTTCACATGGGACTAAAAACGGGCATCTTTAAGATTAAGCCAGCGCTCCAAATATAAACTCACAGAAATAGGTATTTATAAGTTAACCGACGATTACTCGTAAACTAGTGATGTCTTCTTAGCCATGATAGTTTTCCTTTTAAATTCGTTATATGTACTACATTTGTGATTTTTTTCACCTCTTCCAAATTAATAGTTTAGCCGGCTGAAGGGGGGACACTTGAAACTAACAATTTTTTTCACTTCAAAGCTTGATATTCGACAAACCAATCTTGATCGAAAAATGATTTGAGCAAACTAATAATATTTTTTTTAAAACCTATCCAATGATACCCCACACAATTGCGTACTCAACCAAAAAAAAATTCAACCCAACCAAATATATGTAGGGGGGATACCCTGAAAAAAAATATTTTCCTAAATTTTATGCTACAGTTTTATTGCAATATCGTATGTCTATATTCATGTCAAATATCAGCTTTCTAGCACCAGGCGTCTTTGAGCTAGGCTGCGGACGGACAGACGGACGGACATGACGAAACTATAAGGGTTCCTTGTGGACTACGGAACCCTGAAAACATGTCTACTGGCATGGTTGAGCCTGTCACACTGACAGCCGTGTGTCAGGTACACATATCCACCAAACTAATTACGGAAATAATTCGCTGTACAATGCCAAGTCGCGCTTTGTTCCTGAGTAAAATTAACTGAGCAAAAAATAAGAAGGACTCACATACAATCTGTAAAATAAGAATAATTTTAAAATTTCAACATAAAATTACAAAAAGCCGAAAATGCCATTCAGTGTTGCTGCTAGTACAAGAATCAAATTCCCCACAGTTGAGATTTTTATTATATGAATAAATCTATAGATTATAGATATTGTATTTCGTTATATTTTACTATTTCTTTACTACTAAATTTATATGGACTAGTAGCATGGAAATAGAAAGCACGGTTTTGGAAACACCTTATTTCTTCTATGCTTATTTCTAATAATAATTTACAAAATAAGACAAACCATCATAATAAAATGAGACCTAATCATTCGATAATATACCCACCAATTTTCTCATAAAGGAACTTACGCGGTACGCCTAACCTATACACAAATATATTGATGCTTTTAATGAATTGTAATTTTTTGAGAATTTTCTAAACTGATTTTGAGACCAATAACTTATCCACTAGACCACAGGATAAAATATTTTCCCGTTTACTCGGGTAACTGTAGTTCTCAACCGCTTCTGCTGACACCACAATTCTTCACGCATGCGTCTTGTTGCTTTTGTTTGACACACACTGTCATAATGAGTTGCCTCATTTATGGACCTTAGGCAGCGCGGTGTCTAGTATAGCGAAGCGATACCAATCGTTTGTATAGGATAACGGTAGATAATGTCATGGATACTGACCGAGTAACTTTGTACCCTATAGAGTTTCTAAAGTCTTTAGAATAATCAGGAGTGTCTTCAAACAACTTGAGACTAAAAGAAGATTAGTGTTACACCGAATTTAACGCGCGCGAAGCGGCGGGCAAAAGCTAGTTGATTCATATATTTATGCAACTAATCGAAAGCATTCGAACGACTTCTACATTCGAAAATTTCAATTACCAGGGCATCGCTACTATCCGGAATTGCGTTGCATCCAGTAAACATTACCTTGACAGCAAGATGAATTAAATTCATGTACGCTCAATGTTAAAAAATCAAATTAAAATATTCTGATAAAGTTAAATTAAACCACATTTCCCGTGGATGTGGCTAACATCACGATGTCAAAGTTTATAACGAATTTATCAGCGGTCCTGGACAACTTTATGGTGGTAGGTTAAGCTGAATGATCACTGGATGCGATGAAATTCTGCAAAAATAGCCTGGGACTTGAGGATTAAATTGTCAAAATTTTCATACTTAGCAGCCAACAAAACAAGAAAACAAGCCAACAGCTACAAAAAGGAAGTGGCTAATTGTAACCAGTTTCAATACAGCATTGTAATCTCTAGTGAAAAGGAAAAGCTATCTTTGCCATATTTTTGCCATACCCTTCGTTCTTTTCCTTCATCTTTAGAAATAAAGATAGGAAAGGAATGTTCCATGGCATACGCGATATTCCATGTCTTTACGTGCCCTCCGAAATTCAAATCAAATTAATTATTTTTTTATTTATAAGTATCTCAAGATGTTAACAGACAGTATAAATATATACAGGTAACAACATCTAGTCCCAAACTAATTAGAGCTTGTACTATGGATACTAGACAACGGAATGGTGTACATAAATAATTATTTTAATTATGATATATACATAGTTACATACATACAATACATTATTACATAGTATGTAACAAATGTAAATGCCAAACGCGGTCACCCATCCAAATGGAGAATTGCATCCGTTGCTTAACTTTAGCGACCTATTACGGCAAGCCTAGTCGCACTATGAGCGCTACAAAAACTTGTGTATATCAAACAGATACCTAACTTCGGCTATCACGGCGGCAGCTCTGGTTAACTTTTGAAATCAATATTCTGCGTGACTTGCATTTCCTTGCAAGCCTCTCTTAGGTTTCAAACTTTGAGTTTAATTAAACACCATCCATGAATATAACCTGATTGGTTTAGTCATGGATATACCTAGCCTAATTCATCATCAGCCCTTTATACTGACCCACTGCTGGGCACGGGCCTCTTCTCACTATGAGATGGGTCAGGTCATAGTCCACCACGCTGGCCAAGTGCGGGTTGGAGGACTTCACTTTCATGTCTTTCGAGAATAATATGGAGAATTCTCAGACATGCATGTTTCCTCACGATGTTTTCCTTCACCGATTAGCAAGCGATAATAATTAACAATTTAATACGCACATAATCCCGAAAAGTCATTGGTGCGTGCCGTAGATTCTAACCCGAGACCCTCTGCGTAGCAGTCTGTCGGTCTCTCCACTCAGCTATCGCTGCTTTCTAGCCTTTTCTAGATTGATTGGTTTAGTTTTAATGATACGCGCTGATTTTTACTATAAATCTAATAAAGTGCGTTGCTAAAGTTGCCCGGATACCTACACTTAATAAAACTGAAATATAGGCCTACGTATTATAATTGCAACATCAAAAGAGTTGTAAATGCGTTGCCGGTCTTTTAAAAAGGAATACAAACTTTTCTTGCAGGTTTGAAAGTCATATTGGTCCAGCAAAATCAAAAGACTGACTGACAGCGCGCAAACAAAACTGCTGGCACAGATTACTAAATAGTTACTACGTAACTGCTGGGTTTGAGAAGCTGAAATTTGGCATATAGCTTTGTTCTTTGGAGTGTAGGAGAGCATAAAGAGAGGATTTTTTGTAATTTCTCACCTTAGGGGATAAAAACGTCTAACGAGGGCGGAGCCGCAGGTGAAGTGTAGTGTTTTATAATGATATTTATTTCCTGCCATAATAATGACCAAAGAAGAACCATTTAACAATAAATAAAACGGGCTTATAATTCGAACATGGTGATTGATATGAATTAAATATAAGTGATAAAGCCGCTGATATTGATGTCACATCTGTATAATGTCGCACTCGTTTTACATAGTTTAAAAGGGTAGGAAATTCTCGTGCAAAATTATAAAAAGGAAAATTATTTTTGACTAGGTTTGTTAGCGTGGGTGTCGGATTTCGCGACGTAAGGTGCTAAGGGTTCAAAAAGTATGTTATGATGTCTGTATAACCTATATAACTGCGTAGTTTCATTAAAATCTGTTCATTCGTTTATGGCTGAAAAAGTACCAAGTATCTTTTCTTTGCTATTATTGCCACGATTTTTTGCACATCATCATTGTCTTGCCCTGGTTCCAATTTCTTTGGGGTCGGCGCAGTATGTCCTTCGCTTCCATAATTCTCTGTCACCAGTCATCCGATCGTTTACCCCTTTCTATTTCATATCCATCCTTACACAATCCATCCATCTTTTCCTTGGCCGTCCTCTCCCTTTTCGTCCTTCTACATGCATATTCATCACTGTTTAACCTACATACAAATCATCTCTCCGCATAACATGTCCATAGCAGGCCAGTCGACTTTCTTTTACCTTTTCATCAATGGGCGCCACTTTCATACTACCTCTAACGTAATCATTCCTAATTCTGTCCATTCTTGGCACTCCACACATCCATCGTAACATTGTTTAATAAATAAACTTATATAGTAATATTAGATAGGTTACTTTATTTACTACACGAATAAATAAAATACCATCTAAAGATTTGCGTAAAGGCCGGGTAATATTATATCTTAATTAAATTTAATCGATTTTAAATTTTCGCGATTTCTATACATCATAAATATAAAAATATTTATTTAGCGGTTCTTAGTCGCGATAATTTAATAAATTAAATTTCTTAAATTATCGCTAAGATAAATTAATTAAATTGAATTCTTAAAGTCAAGCCTAAGAAAATTGTTGGAGTTTGAAGTACCTAATTACTGAAGTATTGAATATAACTGGAATAAAACTAGTTTATATGAATCGCCGTTTGATATTAATTGAATGTGCTTTACAGCAAAATATTTTAATTTTATTTTTTTAATTATAGACTCACGCCTGTATCCCCGAAGGGGTAGGCAGAGCTAATATTACATCACAGACTCCGTGCCGTTACTGAGAGTTCGGGAAAACCCAGTACTTAGATAAAACTTTTGCCTATCCCGGTAAACGAACCCGGGCCCTCCGATCAGCAGTCGCATACGCTATCTACTGGACCACGGAGGCAGTCAGCAAAAAATCTATAAAATTGCATCTTGCGCAACTTATCTAAATAATATTGCAATTTCGTAATAAGCAATAGATCAATTGTATTGAGGACCAACCAAGGCTAGATTTAGACAGCATCCGTAGCTAGACACAACGTAGGGATACATTTTACTCACCATTAAATATATGGACGTATATACAAGCAGGTACCGCGTTGTTCGGTACGCAGGTATAGTTCCCCGCGTGCGATACGCTCGCGGCCGGTATCAGTAGGTCTGATAGACGCTGGTTCGGGTCTGTTGTGACGTTTATGCCACGTTCCACGTCATAGTTTATCATTCTGCTGTTGTGGTACCTGTGCAAGAAAAAACCGGTTAGTAGGCTTTTTCAAAGTGGAAAGACCCATATCACGGATTCATTACCTATCTATTAAGACAGGTATAGAGAGTAGTGTAGACGCTTATCTGTATTTATAAAATGCTTTCGATACTGACTGACTCACTGACAGAAAACGCACAACCGAAAACAACTGGGTGCAATAAGCTAAAATTTGGCATGTGTGTTACTTGGGGAGCGTAGGGGTGTGCACTCATCATCATCAGCTTTTAACAGTCCACTGCTGGACTAGGCCTCTCCTTTGAATGGAGGAATTGGCCTACTATACCACGCTGGTCAAACGGGTTTGTATCAAGTCTTCTTTCTCATACAGTACTGTTCTCTGCATAATATGCTGCCTCTGTCGGCTCTTACGACACCCATAGTGATGATATGGGGTGGTGACATTCCGTATTTGGTGCACTAAGACAGGATTTTCCGAAATTCTGACGAGATCAAGAAAAACCGTTTAAATAAAAAAATACTGCGGGCTTAGCTGCGAGCGATCCTCTTCTTATTCTTATATAGTTTTATCAATGTAATGTAATGGACACACATTCGAAGCAGTTTTCTTTGCGCTGAACTTACCAACTTTGCAAGTGAGTTAGATGTTACTTTCCTCACTGACCTGTGATTTTACTAAAACTACCACGATGTCCATCTCCACTTCCTGTAGCAGTGAAGCCAAACAAAACGAGCAAGCAAGTTGGAAGCAGTGTAAAGATCTTCAAGTAACATAAACACGCTTCGACCTTGCCAGATACGTTTGTAGCCATATTCACGCAACGTAACAACGTTTAAGTACGCGGTTTTCTTTTGGCCTTTATCTTGGTCATACCTGTACGGCCAAATGGTTGAATGGTCGATACACCAAGGATGTTGAAATGATAGAGATAAGTTAACTGGGTATAGTTTTTATTATCTCTATCAAAGGTAATGTTAAATTATGCTATTATGTAATACTACGTTAATGCTAATGAAATGATATGTAGAACGGTCAATGACACGCTTGCTAGGTCAACCGATCGAGTACGATGCTTGTTAGGTACTAAATGATTTATTATAATTATGTATAAAGAAAACAAATGGCAGATGTCGGCGTAATGCTGACACTGCGATGTACGGTGATTTGCCCGTACATGCTCCCGCCCGGGAGAGGAATAGACTGATAGATGGATAGTGATTGACGTGCGACAGGGATGATTGTTACACTTGCTACCTAAATCTACTTAAAGATAATGCATGAAAACAAATTATGAGATTATTAAAGAGAACTTAAAGTCTCTACACCAGATCTTCACTGTCTGTCAAAACTGATTTACGCACTATTGGGGACGTATGATTGTCTCTTTGATACGCAAGCTTTGTTTTTTCACTAACACTAACTGACTGTAACTCTACACTTTCACCTTTACACTTACACTTAACACAACTGGCGCGGGGAGCTGCCCGAGACGCACTCTCGGGCGCTTCCACCGCCGGCACAGGCGACGGGGAACGCGCGGTCGTCACCGGGGCTTCGACCCCAGGACGACCCGCGTGCTGCTTGATGCACCGATACACGAAGACTGCTGCTACAAGTACGGCTATGCTTACCAACACGTAGATAGCAGAATAGTGGTGAATACTGTGGTACGTCATGTTCCTGTCAATTGAGTCCTGGTTTTCCTTGATGTTCTGTATTTTCTTATGAATATCTTCCAGTAACTGCTGATTCTGTAAGGTGTCTGTTTCGTTAGCGATACTTTCCTTGGGAAACGTGATGTTTAATAGGTGGTTTATCGGGGCAACCAGAGGAATATATACGTCAGGTCGAACCTTAATACTTGTGCTTTGAAAACTGTGTGCGTAAATGATGGAGTGTTCAGTTTTTATTATACATCCTTGATCGATGCTAATAATTCCGGAACGCGATACTGTCTGTGCCGAAGCTTGGTCTTCGCACAGGATATGTGGTGTACAGTAGTCGCAACAAAAATACAAGTATTGGTTTACCTGGCGAATATTGAGCCATTGATCGTGACAGGGTTCGCTAACGAGGAGGCATGAGCTTGAGGTCTTATCAAGTTTACATAAGTCCTTATAATTATTCATACGATTAACAGGCTTTTCTAACCGACACAGGAAATGGTCTGCGTCTGTAAAGCAGCTGTTAATTTTGTTCTCGCTAATCGTGACGTAAGAGTCCTTTTTCAAACTTATGGCAGCGTATTCTGATTTGGGAATAATAGACAGCATGTTTTGTCCTGATTGTTTAGGAATAGGTATGAGTTTGAAAATCTCGTATCCGTCACGACTGATAAGCGGCAGCTTGATCTCAAAGATGCAGTATGTTTGCGTTATTCTGGATCGAACAGTCAACAACTTATAAATTTTTTGTAGGTCTGTTTGTATGTCAATAGGGAGAGCTAAATCAATCGATAATTGACTTGCAATTTTACTGAGTTCGTTCTCAGTTGTTCCGGAGCAAGCAGATGGATGTTAAATCTGCCATGGTAAATATCCGTTACGGCGTCAATTATGGTATTTTGGATGTCTTTCAAGTTCTGGAGTATGTTGTTGGCGGCTATTACTCCGAGGCTGAAGTCGATGGATTCGAATTGCGACCGAATAGCTTGCTCCATGTTGTTAGAAGCGTGCTCCAAACTCACTATAAGATCATTTATAATCGTATGTTGCTTGTCTATAGACTGTTCGGCTCGTTTTAATAAGTTGTACTCTGCTTCGATTATGGATGTTTGATTTTTCCATAACGAAGCCATAAATTGTTGGTCTAATTTAATTCGCGTAATATCTTGTTGATATTGTTCAGCGAACCTTTCGTCAAGAACGCCGAACAAGCTGTTTGCTAGATACCCGACACCGTTTATAAGGCCACGGCGACGCCTTGACTGGGCACGACCTTGCTGACTCAGGAGCAGGAGGTTGTAGTACTCGAGTTCCGAGAATCCGTGTTGTAGTTGCGATACGATTATATCACAATGAGTTTGGACACGTATGCGTGAGCACATCTTCTCTAAATGTTCATTGTATTTTTTAAAGGCTGTGACTCCCTCCCAAAATGGGTACATATTGTAATATGTAACGATCTTCCATTCATCTCGGACCAAGTTCATCTTTGAAATCCGATCGAAGAACAAAGTATCAGTTTCCAGTTTTGTGATGTTAAATGATCCGTTTACACAGGCTATTAAAAACGTAAAGAATAATAAAGCCATTGTTATGTAACTGATACTTTGTTTATGTTTAGTACGTGTTGGAGTCATATTACATGTAGTGACATTGACTTGATTTGTAGTACGCGACTCTTGTTCGTCGTGTATAGGCAGAATTGATAGTTTTACTATAGGCCTCTTGATATAGCCGTTTTTTGTTTTCAATGTCACGACTTTTACAAGGTTGTCCTTTCCGGGGTGGAGTTCCGTTACTCTACCCATGGCCCATTTTCCGGCTGGGACATTGTCATCCTGAATGAGTACGACGTCGTTGATTTTGATGTTTTGACGAGGCTGTTTCCACTTGCTTCTAGTTGTAAGCTGAGTCAGATATTCACTACGCCATCTATTCCAGATATCTTGAAATATCTTTTGTGTTAAATACCATCTTGTTCTGAGGTCTGTTTCAGTTCCTAAGACTGTCAATCCAGCCCCACCGGTTAAGAAATGACCAGGTGTTAAATAGTCGAGACTGTCGGGATCTTCGGATAGGGCACAAAGTGGTCTGGAGTTTAAACAGGCCTCTAACTGCGTTAGTATCGTGGAATATTCTTCGTATGTCAGTTTTTGTTCACCGACTACGCGCTTGAGATGGTATTTCAAGCTCTTGACAGCAGCTTCACATAAGCCGTTGCCTGATGGCCATGAAGGGGCATTAAAATGCCATTCAATTTTCATCTCCGATATTTCGGACATGAATTCCTTACCAAAAGCTAGTTGCCATTCGTCGTACTCTTTCTGGAGGATGTTGCTAGCGCCTACGAAGTTGGTACCATTGTCACTAAACATGTGACGAGGAGTGCCGCGACGTGCCGCCATTCTACGTAATGCCGCAAGGAATGCTGATGTTGACAAATCTGTGACGAGTTTGAGGTGTATTGCTTTCGTTGCCATGCAGACAAATACCGCGATATACCCTTTCATGGTCTTGATACCACGACCCTTGTTGGCTTTAATCGTCACAAATCCGGTGAAGTCGACGCCAGTGTTATAAAATGCTCGTGGAGAGATGTTGCTCCTTGATCGAGGTAGATCTCCCAGAAGTTGATGCTGTTTACTGGAATCGAACCTGCGACATACGACACATCGGCGTAGACGTTTTTTGATGTACCGGTTACCGCCAAGTATCCAGTATTTCCTCCTTACAAACGCTGTTGTTAATCGTGCACCTCCATGGTATGTGATTTTGTGGGCGTAATCGACTATCAACTCGGACAATCTGGAATCGTTTGCTATGATAGCAGGGTGTTTCGTTTCCTCGCTGAGTTGAGCATGTCTCAACCTTCCCCCTACCCGCAGAACACCCGTGGCATCTAAGAAGGGGTTGAGGTTCAGTAACCTGCTTTTTGAGCTGATAGCCTTACCTGAATGTAGTTTTGATATTTCTTCAGAAAATGTGTCCGCTTGATGGTGTTTGATAATGTTCAATGTAGAATATTTTAATTTGCTGATTGTTAAGTACGGACACGTTTTTCTGTCTTGCTGTTTTGTTATAAACCTTCGGACCCACGCTAGTATCCGAATAGCCTTCGAAAAGTCATATTTACTCGTAATTTGGGTTATGATGCTTTCTTCGGGTACTTGCTTGATGACAGTGTGGGCTTGGACTTGTTTGGCTGGTTTTTGTTCCTCGTCGGTCTTGAAGGTAACGCGATTTTCCTCTTGTTTGGAAAACGTTGGTAACCATGAGGGCCCGTGCCACCAAAGTGAATGGCTTGCCAATTGCGATGGAAAAATACCTCTGCTGGCGCAATCAGCCGGGTTGTCACCTGACTTCACGTATCTCCAAGAGTCCGCGGGTATGCTCTTCTTGATCTCCTTCACCCGATTTGACACGAAAGTCTTCCAACGGTCCTCGTCTCCCTGTATCCATGCGAATACAACTTGCGAATCGGTCCATCCGAAGACTTCTGGGCTGTAGTCTGATAGACAATCCTTCACCTTGTACATTAATTTTGACAGGCTTTTAATTTTGACAATAATTGGGCTCCTGCTAGCTCCAATCTAGGTAAAGTCATATGTTTGCTTGTAGGAACACACCTAGACTTAGCGGCGACTAAAGAAACAGTATTGTTTATTTTACAATAAATAACTGCTGAATAAGCTTTGACGCTCGAGTCGCTAAAACCGTGTAATTGTATTATTTGTTTCTCTAATGTGTTAATCCACCTGGGTATTTCAATTTTGTTCAAATGAGTTATCTCTGATTTGACTTTAACCCATTCGGAATGAATTTCTTCCGGGACTTTGGTGTCCCAGTTAATGTTAGAAGCCCAGGTAGACTGAAAGATAAGCTTTAGTTTGACTGTTACGGGTGACAGCCAACCTAATGGGTCAAATAGTTTGGAGATCTCTGAAAGTAATACTCTCTTCGTTTGTACAATCGAATCCGAACTTAGCTGTAAATCAAAGGTGAAGGTGTCTTGTTGACTATTCCAACGAAACCCCAACGTTTTTCTAGATTCCGCTTGTTTGAAATCATACTTTATTGGGTCTGTGTCGTCCTTGTTGACATCACTAACTAAGTCGGGTGAGTTGGAGGCCCATTTACGCAAGTTGAATCCTCCCGATTTCAACAAATCGATAAGGTCCCTTTGTAAGCGTTTAGCTCCAATTAAATTATGCTTGCCGTGCAATAAATCGTCAGTATAGAACGAATTTTGCAATGTTTCTATAACCTTGTTGTCATAAGAATTTTGCGAGTCATGTGCCAGTTGTTGTAATGTCATCATGGCGAGATAACCTGCCGGTTTTGTGCCGTAACTGACCGTCGTGAGCTGATATTCTTGTAACTGTTTAGTTGGGGAGTCACGCCAGATGATTTTTTGGTATCGCTGATCATCTATGTGAACCCAAATCTGCCTGAACATCTTCTCAATATCTGCCGTGAAAGCGTATTTGAATTGCCTCCACTTTAGAATTAGAGTTTGTAGATCCTTTTGCAGATTTGGACCCCGATACATTAAATCATTTAATGTCTTCCCATTAGACATTTTCGCCGATGCGTTAAAAACGGTGCGCTGTGACGTAGTCGATGATTCAGCACGTGTTACGCAGTGGTGCGGCAGAAAACAATCAGGTTTCGTGTTGCCGATAGCAGGTTGCATGTGATGTAACGATATGTACTCATTCATAAACAATATGTATTTAGCCGACATTTCTGGATTTTTGGCAAACTTTCGCTCTAATTGACGAAATTGGGCTATCGCTATATGTTTTGATTCGCCTATCTCGTCTTCGAAGTGCGGTTTGAAGGGGATACGGACTTCGTATCGGCCGTCCGGCCTTCTGGTGGTAGTATTCCTGTAAAAGTCTATGCAGTACTGATCCTCCGCTGACACCGACGTTTCATTTGATATGTCTTCGACCTCCCAGAATTGTTGTATATCGTCTAAGCTGTTGAGAGTGACGTTGCATTGTAGGGTCTTGGCGCCCCCACACAATATCCAGCCTAGACGCGTTTGCTGGGCGATAGGCATGTTGTGTTCGCCTCTACATATCCCTTCTAAAATTATGTTTGAGTACACATCGGCTCCCAGAAGTATTTGTACTGGGCGACTAATGTTATAATCGCGATCTGCCAATTCTAAGCCTTCCAAATGAGCCCATGTCGGCTTCGGGAACGACTGGCTAGGCAAGTTTTTAACTAACGTATTCATAATGGCCGCATCGGTATTGAAAGTTACGTTGTTGTTCATAGACGTAAAGGATATGTTTGTCATTCCTTTACAACTACTTTCTTTCGTTCCTATTCCCGACACGATACCTGTGCAATGTTTCCTGTTTAATTTTAATAACTGTGCTGCCTGTTCAGTAATGATGGAAAGTTGCGAACCCTGATCTATAAGAGCCCGCATATCTATGTAGGTACCATCTCTTGCTTGGACCTTGATCATAGCTGTTGCTAAGAGAATTTCCGGAGTGTTTAGTCGCTGCGACACGTGTGTGCTAGATTTTTGTTCGACATTTAATCTCGCTGATGCAGAATCCGCGAACGCCTCGTGTAAGATAGAATTGTGAAATTCTCCGCAATGCCGACATCGTTTATCCGATGTACAAGGTTTTCCGTTATGGCTGAACAAGCAGTTTTTACAAATGTTGTAACTTTCCAATGCTCTTATTTTATTGGTGTCAGACATGTTTAAAAACTTTTGGCAGTGATATAATCCATGATTTTCGTCACAAATGACGCATTTGATCCTAGGATTATTGGGTTTGTTTTTTGCCTGTGGCGCGACTCTGTTTGCTGGGAATGACTGTTTATGGTATGCTAGTTTACCTTGTTGTTGCTTAGACCCCGATGTTGTAGGTAAGTTTTGGTTCATGGTTTTCTGCGGGACGTCTTGTTTCCTCCGTGGCATAGCAGATTCCATGGTTGTAAACTTACTTTCCAGGAAGGACAGGAGTACCTGTAGCGTTGGAATTTCTCTCGGTTGTTTAAGAGACTCCAAGTAGTCGCTGTGCGTTTCGGGATCTAGTTTTTGGGATAAGATGTAGACCAGGAGTGGATCCCAAGTACTTACATCGATTCCTAAATTCTTTATTGCGTTTAGGCATTCGCGTGTTGTATCGTGAATACGCTTGATAATATTCACCGATGCTGCTTGCATTACAGGCAGAGACATAAAAATATTTATGTGTGAAGTGAATATTAATTTTTTGTTGTTATATCTGTGGTTTAAAATTTCCCAACAGATACTGTAATTTTCTGACGTTATCGGTAAATGCTGAATAAGGCGCTCTGCTTCGCCTCTCACCTTGCTCTTGAGGAACTGCATTTTCTGGGCCTGGGATAGGGACGGATTGCCGTGGATTGTTTCAGTGAACAAATCTTTGAAAGACATCCATTGATAATAATTACCATGGAACATTGGAATTTCCAATTGCGGTGTTGACTTTGCCCTATGAGATACGGACCATAATTTACTGTTAATGGACTTTTTAACGAGATTGTATTTTCGTTCGTGACGTGTAAAATGCTATCAAGTTCCCAATGTAAGGAATCGATAACGGACCACCTTGACTCTAACTGACGCAACAGATCTTGGTATTCCCACCTCTCCGTAACTGTTTCCAGGTCGATATTAGTAACCGTTCTAGAAAAGGCTCTAAAATTACTTTCCTGTTTTTTCAACAAGTCAGTCGTCTTGCTGTCGACTCCTTGTGATATGGTGCTCGGCCCGGCGATGGATACAATTGGCCGATCCGAGGCTGGAGACCCAGGCTGCGGAGTGCTAGGGTGCTGTTGATCAGTTTCCATTCGCGGCGATGGTCTCGGCGTTTTAGCTAGATACAGCTTGAAGTACGTTTTTACCTTGTTGTAAACTTCTTCGGCACTTTTGTAGTAGTTATCTTTGAAATAAGGATACTCATCTGAGTCGAACTTACGTAACCGCTCGTGATTATTTTGGAAATCATTCCAATAGTCCTCCAAAGCGTCCAGCTTTCGCTTGATTAAGTCCGCTGTCCGCTTTTCTAGCCCAGTTTTCTTGAATGACGTCAGGAGACGTTCCATCTCCTCGACGAGTTGCTCTTGTTCAGCAACGTCAGCTTTCATTTCCGCCATCGTGATATGCTAGATAAATTGGAAAGATCTTACTTGATACAACTGCAAACTCTTGCTCGTTCGAAGTTCTGCTCACGGAGCTCTGTTGTCCGCCAAGGAAGTCTCTCCGGATCTATTCACTCGCGAGAATAATCCCTAGCTCACACTTTGTAGCGAAAATTGTTTGATGTTGTTACTGATCACTTTCGACACGCGGAGGTCCTGCTTGAACCAAACCGCGCGATAGGTTAAAGCTCGAGGGACCACTTTGATGTACGGCCAAATGGTTGAATGGTCGATACACCAAGGATGTTGAAATGATAGAGATAAGTTAACTGGGTATAGCTTTTATTATCTCTATCAAAGGTAATGTTAAATTATGCTATTATGTAATACTACGTTAATGCTAATGAAATGATATGTAGAACGGTCAATGACACGCTTGCTAGGTCAACCGATCGAGTACGATGCTTGTTAGGTACTAAATGATTTATTATAATTATGTATAAAGAAAACAAATGGCAGATGTCGGCGTAATGCTGACACTGCGATGTACGGTGATTTGCCCGTACAATACCTAAGTATAAAAAGTAGGCCGTTAACCTGTCTTTGGCAAACAGTGTAGAGGAGGCGATAAAAAAAAAAGAAACTATGTGACAACTTAACACGTGCCTAAAGCTACATTTTTTTAATTCTAGCGCTCTTATTAAAGCGTGTTCTGAAGAAATGTGATTTATGTCTGCTTCTAGGGTTCCACATCCAAATGACCCACTTGTACAAATCCGAGGAAAAGTCGCTTAATTAGTGTGATATAAATTGTACTGTCACTTGCAAAGCCGTGACCACACCATTAGTAGACCACAGTATGAATAAATAGTAGCTAATTAAGCTATTGTAAACTGCGTTTGAGTCTGCTAAATCATATTACAAACCTGTATATTTATAACAAACTAAATAGAACCTCTATTTATAGTAATTAGACCGATTCATCATGTCAGCTTATAGACGTCCACAGTTAGTTAGGCCTTACCCAAGGTTCTCCTCACCGACACATCTTGAGCCACCCGCATCTCACTGCTTCCTGCGATCTTAACCAGATAGTCGGCCCTCAGGACAAGACGAATATTCATATAATATTAAATCAAGTTCTTTCATCTAAGAGCTAGCTCTTGTCGGTAATACAACCAACAATTAATAATTTTACTGAGCTCATTTCCATATTATGTACTGACCGTCGGCTTAGAAATCAGACTCATCACAAGACGAGCCCAATATGGAGTATGTTTTTGACAATAACTAGTTTCTCTGCTGAAAATATGATTATTGAAAAACGGATTGACATTGCATTGTTTGAAACAGAATTCATAGAAATTAATAACTTTCTTTGTTTGACGTCCGTAAATATCACCTGGGCGTGTGCGAAATAAAATCGAATGTGACAAAAATATAAGAGCTTATTTTATTCAATTCTATTGATGCTAAATATTCGCAGAATAGAAATCGTGCAACTACGCATTCGAGTTCTGACATAGGCTCGATACAAATTATGTATCACTAGTAGATAAATCCATGGATACATAAAAAAATAGACTGGCCGCAAGATACGTAAGCGTGTACTTTAGGCAGTAATATTTTGGAATTAAACTACAGTTTACGGATTTTATCGCGTTATATTGGTTTCACTGGTTATTTGTTATTACATTTAAACCGAAAGATCTAGAAACTACATTTTTATTACTAGCCGACGTTTCGTTAACATCCTAATTTCAATAGGGAAGATGGTTGGAATGTTCCTCCAGCTTGGGACCCTGTAATCAGGCTAATGAAACCCAAGAAGGACAAAGTCACCAGAAGACATCAAGACACAGTGAGCACATTCTGCGTAGATAGTAACACCAATAGTTGAAAAATGTTCAGGTACTTTGAGATAACTTATAAATTCAAGACAAAGACAAATATCACCTCAGTCTGCCGTGAACACGAATCCTGTAAAGAATTCGAAACGTCGGCTAGTAATAAAAATGTAGTTTCTAGATCTTTCGGTTTAAATGTAATAACAAATAACCAGTGAAACCAATATAACGCGATAAAATCCGTAAACTGTAGTTTAATTTCAATGTGTAACATTCGCGTAAACCCAAGAAAATATTACAGTAATATTTTTCTAAATATCACCTAAGGTATATTAATAGCTGATAAGTCTCTTGACTATTTTTTACTTTATAATGCATATCTATAAATGGTCTACAAGACTTTAAGCCCTCCGTGGGCGTTTCAAACCAAAACCATTGGATTAAGACGTTCTTAGGAATACCGGTATCTATTATCTGGGGGCACGGCAGTGCCCTCACCAAGTCGAGTAAAAAAGCGGCACGGCCGTACCATTCTTTTCTTGAAGCGATTCAGGCCATTTTCGACCCCCTATAACTTGGTTGTGGATAAAACTAGAAGCCAGATTTTTTTGTAACCATGCAGGCATTTTATAAACACGGTTTTTTTCATTCAATTTGAACAAGTAGTTTAAGAATTATAACGAGTCAAAATTCTTAATTTTGTCACTCGCTGACCGATCATCAAAAGTCTAAGGCACTTCAAGCAGACATAGAAGCTTTAAATTTAGAACACAATTAGTATTTAGTATATGAATCAAGGAAAATTTTAAATATTTTTCAATTTCTGTCTAGTTTTCGAGATACATCAACTGCATATAAATATAAAATATTACAAAATTACATTTTCAGTTAGGGCTTTAATTAAGAAAATTCGTTGTTGGTGTACAAGAAGTAGAAGGTACCGGAAAGGACAAAAGTAGACTATCTACAAAAGAATTGAGATCCCATAAAAACAATACTTGTCAAAAATACCAAGTCTCGCGACCGTAAAAAGTTGTGAGATCCATGTAATACCAAGTCGGTTAATTAAAAATCTTTAATGTTTTAAATAATATATTGACTTGGCAATCGCATTAAACAATCTAATGCATGTGTGTATTACATATGAGATATATTGTGATTTCATGCGATGGCCGAGTCAATCTACTTATTGAAAACATTAAAGATTTTTAATTAACCGACTTGGTATTACATGGATCTCACAACTTTTTACGGTCGCGAAACTTGGTATTTTTGACAAGTATTGTTTTTATGGGATTAAATCTACATTTTCAACAAAACTGAACAGAAACTTCGCAACAATTGTGAAAACGTAACGTATTTTACTTTGACACAGCTAAACATAGAACTAAACTTCGAACTATATTACTTAGTTCTTGTTTTATAAAAAGCCTTACGTGACATAAAAAAAATTAAAGTACAGCCTTCAGAGCAATCAAGTCAACTCTGTCAAGCGAAAGACGACGAATATTTTCTCGTATTATCGACTTGAAGCTCAGAGAAGCTACGTCAGCAGTGCCACAAGATGATGAGGACATAAATTGAATTTTCACCCTATTCTGATCAAACCACTGTGCAAATTCCATTCTATATAGTTCCAGCGAGCGTTTTGATCACATTTACTTCAATACATACATATATCAAATCTGTTTCGAAGGTAGATTGATTTATTTTCAGCACCTTTGTCAGGCATAAAGATGTAACGGCGATTTTGGGACTATTGATTTGGAATTACTTTTCGCTCAAATTGTATCCTCAAACGGTTGTGTAAGAATAGTAATGTTGAATAGGTATATAAATAGAACTATAATGGTGTTCGAATGACTTCAAGCGATTCTTATTTAATTTTGGTAAAAGTAATATTATGATAGTCGGCATAAATATATAACTCGGTTACTGATCGACTGACTGACAGATAACGCACGGCCGAAACTTGTTCTGGTCGCAGGCAGTTGAAATTTGGCAAGTATGCTCTTAGGGAGTTCTCAGAGGTTTTTTGGGAATTTCACTCCCATGGGACAAAAAGCCACAAAGGGCCGGAGCCACGGGGGATATCTCTTCTTATTATAATTATGTAGTTTGATTGATTAGTACACAAGTATGATAATACTATCCTTTTAATAAGGACAAAAGAGGCATTTCGTAAAAGAAATGGGAATAAATGAAAAGTATAATTTGGGGAGATCATCCCATAAATATTTTTGCCACTTTGTCCCCGTCGTTAATTCATTGTGGTGTAACAAATATCGTCCTTTATATAATTTATTGCGGTTCTAACTATCGTCATGATAATTTTTTGTGTTTTACACTTATTTGCACAGATTTTACTATCATTAGGTTCATATTGTAGGTTAGCTATAATTATTGAGTAGTCTTATTTATAATATTTAGCACACGGTAGGTTTAATAATAATATTGATTTACGCCTGTATCCTCGAAGGTGTTGGCAGAGGTGTAATATTACGCCATATTCTAAATTTTAGGCCCCGTGTAATAGGGGGTGAGCCTATTGCCGTTACCGGGCACATTGCCGGATTCCGTCCCGCTACTGAGAATTCTGAAAAACTCAGTAACACCTTTGCCCGATCCAGGCATCTAACACAGGACCAGAACACGCACACACTATTCATAATATATATTGAAGTATATCAAAAGAAAAGTCTGTTCTAAAATATGGCAACCATAGGCTGACTATTATTGTTACAGCATACATAATATTCGAAACATTAATTAGAGTTATTGTGACAAACTTATTGCATTTTACAAAATAGTACAAATACAAAAATATGACACGAAAGTTTCGTGAAGTACCTACTGCAACGGAATAAATTGACATCTTTTGATTCCGGTGAACGGTTCTACAGCGTAAAATATTCTTATCTGTATGTATAAAATTCTTCCGTTCCTGACTTATTGGCAGACAACGCACTGCCAAAACTATTGGGCGCAATAATCTGAAATTTGGCATGTTCCTCGGGTACCGTAGGGCCGCACTAAGAAGGGTTTTTTTTATAGTAAGTGACGACAAACGAGCAGACGGATCGCCTGATGGTAAGCAATTACCGCCGCCCATAGACACAAGCAACACCACAGGAGTCACAAGTGCGTTGCCGTCTCTTGGGGTTGGCAAAAGGGATACGGAGGAAGGAAGAAGGAATATGGGCTAGGGCCTCCGGCACTCTCACTCACCGAACGAAACACAACAGTTTAGATGCTGTTATTTTACGTCGATTTTCTGTGAGAGGGTAGTACTTCCTCGGTTGACGGCCCAATCATGCTGAAATCAGCAAGGCTCTACTACCGTACGATTGCCGGCAATTTCCATGAGATCGGGCAGGAACGGTTCATTTAAAAAAAAAGTGCGGATACAGCTGCGGTCATCCTTAGTTTATTATAATAAGATGCACAATTGGCGTCGAGTCTATGGAGCCATGGATATAAGGCCAAAGGCGGGTACATAACAAAAGAAACCTAACCTCGCTCTTGATTTGTTCACCAGTTAAAACCCGCATCACTAACTAAGGGAATTTCCTCAGGATCGGGAAGAAATGGTTAAATTATACAAAATATGAGGACGTAACCGCGGGCATCATCTAGTTTTTATATCAAGATTATCAACTGAGACTATCGTCGAATTGTTGTAATAACTTTTTAAACAACTTCTTGTCCCGAAAACTTTCGTCAAGTTTATTTAAAACCTAAAAGATAAGGAAATCTTTAAAAAGATTTTTGTGTTACTGAGTTAATTCTTTTTAAAGGTGAAGTTTTTAAATTATAGTCATATCAATTTTTACTTGTATAAATCATCCTTGAAAAATAACTAAAGTAATTTTAATTATGAGAAGTTAAAAATGTGTGTTCATTTTTATTGTATCCTAAGCTTAAGGTCTTGATTAACACGTTATGCTTGGAAAAGTAAATTTGCTAAGTATACAATGATCTTAATTTTGTGAAAGGAAAATTACAGAACTTAATATTACATTTTGTGATTTAATTGATGTCAAAATCGTATGGTGTAAATGAAGTGTCTACTTTTGTGCATGTTATATAAATGCATTATGTAGTTAAAATATTTAAATTCTTATATACTGAAATTTGCCCCTTGCTCCATCCGTTAATTATACATCTAAACCTTCTTCTGATATCTCACTATTGATTAGTGAAGACCATATAAAAAATCGTTCGACACTTTTTGAGTTCATTGCGTTTATACAGACATACCGACGTGACGTGGACTTCATTTTATTATATGTTTAGGTAGACCAATAGCTTGTCACTTTGTTCATTCTTTAAAGTCTTTCGACAAATACGTAAACATTAAGAAGCCTTTAGATATCTTGTAGAGGCCTGAAAGTTGAATCTATTGGGATTTGAATTCGGGTTAACGAGTTCCAAATAGACCTCGACGAAGTATTCCCTAGTCGTCTCACTTAGGTTTGAGTTACATCAGCGATAAATCGCCTGTAGGTATCGTTGACTTTTAAAAACAGTCACTCAGCTCGCTATGTTCCTAACACAGCGAACAGTCAGACAGACTACTAATAATTATGCGGGTCACACTTACGCCCGATTTTAAAATTCGATCTATCCATGGACTGCCTCCGTGGTCCAGTGGATAGCGTATGCGACTGCTGATCGGAGGTCCCTGTTTCGCTTCCCGGGTCGGGCAAAAGTGTTACTGGGTTTTCTCGAATACTCAGTAGCAGCTCGGAGTGGTGATGTGCCCGGTAACGGCAACGCGCTCGCCCGCTATAACGTGGGACCTAAAAATTCATGGCGAAATGTGGGTGTAATATTTACACCTCTGCCTGCCACTTCGGGGATACAGGCGTGAGACTGTAAATAAAACATAAAAATCTATCCATGGATTTGGAGATTTGGGATACATATTTGACATAGACTCCATACAAAATAAGTCAAACATGAAACCGGCCGCAAGTGTTGTCCCGTGTGGGCATCGAATCCACGATACTTGGCGCAGTGCTAAATGACGAAAACGCGTAGGCCACAACGTAACGTACAGTCGAAAAACTTCCTGCTAGACCACCATAAGGGCGAAAATCGCTCAGCAAGACATCGTCGCTTTCAGTGCTACTTTACACCCACATAGACACTCGTATACAAAACCAGTTTCTATTGTGCCTCGACTCTATGAGCGAGCCAGGGGTTTTTTTTTAAACTGGTCCAGCGCCGACTTGTTTGATTGTACGTAAGTCTCGTAAGCCACAACCTCCTCCATTCATTTAACTCTGACAGCTATAAGACATCATGATGTTGCCAGCGTTGTCTCTCTTGCACCTTAGTCTTTCGTCTCGGAGCCCCAGGGACCACTATTTACTATCCACTAACAGATTATCAGGTTTATCATAGAGCGACTACCGTCTAGGCGTCTGCCCTCTGCAATAAAGGCGTGAAGATATGTTATATTATGTAACTATTACTAATATCATTAAACCACAAAGCTTTAATTGAACTCATTATAACCTTCAACTGCAGGATTTGATTAATTCACTCCTAGTAGGCACAACTAAATTCCCAAACCTATTAATTTTAGACATCTGACGATGTAATGGTGATGTGATTTGATACGAGTATTAGCTGGTTAAAATGATTTAGTACCCAAATAATATTCCGAGTATATTTAATGTGGTTACAATATTAACATGGAAATACGATACTAAAAAGGATGAACTTCGTGTTGAAACATAGAGGACTAAGCGTCTGAAAATCAAAATCATATATCATTATATCTTCTTTAAATCTGTTGGATACCTTTTTTCTGCATTTAGGGTCGGTGGCCCGTTTGCGCCGACCCTTAAATTAAAGTTGCCTCCGTGGTCCAGTGGATAGCGTATGCGACTGCCGATCGGAGGTCCCGAGTCGGGCAAAAGTGTTACTGGGTTTTTCCGAATACTCAGTAGCAGCCCGAAGTCTGGTGATGTGCTCGGTAGGGCAATACGCTCGCCCCCTACCTATTACGAGGGACTTAAAAAATCATGGCGAAATGTGGGTGTAATATTACACCTTTGCCTACCCCTTCGAGGATACAGGCGTGGGACTATAAAATAAATATAAATAAAAATAAATTAAAGTTGGTGATGGCATTGACAGGATTCACCACGTTTGGATCCTTTAGTCCTCTCTTATTGAGGCACTAGATAAGCCCGTGGTTAAACCTACGTTATTTAGGGCTAGTGCTTCGCACCCGTGGCTCATAGCGTAATATTTTATAACCATATTAGCTGTGCCTGCGACTTCGTTCGCGTAAATGTTGGAATTTAATTAGCATTTATGCCAAGAGTATATAATATTTATAACTTTTATATGTATCTATATTATATAACTAATATATAATATATCTTTAGAGAATTTCTTTATACCTAAACAACATTAACTGTTTAACCACATTCAGATAGAACATGTAATTTTTTTTTACCGCTCACTCGTGAACATGCCACATATATAACTGATCATGTGAAAAACAACATGTTCGGATGTCGATTACAGCTGTTTCATGTGTCTGTCCCTGCGATTTATTTAGAAAATACACACAGGACTACGAATATCCAGCCCTGCTGAAAGTAAGATGGCCCCGTTGAGTAATTCAAGAGGTACCTGAAGTCAGGCCTCAGTCTCCCGCCCAAAGATTTACACGTACCTACGTGATGTGAGGAGTGGGAAATTGGGAATAATGAGACATCTGTAGAAGAACAGAACACGAACGAACGAACGAAATCAAAGAAACATGATAACATTCAAGAATCATAAACTTATATGTAACGTCAAATACACAATCCAAGTAATCCAACGACGACGAAAGCAAATTATCCGAGAACCTCATCAATCCTCGGCGAATCCTAACACCGCCATTCAGAAAATGACGTCATTTGCTCAACGCCATCTATATTTAAGTACATATACAAACCGACCGAGATAGAAAATAATATGGACTAATCGACAATTTATTTAAAAAAGGATCTATAGTCATTGTATTTATCATTTAAAATAGATAATAATGAAATGATTATATAACTATTATATCATCATTGTCTTGCCCTGGTCCCAATTTGTTTGGGGTCAGCGCAGTATGTCCTTCGCTTCCATACTTCTCTGTCACCAGTCATCCGATCGTTTATCCCTTTCTCTTTCATATCCATCCTCACACAGTCCATCCATCTTTTTCTTGGCCGCCCTCTCCGTTTTCGTCCTTCTAAGTGCACATTCATCACTTTCTTACCTACTTACATCTCATCTCTTCGCATTAGGTACATGTCCATACCAGGCCAATCGACTCCTTTTACCTTTTCATCAATGGGCGCCACTTTCATACTACCTCTAATGTAATCATTCCTAATTCTGTCCATACTTGTCACTCCACACATTCATCGTAACATTCTCATCTCAGTAACATGCAATCGTTTCTCATCCATCTTCTTTGTAGCCCAACACTCAGCTCCATACAGTACGACAGGCCTTATAACCGCCTTATACATGCGGCCTTTTAACTTCACAGGCATTTTGTGATCGCATATTGTGCCTGAGACTTGTCGCGATTTCATCCATCCTGCGTTAATTCGTTGCCTAACATCCCGATCAATTTCGCCGTCACTTTGCAGGAGTGAACCTAGGTTGCGAAAATCGGAGCATACTGGTAGAGGTGTACCACCGAGTGTAACCGGTATGGGACTGGAGAGACCGCCAAAGTCACATATAACTATTAAATAAACACAATATTTTGAAATAAATGAGATTGACCGTTTAAATTAACTGGACATTGTAATAAATTTTGGCACAGAGACTTTTTGTTTATGAAAGTGCCGAATATTATACTCTATTATTTTTTTAATAACAGAAATAAATATACCCGACACATAATTATTGTCTTTTTTGCAAGAAACATTTATTTTGCTAGAAAATTATTTGAAAATAGTGACATCAATCGGTCGGTAAATAGCCATAAAACACTTTGAAGGTACCTATTTAGACTAACTATACTTTTACTGACAAACTTATAATGATGATAGATGGCACCACATATATAGCCAGTTTTGGATGATCCCTGTTTTGTTTGCGACTACGTACAAAGGAGAGGTCAAGCTGTACACCGAAAACCATTCAACCGATTGTGATGTAACATATACTATTTTATAGGTTTGAGTATCCTTTGTACATGAGTGTAAGCTTTATTGAAATCAATTTCACCATTTTAGAGATCTTTAGCAATTTAGGGAAAGACAGACAGACAGACATAAACTAAAAAAAATATCAAGTATTACTTTTTAGCATTTTCCTAGATTTTTTAGCTAATTTTCATCAAAATATCTTTAATGTACAGACTTTTTCACCTCTACAGTTTTATTATAGTATAACTAAGAAAGAATGATTCAATTCGGACCTGTAGTTCCTGTGATTAGCGCGTTCAACCAAGCAACAAACTTTTCAGCTGTTTTATACCAGTATACCTAGATTACGCAGTTAGGGCCCCCGACATACATGATACTCTTAATCACCGTTCAGATTTAAGAAGTCTATCTAATTGCACGTTCAGCAAAATTGCATAGGCAAAAAAGAGCGGTATTTTGCCTTTAAGAACATAGCCTCAATCTTACCTAGTAAAATAATCAACTTACCAGAATACAAAAGCTGGTGCTTCAGTAGTCGGTACGACGGAACACTGCAGACGCAACGTTGACCCTGGCTTCAAGTACTTTTCCGTTGGACCAGAGATCTGCGCTTGCGCCTCTGCAAAGGAGAACCTATGTTATATTCTAGTAAAAACTATGTGTATTTACAAGGTGATAGAGCCACGCTGGCAACAGCATGAGTGGGCCGGCTCGGGTGGGGAAACACCACCATCTCACAGAAGACCGACGGCAAGTAACAGTATCCTACTGTTGCGTTTCGTTCGGTGAGTGAGAGTGTCGGAGGCCCAGCCTCTGTTCTCAAACCCATCCCTTTTTTCCTCCTCTTTCTTGAGTGTTGGTAGCATGCTAGTAAAACCCTTGTTGTTGCAAGCGTCCATGGGCTACGTTAACCACTTACCATCTGGTGGGCCATGTGCTCGTCTGCCACCCTAGTAGAATAAAAAAAAATGTTCTGAGTTCATCACTGAACATTCAGGCCGGGTGCATGAGACTGGAACTGCCTCGCTCGGGCTGCATCAGCCAAATATTATTCATGTCATTGTATTAGGTTTTATTTATAGGTCAAATTACTTTTATACAAACGATATACGATGCCAAGAAATTTGATCATTATTATTTTTTTAATTTTAAGACAGCAACAGGAAGAGAAAGACTATACCACTGAGTCTGGTGGACAAATCACTTATCAGATACTTCGCATTTGCGTACAAACATACAAGAGATAAAAGCTGTCCTCCTGTGTCAAACTGCATTCTAAACTCTATGTGCAGAATGTAATAAATTGGTTAAATTATTGTCAAATTTAATTCAACAACAATAGCCGTCATACGTCGATAATGCCACGAAACATAAGTGCCAGAAAACCGAATACCTATAATTCTATAAAATTTACTCGGGTTAATGGGGGAACGGTGTTCTAGTCTAGTTATTTATCAGAGAATTTTGTATTTTCAGCCTTTTTCGATCGAGAATGCATCATTTATTTTTACACGGCCGGCCTAGAGTAGCAAAGTGTGCATTTCTTTAATTTACTACTAGTTTTTGCCTGCATTTGTAAAAGGATTGCTTTTAAAGCAGCGTATTTTCAAACG
The DNA here is from genome assembly GCA_944739405.2 of Euclidia mi. Classification (NCBI taxonomy): domain Eukaryota; kingdom Metazoa; phylum Arthropoda; class Insecta; order Lepidoptera; family Erebidae; genus Euclidia; species Euclidia mi. The sequence goes on from OX123192.2 coordinate 64,463,555, forward strand.
ATCTTTCAACCTCTGCTTTAGGGGTGCAATATCAACAAATTCTTCGTTAATTGATGTACTTACACGTTATAAAGGGAGCCTACTGCTGCACAGTATATTAAATTTTTATCTTTAGTTGTTATGGCTCTGCCATTACATGCCAGGACAAGTAATGTTATATAATATATTATGATGATAAACTCTAAATGACTGGATCAATTATAAATATATGGATATCATTAGAATCTTCAAAGGGCAGATATGGCGCCTATATTTTTAACTATTTAATTTGACTTGTGCCCGGCCGATAATATTTTCGAGTCGCTATCAATTAGCATTATTATTTTCTGATCATTTTATTTGATTCACAAATTATGCTTTACTAGTGTATCCCTATCAGGTCCCCTCGATACAGGAATATTAAAAATGCGTGCGTTGTACTCAACAAAGTAGTCATACATTTTAGTTTATGAACTGAAAAGGCTTATATTATACTTTGAGTAAAATGAAGGTTCATATTCTATTTAATACATTGCTAGCGTTAACATTATCTCTTTCCCTGACATAATTGCTCTAAATACCTGTGAACAGTGATATTAGAAAAGTCATAGATACGTTACCTACGTAATAATCAGTCCGTAGAAACGATACACTAACGCACACATCGATAACTCCATATTTTATTTTAATTTCGGTTGACAAGATGTGTCAGTTTGACTATGACGCCGGCTCGCGACGTCACATACACATAATGTCTGACTTGCCAACTGGCTTATTTTTTAGCGTCCTGCTTTTGGTACGCCTATAACGTATCTACTTCTAATTTACTTGTAACTTCGTTGCCTGTGAAGCATTCAAATCACAAATCTTCAAACAAACAATATTCAATCTTCGTGTTTTGAAAATAAGGCTTAAATTATTCGAAATTCAGTGTCTTTGGTACACAGGACTCTAAATGAAAATTTGAGAAATAATGTATAACTTTCTCATTTTACATAAACTTGTTTCCCCAAAAGGTATTCAACCTTTATCTAAACTTTAGAGTTGACAGAAATGAAATGAACTTTACATGTGGTATGTTTACAACTGTCGGATTTTTTCCTTAATAAGACACCTCTGGGGAACATTATGCCTAGAATAGGCTAATGCTGATTGTTAATTCCTAGCGCGGGGATCAAGCTAGGCTAGGCTACGAAAACAGTTATTTCGATTGTAATTAAATGTTTACTCAATAAATATGTATTATAAGGGATCATAATGATAATTATGAAGAACACAGCTTTGCAGTTGTAATGTTAGCGATTTATTTATATAGAACAATCATATGACCAATCAATTGGTTTGTATTAACCGATTATAATCACTTCAGGAATGTCAAGAGCAATAGTCAAAATCACCAAATAACTTTAAATTTAAGGCAGTGTTGATCTAATGGATATAAATTAATTTCATAGGTTCAAAGTACTCGTCAAGACAAATCAAACGGCTCCAACTTGATGGCGCGTGAGTGACTGTGAGGCTTAATTGTGGAGTGCCTATGGCCACCTTATAGCTCCATCATCAAAACAGTTCTGTGTCATCATAACATTGAATTGTCACACCATTTGCATACATATACTAAATTTTAGCTGAATATAAAACTGAGAAGTTAGTCTAAATTAACTTGCAAGATATCATTGTAGATACCGGAACAGATTAAAGTAAATAAAATCTTGTTTAAATGGCGAATCGTTCAAATTACCTGTGACTCTAAAGCAGAGCTTTTCAAACGATTCATCCTAATTCATTTACCCATTAGGCCACCAACAAACCCCTAAACCTAACACGTAGATCACATCAATAAAACATTTGAGCGTAATTAATGAAAAAAATGTTCCCGTAATTTTGATCTAAAAGAATATTTTCCACCAAAAAAAGCCAGTTCATCGGGGTGCGGTGAATATGCGAAGGATTTTAATTATTTTCAAAGTTATACCCTTTTGGACAGGCAATTGTGGATGAAAGCACACATTTACATGTTAATATGTGATTAAGGGTACGTAAAATGTATCGTATGTCGCTTCGGTGCGGGATTGCCCAATCAGAATTATGTCAGGTGTACTGGACAAATTGGATATAGCTGAAAGGTAGTTGTCAACTGGATGTTAAGCAATATTACTTGAAAAAGCATAATTTGTTAATATTTTGTATATATGTTATATTTAATATTCAACCTTGGTACTTTAAACATAAGGCTTATATTATTGGAAATTCTGTGTCTTTGGCACATAGGACTTTAAATAAAACTGAGGAATTTTGAGAAATAATGAATAACTTTCACATGTAACATGAACTTGTTTCCTCCAAAGGTTAAACAAAACCTTTATCTATCCTTTAGAGTTGACAGAAACGATATTAATTTTACATGTTGTGTGTGGAAGTGTATGATTGTATTTCTTTCCATTTTGTAACAGACACAACCTTCACTAGGAATAAATGCTGTGACATGAATACAAACGGACACAAAGTACACCCTAGAATTGACACAAGAATTTAAAGATCACACAAAATGTTGTCTCGTGTGAGGATCGAACCCACAATACTCGGCACAGTTCCAAATAGCGAGACGACTGCCAAACATGTAATCAAATTAGTCCAGGTGCTGGACTATTAGTAGCTGCCCATTGCAGTGGTCATAGCGAGTTTTGGCTTGCCTTTCGTAAGAGGTTGGTAACGATAAGCAACGCTTGCACAGGTCACCACTTTAATGGGAGACCCAGTATTGCCTAGATATGAGAGCGCTCCCGTGCTCCAGAGGGCACGTAAAACTAGCCCCGGCTCTTGCCTAAGGACAAGAATCATACGACCATGTCGGAGGCCTTCGGGCGGTCTGAAAACTCCATGACCAGAGTTGCCACTCATACGTTAAATAAAGAAGAAAGACTGCTGATAATTGTTTTGCAAAATTCAGTGAAAATTATGTCGCAATTAAGAAATAAATTCAAAATACTTTCATTTCTATGTCACCTGAGCAATGTCAGGTATGCCTCAATGCGTATGTACACAGCCAACCGTTAATTAAAATCACCAAAAAGTGCCGTTCATTCGTTAGCAATGTTCACTTTGTCATTTATTTCGCGGGCTGTTGATATATTCAATCATTGCTTGTATTTTTAACGTTCCCATGCTGACAAAACAACAAAAAAAAAATGCTTAAGACTTGATTTTTTACGTCCCAATACAGAAAACAAAAATGATGCTTAAATACAACAGTATAACTCTATCTAGAAGCAATTAACTAATCTTAATCTATTTCTAAATATTACACCCACATTTCGAGCCTATTAGCTTTACCGGGCACATCATCAGACTCTGGGCTGCTACTGAGTATTCGAAAAAACCCAGTTATATTTTTGCCCGACCCGGGAATCGAATCCGGGACCTCCGATCAGCAGTCGCATATCCTATCCACTGAACCACGGAGGCAGTAACTAATCTGTATAAATAAAATTCTAGTGTTACAAACTGACTGACAGTCAACGCACTGCCAAAAGTATTCGGGGCATGAGCTATACTTTGTTTTTCGGATTAATGTATGGTCCCTGGGGATCGTAACGATGCACTATGAAAATATACTACATTTCGAGAAATCCCGGTTAAATAAGTACTACGGAGTGTAGCTTATCTATCAAATAAGATAAAGATGCGTTTGTCGAATGAGATAATAAGCTTACGTAATATACATTACGGCAAAATGTAATTATTTTATTCGTGTAATATTTTATCTAGTAACTCTAGTTTGTTTTGTAAGAATTTCTGTACTTTTATTTTAAATGCATAACGTATAGTGGTCGCCTTGATTTTCAGAGGGATAGCTTCCCGCGGAAAGATGAATTGCATATATAAAAAACTGTCAGTTTGTAACCAGAGCTATGTAAGGACACTTAATGAATATAATATTAGAAGTAGAGAGGGTATTAGCACAGTCTAATAACTCATACTTTTTACTGTGGTATTAGGAAAGACTACTTTAGTTATTATATGACTAAGCTATTAAAATTTTTATTTTTCATGAATAATCGCCAAATTTTATTAGAAAATACGGGTCAATTTCTAGAAAACTACAGTGTGCATTCTGTAAATTCTAATATATTATTACGCATATGTCGTCTAACAGATCATCTCTGTCATGATCTTCGTCATCATTATCATCGGCCTGTTGAACACAATCCACTGCTGAATATCCATGCTGGAAAATGGCTTGCAATGAGATCGTCCTACGGCCCATCGTGTCCAGCCGTTACTAGCCATTTTGCATAAATCGTCATTCCATCAAATGATCCGTCTTATGATACTCATTATATACAATTCAAATATAAAAGGATATAATAAACGACAGATGGAAGTACGAAATCAACTATTTTATTTTAGAAGATGTAAAGAAACGTGAAACAGATTGTCAAGCTTAATCAAAAAGGACCGATGAAACAAGCTTAGTTAAAAAGGACAATTAATTATTGACAGATTGTCATATTCCGCAGTCAAAATATTCTATTCACCTTAACGTTGAAAATAACACAACATTTCTTATAACATAAGGTACACTCATATACCTATGACCGTATCAACTGATGAAACATATAGACCCTATATGGTTCAACACACGACTCCGAGCCATGGCAAAATACGCTACCCATACAACCAACTACCCAACAACGTATATAGAGTTATAAATACAGCAATGATATTTCACCGTCCGGAGTGATAGAGAAGCCAACATTAAGGCTTATAAACTGGAAAGTGAAGTTATGTCACATACTTGTTTCATATTAATGAGGCAGGAGATACCTGGCTTTATGGGTATCGCTTCGCTTATTCTTTTTTTGTGAAATTAATGTGACAAACAAGTGTGTATAACTGCATACGGTAAGCAGTGACACTCGCATGCTATATAAGTGGCAACTCTACTTTATGCCTTCGGGGTCTTGCACAAGGCTCGGTTTTCCCACAATTTTATCTCTTTACAGCAAGTTTACCAACTCGTAGTAAAAACGTGTAAACTTGTTTACGACACGTTTTACACACATCAAATCGTACCTTTTAAGACCGACAAAGGTCTATTAACTTTAAAGCAACATAAAACGAGACAAATCTTTTGACGTTCAAGTGTTCCTTTACGACCTATATGAATAAATTACTTGAATTTCAAGACGCCATTTAGGACGAAAGCCTCACGAAAGAAAAATTGTTCTTGAATCCGCAACGACTTTAATCAGAAGGAAATTGAAGGAATCGAAAAACAGTAAATTCGCTCGAGACTTTTAGGTTAACTGAAGAGGCAACACCTAGCTAGGCTACTTTGCTAAATTCTAAAATATATTAAGAGATTTTCTTAAATGTTTTACGCAAATCATTTTGTACGTGCTCCAGTTTGAGTATTTACTGAGATAATTTTGTAAGTGTTTGTAGACTAGTTTACTAAGATAACGAGCTGTAGAGCCGTTTGCAAATATTTTATAGTCGCTCAACTGACTAGAACATCTTTATTCTCTCCTAAGGAGGTACTCTACGTGCTAAAAATATCCATTAGAAGTATACCTTTATAGGTATTTTCCTAGCCTCGCTTAGCGCTTGTGTTCCGGTAACAAAGAAAGAGAAAAAAACATTTACTTTCTCATAAAGAACAAAATATCATTCACATTACAAAAGATCAAAAGGTACATTAGAGCAATCTTGGCAGTGACGAAAGAAGGTGTAATGTAGCATTTTATTTTTAAACTATACTATAAAGTAATAAAATTAATATTGCCTGACCGAATCTGGTCTAGCTACTGTGTGCGGCTAGTAATACTGTTTTGTCTATTATTAAAGTATTACGACAAAGAACAAAGAGAGACTCCTCACAGGACCAACAACTTAAGTGATTTACGAGAAAGAGAATATGTTTCACACTACTCCCTGACTTTAAACTAATATTGGATAATTTGGTCAGAAAAAAGCTATGCAGAGACCTCGTGCTTTGCAGTCTTAGCTTATACTAACAACGGCCACCGCAGCCATACTATATGGTACTTATTCTTCAGCAGTCTAGACTACAAGCTTGTCTTTCTTCCAATACAATATTGTGCATAATGCAAAGACAGACATCATTAGAGCTATTCCTGTGAGACTGACAACAACATGTATTCGAGACGCTGTGTGCAACACTTAATAAGTTTCCCTCGAGACATACTTAAAACCAGAGACGCGGGTAGGTTTCAGTGAATTAGCAACAAAATAACCGGATTTGGCTGAATATAAGCTTTCCCACGGAGCGACTGCCTGTCTGACCTCCGCAACCCGAAGGGATAGCGATATTCCATGGTTTTGGACTAGTGTCAGTTTAGTTAGAAGGTACTGATGCCCTGTAACGACTGTCAAAGATCTTCATGACAACCAGGGCCGACAGCTTAACGTGCTCTCCGAGGCACGGGACAAGCGGTAATTAACAATTCAATTCGCACATAACTCTGAAAAGTCATTGGTGCGCGCCGTGGATTTGAACCCGATACCCTCTGCATGGCAGTCTGTTGGTATATACACTCGGCCATCGCTGCATTCAATAACATTAATATATCTACCCATTATTCTAATCACTATAAGACATACAAGATGCAGATCTAGTAAGAGCAACGAAGACGTAAAAGACATCTGTAGTGGTGACATAAACCACGTAGGACAGAGAAGAATATTATATAGAACATTCAGACAATTATACAGGTTGATTTTTTTAAAGTTCTTTATAATGTTCTCAAAAGACACGTGAAGTCTGCCTACTCGCAATTGGTTAGTGTGGACTATGGAAAATACTATTTTATAATTATAAGAGGCCCGTGCCCAACAGTGGGTAAGATTACAAACAAGGCTGATGATAATGACGAATACACTGTGGAGGATCGAGAACTAATATTTATCAAACAAAAGACTGGACCCGGTTAGAAGACCATGCCTGGTTGGCCGTGGCCTAATGGGTATTACAAAGAACTTTTAGATAGGTAACAATAATTGCGCGTGAAACTCCTAATAGCGTGAATTTCAGTCGTTACATGTATTCGTAGTTTCGTTGTCGACCGCTAGATGTAGCTCATTTTTTTAGCAGTTCATTATTGTATTCGTCTGCTATCATCATCATCATCATCAGTCTGCCATAGTCCACTGCTGGATATAGGCCTGCTCAATGGCACGCCACTGAGTCCGATTTTCGGCTTTTCGTGTCCAGCCGTTGCCAGCCACGAAAATATTGAGACTTCTATAACACGTGCCATTTCTTACAATATTGATACGGTTTATTCCAACATTACCTTAGTATGATATCGATCCCTTTATTTGTTTTACTGTAAAGAGATTCGCTATAAATATCAATATGTACGTCTTCAAGCGTATCACGTATAACAAAGGCAGATGGCACTAGAGCCAGTCCCGTGAGTTAAACAGTGATATGTAACCGCGGCTTGGCGGGCACAACTTGATACGATCCCCATGAGGCGTGTTTGAAGGCCAATCGCGAGAAGGCTGCAGTGAATAAGCAAGAACATTTCTGTTGATTTAATAAGGTTTGCTTATGATCGAGCGAATGTTATCACGCTTTTACGAGTACAAGTCGTTTGTAAGTTTTGCATCTAGAGGCCACTCATTTGACCACTGTCAGAAGACAGTCACATCCTAGTGCAGATACCAACAGACTGCCATGCTGATGGTATTTTCCTGGATGGTAGGATAGTAAGGTAGGCACTGGGTTACTGGGTACTGACTGGCAGGGTCACTGGGTAGATACTGGTAGTGCAGACTGACGAGTATTATGAAACTAGAAGATCGATAATTCAATAATGATTTATTCAACACTAGCTGGTACCCGCGGCTTCGCACGCGGAAAAAAAGTAACGTTTTAAAAAGTTTCCGGCCAAATCTTTATACAGCCGGCGATTTTCCAGATTTAAAGATAACTGACACTTTGCTTTTATATATAACTAGAGGACGCCAGCAGCTACGCCTGCATTTTTTTAATTACCCGTTATGGCCGATCCCGTGGGATTTTCGGGAAATTCCTTCTTAGTGCACCCCTACGGTCCCCAAGGAACATACAGGCCAAATTTCAGCTTCCTGCGCCCAATAGTTTCGCCTGCAGCGTATCTGTCAGTCAGTCAGTAACGCAAGGATTTTATATATTAAGATTATACAAAAATAAGTATCATGACAACAGCGCTACCTACCGGGTCAAATTGTAGACTATATGTAGCGCTATAAAGTCCTCTACCTTCTCCTCTATCTTCCTCATTTGAATCGGTTCAGGCATTCCAGAGTATACCACGGACAAACCGAAAGACAGACAGACAAAAATGATAAAAGGTTTGTTTAGGACTTGGAATCGTGTAACTAACTATATGCACTTCAAAACACATAGTTACCTACTTTGAAATCACAGACAGACACTTAAATTTTATTTATATGTATAGATGAGTAGAAAAAGTAAAGGCTCGGTATCGCGACAACAGCGCTACCTACCGAATCAAGTTGTAGCCTTCATGTAGCGCTATAAAGTCTTCTACCTTCCGTTGAAAGTCTCATTTGAATTGGTTCAGCCATTCCAGTTTCAATAAATAATTCGAAAATAAATAATTTTAATTTTTTTTTTCTATCATCGTTGAGGTAGTCCTTCCCATGTCTAGCTCACCGTACAAAAAACATAAACTCAACAGAATGTAGTTCCCATTTAGTAGTAATTTTGCTCTGTTTATTTAAGAAAATTAATTTCCAACTACCGTAGTTGTTGAGATAAAATTTTCTCAATTTACATAATGGTGCTGTTGTTATCTAAATTGAATAGTAAATATATTTACAAAATTAGATCAATACTTTGTCCATTGTCGTTATCTACAGATCACACTTATCTATAACAGAAAACATAAATAGAAGATAATACCTTCAGAAGAATTGCCTTTATTATACAGCATAGTCATTTTCATGACAAAGACAAAGAAAAATAACTACCGTAACTTTTTAAATTCGGTGCTCATCCAAAAAAGTAATCTACAGTTTTAATAAAATACCCATTTATTTTCATTAAATTGAAACTAGCAAAGTGTTTTAAGTTCAATAATGGAGATCTAGATTAGTAAATATTACGAGCTCACTGAACTGTAAAGTTATTTTTTTAATTTCGTTCCGTTTGTTCCGGCTTTACTCAAACACCAGTCTGCGAAAGTCTTAGCAAAAATTACAATTGGTTCACAGGAGTTTTAAATAAGAGAATAACACGATTAAACGGGGATAAAATTATCAATTGAATATTGGGTTCTGAACTTTTCCTTTTAAGTTTTCGTTATTTTTTCTTGGCTGATATGTAAATTTCATTCTTATGATCACATCAATTAACTCACTACTTCTTTCAGAATTGTGTTAATAACAATATTTCTTTTAAAATATTGCTGTGTTACGTTGGTTTCTTTGGACTTTCTAAATCTGAACCTATTGCGACACACTTTTTACACTATGCTACATCAGCACCAGATTCACATGATTCAAAATCACTCTCTGCTGATGCAAAATCTCTCTAAATGTAATAGTAGTACGATCAGTTGTCAATAAACGTGACTCGCCGACGACGACACTGTCTCGTTAGCCATAAAATGCGTCTAATACAGGTGGCATCTTGGATTTAGATGCTTACTCTGCCACAAATCAATATTGGATACGTCTGCTAGCAGGTAACTAGACAGTAGCATTCGCATTGTTGGTTGGTAACAGGAGTATTTGACAACGCAAATAAAGAACTTTGTAAGTTTAAGGCAAATGATACTTCCGGATCTTGAGACAAAAGGGATCAGTTAAGGTGCATTTTTACCGTTTCATAATACATACGTAAAACGTGGCAATTGAGGCTTAACAATTGCATATTAATATAAAACGTTACTTCTACTTTCTTGGATGATTATATTTTCCGTTGTGTTTTAGTATTTTAAAATTGTTGTTTACTATATGACAGCTGACGATACCGATATCATAACTTTCTATCAAACATACGGGATCAGCAGCAATTACTAATTTAATACACTCATAACTTAAATCTGTGATGCATGCCTCGGATACAAACCCTCTGTATTTCGTTCTGTCTGTCTCTCTACCGGTCAACTCATTAATTAGAAAGCTTTAGTAAGCAGATTTGTTCGAACATGCATGGCTTAAACATTAAGAATAACTTTTATTAACTGAAAATAATTCTTCTTCAAAATTTTCGTCCAAATCGTAAAGAAATTGTAAGCTTTCAGATTAATAAAATAAAACATCCTTCGCGACTTCCAATCTAGCTTTTATAGTGGGGATTATTGGCACTGCAACTGCAATTTCTCATGTCAGTGATTATATTGTGACAGCGTTGAGTTCGGTATTGTATGATGCACTAGCTTCACTAGAATTCTCAAAGGCTATTGACAGCTTACTCATCGAAAATTCTTCTATAAAATATCTTAAAAATTATCGTTAAGTGCGATATTTGTGCCAATGGCAGTGTTTTCCTTTGCCGCTATGTAATAATACAAAATAACGGCTGACATTAGGTATTTAAGGTTATTTTTTGTTATTCTTCCTAAGTGAGGAATTCTTCAAAGGTCTACTTTATGTCCTGAAATTACTATTATTAATGGTGTTTTTTGTAATGACTACTCCATAAAATATTTTAAAATACATAACTCATTTATATTTTAAACTTTATTTTATTTTATTTATAGACTCACGCCTGTATCCCCGAAGGGGTAGGCAGAGGTGTAATATTACACCCACATTTCGCCATGAATTTTTAGGTCCCACGTAATAGGGGGCGAGCCTATTGCCGTACCGGGCACATTAACAGACTCCATGCTGTTACTGGGAATTTCCTAAAGGAAAACCCAATAACACTTTGCCCGACCCGGGAATCGAACCCGCGACCTCCCAATCCCACGCGCACATTTATGCCGCGAGACCAACGAGATTTTAAACTAGAAGCTTATTATACGAATACGTAATGCAATCGTCAGTAAAGTAGGCATTGATGCAAACGTGGTTGATTAGGTAGAAATAATGAAGACTTAAACACATAGAACGTTTCTACAAATGGAAAACAGAATAGAATTTATTTAGGTTCGTTTAAAGCTTAATATAAACTAGTAGATAGTAAAATACAGAACACTGAATTCGCATTACAGTCACTCACAGTTGAAGTTAATGGACAAGGCTGGCATGGTTAAAGTACTGTAAAAGTCGGTATAATTATGGACAATGGACTACATTACAATGAACACATTAATAGCAAAATGAAATGGTCCAACTTTTCATGAGTTTCTGTCACATCAAATGTACTCAAAAGTACGTTTGTTCGGATAAATGTTTTTAGAATTGTGCAGAATTGACTTCATCACAAGTATATATACATAAATATACATACTGTCTTATGGACTGTTTGAAATGAAATGTTTTTGTTCGTGTAAACTAAGAACATTCAAAACTTTTTTCTTTTTACTACTAATTCAGGACGTGATCACTTCTGACGAGAACTGGTAAAGGAAATCAACAGGAACCCTTTCTTTTAGTCTTATCAATCAATCCAGTTTTGACTGACAAAATTTTGTCTGACATATCAAAGCATAATATAGACTGCTGCTTCTAGAAACCATGTCTAAATGGTCATTTATAATATTGGCATACCTACGCAAATAAATTGGTTTTGCTGGAATTAGTCGCTAGATTTTCACCGTGTGTCGTGAGTTTGATTCCCACACAGGAAATTTACGAAGATGTTTTTCATGAAGCCAAAGCCACAGGCAGAAATGAGTACGATTTATGTACTCAGTATTCCGTAAAGCTGTTGACTAACAGTATTAGCTGGGCTCGAAGCTTTTTTGCTCATAAAGTTTTAGCGATGCAACGTAACTTTTTTGTCAAAACAAACTTATCCTGTTTGGTATGTGAAGCTCGGGTTTAAAATTTCAGACAAACTACATCATGTTTTTAAATTGATTGATTCCCGGTTGAAGCGAGTAAGAAACTTTTTGTGACCGTTGGCTTTTCCGACGATTACTAATTTAAAGTTTATGTTTACGTACAGCACTTTGCTCGAAAGCAAAATGAATTCATGTTAAATGGATTTGATATTTCTTTTTTGTCGTTTTTTGTTCAGAATCAAAATGCACTGGGATCTGTTTCATTAAGTACATGTAAATTATACAAAGCAAATTCTGGCATCGTATTTGTTTTCTTTTTTCTTTAATGAGAACATGTTTATAGTATAAGAACAAAAGTATAGTTGCAACAATTCAATTCCGAATATTTAGTACATTTTTCTACTAAAAAAATGTGAAATATAAGTACCAAAACGTTTGTATCTAGAGATTTACGGGGCGTTTGCTACGCTGTTCGTAGTTTTTATTTACATATTGAAAGTCAACGTCTTTTAACATGTTAACAGTGGTTTTTGAGTAAAAGAAATTCTGCTTTTAAATCCAACAATTGTAGTAAACTTTTCTAGCACTATAAATTCTGGAAAAGATTTCAATTTCTTCGACTCAGATTTTAAATACTTTATCATATATACTAGAGGACGCCAGCAGCTACGCCTGCAATTTTTTAAATTTACCCGTTTTGGCCGATCCCTTGGGAATTTCGGGAAATCCTTTCTTAGTGCACCCCTACGGTCTCCAAGGAACATACATGGCAAATTTCAGCTTCCTGCGCCCAATAGTTTCGGCTGTAGCGTGTCTGTCAGTCAGTCAGTAACGCAAGGATTTTATATATTAAGATAATAATAGTTCGTGTGGTGACGGATAGTCCGTGTGGTGACGGATTATGACGGATCCCATGGGTGTCGTAAGAGCCGACAGAGGGAACATATTATGCAGAGAACAGCACTGTAAGAGAAGGAAAACTGGATACAAACCCTATACCAACCTGTTTGGCCAGCGCGGTATAGTAGGCCAATTCCTCCTTTCAAAGGAGAGGTCTAGTCCAGCAGTGGACTGTTAAAGGCTGACGACGATCATATATAATATCTTGTTCAAATCCAAAATTCCCTTTATTGCAAGGTACGTTTTATGTTATCATGATACCCATACATAATAGCCTTAGGATTTGATATTGAAGGTAACCGTGCAATACACTAACTTTTGTACCAAATCCTTTACTGGTCAAATAGGCGTACCACTCGATTACAAGGCGACAAATCCTACACAAATACAAATAACACCTTAAGTACAGATGTATCCAAGTATAATTGTAGTAAGTGGAACAACAAACCACAAAATAAATCCAAATATACCACTAACCTTCATTCTCTAAATAAAATAAAACTTACAAAAACGTTGAAGTCCACTTACCGACGACGTCAAGCCTCAGAAAGATGCTGGTTGGGGGATGTGATGACACTTGACACTCATAGATCCCGGCGTCTCGTTTCTGAACGAATCTTACTTTTAACGTCCAGTCCTGCAAAGATTATTTCGTTTAAAAATGTGATTTAGATGGCTTTTATGTTGCTGTAGATGAACTCGGGGTTTGCTTTAGAATTTTTAACTTCTTCGAGATTACATTTCAAGAAAGAAACCGAGTCCTTATTCTTTCACTTAAAAATCTTGGAAACTTTAGTTCCTACGTAGAGTTTATCATACAAGGAGAAGCATAATTATTCTCCTAGATTTCTCACAATGCTTAGTTCCAAATTCTAAAAGTGTGTACAATACTTTTATCTACACAATATAAGGTCTTACTACCTTATATGTCATCCGATTTACATCTGCAGTAACAATTTTCTTCGTTGGAGTAGCCTAAACATTACGACTGACAGTATGGAGTGGACGTAATATATTTTTTCCGCTGACAGCTGGTAGATAGCAGTGGTTTTAAGCAGTGTTATGTGTGACGCCATAATACCTCTTTGTCCCTATTCTGTATTAGGACCTTGTACAACCGGACATTCAACCGACCGTGGGAGAGTAATTTAAATATTTGTCCTCATAACGTGTATCCTCCTTTCAACAAATATTTAGCGGTCACAGAATGAGGACCGCATCCAAATATTTTCGTTTAGCGAAACATGAATGTTACAAAGAAACATTCATGACTTTGTCGAACAATTCGTTTTGCAGAGATTTAGATGAAAGTGCATGTTATGTGGAGCTGAAAAATATAATGTGTGTTTGTGTTACGGAGAGTTACCTAAAATTTTTCGGTGCGAGAATTTTTTGGTGTAATTTTAGACCTTTAAAGCGGAAAAGGAAGTTTCGTTTTTGCTTTGTGTTTTGGAAACATTCATCGTATGTTTTGAAAAGATGTGGTAGGAAAAAAATCCATTCAAATTTAAGCAGCTACATCAATATTTTTTTACTCTTTCTAAAACACTGAACTGTTATTGTATATTCATTAAGATAAGCAACAATTCGTGGTAGTAATAGTGGTCAAAAGAGCAAAAAAGGTTTTGTATTTTACCCAACGTATAGTCATAATTAAAATATTTTAGCTTGAAGGCATCGTTGTAAGAATTATTGTAAGTTTCAATCAAAAATGTATTGTAGTATGTATTACATAAAATTCAAATTTAATTGCCAGTGAAATACATGCTGACAGAGGTCATCTATCACCTCAGTATGTACCGTTGTGACCCCATGTAGTACAAGTCTTGATCTATGTATGTATTTCTATGATTTATGCGTGTATATTTGGCAAAAATATGACCTGCCTAGTAGTAAGCGAATTTTGCATTCGGTGAATGTTTGCGATAGGATATGGGAAACTATTTCTTCTACACACTTCCAAACATACGAGATGAAAAAAAGCGATTTAATATGATTAATAATTTATGAGTAATCCAGTTTTAAAACTGGAAATATTTATATAATTATGTTACTATCAAGGAAGCTTTTAATAAAAAATATATACATGTATCCTATGTCAACTTAACAACAGTTACCTGACTTTAATATTTACTAAGAATTGCGAATATATTTCTTAAAATATATACTTTCGGTCAAACAAGGGAGACCCTCAGTAGCTATATGCTTTATATGTGGACTTTACAAATGACAATAATTTGTAGATTACAAGGTTTTACCCCTATTGGGAATCGAACGCACAACATTGACCTACATCCGTACAGGCATACAATTTCCTCAAAGCAAACCCAATTACACTGACCATTTGAATCAAAACCGAAACCTCAATGACCGCAAATATGAACGTAATCACAGGACGAACTAGGCTAGTTATTAATAGACTAGATGAGCCCGCGGTTAATGCTACTCCTATAGTCTTCTTCGATAAATGGGCTATCTAACACTGAAAGAATTTTGCAAATCGACCCAGTAGTTCCTCTTTGGTTGCTTGAACGCTTAGCGCGTTCAACCAAACAAACAAGCAAACTCTTCAGTCTTATAATATTAGTATAGTTGCCGATTATCTTTAAATTATGCAGAGCGTAGCATTCAGTCTAGCTGAGAATGAATGGACTTTATTATAATCAACTGAACGTAGCATTCAGGGCAATCCATAATAAAATAGCATTTGAAAAGAGACTGTGACAATCTCTTGGATTGACTATTGCAATGATTGAAGTGACGATGAAACTGTGGGATGGGGT
Organism: Euclidia mi; assembly: GCA_944739405.2. Classification (NCBI taxonomy): domain Eukaryota; kingdom Metazoa; phylum Arthropoda; class Insecta; order Lepidoptera; family Erebidae; genus Euclidia; species Euclidia mi. Next base: position 64,479,150 of record OX123192.2, read on the forward strand.
ACTGTTGTAGTTCTATGGAAATTTGTTACTAACTGAATTATACTGATTAGCTAGATAAAGCGCTTATACTTCCATAAATCTGAATATATAAAATTGTTCCGTTACCGTCGGACTGAGAGATAATGAACAGCCAGAACTACTAGGTGTAAGCAGCTGCAATTCGGCGTGTATATTCCTCAATTTATCTTCCACCTCTTTCACTGTCTACATTCTCCTATCATCTCACCAATATTATGAAAGTCACTGACATGAGAATTTTCCTGGTGCAAACATTAAAAAAAACCGTTGATTGGACAGATCGAATGCCTCTTCGGCATATTTAAAAAGCAGCACTCATATATTATAGTATACATTGTGTTGGCAGTATTTATAATTAAAATGTATTAAATGAGACGTTATGACCGTTACAGACACGACGGGTCGTATGAATTTATGAAATATTTTAATCAAAACTGGCAGAAGAAATAAAATACCGTGCATGTGCCTGTCATGCCCTGTTTTTTTTTCAAATATGTGATTATACAAGAATGATAATATAAATGACAATTTTAACCATCCAGATAAAAAATAGTTTCTCAAAAATGATATGGGTTAAAATTAAATGCTCAAGTTAATTTAACGTATGATCTACTCAACATGATAAATTAATGCTTTAATTAATGTCTACGTCGTTTTGGTCCATAACAGCGGTTGCGGTCACGCTCATACTAAGATGTTAAACTCAGAATACCCTTACTATGAGTTTTCTGCCTGAAGTTGACGGATAAAATTTATTTTTTAACACGCTTTTATTAGGTCGTCGTGTATGTAACTATGTAATGGAATCTAAGGTAACTAATTTAACGATCTTCCAAGGGTCGTAGCGTAATGAAAATTGGCAGCTGTATGCAGTTCTGATGCTAATTTAATATGGTACTGTCGAACTGATCTGATGATGGAGCCGGAAGATCTGACCTGGAACTTCATGATGGAAAAACGTATCATAGCTGTGTTGGATTTCTTACAAAAGTCTTGTTATGAACTTTGGCCACGATTAGCTTTCAAAGTTTGATGATGAAGCTGGAAGATAGGCACTGGCATTCCATAATGGAATATCGAATCATAGTCGTGTTTGCACTTGTGAGAAAGGTCATGTAATGGACTTTGGACACGATCAGGTTTCAAGGTTATAACAAACCAATTATATACTGTAGACCACGCAGTGGTGTAGTTAGGATTCGTACTTTTGGGGCTGGACAGGCGTATGTGGCCCTAAGTGGAGTAAAATCACTTTGTCGTCTCCTGATTGAAGAGCTAGATTGTTATAAGCTGACAGATAAAACACCATGTAATACAGACGCATAGGCGGAGATGGAGAGGATGCGGGCTCTTTCAACTACTTATAATAAATGTTAAGAATATTTCGTTATCAAAGACCAAAAGTATAAAATAAATTAATAGTTTAAAAAACACTAGAAAAACACGCTTTTATAATTGCACGTAAAACAAAAAATAAATGATGGATCGTTCAAGTTTTAATTTTAATATTTGATTGTAAAAGCGTGGGGCGCTGGAACAGGACTTAATTGTTAACAAGTACTAATACTGTCTTCCTGGCGGAAGCTGCATGAGGTCTCACAAGAGCATAGCATTTATGCCGCCAAAGGGGTACCAAAGGGAACTTAAGATATTTCGTCCACGAATAAGAACTCTACATTTTGCTACTGTTAACGTACATATGTACTTAATTTCCTGAAAGAAGAGGTGTTAAAAATGTCGGTGAATGTCGTCTTCCTCGCTGATGGCGCATGTTTTGTCTGAGTTCATGAAACTGGTACTTTGAAGAGACTGATAAATGTAGAGCCACTTACTACTCATGCTGCAACTCCAGATAGAGCGCCAATCTTTATAACTTACTTCCCGTAACATCTGTTCACTTGATTTTTGAACAAGTTAAACAAGAACGTCTTTCCTGTTCCAGCGCCCACGCTTTTACAATCAAATATTATAATTAAAAGCACATAGTTTATTACACTTCAGCCCAGAAATAGAGACAACTTGAACGATCCATAATTAATTTTTTGTTTTTACGTGCATTTATAAAAGCGTGTTTTTCTAGTGTTTTTTAAACTTTTGATTTATATTCTTCTTCTTTTCGTGTCGATGGCAACACTTTTCATACAGTTTTAGCCCAGTACTCGGCAACGCGTATCCCATTTGGCCTTGCTTGATACATGATACCACAGGGAAGTGTACTTTATTTTTATTTTAGTCTCGTGTGACGACGGACTAAGAATTCAAATTGACACTTCTACTTGTATATTAATTTTTATCTATAGTGTTATTGTAATTAATTTTTTTGTTTTTTTCTTTCTCACCATATTGTGATGTGTCAATTTTCTGTACATTTTTTTTTCTTTTTTTATTTACCTACCCCGTTTCATTGCGTGGATGTCGTAAGAGCCTAAGGAAAATACACGAAGGCAATAGTATCTCTGGGAAATTACACAAAATACAACATCAATTCTTACACCAACCCATCTAGCCAATGTGGTATAGTGTCTGATATAGTTTTATAGACGCCCTAATAAGTCCTCCGGATCGGAATTGAAAAGCCTAGCTTCAAAGAAGATGTGTTCTATCTAGCAAGATTTCAAAGATCTTACGCCACTTCTCAGTCGCCCTAGGCTACAGCCAATAACTATTTACAGTCAAGTAGAAGTCAAAGGATTTGGCAAAACACAAAGAAATGAAAATTTAGTCCCATCTATAAACTTTGCATTAGCATAGGGAACCTCGTAAATATTTTAACTCTACTTGTTTTTAAGTAATTTTGAACCATTTCACCCAATTACGAAATTCAATACTTGAACTCCACTTCTATTACCGTTTCTTTAACTGCACATACTCGTGGTAAAGTTACTAGGAGCACATAAGTACAAAGGAGTATAAATCGTTACGTTGTCTTACCCTCAGGGGCTTTCGAAATGGAATAAATCCGAATTCTGGCCTTATTTTCCTGAATTAGACATCTCTTGCGGCTTAGTACCTTTTTTTGGAATAAAACCTGATTTTATTATTACTTTTGTGGTGTGTCACAAAGGGAAATGTTATTTTTGTAGTCAATTAGGGTGAGTCTAATTTATACGTACAACAACATGTGCTTTTATGTAGCGGATATATCGCCAGAGACACATAAATTACAAAATAATTTGTTTTGTCTGGTTGGACGTGATATCAAAAAGTACACCGGCAATTAATGTCTATGTGCTTACTAATATTTATGTAACGGCTTTGAGTTACGTATGTTAAATAAAAGTGGTATTGGTATATTTATTTTGTTTCAGCCTTGAGTATTGGGAAATATACCAACTTTACTGGCGTAAAACGTGCTCTCGGCTAAAGAAATATTGGTCTGTACATGCTGCCGGTTTATAAACTTGATTATTAGTTTTGCATAGGTTAAAACAACTGTGAGTATTTACGTGACCATAACTGGTACATGTATAATCTTTACTCTAATATATTAGCGGTCGCAATCCGTCATAATCATAAGTATACTAATAGCAAAAGTTTGAAAATATTCGACTAAAATGAACTGAGTTTTACACCAGATTTTGATCCACTTTCACTACCACAGCATAGACGCTATCGTACAGATAATTTCAGAATCGGCACTTTATATTTCATATGTATTCGAAACAGTTACGATTTATTCAATTATTTATTTATCAGAAACTTATCGAACAGTGGTAAATTATTTTTCATAGACTTTGATGAGAGTCTCCTAAAAACGTTCTATATTGAACTCAACAATTTCCCAATTTACTTTAGAGACGAATACTTTATACTTATTTAACATTACTTTTGGTTGAATAAAAGTGACACAACTAAGTCTTGCACTAAACTTCAAAGTATATTTAGGCCATGTTTGTAAATAAGGCTCTGTTTTGGCAGTTTCTCTGCAGTCTCAAACCTTTAACTTACAATACGATAGTTTTTAGCTTAACCAATGAACAGATCGTATAACTCTCTATATCAAAACCTATCTTAGTCTGCAAAACCGCACTTGGCCAGTTTGATGGATTAATAATTATTTGCCGAGTATTAGTGCTACAAATATTCACCATTTACAAGTTGATAATAATATCAACTTGTAAATGGTGAATATTTGTAGTACTAATACAGAAGAGACGGAAAATATCATCAATCCGTATGCCCTAGACTTATGTCTAGGGCATACGGATTGATGATATTTTCCGTCTCTTCTCAAATATACTATTTGGCTAGGTTCATGTATTTTCTGAGTCGCCTCTTATGACATCCCAGAATGAAATGGGGCGCTGACACTTTGTATTCATAACCCGTCACTCGAAAATTACCCCACTATGCCCGCAAATTTTATTTAAATTCAATTGTTTCGTGCCGATACTAATCGATCGGAATTTCGGGTGATCTATTTTTGAGCATCCCTGTGATCCCCAAGGAACAAATAATCAAGTCAAATTCCAGCTTCATGCGGCTATTCTGGATGTGCCTTGTCTATCAGTTAGCAACGCAAGAATTTTATATAAACAGACGAAGAAAAACCCCTTAATATGTCACTGACCTTTCTACTGAATCTGTACATATCAAAACTTAGAGCAGAAATAAATTAAAGCTGCCAGCATCTAGAACTAATAAACCCGAACATGTTCACCTAATGTTTTCACCCACGCAGTTACAGTAAACAAATTGACTTTCGGCACTTCATATTGTACGAGGAATCGCAACTGCCAATCGGATGTCCTAGTTTGAGCAAGTGTTATTGGATACGTCGTGTATACATTGTACTGAGGCGTTCGTAGTGACTTGGCCTGCCGTTTTGTAATGAACGGAGTTAAGCAAAGCTTGCATAGGTCCCTAGTTAAATCGAAGACCGTCATGGGATTTACATAAGAGGGCCAATTCTCGTAATTATATTTGTTTAAAATTCAGTTTCAATCTAGTATCATTATTATGGAGTTATGATGGAGGATGCCCCTAAATTAACTGATGAACTGCTTCGAGAAAAGGTAGTACGGCCGTGCCACTTTTTCGCTCGAATTGGCGGGGGCACTGCCGTGCGCTCAGATATTTGCGCATTTCGTTTAAAATACAGTCAGATAAAATCCGAGAATTGCCTTCACAGTGCTACCGTGCTTTGGAGGTTACGTAAAACTGTCGATCCAGGTTTTTGTCTCGGGACAAAATTTGCTATTCCATTTTGTCTGGAAACTGAGGGCAGTCTGGAAACTCCAACAACTGTAGGTCACACACTCAGACGAAAAAAATCCGTAGACAGTTTGTAAAGAGACCACATAAGCGTAAATAATGAAAGCATTAAGGTCTAGCTGTCTTTATCTCAGATGAACAATTTGGGGTGGCGTTAAGTCAAGTTTCGAGATAGCTGATTACGTCACTAGAGATTATGCATCTTACGAGGGCTAATGAGGTAGAAATTAATTATTTTTTGGCAAGAAGAGTATGTTAAGAGTATGTTCTAGATTTCGATCTTAGCTAACGGCCGGTGTCGGTTTTCCGGATAAAAAGCAGCCTATGTGTTACTCTAATGTAATACTTATCTTATAGCGCAAAAGTTTGTTTGTTAGTCCTTCTTTCACGAGGCATCGCAGCAATGTTATAGAATTATTTTGACGTGTGGAAATGATTAGGCTGACAAGTGACGAAGGCTTCTTCGATAATCGATTCACATACGGGTGAACAGAGACTGAACTCTATATACCTATAAAACTCTTGCGTTAATGTCTTACTAACAGATAACTCACACTTAAACTACCGGGCGCAAGAAGCTGAAATTTGGCTTGTATGTTCTTTGGAGAGCGTAGTGCACGAAAATTATTTTATCGAAATTCACACGCAAGCAACGTCGTCGGGAAGCAATGAGTAAATTAAAAAATATATAGTTAGTATTATACTTCCTGGTTGCTACTGTACCTGTATTTTAGCAATGTGTTAAAGATTATCAATTTTTGTGAGCAAGACTATCAGACATCTATCCATCTTCAAACTTTCGCGTTTATAATAGTATTAAGATTAGTTTTCTATGACGGTATATTACCGCCGAAAACTTTTATAAGTAGACGTTTACTGCGCCCAATTGTTCCCTAAGGTACGGTAAGGTTTCAAACTTGCAACATTGCTCACACGTCGAAGTTTGGTGGAGGTAATTTTGGCTCACCGCTAGAATGTTTGGCCAGCGGCCGTCACAGATTAATTTATTATGAGATGGGTAGCAGCGATTTGTTTGAAACTGATTTTCATGTTGTTGTCTGTGTATAAAGCGGGTAAGAAAATTATAAGAGCCTTAGTTAAAGGCGGTATTTAAGACTCAAATTATGGGCCTTTCATAACGTTATTTATATTTCAGCAATCAGTGACATGCTCTTTATTCAATTGAGTTTGATTGCTATTAAAGTTTTCATTCTTTTACTATATTTTACTAAACAAGTTGTCGATCGTTTGGTTTTTGTTCTAGTGATAATTTTTCCGTTTGTTTTGTGTTTGTTAAGTCCCCATAGGATTTATTCCTAGAGCAGGCGTTGTCTTTAAAACAATATATATGTCGAAGACATTTCTCCCTATCTAGTTGAGCTAAATAAGTCATTCGGTTCTGCCGTAGCATTGACAATATATCAGGCCAAATTTGACTCCTTTAATACATAAGCGTAAGATAATACAAATCATATTTATTGTGGCATTTACCTCTGAATGCTGTAGGTGTATAGCTTGAAACCGTTGGTCTGAACTGTAAGTCGTCAGTCCAACTGTTAAGAGATGATAATCTTTTCTTCTTATCCATGATACCTGAAACAATACAACTTGGTTTTATAAAAAAAAAACGCTATAAATTAACTCAGTGGACTTGCCAACCATGTATTACTGGACTCAAAGCAAATCCACTTGTAACATTTACTTATGGATCAGAATTTGAAGCGATCGATCAGTCCCGGCTGTCATGAAGGTCTTGGACACTGGTAATTGGGAGTACCTTTAAATAAACTGGTACTTGTCTCAACGATAGAGTATCAATATGTTATATTATGGATTATGGCGTTCAGACGACCACGACGTTCGCTCTGAGGAAAAACTAATATTCTGTCAAATTAAAATCATTTTTCTGTCAAATAAGAATTAGAATTGACTGCCTCGTTGGTCTCGCGGCATAAATGTACGCGTGGGATTGGGAGGTCTCTGGTTCGATTCCCGGGTCGGGCAAAGTGTTATTGGGTTTTTCCGTTAGGAAATACTCAGTAACAGCACGGAGTCTGGTAATGTGCCCGGTACGGCAATAGGCTCGCCCCTATTTCGTGGGACCTAAAAATTCATGGCGAAATGTGGGTGTGATATTACACCTCTGCCTACCCCTACGGGGATACAGGCGTGAGCCTATAAAAAAAATTAGGCCACTTAGCGGGCATGATTCCAAGGATACAACTTAGTAAGCAATGGGATGACGATAATTTAAAAAACATGCATATAATTTATGAGTCTATGTATATATGTTTACCAGCTGACCCGGCAAACTTTGTTTTGCAAAATTTCTTTGTTATTTTTTTTTTTTTTGATAAATAGATGTTGGCCGATTCTCATAGATACCGGATAAGCACAAAAAATTTCATCAAAATCGGTCAAGCCGTTTCGGAGGAGTATGGGAACGAAAACTGTGACACGATAATTTTATATATTAGATAATTTACACCTGGTGCGCATATACAATCCTCGTCTTTGAAGTTAGGGTTTCTAACCACTAGACCAATAGACAATGTCAAGGAAAAATAATAAATGAAAAATAATTTTATACTTTTTAACTTCTTTTTATTACAAAAAACGTTTGACTTATTTAATTTATTTATCACAAAGTTCCGTAACGACATGCAAATTACTGGCTGGGTACAAATTGAACACACTTTTAGCGTTTGGCTACTATCCAAGTTTTAACCTAAACCTAAAAGAAAAATCTTGTATTGCTAGAGAACATCCGGAACGAAACTGTGTGACGTCTTTGGTAAGATAAAACGTGTTAAGTAGCTAAATAATAAGATTTTGATCAAAAATAATACCAGGAAATGTGTTTCAAAATGAATTCTTTTTCAATTCATTTATTCACCGAGTAGTAACCGCTCTTGGTGCATTTAGCTCGTTTGTAACCGATTTGATAAACCTAATAAGCATACTGTTTTTTTTTTTGTAAAGGGCGAATGTTAAGTCTAAATAAGTAAAACCGCACTATTAATAAGAGTAATTCAATATGAATCGTGTAAACTCTCCATTTAGGTACTCCACGAAAGCAGACAAATTGGTTTCATCAGTGAGAAAGGCAGCTATAAATCTCAAGTTCAAATTTCAATATTATACAAGAGCGAGGGTGATTTATAAATACTTTTTTATCAAAGCGAAACTAGCACAAACGAAATCAGTAAATCAATAACGTAAGTTGTGAAGTAAGAAACATAAAAAATACAACGAAATCGAGAAAGACCTACTTTTTTAAATTATTTTCTAACAATATAAAACCACAGCTCATTCGCTGTATCTATACTCTATACATATAAATAAAATTAAAGTGTCTGTCTGTGATTTCAAAATAACTATGTTTTTTCAAGAGCATATAGTAAGTTACAAGTCCAAAACAACTCTTTTTAACATTTTTGTCTGTCTGTCTGTCCGTCTGTCTGTCTGTCTGTCTGTCTTTCTGTTTGTCCGGGGTAATCTCTGGAACGGCTGAACCGATTCAAATGAGACTTTCACTGCAAGGTAGAGGACTCTATAGCGCTACATATAGGCTACTATTTGACCCGGTAGTTGGCGCTGTTTTCGCGATAACAAGTATTTACTTCTTCTGCTCATCTATACATATAAATAAACTAGAAGTGTCTGTCTATGATTTGAAAATAACTATGTTTTTTCAAGTGCATATAGTAAGTTACACGATTCTAAGTCCAAAATAACCCTTCTTAAGATTTTTGTCTCTCTGTCTGTCTCTCTTTCCGTTTGGAACGGCTGAACCGATTCAAATGAGACTTTCACTGCATGGTAGAGGACTTTATAACGGCACATATAGGCTACGATTTGACCCGGTAGGTAGCGATGTTGTCAAGATACGGACTCTACGTGTGTAGTATTCTATATTTGTATATTTTCAGTTATTATTAACTTTCGTAAATCGCCAGGCATATAAAAATTGTATTTGGCTGAGATGTAGTTTATTTATTGTAAGCGTCCACTAAGAACGAATTTAACGCAAGGGCTTGATTGAGGAAGTTGTAGGGTTCGCGCAAAGTATCAAAGCTAAAATAAAATATTATTACTCTCCGCGTGCGAAGCCGCGGGTACCAGCTAGTAGTAAAATAACTTTTGTAGCGTCACGCTGATCACACAGTATACATGGGCTTCAATGCTTGAATTTATAGGACTTTGGATTTAAAATATGTATATTATTCAGATTTTCTCGCCGAATGAGATTATTATGATGCGTTCTGGCTGGCTGGCGAGTGCTACTGGCAAGGCCTATATCCACATACAGTTGACTATATCAGGCACATAATGATTTTATTGTATTATAGTGTAAGTAACTTTTTCTCCCTTAAATACAACACTAACTAAAACTGACGTTCTTTTTGTTTGAACGCGCATATTTAGAAAACTACTGTTCCGTATAAGGTAGCTCATTTAGTGAGGAAGGCTATTATATAGGTTATATAACATCACGCTATGAGCCACGGGTGTGGAGCAGTAGCCCTAAGTAACGCCACGTTACTTAGGGCCTCAGCCAGAAAAATAATGAATTTATGTGTTAGGTTTTAGTGGCAATAAAAGTATTATTTCTTTCCATTTCCCAAGAAATACACACGTACCTCAATTCCAAAATTACTCTTTAAAACAGTACCTCAATCATTAAATTTTTTTCAAAAATATTACAGCTATTAAACACAATAACGTAATACGAAAATTGTTTCATAATGCTTAATGGAACAATTTTCGTACTGCACCTGAATGGTTTAACAATAAAAACTGCAACACGGACGACAGACGTACGAAGTGCTCAAAGCCCATTCTCCTTAAAGACCCACATAATAGCATACTATAAACCAACACAAAGCTAGTCTAGCTCAACCATTTTAGTAAGTTGTAACTAGTTTCGTAGTAGCTATGAAACAGGATCGCTGCGACAACGATATTGCAATTTATGTAACTATCTCATGTGAGGTGTAACAACTAATCATTTGGAAATTGAATTGATTGCGGGTGAGATTTTGAAACAGATTTGTATGAATTTGTACTTTTACTATTACTTTTACTGTTATTTAAATGTGACATTTTTGAGGATGCCTGGCTAGATGCATAAACACAATCATGATGTATTGATTAAGAAACAAGAAATAGAATTGATAATAAATAATTTGACATTAAAAATGCTTTTCGGTTTATCTGAGCCAGCCTCAAGACATCTAAAATACCAGTAGAATAGTTCTACGCATTAATATATATATATTATGATATGAATAAAATTAAATTTATTATAATTATTTTTAAATTTTGATAGCTGAGATCAAGAAGATCAAGATTTGGGAGATACCTTTATTTTTTTTTTTGAAGGGGGCCGCGGAATGGCCTTTTCCTTTAGCGACGGAGCGCTTCGTTCCGCCACCTTGGTTTCCACTGTGGTCGTTTTGGTGATTCTGGTCTTAGCCTTTCTGCCAACTACTGTGGCCCAGACCTCTGTAGCTGGTGGGGCTGCCTGTCGTTGTAATGGTGAGGGGCAATTGGGCAATGACGCTGGCAGTTCCTGCGTTCCCCGCCGCCGCTTTTTTCGTCTGCATGTCCCTTTGCCGGGTGACACTGTATTATTCACTCCACCTGGGTTGCTGTGCAAGGAAGGTTGAAGACCCTCATCGGGAAAAACCCTTGCTAGCGCTTCCACCCGAACCTCAGCTAGTACCCGGTCCACCTGGGTTACATATTGGTCTCGGGTGGATGCAGGGCTCGACCTTGGCCTCTCGTCTATCGGAGCTGATGCAGCCGCGCCGGTCTCCCGTGCAGGCACTGACGAGGGCCTTTCAAGGAACTGATGATCACCTCGGCGGAGCTCTTCCAGTTCTCTAGTCAAGACGGCCACTTGCTCACCCAAAGCTTCTAGCTGGGATCGGAGCTCCCGATTCTCCTGCTCTAGTCTCCCAGATAAGGCCGGCGAGACTATTGTATCGGTTTTCCCGTGGAGCTCTGATACTCCGACCTTAACAACTGTGATTGCCTCTCTCAGGGACAGCTTTCTTTGGCCCCTGAGGCCTTTGGTCCCTGTCAGAACTTTTCCACCACCGACAGTGCCTCCAGAACTCTGGAACCCACGTCAGCGGACGGTTGGTCTCGCAGTTCCACCGCAACTTCTTCCGCGCGAGACTGATCATTGCCCGAGGGGACTTTCGGGCCAAGCGCGTCTTCACGCTCCGTCTCCGTCCCTGTTCCCGTCCCGCTTCTCCCACTAACGGTGCTTTTAGGCACCCTCTTGGACCACGGTAGTTTATTTGGCAGATTTACATCGGCCGGGACGTTTGGTTTCCTTTTGTGCCCCCTTCCCTCTTTGGGGGTCTGGGACGACAGCGAGGAGACGGACATGAATGAGCTGTCACTCTCCTCCGACACACCTCGTTGCCGCCTTCTTCTTCCATTTGGAGTAGTCGGCCTACTCCTATCTGCATTCCTTTCGCCCTACTGGACTTGGGACGACGCCGAACTAGGCGTTATGGGGCGCACAAAACTGGGCGTGTGCAGGCCCGCATCTTTAGAAACCGAACTCGGGTATTGGCGCGGTTTGCCCCCCCGCCCCCAGAATACGAGGGGCTGGACACCACAGCAGGAGCCGGGATGCTGAGGGATTCTCCACCCGCTAAGCGGGTGGTACCCTCCTGGGGTAATATCTTATTTTGTTCCGTCGCCATTTTTATTTTTGCTCCTTAAGGAGGAGCTCCCCTGGTAACGCCCTAGTGACTGGGTTCCCCCAGCCACGCACCTCCTCACCGGGCGCCAGAGTTTGAGGTTCGGGTTATTTTTTAAGAGGTTTTCTTCCTCGCAGTCTGTCTCCTCCCCACGTCCAGGAGAAAGACTCCCGATTCTGTCCGTTCAGGATTACGGGTCGGGCCGAACGGTTGCCTTTTTAAGGCTATACCCGCCGTCGGCATCGTAACCAACGGCAGTCCCGTCGCCCCTTGGAAAAAGCCCAGCTCATCCACAGAACCTCTGACTCTGCAGAGAGACATGTGGAGAGGAGTCTTCCATCCTGGCGTGTGGCCATAGGCCACTCGGACCGTACCGTTGCCATGTTAGCCGCGCCAGTAATATGCACAGTTGCGTGTCCACCTCCCGCGTATGTCGGATGTTAGACATGGACGCCATGGTAGGATTTGAGGAGGCAATTTGGGAGATACCTAATCAAAAGCCTTACTAAAATCTATTTCAATCGAGACTTAAATATGAGAATATTATATTCAGTATACAAATAAAAAGGCCAAACAAAATCTGGAACACAATTAAATCAGTGCATTTAATTATGAATTAGTTACCTTAACCTAAATTCTGTTCATCTAATTATGAGCATGCATGGACCAGATACATAGTGTATAATAATATAATGAGGGCTAATATCGTTCGGTCGCGGACCCAGTAAAGATGAGCGAAGCATCTGAATGAAACACATCGACAACCATTACAGCATATTTATTCTATATACCTATATTACCCCAATGGGAGACAGGCGTGACGTTATAGATAGATAGCGACCTATATTAAGTTCTGTCTGACTGATAGCCAACGCACAACCAAAACTATTGGGCGCAAGATGCTAAAATTTGGCTTGGAGGTTTCTATAATCTTCTCGAGACATGTGAAATTTGCCCACCAGCACTGCCGTTAGCGTGGTGGAAAACCCCTCCCTTAGTGAAAAGGCTCATACTCAGCAGTGGGACAGTATATAAATAAGGCTGAAGTTTGTATTATTTACCTTGGCCATGCGAGCTGAGCGATGCGTAATAAAAAAACAAAAAGCGTAACAAAGCAAAATGATTGCTTGTGCTAAGCAAGCAATCATTTTGCTTTGTTACGCTTTTTGTTTTTTTATTACGCATCGCTCAGCTCGCATATTTCAAGTATTTACACACCCTTAATGCAATGTAATTGACCATATGTGTATGTCAGTCATATGAATGGCACAGCTGATGTTTATTATATTCCAATAATCACACGAGATAGTAAAATACAATTTGCAAAGAATAATTTGCATGTAAATTTTTTTGTTATATATTTTGATTGGAAAAGTGATATTGGATTTAAAAATTATGAAACAATTAACTTTGTAGAAGGTTAGATATTATTTATTGTTTTATTTAGATAGAATATTTAAAGTAAAATAAATTGAAATTTTCATCAGTATAAAAAAGTTGTTAGACTCTCAGTACGCACCAATGAATTGTCGTAATTAAATTGTTAATAATCGAAAGTGAAGTGAACTCGTGAAGGAAAACGTCGTAAGAAAATCTAGATGTGTGACATGTGAAATCTGCCAACCCCAACTTGGCCAGCGTGGTGGACTATGTCCTATGTCCAGTAGTGGGACAGATTACAAACAAGGCTGATTTCTCCTAAAACCTAAGCATCCGCAATGCAGCCGTTCATTAACGTAATAAATATTCCACTAACTTCATTCGAAATCACTTTAAACCACAACTCCAACATCAGTCGAGAGCTAGCTAGCACTAGACTGAAATTAATTAATGCTAACATTCAGTGTTTGACTTAGGTGGACCACAATGTTCAACAGTAAGGTATGGGATAAAGGCTAGTATTTATAGCGCCAAGGGATTTTATAGCAAATTATCGAGGGACTGGGAAACGTGGAATGATCTGAAAGTCTTTACTGAAGTACCTAATAAATCTGAATATTTTTATTGTGTGATTGAACGCGCTTGTCTCAGGAACTACTAGTTCGATGTGATTTTTTATATAACCTGTTTATCGAGGAATGCTATAGGCTACTACAGGCTACATTACGCTATAAGACGCGGGTGCTGAGCAGTAGCCCTAAATAAATCACAGGCTCATGTAGTGTCAGATGATCTAAATAATACATACATACATACATAGACTCACGCCTGTTTCCCAGAGGGGTAGGCAGAAACTACGGAACGCCATTTGCAACGATCCTGACATGCCTCTCTTGCTTCATCCACTTCCATCAAGTTTCTCATGCATGCTCTTCTGTTTAGGGTACTTCTGACCTGTCCTTTTTTTAGGATGTCTCCAATTTTATCAGAGAACGTCCGCCTAGGTCTTCCCCTTCGTACTGTCCCATTCACACTTGCCTTATATATCTTCTTTGTCAGTCTTTCGTCATCCATCCTCTCCATGAGCCCAAACCATCTTAACATGCCTTTCTCGATGCTTGTCACTACATCTTCTTTTACCCCACACCACTCTCGTATCACACAATTCTTTACTGTGTCGGTTAATGACACACCACACATACTTCTCAGTGCTCTCATTTCTACAGCATTTATTCTACTTTCAAGTCTCTTCTGCCATACTCAACTTTCACTACCATACATAAGGGTAGGCACTAACACCCCTATATGCACAGCCAAACGCGCCTTTTTGGACACATTTTGACCGTTCATAAACGCCTTCAGAGCTCCATTTACACTATTACCTGCATTAAATCTTCTATCAATATCTTTTTCATTCTTACCATCTCTTGTAAACAACGTACCTAAGTAAACAAACTCATTCACTTGTTCCACTCGCTGTCCATCGATCAAAACATTACAAGCCGTAACGCATTCCTCCTTTTCAAAAACCATAACTTTCGTTTTACTTACATTCACTTTCATTCCTTTCCTCTCTAACGCACCATGCATGATTGTTACCATCTCCTGCAAATCCTCCGCTGAAGATGCAATTATTACCTGATCATCAGCATAAAGGAGGCATTTGACGAGTAACCCATTCATCCTTAATCCGCAGTCACTATGTTTTAAATCTTGCAAACAACTGTCCATGAAGAGGTTAAACAGCCACGGCGACGCTACACATCCCTGTCTAACACCTTTCGCGGTGGTAAACCAGTCAGAGTATGCCCCGTTCATCCTCACACAAGCTCTAGAATCCTCATAAAGAGATTTCAGAGCACGAATGAGGCTGCTGTCCTCTCACCCCATTCATTGACAGCACCGACCACATTTCATTCCTCATCACTTTATCGTAAGCCTTTTCCAAATCCACGAATGCGCAATAGACCTTTTGACCTTTGGCCAAAAACTTCGGCTATGCTTCGCAAGGAAAAAACCTGATCCGTACATCCCATACCCTTTCGGAATCCCGCTTGTACATGGCATATTTTCTTGTCGGTTACTTTCATAACTCTTTCAATCAGTACCTTTGCATACAATTTGCCATCGCCTCTATACTTTTTGCAGTCTTGTTGCGAGCCTTTTCCTTTATAAAGAAGCACAACTACAACTGTGGCCCAGTCATTAGGTACTCGGCCGGTGCTCCAGCACAAGTTATATAACCGGTGCAACTGACCAACTATGATGTCCTGTCCAGCCATCAGCATTTCGACTGTAATCCTGCAGCCTTACCTACTTTCATACTTCCCAGTGCCTTCACGATCTCATCCACGCCAATAACGCTTTCATTCTTGCTATCGTTACCATTCATTTCATTGATCGGTGTCTCAATCGCCCTTCTTTCAAATAACCCTTCAAAATACTCTTACCATCTCTTCAGCACGCACGATTCACCATTTACTATCCTACCATTCTTGTCTCTGATCGATGTGTATTCTAAGGATTGAGTTCTTCCTCGAACTGCATGAACGGATTTCCAGAAAAACTTAATGTTTCTCCGGAAATCGTCAGATAATCTGCTATCAAACTCGTCTTTCTTTTCCGCTTTTTTCCTTTTAACCATGTCTTTCACTATTCTTTTTGACCTAACAAACGCCTTTCTTGCTTCGTCTATATCCTCGCTCGTTGCTTTTCTCATTCTTTCATTTGCTCTGATAGCCAACCAATCTAACCAAGCTTTCTTCTTCTCTGAAACTGCTGATTGTACATCCTTGTCCCACCATGTATTCTTAACCTTTCGTATTTTCTTTCTCTTGATCAAACCACATACTTCAGACGCTACACATACTACCTCTTCTTTAAAGGACTGCCACAATTCATCCATATCATTTATGCCATCGAATCTCTCAAATCTTGCTATCAATCTTCGTTTATACTCATCTTTCACATCTTTCTCTTGTAGATTTTCTACTTTTATTCTTTTCAAGACTCTATTTTCGTTATGCTCTCGGTGTCGCCATCCTTTAAAGAGCCCACTTATCCGGCTCAACACCAAGAAGTGGTCTGTGTGGATGCCGATACCTCGATACACCCTTGTATACAACACATTCTTTCTCAATCGTTCATCTACTATTACAAAATCAATCATACTTCTTCTAACATTTTTCGCCTCATGCGTATACATATGTATCCTTTTGTGATCAAACATGGTGTTTGTCACACAAAGGCTCCCCTCCAAACAAACCTCAAGCAGTGCTTTTCCATTTTCATTCACACTCTCATCACCGAATGCTCCTAACACCTTTTCAAATCTATCTCGTTTTACTCCCACCCATCCATTGAAATCCCCTAACAAGATCAATCTTTCGTTATCCTCACATTTCCTCAAAATCTCTCTTAAACTCTCCCAAAACTCCTGCCTTTCGTCTTGCTCTTGCTGTGACATACCCGTAACTATATTGACCGGGGCGTACACCCCAATAATAAAGACACGAGTAAGTCCTACTTTCAATCTCATCCATAGTAGCCTAGCATTTACAATTCAAACTCTTTTACACACTCATTCATTCGCGCAGATAGTATTACACCAACTCCCTTGCAGGCTCTGGTGGTATTATCTACCCCAGACCAATACGCCGTATATGCGCCATCCTGGGTGGTGTCACACCCTTTCCTTTTTGTTTCATTCACACAAAGAACATCAATCTTTCTATCATCCATCATCTGACATACTTCATCCAATTTGCCATCCATCCCTCCTCCAACGTTCAACGTTGCAAACCGGCTTTCCGTAGGCCGCTTTTCGCCCTCGCGGGGAACGAGACGTGACGGGTTGCGAACCGCGTCGCCGCCGTATGGAGAAGAAGTAGCTTTTGTTCCCATAGCATTCCCACGAGATGTAGGGATCTAGACTGTCCATCCCCGCAGAGCCCTTTACGGGGGTAAGGCGAAATATCAGCTGTGCCCTGTGACCGCCAACACAGGCACCCTCCGTTTACGACCAGCTTGCCCTCTGGCCACGAATCCCTCGGCACGGGTCGGTTCACACCTTAGATAGTCAGGTATGCTCCCTAGAAGTTGGTTTAATTTCGGAGTTTTCCTTCTCCTAGATAGGTTGCCAACCAAGGCTAACGAGGCCCATCTCCCCGAACGTTTGGGTTAATTTCGGAGTTTTCCTTCTCCTAGACAGGTTGCCAACCAAGGCTAACGAGGCCCATCTCCCCGAAATAATGTACGATATGTATAATTTTTTTAATTCCAAACAAAGCTCGCTAAATTCATGTTTGCTTTCAATGTTTGTCATTGATTATGATATTTTAATTTTCTATACCACAAAATAGTCTTTAACCGCACGTTATATTCTTGGCTTCATTCACAGCTTAATACGTGCAAAGCCACGAACTGTCCTATACACGATATTAAAAAAAAACAAAACTACCCATGAAATAAATAAAAAAACATTCCACTCATAAATTTAATCAAGATTCAAAATTATCCTTTAAATCGGGAAAATCTTGCATCAGAACTAGGTCGATACCTCCTCGCCACATCCGTTTACTGCAATCTCAATTAGCATTAAGGCACTGTTTGCTCCGTACCATGGTACAGTCCTTGATGTGTAAAGAGCGGTCAAAGGGTGATCGCAGTGTTGCTTATCGAACGTATTCTGTGGCCTATAGCTACGGTACGAGCCACAATAGGCTATGATTCTGTTTGAGACTTTGTGTGACTTGGTAGTGAGTAACAATGAGCGTAACATTGGGGTATATAAATATTATTTCGGATTTTATTGGATAGAAAATAAATAAAATATTCTGCTAGCATCAAGAAGTGAATAAAGAAAAAAGGAAACAAAAATTAGAAGTAAGTAAGCTCCAGAGATTACATTATCACGACATATTATGTATAGTAAGACGTTATACAAACTTTCATAAATATCTGTCAATAAGTTTTGGCAAGATCTTATATGCTAAAAATAATATTCATACATGTATCCATACATTTTTTGCTTTTATTATTTAATTGCATATTCTGGATATTATTATAATATTAGTCAAATATAATCTATGTACATAGACTCTTTTATCTTATGCCTATACATTTTTAGTACTAGGTCTCATAATATTTGGATTGACAAAATGGAAAAATGTTAATAACCTAGCACTTCTCTCCATAAATTTCATATCAGTTTGATATATGAATTCTCAGATAGTGTCAGACTGCAAATTACATTAGAGACTCATATAACAAAGTCATTATCCCTACTTACACACAGGTAATTACGGCAAGCGAATTTAGCCGGAGCGCAGAATATTTTTAGCTAACGTAGATACAGACTTATCTTCTGGTAATAAGATTTCAATTCCAAAGTTCCCAAAGTCAAGTCTTGCGTTTCAAAGAGGATTTCTAACCGGTCGTATTGAAAAGCTGACTGGCGAATACTGTGACGGAATGTAAAGGGATGTGTTGGCAAGCGCCGGATGACGACGTCCGCATGCGACCGCGTTGTGGATATTTTGGACAGAAACATATATACATTGATTCACGTCTGTTTCTCGAAGGGGTCAGGGACTACGGATCGACTCTGATTTAATTATCTCTCCTGCTTCATTCACTTAATTTTAAAATTATTTTTTTTGTTATTCTATTGGCGAATTGTAGAAAAAAATACATAATATAGTCCACTAGTTTATCTGTTATTTATTTAAAGATTTAATGGTTCCTTGAACCTCTCAGGCATTTTCCTATTCACATTTTGCCTCACAAATATTAGGTCCCACGTAATAGGAGGCGAGTCTATTGTCGTTACCGGGCAGATTCCTAGACTTCGTGCTGCGACTAAGAATTTGGAAATACTCAGTCACACTTTTGCCCGAGTCCGTTGGATTCCCGGGAATCGAACCTGATCAGCGGACGCATATGCTATCCACTGGACCAGGAAGACAATGAGATATATGTATAAAAGTAAATATAATTTTCTCCATTACTTTGTAACTAATCCCTTTGAATCTATAAATATAAAGTCTATAAATGCTTGCGGCATGAACAATCTAATCCTACACGTCAATTGGCGACGATAGAGAAAACCGCTTCCAATAGTTTCACTGGAAGTGAAAATTATAGTTTCTTTGTATAGGGTTAGTCCATATGCATCTTTTGATATCTTGTATTGTTTTCCAATACGAGCAATTTTGCACTTTGTTACAGTATTTACTGGGCCAATTTTGCTGTACAGTTTGTAGTGTCTAAGTTGTTTTGGTGCAGCATATGCAAGTTGGATAATCTTTAGTTTCTATGAAACGGTTTTGCGACCCCGTTTGTAGTAATTTGATATTAAAATCTTTTACTTCGATTCAATTTTGCATCGTGTGTGTTTGCACATGACCATGCGAAATTGTGTTGGATGTTTATTCTTTCTTGTCTTCTTTTACAGGGCCTCTTTTTATTTATCTCATACTAGTCCTAGCCCGCGTGGGACTAATTTACCATCTTAAATTGGGAATTACACTTCCAAGAAATATACATACATAGAAATTTCAACTTCCTGCACCCAGTAGTTTCGGCTGTGCGTTTCTTTTAGTCAATCATTTACGCAAGAATTTTATACAATTATATTGATAAATGTGACGGCTCTGATCATCTTGTGATTAGTAACCGTAACTATTAACATGCAATAAAGCTAATGCTTGTGAATTCAATTCTCATCAAATTATTGTATAATTAAAACAATGGTTTATATGTAAAATTAAGTAGGTATCTATCTATCTATTTTTTTAAGTATAATGATTTATTTCATAACCATGTACATATTATTTAGGTATATAACAACTTAACTATCTTAAATACTATACTAAGAAAAATATGGAAAGATAGATAGATACATAAATCTTTATTGTGCAAATACAGTTGGTACAATAGCTTAAAATGTAGATAATAGGTATACAAATAGTAAATGCACAAAGGCGGCCTTATCGCAAAGTGCGATCTCTTCCAGGCAACCTTACCAACCAAATATATGCAGACCATACAAAATAGAAAATAAACTAATTTACTTTTGGGCCAAGTCCACTCCAGCCAGCCAAGGTCACACGAGGCGTTGACCCGACTCTTTGCGAGATCTCTAAACAGAGATCTCGCACTTGGATCCCATGGCCCCAACGTTTCGATCCCAAATGGTTCAAATACGTCATCACCAACTAGGTTTACGTATTTACGCCGTTTTAAGGTCTCCGCTGTAGCAGCAGCAGCGCCCGCACAACCCGCTGTGCCAGGAAGATGAGATGGCCCGAGGGTATCGACACACGTTGCGTCCCACACCAAAGGCCTACCCAGCTTCCATGGGAGTAAAGACATACAGTCTGGTCTTTTGCCACCGTCTCGTGCCAGCCCCTGAAGTTCAAGTTGGGCCGGAACACCAGCGGTGACAAGAGCCCGACGAAGTATGTCATTGAGATTTTCGCGTCGTGATATACGACCTGCGCTCCTGCTGCATGATAAACCATGGTGACCAAGGCTGTCGACAGCCTTCCCACAGTGACAGCGATATGGAGAAACACATGACGCACCTAAACGGAGGCAAGCAGCGATGCGGAAAGTCGTATCGTCCAACATGGTTGGTGTTGGACGATGGCAGTGCCTGAAGCCAGAGCCCCGATTCCCATTCTCCCACAGCCAGGGAACGGGCACACTGTGCAGCATTGGACGATGCTCTTAAGAGATTTTCTCGTACCACGCTGCAAAGCGGCCCGTCCCACTGCCTCTGAGAGGATAAGTCTCGGGATAGCTCAGTGTTTGGAAAGCCAGTCTACAAGCATTCACGGCATCGATCTTACAACCCCGGCACCTCAGAATCGATCAGTGTAGGTGCTAAGATTTTCCTGGTCAATTCTGCAGTGCCGTGGACCGAGGATAGGAATGCTGGTAAGCTCACATAGAAATTTTGCGAACGCCGAGGCCGCCCAGGCGTACAGGTAAGGACGCCTGTAGCCACACTCGGTCGTTCAAGGCAAAGTTTCCTAGTAGGGTTCCATCGTCAAGGTACCAGACGTTAAATTTTGAATTTAACTGGTTGATGATTGGATGAATGGCTAAACTGAAAATCAGTCGACCAAGAGGGTCACCTTGTTGACAGCCAACAGCGGATTCCAAAAGATTTTTTTTATAACTTTGAAGGGTGTCTGTAACACTGCCAAATAAAGTTATAAATTTTGGGTATTTCTAATTTTACTTGTGTCAGCAAGGTGTCCCTATTCACCGAGTTCAAGGAATTTTTCAAGTCAACCTTCAGGATAAACATAATTTTATATATCAATAATATATAAAATTATGTTTATTAGTTGACAAGAGCTGTAATGGAACAGGCTTTGTCTAGTTTAGAAGCAGGGGCCTTATATGAATTGCTCTAGGATAAAAAATATTCTCCAACCAAAACTAACCGATCACCTACGTGACACAGTAGACAATTTACACCTAAAATTGTCTGCAAAACGCCGCCAGTCTTACGAGTAAAAGGAAATTTTGGCTCGACCTTGCCAAATATTTTTCGTCCTATTTCTGCCATCATAACTATAACAATATCACTAAACTAGAAAAAATAGCTCCACAACCGTTACGCTTTAAGCCAATTAAGATCTCATTCGATTAAGGAATAAATTTTGATAATTATGACTATCATACCAATGTATATTAGCTATTTGGCTTCATTACGAACATATTTGATATTTTTTATGATTTTGTTTGTCAGCGATGTTATTCCGTATCTGGAGGTTGTTGCGAAAAAAAGAACTGTTATTGTTTATGATTCTGATTTTTTAATTGAATGCTACGTATATGACATAAATATGCTCTATAGGGTAGTAAAAATGGTAACTATTTTGGTTGTAGTTAAGGCAAGTTTTAGGTTTCTACGAAGGAAAATTTTATTGTTTAGTTTACTGGATGATGAATTTATGAAATTGTAACTATGGTATTTGAATTATAAGTAGGTAACATGACTAGAAATCAGTCATGTTATTTAGTTTAGGAGTAATACTTTTAGGAAAATATGGTCTCCAAACTAGTACCTAACAAATCCCGTATACTTGAGGTCTTTTCAAGTAATCAATCATCGGACCAAAGTAGGTAATACAACAATAGGTACAAGTGACAATTTGTAGTCATACAAAGTGTTATGCTGTCGTTTATATAACACAGCAATATAACGGCACAATCCATCAAGTTTGGGCTTACGTGATTCGTATTGACTTTGATCTTCTATGTAGCTTCATATGGGCTAAGCATATGAAAGCTTATACTTAAAGTTTTTTATGGATCAAGTAAATCTTAACCAGTGAAGTTATTTTATACAAGCGACTTAGCGTAGCTTCCCACATTTTATTTTTAGGACTGCTGTCCCACACACTATTTTTAAAACATGCATCTACAATACGTATAATTAATCTCTAAAATGCTTTATTATGTTGAAAAGTTTCTAGAATTATTATACAGGTAGCTACGAAATAAGAAATTGAGAAATGTGGTGCAATATTTCAGTTTCAATTCTGGCGCTGTTCCAGTCTTGCTTGTTGCCACTAGCATGCACCTTTGAGCTGCAATCAAGTCGTTCGCAACTATTGTAACCTATCGTTTTATAGTATTAAGGCCTTAACAAATACCAATAGTTGTTTGAATATCATAAAACCACCATTACCCACTTGTGAGTCCCAGATTATTTGCGATAGTGATAAAAGTACTTGTTCAATGAATAATAGAACAGGTTGTAAGTCTTCTTTAGGTAAGAATTCTGGCACAAATAAAATTTATATGTTCTCAGATAGGCTTGGTGTAAGTTTACGTAGTTTAATAAATTATGAGCTGACACAACACAATACTATCAATTATTGTTATCCAGGGTCTTCGGCTACATATCTAATTAATACATTAAATACAACAATATTTGATAGGCAGTCTACAATAATTATCACATATGGTGATAGCCCAACGGTGACTAAAAAGGATTTCTTTAATTTGACAGAAGTTATGTTATCGCTTCACAGGAAATTTGAATGCAAATTTATAACTCTTGCTTTGGCTTATTCTTATAGCTTAAATAAAACAATGAATAGTTATATTCATGAACTCAACTTGTGCATATACAATTTGACATGGCAATATTAAGATTTTATTTTATTATTTGACATTAATAATTTTATTAGTAATTTTACATTGACCAAAGATACTATGTATCTGCAACTATTTTATAGAAGACAAGTTGCTAAATTATTAGCATTTAATTTACAAAATTACACAGGTACATGTAGGGTATCCAAGAATTTAGTTTCTGTAAATAGTTCGTATTTTTATAATTCTTCTATTGAATATATTGACACAAGTTCTTTAAACTTAAAACTATGACAAAGGGTAGACAAATTCAACTGAATGTAGCACATCAAAACATACAAGGTCTATCTGGCAAGGATTTAGAATTAAGTTTATATTTAAAAAATCACAGTACACAAGTTATGTGTATAACAGAACACTGGCTAAAAGAGTACCAAATTAAATTCTTAAATATCTCGCAATACACGGTACACAGTGTCTTCTTTAGGAAACACGCTATACATGGTGGATTCTTGATTATTGTTTCAAATAGCTTAAAATGTAAAGAACGGAAAGACATAGCAAGTTTGTCTATAGAACGCACCGTGGAACTGTCATGTGTAGAACTTGATGACTAGTAGATTTTTAAATGTATTTAAATCAATTTAAATCATTTAATTTAAATCATTTAAAAAAAAATTCCTTGAACGAACTAGAATTACAGCAACATCATCCACCTGTCCTGACAATATATTTAGTAATTGTACAGTTTTGAATAAATTAGTTAGTTCTGAATTACTTTCGGATCACTGTGGTCAATTAGCAAGGTTTCCATATTATAGTGATAGCATTATACAGAAAGAGTTAGTTAGGCCATTACCTAGGCATAAGTTTAATGAATTCCGTAATAAAATTTTGATTGGAATGAATGCTATGAATCCTGATTTAATGGAGATTGATTCGCCAAATGAAAATTTCAATAATTTATTAAATGTAGTTAACAACGAATTTCAGAATACTTTTAGGACTAAGGAGAAAGTAGTCAAGGAATCTCGATCTTTTAGTAAGTGGGCTACTTCAGGTATTTACAAAAGCAGAGCAAAGATGTACGAGTTGTACGGTATGAAGAGATACAATTCTTATTCGAACTTCACAGAGTATGTTAGGAATTATTCCAAGATATTTAAAAGAGTGTGCAATACAGCTAAGGCATTATTTGTTAGCCGCTTGACCGCGCACAAGTGACTATTTTCCCTTTTTGCAAAAACAGATGAGCGCTTAAACTGTACATTTTTCCCACGCTTTTCCGCTGCGCACTAATCTGTTTGTGGAACTCGGATTACTTAACCGATTGCGGTATGTTGCATATCAATCGACGAGTAATTAAATGCGCTTTCTAATGATATAAATTAAAACCATATAATATAGTTGAAGCCCACGCAAGGGCAGTATAAAGTGAAAATAAGAAATTTTTTCCCGCCATTTTTGAGCGTGATTTTATATTTCTGTCATATTCCTTTTTCTCGACGTTTTTTACTATGGGAGGTACGGTACATAAGTATTATACACAGTTAGAAAGGGTTTTTAATTTAATTTTAGAGGAAATAAATATAATGAAAAGAAACATTTTATAGACTTTTTATTATTTTTTTATAGACTCACGCCTGTATTCCCGAAGGGGTAGGCAGAGGTGTATTACACCCACATTTCGCCATGAATTTTAAGGTCCCACGTAATAGGGGGCGAGCCTATTGCCGTACCGGGCACATTACCAGACTCCGTGCTGTTACTGGGAATTTCCTAACGGAAAACCCAATAACACTTTGCCCGACCCGGGAATCGAACCCGAGACCTCCCAATCCCACGCGCACATTTATGCCGCGAGACCAACGAGGCAGGCGGCTAAAAACATTTTAATATTAAACATAAAAAAATAAAACAAATATTTTTTTTAATTGGCCAATTTTCATATTTTATTTTTTTAAATACCGTTGTATGATATATATGGTTTGAATCTGATATATATATATATATATATATCAGATTCAAACCTAGATAACTTTCTTGCCAACTAGATTTCCAAACATAAAAACGACTTTTTTTACATAAAATGACGTTTTTACAATATTTTTTTGTCTATAATTAAAGTAATACACATTATTTATTTATGACGACCGGTTGGCGCAACGGGAGTGCAAGCGACTGCTACGCCGAAGGTCGCGGGTTCGATTCCCGCTCAAGTCAAACATTTGTGTGCATGAACATGGATGTTTGTCTTGGTCTGGGTGTTTCTATGTATAATATGTATGTATTCACAAAAAAAAAGTATATATGTATGTTTATCCATTATCTAGTACCCATAGTACAAGCTCTGCTTAGTTTGGGACTAAATGGTGTTGTGTGAATGTGGTAGAATATTATTATTATTCTCTTTATTTCAACCTTTTCTCATAATAATATTTTACATTTCTATGTTATTTAGAAAAAACAAATATAAAAATATAAAATAAAATTACGGGGCTCACCGGTATCGGGTGCAGGGACCAAGCTACCGGTGGTTAGGGCTCCAGAGAGAGGAACCTCCTGACGATACGAGCCGTGGCCAGCAATACTGCCTTCTGTATAGAGGACTTAATCCAGCCTTTTATTATTATTATTATTATTATTTTGCTGTAACTTCGTCTTTGTGTGTCTTTGTCTTTATGTCTTTATGTCTTCATAATTTGTTTAAAATGATGTTTTTAATCCATAATTACGCCCCGCGCGCGGAATGAAAAGTCAGCGAAATATATTTTTTTTTCAAATGCTTACATCTAAATAATTTTCTGCAAGTATTGCTATAACTTTATTTTAGTACATAGATAATATCACCAGGTACATGAAAATACAACAGCAAACCAGATTCAGCTTAAACTTTTATTATGATAAACAAAAGTGTCGAGTAAGTCGGTAAAGACGACATTGTTTACGTTACGGCCGCTCGCCTAAAGTAAACATTTCATTCAAACGTAATTTATTTTGAGTCATTCACTAGGTTGCAGAAAAATAAACACCACTCCTCTCAAGTTATTAACAATCGCACAAAAATTAATTGAGCGCCCCCGTCTTTAACTGGCGGCGCGCACTTGAAATTTGTCGATGCTGAGTAAGCACTTAAAAATGGTGAGCGGTCAAGCGGTTAGGAACAAAATTGAACAATTCTCGAATAAAATTAAGGCAACCTGGCGAGCTATTAATGAAGCAACAGGTAAGATAACACTAAGAGGTAATAGTTTTAGTTTATTTGATAGTGACAAATTAATTCATAATGACAAAGAAATCGCACACACATTTAATAAATTCTTTGCTAGCATACCGATTACTAGTACTAGAGAATTAAAATCATCAGCTATAGTCGCAGAAAACCTATTAGAATCTAGTGTAGGAAAATGTGATGTATTATTTAAGTTCCATTGTATTAATTCTACCGACATTATAAATTCTTTTCAATCTCTAGAGTCTAAGAATACAGGTGATCTCTAGGGCATTTCTGTTAAGGTTTTGAAAAGTATAATTGATGTAGTAGCTCCTTATATAAGCAACTTATTTAATAAGTGTATTGAATCAGGTGTTTTTCCCGATCTTATGAAACACAGTAGGATAATACCTCTTTTCAAATCCGGCAGTAAGACTGATCCTAGTAATTATAGGCCAATATTGATACTACCTGCCTTTACTAAGATTTTTGAAAAGATCATACTCAAGCAATTACTTAGACATTTTAATCTAAACAGCCTCCTTCATAGTGAGCAATATGGTTTTACCAAGGGTCACTCGACAACAGATGCAGGAGTAGCGTTACTTAAACACATATTCAGTGCATGGGAGAGTGCCCAAATTGCTATTGGTGTGTTTTGCGACCTTTCGAAAGCATTCGATTGTGCCTGCCATGAAACGCTCTTATGCAAACTTAGACATTACGGCGTACAGACTAAAGCATTGGAAGTCATTAAGTCATAGTTAAGTGACAGAATCCAATGTGTTAAAATAAACGTATCACAATCCAGTGGCTTACCTGTTGATTTAGGAGTGCCGCAAGGCAGCATCCTAGGGCCTTATCTGTTTCTTGTTTACATTAACGATTTACCTTTTTACTTGAAAAACATGTTTGATGTTGTACTGTTTGCTGACGATACTTCTTTGATATTCACAGTAGATAAAAATAAGGAACATTTTAACGAAAAAAACAGTGCGCTCATTCAAGTAAATAAATGGTTTATTTATTTATTTATTTATTATACTCTTTATTGTACACTTATACAGATATTTAAGGATATTCACATTAAATATAGTACAATGGGCGGCCTTATCGCTAAAAGCGATTTCTACCAGACAACCTTTGGATGGAGATATTATTGGTAGGAAAGAAATGATAGTTGTAAGCGTACCAATAAATATATATTATATTTAAATATATAAAAAGTTATATAATATTAAGATAATATGCATACACATACATAAATACTTATACATGCATAAATATACATATATAAAATACATACATATACATACATCAATAATATATAATACACATATACTTAGTAGAACGGGAGAAACTGGAAATATTATAATGATAGATAGTGCTCCTTAACTAAATATTTGAATCTGGTTACCGTCTGAGCCTGTCTAATATGTAGCGGTAATGCATTCCATAGACGAACAGCAGTGACGGAAAACGATTTGTCATAAAAGGTTGTGGAATGTACCGGTGGAATGTATCTTCAGTTTCAAATTTTCTGATGACCTCAAATAACGGTTATGCGTATCATGAAGGAATTCGAATCGTCCTTTAAGATAGGAAGGAGTTGAAGGGCTAAACAGTATATTGTACAGCAAAGAAAGAATGTGAGCATTCCGGCGATTTCGTATGGGCAATCACTTGAGCTGTGCTCGAAATTGTGAAATATGATCGTATTTGCGTAATCCAAATATGAATCTTATACAGAGATTTTGAAGGCGCTCAAGTATGTCTAGCTGGTTTTCGGCGAGATCTAGATAGCTGACATCTGCATAATCAATAATGGGTAAAAGAAGAGAGTTTGCAAGTGCAATTTTGGTGGCAGTAGGGAGAAAGTTTCGTAGTCTTCTCAATGAACCTGCTGAAGCAAACACTTTTCGACTCACCTCTTGTATCTGCGATCGCCACGTTAGTGTAGAATCCAAAATTATACCCAGATTCTTTACCTTATCCTGTATTGGAATAATAGTGCCATCAAAGGTAACGTGAGGCATCTGAGACCAGTCGATTTTCGTTGTCATTCTTGCGCTCTCAATAACAATGACCTGGGTTTTAGAGGGATTGACTTTAAGCCCAAAGGATTTGCTCCAACTGCTGATACGCATCAGGTCACTATTAATGGCACTAATAGACAATGACATTTGTGCCAATGGCGACTGCGTATAGATTTGGAGATCATCTGCATAAAGGTGATAGGAACAGCGAAGATCATTTGATATAGAATTTATAAAAATTGCGAAGAGTAAAGGAGACAACACGCCACCCTGGGGCACACCAACAGTTATGTCACACCAACAAGAATGTGAGTTTTCGATGCGTATACGCTGTCGGTGGCCACACAGGTAACTACGAAACCAATCAACCACCGTAGGAGATATGTTAAGAGAGCGTAGACGGCCAAGTAGGATATCAAAATCTACCGTGTTAAAAGCGTTGCTAAAATCTAGCAAAGCAAGGATCGTAAGCTGACCGTCCTCCATACCAGCCCTGATATCATCCGTAATATTGACCAAGGATGTAACTGTACTGTGACCCGAACGGAAGCCGGACTGGAAGGGATTAAGAAGATTATTTTTAGAAAGGAACGAGTTAATTTGGTTGTAGGCGAGACGTTTGAGGACTTTGCTGAGGAATGGTAGGATAGATATTGGTCGATAATCGGAAAAGGATGAAGGATGGGAAGTTTTTGGGATTGGGGTTATTAAGGCGTCCTTCCACATCGATGGGAAGACACCACTGGACATGGAATAATTAAGGATGTGGGAAATTATAGGTAGGATTAAATCGAGGATTGGAAGGATCATATTACGGCTGACACAGTCGCTACCAACAGCGTTGGACGTAATGGATATAATGCTCTTCTTAACATCACTATCGGAGAATTGATTAAAGACGAATGGTGAATAGCTAGGGGTGGGCAATGATGAAAGATAATTAATAGTGCTTGTCTTTGTAGTCCTATCAATATTGGACGAGGCAGAGAAATGTTGATTGAGCAAGTCAATATTGAAGTCATAAGGAATAGTGTTTAGACGTGCTTTGCCAACCCCCAGAGTTTTAAGAAATTTCCAGACTTTTGCCGGATCTCCGTTTTTTACAGAACTATGGATATGTTGGCTTTGTGCATCCCTACACACCCTATTGCAGTGATTCCTAATATCTACATATTTTTGTAAATTGGAAGCATCGGGTTTAATTTTATATCTAAATTTAGCAGCAGCTTTTTTGTGCAACAACTTTTTGATATGATCAGTGAGCCAAGGCGAGGGACGGTGCTTTAGTTTCACGGGTCGAATAGGCGCATGCTTGTCGAAAAGTTCTGTTATTTGATTTGTAAAGAGGCTGACCTTTTCATCGACAGATTTAGAGTTCATGAGAGGAATCCAGTCGATACCTCCGGCATCTTTACGAAGATTATCTGTGTTCATGCCACCAAAATTGCGCTGCAATAGAATTTTAGGCTTAGTCTTGGGAGGGCGGATTTTATAGGATATGAAAAGTAAGTCGTGATAAGAGAACATGTCTGCTGGGTATTGCCCGTGCATGGCGACATGTTGTCTTGAAGAAACTATGATTA
This sequence comes from Euclidia mi, assembly GCA_944739405.2. Classification (NCBI taxonomy): domain Eukaryota; kingdom Metazoa; phylum Arthropoda; class Insecta; order Lepidoptera; family Erebidae; genus Euclidia; species Euclidia mi. The sequence goes on from OX123192.2 coordinate 64,509,436, forward strand.
AATCCAGAAGAGAAGCTGTAGAATTTGGAAAGTGGTGAGTAGCGTTAGAAGGTAGTATTGTCATATTACAGGCCGTAATACTGGAAAGAAGGGAAGAAGAGCGGGAATCATTTTTAAGTAGACAGGTATTAAAATCACCCATTATGATAGTGTGACTGTAAGAGGGCACGAGATTAACCAATAAAGTTTCGAAACTAGAAAAATAATCTATACGTAATGAAGGACAATAGTAAACGCCGAAAAGGATTTTGGTGTGGTTTAGAACAACTTCCAGAAATAAATGTTCACCGGCATTAAGCGGGGGAGGCTGTGCAGATATACTTACAACTGAATAAGGGATATATGAACGAAGATATATAGCAACACCCCCACCGCCTCTTACCACCCGATCATTTCTGATAAGTTGGAAACCAGGTAGGGAGTATAATGTAGATGGCAGACAGGGCTTTAGCCATGACTCGGAAACAAGGATAGCATGAATACTCTTACAGTCTAGATTAGCCAGCATATCAGGGAAATGTGCCGGGATGCTCTGGGCATTAATATGAACGGCATTGAAGTTTTTAGGTACATCAGAAAACTGTGAATTCAGACAGTCGGCAAGGGACGGCACACTCGAAAAGCTTTCATCAGAATCCAAACTATTTATTGAATGGAAACTATCATCACTTATTTCGTTCAAATCAATGGCGATAATAATAATGTAATAACGGTATCCTTATATAAAATATTATAATATATTATTGTCTATATTATATATGATTAAATATAGGTATATAAATATAAAACAAAAATATATGTCAATTAATACTATATATATAATTAAAAGGAAAAATTATATATATAACCAATAATACACCACCTGCCAGTAGTGCCTATAGTAGAGGGACATCAAGTTACATAGGTATTGTAATAGGGTAAAAACGGTAAAAACATGGAAAAATAAAAAGATCAAAATATGTTAAACATACAAAAAAAGAAACAAAGAGAAAGAAACAGAAAAACAAACGAGAAGTATCGGTCCGGGTTATTGCGAATACTCTTAAGTAATTATTGAATAAAGAAATATACATGAAGATGGGAAAAAGAAAAGAAAGAAAATAAGTTACATTGAAATTCCCAAAAGCCTCGTATTCAAATAGGTACTGTTATACATGACATTGACAAGTACGTGATAGATTCATAGATTATTAGATTTGACAGCTGACAGACAGAAAACAAGAAAAATATCGTTCACCGACAGATTAAAGTTATAATAAATGTAATAATTTTGAAAATATTAAAGTAAGTTTAAAAGTGGGTATAGAGCAAGAAAAAATGTTTGAATCAACTTACTATAGTTACTACCCGGACCGGAAATATATTAAGACAAAGGATATATTATTTCTTTTGGGATACGTTCCTTTTCGACTTTGTGGCTGGCTTTGCGGCCGTTGAAGCTTGCTCCACGTCGTCCTTCTGCTCAATCTTGCTCAACTCGCTGAGATTGACGACCCGATGACGCGAACCGTCAGGCGCCAGCACATGTATGATGCCCTCCTTGGTCCAGCACTGAGAGACACCAAACTTCTGACGTGCAGCCATAAATGTGTCATGTCGCGGCTTGGTCAAGAACTCCGATAGCGTAACACCAGTGCCCTTGAACTTTGTCTTGCCATACCATATACTGTCACGTACAGAGAAGCTGTTGAACTTCAAAACTATGGGCCTAGGCTTGAGGTTGTTTGATGTGCGCCCCATCCTGTGGCACCGCCGAATATCAGTGACAGATATATCACACTTGAGGTGCTGCTTACATACATCTACGACCACCTTGGCAGTATCCTCTTTGCTGCCCTCCGTCACACCATGTAGCAGCAACATTTTACGCCTGGTCCTCATCTCCATTGCGTCCACTGTTTGTGCAAGAAGCTCAATTTAGCTCTGCAGCCCATTCAGAGCCTGCATCACGAAGGTCTTGAAGGAGCTGAATTCTGAGGCCAACGCCGGCATGGTTGGAGTTCCCTGTGTTTTGGGCAACTCAGCCTCGAAGTCTGCCATCCGCTTGAGGAACATGTCTTTTAAATTGCTCACGGACTCTTGTAGTGCTTGAGACATATTGCAGTGAAATGTGTAACAAATTGGAATTTATTAATGCAGGAGAGTGTCCACACTATACTGGCAGGTACTGATTGTAATCAATTAAATAATGTCATTAAAACTTATAAAAAAATGAATTTACTATTTATTTTGAATTTTTAAAAGTAGAGTTTTGAACTTTTAATATTAGTGCTACAACTACCCACAACAAGTCTCCAATGTTTAATGTAAACAATCTAGTACTGAATGCCAAAAAAACAAAATGTATTAAGTTTAGTCTGCCTAATGTCAGAAACCTTGGTCCTGGTATAGCTCTAAAAGACGATGTTCTCGAAACATCTGAATCTACATTATTTCTAAGAATAACACTTGATTCGAAATTACAGTGGGGTGCGCACGTTACATATATCTCAGGGAAACTTAGCTCAGCTGCTTATGCCATTAAGAAGGTTCGTAGGTTGACTGATGTCGATACGGCTAGATTGGTTTATTTTAGCTATTTTCATTGTCATATGACATATTATTATGGGTAGGGCCGCTGACATCGAAAATATTTTTATATTACAAAAACGAGCAGTTAGGGCCATTTACCAGTTAAAGACAAGAGTCTCACTCAAAGAAAAATTTAAAAATATTGGTATTCTTACTGTAGCATCACAATATATTTATGCCAGTATTATGCATGTACGACTACATATAAATTCTTACAAAATGAATAGTGACATACACAATATTAATACTAGGAACAGGCACAAATTATGTGTACCATATTTCCGTTTACACAAAAGCATAGCTCTTTTATTGGGCTTAGTATAAGAATGTATAATAAAATACCAAGTAATATTTTAGACTTGCCTTTAAAGTCGTTTTAGACAATAGTTAAAAATGATCCTTTACTAAAGGCATATTATAGTCTTAATGAGTATCTTGACGACAAGTACGCTTTGAAATAAATATTCTTTTATTAGGCCAATTTTTTGTATTATTAGGTCAATAGGCATTTTTATAGTGTAGTTAATTACCGCATTCTCTTTTATACTACATTTGCATTCTTGTTCTACTCTTTTTATTATAATTTATCGTATTTGTAAGGTGAGGGTAACTCTGGTCATGAACTGCTAACTAATAGATTGTAAATTGCTGCAGGTTCATATACCATTACTTTTCGGAACATACTGTTCCACCATAGATCTAAACAGTCATGTTCGCGAGTTGCTTACATCAAAAGACGTAAGTGGATGCTCCTGTTCCACCGTATTCACTTTGGGAGGCTTACTAAATGAACATAATTTATTGCTTGAGTATGATATCAATAACTTTTAACTTTTGCAATAGTACATAACTCACAATGTGAAACAGTTGCAGCTCCTTACAAAGATAATATGTAAAACCATTATACTGGCAGTTAAAAAGAGTGGCCACGAGTTTTATTGCCCGTTCTTTCTCGTGGTGGCAGTAAATGTAAATGTAGAATCATCTAGTAATTAACTTTAATTTTTGACGTTCATAAGCGTCACTTTGTGGCCTAAATGAATAAATGATTTTGACTTTGACTTTATCCACAATTTTATATTACGAGAGATAAAAGCACGTGAAAACCCCGTCTGCTTCTGGTATACGCATGCAGGTGCTAATTTCCATAACAAGAGGAATACTCTGAGAAAAGTGATTTCAAAATATACTTTTCAACTATATAAATTAACGATATAATTTTTAAAAGCACCTACGCAATAAAGTAAAAGTTATAAATAGCGTATTCAAAAAAATATCCCAAAAAATGTAGTTTGGCCTGTGGCTAGTACTATTTTATAAATTAACACGTTTTTACGTTATGGTATTCCACTTCTAGCACGTTAACACACAAAATTTTAACTTGTATCCAAGCATGAAGCATTTATCCGACATATTCATAACGAGGAAATCCTACTACTAATAAGGTTTCCGCTCGCTCGCTCCTATATAATATTACTGTATTTTGAAGTTCCAACTGTTTAGTAGGAACTTCAAAATACAGTAATATTATATCTATAGAAAGCGTTAAGTTGGCAGCAGTTACCTACTTGAAACCCATTACACGGTGGGAAGAGATAGGAGCCTAGTAATGCATTCCCACTTCATCATCAGCCTTTCACAGTCCACTGCTAAACTAGGCCTCTCCTTTGAAAGGAGGAATTGGCTTACTATACCACGCTGGCCAAACGGGTTGATATAGGGTTTGTATCAAGTTTTCTTTCTCTTACAGTGCAAGCATTCTCTTACACGGCAATATTACGTGGGACCAAAAATTCATGGTGAAATGTGGGTGTAATATTACACCTCTGCCTACCATTTCGGGGATAGAAGGCGTGAGACTGTAAAAAAATAGCTTTCTTTCTTTTTAATGAGATTGTGTGATCAACTTTGACATCTGAGTATTCAGACCGCCGGGAGGTCCGCAATATGGCCTAACGATTCTTGCCCTGAGACAAGTACCGGAACCGACAGCTTTCTATGCTCTCCGAAGCACAGTAACGCTCTGATGTAAATGGGAAAGGTGGCCACCCATCCAAGTAAATAAAGTGGTAGTGGTGGTAGTGGTAAATGGTAGCGAGACTTTGTATTCTTAATTCGTTACCACACGCAGTATCTGATTTATGAAGCTGTAAGTGGGAATGCCGTCCGTGTGGTGACGGATTAAGAATGCGGATTGTCACCACCCCATATCATCCCATGGGTGTCGTAAGAGCCGACAGAGGGACCATACTATGCAGAGAACAGCACTGTAAGAGAAGGAAAACTTGATACAAATCCTATACCAACCCGTTTGGCCAGCGTGGTATAGTTGGCCAATTCCTCCTTTGGAGGACCAAAGGAGAGGCCTCTAGTCCGGCAGTGGACTGTTAAGGGCTGATGATGATGTTATGCTTGAGTCACATTACTTGTGGATATAAAACTACTTTATATAGACGACTAGTTAGCCCGCGATTACACCTGCGTTATTTAGGACTACAGTTCCGCACTCGTCGCTCATACCGTGATGTTATAATCGCTTATCCTGTCATCAGAACTGAATTGACATTGCGTATAAGACGTACATACATAAAAACGTAAGTAAAAGGGAGAGATGGTACACATTGAAAACTTTTTGTTAAAAACCTCTGATACAAACTTTATCTAGCAACTAATTCGATCACATTTTCTTCAAAAAAAAAAAAGAAACGGATCATAATCGTTTCATTACGAAGTCACAGAGAGACACACAGAAATGTCAAACTTATGACAAATTGCGTCGGACGTAAAAAAAATAATTCGCCCGGTGACAGGACAGGAGAAGTGAATGTAACCTTTCGATACATATATCATTGTATTTTTATTTGTCAATAAGCCATCAGTACAAGATACTAATGGAGACACCACCCTAGGGAGCTTAGTAACCTTACTTTGGGTTTTTTAAGACAAGTTACTTTAGGAATTCCTTAGGGATGATCAAAAGAGTCGTACTGATCTTTATTTCAGACGCTGGATAAGTGGGTTTATCAAAAGATTCTTAAATTTGAATTACTGGTTTCTTAAATATTGTCTTTCCTTTACTCGCATTGTTTTGGTACGAGAGAAGTAAAAGTTAAACTTAATTTAATGGAGGTGATTTGTCGCAGTTGCTATGTGGAAAGGCTTATTCTTCTAAATCTAGTTAGACTAGAAAGATCCTGCTTAGCTGTCTTATCTAAAGTAGAATTAGGTTTTTTTAAACTCACACACACATCCGTTAACTAAAACCATAATATCAAGACAAATTGTAAACTTGACAAGCACAACAATCTACCAATATAAAATATATTAATTAAAATCATTACCATCACAAAGATTATTTGAAAACTAATATAAACTCGAAAACAAATTTTGTTTTATATCTAAAATTACCACGACGCAGCAAGAAAAACAACGCGCGGTATGAAATTATAACTTTTAATTTTTTCTTAAATAATATACAAAAGAAAAATGTTGAACAAACAATTATGTTTTGATTGTTTTATATATTTTAATCTTCAAAACAAAACATGTTACAAAATGTGTCGTATGACAGAAATACAGCTTTTGGTGAAATATTATCGTTTGAAATAGAAATATTATTTATGGTAGGTCAAGTCGATTATATCGATTTAGTAACGTTTAGTTTAGTCTATTGTAAATTTTGACTATGGTCACACTGAACTGTCAATTTCCGTCTCAGAAAAATGGTCTCGCGCTCACGCAGTCTTGAATTGTTGCGTTTTTGAATTGAAATAAATTGATCGCCTTTTGGAAAGCTCGTCCTTGTAGCTTCGCGAATTGTTTGTGTTTTGTGATAAAAGATAAGTTGTATCATATTGAACATTTGTAAAAAAAATTGTGTGAATCCGCCAACGTGCACGTGGTTGGTGCCCGACGACTTCGCTGATGAAGGACGACGAACTGGACCCTGTGGTATTTATAACAATTTTCTTGTTATTTTGGCCAAAATTATGAGTTAATCTTATAGGTCCACTCAAGAACATCACCAGGAGATCCTTGGTAAGTAAACTTTATTTATTAGTTACTTTGCAACGCAGTGCATTGTGTCTGGATCCTTGTCTTGTCGTAGTCAGGCAGATGTATTACAACTTCCACTGCGCACTCTGAACAGTTCCTGCCTGCCTATGGCAACTCTAGACAATTATAATTCAAATAATTGAATTTAAATACCAACACCTGGGTTACTTTAAATGTCAGGGTAAGATTACATGGTTATTTTTTTTATTTTTGAATAAAATTATGTTGATCAAAATGTAAAGAGGATAGTTTTATAATTATATAAAGTTATACGTCAAATAGTGTTCTTTATTCTATTGTATCTCGTTCTAGAGTTATTCTGTTTGCATCCAAGACTTTCATCATGGTGCCCTGGGTGTTTTTTCTATTTTTTTTTATTTATTTATAGACTCACGCTTTTATCCTCGAAGACCCCTTTGGGGATACAGGCGTGGTAGGCAGAGGTGTAATATTACACCCACATTTCGCCATGAATATTTAGGTCCCACGTAATAGGGGGCGAGCCTATTGCCGTTACCGGAAACATCACCAGACTCCGTGCTGCTACTAAGAATTCGGAAAATCCAGTAACACTTTTGCCCGACCCAGGAATCGAACCCAGGATCTCCGATCAGCAGTCGCATACGCTATCCACTGGACTACTGAGGCAATTTTTTTCTAGTCTTAACAGAATATCAGGTTTTCCTGAGAGCGACAGGGGACTGACCTTCATTCAAAGGTATAGCAACCCATATACCAGATTTCGTATAGTCTGGGGTACTGACTTTCCATAACCTATGTCAATCATGTTAGCCAGAACCATCATCTCATTGTGCTGTTTGAGGCAGGGGACAAGTGATTATCAATATTTTTAAAAGCTTATAATTCAATATTTGTGAATACGTTTAAATTGATCCAAAAATCAAATAAATTCGGTTAAGGTAGTTGTTAAACTATTACCAGATTCTAATACAAACAGAGGAACAGCCACGAATAACGTATACAAAATTCAGTACTCACAATGCCATCTCCAATATTCCGTATGACGCAAGGCAGGAGCGCGGTAGAGCCAGTCTGTGACGTCATAACAGTGTTGTTCTCTGTACCGAAGTGTTTCTCAGGCATGTGGCTGTAGAGGTCTTCTAGTGGCGGGAACGATACTGTCAGCTCGTTCTGGTCGGGTTTCTCTGAAGACGAAGGTATAGGGGATGATGGACCTGCGGACAAATAAAAGAATAAAACCTTATTATCTTCATCAGCCATGTATACGGGGTGTAAAATACCCTTAACAAAAACGGAAATTCCATATTTTTTTATTTATTTAATTTATAGACTCATGCCTGTATCCCCGAAGAGGTAGGCAGAGGTGTTAGATTACACCCACATTTCGCCATACTATGATTGTTTAGGTCCGACGTAATAGGGGGCAAGCCTATTGCCGACTTGCGGACTAAGAATTTGAAACTTGCCGACTACGAATTTGAAAAACTCAGTAACACTTTTGTCCGACCCGACCCAGGAATCGAACCCAGGGCCTCCTAACCTCCTAACCGGCAGGCGCATACGCTATCCTGTGGACCACAGAGGCAGCCATGTGTAATACTGCTGAGAGCAGCCATCCTAATTACATAACTGTTATATCCCTTGACCGAAACTCCAAACACATGACATTAGACCAAGGAAGTAATTTCATATTACTTTATAATCATATCACGAGAGAGGGTGTCATAACAAAGTATAATATAATAAAATTATACCAAGATTGATAACTCTCAAGAAATGTTTGAACCAACTGGCGTAAAATAACAACTAATTGGCCTCTTCGTAACAGCGAAAGATGTTCACTATGAAATGTGAGACACGACCTTCAGAAAGGAGGCTATGCACAATCACCGTAAAATCTTCTAATACTCATCCATAAAAGAATGTCAAATTGTTGACAATTTTGAAGATGTGATTTTGATGATTGATGATGTGGTGAACACCTTAATCCCGTAGAAGCTTGTCCTTTACTGTGTTTTGAAGCGAAGGTGATCTGCTAGAATTTTACTTCGCTCTGTCTTTTAAGTGAAATGGCGAGGAGTTTAGGCCGTATAAGCAGTGTTTTGTGGAGTTTGCAACACAATATGTAGATGATTATATTAATGTATTAACTTGGTATTTTATAGACGAAATATTTATGCTGCCAGCTGCTGAAACAAAATTCTTTCTCTTTCTTGTATGGTAGAAACGTGGCAGAAAGTCGAACGCAGTAACATATTTGTGGTTTTTTGGGGACGTCCGAAAAAACGGAAAGGTCCGAAGTACACGGAACTGGCGAACATGTATGGAAAGAGTAATGAGTGTAGAGGAAGCGCGTGAGGTTTGTAAGGATAGAAGCAAGTGGCGTTCTGTTGTCTCTGCCTACCCCGACGGGGAAAAGGCGTGAGTTATGTATGTATTGTATGTATACTTCTTTATTAGTTTACAGTCAAGCCTCAATGACTTTACCGAAATCTTTTAGTTTATATACGAAAGGATCCTGTCACGTCCTATAGTTAAGTACCGTTGAGGATTTCAATTATTGTAATCAACTAAGTACTTATGACTTGTAAACCCCATAAAGGATACCCACAATAACACTATGGTTTTTACCATAACTTGAAACCTTTGAAAGACCCGGAAGCAATTTTATCTCTTCGTCACTCCCATTTATTAATTCTCCATCCTACACCACAACGATCAATTTCACCATATTGCTATTTCACGTAAACAAGGATGTATTCCCGAAATTCTTCACAGCAACAAACTCAAACAGCCCATTTCCTTTCATCTTCAATAGAAAATTGAAAATTACAAAGAAGCTTTGGCATTTATATTTTTGAATCCCGCTAAGGTTTATTTTGATGTTTAGGTTGGAGTACGTCCGAAAGAGGAACGTACAATGAGAAGAGATGAGATTAACAATTACCTTTGTGGAGATATTTATCCACTTTTTCTATAGCGTTTACTTTGTCTCTCAGTGGTTGTAAGTGGCACGTGTATAGGCCAAAGAATGTAATAAAGATAGTTGTTGAGGCAAAGACAAAAATCCAACAAAATAACACTCTGATCAAGGCAAAAAACAGTCTTAGTCAAAGTTGTTCACGTAGTAATTTAGTACATAAACAATCTCTATTATTAGTATAGGATCAAGTCCTTAAAACAATGCATAAAAATCGATGATTATTCCTAAATTGTAGATGGAATAAAAGTGGAGTTTGTTTTAAACTAAGCAATCGCCGTATTGGTTGCAAAAAGTTACAAACATTGAAACAAAAAACTCATAGCATACACTGACTCAGTACAATGATTTGTAGTTCACAAAACTGTTTATCAAATTTCTATGTGTGTCTGTTAGGCGCTATAACGATCAAAGTAGCATATTAGCGAGACGAACGCCTAATCCATTACGTCATCGTGCATTCAGGACATTCACAATGTCATGCAATTCCTTGCAACATTGTAATATGCGAAAAGACATCACTTATGGGTAAAATATTGAACATTTCATTATTAGCTCTTATACTTCCAAAATAATTCATATCGTGAAATGCCAAAAAGCTTTTTTGACGTTCAAGGTATCAATAATGTATGACTATTTTATGTTATTGCTAAGCAGATATCTGATATATACATTTATACTTAGAAAAATGAGATTCATTCCACCACCTAAGAAACACTCTGGATAACACTGTATATTCATACATCCTGTACCAAAAGTCCTGTATCACAAATTCCTACGTAGTATACTGGCTACTGTGTCCCTACCATGATTTGTGTAAAATTTGTTTCTACTGCGTGTATCTGTTGGGAGAATACATACAATATTAATAATATAATATATTTTATTATTTATTTATAATGTTATTTTAAGAACAAAGGCTAAACAAAACGCCACATCAAAATCAGTGCCCTCTTAAAAAATATGACTCAAATTTCCTTAAGATTAACTTTTATAATGAACCAGAAGTGGAATATATTAAAAAAAAAAGAAACAAAGTAAACCTGACCGTTTTAATACCACGAAATAACAATTTTACAATATACCTAACCAAAGCACTTTACAATAAACTTATAGTCTGACACGTCTATCACGTCTAACGCTCGACCGAAAAGTGAGTGGCCAGCCTGCCCTCAGCGTCCACGCAATCTCCCCTCTCCGGAGGCCCCTCCACGGCTGGTACGTCACCGGAATACGTCATCATGACGCTACTTGGCCCCGCCTCCTCGCCGGAAATCCGTAACACGGCCTCTCCTGACACTGCGGCGTCCTCGACCGCTTCATCAAGGGTAACCTCACTGTCCTCTCGAACCTCTTGGACACCAGTGGGATCATCAGATTCTGAAACGTGACACCATTTGAGTAAAATTGTAAGACAGCTAAAGCATCTCGAGTTTTATGTAGATAGCCTTGGGTTGAGACAGCATGCGTGCACTCATACCGTCGCAACGAAGGCCATCACCCATTCTAAATTGCAAATGAAATAGCAAAAGAAATCGCGGTGCAGCAGATTCCGGATTCCGCTGCTGTGCCACATAACAAAAGCATTCAGTTTGTTAATGCAATTGCTATGCCCCGTGACAGAGGCACACAAGTTCGCATATCACGACTCCTCGGTACATAACCTAGGCACCCAAGTTTGCATGTTATGACCGCCCTACTACTCGCATTACGAAAGCATTCAATTGTTAGATGCAATCGTTATGCCCCGCGATAGAAGCACACAAGTTCGCTTATCGCGACTCCTCAGCACATAACATTGGCACACAAGTTCGCATATTATGGCTGCCGTGACAACCCGTGTCACATGTGACATTGAACACCATCAGTGTTACAACACCACCCAGTTTGCTTTTGTTACTTGCTTGACTCACACAGCTAGCGACAATAGTCTATTCACAGACTCACAAACTTAAAACTTGCTCGTCTCTCATAACTAGCAACAGTAGTCTATTAACATAATAGACTCACCGACATCAAAGAAGGCCGCACACGCCTCCAGCGTCCATTCGCCGCGCCACTGAACTATATGTTCAGCTGCCGCCTGCGTTTTCTTGCCGTACGAGCCAGCTAAAAGCTCCAACTCGTAGCGATGATGCCCGAGGTCTGCAACGACCCGATAAGGGCCTCGCATACCAGAGTCCAGCTTGCCGGAGCATTGTGCGGTCTTGCCCACGAAAACCAGGTCACCAATAGTGTAGGTGCGAGGTTCACGACGCGTTGCATTAACACGTTCGTCTTGTCGCTGCTGGTTGCTTGCCAGCAGTTCTGATGTTCTTTGTCTGCGAAGCATGGACATCGCTTCTCGATTATTATGAGCATCATTCAAAGCCACATCTCTTACTAATGACCTTAGTACAGGCGTAGTGCCCTCAATTCCAGTCAAGAGGTGAAGAGGAGCTACCTGAGTAGTTGATTGTTTGGTAATATTTATTGTCAGTTGTATCTTCCACAAGGCTTGGGACCAACTAGTACCTTTGACATTTACTTCAACTCTCAGCATGTTTAAAACAGTGCGGCAGTAGCGCTCAACCTGGCCATTTTCACAATGCATTCCAGGTATTATTGAGTGTGTGGAGCATCCCAGACTGGCCACCCAATCTTGAAAACTAGAACTTTCAAACATTCTCCCCTGGTCAGTTACAATTAATGATGGGGTACTGAACAGAGATAATGCATTTGTAAACACGCGATTTAGTTCGTCTGTGTCTTGTCGGTGTAAAGGGTATAAAAGACAAAACTTTGTAAATGCATCTATCAGTAATAGAATATATTTAAGCCACTAGACTCCACAAGAGGGCCAAGGGTGTCCATATGGATTGTGGCAAACGGGACGTCTGGTTTTGTCCACGATTGGATGGGTAAATGCGGTGCTCGGGGCACTTTTTTATGAGATACACAAACAATGCAGTGGGTTATGTATTTTTTAACAAACTGTCTCAAACTAGGAAACCAGAAATGACGGAGGATCAACTCAGTTGTTTTATCAATGCCAATGTGTTCATGATCATCATGAAACACACGGAGAAGGCTAAGCCTGAACCCTTTTGGGATAAAACACAAAAGGCGCGTTTGTTCCCCAGTGGGACTATATTTATAGTACAAGAGGTTGTTCTTAATAACGTAACGCGTAGCATCCATCTGACCATCCCTCAATTTTCCCATCAGATCTTGAGTTTCAGAATCGGCAGTCTGTGCAATTTGTGCCCAATTGGTTGGTTTACGTATATGAAATACATTGCACGGATTACGGCTGAGAAAATCTGCATATTGCATCAGAGTGCCTTTTCTGTACTCAATAGTGTACCGAAAATCTTGCAAATACATCCACCATCTAGCAACTCGGGGTACTAAGTCCTTTTTTCGCTCAGTTAGTTTAAGCGAATTGCAATCTGTCACTATTTTAAAGTCTATGCCGATAAGATAGTGGCGGAAGTGCTGTAATGCTTTTAAGATTGCCAGAGTTTCGAGCTCGTAACTGTGATACTTTGACTCTGCCCCATGTGTAGCCCTACTAAAGTACCCGACTACACGTTTATGTTTACCGTCATGTAGCTGAAATAACACAGCCCCGAAACCAATGGCGCTGGCATCTGTGTGTAATTCAGTGGGCAGTTTTGGGTCAAATATTGCTAGTACGGGTTCTTCGGTCAAGCAACTAATGATATAATCGCGAGCCGTATTTTGCTCGTCACCCCAAATAAACGGGTGTCCGTTTTTTGTGAATCTAGCAATACAGGCAGTTTTTACAGCATAATTAGCGATATATCGTCTGAAATACCCCACAAGTCCCAGGAATTGACGCACTTGCTTCACATTCGTAGGCTTCGGTGACTTAACTAAAGCCTCCACTTTTCTAGGACTCGGCCGTACCTAACCCTGACTAATGAGTCTCCCTAGGTATTCTACTTCGACTTCGAGAAAGGCGCACTTTCGCAAATTTATCGAGAACCCTGCCTTCGTGAGTGTGCTAAGCACTTGTCGTAACATATCGAGACCCTCACTAGTAGAGTCAGATAGAACCAATACGTCATCGATATAATTGAGTACTTTCCCGATATCAATCAATGACTTCAAAGTCTTAGAAATTATCCTCTGGTAAACTACAGGGGCGTTTGTCAACCCATATGGCATTTTTAGATATTCGAAATGACCATCTGGCGTGACAAAAGCAGTTTTACTGATGGAGTCATCGTCACTCATAGGAATCTGGTGAAAACCAGTCGCCATATCTAAACTGGAGAAGAATTTACTGCTACCCAACTTGTCGATATGATCGTCGATCAAAGGCAATGGAAATCTGTCCTTTACTGTTATAGCATTGAGGGCTCGGTAGTAGACGCACATCCTATCAGACCCGTCCCTCTTCTTAACTAGTATGATAGGACTCGCGTATTCTGACTGTGACTCACGGATAATACCTTTATCGAGAAGTTCGTTTACAATCTCGCGAACCCTTAACTTTTCGTCAGCGGAAAGCTTGTAAGGCCTATAGTGCACCGGTGCATTGCTATTTAATTTTATTGACATGCTGCCGGTGTTAACTGTTGACGTAGCAGTCCCCATAACGAAAGAATCACAAAATTCGTTGATAAGTGAGAATATATGCTCCCTATCTTTGCCCAATAAAGGTGTCCTTACTAAACTAACATCAATAAGTTGTACAGTTGAGGCGTTACCCACTCGTATCAATTGTTGTACCTCACTAGTACGAATATAAGCTACACCTTTCCGGTTAAGGACGTCCGTACCTATCAATATCGGGGCACTTATACATTCGGAAGTTACTATGAACAAGTCGACTTCTAGCGATATATCAGGGAATTCTATAACTTTAGTTACGTAACTAGTACATTCTATTTCCTGACTTCAAATTCCACGCATGACGCGAAAGGTACGTTTTCTATTGGCGGTAATGTGCTTAAGAACCGAACTGGAAATCAAGGAAACATCTGAACCACTATCTATCAACACATCGACTGGCACTTGGTCGATTACTGCTGTCATAATGTTACATTGTTGAGGGTTAATTAATTTTTGGCAAAAATTTACCTCACTCGATTTTTTATTAGTTTCAATACGCTGTTTGACAAAGCAGTATTCCTCCAAGTGCCCGGTTTTCTTACAAAACGTACATGATTTAGATAATTTGTTCGGATTTGAAGTGTTTCCACTCGATCCATTGGTGTTCTTCGACCTTTTTGGACAATTATCCTTCCTATGGCCCATGCCATCACAATTGAAACACTTCAAATCAGACTTAAAAGTCCCACGCTTATATGCGTTTGAGCGAGTACCATAATTTGACAAACGATTATGATTGTGGGTATTACGAAAATCAGATTTAGGCTTTGTGTACACTGACAAAAATTCCACTAGTTGATTAGGTTGCAATTTAGCATTACTCGCAGCGACTTTCACTTGAGGGTCACTTATGCGTCTTATAACAATTGCAGTTTTTAAATCTTCAGACAGGCCCGTAACAATATTTAACCGCAACAACGACTTGCGAGCGTATTCAGCATAGGAAGCGAATTTTTTACTATCAGTGCACATTACTTCAAATAGAATGCTAGCAACATCGATGCTTCGTGGGCAGAGTGAACGAAATTCGGTTTTGAAATTGGACCAGGATCGATCGGCCGTAACCCACTCATTAAGCCATGTACGAGCGTTACCCTTCAGGCAACTACCTATACGCGATAGGCACTCGCGATCGTCCCAACGGTTAGACACACGGCCACGATCCACCTCTGCACACCAAACATCAAAGTCGTGAATACTTGGATCAAAATTGGAAATGTAGTAATGGTTGGATCTTACTTGCAATAGGGATGACAATGCGCCAACGATCCTGTCCGTCGTATCCTTATTGGGCTCAGCTAGGCTTGGAGCGCCCGTCACCTCCTCTGCGGCAGCGGACGTGGTGGTATTTGACTCCGCACTTGATGCAGGCACCGGCGGCG
Organism: Euclidia mi; assembly: GCA_944739405.2. Taxonomy (NCBI): domain Eukaryota; kingdom Metazoa; phylum Arthropoda; class Insecta; order Lepidoptera; family Erebidae; genus Euclidia; species Euclidia mi. Next base: position 64,525,030 of record OX123192.2, read on the forward strand.
GTGGCAGCGGCGGCGGCGGCGTGTGACACTCGCGTGGCAGGCGCGGCGTCGAGTTGGCAGTAGATGGACTCGATAATCTGTTCTCAATCGCATTTAATCTACTAAGAATCACGTCCAATGCCTGATTACGAAAACTTACCCGACAGCCAGGCGAGCTGTCACGTCGCCTTCTATCCGTACCATCGCGACGGTCGCGCGATCGGTACCTACGCGTTTCGTTACTATTACTCCAACTACGACTACGACTACGATAACTTTCTTTTGAACTGTGTCTAGGCATAATCAAAATGAATCTTACTACTTAGATCTATGTTGAAATGTTAACGCGTAACGAGGTTGATATACGGCTACCGCACAGAAATTTAACAAACAGCAAGAGAAAAAAAATATCAAATGTAGGTAGTAAGTTTAAATTTAAACCGGCTCTAATCTAGACCCGTTGGCGGAAAACTTAGTGGTCCAAATCCCACTTCTGATATAATGAACCAGAAGTGGAATATATTAAAAAAAAGAAACAAAGTAAACCTGACAATTTTAATACCACGAAATAACAATTTTACAATATACCTAACCAAAGCACTTTATGTCTGACACGTCTATCACGTCTAACGCTCGACCGAAAAGTGAGTGGCCAGCCTGCCCTCAGCGTCCACACAATCTCCCCTCTCCGGAGGCCCCTCCACGGCCGGTACGTCACCGGTCATCATGACGCTACTTGGCCCCGCCTCCTCGCCGGAAATCCGTAACACTTTATTATTTAAACTGAAAGCGTGTTTTGAAAGCTCTTACAAGCAAATACAGATAGAGCTAATTACATTGTTAATTATATTTATGTTGTTGCACAGAAGTTTTTGCCGGTGCTACTGAAGAAAAAAATGTTTTTAACGTCTTAATTTGAAAATACAAATCTACATTAGATAAAGGAAAATTGCTTGGATTTCCTCTGAAGGATATGGAATGAGGTGGTGTAATGGATAACCAAAGTTACCGACATTGCGTGATGTTATATGGCTTATAGCTTTCCTCGGTAAATGGGCTATTCAACACAAAATAAAATATTTAAATCGAACGAGTAGTGCCTAAGATTATCAGTTTCAACCAAACAAACAAACAAACTTTTCAGCTGTATAATATTAGAGCGCAAAGTTCGAAGGCGATATGATTCCTATCCCAGAAAAATCTGTTGCAAGATTATTTTCTCACATGTGTGACATGTATATAAGTTTACTTGATGCCATAGTATGGGCTCTGCCTCGGTCGGAAGCCACGTGTATACATTGCTGAGTTATTGTTATTAATTTTAGTTTGCTTATATCATAGTCCTTACTATTCCCCGTACGGAAGCGTAAAGGTGTATTACACTCATATTTTATTAGCTTCATCGTACTCTATTTTATTAATGGCATCGGTATACGCACCAGCTATAGTAAACTTCGTGTGAGTTTTGCCCATAGAATTGGCAATATTCGTTTATATTTATAGTCAAAGACAAAAATACTTTTTTATAAACCCATTTTTACACAAAAGTTACAGTTACTAGATATTAAAATAAATGTTAATTACTCTTTCGAACATTGATATCTGCATTTACACATATACATACAGCATTGACGCAAATGGCTCAACCAAAAATGTACTTAGCATATTTTTCATTAACAGATGTCAGATCTGGATGGACTACAATACCGATCCCGATCTGCAAAGCGAAAGTCAGATATCACGGCATAACGTTATAAGAAAGATAAATATTCCTTTTTTTATCTCAAAATATAACAATTTCTAAACAGGTAAAAGTCAATTCAAATCATTCAACAATTCGATGATAGTGAAATATTCTAACAGAATGCACCCAAAACAAAATATTTTTTATCAATAAATTAAATCACATATTTTTGTATGCATTTGTTTTAAACTTTCCTCTACACTAGGTAAACTATGTTATTCTGTTTTATCAAATTATTTATACAAGCTAGCTAACATTTACGGAACCATTTTGGTCAGTAAGCAAATAAACAAAATATATGAATGTAAAAAGCGAAACAATGGATTGAAATATAATGTTTACTGACACCATCGATATATAATACTACCAGATATCGTGTCCGCGCCAAAAAATCGTCTCGGCAAATAACGGCTCGCTTGACAGCGCGATCGTATATTGTGTTTAGTGGGTTTGAAACATAACCAACGTCAATACGTTTCACAATGCCGCAGTGCCTAATGAAAAGTTGCAAAAGCAATGCCTGAAAATACAATGTAACCGATGGAGTATCTTACTTTCGGTAAGTAAATAAAAAATAAGTTATATTTTAAGCTTAGAATTACCAAATTATATCATATTTTGAACGAAATTAATGATTTAATCCGCCATAAAAATATTTGACGCACGTCAAAAAATCTTGACAAGCTACAGACACGGTAATAATATCTAACAGTATTGTAACTCCATACAAACGCACGAAACTCGAGTTATACCTACGCGCCGCGAGCAGAGTACCCATTAGACTGGGCGGACTGTACCTACAGTACCCGCAGCCGCTATCGTGCCGCAGCTCGCATGCGGCGCGTCTGGTAGGTATATAACTCACGAAGACGGCCGAGTTACAATACTGTTAGATTATATTACCGTGCTACAGATAACAGTGATAATACACAAACCAGAACAGTAGATGCATGGAGTCGTTTTTTTTGTAATTTTGTTTTAATAATTTGTTACCAGAACATCGAAATTGGTTGTTTAAAATTGGTTAAGGCTATTTGAATTATTTGGTTTTTTTTAACCACTTACGACACCATCTAGTCCCAAACTAAGCATAAGCTGGTAATGTGAATACTAGACATTGGATAGACATATATAGCTACTTTTTTTTTAAATACCTGCATATTATGCATAGAGACACCCAGACCAAGACAAACATTCATATTCAAGCACACAAATATTTGACTTGAGCGAGAATCGAACCCGCGACCTGCGGCGTAGCAGTGGCTGTTTACCTATTAAAGGTGTGCATTCAGAACCTACGTAATTTTAATAGGTTTAATGTGCTTATTAAATGTTAAATGTCTGTTGGTGAACCTAAATAAATAAATAGAACTGTAATTGTACCATGAAGATTCTAGATGATTATAAAGATATGGAATTAAGGTGCATTTTTATTTGTCACATCCTGCGATATCTAGCTTGGTGAGCCGTCAACAATTAATACATTTGAAAACAGGCGTACTTACATTTTTGTGTACAGTGCATAAAAAGTAAATAAACATTATACACAAAAAAGTAAGGCTAATCTATAACTGCTATTATATATCGATGCCGCGGGGACCAGATAGTTAAATTATAAGTTATGTTTACTAAGAAACATAGATGGCTGAAACTTAAAAGTAAAGACCTAGTAAAATTTTACGTTCATTCATATTATAAATTATTTTAGTGTTCTGCGCGAGTCCATATATGTCATAGGTCATACCATGTAGTAAAATTCTAATTCGAAATTCGAAAAACTAAGAATATAAATGAAAATGACCTTTTTTTGTCACGACTGGTCGTAAGTATTAGATAACATTTTTATGATTTGTTACTTTATTACTTGGTGTCATGGTTGTAATTTGGTTGAACTTAAAACTGTTTTAAAACATTTGTCTCTGTTTGGTAGGAATCAAATGTCGCGGACAGATTTTAGCTAAGATTTTGTACGTGATCCGTCATCTTGTCCTAGTAGTATTATATATCGATGACTGACACAGAAACGTGCCTTGGTACGCGCGTTACAATAATGCAACAGTGAAATTTCCCAACTATACAATAACTGATAAAAGAGGTGCAAATCATTTTATAAAGCTAACACAGTCATGTTATATTTTTGGTATTTAATTAACTAACTTAGTCCGCGGTTAGTGCGCTATTTAAGGCTACTGATCAACATTAGCATATAGCCTTCATCGATAAATGGGCAACACAGAAATAAGTATTCAAATCGGACCAACTTACTGGGTAGTACTTCCTAGTCAAGCCGGCCCATTGATGCTAAAATCTCTGAGGCTCTACTATCAAAGAAAAGAATATTTAAAGTTTCGAAATATACCAAAGATGAAAATTAAATATATGTACAAGTCTTCTTCTTTCTCTTAGCGTTATCCCAGTTTCAATCTGGGGTCCGCTTACTAGTCTAACCGGATTTGGCTGAATATTAGCTTTTCCACAGAGCGACTGCCTGTCTGACCTCCGCAACCCGAAGGGATAGCGATATTCCATGGTTTAGACTAGTGTCAGTTTATTTTAGAAGGTACTGAAGCCCTGTAACGACTGTCAAAGATCTTCATGACAACCGGGACCGACGGCTTAACGTGCTCTCCGAGGCACGGGACAAGCGATAATTAACAATAAAATACGCAGATAACTCCGAAAAGTCATTGGTGCGCGCCGTGGATTCGAACCTGATACCCTCGGCATGGCAGTCTGTTGGTATATCCACTCGGCTATCGCTGCCTTCAAATATATGTACAAGTAATAATCTGTATTATGTTTTTTTTTATATTTTATTCTTTGTATGCCTTCTACAAACCTTGCAAGGTTTTTCACAATAAACCATTCGATATCAAGAACCTTTGTTCCAGGAGACTTCGAGAAAAACAACTAAGTATACCTTAGTAGACTGAATTTCAACCGGAGAAAATGAACAAGAAACAGTTGATTTTATTTTCTTGATTTTTACAATGTGCTTGTAGAAAAGTTGTTCATAAAAGCGAGTACAATTAGGGACCTTTTCTTTTTTTTTTTTACGTGTGGAAAATATGACATATTTAGAACATGGAGGAAAGGAGCGGGAGGTGTACGTATACCCGAAGTATACGCCACGCGCTATACATATTCGAGCCGGATGTATCTATGCGCTGTGTGTGTTTACGCACCGTTTACGTTTTTTTCAGAAGACTTTATAAATATACATACAACTAACGGACATAATGGACATCCAGCCTCGAAACAACAATTTATGAATCACAAAACATGTTCTCTCGTGGGATCGAACCCACAACACTCGAAGCAGTGTCAAACGACGAGGCAGCCTCTTAAACTACTACGCCAACCGCGCAGACTTTCAGGCAAGATATTTAAAAACATCAGATTAAAATTGTTATTATATTTTGTAAAATAAATGTCTTAAGTAGCTTCTACGTTATGGGCTGAGTACATGCTATTCTTGAAAACACTGACATAAAATACACAATGTATATAATAATAAATAGGATTTTTGGATATCAAACTCATTGCCTAATAGCTTATGTCTAGTGCTATTAGGTAATGACTAATGACCGTCTCGCAAATAGAGAGTCACTTTTAATATCAAATAATTCGATGAATAAGCCCTGTTACATCAAACAAATACAAAAAGAAATTAGGTAGTATTTTTATAATGCTCTAGAACTCAAATCTAAAACATTTTAATTATTATAAAGTAGATAATACTATGTACAAAAGTATCCTTGACTTTAATATAGATATATAAGATAGTGGTTACTGGACCACTATAGCGTATGCGACTGCTGATCGGAGGTCCCGGGTTCGATTCCCGGGTCGGGCAAAAGTGTTACTGGGTTTTTCCGAATTCTCAGTAGCAGCACGGAGTCTGGTGATGTGCCCGGTAACGACAATAGGCTCGCCCCCATTACGTGGGACCTAAAAGTTCATGGCGAAATGTGGGTGTAATATTTTACCTCTGCCTACTTCTTCGGGGATACAGGCGTGAGTCTATAAAAAAATAAAAATAAAATTTAGATAGAGCGTGCGTAGCTTAATAACTACTTAAAATACTCCGAAATAAAAATGATACAAGAAATATATTTCAAAGCTAGGTAACGTTCAGAATTCTTAAGTTGTACTTCTCATGATATTTTTAGTACTAGTTATAAGTAAAGTGAAAATTTATGATGCTTTTAGCAAAATAGATCATTTTAAAAATAAAAGCTTAAAAGCCACGGTCTCAAGGTCTAAAACTGGCAATTCATCAAATCGCAAAATCATAAAGGACGATAAAATATTGTCCGAGTTGGAGTGTGCGGGAGAGTTCGCCCGTTACTTTGAGTCTGTATACAACCGGGAGCCAGCGACACTAAGCGTGGAGGCGGCCAGCGCTGACACGGAGAACGTGGCAGAGGCGCCGGGCGCGCGCGTGCAGCTCGAGCGTCTCAACGCCGCTGACGTGTGCCGCGCGCTCGCACGCTGTCCCCCCAAACGCTCGGCGGGGCCTGATGGAATACCGGCGTTTGTGTTTAGGGACTGCGGGGCAGTATTAATCGAGCCGTTGCTTCATTTGTTTAATGTCTGCATTGAGAACGCGAAGTTTCCGGAACGCTGGAAACTTACTCGTGTGGTGCCTGTACCGAAGGGCAGTGGAGGATCGGTGCCCACTGACTACAGACCCGTGGCGATCTTGTCTACACCGGCGAAGGTATTCGAGGCAGCCATCCACGGTTGCCTTTATCCGCAAGTCAGCGCTCAGTTGTCCGACGCTCAGCACGGGTTCCGGCCTGGGCGAGGGACGACTGGGAACTTACTAGATCTGATAGCACATCTGGTACCCGTGGTGGATGCTGGGCTACAGGTGGACGTGGCATACTTTGATTTCCGAAAGGCGTTTGACACAGTCGACAATAACATCCTACTAGCCAAGCTGGCAGGTATGGGATGCACGCCCCGTATGTTAACATTCTTCGCTGGTTACTTTCGAGACAGATATCAATATGTAGACTGTGGGGGACATCTTTCAGATCCCTACCCAACAAGATCTGGGGTAAGTCAGGGGAGTAATTTAGGACCTCTTTTGTTTATCATGACAGTGAACGACTTGCCGAGGGTAGTCAGTAAGTCTACACCCCTACTATTCGCAGATGACTTAAAACTGGTCCATCAAATAAATAATAACGTAGACCACGCCACGCTGCAGCGAGATATAGATAGTATAGTAGGTTGGAGCTTAAAAAATAAACTTTATTTTAATGTTACTAAGTGTTCCGTGCTATCTTTCAGTCGCGCACGAACCCCGAGCCATTACCAATATCTTATGGACGGGGTTCCGGTACAGCGTGTGACTGAGGTACGGGACTTAGGTGTACGCTTTACTGCTGATCTACAGTTTCGGCAGCATATAACCGATGTTTGCAAGAAAGCTTACCGGAATCTCGGTTTAATATTGCGTCAAGCAAACAATTTCACAAACATAGGAGCTTTGAAAGCACTGTATGAGGCACTTGTTAAAAGTCACCTGGAGTGCAATGCCGTAATATGGTCACCACACGAAGAAAAGTACAGACTGATGCTAGAACGTATCCAGAACAAATTTATAAGGTTCGTGTATTGGAAGCAATATGGGATATACCCAGGCTACCCGCTTCTGTACCCTAATCTATTTGTTCTGGGTATGGTAGGCTATTACAGGCTTGAAGTAAGAAGGGAGGTCGCTCTCACCGTCTACCTATTCAAAGTGATGCGCGGCAAAATTCATAACCCGAACATCTTGGCGTTACTCCAGCTATGCGTCCCGGACGAGTACGTGCGGCGGCGGCGCAGCCCGGAGCTGCTGGTGGTGCCGCGCGCGCGCACGTGCCTGCTGCAGCGCGCGCCGCTCACGCGTGCGCTGCGTGCGCTCAACACATTGGCTCACAGGGTGGATCTCTTCTCGTGTACACTGAGCGAATTCACACGGGCTGCTTATTGCGAGATTTGTTTAGTTTAATTTAATTTAGTTGAGTTTAGTTATTTAAGAGTTACCATTATTGTTAAATATTTCTGTACATAGGCTATTGCATTAGGTAGTAAGTATCTGTAATAATAGTCTTTATGAGTGTGTTATAATAATAATAATAATAAAAAATATAAAAATATTAACTTAGGGTCGGGCGCCAACCTCACCTGCAAGTGGTGCACCTGCCGATCAACGGACGAGGCTCTGGCAAACAAAATATCCCGATAAGCGGCAATAGGCTCACCACCTATTACGTGGGATCAAAACACTGGCGAAAAGTGGGCGTTTAATATGCCTCTGCCTACCCCTTAGGGGAAACAGACGTGCGTCTATGTATACATTACGTTTCTTTTAACAAGGAGTTGTTCTTTGTGTAAGCTGTATATAATATGACTATGTAAACAGTTTTGCAGATTACAAGAAATATCTTGTAATCTGCAAAACTGGCATTGCATCTGATAAATACGACAATTACGGTATGCATAGCACTGACAATAATAATGTAGTAAAACTATTTTAAATTCATTTCGTCTTCCACTAGGCAGACGATACCTTATCTTTCAAAAGCTGTCCCGGAATCAAAATTTTCAATTAACTTCGTAAATGATAGTCACACACAAATTGCTATATCGTTGTCGTAACAGGTCAGTGCTGTTTCATAGTTTTACTCGTACCGAGAAACTAGTTACAACTTAGCAAAATAGCAGTGCTAGACTAGCTTAGTGGCAATTTATGGTATGCTTTTATGTAGGTGAGAATGGGTTTCAGCGCCTAGTTTGTCTGAGGCTAGTGTGTTGCAGTTTGTATAGTTAACCATTTCAGGTACTGGTTTTATGGAGCAATTTGCGAATTATTATTATCATACAAGCTTCGGGACAGAAGATAGACCATGTGCTTTTGTGATGGATGTAATATAATACTCTTGAATGACTCACATGATGACACTTGTACGGTGATAAACACAATGGATAATCACACATAATTTTATTATACCAATTTTGTTTTTTTAAATACATGCATAATATCTGCATAAAAACACCCAGACCACGACAAACATCCATTTTCGTGCACATATTAATGCAAATATTTTCAGCGAATCCCATTCAATAATAATAATAATAATATTCTACCACATTCACACAACACCATCTAGTCCCAAACTAAGCAGAGCTTGTACTTTGGGTACTAGATAATGGATACAACATACATATATACTTTTTTTAAATACATACATATTATACATAGAAACACCCAGACCAAGACAAACATCCATGTTCATGCACACAAAAGTTTGACTTGAGCGGGAATCGAACCCGCGACCTTCGACGTAGCAGTTGCCTGCACTCCCGCTATGCCAACCGGCCGGTAATTAACTATTAAATACGCAAGTAACTTTGAAAAGTTAGTCGTGCGTGCTGTGGGTTTAAACCCAACACCGTCTACGTAGCACTCTGTGGGTCTCTCCACTACGTTATAATTAAATAAGTAAATTAAATTCACTTCGTTTTCAAATCTCATTCACGTTGTCTCAATAGTTTGGTGTCCATGTTGAAAAACATTTACTTAACGAAATTTAATTTTCGCTCCAGATGAAGAGACAATTTTAAAAAAGTGTGGATAATATCGCTCGGAGAAATCTTGGTAGATTTGAATTAAATGGATAAATATTTCAGAACTTCTAAACATGGAGACCAATCATATCAAAATTATTTTTGGCTAGTCATATTGCCCGTGTGGATTTCATTCCGTGGGTGTTGTAAGAGGTGAGGCATATACGAAACAAAATATAGTGAAGCAACGGAAAACGATATCTATTTTATGACCCTATATTATCCCGTGCTGCCAGCGTGGTCTAGTAGGCCAAATCTGCCTATTGACTCACAATGAGCTATTGTCACGTAAATAAGAAGTGGCCTGTGTCCAAAAATAGACTGTGAAAGGCCGCATGATTTTTTATAATTTGATTTTTCCCGATATGTAGGTCTGCAGTAGCCAGTTTTTTGCACGCCACAAGTCTAAGTCTTTTAAATATTGTTTATGATTATTTGGTCGTTTACTGACGACGTTATCCATATTTCGTTAAATAACTACATACTTGTCTCTCTAATTATAAATATCGTCGTTGCCTACCACACCTAAAATACAACTCCCTATAACGTACGAACGAATTTATTTGATCAAGTGTTGGGTACCGTTCTCAAAGAGACTTTAACTGTGTTACAGAATCGATAGAAATTCACTTGGTTCAGAGAATAGTAATCAACTTGAATTAATATTAATGCATATTAGCGTACACCCGACAATTGAATTTGAGACCTGAACGTCGAGTTAAAATTGTCTAGCTTTGTCTAGGCTTCAGACCTTATTTCTTTTTTTGGCAATGGCTAACACGTTTCAATTATAGAGGTTTCATCTCTAAAAGATGGTCAAAGTACAATTATAGGCCTTAATGCTCAATGCACAGAATTTGAAGCTCATAATATTTAATCTCATAATTTTGTGACTTAAGTAATCGCATTCTACTTATTAGCGTGAAAGTCTGGGAGGATTGATGTATGGATATAAAAGAGTGGCATGTGTGGCTCCCATTTCTTCTCATGGACCTATTTGTCTCTATTCTGTGCCAGGATGCAAAATCTGCTAAAATATTTATAAGTGTTACTCCTTATTACGATCAGTCAGTGTGGTGAACCTTAGTGGTGAACGTCTTTAAACTGACATGATGATAACTCCTTATCCTAAATGACATAAAATAATTTTAATTTTAAAATATTGTTATATGAGTGACAAATCTAGACACGGAAACTAAAAGCATTTAAGTAATTTTTTGGTCAAAATTGCAAAAATTCACAGAACGTATTTTTACGTCACACGATGAAAGAATAATATCAAGATACTTCGTAATACATTGATACAATTTAGGTAATAATTGTAATAATAATTGCGAATCCTTGCTAGTTTTGTAAAATTAGCAGTACAATTCACTTCATTTGTAAACATAGCCTTACCTGGAGACGCCGACGGAAAAAAAGGTTTTCAGTAACAAAAGACAACCAATGTTTTAAAATATATTGATTATGTATATGCAGTTACAGGTTCCTGCAAATTAACCATCCATCAATTTACCCATACATCTATACATGCAGCCATACATACACCACTATTTTTTAATTAGTACAAAAACCTTAAGGACATATTAGCGAAGACATTATTATCATATATGTGACGTAAGAATTTCATAATATCTATGAATAGCAAAGTTATAATCATTTGTTTTTTGTAGAAAATCTCACCTAAATCATAGACATATTTTACAATCCATTCACTACTTCATTGATAGTACTTACTTTCCGTCCTACTTATACGCATTCTTTCCGTCGCACTTATAATGTAGGTAGCCTTAGACAATAAAATGAAGCAAAATAATAAGTGTAAGTAGTTACTTTTTAATTTTCTAAATTCTACCCTCTCCTTCATACTTCATCCGGGCTTAGGACCGGCAAAATTTACCGTTTTACAAGTAATTAAATACGGAGGTATGTAATTAGAAAGCAAACAAATATCAAAATAATAGAAGGCATTCTGTAATAGAAGAAAAGAATAATTTTGGCGTATTTATGAAATTAGAATCATCTGCTATTTACAAATATTATTTTATCATCATCATGTTAGCCTAGAGACGTCCACTGCTGGACGTAGGCCTCCGTCAAGGTTCTCCACACAGACTGATTTTGAGACACCCGCATCAAATTATTATTTACTTAAGTAGGTATTATTTACTAAATTTACAAGTATTTCCATTGTTCTTGAAATGTCCACCACCATTGTCAATAAACAGACGGGCACGTTTTATTAAATTGTTTTTTAACGAGAAAAGTACGCTTCTGTCTTTTCAATTCGTCGAAAGCGTCCAAATATGTGCTGTTTTAATTGTTCGACACTAACCGGCTCACTTTTGTACACTCACAAAAAGATGTCCATAGGTACACAGCTGCACTCGCGATTCCTCCACTCAAAAAGTACGCACGAAGCATAGCTACATACTCCCGTGATGAGAACTGATAAGCCACCGCGTCGGGCAAACGTAGACAAACAATTAACTGTTGCAGCGAAAAAATGGATGCGCTCACTTCTGCTAGCAATTTAATTAGCACTGTTTGTCGCATCGGGGCGCGGCGTCGGCGCAGAGGGACAGGGGGAATTTATCAATGGAGCAATTTACTACTGTTACTACTCATAGTACGCGGTTCGGTCATAGTCTTAATTATGCATTTACCAATTATTACGTATTTTTGTGGACAGTTTTGAGACAGTTTTGGGACTTAGTGTTTTTATTTTTTAACAACATAAATATGATCAGTTAAAGATACTTAGTGCCTCGTTAATTTTTTTGTACTAGTTAAAAAATTGTGGTGTTTATCCATCCATACAAATTGCCATACATCTATCAACGCATCCAACCATAAAAATATCCGTCCATACATTTTTCTCTACATCCATCCACGCATCCACCTATATATAGATCCATCCATCCATCCCCACAAACTTCGGCATTTATAAAATAGCAATAGAATTTACATCACCGAATAAAGCAGTACTTGCTCTTAGCAACGCAACGTATAAACAGATTTAGCGTAGGTACCAAAGGTATCACAGTCTGAATTCTGAGCTAAATTACTAGAACCATCTCAAATAAAACTAAGACTGAACACTAATTTAGAATGTGGAGGTCGCCCTACAGATTGTGATCTATTTTTGGGTGAACGTAATTAAAATTTTGGTTATTTATTCGTGCGGGCGAGACTTTATTATGAATGTGGATAAGAATTACCATCCTGGGGCACATTAAGTTTAATTTGAGGATGGTTGCTAAAATTAAATTGAGGTATTCAATTCCTATTCACGACCTTATATTGCTATTTTGCTGGGTGGGTAAAAAAAAATCCTCAAAGATTAGTGTATCTCAAAAATTTAGTTTAGAGCATTATGGAGGGTATTAATATGCGACTTCCAAAAGAACTAAAAGCTATCGAAATGTTTTCAACTTCCCTTAGTAACGAGTTATGCCAATCTTCCATAATGTGTTTGTGTATATATACAACCACGCAGGGATAAGACTATATTCCTATGAGTTAAAGGTCAAAATCAGAGAACATTACTTCAATTCTAAAAGTCCTATTAGGCATTACGTAATAGACCAAGCCTCATTTCACCACGTAGCGAGTACGTACCATTTAAATCCAAATTATAGTCAATGTAATCTGCCTAATGCGGTGGTCTGATACATGTGACAAGGGTTTCATCAGTTTTATCTATTGCTCAAATATGTATGTGATTCTGTCAACAGAATTAACGCAGAGTTTTGTTTACACGCTACTTAATTATACACGTGTAGATTTTACCGATCGTTCGCACACTAGAACTAAATAGATCTACTGCAAAATATTTACACATATCCGTACGATAGATACACATTACAATCAGAATTCTTCATAAACATAACTTCACGCTTTTTATCCCCGAAGGGATAAGTAGAGGTGTATTACACACCCACACTTCGCCAGTTATATTCCGGTCCCAATGTAATAGGGGGCGGGTCTATTGCCATCTACCGGGCACATTGTTAAGCGAGCGATAATTAACATTTTAATACACACATAACTTCGAAAAGTTAGAGTTGTGTGCCCGGGGTAACTGGGGATCGAACCCTAGACTATCGTCTCGGCAGTCCGTTACTTACACCACTGGGCTATCATCGCTGCTACATTATAATCAGTCTCAAAACATATTTTTTTATTACTCAATAGTGTTGTCTTCTGTCGTGATTGACCCAAAACACGTGGCGCAGTACTAAACTGTGAGGCAGTCACTAAAACTCCAATGTTTTCCAAGAATTCAACGTGAGTCATACTCAATTACTCATAGTATATCTCTCAAAGTCAACGACTACTAAGAAATGACTTCATTACTTTAAACGATTTGCCTGAAGTGATACGAAAATGTCCACAACCTTTGAATCAACATCCAACAGTAATCAAGGGAGAACGTCCACGAAATAATTTAGGAACATTTAAAACATCTAAAACGTCAAAACAATTCCCTAAAATAGAGATAAAACGCTTTTAATCCAGCAAAAGTTCGTTGAAAAAAATGTGTAGCCGTTTTAAAGGAATTCCTTCTGAACCCACCGATTTCTTTTAGTGCCTTTTCGAGGACTAGATGGTAGGATCATTTGGAGAAATGGATTCTAAAATGCCCGGGGCTAAGAAGTTTTTAGTTCACGTTTAAAGGAGTAGGCAGGAGTGGTTGGTTTAGAATGCAAAGATTCTCGGCAAGGTAACGTTTTGTGATGGAATTGTTTGTTGATTTCAATATTTGATCTGAATAAATACTTTTTATTTATTCTATGTTACATAATTACATCGTTATTAAAAGTGTAACAGCTGTTTTGATTGATAGAGAATAATCTACTATTTTGTTTTGTTACATTGAAATCATACGTTATCATGTCAAAGAAAATATTGTTTTGCTGATATTTTAATCGTGTCAAATTAATTTGTATTTCTTCCATAAGTGATTGAAAAGAGCGGAATTACCTATTTTTTTCCTAAATAGAAGTAGGAGCACTAAAAAAAATTACGGATAGGATTTTGGAATTCTTCCCCTAATATGGTGCTGGTGTCTACATGCCTAAATTTGTCAACGAAAACGCTTATATCTGAATTGCTACTTTTAGAGTATGAGAATGCTAGGATCTAGGAATAAATGATACTAAAACATGAAAATATGAATCGGTTCTGTGTATAAATATACCGTGTAAGACTGAAGCCAAACCAAAATTATGATTGACATAAGTGCGGCAGGATTATACTTGAATTTTAAGTAATAAAGAATAAAATAAACTTTTCTTACTCAAGCTTTCATAAGCGCTAAACATAATTATAGGAAAAAAGTACTCGTAATTTTTTTTTATAGACTCACGCCTGTATCTCCGACGGGGTAGGCAGAGGTGTAATATTACACCCACATTTCGCCATGAATTTTTAAGTCCCACGTAATGGGGGGCGAGCCTATTGCCGTACCGGGCACATTACCAGACTCCGTGCTGTTACTTGGAATTTCCTAACGGAAAACCCAAAAACACTTTGCCCGACCCGGGAATCGAACCCGAGACCTCCCAATCCCTCGCGCACATTTATGCTGCGAGACCAACGAGGCAGTCAATATGTTCCTTTTTTTTTGGTGTCGGGTTGGAAAATCCTCATGGAGTCCCTCCGCCCTGGGGGGTAAGGGCGAAGGGGACTGTCAGACTCTTACTGACTAAAACCAACCCGTTTTCCTCATGTACCAGTGTATCGGAGGGTCGGGTATCGCCGAAGGGACAGAAGAACTGTCCCTCGCACCCGCACAATTGGACGCATCCTGCGCAGGCCATCGTCAAGCCCACGCGGAGCGTCCACTTCCGGGATCTCGCTTAGCTTCACCGTGGCCGTGGGTGACCTAACCACGGTTACTGAGCCCCCCCACCACGACAAGGTGAAGATCCCACAGGGGGTAGTCAATATGTTCCTAAGGCCTTCCATCTCAATCATCAGATCAGCTCCATGTCATCATGTCACATTGTCACGCGATATAGGTACATAAAGTTTCTTTTTTATAGGAATAGGCGGCAAACGAGCAGACAGATTGCCTGATGGTAAGCAATTACCGTCGTCTATGTACACAAGCAACACCACAGGAGTCACAAGTGCGTTGCCACCCCTTTGGGATGAGAAAAGGGATAGGATGAGGGAGAAGGAATAGGGGATAGGGCCTCCGGCACTCTCACTCACCGAACGAAACGCAACAATTTAGGTACTGTTACTTTACGTCGATCTTCTGTGAGAGGGTAGTACTTCCCCGGTCGAGCCGGCCCATTCATGCTGAAATCAGCAAGGCTCTACTACCTGTAAAAATGTAAAATTATCATAATATTGCATTGTCACGTGATACATACGTACATGCAAAATTGCAGCTGAATAGAAAACCGAGAAGTGGGTCAAATATATCTTGGAAGATTTCAGGCACTGGGACAGGTGAGAGTATAAAAAGCTTATAAAAGGAAGTGACATTTTGTTACAACGTTTACGTCTAAAGCTGAATGACAAAAAGATCCTCCTGGAATTGAAAAGTAAAATAATTATTTACCTTCAAACAGGCTTTTTGCTTTAGGCCTCCCTTACATTGTTCATAAGCGTTCCTCGAGAGTATGCTCGGAAAACTCTGAAGCCCAATGTGAGGTCGGCCTTAATTCCAATATGTTCTTAATATTGCCAGCACCAGTTGTTTCCTAAATATATTTTTATGGAGAATAAACAATACCAATGCACTGCAATTAAGCGCACGCGTAATGAGCAAAGAAAAGCAGTAAAAAATATTTTCGTGTTCTCTATTATACGGGATTTATCTCTAGTGCAGGCAATGTTCGTTCAAAAAAGGTATAGTATTTTCTAAGCAATCATAAAAGCGAACGACTATTATAAATAAAATTTACCGTAGCATATCTTCTGAAGAAAACTGTTCTAGTGTCAGAACTAAGTTGGGAAGTTGCCTATGTTGTTATCGCAGTGACGTGGCGATGTAAAATACTTAGGCCCCTCGTACACAAGGCTACTTAAATCTTTGATCTTAAAATTTTCGTCTCTAAGCTACATCCACAAAACAAATTTAGTAGCCAAATAGGAAACTTACATCTTACGATTTACTGTCGACGTACGGCTAGGTCCTCGTTATTTAAGTATAGAACACTATATTTCACCCTTAACTCTGCCCACGTGGAACAATTAAATTGCCAAAAATCGTCTCATAGGTGTCCTTTATTGTCCTCAAGGAATATACGTGTCAAATTTCAGCTTCGTACACCTAGTAGTTTCAACTGTAGATTACCATTGGAGATTGACGTAACCTTGTATGTGAAGGGTCTAAGTATTCCACACTGCCAAGTCACGCACACAAGCGCACAATCCTAACTACGGACATCACAAGCCAATATCCTAACTTACTACGTTTTATGAGATTACTCTGATGTCTATCTATCCCATGACATTTTCTCAGTTTATTACCGACTGTGGACGCTGGCGAAATTTGGCACAGACACAGAAGACGGTTGTCCAATTATACATAGCTACTTATAAATCAGATTTTAATTTTATGCGGTAGATATAAGGAACTTACAAAACATAAACATACTTACCTCCTGTGAAACAAATGTCAACCTAAATGAAAAATTGAATTCGATATTTACCACTACATGCAATTGGATGACTGAAAATAACTTAGAAATAAACTTTAATAAAATAAGATTAATAACATTCCATCCACATCAAAAAGCACCCCTAAATATAAACTTTAGCTTCAATAACAAAAAAATTTAAATACTTAATAACTTCACCCTACTGAGCATAGACAAAGATACGCACATTAATTGCAAATTTCACATCAAAAAGATAAAAGCTAAACTAGCTAAATTCTCATACGCCCTTCGCGAAATTAAAAAATCTACAGTCCTTAAAACCGCAATGGCAACATACTACGCGTATGCTTACGCTTGGCTCAAGTATGGTGTCATCTTATGGGGCAATAGCACAGATGCACTTACATTGTTAACACTACAAAAAACTGATAAGAATATTAGTGAACATACTCGTAAGTGAAACAGACACTTTCAAGAATTAAAAAAATTGATATTACCCTGTATTTACATCTTCGAAATATGTAAATTTGTGCGCAAGTACCCAGATTCATATACAAAAACAGCAGACATAAATACCAAAAATATACTCAGGCACAGAAACAGATTCAACCTACCAACCTCGCGGCTAAACATGCACTCAACCAGCACATATGTAATGTCAATAAAAATATTTAACAAGTTACCGGAAGCTATATGAAATGAAACTAAACCCAATATATTCTTATCTAAATTAAGACTACTACTCCTAAATAAATGCTACTACAGCATAAATTAATTCCTAATTGGCAATTCGTAAAACGATAACTTAGAAAACCTCATATTTACAGATTTATTTATTTTATTATTTATTTAATTATTATTAACTTATTTAAATAACTTACAACCCACTATTACCTAGTGTTTTTCGCAATAAGTAATAAAGTAAAAATAAATAAATAATAGTAATAATAAAATAACCGATTCATAATAAATGTACTTAATATAATTAAAAGTTACCGGTGTTATAAAGTAAAAACTTAACTTATTTTTGATTATATGTAATAAAATTTTTATTTATATATAAATTTGAACGATTCATTATTGTAAAATAAGGTTAAATAACAATAATGCCAGTGGCTTCCTCCTTTCTTCTTTTCTATTTTGCCGTGCCCGTCAGGGTCCATATTGTGTCTACTATATACCTATGTAACAACATGTAAAACATATGGAGAGCAATAAACTATTGAATCGAATTGAATTGAATTGAAAACGAAATCGGAAATGGGAGTTGAATTACTCTTTTGGAGTAAAATTGTGGAGATAAGATCAAAGATATGCCTTTTATCATATAAAACTAGAGGATGCTCGCAGCTACGCCCGCTCGTTTTTTTTTTTAATTTTATGTTTCTGTGTGTGGGAATTTCGGGAAATCTTTTCTTAGTGCAGTCCTACGGTTGAAAACGAACTTATATGTCAAGGAACAAACATATCGAATTTCAACTTTTTACGCCCAATAGTTTTGGCTGTGGCTTGTCTAACAGAAAGAGAAAGAAAGAAGAAACATGTATTAGACACACCAATAGAAACACAATAAAGTTTGACAGTAAAGACCAAAAGTAAATACAAAATGAAAAGATTAAACACATACAAAAAAAAAACAAAAATAAATGTGCAGTGTGTCCAAAAGGTCTCAGCTCAGCGTGTGCTACGGATAACCGCAGCGCTGTTTTTCAGCCGAAACCTAAGGGCTAGTCACGGATGATTATCAGAGTAAGTAGGTACAGTAAATACTATAAAAGATAGGCTAGAGAAATATAAGATAGTGTACACAGTAGTGTACTTAAAGAGATAATGATATAGCAACAGATATTATTATAGTAAATAAAATAGACATAATAAGTAATGTATAGAATATATGGAATATACAAATAAGAATATAGGTAAATCACCTGTTACGTGCTGGATTTTTGTTCAGATAGCAACCATTTCATTATGTGACTTCTAACGCTACCGACATAACCCAGTTTGCGTAGTGGAGGTGGCAAATTATTTCAGCACTTGGCAGCATTATACCGTAATCAACCTCTAAATTCAGTGGTTTGTGCCGAGGTATATGTAATGGTTGCCCATGTTCTCTGCTAGCGTATCTCTTATTCCAACAACATCCATCCATTCCACCTTCTCGTACAAATAATCTGGCATTTTGTCTTTGACAATCGCAAACATAAGAGTGGCCAAGTGAACACCCCTTCTCCACTTCATTTTTAATATCACGCAGTCAGTAACGTAAGGATTTTATATATGCAGATTAATGCACTTAAGGATTTTTTTTTCTTCTCGTATGAAAGTGTGGGCTCTCATAAACATAATCATATGTCGGCTCTGTGATAGAAATATTATATGTTGCCTGAATTGCTCACGATTTCTAACCTATAAATTCGGGACATTCAGAACGGACTGCATAATGTGCTATCTGATTCAGGACAGTGCTATGTCGACATACCAAAACTGCGACAGTTACTGAATTCAGATTCAGTCCGCATTAATTTAGCCATCTAGAGGTAGTACTAGTCTATAATAGTACTCGTAAATCGTTTGTAGAATTTGTCCCTCATAGAGCTATCTCTATGAGGGACAAATTCTACAAACGATTTATTTATTTTGATATTCTACGAATTCTATTTACCGATAGTCGGTGGAGAAAGCAGGTTCTTGAATGAGGACTTTGTCTTGGCAAGCGTAGTGTCTGACACCCTAAACACCCTGTCAAATGCACTGATGACTTGTTAAGTAGAACAAGTTTTGTGGCGCTGGGTACTCTGAGGTAAGCTTACGTCCAGCATACATACATATACTCACGCCTTTTTCCCGTCGGGGTAGGCAGAGACAACGGAACGCCATTAGCATCTATACTTACAAACCTCACGCGTTACCTTTACATTCATTACTCTGTTCATACATGCTCGCCGGTTCCGGGTGCTTCGGATCTTGCCTTTCTTTAAGATATCCCCAATCTGACGATTGTCCGACGAGGTCTGCCGCGTCCGACTTCCCCACACACGTTAGCCTCATAAATTTGATGCGTCACTCTTTCTTCACTCATTCGCTCTACGTGCCCAAACCATTTCAGCATTCCTTTCACGTCCAGCAGTAGACTGCGATAGGGTGATGAGATGAGATATCATTAGATGAGAGAGCTCTATGAGGTACATAAAAATGTAATACTTTGTATCCCCGCAGAATAATAATAATCCTTTAAAGACTGTTGTACAGTGTCTAAAGTTTACAAAGCATACTACACAATAGTTTTTTGGTAAGTGCATAATAGCATTTTGCTAACTTTGTGCTCACTTTGCTAAAATAAATACCTCTTAAGATTACTTTCTTTTACGTACTTATTTAATACTTTAGCTTTGTCCTTACTTTTGAAAAGACGTGCACGAGGTTACGAAAAATTACTTTAGTTTCAAAAGTTTTATTATTTTTTAAACAATGAAAACAAAGCAGAAATGAAAAACAACAGTCTTGTTTTATTTTTGCAAAGGAAGGCTTGTTTTTCGCACCTCTTTGTCAACCAGTCCAAAACACAAGTTGTATTTTGTGCGTTGCACGATGAATTTTGAGTGTGGACGTTGAAAGTGCAGTCTAGAGTCGTAGAGAGGCACAAAAGTACACCGTTTGTCTGTAGTGATCATCGTACTATTTTGGATGAAAGAGATATCCATGTAACTCCAACAAGTTTAGATGAATGATACAATGATGAAAAGACCGAAAATTGTTGCTGAGAACTTGTATGAAGTAATTTTTTGATCGTCCAGGTTCTTCTTTCAGTTCATCGTAGTTTCACCTGTTTTCTATCTACACACGTAACGCACGATAAATGACAATAGTTACCTGTATATTCTGCTCGGCCAGAACATAGACTTTTGTAAATAGAGAATTTGTACTAAGTTACTTAGCGACAATTCCATCAAAAACAAATTTTCATTTGAAACTAATCTGACATTTTCATTTATACACAACGTAAAATAAAAGTGCCTAGAAATTTTAATACGATGTAGAACCCACAGCAATTCATCTTTTTTCCAAACAACTATTACATAAATGTTAAAAGCAACTTAATTATGTGTTAAAATTAAAATAAGCCTATTTAATATATACAAGACGAAAAATAAATTAAAATTAAATTTAGAAGGCGTCATGAAAGTCATCCGCTTCGCAGTCAATTGGAAGCGTGCCCAGAAGACTGGCAGCATTGCCTCGTTGTATAGCAATGCTTATCTTTTGTGCTAAATACGTGCCAGCCCTCTGGTCACTCGAGGCGTTGATTAGTCTCTTTGCGAGATCCCTAAAAAGGATCTCGCACTTGGACCCCATGGCCCCAAGGTTTCGACCCCAAACGGTTCAAATATATAATCTCCTACAAGATTTACGTATTTGCGCCTTTTGAGGGTCTCTACTGAAGCAGCAGCAGCGCCCGCACAACCTGCTGTGCTGGAAAGATGAGATGGCGCAAGGATGTTGACACTTGTCGCGTCCCATACCAAAGGCCTACCCAGCTTCCACGGCAGTAAAGACATCCCGTCCGGTCTCTTGCCATCGTCGCGTGCCAAGCCCTGAGGTTCAAGTTGGGCTGGAACGCCGGAGCGGTGACAAGAGCACGGCACAGTATGTCGTTGAGGTTGGCGTGTCGTGAAATACGACCTGCGCTCCTGCTGCATGACAGACCATGGTGACCAAGGCTATCGACAGCCTCTCCGCAGTAACAGCGATGCAGAGAGACACATTACGCGCCTAAACGGAGGCAAGTAGCGAAGCGGAAGGTCGTATCATCCAACATGGTACCTATATTGGACGATGGCAGAAGCCTGAAGCCAGAGACCCGATTCCCATTCTCCCACAGCCAGCAGGCGAGCACGCTCCGCAGCGTTGGCCGATGTATTGAGGAGGTTTTCTCGTACCACGCTGCAAAGCGGCCCAACCCATTGCCTCTGGGAGAACAAGTTTCGGGATAACTCAGTTCCTGAACAAGCCTTTCTTCAAGCGTTCATGGCATTGGCCTTACATGGCACCTCAGAATCAACCAGTGTAGGTGCTAAGATTTTCCTGGTCAATTCTGCAGTGCTGTGGACTGATGACAAGAATGCTGGCAGGCTTAAGTCAGAAATTTTGGAAACGCCGAGGCCGCCTAAGCGCACAGGTAAGGACGCCTGTTGCCATACTCGGTCGTTCAGAGCCACATTCAAAATTTTACTTAGGGTATTCTGTATAATTTTGTCAATTTAAATGAGTGGAGTCAGACTTTTCCAAAAAGGTGAAGACCGTAACGCGTTTGTAAATTTAGGGACAAAAAGACAATATCGAATAATAGTAAAAGCCGAATGTATATTAATTTTGAGTAGCCTGTCTGAAATATCATTAAAATTTTGAATTTTTTCCTGTATAAAGGAATCAAAACTGTCGTCTAAAATTGGGGACCTCAGCAGGCGAAGAGAACTTTTTTCAACTTCGGTGATATTGGGTGCCAGATATTGGAATTTTGAAAGAATAGAGGATTTATCCAAATTGTCATTAATAAAAATTTCGTATTTGCTTGTATTCAACTCTAAGCCTATGGATGAAAATTTCGATTAAAGGAATGCCAGATCTTGATAGACATTGTCTTCGTCACCTCCAAGGGTTCCATCATCTAGGTACCAGATGTTTAATTTTGAATTTAGTTGGTTTATAACTGGATGGATGGCTAAACTAAAAATTTGTGGTCCAAGAGGGTCACCTTGTAATGTACAACCTAGTTGTCTAAAATATTATTCATTTGTGGTAGAAGTAATTTAAATACCTACTTAATAGCATAATTGAGCATTGAGAAGGAAATGCCTTTTTAAAAAGTATAAAAGTTCACTAAAGTATAAAATCTAAAATACACCTGTTTGAAACAAAGGTTGTGAATGTGTGTTTACAAAAAATCTATGTTCTGGTGACGCGGAGCTTAGATACT
Source organism: Euclidia mi (assembly GCA_944739405.2). NCBI lineage: Eukaryota > Metazoa > Arthropoda > Insecta > Lepidoptera > Erebidae > Euclidia > Euclidia mi. The sequence goes on from OX123192.2 coordinate 64,547,978, forward strand.
GCTGCACGTAAAACATGTATTAATGACATAATTACTAACGTAGGCAGCGCCTGATTGATTGACTGTTGAGAGGCCTTCCCTAGAGGATTTTACAGAGGGACGGTCAATTGCGTTTAGCGTTCGCGTGTGTTCAAAGGCTCGCTTCAGTGAGAATTCGTGATGGAATTTGATTTTGCTGGAGTAAAATTGATCATATACCCTTTGTAGATACGAGTAAGTAAGATAAATATATCAAAAATATTATTATGTAGACTTATGAAGCGTTGGTTCGGAATGTCAAATCTATCAAGGCGCAGTAAAATCGAATAGTTCAGAAAGCCAGAAGGACGATTATTATAGCCAGAAATAACGGGTAGCGACAAAGAGAGTCTTTGTAAAGTTGCAATTTGAGGAGAAAGAAATGTTGCCCACAGAATATTCTTTCTTCTTTACGAATGCACATTATAATTTTTTGGACAGGCAGTTGCCTGTCAGCTCTTTATGTAACATTAATAGCAACTGGTGACCTTTTTCTTGAATATCTATTGCTGCGGCTTAAAATAAGTGATTCATTTCGTTATGGTAAATATGCTGTTCCAAAACTCAATGCTAATATCACGAAAACGAATCACATTGCATTCTGCATTTACCCACAACTTTGCAAAAACATAACACATGTTATGTTCGTAGCCAAAATTTAAACGCAAGCATCATTTAAGCCAAAATATTCTGTGCGACGGTTAAAACATTTAGCCAAACTAACCTCAAGCGTTATTTATTCACCAGTCTTTTTTTGTTGTCTGTACACTAACAACTAACTTTTGTCAGTGGACTTTGTGTGGTCAGCTGTTATACATTTTAGTATAAAACGTGTGCTTCGTTATTTCAGTTTGAATTTAATGGAGTCCGCTTCAGAGTCCAGGATGTATTCAAGAATTTATGTTTGCGAGGCTCACAATGTTCACATTCTCGTCTGATCTGAAAATAGTGTACATTTAAAAAGGGTTTCGTTGGTCGTAGTGGTTTAAGTGGTCAACCCGCCGTTTAGTACTGCGTCGAGTTTTGTAAGTTCAATCCTCATTATGAGACAGCACTTTTACAATTTATCGTTTCGCGAATATACTTTGTGTCCTGCATCCGTGGTCCAGTGGATAGCGTATGTGTCTGCTGATCGGAGGTCCCGGGTTCGATTCCTGGATCGGGCAAAAGTGATGCTGGAACCTCAGTAGCAGCACGAAAATAACTATGTGTTTTCAAGTGCATATAGATAGTTACGCGATTCAAAGCCCTAAACAACCCTTTTTAACATTTTTGTCTTATAGTTAGTTACACGATTCTATGTCCTAAACAACCCTTTTTAACATTTTTGTCTGTCTGGTATCAAATGATAGTTTAACTGGAAAGTAGAGAACTTTATGCGCTTCATATAGGCTACAATTTGACCCCGTAGGTAGCGCTGTTGTCATACATATATTTGTATAATTATATATAAAAGCAAATCATCATTCAGCTTGAAATCTGGAAAATCGCCGTAACTTTTTTCCGCGTGCGAAGCCGCGGGGTACCAGCGAGTAATAATTAAAAATAAATAAATTCCTCAGGAAAGTTTAAGTGTATAATTCATGCGACCGGAATCGTGGACGAAGTCTAATTTTCAAATAATTACGTGATGTAGGTAGACCCACTACATAAATAAAATAGATACCTATTATTCTACCTGCCTCCTTGGTCCAGTGGATACGGTATGCGACTGCTGATCGCAGGCCCCGGGTTCGATTCCCGGGTCGGGCAAAAGTGTTACTGGGTTTTCCCGAATTCGCAGTAGCAGCACGGAGTCTGGTAATGTGCCCGGTAACGGCAATAGGCTCGCCCCCTATTACGTGGCACCTAAAAAATCATGGCGAAATGTGGATGTAATATTTACACCTCTGCCTACCCCTTCGGGGATACAGGCGTGAGACCATAAATAAAAAAATTATAAAATATTCTAACATTCCTAATGGATCGACTAATCTGTCGTTTGTATAAATCCATTAATAGCTTTTTACATACATACATACATACATACATACGTACATACATATCGTCACGCCTTTTATCCCCGAAGTGTTAGGCAGAGGTGTATTTCTACACCCACTTTTCGCCAGAAATACTTTAGTCCCACGTAATAAGGGGCGAGCTTATTGCCGTACCGGGCACATTGCCAGACTCCGTGCTGCTACTGAGAATTTCGTGACAGAAAAACCCAGTAACACTGCCCGACCCAGGAATCGAACCCGGGACCTCCCGATCCCACGCGCACATTTATGCCGCGAGACCAACGAGGCAGTCGTATAGGGTTTGATTTCGAGTTTTCCGTCTCTACGCAAAGATGGTATTTGCATCGTGTTATCCCTTAGTCGGCTCTTACGACACCCACGGGAAGATAAGGGGTGGTGACACTTGTATTCTATGCCGTCAACCACACGGCGAAAGCTTTTACAAAGCTTTTTAAAACGTGTCACAACTGTAGTGACAATATTTTTAGATAACATTTGTTTAATCTACATATTGTACGTACATTTTCAAGCAAAACTGGTATTTAATTGGTTGTTTATTTTAAATACATTTCAGTAACTAACTGAATAGATGCCGATAGTTGAAAATAAATCGTTTTTTTTATCTGCAAGTACTGTTTTTTTTAATGTGTTATTGTTCTCGTGTCTCGGTGTCTTGTGTCCTCAACAGTTCTAATGCATAATAATTTGATCGCAATAAAGAGATTATCACAGAGTGGGAAAAGGAATAAGAGCAAGAGCGGGATGAGGGAGAACTAAAAGCTCTTCCCTCTCACTCACAGAACGAAATGGAACACAGAACATTTAGATAGTGTTATTTTACGTTCTATTTACTGTGAGAAGGTGGTTACTTCCCCGGTTGGGCTTGCCAATTCATTCTGAAATCAGCAAGGCTCTGGTACCTATAATCATGCATGGAGCTGAAAATGAAAGCATTTTGAACCACAAAATAACGAGGTTACGGTTCTAAGACCATCAGATCTTAAGATTAACAGATTACTATCCAATATACTCCCAGATCTCAGATGCTACGAGAGAACATAATTATAAATCTATACACGACCACCAATATAATTTAGACGAAACGTTGGTAATAAGAGAGATATTTATAACTATTTTACTTTACCAAGTGTTGAGGTAGAAATAATACTATCGATCTGAGGATATATCTTTTTTATTGGTTTAGCCCGTCTTACATACATATTTAAATCATACAGAGAGTATTAGGACTAATCCGCAATTATAGCTAACGAACCAATCAGAGCGCGCGCTTTGCTGTAAGGATTATATATGGTGACGTCGCGCGTGTCGTCGAGTATCGAGGATCGCCGGTGCGCCAGGTGCGGCGGCCGGCTCAGTTGGCTGCGTCGCGCGGCGCGTGTGCACGTATGTGATGTTTTATTCTAGCTGCCACATAGCTGATCCCCAGCGAAGCGCACGGTAGGTCTCGATGTTCAGCCGGAGCGGGTGACGTAATTATCCGATGAAGTGGTAGGCTCGTTGTCGTTTATCAAGAATGCTGGCTTCAAGCGATCTATGCTTATGTTGACTAGTCGATCTTTGACTTGTACTCTGTACACTTTGTCTTGCCTATGTAGAACACGGTATGGTCCTTGGCAGGCAGGCTTAAGGGGACGGCGGTGAGAGTCGGTGCGTATAAATACATGCGAACATTTGTATAGGTCGTCATGTATAAACATTGCGCGACGATCAGTGTTTCGGCGTACGGCTTGCATTTTCTTTAAAGCGGTGCTTATTACGTCTTCATAATGTGTGTTCATTGCGTTAGTTGGTCGTTCGCCGCACATTTCACCGGGTAGTCGTAATGTTGTTCCGTATAATGCTTCAGCTGGCGAGACGTCTGCGTTGTCCTTGATTGCGGCGCGTAGTCCTAACAACACAGTAGGCAATTCACGCGTCCATGTCGAATCTTGGAGGCGTGCGGTAAGGGATGCCTTTAGAGATCGGTGCCATCGTTCGATCATGCCGTTTGCTTGAGGGTGATAAGCTGTAGTGCGAGTCTTATCTACTCCCATTCTATTCATAAGTGATCGGAACAGGTGGGATTCGAACTGCCGTCCTTGATCACTTGTAATCCGTTTGGGGCACCCGAAGCGCGCTATCCAGCCTTCGTAGACGATTGTTGCGATTGAGGTGGCGTCAATGTTGCTTACGGGAAATGCTTCGGGCCATCGCGTTGCTCTGTCGATAATCGTTACACAATATCGTTTGCCATCTGATATAGGTAGTGGTCCGACGATATCAATGTGTATGTGCGATAAGCGATGTGCAGGTGAAAAATCTGTTAGCGGCGATATAGTATGGCGCTGTACTTTTGTTCGTTGACAGGGTATGCAGGTACGTGTCCAGGTGTTGATGTCCTGATTCATCTTTGGCCAGAAGAATCGCTGGGTTATCATTTTTCTAGTGACTCGTATTCCAGGGTGACTTAATCCATGAATACTATTATAAATAATGTATCGTAGCTTTGTAGGCAGGTAAGGGCGTGCGGTGCCTGTTGATGTTTCGCATATTATTGTCTTGTTTGTGTTCGAGTTCGGCCGCAGGCGTTCAAAACGTAGCGTTGGATTTTTATGACGTCAGACAGTTGTTTATCGTGTCGTTGTTGTTGTTCCAGCTCATCGTAGTCAACGAAGGAGGGTGCAGATATTGCTTCAATCCTTGATAAGGCATCGGCCACAACATTGTCCTGCCCTTCGATGTGGAGTATCTTCGTCGTAAACTGGCTGATATAGTGCAAATATCTTGTACGTAATGGCGTCTCTGTCTTCGAGTTTTGCCTCAATAAGGCGTGCGTCAGCGGCTTATGGTCTGTGTAAACTGTTATTTCTCTGCCTTCGAACATTCGCCGAAAATGTCGTATGGCTTGGTAAATCGCAAGCAACTCACGATCAAACGTGCTGTATTTCTTCTGTGCTTCCGTTAGTTTCTTGGAGAAGAATCCAAGCGGCCTCCAGCTCCCGGCGACGAGTTGTTATAGTGCTGCGCCCACGCAGGTAAGTGATGCGTCGCACATTAAAGCTATCGGCGCATGTACAGATGGGTGTGATAAGATGACGGCGTCTTTGATGCTATTCTTGCAGGCTTCAAACGCTTCTTTCTCGTCGAGCGTGAAGTTTATAGGGGTTTTGTCATTCTTCTTGCTTGTTCGCAGATATTTGAATAGCTTCTCTTGAACGTGAGAGGCGTGGGGTATACTTTCTTTATAAAAATTCAGAATGCCTAGGAACCGTCGTAACTCTTGCACTGTTGTAGGTTGTGGATAGGTAGATATGACTTCGACGCGGTCCGGTGTTGGCTGGATACCCGTTTCAGTAAGCATGTGCCCAAGAAATTCGAGCTTTTCTTGTCCAAATACGCATTTCGTGAGGTTTATTCGTAATCCATGTTCTTGTAGTCGCTTGAATAACTCTGCTAGATGTCTTCGATGAGTATGTTCGTCGGGCGATGCAAGCAAGACGTCGTCGACAAATGGGAAAACGTATTCCATATCTCCTAGGACGCTGTCTATATAGCGTTGAAAGGTTTGCCCGGCGTTCCGCAAACCGAAGCACATCCTTGGGAACTCGTATAACCCGAAGGGTGTGATAACAGCCGTCTTCTCGATATCTTCCTCACGAATGCTCAGTTGGTTGTAGGCCTTCTTCAAGTCGATTTTCGAAAAGATTTTCATCCCTTCCAGCCTGTAGGTGAAGTCGCGTAGCCGTGGAATCGGGTATCGATCGGGTTTAGTCACTGCATTTAATTTTCGGTGGTCGCCACAAGGTCTGTACTCGCCATCTTTCTTCTTAACTAAATGCAATGGGCTTGCCCAGGGTGACTTGGATGGTCGGCATATTACTTGATCGATCATGGCCTGGAATTCCTTTTTCGCTGCTTGATACTTGTGTGGTGGTAAGGGTCTTGTCTTGCAGTATGTCGGTGGTCCATGAGTAATGATGTGGTGTTCGACGGCGTTCTTCCTGAGACTAGCGAAGTTTGACGACGTTATATCTGCATATTCTTGTAACAAGCTGTGATACGGGTCCGTAGGGTTGATCGTGAGAACCGTAGGGGTTGTTGTGTTGTTCGTAACTTGCCCGCCAATGTGCAATCCTGTTTTCTTGTCGATAAGCTTCTTTGCGCGGATGTCGACAAGGAGATCGTGGTGACGTAAAAAGTCGGCTCCTAATATCGGTCTAGTCACAGCTGCCACGATGAATTTCCACGCCAACACACGACGCAAGCCTAGATTGAGGTCTAGTTTTTTCTCGCCGTATGTTTGTATCGGAGTGCCATTTGCCGCATACAATAGTTCGTGAGCTGCGCGCATTCCTTTCTTGTAGGGGATCACGGAGACGTTGGCGCCTGTGTCCACCAAAAATTGCAGATTGTTGTTGTAGTCGTGTACATGTAGACGGTATGTTGAGATGTCATTGACCTCGGGTCCCGTCTCAGCCAAGGTCGCCACTAGTTTCCCCGGGGCTTCGAAAACTTGCAAGGAGATCTGCATTTTCGTGCTCGTTCACCGTAGCGCTCGTGGTAGAAACATGTGTCGCCCGTTGTGTCTTGCCGCGGTCCGCGTGTGTGAGATTGCGAGCGGGACCGATAAGTATAGCGCCCATATCGCTGCGCCTGACGACCTCTTCTCGGTGACGATTGGTACATTTTTATAGCTGATATTTCTCGGGTTAGCTGCATGATGGCTTCTGATCTCCCAGTTCCATTTCGTTGAGTAACTTATGAAGTTGCTTTGTCTCGGACTCTTCGTAAACTGATAATAAACGTTTCTTCGCATCTTCGTAGCGCCCGGTACGTGAATTGCACATAACTATGTCGCTTGTTTGTTCGACGTCCGCCTTTTCTAAATGTGCGACGAGCAGACTGAACTTAGCTTCGTCGCTGGGCTTTTGTGGGTTGACGACTGTTTCGAATTGGCCGAACCATAGTCCTGGCTTGTCTCTCCAAAATGTGGGGATGCGAGATTTCACCGATATCGCTGCGACTTCCTTAGACTCCATGTTTTCTTGTGCGTCGGGGTGACCAATTTACCAAGTGTTGAGGTAGAAATAAAACTATCGATCTGCGGATATATCTTTTTTATTGGTTTAGCCCGTCTTACATACATATTTAAATCATACAGAGAGTATTAGGACGAATCCGCAATTATAGCTAACGAACCAATCAGAGCGCGCGCTTTGCTGTAAGAGCCTGTCCAGAAAGCGCGATTTACGCGCGTGTCCACTCGCGCGTAGCCACTCGCGCGTGTTCGAGATACTAGAGCTACATACATCCCGTCCAGATGCTCTCGCGCGTTACCTCACACGCGCGTAAAACGCTTGCAATGAGCGGGACTTTCGACTCGCGCGTTTTACGCGCGAGCGCCGCGCGAGTCGAGGTACTCCGGCGCCATTGCTGCGTCCAGTACTACGCGCGTGTCCGTGGCGAGTGGACGTATTCGATTCTGTTGTAATATATAAATATTATAATATTAATTGAAAAGAGTATGTATGTAGTGGTGACAATCTTTTTACTAATTATCTCTGATCCGTGGTCTGTTAAAAAGCACGTTACTTACCAGACAAACACCGATACCAAATTGAGTGCCCAAACACTCACAAAAAAAATTTTTACAGGGATTTTAAAATGCCTGAGTCTTAAATAATTATATTAATGCCCGGAGTTGCTAGACGTATAAAATTTACCACTCTTGGGCAAAAATATTAATACATAATGCTCGTTACAAACTGGATTTGTCTGGAAACTAAAAAACTAAGGGACAACCTAAAAAAAAATATAAATTAACTATAACGAAAACTGATTTAAAAATTGTGTTAACGAAAACAACTGGCTTTTTTTAAGCATTAAAATCATCACTACAAAATTCATCATATAAAATGATATTAAAATCTCAATCCAATCTTGACAATCAACAAATAGGACAGTATGAAACTGAAAATTCATGAAATTTCAAATAATATATTTTGTTAATATCAAAAACAGATAGCTTCATTGAATTATTACCTAGGTAGTAATTCAATGGATAGCTTGTTTCGTATATTTTCAATGTATGTTCAATTCATTACCAAAACTATTAGTTAAATATTTATTAAAAATGCATATTCCTACGGACAGCTCTAAAACAGCAATGTGTCATTTAAAGTGAAAATGCCCAAATACGTCCTATCACATGCGCGCGTAAGAACGCGCGTGAAACGCCGCATCTGGACGCAATACAAATCAAAACGCGCGAGTGGATGCGCGCGTAAATCGCGCTTTCTGGACAGGCTCTAAGGATTAGATATGGTGACGTCGCGCGTGTCGTCGAGTATCGAGGATCGCCGGTGCGCCAGGTGCGGCGGCCGGCTCAGTTGGCTGCGTCGCGCGGCGCGTGTGCACGTATGTGATGTTTTATTCTAGCTAGCCACATTACTAAACTTATATCATATCCAACACAGAAACTATCATAAAAATGTTATTATTGCTCTCCAATGCACAAGTATTGTACCAACAGAACTACGTTGGTTGTTACTAAGATGCCGTCCTTTTAACGAAATGTATTTTGGTAGATGCCGGGGACAGTAGCATATTAGCCAGCTGCTCGACAAGATACCGACAATTCGATAAGCCACCGACATTGCACCGATAATGACCGGTGTAGAGACGTTAATACCTAGGACACGGCAGGATCGAATTTACTAGGTGTCTTAGAAGCCATTAACGTGTACCTCAACTACATGCGGGCGGGCGCTAATATGTATGAAGATGAGTAGTCTAATTTAGCACCAAACCACATTTTCCGGTCATTACCAACTGCGTGCGTGGTATTACCACGCGGCAACCACTTACCGACTAGTCCAACCAGATATGATAGAATATTAGCTTGATACCAGATATGTCTTGGTCTTCGTGTTTCAATGTTATTATACACAAATATATGTATTTATAAAAAGGATATATGTATGTTCATCCCTTGTCTACTACACATAGTACCAGCTAGGACATGCTTAGTTTGAGACTAGATGGTGTCGTGTGAAAATAGTAGAATATTATTATTACATAAGTGGAAAGTCTGCCAGTAAACCACGGCAGCCTAAACAGAAGGCATTTTTGTATGGTATTGACTCTTTCATAGTCTCAAAACATTTTCTTTACTCTACTATAACGGTAACCCAAACATTTGTGTTTGTCACCACTGCGGCTGCAGTAAGTATTTTATGCTTTAACTTTATACACAACACAACATGAGCTCGCGGTTACACCCGCATTATTTATTACTACTGGTCCGCATTTGTGGCTCATACCGTGATTGTTATATAACCTGTAGCCATTTCAGATAAAAATATTATTGGTAGATCCGGTTTTTTTAATGTAATAGTCAGAAATGAGTAGACGGGTCGCCTGATGGTAAGCCATTACCGTCGCCCATGGATACAAGCAACATTGGAGGAGTCACAAGTGCGTTGCCTTCCTTTTGATTATGAAAAGGAATAGTAACAGTAGTGACATGAGGGAGAAGAAATTGGGGATGGGTCTCTGGCACTCTCACTCACCAAACGGAACGCAACAGTAAAGGTACTGTTAGTTTACGTCGATTTTCTGTGAGAGAGTAGTACTTCCCTGGTCAGGCCGATCCATTCATGCTGCAATCAGCAAGGGTGTACTACCTCTGACAGATTACGCGTATAACCAAAAATACTCTTCAAGATTATAATACTAGTATAGGTGATTGAATATACTACATCCGTGGTCTAGTGGATAGCATAGCGTATACGTCTGCTGATCGGGTGGTCCCGGGTCCGGTTTTCGGGTCTGGCAAGAGTGTAACTGAGTTTTTTTGAATTCTCAGTACGGAGTTTGGCAATATGCCCAGTAACGGCAATAGCCTCATTCCCTATTACGTGGAAACTAAAATTAATAAAATGGCTGGCTTATGGTGTGAGGACTGAGGAACCACACTTTAAAGGCTGCACTTTTAACATATTTTTTTACAAATGTTCAGATTTCAGCTACAATTGTTTTAAATTTACTACTGAATCTTATAATTTTACTACGCAGAATGCCAGTGTGGTTCCTCAATTAACACGCACATGAAATGTGAGTCTAATATTACACCTCTGCCCACCCTTTCAGGGATACAGGCGTGACTTTATATAAAATATCCCTTTATTACCTTCGCCAGCGCCAGTGACAGTATGTATAAGCAGCACCACGAAGCAGAGACATCGTTGGCTCTCCACAGACATCGCTGTCGCGGTCACCGCACCTGAAACAATACAAATTCTTGGTTACAATTGTGAAAACAAAGATATAGAATGGTATCAACTTCTTAAAAATAACTATAAGTAGACTTGTATCAAAAAAGATTTATTACTTGTAAGCCTAGCCTTGCTTCCTAGCGCGCAGCAATGCGATGCATTTTTGTGACGAAGTGACGAAGAATAGAAAAAAATGTAAAATCTTCCTTCAAATTATATCGTAAGGTATTACCATGTGGTAGAATTGATATGCTTAAATTAGAGAAAGGATGTTCAGACCAGGCTACGTGATCGTGCCTTGTAATAGTCACGGGTGCGGTCCAGCGGGAGTTGCTGAGTAATTGAGTGCGAGAACTTCAATAGCGTGATCGGGATTTAGTTCCTTCGATGCCCGTTAGATGTCGCCAGTGGTGATTGTCTTCGACATTATACGATAGATGGCTTCAGTAACAACATTTGACATCGCAAAATTACTGTCTCGGCTCTTCTCGATCAGCTTCACAATGAAGAAGAGCTAGACGTCATGCATTAAACTGTCATAATCGACGAAGACCGAGTACTACACTTGGTCTTCGTCGTAGATGATAGTTGCTGCTAATGTTAAAATAGCTTTATAACAAGAATAGTATTATACAAAGTAAATATAAATTGTTATAATTTTACCGTTTAATTTTTATACGAGCACGTTTATATCTTATATATATATATATATATATATATATATATATATGGGGATGTAAATATATATATATATATATATATATATATTCTATTCATAGTTTTAGATACAATACAAACAAATATTTCATTAAAGTGCGTTTTGCACTACGAAGCAATTAATAACATTCAAAATTTGTTGGAAATCTGAATCAATGAAATCATGATGAAATGTTTCCATAAAAATAGATGAAACATTGGATATCCAATGTTTCATCTATTTTTATTTTAGATACATTCAGATATATATATATATATATATATATACACATATCCCGTAATCTATTGTACGTCCACTATGGCCATTTTTGCATCTAATGTGGCGTCCACCTGCTTGAGTCGTCCGTATATCGGACGTCAAATAGGAGACTACGTGCAATGCTTGCGAAATGTCCCCCTGATACTAGAAAAGTCAAAATATGAAATATAAATTGGACGTCATTTTTCTTCCAATCTTGCTGCACAGAATATTTTTGTAGTTCCGTTGATTTTCGTCGCAAAAACTAGTGGCGCTTTCGTCTTTATTCTATACGTTCATTGCTAGCCGCATGTGACGTCCAACGAAAGCTCTCAATGCTACGTTGCCACTTCGTGCACACAATAGATCTGAATTTGCAGGATTCTATTTATCGGTTATTTTATTCACTATTTGTGAGTAAGTATTTACACGTTTTCAGTTGATATGTGATGTAGCGTCTGCCTTTTTAAGCGAAATGTCTGGAAAAACAATCGAAGTGAAAAGAAACAGAATACCTAAGGATTACGTATACCTGTATATAAGATCTGTATTTTGTAAAATTCATTTTTTTACCTTAGTAAGCCGTATTTCTCATGTTTTTATATCACACGCTTCTTATTTTATATTCATAGGTCTCAATTCTTCGTTGCCTCTACTGGAACTTCAAGGGAGTTAATTTATAAAAAAATACTTAATAACTTTATTAGACACGCAATAATGCATATATATATGGTATTGTGCCGCTGCCTTGGAAAACCCCTAAATTATTGTTTTCATCAAATCAATTCACGTCTGGAGTGTATTCGTCACTATTGTGATATATAAAATAGTTCAGCTTAATAGAGAGCTCGTCAATTCGTAACTATTGCTGACATTGTGATGTTAAATTTTGATTTGATTCTAAAATTGAGGTTATTTATGTCGACACGTTTTTTAAACAAAAGTTTATTTTATCATATTTTGACTAACAACCTTAGATAGCCTTGAGATGAAACCCATTTTATTTTAAGATCCCACTGCATCAATTTTAATAACATTACTATTTATTTTCACCATCGACCGTCGCATATTGTTGCTGACATTAATGAACCTGAAAATTTGATTTATTTTCTTGAACTTTCCATGTTTTGGTGCCTTTATTGCGAATATTTTTAGGTATGATCATTACCCCAAAGATGAATGTGATTTTGTTCCTAATTTTACACCAAAACTGTTAGGTACATGGGTCAAATTACAAAAAAAATGAAATAATATTTTACAATCGGTAATTTAATTTGTGTTACATTTTATTTTTTGTTTATTGTTTAGCAGGATTTAAATAAACTAATCACTTGTGCGATTCACAGTTATTTAGACATACACTACCGCTCAAAAGTATTTGTTCACCTTGATTTGAGGATGTTTGAAGAATATTATTTTCTTCTAATTGTACTTATTTTATTATGACAATTCATTGCCGTATGTTATTAAATCTAATGAGGACAGCTTCCCCATCATGATTTAACTAAAAACACTTAAATAACCAAAAAGCAGGCAACGATAGCCAGTAGACAGTAGGATATACCAACAGACTGCCGTGCGGGGAGTTCGAAACCTCCGCGCGCGCTACTGACTTTTCGGAGTTATTTGGTATTTAATTGTTAATTATCGCTCGCCTCGTGCCTCGGCGAGCATGTTAAACCATCACTCTTGGCTCTCGTGAACAGTTGTTGACAGTCGCTACGCGGCGTCAGTACCCTTAAATAACTGTTGTTATTGGTCTAAACCGTGTAATACCGCTATCCTTTTGGGTTGCGTAGGTCAAACGGCAGTCACTCTGAGGAAAAGCTGATATTAAGTCACATCTGGTTAGACTAGTAAGCGGAGACCGGTCGCTTGTCCGCTTATCTAGACCAGTATCAGTTTATTTAAGGGTACTGACTCCGCGTATGAACATGAGTGGGCGCGTATGAACAACGTGGAAATCAAAGGCGTTCCTCAACCAAACAACGAAAATTTGTTCAACATGCTCTCGAGTCTTGGTTATCAGATAAGCTACTAAGCTGTTAAAAAGACCCAAGTCAACTTTATAACAAGAGTACCGACCCGTGAAAAGGAGCGTGCAAAACCGATTATAGTGAGTTTCTGTAATCGCTACGTGAAAGAGGATTCTATTGCAGCAGCTAGACAAGCATCCAAAAGCAGTAAGACGCATAGGTTTGACGGGCAATCAGAAAATACATGTCAATGATCACCCCACACTTGAAAATAAATTGCTTATATCGAAAACAAAGAAGGCAGCCGCGAATAAGGACTTTCGTTACGTCTGGGTCAAGCACGCCAAGAAAAAAAAAGAAAACCGATTCATCGCACGTGATTATAGTGAAGTCAGAAATGGACCTTGCAAGAATCGTATGATTATTTGTCAATTATATTACAATCTCTTAATAATGTTCTTGTGCGAGATACTATTGGTCGAGTTGTGCTATTCACGTATTCCAACTAAGTATATCGATGTACATACTGCCGTGTTATGTTTCTATTAAAAACATTTTACTAACTTTTTTAGTCAGATATAATTTAAGCCACATAGTGTATATAATCCTGCGCATCGTATTGCCCGTTATGACTAATCACTGTCCGGCCGTACCGGCTTTTGTCACTCTTCGTATTTGTATGATTGAAGTGCTCTGTGTTTGACTGTGTCCATTTAAAACTCGTATGTTTTTAAAGTTGCACTGGTGCAAGTAAAGCTGAAAGGAAATCGTCTATCCTGGTATGGGCATGTAATGAGGAGGGATGAAAATCATGTGACTAGAAAGGTGATGAAGATGAGAGTTGAGGGATATAAGGCAAGAGGAAGACCAAAGAAAAGATGGATGGATTGTGTGAGAGGAGACATGGATGAAAAGGGAGTGAATGATGAGATGACGTCTGATTGGAGAGAATGGAAGAGAAAGACATTCTGCGCCGACTCCAAGTAATATGAGACCAGGGCAGGCAGAAGAAGATGTTTTTACTTAATACCCGCTATAGCGTAATGAGTGACTGCAATTATATTTTAATAAGTATATTTTAGCATTTATTAGTAAAACATTGTAATATTATTATAATTTGTAATAAAACAGTTGTGATTAACTTGATCTCTGACTTCTTAAGCGTTGCGGAGTGCGATGACCCGTTGGTTATCCCCGTAGACCCGCACCATAAACCTTTGATTGTGGAGGTAGGTTTTGTAGAAATTCATCGGTTTGCAGACAAAATAACTTCAAAATATCTTGTCCATAAGGGTAACTACGATGCAATTAAATCTGCTCTTAATAAAACAGACTGACATTTATTGTTATGCACTGAGCCGTTGGAACAGTCAGTTAAACATTTTTACGACAGATTATATTCTCTCAGAGATAAATTTATACCTATGAAATCTATCAGGCAAACTTCTCATCCGCGTTGGTATAGTTCAGGCCTTATAAAAGTGGTAAAAAAAATGTCAAAGTACCACCGAAGGTTTAAATTGTATGGTAACATGAGTGACTATCTAACGGTATCTTCATTACGCCGGCGAGCTGTGGACTTAGAACAAACTTGTTTTGACGAATACATTACTAACGTAGAATACACAAACCTAAATAACCCGAGGGCCTTTTGGTCTTTTATTAAAAGTAGAAAAAGTACCTCCTCACTGCCTAGTACACTGTACTATTACTATATAATAAGAATGTATCAGCTAATATGGGTCTAGAAATTAGTAATTAATTCGCAATATATTTTAGATCAACTTTTCAGGAGCCAGAAGTAGACAATATGCCTTGTCTACTTGAGTATAGTACTTTAAATGGTAACAGCAGAAGCACAAATTACATCAGTACAATGCATTTTTCTCCTGGAAAGGTTATGAAATATTTAAAAGGTTTGGATCTTACTAAATCTGGTGGGGCAGATTACATCCCTCCATTATTTATAACAAGTTTAGCCGATAGTTTGGTTTTACCGCTCTGCATGCTTTTTATAATAGGTCGGTAACAGAAGGTTTAGTTCCATTAAAATGAAAATCGGCGTTCATTACACCAGTATTTAAAAAAGGTGATAAATCTAATGTAGAGAATTATCGTCCAATCTCAAAGTTATGTTTGTTTTCTAAAGTACTAGAACGTATTATTTATATTATCATTTGGTGCTGAGCAACATGGGTTCTTATGCGGCCGATCCACTACATCAAATCTAATCCTATCTCATGATTTTATATCTAAAGGTTAGTTAGGTAGATTGTGTGTGTAGTGATCTATACAGATTAACAAAAATGTTTTGACCGAGTTGACCACAAAATACTGTTACAGATTTTTTTTGCTGCCGGCATACATGGTAATTTGTACCGCTGGTTCAGCTCGTACATTGAAAATCGCTCTCAATTCTCAATTCTCGGTTGGTGTTCAAACCCATCTGGAATTCCTCAGGGTTCGCTTTTGACCCCACTATTGTTTACTCTATTCACTGGAGATATAAATTCTTGTTTCCTAAATTCTTATATACTTCTATGTATACGCGGATGACATGAACATTCACAAAATTATTAACGATGCATCGGATGTAGGGAAACTCCAAACCGACCTTGATAAATTTGTAGCATACTGCACAGTTGCACACTTAACAAACTACAGTTAAATATCGCAAAGTATTGTTACATAACATTTAGTCGTCAAAAACTTACCATAGGATCGGGTTACAAACTTCATGATAAGTTTATTAGGAAAGTTGACTACGTTAAAGACCTTGGTGTTATCATGGACTCAAAGCTTTTATTCGATATGCACATCAATCACATTACGAACACGGCGTCGAAGGCACTTGGTTTTGTGATAAGAATGTCCTCATGTTTTCGGTCTCTTAAGACAGTAAACGTTTTGTACTGTGCCTATGTACGTACGTAGCAATCTAGCATATGCGTCACAGGTATGGAACCCTCAATACCAGGTATATATATCATGCATTGAAGGTGTATAAAGAAAGTTTTTGCGATACTTCGATTTTAAAGCGAATCAATATTCTATTGACTATGACGAGCGTTGTAAACGGTATCATATTTTACTTCTGGAACTCAGAAGAACCATTATAAACATAGCCAATGACACGACTGATTGCCTTGAGTTGATGGGTAACATCAAGCTTGGAATGAATCAATTAGTTTTTCGACAACGTCCGATCTTACACGTTCCCTTTGCTACAACGAAATACAGACGGAACTCTTTTCTTTTACGTTGCGCCGAATCATTTAATCAAATGTCATGGAAATTAGATTTGGATTTATTCTGCACTAACTTGACCAAAAATAAAAAAACGTATAAATTGTGACTTCTTTAGCAGCGATCGGCATATATAGCCTAGATTGCGGTTCTTTTCCTGTGTACCTTTTCATTATTATTTTCTTGACTTTTTTTGTTATAATAATATATAATTATACTAACTTGTGTATTATGAATCTCATTTTTAGTTACTTTTTTGTGGCGGAACATGGCTGCAACATTGTATTTATTGTATGATTGAGCAAGTAGGTATACTTACAACAGTAACTGATGTAATTAATCTTTGTTACATTGCATTTATATGTGGTAGCTTGTAATTAGCAACTTCTTTTTTATTTAATTAAATGTGTTGTTATTAGTCTGTAAGCTTTCCTAAATAAATAAATAAATAAATATACGGACGTTATAATGTCTTAGAAGTTTCAAAATATCTGTCATTTGACGTCCAAGATGTCAAATGATTAATAGTTTGTAACTTTTTCATATTGCCACGTCCGTATACTCGTATGTATCTAAATACCTGTAAAACTTGCAAATGATTACAGATATGGACGTTTGAGGCTAAGCGTATGCTTTTACGGAGATATGCGTATGACTTTGTAACTCAGTGCAGTTGATGCAGATACAGGTAGTCAGCTTCTGCCAGAGCAGAACAGACGCATGTCCACATTGCACCTGAGCCGCAGCATACGCAGCTGTCAGTATGTTCAGGTATTAAATAATCGGATCTACCCTGCGTGGCGTCACCCGAGTCTCAGCATACGCTTAGCCACAAAAAAAATTCGTTACAAGTTTGACACTATGTATCATTTGACGTCCAGGGTGTTAAATGAAAAAGGGTTGTATTTAACTGTTAGTCAAAAATACTAATTTTCCACCAAAAATACTAATTGCACCTAGTGGTGCAATTAGTATTTTTGGTGGAAAATTAGGGCTCCGTCAACTTAGCTTAGTAGCTAAGTTGACGGAGCCCTGCTGCTTGTCAGGGCTCCTATTTTTGGGAGCAGGGTCACAAGAGAACCTAACATAACCTATTAAGTTTTCTGAGTGGATAAGTTTCCCGAGCGGACGAAACTTTTCATATCAAATGATATTTTGTAAAAAGATCATCATATTTGGTGTACAAATAGTATTTTAGTGTGCAAGTCAGTATTTTAGTGAAATAATAAAGATTTTTTGCGTAACTCACTTTAGTGTGTTACATAACATTTTTGATACGCTGTTAAAAATATCCCAATGAAAAATAGTTTGAAAATTTACGATATTGTAACGTCCGTATACTCGTAGTATACGACTATGAGTATACGACTACAAGTATACAGTCGTTTACTAGTATACGAACATAATATAAAACTTCAAGTAAACGAACGTTACAATATCGTAAATTTTCATGATTTTAATTTTGTGTGTCTAAATACGTATATAAAAATGTTGTTGGTTTATGATGCTTAATTATACATACATACATAGACTCACGCCTGTTTCCCCGAAGGGGTAGGCAGAGGCATATTAAACGCCCACTTTTCGCCAGTGTTTTGATCCCACGTAATAGGTAGCGAGCCTATTGCCGCTTATCGGGATATTTTGTTTGCCAGAGCCTCGTCCGTTGATCGGCAGGTGCACCACTTGCAGGTGAGGTTGGCTTGGGCCCTAAGATCTTGGTGGGAACCCTATGCACCCCTTAATTAGGCGATACTTAATTAGGGTACTGCTAACCTAATGAGAGCCACCGTTTTCATGCTCTCCACGTAAAATGGTGTAATAATAATAATAACAGCTTTCAAACATCACCTTCATCGAGTAATATAAACAAAAAATGAATTACAAGATGAAAAGAAACCTTACAACCGCAGGGCAGCTTTGTGGCCTCGCATCGTCGTGTGGATCCGCAAGAGCTACCAGCTCGGGGGTGGAAGTGTCATTCTCAAGGGCGTAACTACGGGGAAACCCGCTCCGAGTCTCCGTTGTCACGAGACCCGCAATGGTGAAACTGGTGCCGCACCGCTCAACACCCCTAGCCACTCGCACCGGTGTTTCCCTCTGACTGCCTCTATGGCAGAGTTTGTTTGCTTTGGGCGGCTGTTAAGAGAGGGCCCATCCAGTGAGTTGGCGAGTCACCACCTGCCATCCGGACGGATACTATTAGAGTATTACTGGCAGGTGCCATTTTTCATCCATAAAAATTACAAGTCCATCAAACACCCAATCCCATAAACCAATTAAATAAGGCTCCACATATTACAATAGTCTGACATATGCTGCGGCTAGTCCATAGCTGTTCTCAGTAGTGCAGTTGTGGAGGCTCCGCTGCATGTGTCCCATCCCATTTTAGATTAAAGCTCTCTACGGGCCTCTGCGCGTTGGATCCATATCCCCGTGTAAGCCTCCCAAAGGTCCGGTTATTCTTTTAACACTAAATGTTAGAAGAATAGCCGTGTAACAGAGACACTTACGAATAATAATAATAATTCATTTATTCGCAAGAAAATGGTACATTAACAGGTGTTTATAAATGGTTGGTTACAGCATATTCTGCCCCTTGGGGCGTGCGAATTGAGTGCAGTAAACGGGTACTACATGGGAATATAAAGAACAAATATATTAGAAACATAATAATGAGTGGCACATGAAACAAAATAACATATTACTAATATGCATCGGTGATAATATTAGTTGCCTAGGGCCTTATCTTCTAGATATTCCTTGACACTATTATAAGTTTTATTTAATAGTATATTAAAAAGTTGTTTTTTAAATTGGGATATAGGTAACATTTTGATACTTAGCGGAATATGGTTATATATTTTAATTGCCATACAGTATGCATTTCTTCTAAATAATTCCAATTTAATAGATAGCAGTTATATATCATCAAATTTTAAAAACTATTCAGCATGATGTTTTACTAGTAAACCAATTTCTAATATGTATAAGCATGGAACAGGTAAAATCTTGTGTTTTTTAAATAGAGGTTTACAGCTTGTCAGTGTATCGACTCCACATACTGCTCGAATACACTTCTTTTGGGTTATAAGAACTCTGTCAACTTCAACCGAGTTACCCCATACAACAATGCCGTATCTAAGCAGGGAGGATACGTAAGCATGGTATGCAGATAGTGCAGCATTAATGTTTACTGTCAGTCTAACTTTTTTTTTAACATTTATAAATCGATCTATTTTATTGACTAGTTTTTCTAAATGAGGTTTCCAATTACAATATTTATCGACCCTGATACCTAAAAATACGCAATTATCAACAACGTTTATGTGCGTGTCATTATGATTTAATTTAGATTTGTTGCATATGTTTGGAACTGAATAAAATTTGTTTTTGTCATGTTTATCTTAAGGTTGTTTTAATTAAGCCAGCTTATGGCATTATTGAGTGTCGCTTTTATATTTATTTCTAGATTAAGTTTATGTTTATCTTTGATTATTATTGTTGGATCATCAGCAAATAGTATAATATCCTGGTTGATTGCATCCGGGAAATCGTTAATGTATAACAGAAACAAAAGAGGGGCTAAAATACTCCCTTAGGGCGTACCATAATTGTTTATTTTGTACATCGATCTGTATTGCTTTTGTTTATTTTTATAAGTTCTGTTTAATTCGACATATTGTATTCGATTTTCTAGATAACTCTCAATCCAGTTATAAACTTTTCCACGTAACCCATAATTTGAGAGCTTTGAGAGCAGTTTTTGGTGACAGACGCAGTCAACAGCTTTTGTCATGTCTAGAAACAGACATGCGACTATAGATTTATTATTTAAGGCTTCTGTAATATGCTTTATTAAAGAAAAACATGCCAATGCAGTGGAGCTTTGTTTCCGAAAACCGAACGGTTTTTTATTTAAGATATTACAAGAAGTTAGAAATGTCTCTATTTTGATGTACATAACTTTCTCGAATATTTTTGATAGTATAGGTATGAGTGTAATTGGTCTGTAATTATTGATGTTAGTTTTGGCTCCTTTTTGTGCATTGGCTTAACAATTGACAGTTTAAGACGATCAGGGAATTTACCTTCTACGAGTGACAGGTTAATGAAATAGGTTAATGGTGCTACTAAAGAGTGTGCGCAGGTTTTTAATACCTTTGTACTTATATCATCATAGACAGTAGAATGAGTATTTTTTAAGGAGTTTATTATCTTTAATGTGTCAGAGTTGTCTATTGGTGTGAGAAATAAGGGTCTTAGTATTTTGAGATATTTTGGTGATATGGTTAGGTGGGCCTGTATCTTCGTATTTTTTAACATTGCTGCACAGTGATACATAGTAATTGTTAAATAAATTACAAATTTTAATAGGCTTGGTGTAGATCTTTTTGTTAAATCCTATTGATTCTATGTGTGCGCTAGTTATTGCTTTATTATTGTTTTCTTTAATAATTTTCCATGCAGCTGAGCAGGCATTTTTTGCGTTTTTAATGGAGTTTAGATTGTTTATTTGTTGCGCTTTGTTGATACATTGTTTTAATATTGTTGTATAATTGTTATACCTTGTCTTATTCTGTCTTTTATTGTGTCTATCAAGATGATATTTCAAGTATAGCATTCTTTTTCTTATACAACATCGTTTTATATTTTTATTTAGTTTTCTATTTTTTACGTGTTTGACTACACTTACACTTTTTATCGTTATTTTGGGGAAACATAAAGTATAAAACATGGTGATAGTGTCATGGAAGGTGTTAAATGCTTCATTTGTACTTTGTTGTTCGTATACCTCAGTGAAGTGCAAATTATTAATGCAGTTTTTGAATTTGACCTTGTTTTCCTGGCTAAGATCTCTAATGGTTTTATATTGATAGTTATAAGATTTGTTATTTACACTGTAGGTCTCATTGTTGATAGTCAACGATTGGGCAGTTTCATGGTCAGATAATGCTAGGTAATGAATATTAGATTTACCTTCGTGAACGTTACTTACAATTTGATCTAAACAAGATGATTTTCGCCGGTAATGTTATGTGGCTTTTTAAGTTATTGTTTTTAAGTATGGATTGTAATTCACTGGATACCTTTTACCTACTTTAATGTATCAATGTTCCAATCTACACAGATAATAAGGTTTTATTAGACTTTTTGCATAGCTTATCAGTGAGTTTTTCAAATTTATTTAAGAATATACTTGTGCTGGATGAGGGTGTTCTGTAAATGCATACTATTACAAGATTAAAAGTAGTAATTTCTTTAGCACTACATTCAAAATGAAGGGGGACTGAAGGTGGTAAATTGCTAATATGTTTGTATGCCAGGTCATGCTTTATTAGTATGCATGAGCCTCCTCTGCGTTGGTTAGGGCGTGAGAAAAACAAAGCTAATTTGTAATTGCCTATTCTAAGGTTGGGTTCAGATCCTTGTTTTAAAAAGGTTTCTGTTAAGCAGATAATGTCAATATTACCTATATTATTCGATAAATCATTTATGGCTACCTCAATCAGCTCTTGTTTATTTATTACGCCTGCTAAATTTTGGTGTATTATTGTAGTAGTTCTTGGCTTAATTTTATCTGCGAAAACAAATAGTATTTTGGGCCTTTTTTGGTGGTTGTATAGTTGTAAAATAATCAGTTATTTTAGTTTGCTTAGTTTTTGTATTAGCTGGTACATTTGTTTGTGTACAGTGTAGTGGTAAGAGAGAGTATACTCTACTTTCATCTTTGTGGATCATGTAAAATCTTATCTTGGTATATTTCATTGTGTTAATTCATATATATTTTTTAAATTTATTCTTTATGCACAAAAATAGTACACAGGTGGACTTAATGCCTAGTGGCATTTTCTGCCAGTCAACCTTTTAGTGGTGCAGAGATAGATGAGGTAGGTACATTAGCCATGTGGTGAAAATAGGATATCTATTAAATACCTATTAATAATTTAGATACATATTATTAACCATAAATATACTATAGATATATATAATTATTCATAGATATGATACACACATAAATATAATACATAAATATATTACATACATAAATACATAATTATGCTATAGCTGATGAGAGTGATGAGCCAATTCCTTCAACTTATCAAAGAGAAGATTCCGTAGTTTCGTATTAAATGCATAACGGTTGGTGGCAATTCTAACTTCAGGAGGGAGCCTGTTCCATAGCAGCGAGTATTGTGAACTTAAATATTATACGGATGTCAGATAGATAAAATATATTTAAATCGTGGGATATTCGACGTCCGTTTATAATGTGAGTCAAATTTGATTACTGACGTCCGTATATCTGTTTTATAAACGTAGTTTGGTGTAGGCCACTGTGTTCATTTTGAGTTTATTTGATATAATTTTGTATTTTCTCAAGTGACCTGGTTATTACTTAATAGTAACTATCATAACTACCTCATTAAAAGTGTTCCTAAATAATGATAATTTTAAAGTAGAAGTAAGTAGATAGGTAACTTTAATTTAAGTAACTATTTCTTGTGTCATAATTTATGTCCCTAATTTTACACCATAACAAAATGTCAAATGCGTCTAATTACAAAAAAACTACCTAAATGTTATTTTTCAATCGGCGCAGTGATTTAATTTGTGTTAGATTTTATTTTTTGTTTATTGTTTAGCAGGGTATTTATACAAATCACTTGTGCGAATCACAGTTATTTAGACATATATGTACTAATACGGACGTTATAATGTCGTAAAAGTTTCACAATATCTGTCATTTGACGTCCAAGACGTCAAAAGATTAATAGTTTAAAACTTTTACAATATTGCCACGTCCGTATACCCGTATTAATCTAAATACCTGTAAAACTTGCAAATGATTACATATATGGACGTTTGAGGCTAAGCGTATGCTTTTACGTAGATATGCGTATGACTTTGTAACTCAGTGCAGTTGTTGCAGACACAGGTAGTCAGCTTCTGCCAGAGCAGAACCTGAGCCGCAGCATGTGCAGCTGTCAGTATGTTCCGGTATTAAATAATCGTTGCGTCACCCAAATCTCAGCAAACGCTTAGCCACAATTTCGTTACAAGTTTGATACTATCTATCATTTGACGTCCAGGATGTTAAATGACAAATAGTTTGAAAATTTACGATATTGTAACGTCCGTATACTACGAGTATACGGACGTTACAATATCGTAAATTTTCACGATTTTAATTTCGTATATCTAAATAGGTATAAAAAAATGTTGTTAGTGTAAGATGCTTAATTAGGGTTCTGCTAACCTAATAAGAGCCACCGTTTTTATGCTCACCACGTAAAATCGTGTAAAATCTTATCTTGGTATATTTCATTGTGTTAGATAATATTGCGAACTTTAATATTATACGGATGTCAGATAATGGAAATATATTTAAATCGTGGGATATTCGGCGTCCGTTTATAATTTGAATCAAATTCGATTACTGACGTTAGTATATCCGTTTTATAAACGTAGGTTGGTAAAGCCCACTGTGTTCGACTTGAGTTTATTTGAGATAATTTACTTATCAGCACTTAACTATCATACCTACCTTATTAAAATTGTTCCTAAATAATAATAATTTGAAATTAGAAGTAAGTAGATACCTTCAATTTAAGCGACTATTTCTTGTGACTGTTATTTATATCCCTAATTTTACACCAAAACTAAATGTCAAATGCGCCTTATTACCAAAAAAATCTAAATGTTATTTTCAATCGGCGCGGCAATTTAATTTGTGTTATATTTTATTTTTCATTAATTGTTTAAGAGGGTTTAAACTAAGCACTTGTGCGATTCACCGTTATTTAGACACATATTTACTTATACGTACGTTATAATGTCGTAAAAGTTTCACATAATCTGTCATTTGACGTCCAAGATGTCAAATGATTAATAGTTTGAAACTTTTACGATATTGCCACGTCCGTATACTCGTATTTATCTTAATACCTGTAAAACTTGCAAATGTTTACATATATGAACGTTTGAGGCTAAGCGTATGCTTTTGCGTAGATATGCGTATACTACGAGTATACGGATGTTACAATATCGTGAATTTTCATGATTTTAATTTCGTATATCTATATACGTATATAAAAAATGTTGTAAGTTTATGATGCTTAATTAGGGTACTGCTAACTTAATGAGAGCCACCGTTTTTATGTTCACCACGTAAAATCGTGTAAATCTTATCTTGGTATATTTCATTGTGTAAGTTAATATTGTAAACTTTAATATTTTACGGATGTCAGGTAATTGAAATATATTTAAATTGTGGGATTTTCAACGTCCGTTTATATCAAATTGGATTACTGACGTCCGTATATCCGTTTTATAAACGTAGGTTGGTATAGCCTACTGTGTTCGACTTGAGTTTATTTAAGATAATTTTGTATTTTAAGTGACCTGATTATTAATTATCAGTAAATATCATATTTACCTCATTAAAAGTGTTCCTAAATAATAATGATTTTAAATCAGAGGTAAGTAGACTATTTCTTGTGACTGTGATTTAAATCTAAATGTTATTTTTCAATCGGCGCGGCGATTTAATTTGTGTTAGATTTTATTTTTTGTTTATTGATAAGCAGGGTTTAACCCGGCGAGAAGGTGGTGAAAAAAAGTTACACGAAGTATGTGGCAGGGTAAATTTTACCCTTATGTATTAATGCATACTGTGATGTAATTATAGCCATATTATTTTAAAATGCACTCTTTTATTATTTTTTATTATATTATTTATAATATTAAATAAAAAAGCACTTCAAAACCTATTGTATGTTTATTAATTTTACAGCAAACAGGATCGAAGGAATTAACAATCAACAAAAATTAGGAACCTCAGAAACCATAACAAATGTTAAAACTTCTTCTTATTTTTTAATAATTGCACGTTAATCGGTTAACTTATAAAATTTTCTTATAAACAAATTAAATCAACAATATTTAAATCATTCGTATCAGATTTTTTTCAGTCTTGCACATTGGCGCAATAATTGCTAAAGAAAATCGCATGTTCTTCACAAATGGCTTCTGCACAGCGCTTACAACCATGTTTAGTCTTCCGGTCTTTCTGATAAGGACAGTCACGACATCTGACAGACGAGTCCAGAAATATTTTTTGATGCTGACGTTGAGGATTCACCAGGTTGACAAGAGATACACTCACGAATCTATATCGGAATATTCATTGTAACTTTTCGCTGGCGTAAATATTCGTACACCAGCGACAAGCCTAAAATGGAATTTCATCATCAGGCTCACCCTTATTTTCCTCGTCATAATGATTTTTCACGCTACTGGCAGCCTCCTTCGTTCCAGTATTAATTTCGTGGTTGCTACAGTGATGTTGGGTCCCCTTCAGAATTCAATTCGTCGAAAAATTCGTTTAACACTTCCTCTTACATAAATCTGAATCATTCGTTATTCATATTGAAGAAAGACTAAAAAAAAGCATATGTTATCACCATTTAAAATCCAAATAAATGAATAAAAACAAATTTCAAAACACATACACCAGCTATGTGGCAGGGTAAAACTTACCCGAGACAGGTTGGCAGGCGTATAACTCCTACGCAGACGCACGCAACCCTGACATCATCCTACTACCTACCCCGACAATCCCTTACCTGCAGCTACTGAGCGACACGTTGTTGTAAAACGCGAAATAAAAACTATATGGCAGTTTAAGTAATGGGTAGGGTGTAAAATACCCTGCCACATTCTCGCCGGGTTAAACAAATCACTTGTGCGGTTCACAGTTATTTACACATATATGTACTTATACGGACGTTATAATATCGTAAAAGTTTCACAATATCTGTCATTTGACGTCCAAGATGTCAAATGATTAATAGTTTGAAACTTTTACCATATTGCCACGTCCGTATACTCGTATATATCTAAATACCTGTAAAACTTGCAAATGATTACATATATGGACGTTTGAGGCTAAGCGTATGCTTAGATATGCGTATGATTCTCTCCAATACTACGTTAGTACTATTTTTTATATGTGCCAATACTTCTCATAATTTAGAAATAAGTAAATAGGTACTTTACATTTAAGTAAGTATTTCTAATGATATTATCGTAATAAATTGCATTGATCTCAATATTTGTTTTATTTTCATAACTTTAAACTTCACGCTTACGCTAGCATACCTGCACTATAACACAGAAATAATATTTATCCACCTACGTATTAAATATTAAAGAAAGAAGAGCGGCAACGTTGCACTGTTCATAGGAGTTGCGATAGATAGGAAAACGTAAATTAAATTATGTATATCACGGGAAGCCAGATAATTGATAGTGTTGGCTGGAGTCCTAATTGATTTTACTATGGTTGTTAATATACGTACGTATATGTGTATATCAATATGTGTCAAAATTTCAGAAAAATAATATGCACACAGTATTTGACATTGCCTTAGCGACTAATATTCGCTGTAATAGTTCATATTTTTTAAGTGGAACTGGTGGACGTCATAATAATGCGATGTAAAAGGGCGGCAAATAGATAGCGTGATGTATATATATATATATATATATATATATATATATATATATATATATTTACATCACGCTATCTATTTGCCGCCCTTTTACATCGCATTATTATGACGTCCACCAGTTCCACTTAAAAAAAAAGAACTATTACAGCGAATATTAGTTGCTAAGGCAATGTCAAATACTGTGTGCATATTATTTTTATGAAATTTTGACACATATTGATATACAAATATACGTATATTAACAACCATAGTGAAATCAATTAGGACTCCAGCCAACACTATCAATTATCTGGCTTCCCGTGATATACATAATTTAATTTACGTTTTCCTATCTATCGCAACTCCTATGAACAGTGCAACGTTGCCGCTCTTCTTTCTTTAATATTTAATAAGTAGGTGGATAAATATTATTTATATGTTATAGTGCAGGTATGCTAGCGTAAGCGTGAAGTTTAAAGTTATGAAAATAAAACAAATATTGAGATCTATGCAATTTATTACGATAATATCACAAGAAATACTTACTTAAATGTAAAGTACCTATTTACTTATTTCTAAATTATGAGAAGTATTGGCACATATAAAAATAGTACTAACGTAGTATTGGAGAGAATCATACGCATATCTAAGCATACGCTTAGCCTCAAACGTCCATATATGTAATCATTTGCAAGTTTTACAGGTATTTAGATACATACGAGTATACGGACGTGGCAATATCGTAAAAGTTTCAAACTATTAATCATTTGACATCTTGGACGTCAAATGACAGATATTGTGAAACTTTTACGATATTATAACGTCCGTATAAGTACATATATGTGTAAATAACTGTGAATCGCACAAGTGATTAGTTTAAACACTGCTAAACAATAAACAAAAAATAAAATCTAACACAAATTAAATCGCCGCGCCGATTGAAAAATAACATTTAGATTTAAACCACAGTCACAAGAAATAGTAACTTAAATTAAAGGTACCTGTCTACTTACCTCTGATTTAAAATCATTATTATTTAGGAACACCTTTAATGAGGTAGATATGATATTTACTGATAAGTAATAATCAGGTCACTTAAAATACAAAATTATCTTAAATAAACTCAAGTCAAACACAGTAGGCTATACCAACCTACGTTTATAAAACGGATATACGGACGTCAGTAATCCAATTTGATATAAACGGACGTTGAAAATCCCACGATTTAAATATATTTCAATTACCTGACATCCGTATAATATTAAAGTTTACAATATTAACTTACACAATGAAATATACCAAGATAAGATTTACACAATTTTACGTGGTGAACATAAAAACGGTGGCTCTCATTAAGTTAGCAGTACCCTAATTAAGCATCATAAACTTACAACATTTTTTATATACGTATATAGATATACGAAATTAATATCATGAAAATTCACGATATTGTAACATCCGTATACTCGTAGTATACACATATCTACGCAAAAGCATACGTTTAGCCTCAAACGTTCATATATGTAAACATTTGCAAGTTTTACAGGTATTAAGATAAATATGAGTATACGGACGTGGCAATATCGTAAAAGTTTCAAACTATTAATCATTTGACATCTTGGACGTCAAATGACAGATATTGTGAAACTTTTACGACATTATAACGTCCGCATAAGTACATATATGTGTAAATAACTGTGAATCGCACAAGTGATTTGTTTAAACCCTGCTAAACAATAAACAAAAAATAAAATCTAACCCAAATTAAATCGCCGCGCCGATTGAAAAATAACATTTAGATTTAAATCACAGTCACAAGAAATAGTAACTTAAATTAAAGGTACCTGTCTACTTACTTCTGATTTAAAATCATTATTATTTAGGAACACTTTTAATGAGGTAGATATGATATTTACTGATAAGTAATAATCAGGTCACTTAAAATACAAAATTATCTTAAATAAACTCAAGTCCAACACAGTGGGCTATACCAACCTACGTTTATAAAACGGATATACGGACGTCAGTAATCCAATTTGATATAAACGGACGTTGAAAATCCCATTATTTAAATATATTTCAATTACCTGACATCCGTATAATATTAAAGTTTACAATATTAACTAACACAATGAAATATACCAAGATAAGATTTACACGATTTTACGTGGTGAACATAAAAACGGTGGCTCTCATTAAGTTAGCAGTACCCTAATTAAGCATCATAAACTTGCAACATTTTTTATATACGTATATAGATATACGAAATTAAAATCATGAAAATTCACGATATTGTAACATCCGTATACTCGTAGTATACGCATATCTACGCAAAAGCATACGTTTAGCCTCAAACGTTCATATATGTAAACATTTGCAAGTTTTACAAGTATTAAGATAAATATGAGTATACGGACGTGGCAATATCGTAAAAGTTTCAAACTATTAATCATTTGACATCTTGGACGTCAAATGACAGATTATGTGAAACTTTTACGACATTATAACGTCCGTATAAGTACATATATGTGTAAATAACTGTGAATCGCACAAGTGATTTGTTTAAACCCTGCTAAACAATAAACAAAAAATAAAATATAACACAAATTAAATCGCCGCGCCGATTGAAAAATAACATTTAGATTTTTTTGGTAATAAGGCGCATTTGACATTTCGTTTTGGTGTAAAATTAGGGATATAAATCACAGTCACAAGAAATAGTCGCTTAAATTGAAGGTATCTACTTACTTCTAATTTCAAATTATTATTATTTAGGAACAATTTTAATAAATAAGGTATGATAGTTAAGTGCTGATAAGTGAATTATCTCAAATAAACTCAAGTCGAACACAGTGGGCTTTACCAACCTACGTTTATAAAACGGATATACAGACGTCAGTAATCGAATTTGATTCAAATTATAAACGGACGCCGAATATCCCACGATTTAAATATATTTCCATTATCTGACATCCGTATAATATTAAAGTTCGCAATATTAACTAACACAATGAAATATACCAAGATAAGATTTTACACGATTTTACGTGGTGAGCATAAAAACGGTGGCTCTTATTAGGTTAGCAGAACCCTAATTAAGCATCTTACACTAACAACATTTTTATATACCTATTTAGATATACAAAATTAAAATCGTGAAAATTTACGATATTGTAACGTCCGTATACTCTTAGTATACGGACGTTACAATATCGTAAATTTTCAAACTATTTGTCATTTAACATCCTGGACGTCAAATGATAGATAGTATCAAACTTGTAACGAAATTGTGGCTAAGCGTATGCTGAGATTTGGGTGACGCAACGATTATTTAATACCGGAACATACTGCATATGCTGCGGCTCAGGTTCTGCTCTGGCAGAAGCTGACTACCTGTGTCTGCATCAACTGCACTGAGTTACAAAGTCATACGCATATCTACGTAAAAGCATACGCTTAGCCTCAAATGTCCATATATGTAATCATTTGCATGTTTTACAGGTATTTAGATAAATACGGGTATACGGATGTGGCAATATTGTAAAAGTTTTAAACTATTAATCTTTTGACGTCTTGGACGTCAAATTACAGATATTGTGAAACTTTTACGACATTATAACGTCCGTATTAGTACATATATGTCTAAATAACTGTGATTCGCACAAGTGATTTGTATAAATACCCTGCTAAACAATAAACAAAACATAAAATCTAACACAAATTAAATCACTGTGCCGATTGAAAAATAACATTTAGGTAGTTTTTATGTAATTAGACGCATTTGACATTTTGTTATGGTGTAAAATTAGGGACATAAATCATGACACAAGAAATAGTTACTTAAATTAAAGTTACCTATCTACTTACTTCTACTTTAAAATTATCATTATTTAGGAACACTTTTAATGAGGTAGTTATGATAGTTACTATTAAGTAATAACCAGGTCACTTGAGAAAATACAAAATTATATCAAATAAACTCAAAATGAACACAGTGGCCTACACCAAACTACGTTTATAAAACGGATATACGGACGTCAGTAATCAAATTTGACTCAAATTATAAACGGACGTCGAATATCCCACGATTTAAATATATTTTATCTATCTGACATCCGTATAATATTTAAGTTCACAATACTCGCTGCTATGGAACAGGCTCCCTCCTGAAGTTAGAATTGCCACCAACCGTTACGCATTTAAAACGAAACTACGGAATCTTCTCTTTGATAAGTTGAAGGAATTGGCTCATCACTCTCATCAGCTATAGCATAATTATGTATTTATGTATGTAACATATTTATGTATTACATTTATGTGTGTATCATATCTATGAATAATTATATATATCTATAGTATATTTATGGTTAATAATATGTATCTAAATTATTAATATGTATTTAATAGATATCCTATTTTCACCACATGGCTAATGAACCTACCTTATCTATCTCTGCACCACCAAAAGGTTGACTGGCAGAAAATGCCACTAGGCATTAAGTCCACCTGTGTACTATTTTTGTGCATAAAGAATAAATTTTAAAAAAATATATGAATTAACACAATGAAATATACCAAGATAAGATTTTACATGATCCACAAAGATGGAAGTAGAGTATACTCTCTATTACCACTACACTGTACACAAACAAATGTACCAGCTAATACAAAAACTAAACAAACTAAAATAACTGATTATTTTACAACTATACAACCACCAAAAAAGGCCCAAAATCCTATTTGTTTTCGCAGATAAAATTAAGCCAAGAACTACTACAATAATACATCAAAATATAGCAGGCGTAATAAATAAACAAGAGCTTATTGAGGTAGCCATAAATGATTTATCGAATAATATAGGTAATATTGACATTATCTGCTTAACAGAAACCTTTTTAAAACAAGGATCTGAACCCAACCTTAGAATAGGCAATTACAAATTAGCTTTGTTTTTCTCACGCCCTAACCAACGCAGAGGAGGCTCATGCATACTAATAAAGCATGACCTGGCATACAAACATATTAGCAACTTACCACCTTCAGTCCCCCTTCATTTTGAATGTAGTGCTAAAGAAATTACTACTTTTAATCTTGTAATAGTATGCATTTACAGAACACCCTCATCCAGCACAAGTATATTCTTAAATAAATTTGAAAAACTCACTGATAAGCTATGCATAAAGTCTAATAAAACGTTATTATCTGTGTAGATTGGAACATTGATACATTAAAGTAGGTAAAAGGTATCCAGTGAATTACAATCCATACTTAAAACAATAACTTAAAAAGCCACATAACATTACCGACGCGCGACGCGAAAATCATCTTGTTTAGATCAAATTGTAAGTAACGTTCACGAAGGTAAATCTAATATTCATTACCTAGCATTATCTGACCATGAAACTGCCCAATCGTTGACTATCAACAATGAGACCTACAGTGTAAATAACAAATCTTATAACTATCAATACAAAACCATTAGAGATCTTAGCCAAGAAAACATGGTCAAATTCAAAAACTGCATTTATAATTTGCACTTCACTGAGGTATACGAACAACAAAGTACAAATGAAGCATTTAACACCTTCCATGACACTATCACCATGTTTTATACTTTATGTTTCCCCAAAATAACGATAAAAAGTGTAAGTGTAGTCAAACACGTAAAAAATAGAAAACTAACTAAAAATATAAAACGATGTTGTAGAAAAAGAATGCTATACTTGAAATATCATCTTGATAGACACAATAAAAGACAGAATAAGACAAGCTATAACAATTATACAACGATATTAAAACAATGTATCAACAAAGCGCAACAAATAAACTTAATCTAAACTTCATTAAAAACGCAAAAAATGCCTGCTCAGCTGCATGAAAAATTATTATAGAAAACAATAATAAAGCAATAACTAGCGCACACATAGAATCAATAGAATTTAACAAAAAGATCTACACCAAGCCTATTAAAATTTGTAATTTATTTAACAATTACTATGTATCACTGTGCAGCAATGTTAAAAATACGAAGATACAGGCCCACCTAACCATGTCACCAAAATATCTCAAAATACTAAGACCCTTATTTCTCACACCAATAGACAACTCTGACACATTAAAGATAATAAACTCCTTAAAAAATACTCATTCTACTGGCTATGATGATATAAGTACAAAGGTATTAAAAACCTGCGCACACTCTTTAGTAGCACCATTAACCTATATCATTAACCTGTCACTCGTAGAAGGTAAATTCCCTGATCGTCTTTAACTGTCAATTGTTAAGCCAATACACAAAAAAGGAGCCAAAACTAACATCAATAATTACAGACCAATTACACTCATACCTATACTATCAAAAATATTCGAGAAAGTTATGTACATCAAAATAGACACATTTCTATCTTCTTGTAATATCTTAAATCAAAAACCGTTCGGTTTTCGGAAACAAAGCTCGACTGCATTGGCATGTTTTTCTTTAATAAAGCATATTACAGAAGCCTTAAATAATAAATCTATAGTCGCATGTCTGTTTCTAGACATGACAAAAGCTGTTGACTTCGTCTGTCACCAAAAACTGCTCTCAAAGCTCTCAAATTATGGGTTACGTGGAAATGTTTATAACTGGATTGAGAGTTATCTAGAAAATCGAATACAATATGTCGAATTAAACAGAACTTATAAAAATAAACAAAAGCAATACAGATCGATGTACAAAATAAACAATTATGGTACGCCCTAAGGGAGTATTTTAGCCCCTCTTTTGTTTCTGTTATACATTAACGATTTCCCGGATGCAATCAACCAGGAAATTATACTATTTGCTGATGATACAACAATAATAATTAAAGATAAACATAAACTTAATCTAGAAATAAATATAAAAGCGACACTCAATAATGCCATAAGCTGGCTTAATTAAAACAACCTTAAGATAAACATGACAAAAACAAATATTATTCAGTTCCAAACATATGCAACAAATCTAAATTAAATCATAATGACACGCACATAAACGTTGTTGATAATTGCGTATTTTTAGTTATCAGGGTCGATAAATATTGTAATTGGAAACCTCATTTAGAAAAACTAGTCAATAAAATAGATCGATTTATAAATGTTTAAAAAAAAGTTAGACTGACAGTAAACATTAATGCTGCACTATGTGCAATTACCATGCTTACGTATCCTCCCTGCTCAGATACGGCATTGTTGTATGGGGTAACTCGGTTGAAGTTGACAGAGTTCTTATAACCCAAAAGAAGTGTATTCGAGCAGTATGTGGAGTCGATACACTGACAAGCTGTAAACCTCTATTTAAAAAACACAAGATTTTACCTGTTCCATGCTTATACATATTAGAAATAGGTTTACTAGTAAAACATCATGCTGAATAGTTTTTAAAATTTGATGATACATAACTGCCATCTATTAAATTGGAATTATTTAGAAGAAATGCATACTGTATGGCAATTAAAATATATAACCATATTCCGCTAAGTATCAAAATGTTACCTATATCCCAATTTAAAAAACAACTTTTTAATATACTATTAAATAAAACTTATAATAGTGTCAAGAAATATCTAGAAGATAAGGCCCTATGCAACTAATATTATCACCGATGCATATTAGTAAAATGTTATTTTGTTTCATGTGCCACTCATTGTTCTGTTTCTAATATATTTGTTCTTTATATTCCCATGTAGTACCCGTTTACTGCACTCAATTCGCACGCCCCAAGCCAATGGGGCAGAATATGCTGTAACCAACCATTTATAAACACCTGTTAATGTATCATTTTCTTGCGAATAAATGAATTATTATTATTATTCGTAAGAGTCTCTGTTACACGGCTATTCTTCTAACATTTAGTGTTAAAAGAATAACCGGACCTTTGGGAGGCTTACACGGGGATATGGATCCAACGCGCAGAGGCCCGTAGAGAGCTTTAATCTAAAATGGGATGGGACACATGCAGCGGAGCCTCCACAACTGCACTACTGAGAACAGCTATGGACTAGCCGCAGCATACGTAAGACTATTGTAATATGTGGAGCCTTATTTAATTTGTTTATGGGATTGGGTGTTTGATGGACTTGTAATTTTTATGGATGAAAAATGGCACCTGCCAGTAATACTCTAATAGTATCCGTCCGGATGGCAGGTGGTGACTTGCCAACTCACTGGATGGGCCCTCTCTTAACAGCCGCCCAAAGCAAACAAACTCTGCCATAGAGGCAGCCAGAGGGAAACACCGGTGCGAGTGGCTAGGGGTGTTGAGCGGTGCGGCACCGGTTTCACCATCGCGGGTCTCATGACAACGGAGACTCGGAGCGGGTTTCCCCGTAGTTACGCCCTTGGGAATGACACTTCCACCCCCGAGCTGGTAGCTCTTGCGGATCCCTCTGGCCGGCCGACCAAGGCAAGCCAGTGTTGAGAGTCCTGCGGGTGCTCTTGGAAATCCACTCCGACCAGCCAGTAAAGGCAAGCTGGAGACGAGGCCCTGACCGACTCTCTCAAAACATTCGGGACCGCAGTGTCGCCACACACATTCAGCTCGCCACAAAGCTGCCCTGCGGTTGTAAGGTTTCTTTTCATCTTGTAATACATTTTTTGTTTATATTACTCGATGAAGGTGATGTTTGAAAGCTGTTATTATTATTATTACACCATTTTACGTGGAGAGCATGAAAACGGTGGCTCTCATTAGGTTAGCAGTAACCTAATTAAGCATCGGGCAGGGGTGCATAGGGTTCCCACCAAGATCTTAGGGCCCAAGCCAACCTCACCTGCAAGTGGTGCACCTGCCGATCAACGGACGAGGCTCTGGCAAACAAAATATCCCGATAAGCGGCAATAGGCTCGCTACCTATTACGTGGGATCAAAACACTGGCGAAAAGTGGGC
This sequence comes from Euclidia mi, assembly GCA_944739405.2. Lineage (NCBI taxonomy): Eukaryota > Metazoa > Arthropoda > Insecta > Lepidoptera > Erebidae > Euclidia > Euclidia mi. The sequence goes on from OX123192.2 coordinate 64,583,854, forward strand.
GTTTAATATGCCTCTGCCTACCCCTTCCGGGAAACAGGCGTGAGTCTATGTATGTATGTATAATTAAGCATCATAAACCAACAACATTTTTATATGCGTATTTAGACATACTAAATTAAAATCATGAAAATTTACGATATTGTAACGTTCGTTTACTTGAAGTTTTATATTATGTTCGTATACTAGTATACGACTGTATACTTGTAGTCGTATACTCGTAGTCGTATACTACGAGTATACGGACGTTACAATATCGTAAATTTTCAAACTATTTTTCATTGGGATATTTTTAACAGCGTATCAAAAATGTTATGTAACACACTAAAGTGAGTTACGCAAAAAAACTTTATTATTTCACTAAAATACTGACTTGGACACTAAAATTCTATTTGTACACCAAATATGATGATCTTTTTACAAAATATCATTTGATATGAAAAGTTTCGTCCGCTCGGGAAACTTATCCACTCAGAAAACTTAATAGGTTATGTTAGGTTCTCTTGTGACCCTGCTCCCAAAAATAGGAGCCCTGCGAAGCAGCAGGGCTCCGTCAACATAGCTTAGTGGTGCAATTAGTATTTTTGGTGGAAAATTAGTATTTTTGACTAACAGTTAAATACAATTTTATTGTGGCTAAGCGTATGCTGAGACTCGGGTGACGCCACGCAGGGTAGATCCGATTATTTAATACCTGAACATACTGACAGCTGCGTATGCTGCGGCTCAGGTGCAATGTGGACATGCGTCTGTTCTGCTCTGGCAGAAGCTGACTACCTGTATCTGCATCAACTGCACTGAGTTACAAAGTCATACGCATATCTACGTAAAAGCATACGCTTAGCCTCAAACGTCCATATATGTAATCATTTGCAAGTTTTACAGGTATTTAGATACATACGAGTATACGGACATGGCAATATCGTAAAAGTTACAAACTATTAATCATTTGACATCTTGGACGTCAAATGATAGATATTTTGAAACTTCTAAGACATTATAACGTCCGTATATTTATTTATTTATTTATTTAGGAAAGCTTACAGACAAACAATAACAACACATTTAATTAAATAAAAAAGAAGTTGCTAATTACAAGCTACCACATATAAATGCAATGTAACAAAGATTAATTACATCAGTTACTGTTGTAAGTATACCTACTTGCTCAATCATACAATAAATACAATGTTGCAGCCATGTTCCGCCATAAAAAAGTAACTAAAAATGAGATACATAATACACAAGTTAGTATAATTATATATTATTATAACAAAAAAAGTCAAGAAAATAATAATGAAAAGGTACACAGGAAAAAAACCGCAATCTAGGCTATATATGCCGATCGCTGCTAAAGAAGTCACAATTTATACGTTTTTTTTATTTTTGGTCAAGTTAGTGCAGAATAAATCCAAATCTAATTTCCGTGACATTTGATTAAATGATTCGGCGCAACGTAAAAGAAAAGAATTCCGTCTGTATTTCGTTGTAGCAAAGGGAACGTGTAAGATCGGACGTTGTCGAAAAACTAATTGATTCATTCCAAGCTTGATGTTACCCATCAACTCAAGGCAATCAATCGTGTCATTGGCTATGTTTATAATGGTTCTTCTGAGTTCCAGAAGTAAAATATGATACCGTTTACAACGCTCGTCATAGTCAATAGAATATTGATTCGCTTTAAAATCTAAGTATCGCAAAAACTTTCTTTATACACCTTCAATGCCTTATATATACCTGGTATTGAGGGTTCCATACCTGTGACGCATATGCTAGATTGCTACGTACGTACATAGGCACAGTACAAAATGTTTACTGTCTTAAGAGACCGAAAACATGAAGACATTCTTATCACAATACCAAGTGCCTTCGACATCACCAAGGTCTTTAACGTAGGTAGTCAACTTTCCTAATAAACTTATCATGAAGTTTGTAACCCGATCCTATGGTAAGTTTTTGACTACTAAATGTTATGTAACAACACTTTGCGATATTTAACTGTAGTTTGTTAAGTGTGCAACTGTGCATTATGCTACAAATCTATCAAGGTCGTTTTGGAGTTTCCCTACATCCGATGCATCGTTAATAATTTTGTGAATGTTCATGTCATCCGCGTATACATAGAAGTATATAAGAATTTAGGAAACAAGAATTTATATCTCCAATGAATAGAGTAAACAACAGTGGGGTCAAAAGCGAACTCTGAGGAATTCCAGATGGGATTGAACACCAACCGAGAATTGAGAATTGAGAGCGATTTTCAATGTACGAGCTGAACCAGCGGTACAAATTACCATGTATGCCGGCAGCAAAAAAAATCTGTAACAGTATTTTGTGGTCAATTCAGTCAAAACATTTTTGTTAATCTGTATAGATCACTACACACACAATCTACCTAACTAACCTTTAGATATAAAATCATGAGATAGGATTAGATTTGATGTAGGGGATCGGCCGCATAAGAACCCAGCACCAAATGATAATATAAATAATACGTTCTAGTACTTTAGAAAACAAACATAACTTTGAGATTGGACGATAATTCTCTACATTAGATTTATCACCTTTTTTAAATACTGGTGTAATGAACGCCGATTTTCATTTTAATGGAACTAAACCTTCTGTTACCGACCTATTATAAAAAGCATGCAGAGCGGTAAAACCAAACTATCGGCTAAACTTGTTATAAATAATGGAGGGATGTAATCTGCCCCACCAGATTTAGTAAGATCCAAACCTTTTAAATATTTCATAACCTTTCCAGAAGAAAAATGTATTGTACTGATGTAATTTGTGCTTCTGCTGTTACCATTTAAAGTACTATACTCAAGTAGACAAGGCATATTGTCTACTTCTGGCTCCTGAAAAGTTGATCTAAAATATATTGCGAATTAATTACTAATTTCTAGACCCATATTAGCTGATACATTCTTATTATATAGTAATAGTACAGTGTACTAGGCAGTGAGGAGGTATTTTTTCTACTTTTAATAAAAGACCAAAAGGCCCTCGGGTTATTTAGGTTTGTGTATTCTACGTTAGTAATGTATTTGTCAAAACAAGTTTGTTCTAAGTCCACAGCTCGCCGGCGTAATGAAGATACCGTTAGATAGTCACTCATGTTACCATACAATTCAAACCTCCGGTGGTACTTTGACATTTTTTTTACCACTTTTATAAGACCTGAACTATACCAACGCGGATGAGAAGTTTGCCTGATAGATTTCATAGGTATAAATTTATCTCTGAGAGAATATAATCTGTCGTAAAAATGTTTAACTGACTGTTACAACAGCTCAGTGCATAACAATTAATGTCAGTCTGTTTTATTAAGAGCAGATTTAATTGCATCGTAGTTACCCTTATGGACAAGATAGTTTGAAGTTGTTGTTTTATTTGAAATTATTTTGTCTGCAAACCGATGAATTTCTACAAAACCTACCTCCACAGTCAAAGGTTTATGGTGCGGGTCTATGGGGATAACCAACGGGTCATCGCACTCCGCAACGCTTAAGAAGTCAGAGATCAAGTTAATCACAACTGTTTTATTACACATTATAATAATATTACAATGTTTTACTAATAAATGCTAAAATATACTTATTAAAATATAATTGCAGTCACTTATTACGCTATAGCGGGTATTAAGTAAAAACATCTTCTTCTGCCTGCCCTGGTCTCATATTACTTGGGGTCGGCGCAGAATGTCTTTCTCTTCCATTCTCTCCAATCAGACGTCATCTCATCATTCACTCCCTTTTCAACCATGTCTCCTCTCACACAATCCATCCATCTATTCTTTGGTCTTCCTCTTGCCTTATATCCCTCAACTCTCATCTTCATCACCTTTCTAGTCACATGATTTTCATCCCTCCTCATTACATGCCCATACCAGGATAGACGATTTCCTTTCAGCTTTACTTGCACCAGTGCAACTTTAAAAACATACGAGTTTTAAATGGACACAGTCAAACACAGAGCACATCAATCATACAAATACGAAGAGTGACAAAAGCCGGTACGGCCGGACAGTGATTAGTCATAACGGGCAATACGATGCGCAGAATTATATACACTATGTGGCTTAAATTATATCTGACTAAAAAAGTTAGTAAAATGTTTTTAATAGAAACATAACACGGCAGTATGTACATCGATAGACTTAGTTGGAATACGTGAATAGCACAACTCGACCAATAGTATCTCGCACAAGAACATTATTAAGAGATTGTAATATAATTGACAAATAATCATACGATTCTTGCAAGGTCCATTTCTGACTTCACTATAATCACGTGCGATGAATCGGTTTTCTTTTTTTTTCTTGGCGTGCTTGACCCAGACGTAACGAAAGTCCTTATTCGCGGCTGCCTTCTTTGTTTTCGATAAAAGCAATTTATTTTCAAGTGTGGGGTGATCATTGACATGTATTTTCTGATTGCCCGTCAAACCTATGCGTCTTACTGTCAAAGGACTGCTTTTGGATGCATGTCTAGCTGCTGCAATAGAATCCTCTTTCACGTAGCGATTACAGAAACTCACTATAATCGGTTTCGCATGCTCCTTTTCACGGGTCGGTACTCTTGTTATAAAGTTGACTTGGGTCTTGTTAACAGCTTAGTAGCTTATCTGATAACCAAGACTCGAGAGCATGTTGAACAAATTTTCGTTGTTTGGTTGAGGAACGCCTTTGATTTCCACGTTGTTCATACGCGCCCACTCATGTTCATACGCGGAGTCAGTACCCTTAAATAAACTGATACTGGTCTAGATAAGCGGACAAGCGACCGGTCTCCGCTTACTAGTCTAACCAGATGTGACTTAATATCAGCTTTTACTCAGAGCGACTGCCGTTTGACCTACGCAACCCAAAGGGATAGCGGTATTACATGGTTGAGACTAATAACAACAGTTATTTAAGGGTACTGACGCCGCGTAGCGACTGTCAACAACTGTTCACGAGAGCCAAGAGTGATGGTTTAACATGCTCGCCGAGGCACGAGGCGAGCGATAATTAACAATTAAATACCAAATAACTCCGAAAAGTCAGTAGCGCGCGTGGTGGTTTCGAACTCCCCGCACGGCAGTCTGTTGGTATATCCTACTGTCTACTGGCTATCGTTGCCTGCTTTTTGGTTATTTAAGTTTTTTTAGTTAAATCATGATGGGGAAGCTGTCCTCATTAGATTTAATAACATACGGCAATGAATTGTCATAATAAAATTAGTACAATTAGAAGAAAATAATATTCTTCAAACATCCTCAAATCAAGGTGAACAAATACTTTTGAGCGGTAGTGTATGTCTAAATAACTGTTAATCGCACAAGTGATTAGTTTATTTAATACCTGCTAAACAATAAACAAAAAATAAAATGTAACACAAATTAAATCACCGATTGTAAAATATAATTTCGTTTTTTTTGTAATTTGACCCATGTACCTAACAGTTTTGGTGTAAAATTAGGAACAAAATCACATTCATCTTTGGGGTAATGATCATACATAAAAATATTCGCAATAAAGGCACCAAAACATGGAAAGTTCAAGAAAATAAATCAAATTTTCAGGTTCATTAATGTCAGCAACAATATGCGACGGTCGATGGTGAAAATAAATAGTAATGTTATTAAAATTGATGCAGTGGGATCTTAAAATAAAATGGGTTTCATCTCAAGGCTATCTAAGGTTGTTAGTCAAAATATGATAAAATAAACTTTTGTTTAAAACACGTGTCGACATAAATAACCTCCATTTTAGAATAAAATCAAAATTTAACATCACAATGTCAGCAATAGTTACGAATTGACGAGCTCTCTATTAAACTGAACTATTTTATACATCACAATAGTGACGAATACACTCCAGACGTGAATTGATTTGATGAAAACAATAATTTAGGGGTTTTCCAAGGCAGCGGCACAATACCATTATATATGCATTATTGCGCGTTTAATAAAGTTATTAAGTATTTTTTTATAAATTTACTCCCTTGAAGTTCCAGTAGAGGCAACGAAGAATTGAGACCTATGAATATAAAATAAGATGCGTGTGATATAAAAATATGAGAAATACGGCTTAGTAAGGTAAAAAAAATGAATTTTACAAAATACAGATCTTATATACGGGTATACGTAATCCTTAGGTATTCTGTTTCTTTTCACTTCGATTGTTTTTCCAGACATTTCGCTTAAAAGGCAGACGCTACATCACATATCAACTGAAAACGTGTAAATACTTACTCACAAATAGTGAATAAAATAACCGATAAATAGAATCCTGCAAATTCACATCTATTGTGTGCACGAAGTGGCAACGTAGCATTGAGAGCTTTCGTTGGACGTCACATACGGCTAGCAATGAACGTATAGAATAAAGACGAAAGCGCCACTAGTTTTTGCGACGAAAATCAACGGAACTACGAAAATATTCTGTGCAGCAAGATTGGAAGAAAAATGACGTCCAATTTATTTTTCATATTTTGAGTTTTCTAGTATCACGGCGACATTTCGCAAGCATTGCACGTAGTCTCCTATTTGACGTCCGATATACGGACGACTCAAGCAGGTGGACGCCACATTAGATGCAAAAATGGCCATAGTGGACGTACAATAGATTACGGGATATATATATATATATATATATATATATATATATATCTGAATTTATCTAAAATAGTTGAATGTTACGATTATAATTATATATTTCCAGGAAAGTTTATCAAATATTGAAGTATATTTCAATAAATTCTTACTGAACACATTTTGAAATTCTCGTACTCGTATTATGACAGTTATGATGTTACCATGGTTGGTCAACGATTTATTAACAGTTTGATCATCATCATCCTAATATTCTACGGGTTGCATCCATAACATTCGTCTTAGAGACCAAGGTTCGCTTTTAGTATAACCACATTTAATAGAATACCAAGCTTTTCCCAAGAGTGACTGTCCTCTGACCTCCATAGCCCAAAAAGGATAGCGATATTCCATGGCTTGAGAGAAGAGAGATTTACAATTTAATTCACTAGAACAAACGAACTATCTATTCAATAATAAAATCTCTCGTAAGTTTCCACCCAATATTCGTTTATCGCCACTTTCATAAAAATCCATGACCCTGAAAATCCGCACACCATTTCAAATTTCACTTTCACATACTGAAATCGAGCAAAAAATAAAGCCTTTTCAGAGAGTGAAATGAAAAGATAGCCACCCGTTTGAAAGGGAACAATCGTTTTATTAAATAATTAATCTTTTACGCCTTGCCGCTGCATTTGTACGTGTCAGACATGAAAGCGCTTTTAAAAGCGCGGATTGAAAAGATAATATGTTTTGTGACGGGGAGCTTTATTCAGAATAGGCTCGTCACGTCTTGTTTATTGGCTGCTTTGGTTGGTACTTGGCTTCTTAATAGTAAACATTCAATTTGTTTCTAGTAAGTCTTTGTCCGGAGTGTTTATGCCTTTTTTACCTATTATTTATTTATAACTAGAGGATGCCCGCAGCTTTGCCCGCACATTTTTTATTTACCCGTTTCCACCCGATTCCGTGGAAATTTCGAAAAATCTCTTCTTAGTGCACCCCTACGGTCACCTAGGAACATACATGCCAGCTAATAGTTTTGGCTGCAGCTTGTTTGTCAGTCAGTCAGTAACGCGATAATTTTATAATTACAGATTTAATTGAAGAGAAAATACACTTGCGAGAGTAAAACTGATAAATAAATAATTTAATTTATAATTAGACAAAGTCCCATCAGACATCTGATCCCGAGTTCAGACATTCAATGCCTGATCGGTTAAGCCTGCCTAGCTGCCTATTGTTTGTCTGCTACCTACATGAACATCCTGTCTGATACTTCATAAATCCGCTTATTTGTAAAAAAGTAACTAAATAGCCTTGTTATAAACAAGGTAATTCAGTTTTACTCATGACAGGTGTGTTATTTCATTATTGAATTATTATTGCCGTAACCTAATCTTTAAATATCGTTATGGAAATAAACATTTTTTAAATTTGAAAATGCTGAAAAATGGTGGAGACTAAAAGCTATTTTTAAAAGCGATATTAATTATAAGTAAAAGAAGTTTTTACAATGAAGCAAATTACTCTAAAAATGGATTATTGACTTCGATTTAATTTACCCCGTTTAAAAATATGCAAAATAGTCCTATATTTTGATACCTCCACTAAAATTTCAACAACAATTAAACTAATGTTAAAGACATAAATGTGCTTTCAAATAAAAAATAACTCACATTAATTTAAATGGATATCTTTATTTGAAAAGTTTTTAATAAAAATTGAATTAAAGTGTTTTACAAAATATTTTACTGTCAATTATAATTTTACATTACTTTGCTCGGCAATAAAAAGTATAACGGTATTTCATAAATAAAGTAGCACTTTAAAATTTTGTTTTAGTTCGCCGTTTTGTTTTATTATAGCCTTTATTGTTTTTCATTCATCGGCCTTTTCTAGTCCACTGCTGGACATAAACGTCTCATAATTTGCGTCACAGTACCATTGTGAGGCAAAAGAAGGATTTGGTCTACTATACGGCTGGCCTGACGTGCCCTTGCGCTTCACAAGGACGGCGCTAAGATGACATCAGTCGCGACCACGACCGTTGTAAGACGGCCGAAACGTCGGTAAAACAGAGGTATTTATATCCTAAATTAACTTAATATCGCGAGTAAGGCCCTTTTCAATAAAATTGTATGATGTGTACAAATCGCGAAAGTTTCAAATCGATTCTGGCGCCTAATGTCGTAATTTCATATCCTAGTCCAAGTTTCTTACTCTCCGGGTGGGAATCGAACCTACAACCTAAAGCTAAGCAGTCAGGGTCATGAACAACAAGACCAACAAACCACTGCGAATAAAAGGTACCTACCTAATTACTGTTCATATTCTTCAACAATAATTATCAACAATAATAATAAGCCTTTATTGCTGCAACTAAACAAAAAATATAATTAGACTAACTTATAAAGTAACACATCTGATTCCCGGTTTAGTGATCAGCGTGTCTTGTGACACATAGGCCTCTTCCAGCTGCTTCCACTCTTTTTTGTCTCTAGCTTTTCTTGACCAGGTAGCGTCTCCGACTTTCTTTATGTCATCCATCCATCTTTTTACCTGCCTGCCTCTTTTTCTTCTACCATCGCGAGGTTGCCACTCCGTTATGATCTTAGTCCATTTTGTTCTGCTGTCTCTTGTCATATGTCCTGTCCATTTCCATTTCAGGTGTCTTACTTTCTTTATAATATCTTTCACGTTGGTTGTGGATCTAATTTTTCTGATCTTATTCGGTCTTTTTTCGTAACGCCTATCATGCTCCTTTCCATACCTCTCTGGCACGTGCTCAGTTTTTGGAGATGTATTTGGTTCAGTGCCCAAGTTTGGCATCCATATGTTAGGCATGGCAAGACACACGAGTTGCACACTTTTTTTTTCGCTACCATGGGAAACTGTTCGCTTTTGAAAATCTCTTTAAGTGACCAATATCTAATCGTCTCAATCAATATTTTCGTTTGATCTCTGAATGCTATCAGTTGACCTAGGTATGTATATGTGCTCACGTATTCAATATTTGCATTATCTAGTGTTATAGCTATTTCTTCCTTGTTCATCATTACCTTTGTTTTAGATTTATTTATGGTCAGAGCCACTATTCTGCTTGCCTCTGCCAACTGATTCAGCATATGTTGGAGCGTAGTTGCGTTGTCCGCGAATAAGACTAGGTCGTCCGCAAATCTCAAGTGATTTAGTTTTTTGCCGTCTATATTTATGCCAATTTTTTCCCACTCTAGATCAGATCCCTGAATATACTTTCCAAGATTGCAGAGAAAAGTTTTGGGGGTAGTAGATATGAGAAAAGCACTGCTCAAATAAAATTAGAAACAACGGGTGAACAATTTCCAATAGCTAAAGGTGTAAGACAAGGAGACCCTTGTCTTACACCTTTAGCTATTGGGAATTGTTCACCCGTTGTTTCTAATTTTATTTGAGCAGTGCTTTTCTCATATATATTTTTATAATACGTATGTATTTTTAGGGACACCTTGTTAGACTAAAGCCTTCCAAAGCGAGTCGTGATATATTGAGTCAAATGCTTTGCTGTAATCCATAATTGCTATATAACGCCTTACCGTACTCTGAACATTTTTCTATTAACTGTTTTAGGACATGCATATGATCGATAGTAGAAAATCCTGCTCTAAATCGTGCTTGCTCCATTGGTTGCAGCTAATCTCATGTCAGTCTGTTTAAAATCATTTTAGAAAACACTTTGTATATGTTTAACATTAAACTTATTGGTCTATAGTTTTCAATGTTATCCCTTTCGCCTTTCTTGTGTAATAGTATGATTGTACTCTTAGTCCATTGCGATGGTATAAACTCTGTTCTTAAGATGGTATTATACATGTCTGTGAGTTTCCTTAGATTTTCAGGTATAGTTATTGCAATTTTTTATATTTCATTTGTTATCTGATCTGGGCCAGGTGCTTTATCATTTTTTTGACTCTCACTTTTTCTATTTCTGACTGTAGGAAATCTGGTATATCTTCTATCTCGTTGTCTTCAAGATTTATAGTTGCTTTCTTGGTATTGGGTTCTGCTGCATAGAGTTTCCTGTAGAAATCAGTTGCTGTTTGGATTATGTTTCTTCTTCTTATCTCCTGCTTTCCAATTTCATTTTTAATGTTTGGTATCCATTTTTTGACTCTACTAGCTCTTTTAAGGCTTTTTTGACTCCTCCCGTCTTTTTTATATGGTTGTTGATTATATTTATTCTTCTTTTATATATATTTTTTACTAATTTCTGCGATGGCTTTTAGATTATGTTTATCTTTTTTCATTTTAAAAGGTTGTTTTCTTTCTTCTATTAGAGTTTTAGTTTCATTTTCTTTTTTTGTAACTTGTCTTAAGTTTCGAAAAAAAAGCAGAAACAAATATAACTTAACAACTAGTATAACAAAACATTCAATAGAGGCAAAAATCAAGATAGTAGAAAATTATGATAAGGAAATAAACGAAATATTTGGACTATCACACAATAAATTGACGAAACCTAATATCAAAAATACTCATATCCAAACTCATTCAAAGAAAACTCCGGTAATTTTACTCGAATTGAAAACCTTTCCATCGCTCCCACAAATCAATTTTCCTACCAACTTATATTGAGGACCAAAAGGTTAAAGTTTTGGTCAAATTTTTGTCCGTTCAACAACCTTGGCTGCTAGTGAATTACCCGTTGATACAGAATGCAAATGAACATTTTAAAATAAAATGAAGTGCAATAAAATCAGTGGTATCGCTTTAATTTAAGTGATATTTCCGCGAGTGAAATAATAATTATTTTTGTGAAAATATAATAAAAATAATTAATAGACTTACGCCCGTATCCCCGAAGGGGTAGGCAGATGTGTAATAGTACACCCACATTTCGCCATGATTTTTTAGGTCCCACGTAATAGCAAGCCACCAGACTAAGTGCTGCTACTGAGAATTCGGAAGAACCTAGTAACACTTTTGCTCGACCCGGGAATCGAACCCGGGACCTCCGATCAACAGTCGCATACGCTATCCACTGGACCACGGAGGCAGTCCTGTTAATAATAATAAGTTCTGTATATAGGTAAATTTTCTTGCTACTGGGCACCGGCCTTTTTTTATGGTGTAACCAGTAGCATAAAAAATTGCGCATCTCAAAGAGCTGTCGCAAGTTGACTGCACGGTTGGCGCAGTGGTATAAGCATCCGCCTCGCCAATTGACACTGCGCCAAGTGTTGTGGGTTCGATTCCCACACGAGAAAATACTTTGTGTTATCCATAAAATGTTGTTTCAAGTCTGGGTGTTAATTTCGTCCGCTGGTTGGATGTTTGTAAAGTCCCCCGAGACACAGGATTTATTCCTAGTGGGGGACTTGTCTTAAAAAGGGTGAGTGCGTATCTGCCGTGATTCGGACCAAAATGCATGATGCAGCCACGGCTGCATCAGGCATTTTACAGGCAATCGAGATTTGGTGGATTTTAGCAAATATACGGTATTACTAATTTTCTTTATAATAAATTATGACTTTTGTCATATAATTGTGATATATGGTACTCACATTTTCTTGTTATAATTACAAACTGTCTTAAATTTATATAATTTATTCACATTCTTTACTTGGTGTATCACTGTTGACAGTGCGACTATTGACATTTCATTAATTTTCGTAAAATGTAAAATTATTTACATAACTCTCTAACTTTATAAATTATAATTATCTCAATGCCTAGTGATCCAATGAATGTCTAAGTACGACTGAGTAATTGAGTCACAAATTTTTACATTGTCATAATGTTCGCGAAAGACATGTGCAGTCTGCCAATTTGCACCTGGCTGGCAGGCGGAGAATGGCCTTACCTTTCTCATAGTGAGAATACGTCTTTGCCCAGCAGTGGGATAGATTTATTAAAAGGTTTATGATGTTGTGTCCTCTTGTTTATAAAATATACAATACTATATATTCCATCACATATACACAACACCATCTAGTCCCAAACTAAGCAGAGCTAATACTATGGGTACTAGACATATAAATGAACATACATTTGCTTTATATTAATACAAAATTATTATACATGGAAACACCCAGACAAACATATGGATATTACGGCAAAAATTTTCGACTTAAGCGGGAATCGAACCCGCGACATTCAGCGTGGCAGTCGTTTACACTCCCGATACGCCACCGGGCCGTCAAAATGCTTAATTAAACAGGTGTATACATATGTATGTATACACCTGTTTAATTAAGCATTACATATGTACATACGTCTCAGGCCTATATCCCCGAAGAGCAGAGGTATATTGCTACACCCACTTTTCGCCAGATTTATTTTAGTCCCACGTAATAGGGGGCGAGCCTATTGCCGCGCCGGGCACATACCAGACTTATTCACCAACTCGACCATGAGAATCTCGGCCACGTGGTCGATTCGGGAAAAGTAAATATTAATTATTTTTTTATCATGCATCTCGACCAAACCGGTTGGTCGAGTTGCTGAAGTAATTTTTTCGTTTCTTGTATTCGTCAACTCGACCGACATTGAAAATATAAGGCAGTTTTGAACAGTCAAGTACAAAAGTGGTTTGTTTTCAAACAAATTTTGTTTTTCGATGGGTAAAACGCGATCGCCAATCCGCCCGAAAAGTATGGCAATTGCAACATAATATCCTCAATTGGGGGAGGCCTTTGTCCTGTAGTGGACGTCAAATAGGCTAAAATGGTAATGATGATGGGTAAAACAAAAACCTTTTTAATCAATATAACTATGTATATTTCAAAAATCAACAATGTATAGTAAAAAATAAGCTAATAGGAACCAACAATCGGTAGGTATCACAACATGCACAATTATTAACGTATTTTACTTACAAACTACTTATACACTATTGCCTATAATATCACACAAATCATTTTAGAAATCACAGATCATTTAAACATCACAGATCAATAAAAATTACTTTTAAAAATACTTAACTAAATTATTGACTAAAAGACTAGAAAATCACAGATCCACTGATAAATAATTTTAATTAACGTTATTTACTTCAGATACAAAATGGTTGATTAAAAAAATTATAAGATAAGGCGTTGGATACAGAGATCTATATTTATTTGTTCTTGTTTATATTTATTAATGGTTGTATATATTATTATGTTCGTCAATTTCTTGCGTGACTTTAAGTTTATTTGTTATGTTAGACCCTTTTTGGTATACAACATTAAAATAATGGTCTTCGTTTTGTAAAATTGACAAAAATGGTGCAATACTTTTGGGTTTTGGTGGCATTTTTTTGTTAATCGTAGAATGCCAACTTTCTACCATATTGGTTGTGCGGTGTTACACATTATAAGTATTATAACAGCTCCATTTATCGTAATAAAATGAATCTTCGTTTAACCACGTTTGGACATAATAATCATTCTTCATCTTTTGGACATTGTGACATAATATATAACCAACCACTTTCGATATCTTGTTTAGGTAAATGCGCCAAAACAGTGCAATGTTTTATATGTTTTCTGGCAAATTTAGACTTGGTTAGGCCTAATTCGTCAGCTCTTTTCCACAAACATTTCGAGAAATGAAAATAACAGCCACTTATTTGTGATTTAGGGAATATTTCTCTAATTGCGGTCATTGCCCCTTGCTCAAAGTCTAGTACAAATAACTTTGGATTAAATTGTAGAATCTGGCTTTTGATTAGGCGAAACAAGGTCTTGTAGATATTTTTTGTTTTATTTGGCAACAAGGCATATACCACTGGTATGATGTTGTTATTTATTTATTTATTAATACACTTAATTGTGTACAGGTTGACTTATATATATATATATATATATATATATATATATATATATATATATATATATATATATATATATATATATATATATATATATGTGCAATAAATACATACATACTATAATATAATATGAGCATTAAAGAGAGAATAAATAAAGCCTCCATACAGTAACTACGTAATAATAATAAATGTAGATAGAAATAAAGATACGAATCCTATGACACATCCGCTGGTCTTGCCAACAGGAGCTCCTTTACTTTCGCTTTAAATTTGTACTTGGTGTTGCACATCCTGATTTCTAGAGAGAGTGCATTACAGAGGAGAATAGACTGTACGAGATAAGAAGAATGAATAAGACATGTTATACATCTCATTGCTTCCTAAATCGACGCGTGCAAGGTGTACAATTGTAGGAAAGGCCTTAAGCAACATTTAAATGTTCCATCACACAAAATGGTCAAATTAGGATGTGTTAATATTGTTTTGTAATTTTCATTAGCAAAAACTAGAATTTTGTTTGATTTGTAAATATAAACGGCTAGTAAAAAATCCTTAAATTTGTCTGCCACCACAATTTCACTTATGGAATTAAAACAGACTTTTTTGACATCCAATGATTTATTTCTCTTTCTATAAAGCTTATCCTTAATATTCACAAAATCAGGTATGTTTCTAATCAGATTAATGCCGCTATCTTTGAGCTCCGCTACAGCTTCTCTATATGCACTCGGCACAGATATAGTATAATCCGATTTAATTTTATTAATACACTTTGCAAATTGTATTTCTAATTCGTTAGATGTAAAATCAGGCTCACAATCGTGTCTATCCTCTCGTTTAATGGAGTTATCATTGGAAATAATTAGTGTCGCTTTATAGGAGACCCTTTTTATACAAAGCCAAACGATGGGACCATCTCTATTTTTCTTTTTTCGTTGTATTTATGCCCGGCACGAAGAAGAGAAGCATTCGTTTACCCCTTTGTGAAGTAAATATTTGTAATTAGGTCCGATTTTGTGAACCTGATGGTCCTGGATGTGATTCATTTCCTGTAATAAGAAGTAATTTAATTTAGCAAAATACAAACATAGTTTTATTTCGTATAAAAATAACAAGTAAGTAATTAGCAAAATGTAATTTAAGCATGAAATTTGTAAAACTACTGACACACTGCTAGTGTTAATTCAAATGTTAACTGCTACTACATGAACAAAACGAAGCACAAC
The DNA here is from genome assembly GCA_944739405.2 of Euclidia mi. NCBI lineage: Eukaryota > Metazoa > Arthropoda > Insecta > Lepidoptera > Erebidae > Euclidia > Euclidia mi. The sequence goes on from OX123192.2 coordinate 64,599,451, forward strand.
ATTTCATATTTAACTATAAGCAAGCGTATAAATAACAAACAAAAGTGTTTATGGACAGATGCTACGTGGATGTTTAGTAGACCTTAATCTTAATTCGCTTAACTTAAATTTTAAATTTTCTTACCTGTATTCATTGCGTACGCCATGTGCTACCCAATAGACATCAGAAGACTGGCTATATTTCGTGGATTATATTGCAGTTAAACATTCTATCCTTTATTTCCCTTGATACTACTGCGTGGCACTTCTAGTAGTATCAGGATATGCCTACGATTATATTAATATTAATCTAGCAAAAATTTGAGTGTATTATATTTGCTTCATATAATAGACTAGTTTTACCCCGCTGTTTCACCTGCGTTATTTTCTATATCTCAAAAACAGTGCCACCTATCAGGTCCATTTGTAGCCTATGTGTTATTTTAGTATATACAAAAATAAGACAAGGCAGTCGTAATTATAGCTTATATAAGCTATATTTATGACTGAAAAACATCATTGATGAGTGTGTGATGGAGTAACAAACATCCAGCCATCCTCACAAAATTACTCATTTATAATAGTACCTAGTAAGATTATTATTGTTTGTCTATAATTTCTTTGGTATTTGTTAGTCTATAATTTCACGAAATCAGGAGTAGTATATGTAGTCCAAAAGGAATAAATAAGAACGGACGCCGTTATGTACAACGGCCACTTAAATAGCAAAGCAGTCAAAATGGCGGCCGTCAGTTCAAAATGAATGTTTATTGGCAAAATTATGACCCAGGTCAACCTTACAATAAAAAAGCATAGATATTTAGCTTTGAAGAAATATTGATATAAGCATTTTTTTTATTATTATATATGTATTAATATAGTTTAACTTACCATTATAATACTTCACAATCTTCACTTTACACAAAACACTCACACACAACACAACACAGGCAGTGTGGCAGCCAGAGTAACTATAACGCGTAATCGCCGACGCTAGCGCATAAGTGTATATGCGAAAATGTACTTAATCTTTAGGCACAAAGGTTCCATTTCTGTTAATCACCTCAGTGTTGTGGTTTGTCGCAGGGTTGCAAGCTAGTAAAATTAAATTCTTACCATATTTTTTGTTGTTTATTAAATCTATTTTTTATTTATTTATTTAAAAGCAATTTTCCAAATAGGAGCACATTTACAAGATTATACAAAAGTATAATTATGTAAGTAAATAATAAAAAATAATTAAAGTTTACATATTAAATTATTCAAGCACTAGTTTCCCCCGCGGTTTCACCCGCGTTATTTTATGTACCTCGACATTAGCGCCACCTATTGTATCCATTTATAGCCTAGCTTCGTGTTATTCTTATATATATGATAATAGCTATATTACTAAAAAGTTTCATCAAACTAACATAATTATATTCAACCAGTCACTAAATAATAACAAATATCCATCCAGTCCCATACATACATCTTCACAAAGTTTCGAATTTTTAATAGTAGTAGGATTCATAAATGGATCGTTATTTTGTCTCTTTCCCGCAACGAAAAAATCATAGTTGCGAGAAAGAGACAAAACTCTAATCAGAATATGAGATAAAATTATAATTTTCACGAAATTGAACTGATATTGTAATTCCTCTATCTACGATCTCTATGTTAGCAGAGCACGTATACTATATTATTTTGGCTTGCATAATAATCGTTTCTATGGTATGCCTTAGCCATTTTCCACTAGAATGTACTTTTTGTACACGGTCGAGATGACGAATGAATAAATTCACAAAAATTAGGTATATCACTTCGACCGCGTAGCGGATAGGCAGTCGGTCGAGATACATAATAAAAAAATAGGTAGAATTAAATCTTCCCAATTCGACCATGTGGTCGAGTTTGTCGCGGTCGAGTTGATGAATAAGTCGACTTATTCACCAACTCGACCATGAGAATCTCGGCCACGTGGTCGATTCGGGAAATTTAAATATTAATTATTTTTTTATTATGCATCTCGACCAAACCGGTTGGTCGAGTTGCTGAAGTAATTGTTTGGTATCTTGTATTCGTCAACTCGACCGACATTGAAAAAATAAGGCAGTTTTGTACAGTCAAGTACAAAAGTGGTTTATTTCCAAACAAATTTTGTTTTTCCATGGGTAAAACGCGATTGCCAATCCGCCCGAAAAGTATGGCAATTACAACATAATATCCCTAATTGGGGGACGCCTTTGTCCAGTAGTGGACGTCAAATAAGCTGAAATGGTAATGATGATGGATAAAACAAAAACCTTTTTAATCAAAATAACTATGTACGTACATACATACATAGACTCACGCCGGGGGGGTTTCCCGGAGGGGTAGGCAGAGACTACGGAACGCCATTTGCAACGATCCTGACATATCTCTCTTGCTTCATTCAGTCCCATCAGATTCCCCATGCATGCTCTTCTGTTCATGGTACTTCTAACCTGTCCTGTTTTTAGGATGTCTCCAATCTGGTCGGAGAACGGCCGCCTAGGTCTTCCTCTTCGTCCTGTCCACATCTTCATACATACATCTTCACAAACTTTCGAATTTATAATAGTAGTAGGATTCATTAGTGGATCGTTATTTTGTCTCTTTTCCGCAACGAAAAAGTCATAGTTGTGAGAAAGAGACAAAACTCTAATCAGAATATAATATAAAATTATAATATTCACGAAATTGAACTGAGATTGTAATTCCTCTATCTACGATCATTATGTTAGCAGAGCACGTATACTATATTATTTTGGCTTGTATAATAATCGTTTCCATGGTATGCCTTAAACATTTTCTACTAGAGTGTACTTTTTGTACTCGGTCGAGATGACGAATGAATAAATTCACAAAAATTAGGTATATCGCTTCGACCGCGTAGCGAATAGGCACTCGGTCGAGATGCATAATAAAAAAATAGGTAGAATTAAATCTTCCCTATTCGACCATGCGGTCGAGTTTGTCGCGGTCGAGTTGATGAATAAGTCCATTATCAGACTCCGTGCTGCTACTGAAAATTCAGGCAAACTCAATAAAATTTTTCCCAACCCGGGAATGAAACCCGAGTCCTCTCGATCAGCACACGCATACGCTATCCACTCACTTTCGTTTGTTAGTTTCGTTATTTCTGCTTCGTATTTTAACTCTTCATCTATAAATTATTAACTCAACCTGTCTATTAAATTGCTATAACATTGTTGTACAAAATAACTATGCCAAAAATGTTTATGGCAAGTAAAATATTTACGCAATGCTCCAAAAACTTGAGTTTAAATTCTGCATTGTTTTTATTACGAGCCTTGGGCTATATTTATATTGCCGATATTTGGATATCGGCAATATAAATATTTTTCAGTGAACTGAATACATTGTTCTTATTTAAAATAGGTATACAGTTAGTAATCATAACTTGACTTGACTCACAGTTCGTAATAGTTAGGAAAAGTTAAGCAACGCGTGTTAAGGTCACCACTTGGATGTGTGACCGTTTGTGGCATTTAAATCAGAGAGATACAATTCCCGTTCTTGACCCGGAGGTATTGGGACTGTATGAAAACTTCAACCTAAGAGTGTCCATACATTTAAACCAAATATATATATATATATATATATATATATATATATAATAAGGGAAATGTATAATCTTCTTAGTACTGCATTAAAATTATAAATTCGAAAGTTAGTGGTCTGAATAGAGCCCAAGAGTTCGGTATTGTCAAAACTTTTTTCTATTAAAGTATTTGGGGTTACAAAAATGGCTTGTAAGGTTGCCCGTTCACTAACAAAATATACATTCATACTTCCATCTATGATAGGTTTTATAACTATGATAGGATAGACAGATAATAGGACCGTAAAGAAATGGTATTTAATTTTGCTTTATATTAAGTCTTTCGGAAACGATTGTATGCAGGCGGCTTTAGATCGGTCTATGGAGAGCCTCAGGGGACGCCTATTTGCAGTGTGCACAAGTATATAATTATTATCATAGACTAATATTATGATGTTGATGCTTTTGTAATATATATATATTTATTTAATAGACTCTAACCTGTATTTCAGAGGGGATAGGCAGTGGTGTAATATTACACCCACATTTCGGCATTATTTTTTAGGTCTCACGTAAAAGGGGGCGATCATATCGCCGTCATCGGGCTCATTACCAGACTATGTGCTGCTACTGAGAATTCAGAAAAACTCAGTTAATCTTTTGCCCGACCCGGGAATCTAACATTGGGACCTCCGATAAGTAGATGCATCCACTATCCACTGGCACACGGAGGCAGTCTGTAATTAAACGCCTAGTTAAAAGCAGTCTGAATACTATTTAAACAGACAAAGGCTCTTTTTAGGTTCTTTAGTCTCAGCCAACAAAAGAGTATTGGGAAAATGTATGGTTGCCTCTAGAAACACAGTTAGAATGGCTTCTTCCAACATTGTAGTGTTTAACAAAGAAAAGTAAATTCCAACAAATAAGTGCTAAGGAATGACTGCACGGTTGGCGTAGTGGTTTAACTCGTTGACTGCCGATGCACAGATCTGTGCGAGACGTAATAGATTTTTATTGTGTCTGGTATTGCCGCTTGTCACTGCGCTGTGTGTTGTGGGTTCGATCCCCACACGAGACAACACTTTGTGTGATCCATAAATTGTTAGTTCGAGTCTGGGTGTTAATTGTGTCCGTTGGTTGTATGTCGGTAAAGTCCGCGTCTCAAGATTTATTGCTAGTGCGGGAGTTGTCTTTTAAAAAAAGTAGAAATAAATAGAAATTACTTGTACCAGAACGTTCATACGGTAAAAGTACATTTTGCATTTCTGAATAAACTTTGGTATTAAATTCTGTTTGAATATCGAGAGAGGCGTGCCATGCCTTGGTTATGTGGCAAGATGCCTATGTATATATGTTAGTCAGTATATTGCTATGTCAGTCATCCAACAAAGCATGAATAATCAACATATTATATAAAGCAAATTGTACTAATGCAGTTCAATGAAGAAATCCTCCATAAACAGTCAGAAATAGAAAAATAACACATTCATAGAAAAATAACGATAATAAATTGTGTTATTGAAGTAAAGCAAGCAACAGTTAGCATTATAAAAATTCAAAGCAAAAACCTTACAAAACATGATACACTATAGGATAAAAGCGTGTGTTATCTTTTTAAAGAAAGAAATAGTATGAATGTTTTAATCCGGTAGATTAAATTCTGCTTCCTCTTTCACTTACAAAAATAATACTACTTACAGACGTAATTTCTGGCTGACTTATTTTTGCCTCTTTCTTAGTTTAATGCTGAACAATTTCTTACTATAGTGGGTGGCAGCCCATCGCGCTTCAATAGTTATGTAGCGGCTGCTGACGCTACAAAATATACAACGCGCGCAAATGTGTAAGCGCGACACAGCAGTCGTCTTCCCGATCTTATATACTTATATACCCCTACAGTTATATTACAAATATAGTATATTTATATTAAATAAATTGTCCGCGTGGTGACGGATTAAGAATACGGATTGTCACCACCCCATATCATCCCATGGGTGTCGTAAGAGCCGACAGAGGGAGCATATTATGCAGAGAACAGCACTGTAAGAGAAGGAAAACTTGATACAAACCCTATGCCAACCCGTTTGGCCAGCGTGGTATAGTAGGCCAATTCCTCCTTTCAAAGGAGAGGCCTAGTCCAGCAGTGGACTATTAAAGGCTGATGATGATGAATAAATATATATTCTATCACATTATATATTTATATAATTAGGGGTGCATAGGGTTCCCGCCAAGAACTTAGGGTCCCAAACCAACCTCACCTGCAAGTGGTGCACCTGCCGATCAACGGACGAGGCTCTGGCAAACAAAATATCCCGAGCAAGCGGCAATAGGCTCGCCACCTATTACGTGGGATCACTACACTGGCGAAAAGTGGGCGTTAATATGCCTCTGCCTACCCCTTCGGGGAAACAGGCGTGAGTCTATCTATGTACCTATGTATGTCTACCACATTCACACAACACCATCTAGTCTCAAACTAAGCAGAGCTTGTACTATGGGTACTAGACAATGGATAAACATACATATATACTTTTTTTTGTAAATACATAGATATTATTCATAGAAACACTCAAACCAAGACAAACATCCATGTTCACGCACACAAAGGTTTTCCTTGAGCGGGAATCGAACCCGCGACCTTCGGCGGGGCAGTCGCTTACACTCAAGCTGCGCCAACCAGTCGACAAAAAAAGGCTATCCGTGCGATCTATGATATGGGTTCAAGAGAATATCTCAGCGAATTGCTTTAAAGGAATTGACATTCTAACTGTGCCTTTACACATACATGAAAAGCTATATTTAGATGTACAAATCTTTAGATGGCATAAGCTTCACAATCCCCTTTCTACATGTACGCCTAGTCAGTGAAGGTACGAAAAAGTACTAAATTAAATTTTATTTGAAATGAAATTATACTTACAAACAAAACTTTTTGTATTCATAAAATACATAGTTTTTATGTTTCCAACAACTTTCAGTTCTCAATTTCATAGAAAATCATAGCTTCCCACAATCTAAACAGCCCTGAAAGAAAACTCCTTTGTGACCGAACTTCAGTGCAATAAAAAAGAATAGCTTTTATGTACTGTGGCTTAATTCTCAACATCCTAATAAAAATATTACTTTTAAGTCTTTTACGGTTCTTAGTATTTTTCTTTCACCCGACTCTCATTTCAGTGTCCGTAAAAGGTACATTCAGAAAGAAAAAGATAAAACATCCATTGTTCTTTTAAGTCCGAATATAATGAATTTTTAGTAACAGAAATAAAAGTATATCTTTTTTGTTGGAATTGCAGTAGTTTAGTCTGGTTTCATAGCTTTTTGTGAACTGAACTATGCGGCTATGGAAATTAGGTCTTTTCACTTGGTTTGGCATTTCGGCAAGTCATGAATGTCTATGTATTTATTTAATAGTATTTTTTAACCGCCGCCATAGCTCTCCGAATAGTGAGCGAGCAGAAGTCGCAATGCGAAGTATCTCCAAGCTGAACTGGCAAATGCGCAGGGCATAATAGCTCGAAGCACCACTAGTCGTTGGAGCAGTGCTCTGGAGTTAGCAACCACGTATCGGACGACGCAGCAGGGGTAGACTGCGTGGTGGACCGATGATCTGGTGTTGATTGTATTGTGGACAGACCATCGAGAAAAGAAGTTGGATGCGGGCGGCTCGAGTTCGGTCTGTGTGGAGAGACTTAGGGCAGTCCTTTGTCCAGCAGTGGACATAATGATTTTTTAAAATAAAATATTCTATCTCGGTACGCAGCCAAATATTTTTTCAAAGCCTTATTGTACGTTTTCATTTCGCAGTACTGTGAAATTTAATATGCAATAACTGCAATCACTGCCAAACAGTTGAATATCTCATGTAATCGGTATGCTAGCTGGCAACCACTGGCAACGTTTTTATGTTACAGTACAGTGAAACCGCTGACATATAATATGTCAAAGTGAATATGAGTTCGGGCAATCAAGCGTATAATATTTAAATAGAGTTTGACTACACGTATGGCGTAGTGGTTTAAGCAGTCTTTTCGCCGTTTAGAACTACACTGAAAGTTCTGTGTTCGATCCTGGTATAAGAAAGACACTAAGTTATTCAGTTCATTTTATCCTGATGGTTAAATGCCTGTTTTTGCTGACCATTCATTCATTCTCTAATCTATCTCTAATAATAGAATGGATATAGATTTATTAGTTCAAACTGACAATGACAACCACAGAGCGACTTAAGTCTGACTTCTGCAACCCAAAGGTCAATGTTTTCTGCCTTAGACTAGTGTCATTAATTATTGTATTTCTGAGAATTGACTACCTATCACAACTGTCAAAAATCTTTCTGTCAGCCGGGACCGACTGTTTAACAATCCAATTCCATTACATGATATTATCTACTTTTCGAAATCTTTTAAACATCCTCTTTCATTCAAAGCTATTACAGTGGAACACTGTATTCGTCCCTAAGGTGTTGTTAAATTGTTTGAAGAGTTCCAAGACAGCGTTTTGGTCTTAATTTAAATGCCTCTCTGAGACTTCTTCGAGGCGAATTTCTAAGGAAACAGGAAAACGGAACGTTTAAGAATGTGATTTTTTTTAATAAGCTGTTTCGTTGGTCTCGTGATATAAGATTTTATACACGTTTGTGGTCAATTATGAAAGTATTATTTGATTTCCTAGACCTCAGGCGGCGATAGCCTATGGATAATGGTGTACGTAATGGACTGCCGAGACGATGGACCGACTTTTCGAAGTTATATTGTGTGTATTAAAAATGTTAAGTATCGCTCGCTTAATAATGTGCCCGGTAGATGACAATAGGCTCGCTCCCTATTACATTGTGACTGAAACATAACTGGCGAAGTGTGGGTGTGTAATACACCTCTGCCTACCCCTTCGGGCATAAAGGCGTGAAGTTATGTTATGTTATCGACCTCAAGTAAAAAAAGTGAGATGCAGCCACTTTTGTAATCCAACCAAACACCAACTATAAAAAGAAGCCGTTTTTTAAAAGCCTTTTAACGTCTAAGTAATGACGAGATACACTCAAAACTCCGTTGCATCATATAGTCGTAAAGTCTGTGTTTCCTGAAAATGCTTAACGTAAAGTTACCCAAAGTTGCAGCATTTTAAATTGCAATGAAGTTTCTGGCAACAATTTTACTCAGCCGTAAAGTGCCAGTGAGGTGTTTGGAACTCTCTTTAAAATCTATAGCTGATATTTTCATTAAAGTTTACTATAGTATTTTCGCTGTATGATGATATGCATGACAGTTCTCATTTTACATATCACGCATACAACTTTCAAGTTATGAAAATAACATACATACATACATATACTCACGCCTTTTTCCCGTCGGGGTAGGCAGAGACAACAGAACGCCACTTGCTCCAATCCTTACAAACCTCACGCGCTTCCTCTACACTCATTACTCTTTTCATACATGCTCGCCGGTTGCGGGTACTTCGGACCTTTCCGTTTCTTAGGATGTCTCCAATTTGGTCGAAGAATGTCCGCCGAGGTCTGCCGCGACCGACTTGCCCACACACATTTGCCTTATATATCTGATTCGTCATTCTTTCTTCACTTATTCGCTCCACGTGTCCAAACCGTTATGAAAATAAATTGACAAAAAAAAACAATTCTTAAAAAAAATATCTATTAAAAATTACAAAGTAAATGGATACTAGTATGTCTCTCTCTATTTTTATAATTAAGAAATAAAACGAACCCTCTGTCAGTTGAGATTGACACTATTGAATCGACATGAAATCGATGAATAGGAGCGGCCATCTTGTGATCGAATACGTCAGTACGAGCGCCTTGTATGCGGTTTGAGATTCTGCCTGCTTGGCGTGTTATTTTTTATTTTTTTGTTGTGTTTTATCTGGTACGTTTAATGCCAAAAACAACAAAAAAGATAGTTTTAAACTCTCAAAGCCGTGAGTTAGTGCTTCGTTTGAGGACCTTCTTTGGACGAGAGCGTGCAAACGGGGGCCCGGTAATACCGATCGACAGTGTTGTGTACAGAGTTGCGGCAGCTCTGGACATCGGCAAGCCTTCAGTTTCTCGAAGAACCAAATAAGTATTTTGGAGAAACTAGTTTTGAAGACAAGAAGCTGTCCACTTCGAAGAAACGTGAGCATAAAGCATTAAAGCTAATAACCGACATAGATAGTTCCGATGTGGTGGCAATACGAAATCCCTACATTGATAAAATTAAACAATATTTACAGACTGGGATAAATATGTCCACCTCGACTGAATTTGAGATCAGCGATTAATTATCTCAGTCGGAGAAGATTCCGATTCAGATATGAGTTTTATTTCGAGTGACATTGACAATTAATAAAAAAATATATTTTAAAATTACTGCGTTTTATTTGTGAATGTATTTGTCAAAACACTTTTAATATGAATTTATTTCGAAGATGTAAAATCGGTTACTACGTATGATTGCATGTCGTTTGCCAATTAATTCGATATTTATATATAATCGCTTAAATTTCCTTAGGTTACATCACTATAATTGTCAGTGATGAATTGTCATGCATATCATTATACAGCGAAAATACTATAACTGAAAGAAAAAGAAAAGAAAAGTGCATGTCATTTCGGATAATACAGTTCATGCGGTCCTTTTGTCACTGGTATGGTGCTTTTATATTTGATGGTTGGTGCACGACTGTAAGCAGACTGGATCCCAAATAGATGTTGTCCAGAAACAGCTAGTTTGAATTATTAAATGTTAGGTATCCGTAGCTAAAATGGCGAAAAATCGGTACCCTTATATATTTGCTATATCTGTCTGTCCGTATGTCACAAGCATTTTCTTAGAATAGTGTTTTTCAGCAGCGCAGCTGTCAGGTCATGTAATGAAGTCACACATTTGCCGTTATATGCCACGTGATAGCGAGTGTTCTTCTTCAAATTTTCGCCACAATAGCATCGTGGTTCAATAAGAGGATTTGAAGGCCAGATGAGTTTGATGTCAAGTTTGCTATCTATTCTCAACATATTTTATAGTATCTTGAGAATATATTTCTCACATCAAATTTACACTATTTTGGATCGTCTATCAAAAAAAAGTTACTTATTTCATTTCTACAGATATTCCAATGAATTTTAGAAAGAGAAGCTTCGCAAATATGGAATAAGTCAACATAATATAATATCCAATTACTTCTTCACAGATGAGGCGATGACTAATCTTCGAACAACATTTAGTCCATGTTTTATAACAAGGCGGAATGTATTTGGAGAACAACCAAAATCCACAGAGAAGGCTTCTATCCAAAGTGCGATTTAAGGAAAAGAAAATAATCTAAGACCAAAAACTGGAAACCACTGTTCACCATCCAAATGGCGATCATTCTAAACGTAGTCTACCGTGACCAGGACTTCTGTAAAGAAATCAACGTCGGCTAGTTATAAATATAAAATGTAAGTAGTTTCTAGATTATTCGGTTTTAATGTTATCGCAGTCAAAACAATATATCGCGATTAAATCGGTGAACTGTATTTTAATTTCATTTTTTTTATGGTAATAGGCAGCAAACGAGCAGATGGATTGCCTGATGGTAAGCAATTACTGCCGCCCATGGACACAAGCACCACCACAGGAATCACAAGTGCGCTGCCGCCCCTTGAGGTTGGGAAAAGGGATAGGATGAGGAGTAGGATGAGGGAGAAGGAATAGGGGAAAGGGCCTCCGACACTCTCACTCACCGAACGAAACGCAACAGTTTAGGTACTGTTACTTTACGTCGATCTTCTGTGAGAGGGCAGTACTTCCCTGTTCCAGCTGACCCATCCATGCTGAAATCAGCAAGGCTCCACTACCTTTTATGTCACAAATGCATAATATTTTTCAAAAACAATATTCCATTTTACCAAGATATGTTGTTTTTACTGAGATTACACCTAAATTGAATGATCTAAATCGTCATGGGTTTTATCAGTCTAATGAAACTAAAGAAGTAGGTACTGAAGACATCAAGACACTGATGTAATTTTGCGTAAACAGTAACACAAGTTGTTGAACAATATTTGGGTACTTTGAAATAACTTCAACATCCAAGACAAATGTCACATCAGTATTACGTGACCACGGTTCCCGTAAACTAAACGAAATAATAAGTTTCTTGATAATTCTGTTCAAATGTAATCTCAGTAAAAATACCGCGATAAAATCTGGTAACTGTAGTTTAATTTTATTTCAATGTGTATTATTCGCGTAAACCCATCGAGACGAGAGTTTTCATAAACATAATATGATTTATTTATTGGCTCACGCCTGTATCCCCAAAGGGGTAGGCAGAGGTGTTATATTACACCCACATTTCGTCAAATTCAAATTCATTTATTAGTGTGATTTTTGGTTACACATTACATGTGGTCTTAATACAATTGACAGCATCTCAAAAATCTACCATGATGGTATACACTGTTACACATTTAGTTTTATATTAATTACTAATTTAAAAATAATATCAGAATAATCATAAGTCCAGAAAATATATAAAAATCAAATAATTGCAACATAACAACATAATTTGGGAAACCAACAATAAGAATTCACAATAATTAATGGGAATAATAAATAATGATAAAATAATACAAAATTATATAGAAATAAAATAAAATTATGGATTTCAATGTCAAATATTAACATCTTATCATTAAGGAATTCGTCAATGGTAAAATTAAATGTCTCTAGTTATATTAAATTATAAAAAACACATAGTCAGAAATAAATAAATAGAAATGTCAACTTAAAATTTATCATTAAAGAATTCGTCAATGGTATAATAACATTTTTCTTGTAATAGATATCGTAATTTTTTCTTAAACTGAATTATAGATAAATCTTTTATTACATTTGGTAATTTATCAAATATTTTTGGGGCCATACAGAGTATACTTTTGTGCATTAAGGAGGTCTTTGAAGGACGAACACATAGCTGATGTCTGTATTCTTTTCTTATCATTTTGTGTCGCTGTTCAGACGCTTTTCTAAATAAATGCATATTCTTTTTGACAAATAAAGCAGTTTCAAAAATGTATAAACAAGGTAAATTCAATATTTTTAACAATACAAAATAAGGTTTACAGCTATCAGTTACGCCTATACCGGTAATAGCCCTAATGCATCTTTTTTGTGACTGTTTCCTTATTGCAGGAGTTGCCCCAGAACATAACTCCGTAGCGTAATATAGAATCGACATATCCATAATATGCAGTGACTGTCGCTGCTTGATTCACAACTTTTTTTAATTTATACAAGGCAAAAGCAAATTTACTGACCTTTGTAACCAGTGTTGTTTCCAATTAAGTTGATTGTCGATTGTTAAGCCTAAAATTTAATATTTGCAAATTCTTCTATATTTTCATTCTTAAATATTATATTTAGTTTCAAATTAGCTACTCTTTGACGGAAATTCATTAGTTTTGTTTTATTTAAATTTATAATTAAGTTATTTTGTTCTAACCAGTTAACGACTTGGTCCAATGCATTGATTATGTCAGTCTCAAAGTCCATACTATTAATGTCACGTTAACAATTATAGTACTATCGTCAGCAAACAATGTCATAGGATAGGGTATATTCCGGGGAAAGTCATTTATATATATTAAAAATAATAAAGGCCCTAGCACACTGCCTTGAGGCACTCCACAAGATATTATTCGCTCACTAGATATATATTTTATAACGGTTTTATTAAATTTAGATATTCCACTTATTTCTGTACATTGTGTTCTATTTTTAACCGACTTCAAAAAAAGGAGGAGGTTCTCAATTCGTCGGAATATTTTTTTTTTATATATGTTCCCCGATTTCTCTAAGACGCCTGGACCGATTTCGAAAATTCTTGTTTTGATTGAAAGAGTATACCTCCTAGTTGGTCCCATGATCATTAAGACAGGATCTGATCATGGAATCCTGAAAAAATCGAAGGAACTCTTCAAATTTTATAAGCACCCTTGAAGCGATTTGACGATAACAACCCAATGCCGTCGAGTTTGGGCTCGTTTGAGTCGTCGTTACATAGACTTTGATGCCGGATGATTTCCATGGTCTGATGATAGAGTTGGCAGGTAACCATGAGATCTTTGTGATACAATAACCCAATCTCATCGAGTTTAGGGTCGTTTGATTCGTCTTTACATGGACTTTGGTAATGGATGTATTGTAGGGTCTGATGATGGAGCAGGAAGGTGGCCATGGGATCTTTGTAATACAATTATGTAATCCCATCGAGTTTGGGCTCGTTTGAGTCGTCTTTACATAGACTTTGATGCTGGATGTTTTCCAGGGTCTAATAATGGAGCAGGAAGTTGGCAACGGGATCTTTGTAATGCGTAGACGCAATCCCATTGAGTTTGAGCTCGTTGGATTCGTCTTTACATGGACTTTAGTGCTGAATATTTACCAAACTCTGATGATAGAGCAGGAAGGTGGCCAAGGGATCTTTGTAAAACAATAACGCAATCTCATCGTGTTTAGGCCCTTTTTTTTGTCTTGGCAAACAATTTGGTTTTGGATGATTTCCGGGATCTGATGATGGAACTGAAACGAACGTGTTTAGGCTAGTTAGTTGAAAACAAAAAAAAAACCTTGAAATTGCCAGAAAGGTACAGGTCTACATTTCAGAATTGAGGCACGTAAGGAAGGCCTCCCCATCATGTACCACCTACACTATCCTATGTACCTACTTACCACCTATTACTATTTTTATTAGTAAACCACTAAAAAGCAAAAAATAAAAATTATTTTTAAATAAAAAAAAACGACTTCAAAAACACTAAGGAACTAAAAAACAAAAAATAATTGGTTTTGGAGCAAACATTTTTGGAGTCGGTGCCAAGCCCTTACGCAAAAAGTTACTAAATTACAAACTACCTATTCTATCAGCAACGAAAGTTATAAAAAAATGGGTAGAGGTTTTATAATCAGATTAGAAATACTTGCCTTGGCACCGACTCCAAAAATGTTTGCTCCAAAACCAATTATTTTTTGTTTTTTAGTTCCTTAGTGTTTTTGAAGTCGTTTTTTTATTTAAAAATATTTTTTATTTAAATAAGAATTTATGAGTGCCAACACATTACCCCTTATTCCGAATGCATTTAATTTGTTCAGCAGTAAGTCATGGTTGACCAAGTCAAATGCCTTGGTCATATCCATGTATACTGCTGATATTGGGATTCTATCATTCATGTTAGCTATGATATCATTAAGGAAGTTGTATATTGCCATATTTATCGAATGACCTTTCCTAAATCCTTTTTGTTCTTTTACAAGTATGTTATGTTTGTTCAAGTATCCATCTATGGATCTATAGATCCATTTTTCGAATATCTTGGATATTATTGGGATAGGAGCTATGGGCCTATAATTTTTAATTTATTTCGTATCGTCTTTTTTAAATAAAGGTTTAATGATAGTAGGTTTAAGCTTATCAGGATAGGTCCCAGATTCAATACTTAAATTTATTATGTAGCTAAGAGGATCAGATATAAGTGCTGTCACATACTTTAAGACCTTTGTCAAAATATAATCGTATCCTACACTATTTTTATTTTTTAAGTCTTCTATAATTATATTTACTTCATCTGACGTGATAGGGGCTAGAAACATTGACTGTGTACAGAAATTTATTTTATTGTCAGTCAGTCGTGTAGAAGCGGATGACAGTTTTTCTGCTTGGTCTATGAAGTTGTCATCATGTTATGAATTTGTAGATCCTCCGTGATTGGGTGCGAGCCTATTGCCATTACTTTGCCAGATTCCGTGCTGCTACTGGGAATTCGGAAAAATCATATAACTCTTTTGCCGGGCTCGGGAAACGAACCCGGGACCTCCTGATGAGCAAACGCACACGCCCTCCATTGAACCACGAAGGCAGTCTTTATTGAACAATTTACATATTAAATAGATAAGTTTTTAAACAGACGACGCTGTTTGTATAATTTCGAACTAAACATTTTACCTGTGACATAAATAATAAATAATTTACGTTCAGATAAGCGATATCCATGATAATAATACTAAATTACCGAATGTGACCCTCGGGAAATTATGTATAACGTATACATTATGTAGTATAGAGGAGACGATTAGTGGCTTCATTAATTAATTGATAGCTTGTCATGTCTTAATTAAGTTGAGAGTGCAGTAGAACTTTAGCTGGCGATAGCCTAGTGGAGATACCAATAGACTGCAATGCAGAGGGCACTGGGTTGAAATCCTCGGCAAGCACCACTGACTATTCGTAGTGCGTATTAAATTGCGTCCCTTCGGAATGGTAAAACTAACACTATTTACAATACCAATCATGTAAGAATATGTTTTTAAGAGCCTGTGACATGCCCCTGCATGGCAAAGGCCATGACACTTTTATGTTTGCCAAATAAAATTGTATTTAATGTCATTTGTTATTTTGGATATTCGTCGACCAAATTGGAGACATCTTAAGAAACGGAAAGGTCCGTCCACAGAGCGACTGCCGTCCGGTCAGACGAGATTTTTATTCGGAGATGCTAACATAAACCAAGGAATGATCATCAGCCTTTAACAGTCCACTGCTGGACTAGGCCTCTCCATTGAAAGGAGGAATTGGCCTACTATACCACGCTGGCTAAACGGGTTGTTATAGGATTTGTATCAAGTTTTACTTCTCTTACAGTGTTGTTCTCTGCATAATATGCTCCCTCTGTCGACTCTTACGACACCCATGGGATGATATGGGGTGGTGACATTCCGTATTCTTAATCCGTAACCACACGGACATGTTGTTGGCTGTAATTGGCTGTGCATTGTCTTTCAGTCAGTCAGAAACGCAAGAATTTTAAATATACAGATAATTTATTATATTTGTCAGTTATCCGGTTACTGTACATGTACAAGAATTATCTAGTTTATTAATATTTGATGACCGTACGTGAATCATCCCGGAATATTACATTACAGTCGAATAAATAACCTTTCGTCTGTTAACAATGTAAAAAATCAATATATAAACCGGTAACCATAACAAATCTGTAAATGTTCTCAAATAACCCATACCTTTCCTACTAATCCTTTGTACTTCGGACGAATATCCTTCCTTTGGCAAAGATTTTCAATTTACCAAAAGACTTCGGTGTTTACCCTGTGTTGCTCGTTGGGTTTCAGGGGTGATTTACCCCACTACGCAGGTAAGCAGGCTATTTGTAATATTACATAATGTTGTTCATGAATAGGATGCAGTCAATTGAAACTTATGTTTTTTACTTAAATGGGTTTCTTACGGAGTTATTAATTTGGAAGAAATATTTCTCTATGCGGTAAAAAATAAAAAATATTTTTTGCGAATAAAAATTTTAAACAGATGGTTTAGACTATAGTAAGTCAGTGTTATTCAATCAGATGAATTATATTTTACCAGCCTTTGCCCGCAGTTTCAACCGCCTGGAGAATAAAGAACTCTGACCCAATTTATAATCCATTAGGAAGGCTTAAAGACAATATGTGATATAACATTACGCTATGACACCCGGAAGCAGAACAGTAAGCCCAAATAATGGGGGTGTAACCGCAGGCTAAAACCATTAGTATACAGCCGATAGTAAAAATGCATATAGCATTAACACAGCTTAAACTATACAACATAGAAAGCACTTAAAATACTTTAAAGCCTTTTAATATAAATCTAAATTGCACAAAGAGAATTTAAATCCAGTTGTTAATTCGAAGTGGATTTTGTAATTAAGCATAGCGATTTGTTTTAAACAAGGCTTAACGTAAAGCATAATACGCGTAGTAAAGCTTGACAAAATAATTCGAACTAATGTTGAATTTCAGTTGAAATAATATTACGAAGATCAGTGTCAGCATAAAGATGACGTCAACTTTAAAAAAAGTATTATTATCGGTCCATTCGTTTATGCACTACGATGCACAGTTCAAGTTATAAAGCTCCTATTTTTGCGCCGTTGGTTAAAAAACAAAATATCCCAATAGGCCACCTATTACGTGGGATCAAAACACTGGCGAAAAGTGGGCGTTTAACATGCCTCTGCCTACCCCTTCGGGGAAACAGGCGTGAGTCTATGTATGTATGTATATAAAATTATTGCGTTACTGACAGACTAACAGACAATGCACCACCGAAACTATTGGGTGCAAGGAGCTGACATTTGAATGTGCAGCGATAGCCTAGTGGAGATACCAATAGACTGCCGTGCAGAGGGTATCGAGTTCGAATCCACGGCGCGCACCAATGACTTTATAATCTATAATCGGGATATTATGTTTGCCAGAGCCTCGTCCGTTGATCGGCAGGTGCACCACTTGCAGGTGAGGTTGGCTTGGGACTCTAAGTTCTTGGTGGGAACCCTATGCACATAATTTTATATATACAGATAATCTGTAACCCTATTGTCCTTAAACTGGATAGCTCAAATATATTTAATCCTCACACATGTCTGGACTGTAATTAATGCTAAGATGCTAGGATCGCATTACATTGTTTGAATAAAATATATTTTCTGCTAGTATCTAGCTGTGAGGTTTTGTGAAGACGGCCACAACGCATTTTCGTAATATAATATTGAATTGAGTAAAACTCGAGTAAATCTTGATCAGATTAAGGCTTAGAAACATATTTTTTATATTTATTTTAGACAAAAATATAACGCAGTTGCTTTTTTTATTAGAAACATGACGGCACTTCTTGGCAATGGCCAAGACTTCTTGGCATTGAAAGACACACAGACTACCAGACTTTTTTCTTGATGGACTATTTTCAAAGTGATAGTATAAAGAGCAAACGGCCCATTAAAGTTGGCAATAAGTCACCTACAGAAAAAATTTACATACATATTACTTTTAAAAAAACCGGTCAAGTGCGAGTCGGACTCGCGTAACGAGGGTTCCGTACAAACCTGTAGGTATATAAGTAAAAGTTCACCAGTCATAGTTATGGTATTTTTATTGCCTAATGAAATCCATAACATTACAGTATGGAAAGCTGGAGGAGCATAAATTAAAGAAAAAGGGGTCTTTGTTGTTTGTAATCAGTCATCCTTTATTTTATATTAACATATATCACTTATTTTATAATATAACTTAAATACCTATACCAGCCTTGCAGCAGCCTTGCAAAAGTCTGCTGATGAATGATAGTAAGATTTTTTATCAAAGTTATTGATTTACAAAGTTTTAGTGACTATTAGAAATCTGTTACAAAAATACTTATAAAGTACAGAATAAGTAGCAAAAAGGTTTGAAGACTATGTAATTATTTGAAATCTCAATCAGCCTATCGCAGTCCACTGCTGGAAAAAGGCCTCTCCCAACACGCACCACAACACACGGTCCTCAGCCTTCCGCATCCTTTATCTGGGCTATAAGACGTTGCTTCGTACCAAATTTCAAGATATTGAGTTCACGGTAGGTTTTGATTCCCTTGCGAGTAGTCGCGACTTTGAAAATATGATTATATTGCTCTTTCTTTTGATTGCGTAGACATATAAGTTTGATTTTCTTGCAGCCTAACGGTGTTACATACCTGAGTATTTGCTATGAATTTCAGTTATTTACCTCTACGCGTTCAAGAGAAAGGGGTAGTAACTTTAAATTTATTAAAAATATTTTTCTATATTGTCGCACGAGTGATTGATTTCCACGGGGTAGCCGGGATCGATCACTCGCCGAGCAATTAAAGAGAGATAATTAGGTTGACTTACGGGAAATAAATAAAAAATATCACCAGGAAAGTTTAAACTCGCGTTATATTCCAGTTACACAATGGCTTTAATTATACAAAAAAAAACTGACACTTGAGATTAGCCGATGAGACAATTATCCAGGGCGTGAGGGGTACGTTGGCACTTCACAGGTCTTCGGATGAGGTACTCAGCTTGGTCGTGTTGGCCGGAGCAAAAGGGGGCGAAACCTCGTGTGTCCCCGGTATTTATAAGGCCGGCGAGGAGGAGTGGGCGAGACTGTGCGTCACTCGTAGCGAGGCTCGCGGGCGCCGGGGCGCGACGTCACACACCCTCCCCGTTAGGCCGGGATTTTCCCTAAGGAAAATTCCCTAGCCCAACGGGGGTAGCAGCCCTGAAGATACTCCCTGAAATTAGAGAAAACAAGGGCATGAGTACCTTGAACAAGTGACAACCCTATACGCTAATTAGGATACCTAAATAATAATGACCCACGCTTGCATTCTTCACGCGTACAACGGCAGTCTGAATTTGAACATAAACATTTATCATTCATAATTCATCACACATACCTACATGTAAATGCCGAGGCCAGTGTAATAGCTTAATATTAAAGATAACAATCTATGGAGAAGCGCTTAGGGTAATTATTAGGTAATAATGATTTGTAGATATAAGAAACTTGATCTAGCCCTACAACTTATAAATCTTGGGTTCGGCCTTTGCCACTAGATAAGTAAACTTTTAGAATATAGTTAGGTATAACAACAGATTTTTCGTAAAGATGAACAAAAATAATATAAGCCGCAGACACGACCGGACCGCTCAATGTCAAAGGAAAGAAATTAATAAATATTTTGCTCTAATTAATAACTACAACACGACCAGTAAACACCTTTTGAATGTAAACAATGGTGAATCATTAGTTAGGCATTTATTTATCGGCGCGTCGCTGAGTGAGCGCGCGTGCGTCATAACGACAACTAGGTAGGTACGATCTAAATGGTAGGTACTATTCGACTGTTCCGAGCTCGCGACGCATGGTTAATCACCCTGAATGTTTATAAAGTACCTATAATAACAATTTGATTATGGAATTTATACAGAATTAAGAATAACAACAGAACTTCAGAACAAGGCACGGCGAAAAACAATACGCCAATCAAGATGCATTTCAACAAATAGATTTGCGGAAAGAAAATACACATGCGAGAA
Organism: Euclidia mi; assembly: GCA_944739405.2. Lineage (NCBI taxonomy): Eukaryota > Metazoa > Arthropoda > Insecta > Lepidoptera > Erebidae > Euclidia > Euclidia mi. The sequence continues at coordinate 64,619,916 of OX123192.2, forward strand.
TCGAACCACAGACCGATCCGACAACAACTTTTTAACCACTGAGCCATAACTGATAGTTAGATAAACAACAGATTCTTTGTAACAATATTACATGTAATAAACTTTATTACAATTTATAACTGAAACGTTTATTCATTTTATGTTAGCATGTTTACATAAATCATTAACACAACACATTGCATTATCTTGTGAGCTTCGACTCGAAAACAAAAGAACCATTGTTGGCCTTCACAAATAATTATGCAGGCAATTATAACTCCGCATATATATGCGTCTTACATTGTTGTTTTTATACTTTTATTATTCTTTGTAATTAATCAACTTTAAATCCTTGATGTGCCATTCGCCTAAAGATTTTCCGGCCATGTCGTTAAGTTTGTATACTAGAGGTGACTTTTTTGAGGCAATCTTACATTTAATAAATTTAGGCGCCAATTTCTTGCTAAAGTATTTATCCTTGTCACTAAGTAGAAACGTTCTGCGCCAAACTATATCACCGACATTGAATTCTGCCGGTTTACGGCGAAGATTATAAGATGAACAATTTCATTGGTGGGCCGACAACAGAGCTGAATGTACCTTCTCGAAAATAGAAGATAAGTAGCCTAAAGTTTCGGCATAGCCGACCCGTGGTTCAAGCACCATATTGGAATTAAATTCCTTGTCAATATACTGAGAACCACATGTTATGACCTCCCTACCAAAAACAAGGAAATTAGGAGAATAACCAGTAACCTCACTAACTGCGCAGTTAAGGGCGAATTGAACTTTAGTGATTAGAGTGTCCCAGATTCGATGATCAGATTCTATGAAAGTTGAAATAGCTGTCATAATGGTTTTGTTGTAACGTTCAACTGAGTTACCGTGGGGAGTATACAACGGTGTAAAATGCAAATTTGGAATTTTATATTTTGACAACATACTTTTAAAGGTTGCGCTAATAAATTGTTTACCGTTATCCAAAACAATAGTAGATGGAATTCCATGCACCAAAAATACATTTTCCTCGAGAAGTTTTGTTATCACTTCTGCAGTTGCCCGTTTAATGGGGAAAAGTAAACAATATTTAGAGAAACAACAACTGACCACAAATATAAAAGTGTTTTGTTTTCTGCTATGAGGCAATGGACCAATCAAATCAATACTAATCGTCTAAAAGGGCTTTTGACATGATTTGGGTTTTCCCATTAGACCTGAATTTGGGTGATTTTGGTGTTTATGGGTGATACAAGGTTCACATGAACTGACGAACTTGACAACATCGGTGTACATACCAGGCCAAAAGTAATTAAGTGCGAGACGTTTGTATGTCTTAAAAATACCCAGATGTCCAGCAGTGGGCGAAGAATGATTCTCCCTTAGAATGTCATTTCTTTGGTCAGAGGGAATAACCTTTTTTCATTGAAATTCTCTAGTGAGGGGGTTTAATGTTTTTTTAAAACAATACAATTTATTGTTTATTACTTGATAGTTAACAAAGGAAGTCGGAGAACTTAAACAGCCTTTATAAATATTTAAATACCAAGGATCATTAGTAGAAACTGGTAAATTCTGATTAGAATTAATATCTATATTTATATCATTAGCAATAGCAGAAACGGGTAAAGAGCGAGACAGATGATGACAGTGGTTCAAGCACCATATTGGAATTAAATTCCTTGTCAATATACTGAGAACCACATGTTATGACCTCCCTACCAAAAACAAGGAAATTAGGAGAATAACCAGTAACCTCACTAACTGCGCAGTTAAGGGCGAATTGAACTTTAGTGATTAGAGTGTCCCAGATTCGATGATCAGATTCTATGAAAGTTGAAATAGCTGTCATAATGGTTTTGTTGTAACGTTCAACTGAGTTACCGTGGGGAGTATACAACGGTGTAAAATGCAAATTTGGAATTTTATATTTTGACAACATACTTTTAAAGGTTGCGCTAATAAATTGTTTACCGTTATCCAAAACAATAGTAGATGGAATTCCATGCACCAAAAATACATTTTCCTCGAGAAGTTTTGTTATCACTTCTGCAGTTGCCCGTTTAATGGGGAAAAGTAAACAATATTTAGAGAAACAACAACTGACCACAAATATAAAAGTGTTTTGTTTTCTGCTATGAGGCAATGGACCAATCAAATCAATACTAATCGTCTAAAAGGGCTTTTGACATGATTTGGGTTTTCCCATTAGACCTGAATTTGGGTGATTTTGGTGTTTATGGGTGATACAAGGTTCACATGAACTGACGAACTTGACAACATCGGTGTACATACCAGGCCAAAAGTAATTAAGTGCGAGACGTTTGTATGTCTTAAAAATACCCAGATGTCCAGCAGTGGGCGAAGAATGATTCTCCCTTAGAATGTCATTTCTTTGGTCAGACGGAATAACCTTTTTTCATTGAAATTCTCTAGTGAGGGGGTTTAATGTTTTTTTAAAACAATACAATTTATTGTTTATTACTTGATAGTTAACAAAGGAAGTCGGAGAACTTAAACAGCCTTTATAGATATTTAAATACCAAGGATCATTAGTAGAAACTGGTAAATTCTGATTAGAATTAATATCTATATTTATATCATTAGCAATAGCAGAAACGGGTAAAGAGCGAGACAGAAAATCAGGTAAAACGTTATCGGAACCCCGACGATGACGTATTTCGAAATTATAGGAAGATAAGCGAACTCCCCATCTGGCTAACCGGCCCATAGGGTTATTTAAGGTCAAGAACCATTTCAAAGCAGGGTGATCTGTGTAAACAATAAACATTTTACCATTTTCAACATAACAACGCCAGTGTTCTATAGCAGATAGAACAGCCAGGGCCTCGCGCTCTGTGGCACTGTAATTTTTTTCTTGCTTAGTGAGTGATTTGCTGTAGTACGCTATGACTCTTTCCTCACCATTTAACCTTTGACAGAGGATCGCGCCAAGTCCAAAATCGCTAGCATCTGAGTGTATTTCAAACGGTTGCGAGTAGTCAGGACAAGCCAACACCGAGGAGGAAATCAAACAATTCTTTAGGTTATTAAACGCCTCATTAGCTTCTGTCGTCCAACAGAATGGAGGTGCGTTTTTACTTTGAGATGTTAACTTATTTAAGGGTGCAGCAATAGAGCTAAAATTCGGTATAAAACGCCTGTACCACGAGGCGGCGCCTAAAAATCGACGTACTTCTTTTTTATTAGAAGGAGTGGGATAATTTTTCATTGAATTTACTTTATCTGGATCGGGATGCAATCCACTAGAGTCGACAACATAGCCTAAATATTTTAGTTTATCTCTAAAAAATTGACATTTTTCGAGATTAATTGTTAAATTAGCGCTTTTTAGTTTATTAAGAATGCGTAATAAAAGAGTAATATGCTCGTTGAAGCTGGACGTTATACAGATTATGTCATCGATAAAACAGAAAACCTTATTTGCAAATTCTGGACCATAAAATAAAATATCAACTAATCGTTGTTGAGTAGCTGGCGCATTCGTAAGACCGAAGGGCATTCTTTTGAATTGAAATGTGCCACGCGTAGGAATATAAAAGGCTGTTTTGCAACGGTCCTCTTCTTCAATTAATGTTTGCCAAAAAGATTTAGACAAATCTAAACTAGACAAGTATTTAGCATCTCTCAGATTATCTAAAATTTCCGAAATATAAAGCAAGCTATAAGCATCTTTTTTTGTAACGGAATTTAATTTACGACTGTCCAAACAGAAACGCAGTTCACCATTCTTCTTAGGGGTCAAAATGACCGGGTTTGACCACGGGCTTTCACATCGTTCAACAACATCCTCTGAGAGCATGTCGTCAAGATGCTTTATTAAAATTCTTTGTTTATCGGGAGACATGCGATAAAATCTTTGCCGAATAGGGGGGCAATCACCTGTATCAATTGAATGAGAAATAATATTTGTGCAACCGAGACCCCGCTTCTCGTATGAAATATCGGTAAATTTAGAAATAATGTTGTCAGCGGTAGCTCTCTGGTCGACTGTAAGATGATCATAAGAAACAAGATGTGTAGGGGGAACTGCCTGCAACTCCATTACTTGAGCGTCAGACTTGTTCACAATCAAAACAGACTCTAATTTGTTAGGAAATAGGCCAAAGCTTCGCCAAAAATCCATGCCAAGGATAAGGGAATTTTGAATCCCAGGTACAACATGAACTTCTAAGTTAATCAATTTATCCTGAAACTCAAAGGGTAGAAACACCGATCCCAAAGACTCAAATCGTTCGCCGCCAGCTGTTATTAACCTTAAAGGTTTCGATTTATCCAAAACATCGTCTTTCAAAAATAAGTTATGCAAATTATTACCTAAAATTGTAACGCAAGATCCAGAATCTAAAAGACCAGTGGTAGGTATTCCGTTTAATTTTAGAGTAACGTAAGGTAAATATTCTACTTTAGAATTACGGATTGAGGATATATGATAGCTACTAAAGAATGTTTTTAAAAAGTCCAACCAATTATTCCACTCTGTTTTATTACAATTAGTTGTATAATTTGATTTTCCACAATCCTTGTTAATTAGTTTTTTGAAACTGTAGGGGTCGACTTAGATTTACAATTGGGGCAGTCTGACACCTTGAAACCCTTTGTGCCGCACTTAAAACAGATTAGGTAGTGTGGCTGACGGCAATTACGTAATGAGTGCGAATGGTATCTACAACGCACGCAAAATTTTTTATTTATATTAGAAGTACTCGTTACGGCGTTAACTTGTGGTACAGACTTGTATCTCGATGTATCAGCGACAGAGTTATATTTATTGAAGTGATTATGATTGTAAACATTTTTGTTTGAAGAAAAATTAGAAAACGGATAATTATACGCTAGATCGGGTGCTACAGTATTCTTTGAAACTTTAGGGGGTTCAGAAAATTGCTTACTGCGACTTTGGTAATTTTCGAAAAGACGACAAACTTCGACCAGACTATCAACATCAACAACCTTTGCAGTGAGCAGACAATTAGTGTAACAAGGTCTTATATTATTTAGTAAAATTTCTAGCTTCTCCGAATCAGCGATAGGAGAACTAAGTCGCGAAAACAGACCGTGCATTTTTGCCACGTAAATAGTTATTGATTCGTTTTCGCCCTGTGAGCGCTGACGAATCTCCGTCATAAGCCGATAATCGTAGTTATGCGGACTAAAATCTCGTTTCAAAAGTTCGCAAAGTTCTAACCAAGTCTTTACATTATTTTTAACAGAACGATACCAAACAAATGCGTCACCCGAAAATATTTCAAAAGCGAAAGACAACATCTTGTCGTGTGGAATAGATCTACAGGACATAAATTCATCAATTTTTTCGATAAAGGATCTTACACATGATTTACCGTTAAATTTGAATTTACCTAATTCCGAAAGAAGCTTACGGTCGTAATTATAGGAAGTGTTTCCCTCTGCCACTGAGCAATCCGACCGCGAACTACGGCTCGTGATTAATTGTAATTTTGCATATAAGTCATTAAATTTATTCCACACAGACTCAATTTTTTTAATATCCAGACTGCCGGTATCCACTCTATTCAGTCGATGAAAACAATGGTGTAGCACGGTTTCGACCTTCTGTTGAAGCTCGGAAGTATAGTTTGCTTCCAACATAGATAAGTGTTTATTTGATCTTAATAACGACTTTTCCACTTCTGCCACATCCTCCTCTGGTGGGAAGGGTGAAGATAATATATCCTCTGAGGGAGTTTTAACTGAAAGTTTAGCGATTTGTTTGCGGGGATCGTCAGGCTTTGAAACGCCGCGTATTGTGGTCTCATATTCTAATTCCGCCTTAGTTAATAATGAGAAAGGAGAAAGACCAAATACGGCCTGTAGCGGCCAGAAAGTTGTGAATCGTTGAAATTAAACATATAATTTTTTTAAAAATTTACATCGTTTTCGTTTCTTGATAGAGTATCGGTGAAAGAATTTAGTTTTTAAAGATTAATTATTTTGAATAAGCTATGGTAATAGCGGATGAATGTCTTATGTTGCCAGCAATAAAAATAAAATGAAGTATGGTAGGCAGAAATTGTTTTAAGGAAATAATATTTTTATTACTATATTAGAAAACAATATATTTTAATAACTTTATAAGTATATTTGTAAAAATAATCAAGAAATATATAATTTATTATACATTCCATAATTATTAATCGGTAAAATCGTTTTGTTTTTTAATCGATAGTAGAAATATTTTTTCAAACCATTTGCAACACTTTTTTTATCTGTTATGTCATTCGTGTTGCTACTGTGTATCGTAAATATTTTGTTCTGATTTATTGGTGTTTTCGTACGGTTTTAATGTAATGTAATTGAATATAAATTCAATAATAATGATCAATACCTTCTACCCATGCTAAGAATATGCAGCGGTGTTTGTGATTGTGGTTAGCTTTTTTGGACGAGTATACATAGTACGAGGTTCCCTAGTACACAGGTGATTATTCATTATTATTGGCCACTCTTTATGTAGTTTTTGTTCTTTATGACGCAAAGACATACTTTTATTTACATCTAGGTATTATATTTATGTTAAAATTAAATTTTGAGGTATATTTAGTTGCGGAATAATTTCCATTTCAAATATCTCGTATCTTATTTCCACCAAAAGTTATTTAAAAAGAAATTATACAGGTTAATAGAGTAGTCATTTATCTTCAAAACACACATGGTGTTGTGTTTGGCCGTGCCAGGCCCATAATGTATGGCCAAATGGTACATCTCTTTTATAATGTAAGCCATTATTACAAAACAATAATAGAAAATCGAAGTATTTACGCCGGCACTAGAAAAAAAATTAAATATCGCCAGAAAATCGAATACCGTGCTAAAAAAAGCTGAAATACACTAAATTATACAATGGTGTGATGATTGGTAAAGGATTAAAAAAAATTTCTTAAAGGTCACTCAAAGGTTGAATCACAATATTTTTTCGCGAACACGAGGCTCGTTAGTTCAACGGCTAAGCGGTTAGAACCGGTTGGCGGCTCGACACGCTGCCCGCGGTGGAACGTGATTTAAGACCGACGTCAATTAAATCACCGTTATGTTATTTACACAGTTAAATTGCTTATGGCCAACCAAAATAGATAGAAACTGTACCTGTACGCAATTCACCACACCAGAATATATGCACACACAGGAAAAAAAATATACAAGAGAAAAAGAAATTATTTCACTCACCTGTAAAGTGCCAACTTACGTTTTAAAAATATAATTAAAAATTCTATTGGGCGCCAATGTCGCACGAGTGATTGATTTCCACGGGGTAGCCGGGATCGATCACTCGCCGAGCAATTAAAGAGAGATAATTAGGTTACGAGACTTAAGGTTTATTTCTCGTTACTTACGAGAAATAAATAAAAAATATCACCAGGAAAGTTTAAACTCGCGTTATATTCCAGTTACACAATGGCTTTAATTATACAAAAAAAAAACTGACACTTGAGATTAGCCGATGAGACAATTATTTTTGCGCCGGGGCGCGACGTCACAATATGCTGTAACAAAAAAATTACGGTTTTCGCAATTTTTCCTATATAAGTGATATAAGAAGTTGCTTCGTACCAAATTTCAAGAATTTGAGTTCACGGGAAGTACCCTGTAGGTTTTGATTCCCTTGCGAGTAGTCGCGAGTTTGAAATTATGCTTATATTGCTCTTTCTTTTGATTGCGTTGACATAGAAGTTTGATTTTGTTGCAGCCTAACGGTGTTATATACGTGAGTATTTGATATGAATTTAAATTTAATACTCCACGCATTCAAGAGAAAGGGGTAGTAACTTTAAATTTATTAAAAAAAAAATTATATGCTGTAACAAAAAATTTACGGATTTCGCAATTTTTCCTTCATATGTGATATAAGATGTTACTTCGTACCAAATTTCAAGATTCTGAGTTTACGGAAAGTAACCTGTAGGTTTTGATTCACTTGCGAGTAGGCGCGAGTTTGAAAATATGCTTATATTACTCTTTGTTTTGATTGCGTTGACATAGAAGCTTGATTTTGTTGCAGCCTAACGGTGTTATATACCTGATTATTTAATATGAATTTCAATTAAATACCTCCACGCGTTCAAGAGAAAGGGGTAGTAACTTTAAATTTATTAAAAAAAATTTTTATATGCTGTAACTAAAAATTTACGGTTTTCGCAATTTTTCTTTTATGAGTGATATAAGACGTTGCTTCGTACCAAATTTCAAGATTCTGAGTTCACGGGAAGTTCCCTGTAGGTTTTGATTCCAATGCGAGTTTGAAAATATGCTGCAATTTGCAGCATATATGGCTGTATCTTTTGATTGCGTTAGATTAGAAGTTTGATTTTTTTACAGCTCTATGGAACCGTAGATTCGAGTATTTAGTATAAATTTCAGTTTGATACCTCCACGCATTCTGGAGAAAAAGGGTCTTGACAGACGGACGGACAACAAAGTGATCCTATAAGGGTTCCGTTTTTTTCCTTTCGAGGTACGCAACCCTAAAAACGTTTATTTGTGTGTACATTCATTGTCTTATAACCACAGTACAAGCTCTGCTTAGTTTAGTACGAGATGGTATTGTGTGTAAGTGGTAGAATCTTATAATATTACTGGTCCAAAGCTGAAGTAAAACTTGAACCAAAACCGGCCTTATTAAACTGTCAAGTAAGTAAGTAAGTAAGTAAATCATTTATTGGCACACCAAATACAACGCACAATACAATAAATATAATACAAACAGCTGTTAAGGAAATGTAAAATGTCTTGGAAGAGGAGTGCCATTTATAAAACACAACAAATGTAATTTATTCTAAGTGCAGTACATACCTACTTGCTGGGGGCAACAGTAGCTTATGAAATTATTACAGCTACTTAGGTTCTTAAGATCTTGTATTTAAGTATCTATAATTATGCCCAAATTAGTATTATGTAAAAATACTAATTATAACTTTTATTTGGCGTGTCTAAAAAGCAAATCATAAGATGTCGTGGGATGTTTGACACTTCAAATTTGAATCAAAACTAAACTGGTGTCAAACTAGCGGTCAATATTTTGGTACCTACTGCTACAATACTTCCATTTTTAATTTACAAAGCAAACCACACGATAAAGTGGGATGTTTGACAACTCAAATTTGAATCAACCCTTAACTGGAATCAAACTAGCGGTCAATGTTTTGGTACTGCAATAATAGTTTTTATAAACTATGCGTATTCGCTCCTTGTATGTACAAAGTTTAGTGTTTACTAGAAGTGGAAATATATCTAAGTAGCTTGAAGTATATAACTAAGATTGCACCCAGTGTTGTGGTTTTGCGCTATAAAGTGATTGACAACATTTAATAAGTACGATCTAAAAAGTTGGTTCGAAACTAGGAGTCGTTTTTTTGTTGAATGAATCATTGTTAATTCCCTCATGATACAAAATTCATTAGTAGTGTGGGTGAATGAAAATATAACAAGATATTCTACGTACAAAATAATGATATTTGTTTTCCAAGATGTGACCGCGCCCAGAGTGCACCTCAAAAGAATAGTGATGCTTAATATTTATCTGTCTATCGACTTGTAAATTCTTCGATGAGTATGCGGTGCAGTAAGGGCTGCGTGGGATGATATTGATTAAGCGGCCTCCCAAGAGTTATATTTTAAGTCGGTGACGATTATCATTTACAACTTCCAAAAACAAAAAAAACATAAAGACACCCACACAATCTTTACAAACATTCAATAACGGTCTCAATAAACAATTAGTGGATGTAACAAAATGTTGCCTCCTGTCATACTTACAACAATCGGCGCTCTGAATGGCGAACAGTGCAAAGACGATGAATACTTAGACTCAGCGCATATCTTTGCAAACAGCCAACAACGTAGTGGATACGCAAACACTACGCCATCCGGGCAGTCGGACTATGGACCAATAGTTACAAGAAAAGTCCATGTAAAACGTTTTATAGTCTTTTAATTTTTGCATTTATCAACTCAAGTGTATGCAAAAACACCGATGAATATCGTGAAATCTTAAATGCATACACACGTGAAATCTTAAATCTGGAAACACGTCTCCTGTGCCTTTAAATTGGTAAAATTTTCAGACCAAAGAAAACCCAAAGTGTCACAACTTTTCAATTTCTATGTCACTCTATACAATGTTTTTGTCTCTGTCCTTAGAGACCCTAACTTGAGCATCGTTACCAAGCTCAAAAGGCGGCTGTATAAATAATGTTAGGAACAAATCGACAGATTTCGCTGTTTGTAGTCGTTGTGCACCAGATTGTAGCCATTTTTCAAGTCGACTGCCACCACTGTGCAGTGAAAAGTCAGTAGTTCAAACTTGGCACACGTTTTAATAGAAATTTTAACAATGAAAATAATAGTTTAAAGTTTTTAACTGGGGTTGGACTTCACTGACAAACTGTGGCTCGAGTTTTTTAAATTTATGAGGTTAAACATTGTATGTTGACTATTTTTCTTAAAGAAGTCTTCATATGTATACACTTCAAGATAACCATTTGATAAGGACGGATAGAATTATGCTATTCTTCACAACACATCTATATCCTGCCCTCCTATGTCTCATATGGACCAAGAATAGGAGGTATCGAATTATTTAATCTTTACGGCGCTGTGATATTCTGAAACATTTATTTAAACCCAGATATAATATGTCTAGCCCTAGGTAGCTTCAAAATCTCATCTCACTATTTCCAGAACATACTCTTACTCACAAAGGCAAAATTATTGCATTGAACCAAATATTTTTAATTAGAACTTTTAAAACTGGCTGTTTGGCAGACGACAAATTTAAAAAGCAATTTAGCCATGACCCATATTCTCCATTTATTTTGATGCCTGTAGGCCTACTTATTTTTTCAAACAAGAATAATCAAATCGCTATTTTTCGACTGACTGGGTCAGAGCGTTGAAATGAAATTAATAAATCAACGTGCGATGATGGACAACCCTGTTTTTTTTGTTATATTGGACGATGTTTTTCAAAATATGCCGTTTGGCGTTAGGCTTCAAATAATGCCAAAAATTGTTCTGCATAAAATGTTTGTTATTGAGTGGTGTATTTGGCATGTGTGTTGGTGAGAAGTGTTGAAGTATTCTCGTGTATGTAAAATATCAGATCATCATGTTAGTTTATGAGTTTAAAAAAGTTGTTAAAATCGCATATATTTGTATTTAAAACAACGTAACGCCTCTATATTGCTTAGAGAATTATGCTAACCGCAAGCCAACGTAGTCGAGATACCAACGGACTGCCGAGTAGAGGGTATCGGGTTCGAATTCACGGGGCGTTTTAAGCAGCCAACTTACCGATAAGTACTGAGTCGAGTTTTTTGTTTTGATTTTCGAACGCAATAACACTATAAGTGATCAAAAAATATTATTGTAAATATGTTGACCATTCTTTATTAACGTTTGTAAGATCAAGCAATACAAAAAGTAGCGCTAATGTGACTGTTGGTGAGTTTTAAATTAAATGTTTACTCGTATAAGTTCTGCCATAATTTTAACAAAATATTGAATCTATTTTATGAATAGAAATTGAAAAGATTGATTGAAACACAATTAAAAAGGATAGAATCTTCCAGAAGAATTCATTATACTGCTAGTACATAGGTCGTTTTTAAATATAACAACAATTAATTTGTAATGACAAATCCCTGAAATTGCCAAAACAACATTATTTATAAGTAACTAGCTTTTGCCCGCGGCTTCGCGCGCCTTAAATTCGGGGTAACACAAATCTACATTCAGTCTCAAGTTGTATGAAGACTCTTAATTATTCTAAAGACAGTGGAAACTCTATTGGATACAAAGTAACTCAGTCAGTATACATGATATTATCTACCGAAAGGTGCCTAATAACATCACCTTGTATACAGTAAAATGTTCAATAGATGTCCAATATAATATGTATATCTATAAACACTTTCGCATTTATAATATTAGTAGAGAAAATCGTTTCAGCCGTTTAAGCGTAGTATATAATTATTAATTTATATATGCAAACAACGTAATAGCCATGCACAATATGACATTTTGTATGATCTGACAGTACTGACAGATAGCACATACGCAGCACTCTATTATAACAGCGCATGCATTCTTACTTCCAAGAGGTTTTGTGCTGTACAAAGTTTTACCCTCCCTACAATCCCTCCCAGTTTAATTTAAATGGTAGCCTATGTCTGTCTTCATTGTCCAAGATATCACTATATTAAATTTCAACAAAATCGGATTAGCCGTTTTAGCGTGAAAACGGAACATACATACATACACACTTTAGAATTTTCAAATTTATAACATTAGTAGGGATAGGGATAGTTTCTATTTGTGCTGTATACTAAATAGTTTCAGCGATAACATCAAATTCACTCCAACTAAAAGTAAAATTAATAGACACTATCGAATTTACGATTACCTGACTGTTAGCAGCGTTGTTTTGGTAAACATATTCACTTATTGAAACGCCAGAATTTCCTATTTGTTCCATTTCACTATTAAATATTATTTTGACATTTGACTTCACGTTTGGCGTAGTGGTTCTATCAGTTCTTGCGACAATACTTTGTTTGGACCTACAAATTGTTGTTTCGACTCTGGATAATCTTTGTTTATTTTTTATATATAAAATATCAATAAGCAGCGGGCACACTTCTATGACTTTACGAAGTAATGTGTGTGTTAAAAATTTTAATTATCGCTCGCTTAATAATGTGCCCGGTAAATGGCAACAGGCTCGCCCCGTGCACGTTGGCGTCGCAATAGCGAAATTTGGTTGTGTAATGCTCCTCTGCCTACCCTGTCGGGGAGAAAGCGTGAAGTTATGTTATGTTTATAAAATGTCATAAAATCAGAAACATTTTCCACGCTGATGGAAATTATACATTTAAATTAAAAATGTCACCACCATCAAACATAAAATTGAATAAACCAATAATATGTTTATGAAATTCCTGTTAAAAACGATTTGTATATGTATTGAATTTTAAAGAGAAACCAATTTACATGCCTAAATATACAATGAAATATTTATTATATTCGCAGATCGAAAACATGTTTATAACAAGATAAATATTAATAATGTTATGTACATATGTTCAGACACAAATAATTAGATTGACTACGATTAACAGCGGTATTGTCAATCACCAAGTCAATCAATCTTTGGCATATCAATTACATCGCAACACCTTTACGCAGAGCACTGGGCTGGTCAGGGGCAATCTAAATTGCTTTAAGAGCCATTACCCTCCAGTTAGTATATGAATCTATATATTTTTCACTTCTACGAAATTAAGTGAAGCAGAAAACAAATTTCTCGCAATCTCACAAATAATAAAATCATTTAATTAAACTCATATTAGCAAATGGCAATCTTATCTACCAATTTTTCATCCTAAACGACTCCAATAAATCCAAATTGCGCTAAATTCCGAGCCAAATTTTGCATGTAAAGTCAGACTTGATTTACCGTCGTAACTTCACACTGTGTCCCTTAATGAGCTCATGGGTTGTCAAAAATCAAATGGAATTTATTTAAAACTCTTTGAAATATAACATCACTTTAAGAAAAGAAGTTTACAGGCTGGTTTTAAATGGCTCCTCGGCGCAGTCGTCACAATTCCATTCTAACTTTTGAGTACCACATTTTGAGTTCAAAAGCACTTTATTTTTGCTGAAAAAGAATTTCAGCAGTTCTGAACAGTATTTTAGTTCAGTTGAATGTTATTATTTATTTATCGTGTTACCCTTTTCTATTTTATTGTTGTTGAAGTTCCACAAAGTAGTGGAGTACGTATGGTTTTATTATACAAGCTTGGAAATTGGATTGGTGGTGTGTATGCTGTGAATGTGTGAGTGGGCACTCAAGTCCTATGCAGTTAGGACAACGTTGAGAATAATAGTGGGAAACAATAGCTAGAACAGCATTCTATCTCTGGGAATAGTGAAGATTCATTTGTCCAGCTTCGAGACGTGTTTGTACTACGTCCGTATTGTCCTTCGAGAATTGTTTACGGCACACAGTGTCGTTACAAGTCCTAACGATTTATCTACTGCTACAAAACGCTTATTTCATTCATATTGTAGAATAGGAAATTGTTATTTCTGTTTGGATATTGTTTAAAGATAATGAGCTATTTTGAAAATGCTCGTCTTTACAAATTTATTTTGAAGCATTTATCAGAGGCATTGTAAAGTGTTTGCCGAAATCTGTTATTACGAAATTAGGATGTCCTTTACGATTTGCTGAATCTCAAAAATATTATTATTCCAGCGTAGGCAAACTAAATTATAGCACAAAGCTTAACAGTAATCTTTTTCAGTGTGGTATTAGATTTCAAGTCGACCTCCTATTCCAGTTTATTCGATCTTCTCCAGATTAACATAGAAATGTGACATTAAGTTAAATATAAAACGAAGTGCTATTTGAGTCTGGATATCCTTTTTGTTAAATATTTTAGTCTGTAGAGTGCTTCGCGGTGTTAGAAATGTACTAAGTGCTATTTGATGTATTACTTTGATAGTGACACTATTTAAAATCCTCCTGAGAAACTAAGCAGTTGAAATATTTCGCTCGATACGATAAAATGTCTCAGCTTAGACTTTGTCTTGAATGCATTACAATTCTTCTGTTTCGTAAAAGGTGTTCCCATTTCAAGATGATTTATTTTAATGATTTCTTTATTCTATGCTCATTTCGTGAAGCTGAAGATTTTGTTTGTTTGGTAAAACGCGGTTATCTGAAAAATATTTTTTTTGTGTTAGATTATATAATTACATTATGTATCGAGGAAGGCTATAAAAACTGGACTATGGCTACTCTACTATATACCTATACTCTACTCTTAGTGAGAAGAGGACCGTGCCCAGCAGTGGGACAGTATAAAAGGGCTGATGATGAAGGCTTTAAGGCTAATGTAAGTATATCATCACGCTATGAGCCTTGGATGCGTCGAAGTAGCCCAAATATCGCGAGTGTAACCGCGTGCTCAGCAAGTGTTTATTAAAATTGCTTCAACTACCGTCTCATGATCGATACTGACGTTATTGTCGGGGCAATAAGACGGTTCGCAAATTGGAAGTATTGTGCTCATTTCCCCTGTGGGGTAGAGGATTATTACATTTTCTTGGATCAGGCACTGTTGCTGCTCTTTTCAATTTACCTAGTGAGTATTGGTGGAAATATAAGTAGACTATTAATCATAAGTTGGCATTGATCCTGACATGATAGAATATTCGTACTTAATGTTATACGTACTTAATTTGGTACTGAATCGGTGCCAATTACAGAATTTCTTTAAGTTTTTGAAATAAAATAATGATGGCGAAAGGCTCGCACTCGCTCGCTTTTTTATGAATTTAGGATTATCCCGTTATCATCCAATACTTGGAAGCCCAAATTGCACGCTCTAGTCACAATAAAGACAGACTGTCATCTTACCTCCGTTCACATAGGTCATTTTTGTTGCCTATTTGAGTATACATACAGAGTTGCTATTCCTTATTTTAAAATATAATTATAATTACACATAAGCAATGCTGCGTCACCTGATTCATGTTGTTAAACATTGTTATGTTAATATATTTATAAATACTATCAAAGTCGATCCAATCGTGTTGAAATCAGCAGTTTTACGGCTCGAAACTGACTATCAGATAATTAATTCCATTTAATGCGTCAGAAGGTGAAAAAGGTGAAGGCGAAAATTCGCAACAACAATTTGCCAAATGCCCGATCATCAAAAGACCAGACGAACTAAAGACGAAATTTACTTAAGCATTCCATTCATTTAACATATAACTCTATTTCAGAGATTACCAAACAACCAATATATTAGGAAAACCTATTCCCCATTATGGGATAACAAACATTGCAAGACCCCACAAAAAGGCTTTGGGACATAAATCTTCAAGAAAATGGCTTCTTTTCTCTGTTTATTACTGAACCAAACTGAAAAACTGAAGGTGTTTTTGGTTTTGATGGGAAATTATTGTACTGTTGCCCTGATTAGATAGGTGGGTTTAGTGGAAATGTCCTTTATTTTTTATCACCCTGGATTTTCCTCCGTCGTACTTTTAGCGTGATTTAAAGTGAGCTTTAGGAAGTTAGGTAATGTGTCCTTGTTGGAGGTCTGACTTTCGACGGAATCTTTGCCAGTTTAAGATAAGACTAGAACTTGCTAAGCCTTTTTATAACGGTGGTAAACACTGTTCTGAGCTAAGCAGCAACTTTATTTTACTTGCTGTTCTAAGATTATGATTTGTGACGAGAAGTGCTTTATTTTTCTGCAATTGATAAAGGTACTCTAATATTATTCATTTTATTATATTATATTTTTTATTTTATTACTTTTACTTTATTATCAATTTTACAATTGCATTACGCTTTCTCAAGAAACCGAAATCAATTTCTTTTTTCTGATTTAGTCTTTAAATTTATTGCCCAGTATAAAGGATTTGACCAACTACCACAATGAAACGGATATGCATCGTTCCTAGAAATTGCGAGTCGTTTCCTTACTCGTTTAATATTTCTATTATTTTCCTATTATTTTTATTGCTATCTATGCCATAATTGGTATATTTCTATTTCTTCCATTTTTTTTTGTTTTTTTTTTCTGATTACACATTTTTACAATACTTCAATAATATGGTTATTTTTTTCAATTTTTCATGTCAGTTTGTAGTGGCAGGCAATCTTATATCAAATTTGCCCTTCATCTAGCAACATCAGCATTTAAATCGAATTTCTTTACACCTGTTATATCTCCCGTTCAAAATGAAATAATATCGGTTTTACCAAATTCACCTACGATTTTTCCTCAAATTCTAACCAAGTATAGTTCCACACGAAAATTCGGAGCAGGTTTATAAATAATTCATAAATTCAAGCTTATCACTTGAAGGTGCGGCAGAGTTCCCCGTTCGAATAGATTCATACATAATTGCGGGTACAAAAGAACAGGTGTGAGAGAAAATCTGTGATCTGTAATAATGTTTTTGGAAGCGTAGAGAGCTGATTTGAATACATTATGTATAGTCGTATTTTGAAGAGAGCTAGAAATTTGTTGGGGGAAGGTACTATTTTATTTAGAAGTGATGTGAGGTTTTCGTAACACACGTTGTTGTGTTACTGAAAGAAGCATTTACTCAACAAAATTTGCTTTTGCTACATTTGCATGTATTATGTCAGGAATTTCAATATTATTCTAATGTCCCTGTTAGGTTTTAGGTTACGTTCAAAAGATGTCGCTGTATCGAACGCCTGAATCGCACTTTGGTTATATTACCAGCAATACAATCTATTTTTAGTTTTATTTAAGGGCTTGTTTGTTGGTCAGGACGCATTGTTTATTTCTAAATTCCTTGTATTCGCAAACATTAATTTGAATTCAATCAGTTCAACGTAAATATTTACACACAGTAGCATACCAGTTTTTAAACAATGAACTTGTTAATAAATTTTTTGTGACAAATTTGCATCTAAAATCGAAACTATTAATAATGTGAAAATCGATAACTGCTTGCTCATGGAAGATATAATTTGCTGTAAGTTAAATTGTACGCTATTTAAATAATCATTCAGTAGGTATAACGCGTAGTAATCTCTAAATATCGTCATCATCATCATTAGCCTGTCATAGTCCACTGCTGCATATAGGCCTCTCCAATATAATATCTCTAAATATACATAATCTTAAAGGTAAATAAGGTTAAAGCATTCAAGTAGTAATCAGTACATTTGATCATCTACTATTAGGAACATGTACCCACTGCCTGAGTATTCCAACACGATACCAAAAAAGAAAGATATATTTATCTCAAGTGGTACATATACTTTTAACTTTAAACAAGTATTAAATTAATAACATACAGCATACTATTCTGCAAAATTTACAAGAATTCTAGAATGTATCTTATATGGTAAAAAGTAAAATACAATTTGAGTTCAGTCAGGCAAGTCAAGTTCGAAACTAAGTCACAGTGTAAGCCTTCAGGCTAAGATCATTTATCACTTGGCAGACGTTGAAGAAACATCGCGAGTAGGTACTTAGTCTTCTATGTAGTTTTGTATAGAATGTGCATCTCAACTTGTGCTTACAGTAATGGGAAAACTGTGTATGTTTTAGATAAGAGTAGAATTTGTTGAAATAAGTCGTTCATTTTCTGATGAGATTACGTTTTGGAAGAATGATTGAGTATGGACTAAGCTAAAGTGTGCATGAAGGTTAATGTGAGGACACGATTGAGGTGAGAAGAGACGATTGAGATGCAACTCTTTTTTACAAATTGTTGTTTTTAGTTTGTGAGAGGCAGTCGAATCTGCATAACTTTTGCATTTTTTAGGTTTCGTTATTTGAACAGGTTGTTATTTTATTTGACAGTATTATTCTAAATAAATAAAAAAAATGCTACAGTTTTTTACTTCGTTTCTTATTGTAATTAACACTACCAGTATTTTATATTGTGCTGTTGGTGTCATACAGACTGAAAGTATTGTTTGATATTTTTTACACTTAAGATCTTAGTTTGTAGACAGACCTTTGAAAAAGAAGAAGCTTATAAAAGATCCCCTCCTTAAAAGGTTTTGATTTCCGTTGTATGGACCATAGTAAGCTCAGTTTCGCTGAGGAAGCATATACTACGACTGCCACAATTCAGTGTAAGGCAAGTGAAACCCGGAATACAGTTTGCTAGTAGGATAATATTACTTCACTTAGAGGTATTCCACAAGCACACCATACAACAGAGGACCGTAGGCATAGCCAATACGTCGATATAATATCTGTAGGTCGACCTAAGCGCCGTATATCCAAGGATGTTTTGGTCGGTTGACGAAATTGGATTAGCTTTTACATATTCATGTAAGTCCCTTTACCTATTTTATTTTATACAATGTAATTACTATTCACCTGAGCCAATGTGTTGTTGAACTGATTCATTTGTTTAGGCGAAGAAGGTCAGAATAGTATTATTTCAAGGGTATTCAAAGGGTGTGACGCGTCTTTGATCAATATAAATGAGGATTGTCCGATGTCGGGTTTCTATCAAGGTTGAGTTTTCGTCTAAAACCTATTTAATAGGATATGCTATTTAGATGACATTTTGATTGTAGCAGGATACAAAATAATTTTATAGTATTCAATTCTTGAGCGAAATGCGAAATTTAATTGAAAATATTTAATAACTACCATTTTTGTTTGTTTTGATGCTGGTTTGCATATGCACATTAGTGAAGGTTTCATTATTCCCGATATTTAAGATTGATGATATTTTTGCCGGCCAGCGCGCGCGACTCACAACGTATATCATCTTGTGTTAGAGCAATTCTTTCTTTCAATTTCACACTGCATCCGCGCTTGCAGTTTTGCCTTGCACCGCCGCCGGGAGGCGTGGCTGGGCGCCGAATCAATAAATACAGATTTACATAAAAGCGCAGTTCTTAAGGATTTCGTGTGTCAATTCCAAGTGGAGACTGTCTCCAGATTAGTTCGTAGTTGGCACCGTTGGCGGCGCTGGGATCGTTCTTCGTCTGTCTTTCTCTCGTAGTTAAGATACACAGGATGAACGTTCGTCTTCTCTTTTGCTCTCGTAGAGGCAGCTGTCACATTGCGACTGCCACGCCGCCCATCGGCAATTTGAGGCACAGAAAGTTTGTCTTCAGAGCGCCAATAAGAAATGCGCCTCTATGTAAATATCTGAGCTCTTTGGCTTAATGCATAGCGCCAAGTGTCATAGAGACCATTGGTCAACGTAATTCCAGCGCTATTCCAGTTGCATCCTAAACTTCAGCCTTATAACCTGAATGCTCCTTTCTAGCCTCACCAAATTCTGGGAATGTAGAAGACATTTTGTGTACTTTTTACGACTATAGAATTGAATTAAGATCGTCAGAAATGGTTAGCTGAACTTTATGATCTGTAAAACAAAACGTAACTCATTAAAACTGTTCGAAACTGTTGTTTCGTTTAAACAAAAGTTTAAATTAAATAATCTTGGTCTCTCGCTAACTATGTTACGACTTATGTGAATAGTTTTGCGTCCGTAGACTATTTTATGTACAAATAAAAAAGTTGTTATTGGCTGAGAGTCATATAGTTTGTCATTTTAATGTCTTAATCCAATCAACGCTAAGCACTATGACCGCGCAACAATACTGCGATATCAACATCATTACAAAAGAAGTGTATCGAGTAAGAATGAATGGAGTGTATCGAGTAGGGAGATGTCGCGCAGAGGACGCCCAAGACGGATTTACGCCGACCAAATTGGTAACGTACTGCAAAAGGGCCAAATCAAAAGTACCCCCCGACGACCATGCATGACGAGTTTAATGAATGTTGAGGAAGCGAAAGAGGTATATTTGAACCGGAGCATTTGGCGTTCCATTGTCTGTGCCTACCCCTATGGGAGACAGGCGTGACGTTTAGATATATACATAGATCAATACCATTATTCTATTTTGTTACTCTTTGAAAGAGCAATTCCCCTTGACCGCCTATTCAGCTGGTTTCAGCTATGCTATTCTATTCAAAAATCTCAAACAGTAAATGTGTCTTCCTTATTAATGTAATGCTATTGAAAAAGACGAAAACACACTAACTTAACGTGAGGTTTAGGTAGAAATACCTTTGATAACCACGAGTTTATCAGGCTAATATCGATCGTACTCACAAACTCAAGTTTAAAGTCTACCATCTATTTATGAATACATGTATTGATATTTTATAGACGTAGAGATATTTACTCCTTACACGTTTAACTTATCACACTATTTTTCATACATAAAGCAGAATAAAAAAACAAAAAACCCGACTGCGTAAAAAATAATTTAAAAAAATACGTGAAAAAAATAACTGAAAAGAAAGAAACAAGGCCAGTAGTTTAGAATTCTAATGCAGAACAGAACGACTCACAGTCGGGGCCCCTTGGGAACATGTGATTGGTAAAATTTGAATGGGCCCCGACTGTGAGTCGTTCTGTTCTGCATTAGAATTCTAAACTACTGGCCTTGTTTCTTTCTTTTCAGTTATTTTTTTCACGTATTTTTTTAAATTATTTTTTACGCAGTCGGGTTTTTTGTTTTTCTTTAAATATTTTTTTATTTTATACTTTTTAGTTATTCACTGTTTTTTTTGTTTGTTTATCGTTTATACCTGAAGTAAAATCTTAAATCAATAAGTAACAACATTAGCGAGAATTATTGTTTTGTTAAACAATTTTAATTCGTTATATATCCTAAACTATTATTTAAAATGAAAAAATGATAACAGGAACCTAAAGATGATTTTAAAATACCTATTGAACGACACCCCACATGACATAGTTCATCGACATATTTTTTTTTCATTTTGACAATATGGCGTCTGGTTGTCGCTGTGGTGAATTTTGATTACTGTCATGTCTTTAGTGACACTCGCGAGGTTAAGACGAATCGATTGACGTAAGAATCATCAAAATCGGCCCACGCATTTGGTCTCTAGAACGCCACATAGAAACAAACATACATACAAACATACATACATACATACATAGACTGATAAACACATTACCCTCCTTTGCGTCGCGCAGTCGGGTAAAAAGGTTTTTAAAGCCGAATATGTAACATTCTACGATAAGTACATTAAAATTCCTTAAATCTAAAATCTTTCACATGTCTTACTTCTCAAAAGATATTAGAACTGCCTCAAACTAATTTAACCCGTAGATAACAAAGTTGAGTCATAATCCAATAACTGCGAACATATTTTCAGAAGGTAACTGACGTAAATAATCCATAAATAATAAACCTTGAGCATGTTAATGGTACGTCTGCTTTTGACAGGAAATTTCCCTGTGAAATAATGAAGACAGAATATTGAGGCTGGCATGAGAAATTATAATATTGTGTTAGGATTTGCTTATATAGGAAAGAGGCTAATAAAAATGTTGTGAGGTGTGTCGACATTTATTTTTGTTTGGTCTCTTGATCGAACGGTTGCTCGAATACATGCATTTGACCTAACCCAGCTCAGATAAAAAATTATAATGTGTAATGTTAATTATCACTTGCTGAACGGTAAAAGAAAAAGTCGTGAGGAAACTTGCATGCCTGAATGACCTCCATAATCAGAACTTTCAGACATTATTGTAGGTTGTGCTGGAATGTTCTCAAAAGACGTGAAAAGTCTGCGAACCCGCACTTGGCCTATAAATAATTGATTAGAGGCATAAGTTCATGTTATAGGAGATCTTACTTTTTGTGACTACAATCGCCATAAAGACTAAGCTGTATCTATGTTTTTGTAATTGACCTGGTCCGTGTATTGACGGATTATGAATACAAAATGTCACTTTCCCATTTCGTTCCGTGGGTGACGTACGAGACGGCTAAATCAAAAAACCTAAAAACATTAAGTTTATTTGCGAAAAAACGGAAATTCGACTTTCAACCCTGTACCAACCCTTTTCGCCAGCGTTACCATACTATATCTTACAGGAGGATTTGCTTACTGTATCCAGTAGGCCTAAATTAATGGTCCTGTTGCTTCACTGTGCTCCTCTGTAGCAAATTAGAAGAGGCTTAAGTCTGGCAGTGGACTGCTAAAAGTTCTTGATCTCATCATAGAGCAAATGTGTCGTTTTTTATCTCGTTTCTGGCATGAGCACTGCTTAACAAATTACCTAAAGCTTGGCAAGATCTCAATACAGCAGTATAAAAGAAATCTGTAAACATTTCTGGCATACAATGGTCATTAAAATGTCACATATTGTGTTTCTACTGGATGTCAATTCTTGTTGACTTTTATTATTTAATATTTTATTATTTAAACACTTTATGTTATTCTGTTGTAAACATTTAAGTGATCATCGTCTATTTGCTCTCAGCAAGATTAGAATCAATATTTTCACGGGATATTTTATTATAAATTTGCTTAATGTGGCAATTATATGTGATGTAGTCGTAAATGAGAGAAAATAAACGGTATTATTTTGTTTCTCTTCTAACTTCAAGTGGGTAGTGTTGTCCGTCTACAAAACCACGTACCGTGCGAAGGCAGCTTAATACGTGTGATCGCCAGAATGCAGCGATTTTGCATGAACACGTCAAAATTTTACACCCATCAGAAAAAAATAACTTTTAAGAGAGAATCTTGGCTCTATTCAAAATCGCCAAATTGAAAGTGAAATTTACCTAAACGGAATAGTCACAGCCATACACATATACAAAACATTGTCTTACAAATCCAGTAAAAATGTGGTACAAGAGAGAGGCTACACCACATTTTTACTGAAATTGTAAGACAATATTATTAGCAATGGACAGCAAAATATAATATTTAGCCATTCCATTTTCTTCGCTCGTATGTATGAACCGTTGAAAATGAAAACAACAATAAATCGTCTGATTTCGTCTTTCAGAGAGCTTTTTAGGCGAGTTAAATTGTGTGGAAGAAGAATTTCACCTTACGATTCAAGTACGACTTATGTACGGTCCAATTTTTATGTGAAAGTACCTATATATTTATAATATGTATTGTATAAATCGATTCATGTCTGTATTAACGAAGGTCAAGGGTGGGCAGAAGAATCTACCTAAGTGTCAATGACTGAAGCAGTTAACCGTGACAATTTTTTCTGCCGAACAAATTGACTCCATGCTGCCTGATGTTAAACAGTCAGTGAAGTCCCATAGTGAGGGCCATCATCCCAGCAGCCAGCATGGCATTATGGCATGATGGCCCTCACCTTGACGGCCTTGAGTGAAGTTTTTCACGCCCCGCTTAAAGGACCCGGGATCATAAGTGGAGGGAAACACGTGGACTGGTAAAGAGTTCCACATCTTAATGGTACGGCAGAGATAAGAGGCGCCGAACCGTTTGGTGCGTGACGGTATCTGTTCTACCGTGTAAGAGTGGCACCTCAACCCAGCACGTGTCGTTCGGGATAGGAAAGGAGAAGGTGGGATTAGTTGAAAGAGCTCTTCGGAGCACTCACCGTGATAAATACGGTAGAAGACAGCCATTGAGGCCACATCTCTGCGTAATTACAGTGACTCAAGAGTCTTAGTGGCCTCTGGATCCACGATGATACAGACAGCACGCCGCTGCAACCTATCGAGGGCGTCCAATAAGTACTGAGCGGAGCCATTCCAAAGGTGAGAGCAGTATTCCACGCAGGAGCGAACCTGGGTCTTATATAACAGACACAACTGCTCCGGCGTGAAAAACCTCCTCAACTTGTTCAGGACTCCGAGTTTCCGAGATGCGGATTTGATGACACCCTCGATGTAGTTCTTCTGGTTGAGATTTCTGCGTATGTCCATACCCAGGATATTGAGGCTGTCTTGAATCGGTAGTGGAGTGTCCAGAAGAGAGGTATGGGGAAGGAATGGCTGCTCACCTTGGCTGAGAATGCGCACACCTGTGTTTTCTTGGCGTTGAACTCGACCAGGTTCTCATCACCCCAATGCGAGATGCAATTCAGAACCCAGTCAAGCTCAGCAACAAGTGTTCGCTTATACTCCCCAGTATCGGCTTGCTTAGCCGCAGGGTTTCCGAGATATCGCCCATGTACAGTACTGTCATCTGCATAGCAATGTATGCCCCCAAGAGTGAGCATATCATTGATATGCAGAAGAAAAAGCGTGGGCGATAACACGGATCCCTGAGGCACACCAGCATTCACCTGGTGAAACATCGATGACTCACCGTCACATAGGACTCGTATACGGCGCTCATGCAGGAATCTGGCAACCCAGTTGCATAATCGAGGTGGCAAGCCGTAGGCTAGAAGCTTGGAAAGAAGCGCACGATGTCAGACTCTATCGAAGGCTTTGGAGATGTCGAGACTAATAGCCAACGACTCCCCATGCCTGTCCATCGCCTCACCCCAAATGTGAGTGACATACGCTAGAAGATCACCCGTTGATCGTTTCGGTCTGAAGACATACTGACGATCACTGATGAGAGAGTGATCTTCTAGGTAGCGAACGAGTTGGCTGTTGATTAAACGTTCAAACACCTTGCAGAGGATAGGGCTGATAGCAATGGGTTGATAGTTGCCCGGATCAGAACGATCCCCTTTCTTGGGAATCGGTTGTACGTTCGCCTCTTTCCAAGCCTGCGGCACTACGCCAGAGGCATATGATAGGCGATACACGCGTGTAAGCATTGGAGACAACTCGGCTGCGCATTTCTTAAGCACAACCGCTGGAATTTCGTCAGGTCCACTGGCTTTCCGGACATCGAGAGATCGCAGTGTCGCACGAACATTGCATTGCCTGATTTTAATATCAGGCATGGAGTGGCCGCAGTAGGGAATCGAAAGCGGCTGCGCACTATCTCACTATCGATTCGGGAGTTGGCCGCAAAGAGATTGACAAGCAGGTCAGCTTTCACTTGCGGCCCATGGGCCAGTGATCCATCAGAGCATCGCAACGGCGGCAGTGAAGGCTGGCAGAAATTAGATTGCACGGCTTTGGCCAATCGCCAGTATCCCCGGCTGCCCATGGGGTGCGACAAGAGTTCTTGAATAAACCGTGCAATGCACTGTGCATCCGCTCTTATGTATGCCCTCTTGCAGACCATGGTGGCTCTATTATAGGCTGCCTTGATGAGATGGACATTCGGATCGCGGCGAGACCGAGCCCTGATCCCTGAATTGAAGTAATATGCCCTAGGTCAAGTTGACGGAAGTGGCGGAGATATAAGGTAATAATAGTACAATATAAGAGAAAGGGACAGAGAGAAGCTTGAGGTGCAAATTGGGAAAATCAAGTATGATGGACAAAGTAAATGAGCAAAATAAAGCTCAAAGGCCAATCGCTTAAAGCGAAACGGTTGGTGTAGGACATTGGTCCGCTTTATCAACGAACTGAAGAAAATTATAAAATAGATGACCTACTGGATGTTAAAGGATGTTGCCAATTGCTCAAACCACAAAGCGAACTTATTTAACATACATAGGTACATGCATGTTCTCACGCCTTTTTCCCGTCGGAGTAGGCAGAGTCAACAGAACGCCACTTGCTTCTATCCTTACAAACCTCACGCGCTTCCTCTACCTTCATTACTCTTTTCATACATGCTCGCCGGTTTCGGCGTTCGTCGGTTACTTCGGACCTTGCCGTTTTTTAAGACGTCCCCAATTTGGTCGAGGAAGGTCCGAGAAGGTCTGCCGCGTCCGACTTGCCCATACACATTTGCCTTATAGATCTGATTCGTCATTCTTTCTTCACTCATTCACTCCGTGTCCACTTATTTAAATCTACGTAAACAATCCATCTCATCAAAGTTATGAACTGGTTCATCACATGACACGACATTAACATTGTTACGATTGAACAAATTCTGTCTCTTAATAATTTTAAGATAAATCCTTAAGCACCTAACTTTCTAGAAATATTTTTCAATTAATCAAAATAGGTCAAACGTTGATTAATTATCAAATAATTCTAAAATTATTAGTACTTAAGGTTTATTTAGAACGAAGTTTGGTATAAATGTATTTTAGACAGTAACTTGCCATAAATAATGTAAAGCTGATGTCTTAATTATTTACTGTTTTTCTTCGTAAGATCTAGATATTAATAGATTGACCTATTATTAGTACACAAAATAGTCTGGGTAAATAATTGTATCCAGTAACACCTAAATTTTAATATTTGTAAGGCCGCTTTTTTCTCTGCTAGAGATACAAAGTGATATCAGTGGAAAAGTTTTATAATTATCAATGTACATAAAATGCTCTCTTTAATGACTGAACGGACAATTCTGGGCGCATGAAGCTGAAATTTCACATACTTATACATAATTATGTTATTTGGGGAGCTCAGGGGAGCACTAAGAGAGGTTTTTTTTTAAATGAATCTTTCTATGGGCGGGCATAGACGTCCCACGTTGGTGGGGCCGCGGGCGATGTCTACTTGATTGTAAGAATTTAATGTAATGAATGCAAAGGTACTTATTGAAAGAGTTATGGAAGTAACCGACAAGAAAATATGGGATGTACAAGCGGGATTCCGAAAGGGTATGGGATGCACGGATCAGGTTTTTTCCTTGCAAAGCATAGCCGAAAAGTTTTTGGCCAAAGGTCAAAAGGTCTATTGCGCATTCGTGGATTTGGAAAAAGCTTACGATAAAGTGGTGAGGAATGAAATGTGGTCGGTGCTGTCAATGAATGGGGTGGACAGCAGCCTCATTTGAACTCTGAAATCCCTTTATGAGGATTCTAGAGCTTGTGTGAGGATAAACGGGGCATATACTGACTGGTTTACCATCGAGAAAGGTGTAAGACAGGGATGTGTAGCGTCGCCGTGGCTGTTTAACCTCTTCATGGACAGTTGTTTGCAAGATTTAAAACATAGTGACTGCGGATTAAGGATGAATGGGTTACTCGTCAAAGGCCTCCTTTATGCTGATGATCAGGTAATACTTGCATCTTCAGCGGAGGAGTTGCAGGAGATGGTAGCAATCATGCATGGTGCGTTAGAGAGGAAAGGAATGAAAGTGAATGTAAGTAAAACGAAAGTTATGGTTTTTGAAAAGGAGGAATGCGTTACGGCTTGTAATGTTTTGATCGATGGACAGCGAGTGGAACAAGTGCATGAGTTTGTTTACTTAGGTACGTTGTTTACAAGAGATGGTAAGAATGAAGAAGATATTGAAAGGAGAGTTAATGCAGGTAATAGTGTGAATGGAGCTCTGAAAGCGTTTATGAACAGTCGTTTTGACTGTTCATTAACTCTTCTCAAAATACCCGAACATTTTTCAACTATTGGTGCTACTATCTATATCGCCCCTTTATTGGTAAAACCGATTATCTACCGAAAACTAAACTTGTGGCAATAATGATTTAAAAGTTTGACAGAATAATTATGTAACTAAATTACATACATATATCTTACCTGCAATCATGTAATTATAATGGAACAATTAATAAAGTATGTTTGTAAATCTTAAAAATAGAAGTATTTTATTGATAATGCTTAAAAAATGCCAAACACTATCTTCAGGGAGGTCATTTAGTTGTTTTTTCCTGAATAACGACATAAGCATATATATCATTAATTAAATCAATTGGAGCTTATCTTAAAGCTTCATCGTGACCTTTCGAAGAAAGTAATAAGATATCAAAAACAACTGTAAAAATAACACTCTGAAACATTCTACAAATTGAAATTTTCAAAATGATAATTGGTTTTGCTTGAGTAAAATTAAGAATTGTGGTAGACTAGCTGCAAAATGTTCATACAACGAACTACAGCAAGCCTGGTCTATTTTTATAATTAAAAAAATACCAAATAATCATTACTTATCTACATGACAGTAAAAACTGAATAAAGGAGGAAAATTATAAGAATGATATATTATTAATAACTAGCCGTTTCCTGCGGCTTCACCCGCATCCTGAGGGCACTACTTCGCATTTCCGAAAAATCCAAATATTTTACGGACCCCTACTTTTTCGAAAATAAAATATATGTTACTCGCAGATAATGTAGCTTTCTAATGGCGAAGGCATTTTTAAAATCGGTCCAGTAGTTTTTGAGTTTATCCATTACAAACAAACAAAAATACAAATCTTTCCTCTTTATAATATTATAGTGTAGATAATAATAAAACCCCTCTGGGGCAGTCGTTAACCTCATCATGAGACTAACGCAATCTCAGAGGGTATAGTAACAGCTTTCAAACATCACCTTTATCTTGTGATATATATAATATTACAGGATAGAAAGACAGCTTACAAACCGCAGGGCAGCTTTGTGGCGAGCTGAATGTGTGTGGCGACACTGCCGACCCGATTGCTTCAGAGGGTTCGGTCAGGGCCTCATCTCCGTCTTGCCTTTATTGGCTTGTTGGAGTGGATTACCAAGAGTGCCCGCAGGACCCTCGACTCTGGCTTGCATTGGTCGCCCGGCCAGAGGCTTGTGGCTTCCACAAGAGCTATTTGCTCGGGGGTGGAAGTGTCATTGTCAAGGGCGTAATTACGGGGAAACCCGCTCAGGGTCTCCGTGGTCACGAGGCCTGCGATGGCGAAACCGGTGCCGCACCGCTCTACACCCCTAGCCGCTCACACAGGTGTTGCCCTCTTGTTGTTTATGGCAGAGTTTGTTTGCCTTGGCAGGTGCCGTTATAATAATATATAATACTATATATATATATATATATATATATATATATATATATATATATATATATATATATATATATATATATATTAGTATAAGCAGTCAGCAGTAAGTAGCAATAGTCTTGCACCTGCTCATCAAAGATGCAGTTCTCTTGCGTATGATCGCTTTAAAGTTCAGTAATTCTACGCTCAATCACACTATCAAGAACCTTGGCTATTACGGCCGCTATGGATATAGGCCTATAATTATCCTTGTCTGCCACATCATTGCTTTTACTCTTGACTATTGGTACAACTATTGTTCTCATCAGTTCTGTTGGTAAATAGGAATGTCGCACAGTAAAGTTAAATAGCATAGATAAAACCCTCGGCAGATGCGGACCAGCACGTTGTAAATGTTCTATGCTGAGGCCATCATGTCCTGGAGATTTACCTCTGGTCATAGATTTAAGAATGTTTTTTTATTTCTTTTGCTGATATATTCAATGGAATTCCAGACATGATATCATGCGTGACACGTTCCTGACTGATGTCAACTTGACGCGGCGTTACCTTAAAATTACTTTTGAACATATCTGCAATTTCTCCAGGTTCAGTCACGCCGTCTACATTCATAGGAACTGCAGGTCTTGGGTTTCATCTGTGAGTGGCTTTCCAGAAATTTTAAAAATTCTTATTATTTGTGCTCAGTTGCCAAAACATTAATTTTTATTTGCTCTTCATTGTTCTGGCAATATTTTAATCTCTGCTTAAAAATCATTCGCATGTCTTTCATTTCTTCAAATATTAACCCAGAGCGAGGTTTACCATCCCCCAGCCAGTTCAGAAAAGCCCTTCTAGCATTACTATGAGCGGCCATCCTATGACAGTGCGTTGTTTTCTACCAACTCTCACTGCACTAAAACTGTGTACTGCTGCTTCCCGGAGCCGCATACCCCTTATTTATTTTCATATTCATACATTGCAGCATAATCTCAACATTAGTCTTGGTTTTAGCTGAAAATATTTATGTAGAAACATCACCATACACTTCGGTGAAAAACAACCATTTAAGCATAGTTACTTTTACTTGTATTTAAGTAAAACGAAAGTTATGGTTTTTGAAAAGGAGGAATGCGTTACGGCTTGTAATGTTTTGATCGATGGACAGCGAGTGGAACAAGTGCATGAGTTTGTTTACTTAGGTACGTTGTTTACAAGAGATGGTAAGAATGAAGAAGATATTGAAAGGAGAGTTAATGCAGGTAATAGTGTGAATGGAGCTCTGAAAGCGTTTATGAACAGTCGTTTTGACTGTTCATTAACTCTTCTCAAAATACCCGAACATTTTTCAACTATTGGTGCTACTATCTATATCGCCCCTTTATTGGTAAAACCGATTATCTACCGAAAACTAAACTTGTGGCAATAATGATTTAAAAGTTTGACAGAATAATTATGTAACTAAATTACATACATATATCTTACCTGCAATCATGTAATTATAATGGAACAATTAATAAAGTATGTTTGTAAATCTTAAAAATAGAAGTATTTTATTGATAATGCTTAAAAAATGCCAAACACTATCTTCAGGGAGGTCATTTAGTTGTTTTTTCCTGAATAACGACATAAGCATATATATCATTAATTAAATCAATTGGAGCTTATCTTAAAGCTTCATCGTGACCTTTCGAAGAAAGTAATAAGATATCAAAAACAACTGTAAAAATAACACTCTGAAACATTCTACAAATTGAAATTTTCAAAATGATAATTGGTTTTGCTTGAGTAAAATTAAGAATTGTGGTAGACTAGCTGCAAAATGTTCATACAACGAACTACAGCAAGCCTGGTCTATTTTTATAATTAAAAAAATACCAAATAATCATTACTTATCTACATGACAGTAAAAACTGAATAAAGGAGGAAAATTATAAGAATGATATATTATTAATAACTAGCCGTTTCCTGCGGCTTCACCCGCATCCTGAGGGCACTACTTCGCATTTCCGAAAAATCCAAATATTTTACGGACCCCTACTTTTTCGAAAATAAAATATATGTTACTCGCAGATAATGTAGCTTTCTAATGGCGAAGGCATTTTTAAAATCGGTCCAGTAGTTTTTGAGTTTATCCATTACAAACAAACAAAAATACAAATCTTTCCTCTTTATAATATTATAGTGTAGATAATAATAAAACCCCTCTGGGGCAGTCGTTAACCTCATCATGAGACTAACGCAATCTCAGAGGGTATAGTAACAGCTTTCAAACATCACCTTTATCTTGTGATATATATAATATTACAGGATAGAAAGACAGCTTACAAACCGCAGGGCAGCTTTGTGGCGAGCTGAATGTGTGTGGCGACACTGCCGACCCGATTGCTTCAGAGGGTTCGGTCAGGGCCTCATCTCCGTCTTGCCTTTATTGGCTTGTTGGAGTGGATTACCAAGAGTGCCCGCAGGACCCTCGACTCTGGCTTGCATTGGTCGCCCGGCCAGAGGCTTGTGGCTTCCACAAGAGCTATTTGCTCGGGGGTGGAAGTGTCATTGTCAAGGGCGTAATTACGGGGAAACCCGCTCAGGGTCTCCGTGGTCACGAGGCCTGCGATGGCGAAACCGGTGCCGCACCGCTCTACACCCCTAGCCGCTCACACAGGTGTTGCCCTCTTGTTGTTTATGGCAGAGTTTGTTTGCCTTGGCAGGTGCCGTTATAATAATATATAATACTATATATATATATATATATATATATATATATATATATATATATATATATATATATATATATATATATATATTAGTATAAGCAGTCAGCAGTAAGTAGCAATAGTCTTGCACCTGCTCATCAAAGATGCAGTTCTCTTGCGTATGATCGCTTTAAAGTTCAGTAATTCTACGCTCAATCACACTATCAAGAACCTTGGCTATTACGGCCGCTATGGATATAGGCCTATAATTATCCTTGTCTGCCACATCATTGCTTTTACTCTTGACTATTGGTACAACTATTGTTCTCATCAGTTCTGTTGGTAAATAGGAATGTCGCACAGTAAAGTTAAATAGCATAGATAAAACCCTCGGCAGATGCGGACCAGCACGTTGTAAATGTTCTATGCTGAGGCCATCATGTCCTGGAGATTTACCTCTGGTCATAGATTTAAGAATGTTTTTTTATTTCTTTTGCTGATATATTCAATGGAATTCCAGACATGATATCATGCGTGACACGTTCCTGACTGATGTCAACTTGACGCGGCGTTACCTTAAAATTACTTTTGAACATATCTGCAATTTCTCCAGGTTCAGTCACGCCGTCTACATTCATAGGAACTGCAGGTCTTGGGTTTCATCTGTGAGTGGCTTTCCAGAAATTTTAAAAATTCTTATTATTTGTGCTCAGTTGCCAAAACATTAATTTTTATTTGCTCTTCATTGTTCTGGCAATATTTTAATCTCTGCTTAAAAATCATTCGCATGTCTTTCATTTCTTCAAATATTAACCCAGAGCGAGGTTTACCATCCCCCAGCCAGTTCAGAAAAGCCCTTCTAGCATTACTATGAGCGGCCATCCTATGACAGTGCGTTGTTTTCTACCAACTCTCACTGCACTAAAACTGTGTACTGCTGCTTCCCGGAGCCGCATACCCCTTATTTATTTTCATATTCATACATTGCAGCATAATCTCAACATTAGTCTTGGTTTTAGCTGAAAATATTTATGTAGAAACATCACCATACACTTCGGTGAAAAACAACCATTTAAGCATAGTTACTTTTACTTGTATTTAAATCTAAACGATACGATCTCTGATGTTGTGGAAAAACAATTAAAGCTGCTTAATCTCTTTTAATTGAATTAAAATCTGCACAAGTGCGAAGGAATATGTTCTGTTAAAAGCAAGTAGAACTACTTACTTTCTTTTTAATGTGTAAGATTCTAAGTACTTACCAATAATCCAGCAAAACCAGAACCATTTAAAAAATTTTAGTTTGTATTAGTACAATGCTTCAGTATGTTCAGAGTGTAAGCAAATTGCAACTAAAATAAGATATGAAACTGAATGTGTTTTTGATTGCAAGGCTTCAAAAAAATCGTACAGGTATAAGACTTTAGCTGTTATTGAATGCAGACGTTACCTAAAAGCTTGTATTATAATTGGTTTTTTGCGTATCTATCTCGGAAACTATGCATCGTATCGAAAAATCGGTTTTACCTGTAGATAAAGCTCAAAAAGTTGAGTAGATTGGTGTAAATAACTCATTTTTGTAAAAAAGTGCAGATAATCGGTTTTACCAATAAAGGGACGATATATATTAAAAAACATCCTAATTTCAATAGGGAAGATGGTTGGAATGTTCCTCCAGCTTGGGACCCTGGTATCAGGTTAATGAAACCCAAGAAGGACAAAGTCACCAGAAGACATCAAGACACAGTGAGCACATTCTGCGTAGATAGTAACACCAATAGTTGAAAAATGTTCGGGTATTTTGAGATAACTTTTAAATTCAAGACAAAGACAAATACCACCTCAGTCTGCCGTGAACATGAATCCTGTAAAGAATTCGAAACGTCGGCTAGTAATAAAAATGTAGTTTCTAGATCATTTGGTTTAAATGTAATAACAAGTGAAACCAATATAACGCGATAAAATCCGTAAACTGTAGTTTAATTTCAATGTGTAACATTCGCGTAAACCCAAGAAAATATTAGAAGATGTAGTGACAAGCATTGAGAAAGGCATGTTAAGATGATTTGGGCACATGGAGAGGATGGATGACGATAGACTGACAAAGAAGATATATAAGGCAAGTGTGAATGGAACAGGACAAAGGGGAAGACCTAGGCGGATGTTCTCTGACCAGATTGGAGACATCCTGAAAAAAGGACAAGTCAGAAGTACCCTTAACAAAAGAGCATGCATGAGAAACTTGATGGGAGTGAGTGAAGCAAGTGAGGTATGTCAGGATCGTTGCAAATGGCGTTCCGTAGTCTCTGCCTACCCCTCCGGGAAACAGGCGTGAGTTTATGTATGTAATTTAAGTACAGTCGAGAGACTTACATATATCTACGCACAGGTGAGGGTAGGAGGTAGTGGCGTAGGAAGGGGGGCGGGGGTGGTCCGCCCCCGGTGCCGCCCTTTTTGGGGCCCATCCATCCAAAAAAAGGGGTGACAACCAAAACTCAATTTTAAGAACAATCATCATTCTCCTAGCGTTATCCCAGTTTAAATCTGGGGTCCGCTTTCTAGTCTAACCGGATTTGGCTGAATATTAGCTTTTCCACAGAGCGACTGCCTGTCTGACCTCCGCAACTCGAAGGGATAGCGATATTCCATGGTTAAGACTAGTGTCAGTTTACTGAGAAGGTACTGACACCCTATAACGACTGTCAAAGATCTTCATGACAACCGGGACCGACGGTTTAACGTGCTCTCCGAGGCACGGGACGAGCGATAATGAACAATTCAATACGCACATAACTCCGAAAAGTCATTGGTGCGCGCCGTGGATTCGAACCCGATACCCTCTGCATGGCAGTCTGTTGGTATCTCCACTAGGCTATCGCTGCCCTAAGAAAAATGTACAAAAAAATAAAACAACATAGCCGCTAGCTCAGCACTAGGAGAGTTAACGTTTAATTCGTGGGGTAACGACTAAAAAAAAAAGTACTGACGTGGTTTAGTCATAATTATTATAAATGGTGACGTTAAGTCTCCCAAACACCTTAGTAAATAATCGAATAGATCATTTCTATTTACTGATTTGCACATTGTTTAATTGTATTATGATTCGTTTATTATTATTTTATGAAGTCATAAAAAAAACAACCTTTCTATACGATATCAGTATTTATTTGATAAAAATTACATGACCAATGATTCGCTCACCTAAAAAAATTTAAGTTATAATGTAAACGATAAAAAAGTAATTAAGAATTATTTTGCAAAATGTCTTATGGGTATTTTAAACATTAGTGTTAATTATGGTACTGCTTAGGCAGCGATTGCTTGACTTTTGACATTTTCCCTCACATTTTCCATTGTTTTTGATCCACAACACTAATACTGACCTTACGTCTGAGAGACACTGCGCAGTTCCACAGCCAAATGTGTTATCGCACCGCTAGTGAGCGTTTGACTGATTAATGAACATTTTGTAAACTCGTCGTTTGTGAGACACCCACGTCAGTACTTAAAATTAAAACGACGGCGCTCGTCATTTACTTTAAGAAGTTAAATGCGTATTAAATTGTTAACATCAACGAATGGAATACATGGCTGAGAATTTTCCAAAATGTTCGCGAAAGTCTGCCAACCCGCACTTGGCTATGAACTATGTTTTAGCTTTGTCAAAGTGAGAAGAGGCCTGATGTCAGTTGTGGGACAGTTTGTATACGGGACTGATGATGTTATAAAAATAATGAACTATGTTTTAGCTTTGTCAAAGTGAGAAGAGGCCTGTTGTCAGCAGTGGGACAGTTTGTATACGGGACTGGTGATGTTACAATCTCTATAAATGAAAAGTTTATTAAGTTTTCAAAGTTGCATATGCAATAAATGACATAGGTATCTAACCGATGTCGGCGACTGATTGTTTACCACCAGACTGCAGTGTTACGTCATTTTCGTTTTAGATAGGAAAACAGCCTACCTTTTTCGTAGCGAAGTAAATAACAAACCTAACATTTATTTGACATCGTTTTGTTTATTCAACAAAGCTAGTTAATAAGTTTCTAGGTTTCTGTAATGAACGAAAAGGAACCATTGTAGTTTCATCATTATCGGAGAGACCTCCGTGGTTTTATTCGGAGGCTATAATAAAACATAATAAGTCAAGGAGATGTATGTATATATATCTCCTGCCATTTCTACTGCTAAACATTTTCACCATGTCACCAAAACGAAACAATATTAAACTTTATCGATTGATAGCACGAAGAATTTTCTTTGACAATTTTCTATTCAGTGAACACTTTGCGAAATATTTTGTATGAACAATTATTCACAATAGACAGAGCGGTTAGCGCTATCAACAGATCTATAGAATTTCTCTTTTCAGTCTATTCAACCTATTAAGTTACAAAACAATTAAGTAACAATGAAAAATATCACGTCTAATTACACTTCACAAAGTAAGGAGTGTCTTTCTCTCTGGTTCAGCAGACTTAAAATTACTTTTGCGAGCGATAAATTGAATATCATGCTTGAGTAGGTACGCAAAGTAAAGGCAGCTACGGAACCACATCGTGCGAAGCCCAACACACGCTTGATCGGCTTTTTATGACTCACTTAGCCTAAACAAGAATACGAACGCAATAGATTTTAGAAGGGGAAATAACATTTTTATGCCAATGCGATTTAGTCGTAAAAATAATCATACATATATAGATCTGTTTCGAAACCAATAAAGTTTACGTAAAAATATGTTATGCTAAAAGAATAAGTAATTCTTTTACTCATATGTTCGCTCAAAGGCTGCGTTAAATCGTATCATTAGGAATTTTGCAGTAAGTACCTTTGAAATAAAGCCTATGATTATCAACTTACATAACGATTGATTTGTTTTGCATATCGAAAAAGTAGGTAATCCGTCTTAGGATAATATTTCGCGGTATTTTATTCAATTTTAAAATTTATAGGCAATCGATTTTAAACTCTGTTAGGCCCTCCGCGACCACGACCTTTGTAAGCCGATTGAAACGTCGGAGAAAAACAGAGGTCAATAATACTTTATAATTAGTTAATTATAAAAAGCGGCGATAGCCTAGTAGTGTATGCCGATGGAGTTGGGTTCGATCCCCAGGTACCCCGGGCATACACCTGAGTTTTCTAAGTTATGTGTATATTAAAAAATTTAATTATCGCTCGCTTAATAATGTGCCCGGTAGACGGCAATAGGCTCGCCTCCCAGTACATTGGGACCGAAACATAACTGGTGAAGTAAAGTTGTGTAATACACCTCTGCCTACCCCTTCGGGGATAAAGGCGTGAAGTTAAGTTATGTAGTTAATTACCTTATGTAGTTATTATAACCCACTTAGTAAAAGTAAGATGAGAAACATATCATATTATATTTTGTATACTTTTGAGATGGAAAATAATCGATAGATTCATTCTGTATTATCTTAATAATCAGTTTGTGATTGCAGTGGCAAACAGAAGTGAAAATAAACACCCTAAAACCCAAAACTAAGCGGAGAGTTGGTTTGGGCCCAAGTTGTTGTTTCTCGTTAAGATATTATTTTCTTCACAGAAAATTTCCTAGAATCATACCAGATTGTAAACAATTCCTAGAAAATACAAAAATTGCTAAAAATAATAATTTAATCCATCCATTCCACACTTCCTAAAAGTGGTATATATTGCCTAGAAAATTACACAATTTCTAGGTTTCATTCGTTTCCGGTAACAAATATAATATTATCTCACATATAAGTACGTTTATTTCCTAGTACGTCAATTTATGACGTCGATCCTGAATTACAAGTACCAAGGGTAGAATTTATTGAATAATTTGAAAGGTAGATACGACGGGTCTTCTGCTTATATTTAGACTCAAACTTGAGTAGCCTATTGAGACGGGAAGCCGATTGAATTTAATCTAAAAAA
Organism: Euclidia mi; assembly: GCA_944739405.2. Taxonomy (NCBI): domain Eukaryota; kingdom Metazoa; phylum Arthropoda; class Insecta; order Lepidoptera; family Erebidae; genus Euclidia; species Euclidia mi. The sequence continues at coordinate 64,657,628 of OX123192.2, forward strand.
ATATTCAGCCCGATTCTTAGTGCGTAAAGTCAAAAGTAGGCACGTCTTTCCTTATATTACCTACGCAACGGTGACAGAGATATTTATCTTGTATTAAAAATAATGTAAGAATGTACTGCAAGAGAACTATATGGTCAACGTCATAGCTCTTCGAATAGTCAAGCTTAAAAGGCAATGGGCAGGGTCCATGTCTTTACGAATCGTTGGCTGTTGGAGCAGGAAGATCCTAGAAGAGCGGCCTCGGATTACGCAGCACGGGTACTAATCCCGCAAGGCGGGTCGACGATTTTATGCGGTTGGATGCAAAGCGGCTCAAGTTCAGTCTGTGTGGAGAATTTAGTCGCGACCTATCTGATATGATGATGATGAATATTATTGATGAAGGTTAAAATATTTAGTAATACATACGTCCTGGTTACAACAGTAAGTGCTGTTTTCAGCACGTATACCTGATAGTTCGGGAATGTTCTAGTTGCTCGCATATTCAGGTTCAAAATCAGATTTTAGGTTCCTTACGACAATGAATTTATTCCTTGTGAGAGAATTCTCTTTCTGCATAGAAATAGATTTTTTTAAATTAGATAATTAGCAATCATGGATATTATTTATTATGTTTGCGTACGGATCGGCTGTGCACAGTCTTGCATAATGACGGCACCATATGTTGCTAATTATCTTACGTGAGATTTAGGTATGTATATTAACATAAAGTCAGTTTTGTAGTATTTATTGTATTTGCTTATGATAATTGTAATTATGTAATAGTTATTTTATTTAGTATTTCTGGGCGAGACTTAAAATTGGTGTTTTGTGTGATTGTGAGCGAATGAATATTAAATAAAATTGTTTTAGGCAAAATGAAGTCATGGTAATTTGAGAAGAATTCTCGCCCTGTTTGGATTATAATTATGGATCACACAAAGTGTTGTCTCGTGTAGTAATCGAATCCATAACACACGGCTCAGTGTCAAGCGGCGAAGCGGCCGCTTGATCCAATACGCCAAACGTGTAGTCAAATACAATACCTTGTACTTTAATCGTTCCTCTTTATGCTTTATATTAAAAATTGAATATATTTGTCTATTTAATCCTTCAGGGATTACAGGCGTGAGTCTATAAAAAAAGCAAGAGAAAAATATAATCTTATTCATATTCTAAGCCTTCTGATCTTCCAAAAGGCGTCTCATACAAATATCCATTTAGCCATACAAGTAACTTTTCTTCATTACATTAGACAATTTGTGCTCAAAAGATTTTGTGTGGCACTACGTTAGTAATGTAACTGGATTAGAATTAATGCGGGAACTTAATAGATTGCTTTTGTTTCCTTATCTGAGGGGACGTTGAATACAGAGGAAAATAAAAGGCAGCCGAAATGTTATTGTTGTAGTCGGAAATAGATGATGTGGGTGTGTGTGTGCTTTTTGTCGATAGATATACATTCGTGCAAAGTTATATCTGTGAGTTAGTTATAAAGATGGGTAGAAATACGTTTTTTGTGTTCTTAACCACTGGGCCACGGAGGCAGTTTCTCTTGGTATGCCAAAGAACTTACTGAAAGGTAGGTATAACTTTTAATTGCACATGCAAGACTTATAAGCAGCTCAAGCGAGGTCATGGGAGTAATGCTAACGCAGTTTCCGTGGCCCCGCCATTTGATGCGATCGGATGGAGGAACACCATGGTGGTTGTAAAAGTGCGCCACTGACCGTTTGGCCTTTTAAGCGCAGTGGCCGTCATACATTGCGTGTTTCTTTAGAATGTGGTTATCGCCGCCTGCAGCTACACATTCGTACGAAGTGATCTAAATACTGAAACTTGTGCACTGCGGCACACGCCTCGCGCCCGCACAAGGAACGCGCACGCCCAATGTAAGATCGGCCTTACCATCAAGCGATCCGTTGCATCATTTGCCTATAAATCATAAAAATTCTTCCGTCTGCCAACTGTTTAGCGGATATTTACTACTGTACCCCAAAAAACAAGACTAACTATGAATATAAACTTTATTTACATAATTATCATTCCAAATTTTATATTCTAATAAGCCCTTTTAGTACATAGACTACAATAGATTATTACCTATAAAATGAAATAATAAACTATTCTCTATACAAATTTAAATGCCAGAGGAAGAAATATCGTAAAAAATACGGCCTTAATATAAAAGAGTTAGGTACCCATTAAATCATATTATCGGTGGTAAAACCAGGTCAGGGTCTGGTCTGTAGATAGTATTTCTTGTAGTTGTATTCACGGTTTGAAATATAAATGTTAAAGCTATAGTGATTGATATAAAATTATACATAATGACTGTTCAATATATTATGTATACAATTACTAAATTGCCTAGACAGTTTGATAAATAAAATTAATAACTTTAAAGACAAAGACATTTATTGCTTAAACTGTGTTTACAAAGGTAAACACCTTTGTAAAGACAGTAACAATATTTTTTGGTATCAACAGTCTATCTATTCGGGCGTTGCAAAAAGTATAACAAAATCAATAACTATCAATTTTTTAGCAAAATATTCATTTACAGAGTAAAATGCATTTTCCATTAACCATTTTTTAGTACGCTTTTACATGAAATTGCATCCAGTTTTTTATATCGACTGGCAAGTGGTAATATAATCTTATTGCCGAAATATATCTGCTTTTATAAAAATCATATTGTGTATTCGTGGCAAGTCTAGATTATGTTTATATTTACTTCGTAAATTTGGCTTAGAATCGCACTTTCGATTAAAGACCTGCATGTTATTTTAAACAAAAATACATATCTCTAATATATAAATACATGTGAGAGTAAGGAAACCCTTTTCTTTAAAAGTTAGGCGTAGTGAATCAGTATTGTACATATTATAGATTATACGTAAACATCTTTTTTGTAAAATAAATGTAGATTGGATCTCACAAGAGTTTCCCGAGTAAGTAATTCCATAGGTCAGCAACGGATACACATAACCAAAATAGGCGGCTTTTGCGGTACATACAGATGTAGTTTCTACAAGTATAGATAATACATATGTGTAACTTGAAATTTTCTTGTTTAATTTTGTTATGTGACTTTTCCAATTTAGATTATGATCTATTGTAACGCCAAAAAATGTATTTGCTCCACCTCTTCAATATTTGTATTTGATTCACATATATTAAGCGGTGATGGCTTATTTTTATAATTTCTAAATTGCATGAGCTTTGTTTTTGAGAAGTTTACACTTAAGTTAATTGATTTTAATCAGTTTGTTACATTTTAAGTGTATTATTTATGTCTATTTTATATTTAACGTCATTTAACCCATCATTACATATGAAAATTGTTGCATCATCTGCATACATAACACACAGATGATTAATGACATTAGGAAGCTCTTTTATGTAAATTAAAAACAAAAGCTGACCTAATATAGTCCCCTTTGGGACGCCTAAAAGAACTTTTTTAAATGTGGACTGTACACTGGCTATTGTTTTAGTTGCTTTATCGAAACTTTCTATTTCAATGGCCTGCATCCTGTTATTTAAATAGGATGGAATTAATTGTTGTCCTATACCTCTTATACCTATATTGTTAAGTTGAATTAGCAGTATGTCATGTTTTACACAGTCGAATGCCTTTGACATATCTAAGAAAAGAGCAGTACATTTATTTTTATTATTCATATTTTCCCATGTGTTTTTAAAAAGTTTGAAAATTGCTAATGAAGTAGTTTTGTTTTTTTGAAAACCGAACTGATTGGGGTTTAGTACATAATTTGTATTCAGGAAGGATGTTAATCTTCTGTGTATAATTTTCTCGAATATTTTTGAAAAACTGAGTAGTAAGGCAATGGATCGGTAGTTATTCATGTTATCTACAGTGCCTTTTTTGAATAAGGGTTTAATTTTAGCTGTTTTTAAGTTATCAGGAAATACACCTGTTTCTAACATACGATTTATTATATAGACGAGGGCATCAGCAGTAAATGTAATGCTGTCTTTTACTATTAGTACTGGTATGTTATCGATTCCGCAACTAGTTTTACTTTTAAGGGATTTTGCAACATTTAATATATCGCATCTATCTGTGGGGTAAAGAAATATGGAATTTGATATTTTTTCTGAAATAAACTTGAGGTTTGATAGCTGACATGGATTGTTCTTTTGTGTAATATAGTGATTATTAAATGAGTTTACTATTTTTCTAGGTGAACTTATTCAATTGTTATTATGAATTATATAATCAATATTAGGTTTCAATGTGTTTGTGCATTGAGTTTGTTGCTTAATTAAGTTCCATGTAGCTTTTGTTATGTTGGCGCTATGTTATATATATTTTTCATTGCACATCTTTTTGACGCTTTTATAACGTGTTTCATATTCTATAATATTTATTGTATTCTATAGAACTCTTTATATAAGAACTATTTTTGTGACTGATTTTCTTGATTTGTAAATACATCAACCTTTTATTTTTACTTGAGATGACAATACCCGGGGATTGCCACTGCTTTTTTCTAATCTGACTTATTAAATTTTTTTTGACAGGAAAACATAAATCAAATATAAGTTTAAAAAGTTCAATAAATATATTATAAGCCAAATTTGCATCAGACTCCATGTAAACGTCATGGAATCTGATATATGATATGTATTTTAAAAATATTTCTCTATTTTCTTTTATGTTTCTTCTATTTACAAACCAAAACCCTTCTTTAAAGCTTATACTTAGTATGATCTGATATCCTTTAATCAAGAACTTCAGTTTTACATGTATTGTAGTTTGTTATTATATTATCAATGCATGTTGCAGAATGAGAAGTTATTCTAGTGGGTTTCTGAATTAATAGTTTTAAGTTAAATTTATGTACTGTATCTAAAAACGTCTTACTTTTTGTGCTTTTTTGAAGAGTGTCTATATTGAAATTACCTAATATAAAAATTTTCTTGCGTAGGCTTCTAGAGCGAATAGTAAGTTTATATAGTAACATTTCAAGTTTCACAATAAATATATCAAAATTACTGCTGGGTGTTCGATACAGGCATATAATATACCAGTTTGCATTTGGTACATAAATACCACAGCATTCAAAATGAAGCTCGGTTAACATTTCTGATATCCAATCCAATTTATTACAGCTAATAGAATTTCTGACATATATACATACTCCTCCTCTGCGTTTGCTTCTTGAGTAGTAATTAGCAGTCTTATAGCCGGGCAATTGCAATATTAAAAAACTGGCCAAGTGCGTGTCAGGCCACGCGCAATGTAGGGTTCCGTAGTTGCCCATAATGGCCATTATTGATAATTACTTCTGTTTCACATGGGACTAAAAACGGGCATCTTTAAGATTAAGCCAGCGCTCCCAATGTAAACTCACAGAAATAGGTATTTATAAGTTAACCGACGATTACTCGTAAACTAGTGATGTCTACTTAGCCGTGATAGTTTTCCTTTTAAATTCGTTATATGTACTACATTTGTGATTTTTTTCACCTCTTCCAAATTAATAGTTTAGCCGGCAGAGGGGGGGACACTTGAGTTTAACAATTTTTTTCACTTCAAAGCTTGATATTTGAAAAACCAATCACTTGATCGAAAAATGATTTGAGCAAACTAATCATATTTTTTTAAAACCTATCCAATGATACCCTACACAATGGGGTACTCAACCAAAAAAAATTCAACCCCACTATATATGTAGGGGAGATACCCTTAAAAAATAGTTTCTTAAATTTTATTCTACAGTTTTGCTGCAATATTGTATGTCTATATTCATGTCAAATATCAGCTTTCTAGCACCAGGCGACTTTGAGCTAGGCTGCGGACGGACAGACGGACGGACATGACGAAACTATAAGGGTTCCTAGTGGACTACGGAACCCTAAAAAGGGTTGAAAAAAGGTCTCACTTACACAAATGACATCAATATTTAAATTAGGTAATACAATTTCTAATTTATTTAATTTTGATCTCATACCGTGAACATTTAGGTGGAGTATGGTGAGCATATTACTGATGTTCGGCTCGAAAAATCTAAGTTCACTTTGGATGGGGTCTACTGATGTGTTTGGTATTGAGGTCTGTTCTGTTTGAGTACTAGTTGATATATATCTGGATGTTATTAATGGAGATACGCCAAAATAGTCAAAGTAATAAATAAGTTTCGAATTACTCGACTAAGCACTCCGATACAGCGTAGCGTGATCACCAAGCCACACTATAATCAAATGTGGACGATGTTTAATGAGCTAAGTTGACGGAGCCTTGCTTCGCAGGCCTCCTATTTTTAGGTGCAGGATCACAAGAAAACCTAACATAACCTATTAAAATGCCTTTCCTGGTTAATCGGCCAGTGAACATAATTATCGATGCCCAGTAGGCAACTGATTAAAATAAAACATTACAAGCTTCACTTCACTAATTATAATTACTTCATCTAAGAGTACCAAGATGTTATATAAAATAGCTAGTTTATTGTGATTAATTTGGTGTCAATTATTACTTTGCCAAATTGAGTAGATTATAATATATAATGGCTAAATAGTATATATAATATCTGGTTTTATTACTTCAGCTGTTGCTTTAATAATTATATTACTTAAATTTATAGACAACGTTAGACTAGTGGAGAGACCAACAGACTGCTACGTAAAGGGTTATAGCAAATTTTTCTAAATGATATGTAATGCGTATAAATAGTTAAATAACTTATCTCTTGCCCCGTGCCTTGGCGAGCATATTAAGCCAACGTCGGTCCCAGCTGTCTTCAAGATCTTTGATAGTCTTTATATCTGTATAATAAAGGCCTGTTCAGACCTAAGCGGTATTCGCTACTGTCTGCGGCAGAGAAAACCCAGTGGGTATGCGGTAATATTACTGTTCAGACCTAAGCGGTATTCGCTAACCTTGTGGGTAGAATAACGCGCGGTAGTCGAGTTTCGCTCAGAGAGGTAAGATATTTAGGTCGCTCAAGCCACGGTACTTGATACCAAATACCTGAGCGAAACCCGCGCGGTATGTACCTCTACCCACAGCGGCAGCGAATATCGTTCAGATCGCTCTAGCCGCGGTACTTGATACTAAATACCTGAGCGAAACCCGCGCGGTATGTACCTCTACCCACAGCGGCAGCGAATATCGCTCAGGTTTGAATAGGCCTTAATACCCTTGAATATTCTGACACTGGGTAATGCTATTTCCGTGTGGTGACGGATTAAGAATACAGAGTGTCGCCACCCCATATCATCCAATGGGTGTCGTAAGAGCCGACAGAGGGAATATATTATACAGGGAATATCACTGTAAGAGAAGGAAAACTTGATACAAACCCTATACCAACCCGTTTGGCCAGCGTGGTATAGTAGGCCAAATCCTCCTTTCAAAGGAGAGGCCTAGTCCAGCAGTGGACTGTTAAAGGCTGATGATAGGGTAATGCTATGCAACGCAATGTCAGACCAATATCGATTTTAAACTTTTGCGATTTGTAAGTATATATCATACAAAATAATTTAGCAGGTCTTAATCGAAACCCGAACTTCCACAAGACGACGCTGAGCTCTCACCAGTCTCTCCGCGACCACGCTCGGTGCAGGGCGATCGAAACGTCGGAAACAAATTTATACCTTAAACAAGTTAATTTTACGCGAGTAATACTACACTACTACTACCTTTACGCTAAATTTTTGTATGTTACCACGTATATAATCAGAAAATAATATAATACATGTGCTAGAAAACAACATATTTTTACAAATGGCGTTTCGTAGTCTCTGCCTACCCCTCCGGGAAACAGGCGTAATCTATGTATGTATGTATTGTTTTCTTTTGGTGTGAGTGTGTGGCCAACTCTGGTGTCAGAGTTTTGAAACTGTCCGAAGGCCTCCGACATGACATAAAGACATAAAGACATATTTATTTCTGCATTTTGGTTGTTTCAACACTTATACATGTCAAAACCCTATTCTAGATGATGCCGGCTTTTCCTAGCTAAATGACTTCTTGAGAAGAAAGGCCGAAACAAACTCAGAGTCATTGTTTTTTTTTGTCACTTCAATTTCTTTAGTCTTTTCTTCATCTTTTAAAGTCCAGACAAAAAAAAGGGTTTAGTATGCAAGTACAATGCAGGAAATTATCTGACGCTTGTGACTGACTCGGCCCACTGATGGCCCGCATTCAACAGCAATCGTACGGCTCAACCTTGATTCAGGGAGCCAGCACGATCTGTATCACTATGCCTCCACGCCATCAGAAGGTGTATGCATTAGCATGTCAGCCTAAGCCATCAGATAGGTTGCCACAACTACTTGTTTATATGTTTAATAATACCCACATCGTACTCACAACTTTACATGACTAACGATCCTTATCCTTAGAAAAGAACCGGGACTGGCAGTTTTCGCTCCAAAGCACGGTAGCGCTCAGATATAAATGCCACACACGGTCAGCAGCCAAGTGTTGACCTGTGCAAGAGTTGCTTAGCTTTGCCGATCTGTTACGAATGACAAGCCAAGTCTCGCTATGAACGTATATAGATAGTGTTAGTAGGAGGCTGGAGAGCAACATAAGCTGTTTTTACAACGATAGATCGTAAAACGCGAAAACCAAATCCCAGGCGGGCAGAGCCGTGGAATAAGACTAGTATGATAATAATAGAGATCACAGGAACTGCATGGGTAGTAAACCATCAAAAGGCAGCGATAGCCTAGTGGAGATACCAACAGACTGCCATGCAGATGGTATCGGGTTCGAATCCACGGCGCGCACCAATGACTTTTCGGAGTTATGAGCGTATCGAATTGTTAATTATCGCTTGTCCCGTGCCTCGGAGAGCATGTTAAGCCGTCAGTCCCGGTTGTTATAAAGATCGTTAGTCGTTACAGGGCGTCAGTAACTTAAAAAAAACTGATACTAGTCTAAACACGCTAAGAGGTTGACTGGAACTGCATGGTTGGTGTTATACGGGCACAAGTCGTATAAGATAGCACACAAGCTTCTCCGCTAAGGTGATTTTGGTAAGATGTTAGTAACGTATCGTGTTTGTAGAGCAAATTTGGTGGCTACTGCCTGCATTGTAAGCAATTTTGCGAGGTTGTTCTAGCTGTCTTCGTTTGGTTGGCTTACGATAGTCTAGTTCTGGTTTAAAGTACAAAACATTGTATTAAATAATATTCTACCACAATATCATCTAGACCCATACTAAGCAGAGCTTGTACTATGGGTACTAGACGATGGATAAACATACGATATATACATTTTTTTGTATATACATACATATTACACATATAAACACCCAGACCACGACCCATAGCCATGTTCACGCACACAAATGTTTAACTTGAGCGGGAATCGAACCCGCCACCTTCGGCATAGGTAAATATATATGTATAGAAATATCTTTTAGCTAGGGTTATAACGGAGACCTTCTCAGTGGAGGTGGAAGCGAACGCAGGGGTGATAAGCTTCACCACGGATGTAAAGTATAAATATTAGTTAGAGGTATGATTTTATGTAGAAGTATAGCAGTTACGGAGCCAGATACGGTGTTCCATTACAACCTTGGTTTGAACTCTCGTACTCATCATCCTTCTAGCGTTATCCCATTTTCAACCTGGCGTCCGCTTACTAGTCAAACCGGATTTGACTGCCTGTCTGACCATTGCAACGCGAAGGGATAGCAATATTCTATGGTTAAGACTAGTTTCAGTTTATTAAGAGGTACTGACGCCATAAAACGACTGTCAAAGAACTTCAGGACCGACGGTTTAACATGCTTTTAACTCTTGTACTATTTGTTTTAAATTGTCTTTCGGAATATGTGTGTAAGTGCGAACATCTGTGATCATGGCGCTTGTAACATCACCGAAATATTGGATACACGAAAAAGAAATACTTAGGACATAATTATCCAGAAAGTGACCTTGATACTAATGTTAATGTGCAGAGGGGTATTAATTCATAACTATGCTCAGCCGTTTTGCTCTATTCTGACAAATCTGTATTTATAAAATTCTTGCGTTACTGACTGACTGACAGACAAGCTACATCCAAAACTATTGGACGCAAGAAACTGAAATTTGGCACCGTGGGACTGAAGGAAGGCACTAAGAAAGTATTTGCCAAATTTCCCACGGGATCAGGCAGAAGTCGCACAAAAAATATGAACGTAGCTGCAAGCATCCTCTAGTTTGGCTATAATAGAAAGCGAGGTCCGAAGGTCTTGGTTGCAACTGGGATAACGCTAGGATGATGAGAATACAATTAGACTTACCATTACATCCAAGCAAGTCATTGGCTAATCCATCACAACTTCTCACACACACTTCTCTATATCGAGCGTCTTTTAACAATCTATTATTAAACTTCATTCCCTGTACGAACTGTTATACCCAGTTTCTCTATGTAATTACTTGCAAACGTAATCTTATTATCTTATAATATAAAAATGAATCGCAAAATGTGTTGGTAAGCGCATAACTCAACAACGCCTTGACCAATTTGGCCAATTCTTTTTTTTAAATATTAATTGAAGTTCAAAGATGGTTTCTACGGCGAGAAAAACTGTAATAATTGCCGGAAAGACCCTAAAAACAGCCCTTTTCTTTTTCCCATACAAACGTTTTCTAACTAAAACGTAGAGTCAATTTGTAATTTATAACCGCTGCATAAAGTTCAAATTCGCGTGCGCGTTGATATACTTCTTTGTTTTATGGCAGTTTTTACAGGTTTACGGACCTGAAGTCTCAGTGCTGCCGCCCAGCGGGCTTCATGTCAGAAGAAACCCATTGATAATCCCTACTTAATATTATTAATTCGAAATTGTGTATATCAATTTTGTTGAATGTTAATGTAGAGATACATATATTGGACCATGGAGACGAATATAGGCTACCATAAGTTGTAGAAATTAAACTGTGAGGAATTGTAGGGAGGGTAGAAGTTTGTACGGCACAAATTTACCTCTTGGAAGTAAGAACGCATGCGCTGATAATTGATTGCTGCGCATGTGCTATCGCATATCTGTCAGTACTATCACGTCATACCTACATAATGTCATATTGTGCACGTTGATTAAATTGTTCGCATATCTATCTATACTAATATAATGAAGCGGAAGAGTTTGTTTGTTTGTTTGTTTGAATCCGATAATCTCAGGAACTACCGGTCGGATCTGAAAAGTTATTTTTGTATACGAAAGCCCAATTATTCCGGAAGGCTATAGGCTATATAACATAACTCTTCGACCCTTTGGGGCTGGGCAAAGGGCTAAAAAGGCTAAAAGATAACGTCGGCTAAACTCAGGAATTAGCAGTCGGATTTTAAAATTTGTTATTGCATATGATAGCCCAATTATTCCGAAAGGCTGTGGCGTAATTTTATATAGGCTATATAAAATTACGCCACAATTTTTAGGGGCCAGACAAAAATAATAAAATGGTCAAACGAGAAGGGGGAGGGTTGGGTCAAAGGCAAAAAAAGGCTAAACGAATAGGATACAATCTATATGGGTATCGTTTTCGAGATTTTTGGGGCGCTCATTAATAATATGAAATTTATTTAGTGATCCAAGATGGCGGACGGGAAATCAAAGATGGCGGATGAGAAAATTTTAAAAACCAATATGGGTATCGCCTTCTATATTTTAAGGGGTGGGGAATCGAAATACAACATCTATTTCGTGATCAAAGATGGCAGATGGGAAATCAAAGATGGCGAATGGTAAAATTAAAAAAAATCTATATTGGTATCGACTGCGATGTCAAAAGGGATGGGGAATCCAAATATAACATTTGTTTCCTGATTCAAGATGGTGGATGGGAAATCAAAGATGGCGGAGGGGTAAAATTTAAAAAATCAATATGGGTATCGTCTCTGATGATTAAAAGGATGGAGAATCCAAATGATGTTGTATTTGGATTCTCCATCCTTTCCTTCTCCTCCTTTTTTTTTTATTTCGTGATCAAAGATGGCGGATAGGAAATAAAAGATGGCGGACGGGATTTTTTTTAAAGTCGGTATGGGTATCGTCTCCGATATTTTAAGGAATGGGGAATTAAAAAAAAACATCTATTTCGTGATCAAAGATGGCGGATGGGCATTTTTTTAAAAATCAATATGGGTATCGTCTCCGATGTTTAAAGGGATGGGGAATCCAAATACAACATCTTTTTCGTGATTGAAGATGGCGGATGGGAAATCAAAGATGGTGGATGGGAAAATTTTTAAAAATCAATATGGGTATCGTCTCTGATGATTTAAGGGATGGTGAATCCAAATACAACATCTATTTCGTGATCAAAGATGGCGGATAGGAAATCAAAGATGGCGGACGGGATTTTTTTTAAGTCGATATGGGTATCGTCTCCGATATTGTAAGGAATAGTGAATTCAATATTATATAAATATCTATGTTTGTTCATCATTTATAGACTCTGAAATGATAAGAGATTAAGCGCTAAGTCAATGGTAATTTTGGAAAAGGGGCTTGGAAAAAAGGGAATTAAATAAAAACTCTTAAAAAGGCGATACGGAGTTCGCTGGGTCAGCTAGTTTTAATATAAAAGCTTGTGCCCATGTGCATTCAAGTTAGTCACAGCCATACATCAGTACCGACCAGTACTCCCTAAAACCGCGTTCCCGCGTGTTGTATCGTGAAGAGAAAAGTGAGGTCAAATACGTTGTATCGTTTTCGGTAATAAATTCGGTAGTTTGGAACTTTTGGTGTTTTTTTTAAAAAGACAATCAGCGGCTGCCGCCTAACAGAACGCTTTAACAAAATTATCGTTGTAGGCGAAGTTTGAAACACAAACAATATACAGACCGGTAATGTGTTTGAAAGTTGCAGCATCTATATATTCATCGAAACTGAGCTCAATGTATATGTAAAATAGTTCACTTGAGCCAAGTTTTCGAAACTGAATCGGAGCATAAGAAAAGGCTACTTAAAGTAAATTCTATAAGGACTAGATTCACTTAAATAGAGGTCTCGTCGTATTTTTTGGTTCAAGATGTTTATCTACGAAATAGGAAAAGGTCGCTGACAAGAAAGAGAAATATTATTTCAAGTGTATCTCACAAATTAGGTACATAAATGTGTTAAATATCTGATAACCTTGTCCAAGTACAGACTATCAGATATTTGCGTGAGAAAACGCCTGTGGGATAGATCTGATAATAAAACAGCAATCCAGTGGGATACATCGTAAAAATAATAAATCAAGAATTATTATGATAATGATGATTATGCACAGTATAATTTAATTGACTATTGAATTAAACTATTAATCTTCAAGTCGAACCTAGAAATTATTACTCTTTCTACACCCTTTCACAGGAAGGTTTCACGTATGATACAATGGTTTAAAATTTAAATGGTTACATCGTTGTTTTGTTCACACACTTTAAATTAAATCTACACCATAAAACAGTACCCATCTCTCTCAATTTTTCTTATATATAATAAAAAGCAAGGATATTCTCCGTTTCTCATTATTAAAACCAAAGACATAAAAATAATACATATTATACATTCTTCTTCACATATACTTTTTAAATTCTGCACAAACATGATGCCTTGCATGATGCCCTTTAGGCTATTCCTAATGTCATTTCATACAATATCCAAAACGAAGCTAATTACGAAAATATGTTTTCATATTCTCCAAGGACAACTTATTTCCACCATAAAAGTAATTTTCTTACTTATTAGGGTAACGCAGTAAAACGGCAGTGTATAGTTTAATCGTCGGTCGTTGCTTTCTTTTTATCACTTCATACATTTACGACCTAAACCCTTATAATATCTTCATAAAGAAGAGGGTCCGAAATATAAGGCTAGCTTTTTAAAATGATGGCATTGGGTAAGTACTGGTAAGATTGAGGTTTAATATTAAAGCGCGCTGTTGTAAAATTTGAATAGGATCTTGTATGCGATTTTGAAACGTAGTATCTTGTTATACAGTGCATTTTTGTCTCAGTTGACTATGGGTTTGAATGTTAAGGGTACCAGATTATAAATGGCAATCGTAAGGCGTAAGAAAAGTCTCAAGCTGTCAATGATATAGAGCGCGTAAAGCCGTAGGCATACATATGATTACATAGGTACTATGTATAGGTCTACGCAGTGGATCCAATGCAGCGCTCGCGGCAAGCACCGCGCCTTGGTAAGCCGCAAATCGTGCCGCGAACCATATTCTATACATGATCATATTGTCGTTTCTGTAGCGAAAAAACATTCGCAGCCATGTTTTAAGGTAATCAATATCGTCCTAGTGTTTTATCCCGAAAGACTAGACAGTCTTGGATGCAGCCTGGGATCCCAGGAGCCCGCTTAGTAGTATATAACCTGATTCGACTGAAAATTAGCTTAGCTAGTAATCTTTCAGACCGTTATAGGTACTTGTCTTTGCTGTCACGTCATTTCACAGCCTAAACTGCTGAAGCCGGAATTATATAAAATTGGACTGTGAGTTTCTTTTGTAAAGTAGGCATACGTCAAGCAATGATTTTTTCATAATTCCTTCTCGAGGTCTTTTCGCGTAAAATACGGGTTGAAAGTTTCAAAGGACTATAAAAATAAGGCAAGATCGAGTACACAATAATATTAAGTTTATTATACAAACTAAGGTTCAGATAATAACTCTGTCCCAAACTCCCAAACTTTAACTCTTCATAACACAATGACTATCATAAAAAAATATCTGCGACAAGCACGAAAATATTCTCCAGTGCACATTCTTTGCCCATACATCACAGTAAACACATTACAAGCCATCATCGTCACATTGAAGAGGGAAACTCAAAACTATCTTCATATTACGACACCTAAATCTCATAGAAAAACAACTTACGCAAAAAAATGCCCCAACAAAACGTTTTCAGATACCATCAACAAATATTTTGTTTAGAAACCTTTCCTACGTGAACATGGGAAACATCTGTTCGAAGAACCACCTTTGAATAAATTTCAAGCAAGCAAACGAAATGTAGGTAGGTATGGCCCGATCAAAGTGAAATATGAACTGGTCACTGCTCATATTTAAGTAGCAAGCGGCTTTTTAGGTCTTTACGCTGCCGTAGTGATGCATAAGATTATTTATTGGCGTCGTATACTTGTTAAGACTAAATAGGTAAGCACGTATATTTGAACTGAGTTCTCGTTTAAAGCTTGGTGATCTTTAATGCTGATGGTGAGTCAGAGGTTGCAGGATCAATGGCTGATTGTGACCCAAAGTCAAAGTGACACCATCAGAAACGCCACAAAAGTGGTCACCCTTCCAAGTAACCTCTGTAAACGACTCCTAACCTTGTCAATCGACGAGTACCACGGATATTATCAATATCATCAGACCAGTATATAAATTGCCCACTAATGAGCACTGGCCTAGTTCACTATGATAAGGGTTAGACAATCCACCACGCTGGCCACGGCAAACTTCACATAGCTTACAAAACACTCGCAGATAACTGCAGAACATTATGAAGAATGCTCTCAGATATGCGTTGCCTCATGATGTTTTCTTTACAACACGCATATCAAAGTAAGTTGTATCTAAGACATGTTAATTATTAAGTAAGGTCCTTCGTTTAAAAATTATTTTTGTATTTTAATTACACGTTTAGTATTTTAACCCTGCCCGATACCTTAGATTCTATATTAAAATGCTTGTTTGCAATATAAAAATATCTGTAATAACTTCTTACTCTTATAATAAAAGTATTTTTACCTTTGTTATATAAAACATGGGGAATCTCTTTGTATTTCAATATATTAATATTTAGGCAAGAGTTTTGTAGTTTTAAGGGTAAAAGAGGATGTTGCCCCAAGGGTGTTTACATCGGGTTGATGGATAGGGCAAGTTCAATCCAATACTTTTAATACAACAACAAATAAAGCTTCGATGTATACAAAATGCAGTGGATATTATGATTATATTGAACGATTGCGTCATTCATATTCTTTTAATGGTTTGGTGGTTAGTGGCCCTGACTTTTAGGTAGGAGGTTTTTACTTTGATTAAAATCTTGGACAACTTTTGTGAAAAGAGTGAGCGCTATTGTATAATCAGATGTATTGAACCCTCGATGTATTTGACGACCGGTTGGCGCAGAGGGAGTGTAAGCGACTGCTACGTCGAAGGTCGCGGGTTCGATTCCCGCTCAAAACAAACAGTTGTGTGCATGAACATGGATGTTTGTCTTGGTTTGGGTGTTTCTATGTATAATATGTATGTATTTATAAAAAAAGGATATATGTATGTTTATCCATTATCTATAGTACCCATAGTACAAGCTCTGCTTAGTTTGGGACTAGATGGTGTTATGTAAATGTGGTAGAATATTATTATTATTTAACGATCATAAACGCGAAAGTTTGTGTGATAGACATATTGATGGAGGTATGTTTTTTACGCTTTCACACGAGAACTACTAAACGGATTTGAATAAACTTTGCAGATTAAATATTTAATATCTTTAATTGCAATAGCCGTCATCTACGTGGGCGGACCCGTAGGACCTGAAGTCCAGCCCAAAATACTTATGTATTTGAAAGAAAATAAGTTAATGTTTATAAGTTATCTGGTTACCATAGTGCTTAATGGCTCTGTCCAGTTTGGAATTGGTAAAACGTGTACGAGTTGCAACGAGATATCATTTTTTTTAATATAACTTGTGGTTTATGCAATGGCTTAAATTGCTCTATCGCGTATTTTTATAGTTTCGGGGTTGTATTGTACAGGCACAAACCCGCTTAACAGAAAAAGCACTCTAAAGCCTCTAGATTCAACTGGATTTACTGTTAGACTATGTAGCTAACAAAGATGTGTGTACAGTTGTACTTGTAGATTGTGTGTTGGAAGACAATATCAGCCACTAGATAACACTATTTTAAACTCCGATCAGCGCAGCTTACCAGCCTTGTTCATCTTTGTTTGATATACAGCCTTAGGCTCACGCGAATGCTAACACAGGGTACAGTGCCAATTTTTCATGCCAGGTTTAATCCTAGCTTAAAAATTATGGGACAAATCCGCTCACTATTTCAAACTTTTCAGAGCTCAGGAACATTTTATCATGCCTCTTTAATATGAATAGCGTTTTCGGAGTAATGGCGGACTCACCGGAATAGTACCACTATGTCAAAGAAGATGTTTTTATTGCTGACGATGATAGACGAGTCAGTGGCTGGTAAATGCTAACTCCGGCTTAAAGACATGGCTGTAGACGAAAACCAAGCCGCTACCAATGGCAAGGCTGGGGTAAATATCGATCGTGGGAATATTCCTGGAGTTGTTGCAAGTGGGAAGAAAAGCAGGCTGAAAGAGAATAGAAAAGGATGGATAATTCAACACTGTTATTACCGAATGGAACGCAAAAGTATAGATACTGTTCGTTTACGTTATTAAGTGAGACGGCCGACGTACTGATGCTGAAATCAATAAGGCTCTACTACCATACTGACCGATGCTTCGAAGAGTTTCTGTATTTTTTCTAGTATGTTTCTTTTGGTGAGCGGGAACGCCAAGAGATTCAGAACAAGTAGTCGTGCTTATCACATAGAGTTTGTAAATGAGAGCAGCAGATCAAACAATCATACTCATTACATGAGATTAGACCAAGATGGAAAACGACCTCATGTTTAGCAGACAGGGTCACTAACTAGAAGTACTTTTATTTATCAACTCCCGCACAAGGAGTAAATTCTTTATCGCGGGGGACTTTACAAACAACAATTTATGGTTTGCATAAAGAGTTGTCTCCTGAGGGAATGGAACCCACAACACTAGGCGCAGTGTCAAGCGGTGAGACTCATCGCAGTGCGAAGCGGTGAGATGGTCGCTTAAACCACTACATTAACCTATGAGTACTGACTTGCTATTTACATAAGTACCGACGTGAGGTCTGGCAGACCACCATTGTTTTCATAACCAAAAACATTAAGTTGTTTCATATTTTTCTAAAATAATGTATGTATCCATTCATATGTATTGTTTGTATATCTAGTTAATGTATAAATAAAGGAAAATATAGCAGGTATAATATTTATTAATAAAATAATAAAGTTTCACATTACGGTCTGTAATTATTTGGGAAGATAACTTACTTTCACTTTAATAATTATTTTTTATCAACTGAGCAAGTTCTTTCTGAACAATACTGTTTTTTTTAATGTTTAGTAATTACGTAAACCATAAAAAATACAATTTAGTACATAACCAACCGTTTTTTAGAAAATCACAAGGTACCAATATGTGTGTACTATCAAAGTTTATAATCACTCTTCAAGATAGGTTTGCTCCATTGTAGGCAGACATGTTTCACCGTCAGACCCTTCCTGTTCAGATGTTGAATCACTGTCACTCTCCAAAGCATTAAAATTTGCGTCGATATCGTAACTGTTGGACTCTGAGCTCTTATTTAGCCAGTCCGCTAAAACTTCTTCATGATCTTTATTTTAAAGCCTCGTTTGATATTTTTTTACTGACATTTTTGTTTGTGGTTACCAATTTTATACCCAAAGTACCTGACTTATTCATGTTTATAACATTCATATAATGTATAATAATTTGTATCGAATAAAAGTCACATAGGTACTGACGAGTGATCCGACAGACCACCCGCAATCTTATAAAAATAAAAACTCGCCGGCATTGAACGCACCGACATAGCCACTGACTCTTAAACGCTACCGGACGACTTCCCTAGGGGTAGAGGAAAGCACAAGGAGTTACGTCTTCGCTAAAATATGAAACTCGAACTTCCGTACTCTTAAAGTGTCTGTAAGATGACACGTCGGTACTTAAAGGTTAACCGTGCCGTAGTACTAGAAGTTAAGTGAAACATTCCATGAACATCATCAGTCTTGTATTATAATCTGTCCTATGCCACAGATGTGAACAGGTGGTTTGGTAGACTTCACGAGTTTTTTGAAAACATCAACTCGCAGGCAGATTGCATCACGAACCTTGGAAATTACCCTTTGAGAAGGCGGAATACCCTTCGCCTATTAGCAAGCAATAATAAACAATTCAATAAGCTTAGTTCCCCTAGGAATAAAAATATTCCAAACGTAAACATATTTTTATGACAGCACGACGTTTGAATTGGAAACCGGCCAAGAAGTCGCATGATTGCTTGTTTAAGGAATCAGAAAGGAAATGAACTATTTATTTTTAGAAGAACGACTTTGCAATTTCGTAGTTCTTACTTGTATATGACGTAAATATGGAGACACGTTCTTTGATTCTGAACAAAGTAATGACATACGGTGCTGAAACGTAGACAATCACAGATTTATCAAGTCTCATTTATTATTTATTTTACTAGAGACTCACGCCTGTATCCCCGAAGGGGTAGGTAGGGTGTAATATTACACCCACATTTCGCCATGAATTTTTAAGTCCCACGTAATAGGGGGCAAGCCTATTGCCGTTACCGGGCACATCACCAGACTCCGTGCGGCTACTGAGAATTCGGAAAAACCCAGTAACACTTTTGCCCGACCCGGGAATCGAACCCGGGACCTCTGATCAGTAGTCGTTTACGCTATCCACTGGACCACGGAGGCAGTCTCTTTAAATAATAAAATTCATAGCGAGATTATCCGGAAAGGATTTGGAGTTACCGACTTAGCTGCAGAAGCAGACTAAAGTGGCAATGGGCTAGCCACGTTTGCAAAAGGACCGACGAGCGATGGAGGAGCCAAGTCTTGGAGACCACACAGGCCCAGCAGAAGATTCGCAATATTTATGCAGTTCCAGCTGCTATTAAAGTTTTTGATAACCAGTATGAAGAGTCAGGACTCTTGAATATACCAAAAGACATTGGCCGTAGCAATGGAATATCACTATTCTTATGGCTTGCGGAGTTCAGATGACAGTCTCTGACTAGGCTAATATTCCTAAGACTATTGTGATAGTCTGTGGGTAGGTAGGTATATTCGGCAGCCTATTCCTGTCTCTAAGGTTTCATGATATTTATGATAATACGTTTAAAATCAGGTAAATGGTAAAAAACAGTTTTTACCTTAAAAATGAAATTGCAATATATCTAAATTACAATTTCATCGTAGACAACACTTGAACAATAGACTGTATATATCGTTTATCAAAAGCTTCATTTAGAGCATAACAAATTTACTCACAACATTTATAAAAACGAGCATATTTCTTTACCATATACATAGGCAGGCAGCAAACCCATTTGTGGCCATGAATTGTACTCAATATATTGCAATCGCGATAAAATTTCGTGTTAAACGTATTTTTATTTCGATATTCCCGGTGCCTTAGTACAATAGATCCCGAAGGAATCAAAGGCTTTTATGTGGCGCATAACAATTTATATGTATCTAAGTGTATGGTACACTTTAAGGCGAGGACATATGTGAATTTGGCATCATTAGGTGTAAAAAAACCGTTTTTCTCCGTAATTGTTATAGAAAAAAAACCAACAAAATATTTCTTAATCTACATCATATAAAGCATTTTCTCTTCGGTACCAAATCCTAAAAAAGTATTTTAAATATCTGAATAAAATATGCAAAGTAACATCTGTTTTTGTAGTTATTACCTTTTTTTCCTAATCTATCAATCATTATATTGTTTAAATTGAATCAGCCTCGTATATATTAGAACACCAAGGGAACCTTCAGCTTATTTTTGCAAATAACTTTACTTATTATTTTATAAGAATTTTTTTACGTCACCGATACTCGCAAATCGCGTGTGGACAACTAACCAGTAGTACGAGCAAGGTCAACGGCGTATAACCTCTTAAGCAGAAATTGGAGTCAAGCCGGCAATTTGTTGAAAATATTTTAAAATTTGCTAATATCGCTTGCAGAGGTCATGGCTTGGATGGATAACCGCTCGTAATGACACTTATATCAGTGAGCTACCGTGCTTTGGAGATGCTTCAATAAATTTATTATAATATATTTATTTATTTCGATCCCGGTTCTTGTCTCCATATGAATCGTAAAGCCATGTTGGAGGCCTTCAGGCAGTCTATAAGACAAAGTTGGATATACACGCACGCGAAAAAGAAAGAAAAAGGTCACAATATTTAAAATATACACAAAAATACTAACTTCAATGCACCCCATTAAGGCTCCAGAATAATTTAGAACTACCTTCAATTGAAACGTACCATAAGTAAGTCAAGTCCTATATCTAGCTATATCATAAGAGTCAGTTATTGTCGCTACCTAGTTTGCCGTAATCTCGGCATGCATTCAACGACTTGCGTTCGATCGATGCACTTATTGCGAGCGATTCAACTGACATAATAGGTCTACCTACCTTGAAGGGTTAATAATGATAGATACAAGTCAGCAAGCCTTGCGACGGCTTAGAATATTTATTTGATATGACAGTTTTATTTTAAGCAGGTAATGGAGTGAATGGTTAGAGTTTGCGGATAGAGTTGCATACCTTCAGTATATGCCGACTCGACTAGGGAAGTACACAGGTTCACAGAATGTGGACATAAAGTAACTAACAGTAAATATTGTTGCATTTCATTCGATAAGTGTGCCGGAGGCCCAATTCTCTTTCCTGTCTTCCTCACCGACGCTTCTCCTCCTATGCCTTCCCTCATTTCAAGGGCATGTTTTAAGTCACATAGGTACTTGTGCCTCCTCTGGGTTGCGGGTGTCTATAACTGAAGCAGTGCAATAACTTATAGTCTTGCACATTGTGGTGGGCTTGGCCTTCACGCTGTGTACTGATTAAAATTTTCGTTCTCATTAACATTGTTGGATGCGCAGTACATCCGAGAACATGGTTCTACACAGGCACAGCACAGTACCAAAATATCGGATACTATAAAGAAACGTACGTGGTATATTGCTCGAAAGACTATAAAACTATAACCTTGCAAGGACCTAGTCCTTGTCACAGGAAGAGACCGGTGACCAGCATGAGATGTGATATATGTATGAGATGCTATAAGATACCATATTCAACCATATAAACGTTTTTGATTTTATTTGATGCATCATAACACTCAGTCATCAACATATTCTACTAAACAATATATATGCATTATTGCCGCAAAGTTCTATCAAAATTCGTTCAATAGTTTTCCATCAAAATGTTACAAACATCTGTCGAAAACTTTCTCATTTGTAATAATAGAACGGATTTGAATCATTCTTTATAATAACACCGCTTATTCATCAGAATAGCGCATTTGTCCAAATAACCGATATCCAATCGGGCGTAGCCGCAGGCAAAATCTAGTTATTATATTGCCTAGCCGTACTCGGGTAAAGAAAGCTTTTAATCCAATAGATAGTTGAGAGTGCTTGATATCAAAAACACTTAGTTTAAGTGGACGCGACGATGGGATGGAATCAAGCGAAGGATTATAGCTATAATATTTTGGAGCTCAGAATGAAATGAATATACGACTATGTGTCTGTAGCATTTTCCAAATATATTACGGCTACATATGTGAAATTCGTAAGGCTAAATATTGTAAACAATGAATCGATTCGGTAATTTCGGTAGTGAGTCCATACATATCGCAAACCAATCACAAATGGGCCTGGTTTAATAAAAATGTGTATAATATAGGTAAGATGATGCTAAATCGCAGTTTTTACAAAAAATCCGAAAGTTTACCATATGAACGAATTCTATATAAAAGATAGTAACAGTACATTATTATATACAGTACATTAACTGTACATGCAGTAACACACAATTAGTTTTATGCTAACCCACGCGCCGTATTTCACCAAAATTGTGCTCAACCGAGTTAAGCATCAGTTACAAAACGTGCGTGTATACAAGACATACATACATACATAGACTCACGCCTGTTTCCCGGAGGGGTAGGCAGAGACTACGGAGCGCCATTTGCAACGATCTTGACATATCTCTCTTGCTTCATTCACTCCCATCAGATTCCTCATGCATGCTCTTCTGTTCAGGGTGCTTCTAACCTGTCCTGTTTTTAGGATGTCTCCAATCTGGTCAGAGAACGTCCGCCTAGGTCTTCCACTTCGTCCTGTCCCTTCCACACTTGCCTTATATATCTGCTTAGTCAGTCTTTCGTCATCCATCCTCTCCACGTGTCCAAACCATCGTAGTATACCTTTCTCGATGCTTGTCACTACATCTTCTTTTACCCCACAACACTCTCTTATCACACAATTCTTTACCCTGTCAGTCAAAGAAACACCACACGTACATCGCAGTGCTCTCATTTCTACAGCATTTATTCTACTTTCATGACTCTTCTGCCATAGCCAACTATCACTAACACCACTAACTAACACCCCTCTATGGACAGCCAAACGTGCCTTTTTGGACACGTTTTGGCTATTCATAAACGCCTTCAGAGCTCCATTCACTCTATTACCTGCATTAACTCTTCTTTCAATGTCTTCTACATTCTTACCATCTCTTGTAAACAGCGTTCCTAAATATACAAACTCATTCACTTGCTCCACTCGCTGTCCATCGATCATAACATTACAAGCTGTAACGCATTCCTCCTTTTCAAAAACCATAACTTTCGTTTTACTTACATTTACTTTCATTCCTTTCCTCTCTAACGCACCATGCATGATTGTTACCATCTCCTGCAACTCCTCCGCTGAAGACGCAAGTATAACTTGATCATCAGCATAAAGGAGGCATTTGACAAGTAACTCATTCATCCTTAATCAACAGTCACTATTTTACAAATCTTGCAAACAACTGTCCATGAAGAGGTTGAACAGCCACGGCGACGCTACACATCCCTGTCTAACACCTGTCTCGATGGTAAACCAATCCGTGTACGACCCATTTATCCTCACACAAGCTCTAGAATCTTCATAAAGGGATTTCAGAGCTCGTATGAGGCTGCTGTTCACCCCATACATCGACAGTACCGACAACATTTAATTCCTTACCACTTTATCGTAAGCCTTTTCCAAATCCACGAATGCGCAGTAGACCTTTTGACCTTTGGCCAAGAATTTTTCGGCTACGCACCGCAAGGAAAAGACTTGATCCGTGCACCCCATACCCTTTCGGAATCCTGCTTGTACATCCCATATTTTCTTGTCGGTTACTTCCATAACTCTTTCAATCAGTACCTTCGCATACAATTTGCCAACAATGCTGAGAAGGCTAAATGCCTCTATAGTTCTTGCAGTCTTGTTGCGAGCCTTTTCCCTTATAAAGAGGCACAACCACCGCTGTGGTCCAGTCATCAGGTACGCGGCCGGTGATCCAGCACAAGTTAAATAAGCGCTGCAGCTGACCAACTATGATGCCCTGTCCAGCCTTCAGCATTTCAACTGTAATCCTATCATATCCTGCAGCCTTACCTGATTTCATACTTCCCAACGCCTTCACAATCTCATCCACACCAATATCGCTTTCATCATTGCTATTATTACCATTAATTTCGTCGATCGATGTCTCTATCACCGTTCTTTCAAATAGACCTTCAAAATACTCCTTCCATCTCTTCAGCACGCATGATTCACCATTTACTATCTTTCCATTCTTGTCTCTGATTGACGTGTATTCTGAGGATTGAGTTCTTCCTCGAACTGCACGAACGGATTTCCAGAAAAACTTTATGTTTCTCCGGAAATCTTCAGATAGTCTACTATCAAACTCATCTTTCTTTTCCTCTTTTTTCCTTTTAGCATTTTCTTTCACAATTATTTTTGACCTAACAAACTCCTTTCTTGCTTCATCTATGTCATCACTCGTTGCCTTTCTCATTTTTTCATTTGCTCTGGCAGCCAATCAATCTAACCAAGCTTTCTTCTTTTCTGACACTGCTGATTGTACATCCTTGTCCCACCATGTATTCTTAACCTTTCGTATTTTCCGTCTCTTGATCACACCACATACTTCAGACGCTACACATACTATCTCTTCTTTAAAAGATTGCCATAATTCTTCCATACCATTTATGCCATCGAACCTCTCAAATCTTGCTATCAATCTTCGCTTATACTCATGTTTCACATCTTTTTCTTGCAGATTTTCTACTTTTATTCTTTCTAGGACCCTATTTTCATAATGTTCTCGGTGTCGCTCTCCTTTAAAGAGTCCACTTATCCGGCTCATCACCAAAAAGTGGTCTGTGTGGATGCCGATCCCTCGATACACCCTTGTATCTAACACATTCTTTCTCAAACGTTCATCTACAATTACAAAATCAATCATACTTCTTCTAACATTCTTAGCCTCACGCGTATACATGTGTATCCTTTTGTGATCAAACATGGTGTTTGTCACACAAAGGCTCCACTCTAAACAAACCTCAAGCAAAACTTTTCCATTTTCATTCACACTCTCATCACATAATCCACCTAAAACCCTTTCAAATCCATCTCGTTTTACTCCCACCCATCCATTGAAATCCCCTAACAAGATCAATCTTTCGTTATCCTTACATTTCCTCAAAATCGCTCTTAAGTTCTCCCAAAATTCCTGCCTTTCGTCTTGTTCTTGCTGTGACATACCCGCTACTATATTGACCGGGGCGTAAACCCCTACAATAAAGAGACGAGTAAGTCCTACTTTCATTCTCATCCACAATAGTCTAGCATTTACACATTCATATTCCTTAACGCACTCATTCATTCGCGCAGACAGTATTAAACCAACTCCCTTGCAGGCTCTGGTGGTACTGTCTACCCCAGACCAATAAGCCGTATAGCTGTCATGCTTGGTGGGGCCACCTTTCCTTTTTGTCTCATTCACACATAGAACATCAATCTTTCTATCATCCATCATCTGGCATACTTCATTCAATTTACCATCCATTCCTCCTCCAACATTTAATGTTGCAAACCGGCTTTCCGTAGGCCGCTTTTCGCCCTCGCGGGAAACGAGACGTGATGGGTTGCGAACCGCGTCGCCGCCGTCTGGAGAAATATTATTTTCAGTTCTCATAGCGTTCCCACGAGTAATAGGGATTTAGAATGTCCATCCCCGCAGAGCCCTGTACGGGGGTAAGATGGAATACTAGCTGTGCCCTGTGACCACCAACACATGCACCCTCCGTTAGCGACCAGCTTGCCCTCTGGCCATGAATCCCACGGCACGGGTCGGTTGACACCTTGGATTGGGGTTTGTTTTCGGGTATGCTCCCTGAATATTGGTTTTATTTCGGAGTTTTCCTTCTCCTAGAAGGGTTGCCATCCAAAGCTGACTAGGCCCATCCCTCCAAAGAGAGTGATTTAATTTCGGAGTTTTCCTTCTCCTAGACGGGTTGCCATCCAAGGCTAACGAGGCCCATCCCCCCGAAAATTGTAATGCATTTAAGATTAAGACGCAGGGCGGTGTTCTCTCCCCGCTATTGTGGAACTTAGTCATCAATGAACTCATAGACAAACTCAACGCGAGATATTTTTACACAATAGGATATGCAGATGATCTGACCATTCTTACCTCAGGTAAGGTAACTAGTACAGTGTACGACCTTACTCAACAGGCTCTACGCATAGTAGAGTGGTGGTGAAATGAGTACGAATTATCAGTAAACCCGACCAAGACCGAACTAGTTATGTTCATACACAAACGCGCGCTGGGTACTTACCGACTGCCCAGGCTATTCAACACAGAGCTCAAGCTGTCTATCGAGGTAAAGTACCTGGGCGTCACTCTTGACAGCAAATTGACATGGAACAGCCACATGGAAAATAAGCTCAATAAAGCCAGCATCGTCTTCTGGCAGTGCAAGAAGATGATAGGTAAACGATGGGGCCTATCCCCCAAAATTGTCTTATGGCTCTATAAGACAATAATACGTCCGATGATAAGCTACGGCGCAGTAGTGTGGTGGCCTCGGACCAACCTAACAACGGCCGCCAACAAGCTTCAAAAGCTTCAAAGACTTGCATGCCTAGCGGCCACGGGCTGCATGAAAACTACACCTACAGTGGCACTCGAAGTGTTGCTGGACTTGCCTCCATTGCACCTGTTCACACAACAGGAAGCAACGATGTCGGTGATCCGGCTAAGAGCTCTGAAGCTCTGGAAAGACACTAACACACCGCACACTAGCAACTTAAACAAACTCTTTAAAGAAGTTCCTCTCACACAAGCCATTGGCGACCGAATACCGAAACAATTTGTTTTCGATAAGAAATACAAAATCCAACTGTACGAGGATCTACACGAGGGAGCGGTTGGCCACAACGAGCTCACGATCTTCACAGATGGGTCTAAGACGGATACAGGTACGGGTTCAGGAGTATTCTCCGAGGACCTTAACATCAACATCGCAGCACTGCTGGGAGCCTACAACACGGTCTACCAGGCCGAATGTTTTGGCATAATCCTAGCTGCCACAGCAATCATGGCACGTGAGGTAAGGGAACGATCCATTAGGAGCCTCTCAGATAGTAAGGCTGTCCTCTCAGCCCTCAAAAGCCATACTATCACCTCGGCACTCACGCTTGAATGCCACCATAAACTAACAGAGGTAGGTAAACAAAACAAATTAACACTGCAATGGATCAAGGACCACATGCAGTGGCTCAAGAGGGAATGACGTAGCCGACGTACTTGCCAGAAGAGGGACCACTTTAGAGGTGGTGGGACCCGAGCCCATTATTCCCCTCCCTTCTGGTTTTTATCGCAACCTGGTAAGGAATAGGACTAGGACCCAACACAAACAGTCCTGGATTGGTATTGAAACATGTAGGCAGGCCAAGGAGGCTCTTCCCGCAGTAGACGGTAAGATAGCCAAACAAATCCTCCGGCTGTCCAAACAACAACTGCGGACAGTCACGGCCACCTGCACAGGACACGGATTCTTTAATAAACACCTATTTACTATAGGTATCACCGACAGCCCGCTGTGCAGGGCCTGTATGGCAGCAGACGAGACGGCAGGCCACCTGCTCCTCGACTGCCCTGAGGTCGCACAGTACAGGCAGCAGTACCTGACGAGATACAGCACCCTGAGGGAGGCAGTGGGCCACATCAAGAGTCTGCTGGCCTTCCTCGAAGAGCTGGGGTGGCTCGAATGAAGACACCATTCCCACCTGCACGCAAAATACACGCCAAAACGAGGAGTTGCGGAAACAGCCCGTGCTAAGTATCAAGTAAGATTAAGATTGTAATACAACTAAATTGAATATCACTATAAATCTCAGTAAAAAGCCCATCATGGTAGCCTATGTTATTTGATTAGGTCATATTTCAACTGTATTCTTCTAAGTTTTCACAGCATGGTCGTGTGCGTAAGGTGTACGTATGTACCTATGTATCGAGTTTATGAAATGAAATAAATATCCAGTTGGCTTATAACATCCGAGTGTTTATACAAGACATGAATTGTGATTTAAGCGGCTGCCTAGCTGCTTAGCATTGGGCCGAGTATTGTGAGTTCGATCCACACAGGAGACAAAACATTGTGTTAAACAAAAATCTTTCTTTCAAATCTGCGTGGTCCTGTGTCCGTTGTTATAATGTTTGTAAAGTCACCTGCGACACAGGACCTTTTCTTAGTGCGAGCGATATCTTTTTAAGAAAAATAAAAAGTAAGGTAAAAATTTAAATATTTTATTTTCATTGTACACAACAAACAAATACATCTAAAGACGTCATGAAGTATGTGCAATGTTAAGACGTCCTTAACCTTTCGACGACCGAGGACATGAATTCATGTCCTACAAAAAAGTCCCCTTGTTTACCGACGACATGAATTCATGTCCAGATTCCGTCCTTCAATCCATGACGTTTTTTACACTGGCCTAGTACATTTTATCAATTATTTCAAATGCCATTGCATTTTTACGAATCATAGACAGCTATGAAACCTTCTTCTGATCCAATTTGATGTCAAATTAAAAAGTAAAAGGACATTTCATTTCAATGCGCGCGAAACTGAGAAATTTAGCAAATGTTTGCTATTGAAAACGGGGAATTATTATAATGGATACATGCATATTTTTAGTTTTACTTGGAAAACCCATATTATACAGAATATAAAAATACAAAAATAAACAAAAAAATATTTTATTTTTGATAATAATACGCTACAATTGTCGATAGAACCGGTATTCTAAGATCCGTTCAAAACAGAGAGCTATACAAAACTAAATATACACTCAAATGTTATTATTATATTTTTTTAATATTGGCTATATAAGTGGGTTTCAAGAAATTATAACTCGAACTCTTGAAAACATAAACAAAGACCTCTCAGAGCGATAACATTCAATGTCTAGTACCGCGCGCGCGATGATGTCGTACGGCGCGGTCGTATAGCCAAATTGACGTTTTAGAGGGCGCGGTACTTGAAAGGTTAAATCAACAATGAATTTTCTTCCATCAAATCTTTGACACGTGGTGATATTCTTAGAGAAGTAAGGCTAAAAGTAATACTAAAATGTGGATAGGAACCGAAGTTAGGAATGAATGAACAAATGAATTCCTGCCATTTACTCACGTTTTACAAAATAGCGCTCGTGCGGCCTTGCCCTTAAGCGTGATTTAAAATGGCAACCACTAAGCGCAAATTGATAGCGTCTGAACACTGAAGTTTTATTACAAGTGGGACTCTAGTTTGTGGAGACAAACATTGTACACTCATGTTTATGTAACTACTGTGTGCTTCGTTTATTTGAGAAAATACATAGTAATGGTATTGGCTTGTTAATGTACGTTTAATATAGGATTGTTTTTAGTGTTATGTATGTTTTAGTATAAATGGATGTGGAAAAGAAGATAATAGTTGATAATTCTGGCTGGGTAAGCGGACCTCGGCCTCCAAGGCGTGTAAGTCTTGGATGCAACCGGAATAACGCTAGGACTATGATAATGTAAAAAACAATATGTAGAGTTCTATTATAATATTCAAGATTTTACCAGCGTGGTGCTAGTGGATTGTTACTTGTCGTTCTGAAATTTCTATTCTGCTGTATAAGCCATACTATTGCAAAATTCATCAAAATCTGTTCAGTAGTTTAAGGAGTGACAAACATCCAGCCATTCGCATAATCATCCTTCGTCACGTTGTAATGCTGTGATAATTATGTCAATATACACAAAATTATATATTTGAAAGATATATAGGTGAGGCAAGTGTGAATGGGACAGGACAAAGAAGAAAACCAAGACGGACGTTCTCTGGCCAGATTGGAGACATCCTAAAAAAAGACAGGCCAGAAGTAGCCTAAACAGAAAAGCATGCATGCAAAACTTGATGGGAGCGAATGAAGCAAAAGAGGTATGTCAGGATCCCTCCGGGAAACAGGCGTGACTCTATGTTAGTATGTATTTGAAATAAAAATTTAATATTTAAATAAGTAAATGGAAACTTCTATAATCTTGGTCTGAGTTCATTCCTACTTGTTAATAAAACACTGGACTTCAAATACACGAGCTATTGTAGGTTTACCTATTGGGCAATATTAAAACTGAGAGAATGAGAGAACATGAGCTCAGCTATAATAGTCAATGAAATAGAATATGATACTTTTAATAAACGTACGAAGTAATCGGAACTTATACGGCTTTATTACTAAACAAAGACTAAATTTTGTTTGAAATTGAACCCTGCTCATATAAAAAGGTCTCCCTTATACTATTCCAAGCATTTCTGTCCTGTGCCAAATTGGACTAGTTCTTGTTGAAGTCATGCAGAACGTCATGAAATCGTATTCGGGGTATATTACAAATACATAAAAAATTTAAAAAATATTCAAAAATATGTGTATCATTATTTTTGTTTAATTAATATCTATTGTGACGTCGTGCCTCGGCGCTTGCGAGCCTCGCTACGAGTGACGCACTGCGGTGGGGAGCCCTCTCCCGCTCGCTGGCCCTATATATACCGGCGACACACGTGGTTGGGCCTTTTTCTGCTTGAAGACACGACAAAGCTGAGTACCCATCCGAAGACCTGTGGAGTGCCAACCTACCACCCACGCCCTGGATAATTGTCTAGTCGGTTAATCTCCAGTGTCAGTTCTTTTGTGTAATTAAAACCATTGTGAATCTGGAATATATCGCGAGTTTAATCTTTCCTGGTGATATTTTTTATTTATTTCCCGTAAGACAACCTAATTATCTCTTTTTAATTGCTCGGCGAGTGATCGATCCCGGCTATCCCGGGAAACCAATCACTCGTGCGACATTGGCGCCCAATAGAATTTTTAAATATATTTTTAAAACGTAAGTTGGCACTTTACAGGTGAGTGAAATAATTTCTTTCTCTCTTGTATATTTTTCTCCTGTGTGTGCATATATTCTGGTGTGGTGAATTGCGTACAGGTACAGTTTCTATCTATTTTGGTTGGCCATAAGCAATTTAACTGTGTAAATAACATAACGGTGATTTAATTAACGTCGGTCTAAAATCACGTTTCACTGCGGGCAGCGTGCCCAGCCGCCAACCGGTTCTAACCGCTTAGCCGTTGAACTAACGTGCCTCGTGTTCGCGAAAAAAATATTGTGATTCAACCTTCGAGTGACCTTTAAGATTTTTTTTTATCCTTTACCAATCATCACACCATTGTATAATTTAGTGTATTTCAGCTTTTTCTAGCACGGTATTCGATTTTCTGGCGATATTTAATTTTTTTTTCTAGTACCGGCGTAAATACTTAGATTTTCTATTATTGTTTTGTAATAATGGCTTACATTATAAATTTCTCATTATTAACTAGAGCGGAATTAGAATATGAGACCACAATACGCGGCGTTTCAAAGCCTGACGATCCCCGCAAACAAATCGCTAAACTTTCAGTTAAAATTCCCTCGGAGGATATATTATCTTCACCCTTCCCACCAGAGGAGGATGTGGCTGAAGTGGAAAAGTCATTATTAAGATCAAATAAACACTTATCTATGTTGGAAGCAAACTATACCTCCGAGCTTCAACAGAAGGTCGAAACCGTGCTTCACCATTGTTTTCATCGACTGAATAGGGTGGATACCGGCAGTCTTGATATTAAAAAAATTGAGTCTGTGTGGAATAAATTTAATGACTTATATGCGAAATTACAATTAATCACGAACCGTAGTTCGCGGTCGGATTGCTCAGTGGCAGAGGGAAACACTTCCTATAATTACGACCGTAAGCTTTTCTCGGAATTAGGTAAATTCAAATTTAACGGTAAATCATGTGTAAGATCTTTTATTGAAAAAATTGATGAATTTATGTCCTGTAGATCTATTCCACATGACAAGATGTTGTCTTTCGCTTTTGAAATATTTTCGGGTGACGCAGTAGTTTGGTATCGTTCTGTTAAAAATAATGTAAAGACTTGGTTAAAACTTTGCGAACTTTTAAAACGAGATTTTAGTCCGCATAACTACGATTATCGGCTTATGACGGAGATTCGTCAGCGCTCACAGGGCGAGAACGAATCAATAACTATTTACGTGGCAAAAATGCACGGTCTGTTTTCGCGACTTAGTTCTCCTATCGCTGATTCGGAGAAGCTAGAAATTTTACTAAATAATATTAGACCTTGTTACACTAATTGTCTGCTCACTGCAAAGGTTGTTGATGTTGATAGTCTGGTCGAAGTTTGTCGTCTTTTCGAAAATTACCAAAGTCGCAGTAAGCAATTTTCTGAACCCCTTAAAGTTTCAAAGAATACTGTAGCACCCGATCTAGCGTATAATTATCCGTTTTCTAATTTTTCTTCAAACAAAAATGTTTACAATCATAATCACTTCAATAAATATAACTCTGTCGCCGATACATCGAGATACAAGTCTGTACCACAAGTCAACGCCGTATCGAGTACTTCTAATATAAACAAAACTTTTTGCGTGCGTTGTAGATGCAATTCGCACTCATTACGTAATTGCCGTCAGCCACACTACCTAATCTGTTTTAAGTGCGGCACAAAGGGTTTCAAGGTGTCAGACTGCCCCAATTGTAAATCTAAGTCGACCCCTACAGTTTCAAAAAACTAGTTAATAAGGATTGTGGAAAATCAAATTATACAACTAATTGTAATAAAACAGAGTGGAATAATTGGTTGGACTTTTAAAAAAAATTCTTTAATAGCTATCATATTTCCTCAATCCGTAAATCTAAAGTAGAATATTTACCTTACGTTACTCTAAAATTAAACGGAATACCTACCACAGGTCTTTTAGATTCTGGATCTTGCGTTACAATTTTAGGTAATAATTTGCATAACTTATTTTTGAAAGACAATGTTTTGGATAAATCGAAACCTTTAAGGTTAATAACAGCAGGCGGCGAACGATTTGAGTCTTTGGGATCGGTGTTTCTACCCTTCGAGTTTCAGGATAAATTGATTAACTTAGAAGTTCATGTTGTACCTGGGATTCAAAATTCCCTTATCCTTGGCATGGATTTTTGGCGAAGCTTTGGCCTATTTCCTAACAAATTGGAGTCTGTTTTGATTGTGAACAAGTCTGACGCTCAAGTAATGGAGTTGCAGGCAGTTCCCCCTACACATCTTGTTTCTTATGATCATCTTACAGTCGACCAGAGAGCTACCGCTGACAACATTATTTCTAAATTTACCGATATTTCATACGAGAAGCGGGGTCTCGGTTGCACAAATATTATTTCTCATTCAATTGATACAGGTGATTGCCCCCCTATTCGGCAAAGATTTTATCGCATGTCTCCCGATAAACAAAGAATTTTAATAAAGCATCTTGACGACATGCTCTCAGAGGATGTTGTTGAACGATCCGAAAGCCCGTGGTCAAACCCGGTCATTTTGACACCAAAGAAGAATGGTGAACTGCGTTTCTGTTTGGACAGTCGTAAATTAAATTCCGTTACAAAAAAAGATGCTTATAGCTTGCCTTATATTTCGGAAATTTTAGATAATCTGAGAGATGCTAAATACTTGTCTAGTTTAGACCTGTCTAAATCTTTTTGGCAAACATCAATTAAAGAAGAGGACCGTTGCAAAACAGCCTTTTATATTCCCACGCGTGGCACATTTCAATTCAAAAGAATGCCTTTTGGTCTTACGAATGCGCCAGCTACTCAACAACGATTAGTTGATATTTTATTTTATGGCCCAGAATTTGAAAATAAGGTTTTCTGTTTTATCGATGACATAATCTGTATCACGTCCAGCTTCAACGAGCATTTTACTCTTTTATTACGCATTCTTGATAAACTAAAAAGCGCTAATTTAACAATTAATCTCGAAAAATGTCAAATTTTTAGAGATAAACTAAAATATTTAGGCTATGTTGTCGACTCTAGTGGATTGCATCCCGATCCGGATAAAGTAAATTCAATGAAAAATCATCCCACTCCTTCTAATAGAAAAGAAGTACGTCGATTTTTAGGCGCAGCCTCGTGGTACAGGCGTTTTATACCGAATTTTAGCTCTATTGCTGCACCCTTAAATAAGTTAACATCTCAAAGTAAAAACGAACCTCCATTCTGCTGGACGACAGAGGCTAATGAGGCGTTTAATAACCTAAAGAATTGTTTGATTTCCTCCTCGGTGTTGGCTTGTCCTGACTACTCGCAACCGTTTGAAATACACTCAGATGCTAGCGATTTTGGTCTTGGCGCGATCCTCTGTCAAAGGTTAAATGATGAGGAAAGAGTCATAGCGTACTATAGCAAATCACTCAGTAAGCAAGAAAAAAATTACAGTGCCACAGAGCGCGAGGCCTTGGCTGTTCTATCTGCTATAGAACACTGGCGTTGTTATGTTGAAAATGGTAAAATGTTTATTGTTTACACTGATCACGCTGCTTTGAAATGGTTCTTGACCTTAAATAACCCTACTGGCCGGTTAGCCAGATGGGGAGTTCGCTTATCTTCCTATAATTTCGAAATACGTCATCGTCGGGGTTCCGATAACGTTTTGCCTGATTTTCTGTCTCGCTCTTTACCCGTTTCTGCTATTGCCAATGATATAAATATAGATATTAATTCTAATCAGAATTTACCAGTTTCTACTAATGATCCTTGGTATTTAAATATCTATAAAGGCTGTTTAAATTCTCCGACTTCCTTTGTTAACTATCAAGTAATAAACAATAAATTGTATTGTTTTAAAAAAACATTAAACCCTCTCACTAGAGAATTTCAATGGAAAGAGGTTATTCCGTCTGACCAAAGAATTGACATTCTAGGGGAGAATCATTATTCTTCGCCCACTGCTGGACATCTGGGTGTCTTTAAGACATACAAACGTCTTGCACTTAATTACTTTTGGCCTGGTATGTACTCCGATGTTGTCAAGTTCGTCAGTTCATGTGAACCTTGTATCACCCATAAACACCAAAATCACCCAAATTTAGGGCTAATGGGAAAACCCAAATCATGTCAAAAGCTCGTTCAGACGATTAGTATTGATTTGATTGGTCCATTGCCCCCCAGCAGAAAACAAAACACTTTTATATTTGTGGTCAGTTGTTGTTTCTCTAAATATTGTTTGCTTTTCCCCATTAAACGGGCAACTGCAGAAGTGATAACAAAAATTCTCGAGGAAAATGTATTTTTGGTGCATGGAATTCCATCTACTATTGTTTTGGATAACGGTAAACAATTTATTAGCGCAACCTTTAAAAGTATGTTGTCAAAATATAAAATTCCAAATTTGCATTTTACACCGTTGTATACTCCCTACGTTAACTCAGTTGAACGTTACAACAAAACCATTATGACAGCTATTTCAACTATCATAGAATCTGATCATCGAATCTGGGACACTTTAATCACTAAGGTTCAGTTCGCCCTTAACTGCGCAGTTAGTGAGGTTACTGGTTATTCTCCTAATTTCCTTGTTTTTGGTAGGGAGGTCATAACATGTGGTTCTCAGTATATTGACAAGGAATTTAATTCCAATATGGTGCTTGAACCACGGGACGGCTATGCCGAAACTTTAGGCTACTTATCCTCTATTTTCGAGAAGGTACATGCCTTTATCCTTTACCCTCTATTTTCGAGAAGGTGCGACACTATCTTTTATTGATAATGTCTGGTGTGACGTTTTAGTGTGCAAAATAAATCATTATTTCGTCTTTACTTTAAATGGAACTTGGACATTGCTTCTATGCTTTCTCACACATTAAATACCGAAGTCAAACATAAAACGGTCTGCAAGACCTTACATGCCACTAATTACTTCGTAGTTCAGCAGCTGAATTGAAGCTAAATCTAGATTCATTCGCATTAATCTCAACCACCGTAGAAATCTCTGTAATAACACCTATTTTTATCTTCGGTTCAATCGATTAAAAAAAGACCATGAATTTCCTTCGTCAGCGTTTTTTTATGCAAATACAAAGGCAGCCATTATTTTAGTCGGCAATTGAGTTTAAATATTTGAATGATTAAAGATGACGTTTGGAGGGAAACTGTTGAGAATGCTGAACAACGCCCCTTTCAGAATTAAGTGACCGTTGAGTGGTATGTGAGAAAAACAGCCCCTAAGAATATTTTTACCCATGGTATCTTTAGCCTTAGATTTTATGTACAAACTAGCTGAGCCCACGGTTGCACCCGCTTTATTTAAGGCCACTGCTCCACTCCCGTAGCTCATAGCGTGAGTAAATGAGCTATGCAACACAAGAATAATTATTGAAATCGGACCATTAATTCGTGCGATACGCGCGTTCATCTAAACAAACAAATTTTTATATAGATTTATTATATAAGTGTAGTTAGTCGCATAAAACTATAATATAGTGTGGAGACTCTTATAGTTAAAACAGTCAGATAAAATAAACTTATATAGAGACGAAAAAAAGAAACACTGACCACGGCTATAATAAAATATCACACACAAACACACACATGATGCATTTTCCTTGGCATTGTAGAGGAGGACTTAGAGAAGAATCCGAAAGAAATCCGAAGAGCTCTTTCAACTAATCCCTCCCTCTCCTTTCCTATCCCGAACGACACGTGCTGGGTTGAGGTGCCACTCTTACACGGTAGAACAGATACCGTCATGCACCAAACGGTTCGGCGCCTCTTATCTCTGCCGTACCATTAAGATGTGGAACTCTTTGCCAGCCCACGTGTTTCCCCTCCACT
Organism: Euclidia mi; assembly: GCA_944739405.2. Classification (NCBI taxonomy): domain Eukaryota; kingdom Metazoa; phylum Arthropoda; class Insecta; order Lepidoptera; family Erebidae; genus Euclidia; species Euclidia mi. Next base: position 64,694,598 of record OX123192.2, read on the forward strand.
TATGATCCTGGGTCCTTTAAGTGGGGCGTGAAAAAGCTTTTCTCAAGGCCGTCAAGGTGAGGGCCATCATACCATAATGACATGCTGTCTGCTGGGATAATGGCCATCACTATGGGACTTCACTGACTGCTTAACATCAGGCAGCATGGAATCAATTTGTTCGGCAGAAATAATAAAAAAAAGAAAAAAAAGAAGATTTTTGGAAATGCCCACTCTATAAGTCGGGATGACGTCTGGTTTCTCATATTACTAAATATTGTTGTTTCTGTATTATTTATGTATGAGTAGGTATATTATTGTTGTGTTTATTATATAAATGTATATATTTAAAGTATTATCATAATTTACTGGTACACTTACTACTACTATTTCTTTCCTACCAATAATATCCATCCAAAGGTTGCCTGGTAGAAAACGCTGATAGCGCTGAGTCCATTGTACTATTTTTTTTTTAAAACGATTCATTTTTAAATGTCCATATCATAGTCTATAATAAAGTTTAAATAAATAAATAAGAGAAGATTTTTGGAAATGCCTACTCTAAGTCAGGATGAACTGTGGCTTCTCATAATTCTAAATGTATATCCCAAAATATTTGCGAGATCTACCCTCGGAACTACATGCCTGAATATTATTTACACAAGCGTTTTCAAATCGCACTTTTTCCTGCACTTTTAATCTCTTTATATTCCTTTACAGAAATGCCTTTCTAAATTTTTTTTATTGGTTTGTATTTTTTGAGCCGTTATAATGATCGTGTGATGTGAATTATAATAAATTGTTTTCCTTTGCAGCTTTTCATTTGGTGCATTTTTCTTTCAAATCGTTTTATTGTTGTTTCATTTTCAATTTCGTGTTTATTATTCCGAACTCGAATTATTATGGCCTCGGTCGTAACAGATACTGTTAAATTAGCCTTCGGATACCGCAGCATTGAAATATAATATAGATATTCCGTTCGAAGCGATACTTGAATATTGAGATGCTCTTCCAATCGCGATGCCATTAACCATTATTCAAATTATTTGAATGAATTTTGGTCATATTTCATTAGGCATGACAAGCAACTCGAAATTGTTTACCCAATATTTTGTTATGTTAATTTTAACAAACAATTTTATTTTCGTTGTTTAATTCGAATATTTTCGGCAGATCTGGATATTTTAATGTAATTGATGCTTTATAATTCTGAAATGTATACTTGATGATAAACTTACTGTGATATTTTGTGATCTTCTTTTTTAATTGATTGAATAACTTCAGATGTGGACAATGAGTGATACTCTGAGTAGAATTTAAACTAAAACTAGTGCAAGGTACTTGCATAGTAAAATAGTTTTAATACGTAAATCTATGAACGAATCACAGAATTCGCTACAGTTTAAAAATGAGCTGTAGAAATTTATAAAAATGGGTTACATCTATGCATTTTTTATCAATAATAAAAGGAAATACCCATGGAATATTTTGCACTGTTATTATTTTAATACCAGTGTTATGATTAGATTTCAAATAAACTGCATCAATTAAACTGACTAAATAGAATTCGACGAAGAGTATTTCGAACAAAGTCGATCTGATGGCAGTTGTTTCGATTTCTAGAACCAATAACCATAAAAGCGTTTATATTTTTAAAAGAAGGAAATCCGCAGAAGAGCAACCTTCACTTATCTTTTTATGTTTTATATCAGTTTAGAAGATAGCAGCGATGTCTGCACCTTTTATATTTAATGTTTCGGCCCGATCCCGTGGGAATTTCAGGAAATCCGTTATTAGTGCTCCCCTACGGTACCTAAAGAACATAGGTGCCAAATTCAAGTTCTTGCAACCAATAGTATGAGCTGCTAGTTTTCTGTTAGTTAGTCAGTAACGCAAGACTTTTATATATAGAAATCAGGCATTTGTCGAGTAGACTTAAACGAAATCATATAGACGGTTTACTAATGTTTGCCATAATTTAAAATGCCATAATTTCATATGCCATACTGGTATTTGCCATAATTTCGTTAGAAATAATGCTTCAGTTGTCATAATCGTGAAATGACATAAAATGACTTTCACTAATTCCATTGGTCATAATCGATCAAGTGTCATAATAATTTAAATCCATAAATGTATTTGCTATAATTTTCGTTTTCAATAATCTAAGAAGAAAATAGAGAATAAACTGAAGTTGAACAACTTCAGTTTATTAAACTAGTGTGAAGAACGTAAAGTAAAGCAAACGTAAAGTTGACGGAGCCCTGCTTCGCAGGGCTCCTATTTTTGGGTTAAGGGTCAAAAGAGAACCCTAACCTAACCTATCCGAGTCGGATTGCACTGAGTCGGGGTGTTAACAATAATTAATTCAACTTCAGTTTATTAAACTAGTGTAAAGGATGTGGACTAAGTTGACGGAGCCCTGCTTCGCAGGGCTCCTATTTTTGGGTTAAGCGTCAAAAGAGAACCCTAACCTAACCTAACCTATCCGAGTCGGATTGCACTGAGTCGGGGTGTTAACGATAATTAATTCAACTTCAGTTCATTAAAGTAGTGTGAAGAATGTGGACTAAGTTGACGGAGCCCTGCTTAGCAGGGCTCCTATTTTTGGGTAAAGGGTCAAAAAAGAACCCTAACCTAACCTATCCGAGTCGGATTGCACTGAGTCGGGGTGTTAACGATAATTGATTTCGACCTAACAATATTATGTAATATTTTCATAATTCTATCAAATTTTGATTATGTCAAGAAACGATTATGAGATGTGTTACTTATGGTAACTAATTATTATGATATATGTTGTTATAGAAAGTCATTTTATGGCAAATAAAAGTTATCACTGTTGAGTTGTTGGCAAACGTTATTAGTATAAATGATAATAGTGCAAGTAAATATTATGATCGGGGATGATTATGGCAAACAATATTAGTGCAAATGAATTTATGGAAAACGAGAGAACCCATATAGACTAAGATCCAGGGCCGCCAGACCTTACATATTTTGACAGAAACGAAATGTACGTAGGTACTTATAAAATAATGTAGTGTTAGTATCTGCTATTAGTGTACGCATACTTGCTAGATTGGATCGTGGGCCAATTTCTAGGTACGAGGTGCTAAAGTTAGGTAAAACACACATGACACATATCAACACTACATTATTCTATACATTTAGTTTCTGAAACAATAAGTAAGGTCTGGCGGCCATGGGATCTTGGACTAATATATTGTGATGATAATAAATATATGTACCAACCTATACCTACTATTTACACTTACTCAACTGTGATATTTATTTGCATGAGTTCTATTAGACCTCTAGATTCTAATGTATTGTTTAATTAGAAAATAACGCGTTGGCTTTATTTGTTCTATTCTTACATAGAGCCGGCTCCAGAATTACAGGTGTAATTTAATGTAATGCGTAATGTGAAAGATCAAAATATAAATCATGTCAAGAAAGTTAAATCGTAAAACGATTTAACTTTCTTCTAGCTACGGTCTTAGAACTGCGAACAGCCTGGTGATTGCTTTCAAGTGATATTCGGTCAGTCAGTCAGTGACTGAAGAATTTACTAACAAAAGGCTGTACACTATTAAAACATCACGCTTTAAGCTAAGGGTGCGGAGCAATTGCCTTAAATAAGATGATGTTATCGCAAGCTCAGCTAGTTTAAACTTTAGAATCCACAAATAAACTTCGTATGGCGAATTTTTATAGACAAGAAACTTATCTGCGGCTAAACCTTTGTCATTTCGTCTCCCTTCACATCAAAGGGCGCTTTATAAGAACCACGAATGTTTATGTTAGGCTTAAATGTTGCAATTTGTTGTACGTTCATAGCAGTACCCTTGGGCGGAACTTTAGCTTACAAAGAGCACATTATATTTGAAGGTATTTTGTCAGTAACAAAATGCATTGAATTACCCTTAACGGTGAAACGGCTTTTGAGGTATTTGTATATTGAGGTAGCGGAACCTTAATAAGGAACTGCGATATGAACTTTTTTTTTTTTTTTTTTTATTAGAAAGAACCTGTCAAATTGACTTCACGCTGCCTGATGGTAAGCTGACAGTGAAGTCCTATTGGGAAGGCCACCATCCCCACTTGCTGGTTAAGCAATGTGACATGATGGCCCTCACTTTGACGGCCTTGAGAGATGCTTTTTCACGCCCCGCTTAAAGGACCCAGGATCAAGGGAGGAAGGAAACACGTGAGCTGGCAGTGAGTTCCACATTTTTATGGTACGGCAAAGGTAAGACGTACCGAACCTTTTCGTACGTGACGGTATCTGATCTACCGTATAAGGGTGGCACCTTAACCCGGCACGTGTTGTTCGGGATAGGAAAGGAGAGGGTGGGATGAGTTGAAAGAGTTCTTCTGAACACTCACCGTGATACAATCGGTAAAAGACAGCCATTGAGGCTACGTCCCTGCGTAATTGCAGAGATTCAAGGGACTTAGTAGCCTCAAGGTCACCTATGATACGGACAGCACGCCGCTGCATCCTATCAAGGGCATCTAGCAGGTACTGAGCGGAGCCGTTCCAGAGATGAGAGCAGTATTCCACGCAGGGGCGAACCTGAGTCTTGTATAATAGACACAGCTGCTCCGGCGTGAAAAACCTCCTCACTCTGTTCAGGACTCCGAGTTTTCGAGATGCCGATTTAATGACACCCTCAATGTAGTTTCTCTGGTTGAGATTGCGGCGTATGTCCATACCAAGTATATTTAGACTGTCCTGTATCGGTAGTGGAGTGTCCAGAAGAGAAGGTTGGGGAAGGAATGGAGATAACTTAGCTGAAAATGCGCACACCTGTGTCTTCTTGGCGTTGAACTCGACCATGTTTTCAGCACCCCAATTCGAGATGCTGTTCAAAACCTGGCCAAGCTCAGCGACAAGTTTTCGCCTATTTTCCTCAATGTCGGCCTGCTTAGCCGCAGGATGGCCGAGATACCGCCCATGCACGGTACTGTCATCTGCATAGCAATGTATGCTCCCGAAAGTGAGCATATCATTGATATGCAGAAGAAAAAGTGTGGGCGATAAGACGGATCCCTGGGGCACACCAGCATTTACCTGCATAAACTTTGAATTTAAGCCTTCGCAAATAACTCGAACACGTCGTTCATGCAGGAAGCTAGCAACCCAGTTGCACAATCGAGGTGGCAAGCCGTAAGCCGGAAGCTTGGAAAGAAGCGCACGATGCCAGACTCTATCGAAGGCTTTGGAGATGTCGAGGCTGATAGCCAACGACTCCCCGTGCCTGTCCATAGCCTCACCCCAAAGGTGAGTGACATACGCTAGAAGGTCGCCCGTTGATCGTTTCGGTCTGAAGCCATATTGTCGATCATTGATAAGAGAGCGATCTTCTAGGTAGCGAACGAGTTGGGTGTTGATAATCCGTTCGAATACCTTGCAGAGAATAGGGGTTATGGCTATGGGTCGATAGTTGGCTGGATCAGAACGATCCCCCTTTTTGGGAATCGGTTGTACGTTCGCCTCCTTCCAAGCCTGCGGCACGACGCCAGAGGAGTAAGACAGGGGATACAGGCGTGTAAGCGTTGGAGACAACTCGGCTGCACATTTCTTAAGAACAACCGCTGGGATACCGTCGGGACCACTAGCTTTCCGGACATCGAGAGACCGCAGTATCGCGCGAACATCGCATTGCCTGATGCGAACATCAGGCATGGAGTGGCCGCAGTGGTTTATAGATGGCGGCTGCGAACCACGGTCATCGATTCGGGAGTTGGCCGCAAAGAGATTGACAAGCAAGTCAGCTTTCTCTTGCGGCCCATGAGCCAGTGATCCGTCAGAGCATCGCAACGGTGGCAGCGAAGACTGGCAGAAATTGGATTGCACGGCTTTGGCCAGCCGCCAATATCCACGGCTTCCCGTAGGGTGCGACAGAAGTTCTTGGCCAAACCGTGCAACGCGCTGTGCATCCGCTCTGGTGTATGCCCTCTTGCAGACCTTAGCGGCTCTGTTATAGGCCGCTTTGATGAGATGGACATTCGGATCGCGACGAGACCGAGCCCTGATCCAAGCACGGTACGCCGACTGTTTTTGTTTAACAGCATCGGCGCACTCGCGATCGAACCAGGGCCGAATTCTGCTGTTGCTGGTGACAAAAGTGGATGGAATATAATATTCCATACCTAACAGAATTTCCCCAGCAACAGCAGACGCACTCTCCGAAGGATCCCTCCCACCAAAGCAACGCTGAGACCACGGAATGGACGCGTAATAACTGCGCAGGCCATCCCAATCTGCTGACGAGTAGTGCCATAAGCGTCGCTTTACGTCCACATGTTGTGAAGGCGCAGCGGTTGGCACTGAAGTGCAGACCAAACAGTGGTCGGAGGAGCCCAATGGGGCTTGAACCGACACACTGTACTGGTCTGGATGACTCGTCAGCAGAAGGTCCAGCAAAGAGGGCGCTTGACCCTGAATATCTGGTATCCTGGTGGGCTGGAGTACCAGTTGGGCCAGGTCATGCGTGAGAGCAAATGCGTGAGCAGCCCTTCCCGCGTGGTCTGTTTTGGGAGAGCCCAACCAGGTCTCATGGTGGGCATTAAAATCTCCCAAAAACACCAACTCAGCGGTCGGAAACTGTTCCTGCGCTTCATCTGCCGCCTGACTCAGGTAATCAAAAAGTCGAGTTGTCTCGGCATCTCCAGTATGGGAACGGTATAGACACACGTAAATCCGGGCTAATGAACCCAGATTTACGTGTATCCACAGGACGGAAAAGGAGGGGTCCTCTAGGCAGCGTAAACGACGACAGCAAATATCCGCCCTGACGAACAAGCATACTCCGGCTTTTGCGTAGAAATTCTCTTCAAGGGCATAGCCGGGATATTGCAGATAAGTCGTTTCGGCAGGGCGGCTTATTTGAGTCTCCGTCAGAAAAAGCATGGCCGGCCTTGCCATCTCGAGATGGTGGTGGACGGCGTTGAGGTTTGAATGGAGTCCGCGGATGTTGGCGAACTCCACCTCAAGTAGCGTGTGGGTGAGAAAGGTTGACGCCGCTGTGTGACCGTTACCAATGCTTGCTGCCATAGTGGAGTGGAAGAAGAAAGGAGGGGCGTGAAAAGAGGTGGCAATTACCGCAGCGGCGCGTGACAAAGCGTGGAGTATTGTTTCGTCATTAGACTGTGCAGAATAGCAGTGGCCGATCCGCCGGACGGAAGGGCCCCCGTACCCTCCCGGAAGTGGTCGCCGGGTCCCACCATCCGGTCACCAACCGGCACGACGAGCCACTCCGAGATTATGCGCGGCCTGGTGGGGCAGCCTCCCGAGATGGTTTGTCCCAGTTGGGCCCCTGTAATATACCGCGGGCGGCCAGCGGCACCACCGTTTCTACGGGTCTCCCTGGCCGGCGGGTCGACCCCCACTACCCACACAATGACTCCACTAATACTTCACTGGTCCAACGTATGCTGCGGTAACCGCCCCCTCACCTAAACCTTCACACTCTCTCTGCCTTCCCCAAAGGAAAGGAAGAGAGAATGGGAAGGAGGGACTGGGCCTCCGGCGCTCTCACTCACCAAGCGAAACACAGCAGAAAAGTACTGCTACTTTACGTTGATCTTCTGTGAGAGGGTAGTACCGCCCCGGTCGAGCCGACCCATTCGTGCTGAAATCAGCATGGCCCTACTACCTACTACCTCCAGCGATGGTTGCTTTTTAGGGTTCCGTAATAATAATACCCTTTACTTATACTACCAGTATATACTTTGTAGTTGTACCTAGTCCGTCCATCTAACAAATCATCTAGGCTTAATCGGAAAAAAAATTGTTTGCGCTAAAGAACTGTCATTTGGAATGGCAGTGATAGCCTAGTAGCGATGCCGATAGACTCTCAATTAGAATATTCTCATAATGAGAAGGGTTAGGCAATATTCCACAAAGCTGACACCAAGTGCAGGTTGCAGACTCTTTCGAGAACGTCATAGAGAACTTTCAACATACTGGTTTCCACACGATGTTTTCATTCATCCTTCTTCATTAAGCAATATATTAATATATGATGATGCATAATTATTAAAAACATTTTCAAGTTTCGTTTCTAAATTAAAGTCTCTTTGAACTATCACTTTGATATTTGATCGTCGATAAACCTTATGCAAGCAACGTTATAAAATGCTTAAGCGCTCATCACTGACGAGCTTTAAGATCTGAGTGCGAGATTAGAGATCCCTTCTTAGATAAATGAGAAACGTATCCATTGAGATGCTGTGCCGTCGTCAGATTATCCGCTAATGATACCTATTTAGTTTTATATAGCTTTTTTATTAAGATGCAGAATAAATTTTTCAATCGATCAAAGAATATTTTTTTATAGGAGCGTTTCTAGCGTGCTTTTGAGAAATATTTTCCAGCGACTAGATATTGAATGATTCTTTGTGACTTTTCCAGAACTAGGAATAAATCTGTATCGCGGGGGACTTTATAATCATTCGATCAATGGACACAAAGTAAACCTAGACACATAACATAACTTCACGCCTTTTATCCCCAAAGGGGTAGGTAGACGTGCATTACGCACCTACACTTCGCCAGTTATGTTTCGGTCCTAATGTAATAGGGGGTGAGCCTATTGCCATCTACCGGGCACATCAATAAACGAGCGATAGTTAATTTATAATTTATTTTATTTTTACATTTACGGATGGGGATCGAACCCGAGACCATCGTCTCGACAGTCCGTTACCTTCACTACTGGGCTATCGCCGCTTTTAGTACACTTAGACTCGAAACACATGGAGTTTTAGTTCGCATGGAGTTCGATGATACAACACTCGATTCTAGGTTTTAAATGGCGAGTCTATCACTTAAACCACTGCACCATACGGTCAGTCAGTCAGCTAATGACTATTAATGTTATATGGGCAAATGTTGGTTTGATTCAACGATAACTTTCTAAAGATTTTCCTTCACCTTACAATTCTGTCCATCCAATTCATAACTTATCGTAATTTTCATTTCAAATTTCTACGCACATTTTACGCATCAACAATATCAAAACAAAAGCCTTCTAAGAAATAACCACCCCAATTAAAGTCTTCAAAGTCACAAAAAAAAGCCTGAAAGAACATATTTTTTGTTACTTTCGACGTGACTTATCCTTGTCCGAGCGATATTTTCCCGGAATTGGGAGTATTTTTTACATCACATGGTCACTTAGGGACTTGTATACAAACATGATATTCATTTTATATGGCCCGTTTATACGTTTGTACCTTGGGATTAGTTTAAGTGCAGCGATGATATTCGTCATAAGGTTTGCGGTTTGCTTCTTCTTACTTTTTTAACTAGAATATACCGTTTTATATGATTTCTTACCTCTGCATACGAAGACAGGTGTCTTCGTATGCAGAGGTAAGAAATCATCGTGTCAAAGAAACAAATAATATAAAATCCATATATTTTTAAGGGCAACATCCTCATTTGCAAAAAAAAATATTGCTTTACAAACACGGCCAATTAACGGACATAAGGAACACCCAGACTTGAAACCAGAATTTGTAGATCACGCAGGTAAATGTTGTCTCCTGTGAAAATCAAATTCATACACACAGCCGGGCGATCGTCGGCCAACTACGCAATCGTACAACAAATTGTATTGTCCCTTAGACAAAAATATTACTTTCCCAGTATCTCCATCCCAGTATACTCTCAGACACGAATAAGCAAATATAGTCACTCGAATAAATATCTTTCTAGTCAAGGCAATACCTAAGTGTTTTATTTATACCCTAAAATAAAAAAGCTTACCTACTGAATCTATTTATTTTTACCTTGAGCCGCCGTGACGGGTAGCGGAGAAAACAGCTTCGAACTGCTTGCTTAAATAATCCGTAAGGGAAAAACATCTGTATAGGTACTGAAATCACAGATCAACATTTTGAGTAACAGTTTTCAACGGTAGCTCGCTGGAACACATTCAATATTGTTTCTGCTAAAGGTAGACACCTAAGGTGTCTGTTCGTAACGGCATACCATTCTTTGATCGTGTTATCGTAGACACAGACAATGCACATTAAAGGTCTTTCAAATTAATATCTGTCTATTAGGCTACAGATTATAACCTACTAAGATAAATATGAAGTCATGTTTTAGCCTAGCGGAGAAACCATGTACTGAACTCAATTTGACGCAACTTGGCACTAATATAGATTATACATATACGTCAGAACGGCACATATTATTTTGTTAAGTCACGATAACCAAACGCCTTGTCACGATTTCCGTGGGATGACGGAGCAAGAATTTAAAGTATAGGTGTCCTGTTTTATTCCATGGGTGTTATAGCATGCGGAACATAGCGACAGAGGAAAATACACAATTCATATAATTTCTTTGCAACGAGAAGGAAAACACGAGATCAAACCCTATACTAACCCTCTGTCTGGCCAGCGTATTATAGAAGGCCAATCCTCCTATTGACTGTTCAGCAGTGGACTGTGAAACACTGTATGCATGTTATACAACATACACATCTATGAAAATATTTGACACTCGCTTCGTTAATATGAAAGCCGTTACTGTGTATGTTATGCCTCGACTAGACTGCCTCGTTGGTCTCGCGGCATAAATATGCGCGTGGGATTGTGTGTAGTGTGTCTCGGGTTCGATCCCCGGGTCGGCCAAACTGTTATTGGGTTTTCCGTTAGGAAATTCTCAGTAGCAGCACGGAGTCTGGTAATGTGCCCGGTACAGCAATAGGCTCGCCCCCTATTGCGTGTGTCTAAAATAAATCTGGCGAAAAGTGGGTGTAGCAATACACCTCTGCCTACTTCTGCGAGAATATATGCGTGAGACTATGTAATGTAATGTATCTGTATGTTATGCGCTATATTGTCAGGTAAATAACAGTGTACTGTCCTATTTTATGTCAGACCGATAGTACGTTTTAAATTTTGCGGAACGATCTAATAGCCATGTTTCGTAGTAGTTTATACAATAGAATATTTTATCGACACCTTTATCGAGGCCGTGATAAACTAGTGCAGATACCAACACAGACTGCCATGCAGAGATTATCGGATTCAAAACTTCAAAAACACGGCGCGTGCCATCGACTTTTCGAAATTAAGTGCATCGTTGAGATTTATCACTGCGGCGGTGTTTACACTTGCTGATGACTGAATTACAAGTAGCCAATAATCTATATCCATCCTCCCGGTTGAAATTGAAATCCAAGTGTCGCGGGTGGTGGTGCGAGTTCGCGTTGAGATACCTGTCGGTGTGTGTCGGTTTCCTATATACGGTGTGTCCAAGGGTACTATTATCTCTCACTGTCACTTTAACATCGAGAAAGGGTAACGATCCGTTTACCTCCATTTCGAATGTGAATCGGATGTTCGAATGTATGGAGTTCAATTTGTCTGCGAATTGTTCTACGTCCTACTTGTTGCCCTTCAGTTTCACATTTGACGCCTTGCATGTCTATGGATTCCTCAAAGTGCTCTATCCAGACTTTGGCCATTACCGGTGCTATAGGGCTACCCATAGCCACTCCATCGGTCTGGAGGTAATGTTGTCCACGATATAGGAAGTAGTTTCCATCCAAGCAATTCCTAAGTAGAACGATGTATTCGTTAGACTGACCGTTTTCCCTTAATTTCGACGACGTCAAGGCAATCGTGAATGGAATATTAGTGAATAGTGACTCCACATCAAAACTCACCATCACCTCTTCTGGCTCCTTTTTCGTGCTCTTGATAATTTCTATAAAGTGACGAGAGTCCTTTGGGAAAGAGTGCGTCTTGCCTACTAACGGTTGTAGTACCTTGCTTATGTGTTTCGCCAAACCATATGTGGGTGAATTTATTTGACTCACTATAGGTCGCAAAGGTACGTTGGTCTTGTGTACTTTGGGTAAGCCATACATCTTAGGCGGCTGCACAATTTGAGGTTTATGTAACCGTTCAAAAACCTCTTCCGCAAATAAGTTTTATGGTACCTAATTAAGGCACGAATGTCACTCTGGCGGTCGGGTTATATGACACTGCCTTCCATACTAATATGTCACTTAACAGATTCCTTATCTTACAGTCATAACCATTAGTATTCATTACCACAGTGGCCTTTCCCTTGTCGGCATTTAGCACTTAAATATTCTTTTTACCACGCAGCGTTTTTAGTGCTTGACGCTCTTCTGTGGAAATATTGGGTTTAGGTGGCTTTGAGTTGCGTAAAATAACGGCCACATCCTGTCTAAGTGTATCCGCATCGTTAGACGGTAACTTGTTACGCGTTATCACCTCTTCTATGCTACATAAGACGTTTTAATATGGAATCCTGAGCTGAGCTCTCATCAGTCTCTCCGCGACTATGCTCGATGCAAGACGAGCGAAACGTCGGAACTCACGCTGGTATCCCCGGAGGTGTAGTCAGAGGCGTAATATTACACCATGATTTTTTTTTAGGTCCCGCGTAATAGGGGGCGAGCCTATTGCCGTTACCGGGCACATCAACCAGACTCCGTGCTGCTACTGAGAATTCTGAAAAACTCAGTAACAATTTTGCCCGACCCAGGAATCGAATTCAGGACTTCCGATCAGCAGTCGCATACGCTATCCACTGGACCACGGAGGCAGTCTATATTTGTTTGAGATAGCCCATTTGTCAAGGAAGACTATATATAGGCTATATCATTATCATAACGCTATTAGCTACAGCATACATACATACATACATATACTCACGCCTTTTTCCCGTCGGTGTAGGCAGAGACAACAGATCGCCACTTACTCCTATCCTTACAAACCTCACGCGCTTCCTCTACACTCATTACTCTTTTCATACATGCTCGTCGGTTTCGGGTACTTCGGACGTTTCCGTTTCTTAGGATGTCTCCAATTTGGTCGACAAATGTCCGTCGAGGTCTGTCGCGACCGACTTGCCCACACACATTTGCCTCATATCTCAGATTCGTCATTCTTTCTTCACTCATTCGCTCCACGTGTCCAAACCACCTAAGCATTCCTTTCTCAATCCTTGTCACCACATCTTATTTCAGTCCACTGCTCTTTCGTATTTCAGAATTCTATCAATCAGTCTTACCCCACACATTAGCTACAGCAATGGCTCTAAATAACGCAGGTGTAATAGCGAACTGAGCTAGTCTTCTACAGATTAAGGCGCCTACAACCGCTATTGAGTTCAGCTGTTGCTGTCACTGTCGCTGTGCTGTCATTGTATACATAAGAAAGAGAAGCGCGACGACGATGGGACGTTCAGAACTTTTTGCAAGCCATAAAATAAATTGATTACAGAAAATTTATTGATTGGATTAAAAAATAAAACAGTATTTCGTTAGTATATTGCTTGTTGAATAATTTGTCAAAAAATCAGAATGATTGTATGTATTTTAATATGGTTTTTATTCATTAAAATATTTTTTTAGAGGTATCTTTGTGATTTTTTTCTATCGATTAAAAATAGTTGTATTATGTTTTCAACACACTACTTAACTAGATTATATCCTGAAGAATTTCATATATTTTTCTTATTGTGTTAACTGCATAGAAACATATACTTTAAAGCGTTATAAAACTCGCGTTTAGTCCCCTTAACAATACTGACTGGCACTGTTGAGCTAGTGGTTACCCCGACTGTCAAGCCGTAGATATTGCGTTCGATTCCTATGTGTTCATCTTTGTGTGATTAATTTTGTGTCTTTTGCGTCATTGTCGTTATTATTTAATTTAATTGTTTCTGCTGGATCCTATGTTAATTTCGAGACATCCCTTCCTAGTGTCGCACGGTCTTCAAGGAACATACATACCAATTTTTTTCGCCCAGTAGTATTGGCTGTGAGTTAGGCATATATTAAAAAAAACAAGCTGTTTCTCGCGGTTTCACCCGCGTCCTGAAAGAACTGCTTCGCAAACCCTGTTAATTTATAGCCTAAAGTTACTCCTTGGTACATAAGCTATCCGCCAGTGAACGTCCCGTCAAAATCGGTCGCGGCCGTTCCAGAGATTAGCGAGAACAAACAGACAGACAGAAAGATAGACAAAAAATTAAGCCATATTATTTTGGTATATGTACCGTGTATACATCCAAATGCATTTAGTAAAAAGCGGTTCGTTTAATATAACAAACATACACTCCAATTTTATTTATGTATATAGATATAGATGTAGGTATTAGTACCAATTGTCTGATAGCCATTATGACTCTTTTAGTTGAACAATACTTACAATACTTCTGCTGACCCAGTGAAAGTTACAACTGTTGGAACATTTATCAACATTCACTAATGCACCAATATATTATCGTATTCCTGCATACCCACTTAGGTTATTAGGCACAGGTGTGCAATTACAGCCGATATATTATATGAATACACGTTGCACCTTAGTTTTACTATTATTGCCCCATGCCGACTGATATTGTGTGTGCTGATTAGTTGTAGTAATCAGTGCAGCTGTAATTATTTGGTGATCGCATTTCGCGTGCGTATTCCAGTAATAAACGTTCATGTAGAAAAATAATGTCCTGTTTTATAATGGTAAATACATACCTATAGATATTTTTATTTTTTTATTTATAGTCTCAAGCCTGTATCCCCGAAGGAGTAGGCAGAGGTGTATATATTACACCCACAATACGCCATGAATTTTTTGGTCCCACGTAATAGGGGGCGAGTCAATTGCCGTTACCGGGCTCTTCACCAGACTCCGGACTGCTACTGAGTATTCGGAAAAATCCAGTAACACTTTTGCCCGACCCGGCAATTGAACCCGGTATCTTCGCTCAGCAGTCGCATACGCTATCCACTGGGCCACGGAGGCAGTCCATATAATTTTATTTTCTTTTAATTATAAGCATATACTAATTGATAAATGGGGGTGCGTTGGCCGGCGTTGGTTCGACACGAAGTAGTAGCAAATAGACGACCTGCTCTTACTGCACGTCTTTGCACAGTGTGCGGTACACTGTAGCATAATTTGTTAGTGAGATCAATATATAGTTACCGATTAAGAAACAAATTTTCCCTACCTCACTCCATTCTGTGGCAATCGTAACAGGCGCTTAAGGAAAGTACACTAAGCTAATTCTATCTCGGAAAAATCGGCAGCCTAAACCAACCAACCCAATGTACTTATACTTGCATACTAAACCTATTTTGCCTGGACTTTAAAAGATCAAGAAAAGATTAAAGCAATTTGAGAGACAAAAAAAAACAAGGACTATGAGTTTGTTTCGGCCTTTCTTCAGAAATCATTTAGCTAGGAAAACCCGGCTTCATCTAGAATAGGGTTTTGACTTGTATAAGTGTTGTAAATAACCAAAATGCAAAAATAAATACGTCTGGCTAGCGAGCATGGTATAGTAGGCCAAATCGTCCTATTGGTTTTAAGCGCTATTGTGATGCAAATTAGGAGAGACTTATGTACAGCATACAAACATACATACATAAATAGACTCACGCCTGTTTCTCGGAGGGGTAGGCAGCGACTACAGAGCACCTTTTGCAACGATCCAGACATGTCTCTCTTGCTTCATTCACTCCCATCAAATTTCTTATGCGCGCTCTTCGGTTAAGGGTACTTCTAACCTGTCCTTTTTTTAGGATGTCTCCAATCTGGTCAGAGAACGTCCGTCTAGGTCTTCCTCTTCCTCGTGTCCCATTCACACACGACTTATATAACTTCTTGGTCAGCCTTTCATCATCCATCCTCTCCATGTGTCCAAACTATCATAGCATACCTTTTTCAATGGTTGTCACTACCTACATCTTCTGCTACCTACATCTTTACCCCACAACACTCTCTTATCACACAATTCGTTACTTTGGCGTTCAAAGACACTCCACACATACTTCTCAGTGCTCTCATTCCTATAGCATTTATACTAGTTTCATATTCTATTCTGCCATGCCCAACTTTCACTACTTTATGTGCAGCAATGGATTATAAAAGGCCATAATATGATGATGAAGTCAGCAAACTCGTCCTCAAAGCCTAAGCGAAGTTCTCCTACTGACACATACCTAATGCTATTGTAACGTACATTAGGAGTAGCCAATGTCCAGCAATAGACTGCAAAAGACTGTATGACGAAGGACCTAACTTAGGCTTTCGCTACTAGAGATACATATTTGACATAAGCTCTGTACAAAATATTTAAAACTAGAAGATGCCCGCGGTTTCACCCGTGTTATTTAAGGCTACTGCTGCGGTTCCGTGGCTCATAGCATGATGTTATATAGCATATAGCCTTCCTCGATAAACGGGCTATCTAACACACAAAGAATTTTTCTCAGTGTTAGATAGCCCATTTATCGAGGAAGGCTATAGGCTATATATAACATCACGCTATGATCGACTGGAGTGAAGCAGTAAACCTTAAATAACGCGGGTGTAACCGCGGGCATCGTCTAGTACTAATATATAAAGCTGAAGAGTTTGTTTGTTTGTTTGTTTGTTCGGTTGAACGCGCTAATCTCAGGAGCTACTGGTCCGATTTGAAAAATTCTTAGCTATGAGTGACTGGAGCGGAGCAGTAAACCTTAAATAACGCGGGTGTAACCGCGGGCATCCTCTAGTTCTATTTAAAACGGTATTCCAGCCACTAAATGGTTATCCACAAGTGCTTTGTTGACAACTATTCTCCATGACATTTATTCCAGTAGAATTCTACCGACCATTTCAAGGGATTATACGATTTTATCGTTCTTTTAGACTTGGCTTAAACTTATCGCATTGTGGTATCTAGTCTGCAGAATTGTTCGGGTTTGTGTTTCGTAGAAATTCATTTAATATCTAGTTTAAAGTTTTAAATAGTTTTTATTCAAATAAAAAGTTACTTAGATGGGTTTTGAAGGTTTGATAGATAAGTGTTCATTATCTCTCTTTTTTAAGAAGTAGTGCGTTAGGATTAATTTGGAAATCGCGGGGAATTTATAGAATATCAATCAAAGGATCAATAAAACGCCTGGAGTCGCATAAGTATTTGTGGATTACAAAGCTATAATAGGCTTGTGTCCTAAAATGTAATTAGCGATTGTTTCGTTCGTTTATTGAACACTGAAATACCTGTTTTTTCTTCAAAAACGATCAGCAACATTACTAATTACGGCTTTTTAAAAACCTTTTTGAATTTGACACGAAAACGCTGTAAACCATCATGGCAGTTGGGTGATATCACAAAGTCCAAAACAAAACAAACCGTGAATGAAGTCTGGTCTGATGTAATCACTTTTATTTTGTTATATTCGATTTGACAGGTAGAAAGTTTGACGTTTTAGTTGTATTTACTACTAAAACGTCAACAACATGAATGGCGGACGTACTGTTTGACGTAATGCTCTCTGATTGGTGTTCACTGTCACAAGAATAAATACATTATTTTTAGTTTTAGAATCCTAAGAATAACATTAATCTTACCTTTTTACCCGACTACGGCGAAGCCAAAAGGAAGGGTAATGTTTTTATAATAAATCATAAACTTTATTGACAACTTAAAATCATAATGAATCTATAGATACTACAATCAAACCGATTTATTCTTAGTGGACACAAGCCTTGTGGCGCAATGCTAAACATCGTGGTGACTACTAAAGATTTTATTCAAACTTGCCATTCGTCAAACGATAAAAAAATTAACCGAACCAAACCGTCACAACATATTTTTTTATCAAGATCTCTATTGACCTAACCTCTATAATTATTTATAAATAAAATTTTGACGACTTATACAAATTGCGAAAGTTTTGAATGCAGTTATTGAAATGGCATTTTTTCCCAAATAGATGGCCCGCCAGAATCAATATTCGACTACCACTCGGTGATGCCGGCGATGTCCGAGCTGGATGACTTCGATCTTTGTCTCAAGGAACCTGACGTCGTCTACTGCATTGTAGATCTGGTGCTCTTGGAAGATGATACGCCGCTCTATCAGTTTATTAAGGTGAGAGGAAACTATTTTATGTAGGTAGTTGAGCCTTGCTGATTCCAGCAGGAATGAATACTCTACTATCCAGTGACAGAATATCGACAAACAGTAAGTAATATCTTTAGCACATACATACACACATCACCATCTAGTTCCAAACTAAGCAGAGTTTGTACTATGGGTACTAGATAATGGATAAACATACACATATACTTTTTTGTTTTTGTAAATACATACATATTATACATAGAAACACCCAGACCAAGACAAACATCCATGTTCATGCACACAAATGTTTGACTCGCTTACACTCCCGCTGTGCCAACCGGTCGTATAATACAGTATCAGTATCTATACTGTTGCGTTTCGTTCTGTGAGCGAGAGTGCTAGAGACCCATCCCCTTTTCCTGCTCCCTTAAATCCACAGAACAGTTAATTAATCTATGCTCAAATCAATCTCAAATTAATATATTGTCGCACGAGTGATTGGTTTCCCGGGATAGCCGGGATCGATCACTCGCCGAGCAATTAAAAAGAGATAATTAGGTTGTCTTACGGGAAATAAATAAAAAATATCACCAGGAAAGATTAAACTCGCGATATATTCCAGATTCACAATGGTTTTAATTACACAAAAGAACTGACACTGGAGATTAACCGACTAGACAATTATCCAGGGCGTGGGTGGTAGGTTGGCACTCCACAGGTCTTCGGATGGGTACTCAGCTTTGTCGTGTCTTCAAGCAGAAAAAGGCCCAACCACGTGTGTCGCCGGTATATATAGGGCCAGCGAGCGGGAGAGGGCTCCCCACCGCAGTGCGTCACTCGTAGCGAGGCTCGCAAGCGCCGAGGCACGACGTCACACCCCCCCCCCCCCGTTAGGCCGGGATTTTCCCTAAGGAAAATTCCCTAGCCCAACGGGGGTAGCAGCCCTGAAGATACTCCCTGGAATTAGAGAAAACAAGGGCATGAGTACCTAGAACAAGTGACAACCCTATACGCTAATTAGTATACCTAAATAATAATGACCCACGCTTGCATTCTTCACGCGTACAACGGCAGTCTGAACTTGAACATAAACATTTATCATTCATAATTCATCACACATACCTACATGTAAATGCCAAGGCCAGTGTAATAGCCCAATAGCAAAGATAACAATCTATGGAGAAGCGCTTAGGGTAATTATTAGGTGATAATGATTTGTAGATATAAGAACTTGATCTAGCCCTACGACTTAAAAATCTTGGGTTCGGCCTTTGCCACTAGATAAGTAAACTTTTTGAATATAGTTAGGTGTAACAACAGATTTTTCGTAACGATGAACAAAAATAATATAAGCCGCAGACACGACCGGACCGCTCAATGTCAAAGGAAAGAATTTAATAAATATTTTGCTCTAATTAATAACTACAACACGACCAGTAAACACCTTTTGAATGTAAACAATGGTGAATCATTAGTTAGGCATTTATTTATCGGCGCGTCGCTGAGTGAACGCGCGTGCGTCATAACGACAACTAGGTAGGTACGATCTAAATGGTAGGTACTATTCGACTGTTCCGAGCTCGCGACGCACGGTTAATTACTCTGAATGTTTATAAAGTACCTATAATAACAATTTGATTATGGAATTTATACAGAATTAAGAATAACAACAGAACTTCAGAACAAGGCACGGCGAAAAACAACACGCCAATCAATATACATTTCAACAAATAGATTTGCGGAAAGAAAATACACATGCGAGAATCGAACACCAGACCGATCCGACAACAACTTTTTAACCACTGAGCCATAACTGATAGTTAGATAAACAACAGATTCTTTGTAACAATATTACATGTAATAAACTTTATTACAATTTATAACTGAAACATTTATTCATTTTATGTTAGCATGTTTACATAAATCATTAACACAACACAATACATTATCTTGTGAGCTTCGACTCGAAAACATAAGAACCATTGTTGGCCTTCACAAATGATTATGTAGGTAATTATAACTTAGTATAGATATGCGTCTTATATTGTTGTTTTTATGCTTTTATTATTCTTTGTAATTAATCAACTTTAAATCCTTGATGTGCCATTCTCCTAAAGGTTTACCGGCCATGTCGTTAAGTTTGTATACTAGGGGTGACTTTTTTGAGGCAATCTTACATTTAATAAATTTAGGCGCCAATTTCTTGCTAAAGTATTTATCCTTGTCACTAAATAGAAACGTTCTGCGCCAAACTATATCACCGACATTGAATTCTGCCGGTTTACGGCGAAGATTATAAGATGAACAATTTCGTTGGTGGGCCGACAACAGAGCTGAATGTAACTTCTCGAAAATAGAGGATAAGTAGCCTAAAGTTTCGGCATAGCCGTCCCGTGGTTCAAGCACCATATTGGAATTAAATTCCTTGTCAATATACTGAGAACCACATGTTATGACGTCCCTACCAAAAACAAGGAAATTAGGAGAATAACCAGTAACCTCACTAACTGCGCAGTTAAGGGCGAACTGAACCTTAGTGATTAAAGTGTCCCAGATTCGGTGATCAGATTCTATGAAAGTTGAAATAGCTGTCATAATGGTTTTGTTGTAACGTTCAACTGAGTTAACGTGGGGAGTATACAACGGTGTAAAATGCAAATTTGGAATTTTATATTTTGACAACATACTTTTAAAGGTTGCGCTAATAAATTGTTTACCGTTATCCAAAACATTGTCTTTCAAAAATAAGTTATGCAAATTATTACCTAAAATTGTAACGCAAGATCCAGAATCTAAAAGACCTGTGGTAGGTATTCCGTTTAATTTTAGAGTAACGTAAGGTAAATATTCTACTTTAGAATTACGGATTGAGGAAATATGATAGCTATTAAAGAATTTTTTTTTAAAGTCCAACCAATTATTCCACTCTGTTTTATTACAATTAGTTGTATAATTTGATTTTCCACAATCCTTATTAACTAGTTTTTTGAAACTGTAGGGGTCGACTTAGATTTACAATTGGGGCAGTCTGACACCTTGAAACCCTTTGTGCCGCACTTAAAACAGATTAGGTAGTGTGGCTGACGGCAATTACGTAATGAGTGCGAATTGCATCTACAACGCACGCAAAAAGTTTTGTTTATATTAGAAGTTCGAGTACTTCTAGATCGGGTGCTACAGTATTCTTTGAAACTTTAGGGGGTTCAGAAAATTGCTTACTGCGACTTTGGTTATTTTCGAAAAGACGACAAACTTCGACCAGACTATCAACATCAACAACCTTTGCAGTGAGCAGACAATTAGTGTAACAAGGTCTAATATTATTTAGTAAAATTTCTAGCTTCTCCGAATCAGCGATAGGAGAACTAAGTCGCGAAAACAGACCGTGCATTTTTGCCACGTAAATAGTTATTGATTCGTTCTCGCCCTGTGAGCTCTGACGAATCTCCGTCATAAGCCGATAATCGTAGTTATGCGGACTAAAATCTCGTTTTAAAAGTTCGCAAGTTCTAACCAAGTCTTTACATTATTTTTAACAGAACGATACCAAACTACTGCGTCACCCGAAAATATTTCAAAAGCGAAAGACAACATCTTGTCATGTGGAATAGATCTACAGGACATAAATTCATCAATTTTTTCAATAAAAGATCTTACACATGATTTACCGTTAAATTTGAATTTACCTAATTCCGAGAAAAGCTTACGGTCGTAATTATAGGAAGTGTTTCCCTCTGCCACTGAGCAATCCGACCGCGAACTACGGTTCGTGATTAATTGTAATTTCGCATATAAGTCATTAAATTTATTCCACACAGACTCAATTTTTTTAATATCAAGACTGCCGGTATCCACCCTATTCAGTCGATGAAAACAATGGTGAAGCACGGTTTCGACCTTCTGTTGAAGCTCGGAGGTATAGTTTGCTTCCAACATAGATAAGTGTTTATTTGATCTTAATAACGACTTTTCCACTTCAGCCACATCCTCCTCTGGTGGGAAGGGTGAAGATAATATATCCTCCGAGGGAATTTTAACTGAAAGTTTAGCGATTTGTTTGCGGGGATCGTCAGGCTTTGAAACGCCGCGTATTGTGGTCTCATATTCTAATTCCGCTCTAGTTAATAATGAGATATTTATAATGTAAGCCATTATTACAAAACAATAATAGAAAATCTAAGTATTTACGCCGGTACTAGAAAAAAAAATTAAATATCGCCAGAAAATCGAATACCGTGCTAGAAAAAGCTGAAATACACTAAATTATACAATGGTGTGATGATTGGTAAAGGATAAAAAAATTTCTTAAAGGTCACTCGAAGGTTGAATCACAATATTTTTTTCGCGAACACGAGGCACGTTAGTTCAACGGCTAAGCGGTTAGAACCGGTTGGCGGCTGGGCACGCTGCCCGCAGTGAAACGTGATTTTAGACCGACGTTAATTAAATCACCGTTATGTTATTTACACAGTTAAATTGCTTATGGCCAACCAAAATAGATAGAAACTGTACCTGTACGCAATTCACCACACCAGAATATATGCACACACAGGAGAAAAATATACAAGAGAAAAAGAAATTATTTCACTCACCTGTAAAGTGCCAACTTACGTTTTAAAAATATATTTAAAAATTCTATTGGGCGCCAATGTCGCACGAGTGATTGGTTTCCCGGGATAGCCGGGATCGATCACTCGCCGAGCAATTAAAAAGAGATAATTAGGTTGTCTTACGGGAAATAAATAAAAAATATCACCAGGAAAGATTAAACTCGCGATATATTCCAGATTCACAATGGTTTTAATTACACAAAAGAACTGACACTGGAGATTAACCGACTAGACAATTATCCAGGGCGTGGGTGGTAGGTTGGCACTCCACAGGTCTTCGGATGGGTACTCAGCTTTGTCGTGTCTTCAAGCAGAAAAAGGCCCAACCACGTGTGTCGCCGGTATATATAGGGCCAGCGAGCGGGAGAGGGCTCCCCACTGCAGTGCGTCACTCGTAGCGAGGCTCGCAAGCGCCGAGGCACGACGTCACAATATCTATGCTCAAATCATTATCATTCAAGACTTACACGCCCCGGGGTATGCTTACTAGTGAAACAAGATTTGACAGAATCATAGCTTTTTCACAGAGCGACTGCCGTCTGACCTCTGCAACCCAAACGAATAGCAAAATTCCTTGGTGTGGACAAGAATGATATCATTTTATTTGGAGGTAAGTACTAATTTCCCGCAATGACTATCAAAAATTTGCATGACAGCCGGGACCCACAGTTTAACGTGCTCTACGAGACACTGAGCAACCGATAATTAACAATTGAATACGCACATAACATGTGATGCGCGCCGTGTATTCGAACCCGATGTCCTCTGCATGGCAATCTGTTAGTATCTGCACTAGGCTACGGCTACTCTTCTCCCTCACATCATTCCTTCTTTCTCCTCATTCAGCATTTCTGATGTCTGTTTGCTTAACATTTTGATGTCGCTTATTTTTTTTTAATGAAAATTATCATCATCCTTTTGCCCATACCTCTCGGCTTAGGCGATTTCATCCACGGCGAAAATTGCTTTTCACAAAACAAAACATTGCCGAATCCTAGTCCTAATCCTAGCATAGTATTTAACAAAAACATACATCGCTATACCAATCTGATCCTAATTATACGCAACTGATGCCGAGCCAGTAGCAAATATGCAGAAGCTTAATTTTGTTTGTCCCATTTGCTTCAATTGAGCGCAAACATGCGAATGAGTATGTTCAGCCTTGACACCGTAGGCAATTGTGTGCGTATCATAATATTCTGTTTGTGTTTCTTGTGCTAACAGAGCTTTGGGAATATTACAATGTTACTTAAGTGTTCATGAAGATTGAAGTGTCGTATTTGTGTATATGCTGTCGTTCGTGTTGTTTGGAGCTGAGATGGAAGCGATTTGGGTGTGATATGTGCGGTATTTCTAAGACTCAAAGGTTATTTAACTGATTGTCTTACATAGCGTCTTGTTTTTGGGTCTATTATTAAAAGGGCCTGACGTGATATTTCCTTCCGATGAACAAACGATGTCCATTCACTCTTAAGATAAATTCGCCACTAATATGGTGTATAAAATGATAAGATGCTTCCGAAATGTTCACCAATAAAACCATATTGTCACTGATAAAATTTGTCAGTTATGAACTTAAAATTTTAATATTTTATTTTTAGCGATTGTGTTGTTACGCGCAAAGATTTCAATTTAATGTGGCGCACACCTTAAATGTGAACCTGATACCCTGTGCATGGCAGTCTGTTGGTAACTCCAGACGGCTATAGCTACTTTGGAACCCTTAATCTACCTGATCGACCGTAGAGACCAATATATCAATTAAATTATTACTTTTCCCCTTTTCTGGATATGTACACCTCTTTCGAACCTCTATTTCTACCTAATCGATCTTAGTGACCAACGCACAATTCTTTCAGCTGAAATTTTAAGTATGATTTCTCTCCTTTTGTTCCAGAACTTCTCGTCTCTCTCGTACAAGAACTACCAACATAATAAGCTGCACCGCGGGTGTGGCTCCAAGCACTGCGGTTAGAACATCAGTCACGCCGGTGCTGGAGAGTCCACTGCTGAGAAACTCAAAGACTGCCTCAACGCTACTATACATGATGGATATGGTCTGCAGGTAAGAGAGATATAATTTAGACTTGAAGTTGCTGAACTAACGTGATTTTTCACAATCTTTATACATATTGCCGTGATGTAGACGATATTTTATTTAAAAAACAAGTGAACGAAGCTTTTTCCCAAAGAGCTATTAGCAAAAAAATTGTTATAAATACTTGCGGCCACATTTTAATAGGCAACCGAGTAAATATAATGTATTTTCCTAATCATAAATTTATATAAAAATGGTTTTTAGCGAAAACTCGATGAGTGCACTAATTTATCGGTATCTTAGAATTATACGAAATCACATGTGTCATTTCGCCTTCTTTATTTCATCATGATGCGACTTTATAATTATAGGTACATATAATTACTTGCAGATCATCCATCGTCAAAAATTCTGCAAACTAAAATTCGACCTAGATACTCGCGAACTGTAGCTATTCTAATTACAAAGACGGTGATCATTTGTGTAATAATTGCTACATTTCGTATATTGAGAGGTTTTGCGGATCTTTGCATAGTGGATACAAGGTAACATAAATGTTTATTGAGGCTCTTCGGCGTTCAGGTATCATTAGATGTTTTTTGTTACTCGCTGGTTATTAGGTACTGAATAATTTAGGAGCTTGATTCCTAGGTATAGTTTTATTCGTTTTACCTTACATATTTAAAGGATACACCTCCACTGTGTAATACATATAAGTGTCTCGGGTTCCAAATATATTGAAATTACAAATAACATTCCCTTGGTTCCGTTGCTAAGCATATCTTTGAAAGGTGTAGGTGTGGGGCCAATTTGCGCTGACAAGAAGTGTGCTCCAATACGAAATAGTGACTTAGGGTGCTTGTACACGGCGCATGTAGCTTGAGCATGTTGAGGCACTTGCGCGGGTTACATGCACCGTAAAAATATTGTTTCCAACAATGTGCGGGTCCAGCGACTCGAGCATGTACCAAAGCGAGCCACCCGCGCAAGTAATTCGCGTGCTCTGCGACGCGCGTGGGTCACTCGCGCATGTTATTTGTTAAAATTACATTTTTAACATATGATTTTAAAATAATTTTCGTCGAGACATTTGACGCGATTCGCGTCATAAAGCTACCGCGCGAATAGCATGCACATGTAGCTCTTGACCACGAACAAATAACTTGTACATAGGTACAGCTTGCGCAAGTAGCCCGCGTCTTTACTTGCTCCAGTTATTTGCACCAAGTACAAGCGAGTAACTTGATCAAGTAGCTTGCGCATATTACCCACGCGTGTAACCCGCACCTTTACTTGCTCCAGCTACATGCACCGTGTAGAAGCACCCTTATATACGCGCGAAATAAAATGATAGAATTGTTAAAGGATCATTATCGCGAAATAAATTAGTAGGAGGCATGGAATCGAGAGATGTTTTAATTTTTATCGTCTACTTTGCTTAAATTTTCTATGAGTCCACAAAGATTTTGAAGTCTTCATTTCATGATTAAGGCATGTGTCGTTTTTACTAACACTATGTTTTATCAACCACTCAACACTATGTTCTATAAAAGTATTTTCTTCGCCTCCTTTCCAATGATACAGACAGTTCTTCTGCTTTATTTAGGAAAAGGAGTTCCATGACCAATTTTACTGTTGATGTATACAAAATTTTCATATTTTATAAAATAAATATTCTCATTCTTATCTAAACAGATTGACACCCTCTCAGTCCGATACTGCAGGACACAAGACGACTATCTGCCACCCGATACCTTGGACTATATCATTGGAGCTTTGATTCTGATGTTACTACTCGTCAATCTTGGTTGTTCTGCATATTACTTCTTCTTCGAAAAGGAAAATGGTGAAGGTATGTAAATAATCTCACTATCAGAAAAAATGGAAATATTTCATTCAATTTTTACATTTCCAGTGGAAAGCATGCTAAGCCCATTTATGATGATATGATAGTTAGTGTTATACCTAAACTAAGAAGTAGAGGGTTTATCTTAGAATTATAGAAGCAATACATCAAAGGCTATTGACCGGAAGCATTTACAGAAAGCACATAGATGGACCGAGGAAAACAATTCGGTTTGTGTGAAGACGTTTGAGAGAGGTCTATGTCCTGCAGTGGACGTCTCTAGGCTGAGGTGATGATCGAATAGGTAGCCGTTACCTGAAGGGCTATCCTCGTATTTTGACAGACATCGACACTGTATTTTGAAAAAATAATTATATTTACGAGAATTGGCACTCAGAATAAAGTAGAATGTACTTAGTAAATTTACTTATAGCTAAAACTTGTTCCAGATAACAAATACATGTTGGCCTTCTGCGTGCAAAAGAACTGGAAGGCTCTCAAACATGGAGGCAGTGCTGAAGGCGGATTCTTCAAATGTTTCCAAGCTCTGAGGTAAGTGGCGTCATACAAAATTGCACCCTATTGACATTGAGGCATGGTTGAATATTGAATTGACTTTCTTTAGCGTTACCGTTAGCTCTTTTAACGGTTTATTATGTGATTTTTTTGCAGATTTTACACGATGGTGATGATCCTGGGTCTTCACTCGATGGTCTTCATCGGCTATGGTTATACTGCTAACCCTGATTTCATCGAAAAGGTTGGTAGTACATTCATTTCTGGAGAGAGTGAGTTCTGGAGTGGTGACCACGTACCGGACGACGCCGCGGAAGTAGACCTCCCGCAAGGTGGACCAACTATCTGAAGATCGTGGAAAGCGTTGTATGCGAGCGTGGTCTGCGTGGAAAGCTTTGAGGGAGGCCTATGTCCAGCAGTGGACGTCTTTGGATTGAAATAATGATAATGATGAGTTTTAATTTGATTTTACCGTTACCTTAAAGCCATGGCAAAGATTTGCTTCAGAAGCGAGAGGTGAATCTTGCACTAATTCGCTCACTGACTCAACACGAAATTTGCAACTAGGAAATTTACAGGTAGGAAACTTTGGCTAAGAACTGAGTTTGCAATTAAATAGATTTGAGTTTGCAATTAAATATATTAGGTGCCGCCTCTGTTTGAGCCGAGATATACAAATACATCATCAGCCTTTAACAGTCCACTGCTTGACTAGGCCTCTCCTTTGAAAGGAGGAATTGGCCTACTATACCACGTTGGCCAAACGGGTTGGTATAGGGTTTGTATCAAGTTTTCCTTCTCTTACAGTGCTGTTCTCTACATAATATGCTCCCTCTGTCGGCTCTTACTACACCCATGGGATGATATGGGGTGGTGAGATTCCGTATTCTTAATCCGTCACCACACGGACATACAAATGACGTGATATAATTATTACCACGGAAAACAGTTAGAATTAATACCTAATTATGGTTAGCCATCGTATTCGCAATTTATAGATAGTACAGCCTTGCTAATTTCAGCATGAATTGGCCGGCTCGACTGGGGAAGTACTGTACTGTTACTTTACGTTGATTTTTAGTGAGGAGAAAATCGACGTAAAGTGACATTACCGAGACTATTGCATTTCGTTCGCTGAGTGAGAGTGCCGGAGACCCTATCCCCTATTCCGTCTCCCTCGTATCCCTTTCCCAACCCCAAGGGGCGGCAACGCACTTGTAACTCCAGTGGTGTTGCTTGTGTCCAAGAGCCGCGGTAATTGCTTACCTTCAGGCAATCCGTCTGCTCGTTTGCCGCCTATTACTATTAATAAAAAAACTCTAAATTGTGTGAAAGCTTTTCTATTGGTGAATAGAAAACCTTTTCTTCCAGTGGCAATACCAAATCTAGGCGGCATATTAGGTAAACAATAAGAACCACGACCTACTCGACTCCTACTGAACAAAATGCCTAATATAACTTTTTCCCTCAAGCTCAACATTTGTTGGAAAAGGTAATAATAGAAACATAGTGCACATATTTTGTTGAGAGATTTCTATTATGATTTAATGCTAACTTCCCCAATAAATAGACAAACATTTGTCAAAAAACTTTCACAACTAGCACTCAATAAACAACCCGAATAAATTAAAATCCAATTTATTAAATTACCGTTTGTTATTCAAAATACTGACCGCCATGAATAGCGTTAAAATTGTAATTATTTACACATTAATCACATCAGCCGATAGTAAAGGTTTAGTTTAATTTATCACATTTATACGCAAATTAGGGGCTTGCGGTTTCGCGATCAATGGCAATAGGTTGGGGTAGTTATAAGATATGAATGCGCGTTTAATGCGGGTAGTTATGATGCGAGTTTTGTTATTTTGGATTTTATTATTGTCTTTTCGAATGATTTTTACAGTTTGTTTTCTGTTTTTGCTTGAAACAGCATCTGTGCTATGCTAGCAACATCATCCTCTTAGCGTTATCCCAGTTTCAATCTGGGGTTCGCTTACTAGTCTAACCGGATTTGGCTGAATATTAGCTTTTCCACGGAGCGACTGCCTGTCTGCCCTCCGCAACCCGAAGGGATAGCGATATTCCATGGTTTAGACTAGTGCCAGTTTATTTTGGAAGGTACTGACGCCCTGTATCGATTGTCAAAGATCTTCATGATAGCCGGGATCGACGGTTTAGCGTGATCTCCGAGGTACGGGACAAGCGATAATTAACAATTAAATACGCACATAACTCCGAAAAGTCATTGGTGCGCGCCGAGGATTCGGACCCGATATCCTCTGCATGGCAGTCTGTTGGTATCTCCACTAGGCTATCGCTGCCTATGCTAGCAACGTGAACTGTAATTTTTTTAAGAAAATATTATTTATCTAAAGCTTACACACACACAAACACAACATTTGCATTTCTTGCTTTCACATAGGTATAATTTTTGGCGGTGGACGGTCGGCAACATAAATTGATATGATAATATAACATAACTTCACGCCTCTTATGCCCGAAGGGGTAGGCAGAGGTGTATTACACACCCACTTTTCGCCAGTTATGTTTCGGTCCCAATGTAATAGGGGGCGAGCCTATTGCCATCTAAGTACCGGGCACATTATGAAGCGAGCGATAATTAACGTTTTTAATACACACATCACTTCGAAAAGTCAGAGGTGTGTGCCCGGGGTACCTGGGGATCGAACCCGAGACCATCGTCTCGGCAGTCTGTTACATACACCACTAGGCTATCGTTATCGTTTGTAAATTAAGATTATTAATATGAGAGCTTAGTTCATCAAAGAGTCAGCAATAATTTTAAAGTTTGTAGCGAGCCACTATTAACTTAAGCGGCTCTTAGTTTATGAAAGGGAATGTCGCAACGGTGTCTTGTGCAAAGTCTAAATGCTAAAGTTTGTTTACCTACTCCTTTGCGCCTCATTCATTTACGTCCTAGTATTATAAACTTTTTCTTGTCCTTGCTTTTTGTTTGTTTCGTTGTTTCTCAATCACGCCAAACTGATAAACCAATTTTAGTTTATGTCTGTAAGTAGTTTGAAACACGGAGGGCTTTTCTTGCACGAATGCCTTAATAATTGAGTGTATTGTTTTCAAACGCTTGTATTGTATGTCTCTTTATTTCTTAATTGAATAGATTTGGATGTATTAAGTATTGTTTGAATCTTTATATTATGGATGTATTTACTAGTTGGCAAAATTTTAGTAGGCCGATTTTTTTAATTACCTATATCTAAAGTATACATTTTAAATACTCATATTGATCAATACAAACAGTAACATCTGCCTTTTAGCACTTGGGCAATTTTTTTCCAGACATATTATTATTTATACATTACAATAATATTATGAGATCACTGAAATCAGCCCTATTTATTATATAATATATAATCACGCATCAACTCACGATCTCCAAGCCTGAAACGTCCATCAAAAGATATATCAAAACATTCAACCACAATAATACCGCAAAGTATCAGTAGTTGAAAATAAACGTACTTTTGCGTGAAACGACAGAATCTTGTTCTAGAGAAGTCAATAACCTGTCGTTAAACCAGCCGGCGCAAGTGACATACTAGATTGTAAACAGACGAATGTACAGTAAACATTGTCTAGCATACGTTGATCTGCGTTCGGATGAGAAGCGGTTACGATGATTGTTCAACTTATATTGACAATTTTGTTCTAAAAGTCCAGTCTAAGCTTCTGCTTTTGTTAGCTGCGTCTATATGATAACCAGATTATCATGGATGGATAATGGATGATGGATAGATAACAGAAATAACTTACCATTTTATAATAATATAATATTCTACCACATTCACACAACACTATCTAGTCCCAAACTAAGCAAAGCTTGTATTATAAGCTTAAACTTTATTTCTACGGCCAGTCTTCGCAATGATAGGTCAACGTATCTTGGCAATATGTCGATTGCAAACGCAAAGGTATAATTACTATCTGTCCAAAGCGGGTAGGCAGAAGTTTACTTGAAGGGCCAACTTCACCACTGTGGGCAAAATGCCGGTTAAATAACTTGACAAATAACAGCATAGTTTCGTTTTTATTTTGGATTTATCGAGAAGATATTGGCTATTCAAATTTAAATTCAATTTATTCTGTTAAATAAAATAAAAAGGTACAATTTACTTATTTAGAGTACAAAAGCTTAGTTTAGGTTCCTGATATAAGATTATATGCCTGAACTAGGATAAACCTGTGTTTCAGGCGATTAGGGCTAATTAGATACTATAAAATATATAATCACTTAATTATCTACTACAATATTTTTTTTAGTACGTCATGTTTTAGTACAGTAATACTAGATCTACAATATCTTATCAATAATTACAACTAATAAATTTAGGTAAAGGTGTATTTTGTTGAGATAATTATTTTAACACAAATAATATTTTGTCTGTATCTTCATAGGACATATTCAGAAGGATATTGTTGACCATTTTGTTGTAATTGAAGTAGGTGCAAGGAATTAGGTTAGTTAATGCGTTTAGTCTTTTGTAAAGTAGTGGCCCCAGGAATATATAAAATTTGGATGTGAATGCGTGTCTTGTTTGTATTTTAGTCGGAAAGATTATATTATGTCGCCTTTTGTTGGTAGATATAGTTCTGTAGGGAAGGGCTGTGTGTTGTTTTAATATGATACTCTTAATAAATAGTTGTCGAACTTTTAATACTTTACAAGCTTGTTATAAGGAATTAGTTGGATATAGAAACGGTTTGAAACTCTAAGGATTGCTCGCTGAGCTCTTTCAGCAGAGAGCAACAAAGTTTTCCCTACGCCCCCCCAAGTCGTAATGCAATATGTCAATATTGACTGGCAAAGAGCAAAGTACACTTGCCTTATTAATGTTGGGTCTGCAATATGTCGCATTTTCTTGAAGACATATATTAATTTACGTATTCTACCGTTTAAACACTCGACATGCTCTTTGAAGGAAAGTGTTTCGTCTATTATGATACCCAGATATTTTATTTTATTTGTGCCATTAATACAAGGACATGCACAGGAAATCCCAGGTAAGGCGCCACAGTGATGTGTTACTTTGTTGTGCTGTTAATTTGCGTATGGTAAACTTAACATAGTTGGTTTTCTCTGCATTTACTGTTAATAAATTTTGCTGAAGCCATTTATTAACACAATTAAATCCATGTTGCGCATACTCGAAAACATCTTTTTCTGACTCAGCGGAAAAATGTAGGGCAGTGTCGTCAGCATATGATATGATAGTACCTACCGTGATTTATGTGTAGATTACAAAGGTCGTTTATGTAAATAAGGAATAGCGTAGAAGCTAAGATGCTTCCTGGGGGACTCCGATGGATGTGTTATTTTCATCAGTGCCAACTATATTACCGATTTTTACGCATTGCGTGCGGTCCTCTAAGTAGCTTTTAATTAATACTAACTTTTTACCTCTTATACCAATGTTCTCGGGTTTACGCAAAAAAAAACGGGACACAGACGGTGTCAAAAGCCTTAGAAAAATCCAGAAAAAATCCTATTGTATGGTTACCCTTGTCAAGTTCTTGCACCAAAAAGTCAGTCAGGTGATGTACGGCGTCTGCTGTCGATAGTTTAGGTCGAAATCCAAACTGTGTCTTAGATAATATCGATTTGTCTTCTAGGTACTTTATCAGTCTATTATTAATAATTTTTTCCAGTATTTTTGACATAGAGGGCAGTAGAGAAATCGGTCTATAGTTATTTACTTGCTCTTTATTGTCAGATTTATATACCGGCACTGCCACAGATTTTTTAAGGCACTTGGGAAATATACCTCTGGACAAACATTTTTGGAAAATTATCAGTAAAAATTGTCAGCGGGGAAACTAAGAATTGCTTTATAATTTTGTTTGGTATATTATCCCATCCAGCGGCACAGCTGTCTTTTAGGGACATGATTATATTGTTAACTTCAGTTACGTCAGTGTCAAGTAATACGAACGATGTTAAAAACGTGCTATGAGGAGTGCTAAAGTATTGTGATTGACCCTAAACCTTTTCTGCGAGGCATTTGCCAACATTGACAAAAAAAATATTTGCAATATTAGCAGATTCTAGGTGTGATGAGTGCGCGCGTAATAAACTTAACGATGACTCATGGTGTTTATTAGTGTATTTCGTCTTTTTAATACATTGCCAAATCTTTTTGCTAATTTTAACGGCTTTTACTAATAGACCTTTACTTTTTTAAGCAAATTATTACAAAAGATGCGATATCGCTTATTGGATAATTGTATAGTTGAATTGTCTGGATTTTATTTTGCCTTCATATGCAGTTTATCTCTATGTCTCATACATCGCATAAGACCTAGAGGGATCCACGGCTTAGTGTTAAAATGTTTGTTTTTCAAACATATTTTTGTTGTATTTTTCTGAATTGCAATTTGCAGATGGTTTATAACATATAACATACCAAACTGCGGATAATTTACAATTTAAGGTAAGTAGGACAGCATTGTGATAACTGATCACAATGCTGTCAATTATAGAGTTCATGACTAATGTAAGTGATGGAAACATTGATTTTAGTATTATATGATCCAAACAAGACCCGCTTTCGTGTGTAGGAAACGTATGTGCTGGAAGTAAGCCATGAAAGGAGCAAAGGTTGAGGTAGTCTTAGGCATTTGTGTCACAGCTAGATGGAACAATATTGATATTGATGTCTCTGAGTAACATTATACTTTTAAAAGAAGGTAATGATTGTAATGTGCAGTTGAGAGAATCAAAGAAATTGTTAACATTTTTGAAAGATGGTGATCTGTACATGGCAAGTATGGCAAATTCTAAGCCGATTTTAATTAGCAGTCGGTTACATTCTTGCATGTAAGGCTCCTGTACAGTGACATTAATGTGATTTTTACGTACACTATTACACCATCGTTTTGGTTATAGTTGACCTTAATATTGTACCTATTGTATGCTGTCATGGACGGTGCATCGTATTTCTTAGAAAACCAACATTCGGTTAGTATAATAACGTCACAAGTTACATTGAATTTTTGTTGAAAAGTGACAAAATTATCAATATTTATAAACGCTGCGTATGTTTTGTGTTAGTACGGTCTTGACCGTCTTTGGAATTAGAATGGGATGAAAGATATTCATTACAACTCTCAACTTCGCATATCATAGACTCCGATACAGATAAATTATCTAAGTCATTAATTGAGTTATTATCAGCACTAAAAGTAAACAAATTAAAGAAAAGAGAGATAGAAATAAAAAAGGTCTGAGATACCACAGATGTCGGCGCTCTTAGGCGCCTCCATAGTCGATAGAATTCATGAACCTCTTCTCTGTCATTAATTTTGTGGGACAGTCAGCAGCACCTGTGTTATGACTGCTGGGTTTTTTGTAGCGTAGACAGGGCACATTTGGGTTTCTCTGCTTTCTTCATGCAGTCCTTTAAGGTGTGTCCAAGATCGCCGCAGTGCCCGCATGTGTCGACAGGATTTCGCCGCGTGGCCATATTGTTGGCACTTATAGCAACGTGTGGCCAGCGTGAAGTCTTTTACAGGGCAGGAAGACCATTTTATAAATACTCTGTCTTTCGTTATCAGAGCTTTTCGTATGGCTGCGGAAACTTCAATTACGTAATTACAGGTCTCTGCGTCCCTTTTCCCTGATTTATGGCTAAGTTTAATATTAGCTAAAAAGGTCTCCAGATTGACGTCGAGGACTTTGTCTGCTAAGTTTTGGTGATAACAGCAGTTAAACACGTCTTTTTCTTGCATACTTGTTGGTACTCCTATAATTATTACTCAGGGTTTTAGTTTATTTTATTTAAAAACTTCACATACCCAGAGTACGTAGACGGACTTAATGCCATAGGCATTATCTACCATTCTACCTGACTTGAGTGGTGCAGAGAGGAAGAAGTTGGTGTATTATATAGGGTGAGGGGAATGTACTAGTAACTTAATTATGTAGGACATGATATACTTGCATAAAGATATATAATAAATAGTGAAAATAAGTAGATTAATGCATAAACTAAATACATATACAATAAATACAGGAATAACAAAAAAATACATAAACGTATTATATAAAATATATATGAATTGTATATAAATACATGTACAATTTACATACATAAAATTATGGTTGTAACTTTTAATTGGATACATTTGCCGACTCAGCCAACAAGAGTTCTTTCAGTTTGGATTTAAAAGTGAATTTCGTCTGAGCCATTCTGATCTCAAGAGGAAGAGCATTCCATAGAAGGATGGACTGAATTGGGAAAGAAGAGTGAAGAAAATTAGTTCTGTGAGTAGGTACCATGAGTTGGAGATTATTGGAAGAGCGAAGGTTTCGCTCATGGTTTGTGCATAAATACTGAAAGTAGGGAGTCATATATTTAGGGGCAGAAGGAGATGTAAGAATAGAGTACAGTGTGGCGAGAGCACGCAAACTACGGCGTTGATGTATAGGAAGCAGCTTTATTTGGGTTAGGGTTTTCGTTTACGAAGCTCGTTGACAGTAAGGTCTGAATGTTTCAATTGTGCGGATTACCTTAATTTCTCAATGTCTTCTTTGCTGTCAGTGATTATGATGACACCGCCATTTTGCGTCTTTCGCATCCCTCTGACGTGTTGTTTTAGCTTCTCGGGGCGGATAATTTTCTGGACTAAGCATTTTGTTTCGTCGCTCGATTTCAGTTTATCTTTGGGATAAATGGCCACTGTGCTGAAATTTGTCGTCTGAACAAAATTGTTTGTACCTTTTTTGACCATATCGGCAAAGGAAGTTACTTGGGCAGGTTTTGATGAGTCCTCAGTACTTTGTTTGATGTCCTTAAGCTTGCTTGCTAGGTCAACCTGGTCTTGGAATGCTCTGTTTTCATAGTGAGCTTGCAGTGTTTTGCATTTTAGCGCTTGGTATTGGACCATCACTTTAGATATGCCATGGCTTACTGTGCGACATGAACTGCTTACACGTAACTTTTGCTCTGAGTTTAGTTTGCCCTCAGATGTGATGGTGCACACTTCCTTCAAACATTGCTCCACGGATGACATCCAGTTTTGTATTTCTGGTGTGGATAATATCCTTACGGTCTCCTCATCCTGGGATATAACTAGTCTGGGTTTGGGCGCGGGTGTTGATCCACGTGAAGGCAAAGCGGTAGGAGAGCGTGGAATCTTACTACTCCGGCTGAAGGGGCTATCCATGTTTCGTTTCCTTTACTATTACACACTTATTTTTTTGACATAATAACTGCACTTTTGTAGGCACGTGTTTTGTTAAACATATGACCCAGATTACGCTG
This sequence comes from Euclidia mi, assembly GCA_944739405.2. Lineage (NCBI taxonomy): Eukaryota > Metazoa > Arthropoda > Insecta > Lepidoptera > Erebidae > Euclidia > Euclidia mi. The sequence goes on from OX123192.2 coordinate 64,730,797, forward strand.
CTGGAAATCGAGGTCACAATTTACTGAGTGATTATTTATTTATCGTAATATGTGATTGACACGACCGACCTCAACAATGCACGTTTAACATAATGCCAATCCAGCTATGATAATCCAATTGTTGTATTTTTACCTGCGACTATCGCAATGACAATTGACATATATTGTACTTTAATACATATATATCGATGGTAATGACGTATTCGCTGCCTATTTTGCTATTTTAAATAGTTACTGTTCCTGTTGCCATTTTGTGTTTATAAGATGACTTAAAAAAGGAGATTTCCTTTTTGATTTTTTTGTTTTTTATTTGGAAGGATATACTCCCCATTTGGTCTTATCCAAGTTTGAGACATTAAAGTTTGGGTAGAATAGAATCATATTTTTGTACATTTTATTTAGCATAACATAACTGTCGTTTGTCATGCAACGGCATATTATGTGAATTATGCTTAAAATACAAAAATATGCTTAATTTTTTTAATTACAATCGTCATCGCGTGTTTCAAATCTAATCAAATATAATAATGTAATCCATTCTTCACGAAACATTAAAAATAACAAAATCTTAGTAATTTATGAACAAATTACTCGACGAAAAATAGCAACAACACAAAAAAAAATGTGTTACTTTGCAGTCCGTGCAATGATTAGTTTTACGAAGTAGAGTTACGTTAGCAACGAAATAATAGCTGAATTGGACTGTATGTTGGTCTATTTTGTATATAGTTGTAGTAACTATTATATATTGGTTTACTTTAGGTTGCAGTAATTTATTGCTTAACTGTTATTGTGTGCAGTACTTTTGTGTTATGTTTGAAATATACTAGTCATTGCTTGCGGCATCGTCCGTGTGGTATATTGATGAAAGTATGCTTATACTTGTACTTATGTACCGGACGACACTGCAGGGGTAGGCCTCCCGCAAGTAGGACCGACGATCTGGTTGAGATCGCGAGAAGCGGTTGAATGCGGGCGGCTCAAAATCGGTCTGTGTGGAGAACCTTGGGGGAGGCCTATGTCCAGCAGTGGACGTCTCTAGGCTACATGAGACTATGCTACTTATAAAACCAGATATAAAATACCTACGTATGAAATAAATAACATAAAATGTATGCTGTCCATGGAATGCCCATCATAAGGTTGTTTTGGAAAGACTCTCACAAATCAACCTTACCACAATTCACGTGACCAAAACGGCTAAGTTTGCAAACCCACACTTGACTTATGAACTATTTTTTGTTTTTCCTTCGCTGTGAAAATGCATTTACGCACGTATGTGGGTCTCGAAAGCTAGAGTGCAAGGCCGTAATACCCACTAAAACCACAGCGCATACTTCAACTCCATTCTGAGGGCGCCAGGGGGTCGAGTTAGCATTCTACCCTGACACCCCGGCGGATAGCCTGAAGGCCACAACCTCCTTGGCGGCGGATGAAGGTATTGGGCTCCGCCTCCAAAACACCCAGCGGCCGCAGAGCATAAGGAGGAAGGCAACCTGAGAACACCGCATCTCCTCTTCCTCTGCGGCCCCACTGCGACGCAACAATGGTGCGCCCCCATTTGGTCGCGGGAGACAGGGCGCGCGGCAACGCAACACCGACACGCCTCTCCTCCCGCGACCGCGCCCGACTACGACGGACAGACAGAACGGTCCCCCGCACCCGCACATTTGGACGCATCCTTCCCAGGCCCCCTCGAAGCCCACGCAGAGCGTCCACTCCCGGGATCTCTCTTAGCTTCACCGCGGGTGTCCAAGCCACGGTTACTAAGCCCCCCCACCACGAGAAGGTGGAGATCCCACGAAGGGGGGTTGTATTGTGCCTTACCCTGCTTATAGAGAGAAGACGCCCGTACCCAGTTAGACAGCGAGTCTATAGGACTGATTACTTACTTGCGGTTTTTTTTGGCCAACTCGCAATTTTAGTATAGTTAGAAACAAAAGTTACTGCACACTTCAAAATCCTTTTTGAATCTCTTATGAATTAAAACTCTCTAAATATTATTTTGAAAAGTACATTCGCCTTGAAATCATACATTATTTTGAGAACAGCAATATTTAAGATAGTAAATATATTTAACATCACGTCTAAGTCCTATGGACTTATTGATCGTACTAAGTAATATATTGCTATTTTTTTTAAATCTATACACATGAATAAAATTGGAGTGTCTGTTTGTAATATTAAAATAACCGCTTTTTACTAATTGCATATGGATGTAGGTATACACGGTACATATACCGAAATGTTTTTTTTTTTTCAACTTTTTGTCTGTCTGTCTGCCTGTTTGTTCTCGCTAATCTCTGGAACGGCTGGACCGATTTTGACGAGACTTTCACTGGCGGATAGCTGATGTACTAAGGAGTAACTTAGACTATAAATTAAGGTACGTGAAGTAGTTCTCTCAAGACGCGGGTGAAAATGCGGGAAATAGCTAGTCTGAAAATATAGTAAAAGAAAACACAGATGACGTGTACTCTGAGTGCGTAATATGCGTGCTAAATGAACAACGTTTATGGTCACTTGAGCAAATTGCAAATATAACGGAACCGCGCCATTCCTACTGATTGCTACTACAGCTCAATTACTGGCAATAAAGTGCAGCTTAAGTAATGTACTTAGTTTTGATATTTCGTAATTACTTAATTGGTTTTTGATGGTAACACATCTTTTATTTTATGCGATGTGATGATGGATTAAGTATTCGAATGTGGGTGTCATTACCTTATTAACCTCCCGCGCGATCAAAGCCGTTTGCCCAAAATTGTGTTTCCAGTTAAAAAAAAGATTTCAAATCGATAAATCAAATAATATAACCAGATTGGGTTACCAATGCAAAAACCATTTAATGCATCATCAGCCCTTTATAGTGTCCCACTGCTGGGGCCTCATCTCACTATGCGAAGGGTAAGGCCATAGTCCACCACGCTGGCCAAGTGCGGGTTGGCAGACTTCACATGTCTTTCAAGAACACTATGGAGAACTCTCAGATATGCAGGTTTCCTCACGATGTTTTCCTTCGCCGTTTAGCAAGCGATAATTTACAATTTTATACGGATATAACTTCGAAAAGTCATTGGTGGTCGGTCTCTCCACTGGGCTATCGCTGCGCTCTGAAATGATTAATGAACAATAATTTAGCTAAAAGCACCCACTGATTTTATCTTAGAATACGTGTATTTAACAAATTGTCGCTTAACGCAATATGCAAGTTAATAAGTAATGATTAAGTGCACCAGATAACTTAACTCGTTTAGTAAATTGCATAGCATGTAGCGAATTAATTTTTAAAAAAATGTGCATTATTTTTTACTGTAAGGAGAAAAAGGATAAAAACAATCTAAGGGTGCTTGTACACGGTGCATGTAGCTGGAGCAAGTAAAGGTGCGGGGTTATACGCGTGAGTAATATGCGCAAGCTACTTGTTCAAGTTACTCGATTGTACTTGTACGTGGTGCAAATAACTGGAGCAAGTAAAGACACGGGCTACTTGCGCAAACTGTGTGTACAAGTATTTGTTCGTGGTCAAGAGCTAGGTACATGTGCATGCTATTCGCGCGGTAGCTTTATGGCTTGAATCGCGTCAAAATATCTCGACGAACGAAAATTCTATTAAAATCATACGTTAAAAATGTAATTTTAACAAGTAACGTGCGCGAGTGACCCGCACGCGCCGCAGAGCACGCGAATTACTTGCGCGGGTGGCTCGCATTGGTACATGCTCGAGTCGCTGGACCCACACAATTTTTTAAACGATATGTTTACGGTGCATATAACCAGTGCAAGTGCCTCAACATGCTCAAGCCACATGCGCCGTGTACAAGCACCCTAAGGGTCTTAGTGGCAATAAGATATAACTAGTCGACGCCAGCGGCTTCGCACGCACATATTTTCTAATTTCTCGTTTTGCCCGATCTCGTGGGAATTTCGGGAAATCCCGTCTTAGTGCACCTCTACGGTCCCCAAGAAATATACATGCAAAATTTCAGCTTCTTGCGCCAAATAGTTTCTTTTTCTGTTTTCTTTTTGTCTGTCAGTCAGTCAGTAACGCAAGGATTTTATATATTGAGATATACGTAAGTTAATCAATTCAATTACTCATATTTATAATTATAATGGGCCTTAATCGCGTAATTATTTGAAAATAAATTGAGTAACAACATTTTTAAGTTAAAGTTTTTATCGCAAACTAGCTGTTCCTCGTGGTTTCACCCGCTTTGTTTTCATTAACTGGACAACAGCGCTACCTAACATCTCAAATTACAGTCTATGTAGCTCTACAAAGTTTGTATCTTCCAGTGGAAGTCCCATTAAAATTGGTTCAGTCATTCCAGAGGTTACCCCGGACAAAAAGACAGACAGATTGACAGACATTTCCTTAACAAAGGTTGTTCATATCATGTAATCAAGGTTGTTCATAAAATGTATTTATATTTGTATGCCAAAAGTGGCGAAATGTGAAGATCTAAAAGAGACCGACCACAATGTATGGGACTTTGACCTGGGCGTGAACAATTTACAATTGGAATTACAATATTAATTTTCAATAGCGTAAACTAAGTAGAAAACATTATTCTTTGAAGTTTAGTAGCAAGTCAGTTGAATAATGAAATGAAACACATTGTAAACAATGATAGATGTGAGTAAGTTGTTGAAATGCCGAATACATACCACTTGCGGTGCAATCCATCGAAGTATTCACTTGTCGTACACGTCACTACTTGTCATACTGCCACGAGATTGAGAATATGCCTTCTCCACTGTGTAATATTGGTACCACAATTGATGCAATGCATTCATGTTCAAGCACAAGTCATCGTTCGAAGCGGGTACTGGGACGCAAATGACGGTATCTAACACTTAACAGAATTGACAAGTTAGTCAAGTGTTGCTGGAGTATGAAAATAAATACCCAACATACTTTACCATTTTGATAAAAATAATATCATAATTTTACGTTAATTATGATTGTCGTCTGAAAAAAATATAAAATAAAAAACTTATAAAAAAATATCTACGTACTTTCAGGTTTCGGCAATCGCTTTAAAATGTGATTTTGATAAACACTTTTTAACGATATTTTCCACCGATTTTTTACAAGGCAACACAAACGTCACCTACATGTTTATAATCAAATTAAAGTATTTTAAAATCCATCATTATTATGTGTTTATTTCCTACTACTGGATAGCGATAAATATTTATAATATATTAAAACAAAAACTTTGAGTAATTTACTTTTTTTAAGACGATTGTTCACGTTCAAGCCAACTTTGGTCGGTCTCCTTTGTTATGTAAGACCTCGATGTACCACATTTCTAGCAAATAAACGATTTGTATTTCTTCTATTTCTATAACAAAATATAAGCACATTTAAAACAGATATTTTGAAATTATAGACAGACAAAATCAATTTTATCTATACGTATAGCATTGTATTGAGAAAGATAATAATGATGTAGATAAAGTACTAAAAGGAAAACAGATGTTTAGGTCCTACAGACTTACCTGTTATTAAACCAATTTTCCTCTTCAATCTAGGGCATTAATCAGACAGTTGTATCTAAGAAATACCTAACTATTTATTTTCTCCAACAAACTAAAAGTAATGAATTCTGTAGAAGCGCTCTTCATTATTAAAACATATATTTTGTGTCCATAATCGTAGGTATATAATAAAATTAGGCTGGTCAAGTTGTACGGTTTTTGTAGAATCGCAGTTTTGAACAAAACATTTCGCGATAACAGACCTCGAGTAAGATGATATTTTAACAAATGTCCTTGTTCCAGTCCTACGATGACTTCTTCAAGGCTCTCCTGTTCAACTCCAGAGTCATCGTCCAGATATTCTTTGTGATGGGAGGCTTCCTCATGGCGTACAAGATGCTGGTGTACGCTGAATCCCACCTCTTCTCACTGAAGACTATTCCTATGGCCATTGTCAACATGTGGGTCAGGTAAGAGTTCAAGCGTGAGATACTAACTAGTATTATAATGTATTTCGTAAAGGCGCACAAAACAACATTGACGACATCTAACAGACACCAACAATACTACGGAGACACTATTGAAGATCCTGAATGGCGCTCGTAGAAGTGCACAAACTATAACAATAATTATGTACCTATACAAGTTCTCGACAGTATTTAATAGGCTGGGTATTTCGGGGAACTCTTATTAATAGTGGCAAAGCAGTCATAACTGTTTTGCCAAACTAACAAAAATACCGAAAATCGCTTTCTCGTAGTTCTTCAAAAATTTGCCGCCAGCTGGCAATGCTTCAGCTACCAAATAAAACGGCTGCTCACATTCCATTCATTATTTTGATATTATAATTTACATCGGCCATGTGGCCACTTAATTAAGCACATGTAGGTGCCATAATTGCGTCAGATAAATTAATTAATGATCTGTACCACGTGCCAATATTATGCTAATATTACTGGATATTATTATAAACGTGATGGCAATTTCATGGACTATCAGTAGCAATAATATGTGATGACCACGCGAGCCATTGATCTGCAAATCACAAAATATTCTGTCAGGTTGAAATATAATACTATTTGAATTTTTAAAGTAACCTTTAAGTAACGTTTAATTAACTAATTACGTTTAACGTAAGTTCAACGGGGTTTTTTTTTCAAAATGAATGTCAAAATCCTTAGTTCACTTAGGTCACTGACTGCCACGTTCACAAAGCAAGGAACCATGAAAACAGGGCGAAAAACGGGCAATAAAACTCCTCCTCTTGATACTTATGTATGTTATCTGGGATTTGCAAAGTCTCGACATTTTCTAAGTCCCGGGACACGAAACAGCAAATGTGTGAATAATTTCTTTTTTTATGAAAATCAGTCAAGAAGCATGATGAGATGATCACAAAATAAACATTAACCCTAAAACTGTTTTTTACTAAGAATTAATTTTCTGGCTGCCTCGGTCTCGTGGCACAAATGTGCGCGTGGGATTGGAAGATCTTGGGTTCGATTCCCGGGTCGGGCAAAGTGTTATTGGGTTTTCTCGTAAGGAAATTCTCAGTAGCAGCACGGAGTCTGGTAATGTGCCCGGTACGGCAATAGGCTCGTCCCCTATTACGTGGGACCTAAAAATTCAATCGCAATGAGGGTGTAATATTACACCTCTGCCTACCCCTTCGGGGATACAGGCGTGAGTCTATATACATATTAATTTATATTCATGTTTTTTTTTATTTGAATGCTGGTGCTGCTCTTTTTGTCCCATTTGATTGATTAAAATCTGGCGAGTAGTTTTAGAGTTATCCTTAATATATATAATGCGTATTTAATTGACTTTGACTATGTTGAAATTTTGATGTCGGTTCTTCAAATTGTTAAAGATATTATTTCGTTTGGTAAGCAGGTGTCCAAATTTATATCGTCTTACTTTTTAGGGTTCCGTACCTAAAAGGTAAAAAACGGAACCCTATTACTAAGCCTCCGCTGTCTGTCTGTCTGTCTGTCTGTCCGTCTGTCCGTCTGTCCGTCTGTCTGTCACCAGGCTGTATCTCATAAACCATGATAGCTAGAAAGCTGAAATTTTCACAAATTATGTATTTCCGTTGCCGCTATAACAACAAATACTAAAAATAAAAAAAATGAAAATATTAGTATGAACTGGTGGCAGCTGGTCATACTGATGCCGAATCTGTTTCCATTCGAGACTCTTTGTCTGCCTCAGGCTTGACTATACCTACGTGGCGTGCCATTGGAGTGGCCTATATTCAGCAGCGGACTATATCAGGCCGATGATGATGATTATACCTACGTTTTAGGTTAGGGTCACGTTCTGTTCTGATACAGACTTAGAGTTAAAACTATAAATTAAAAAGCAATTAATTTAAGTGTCTCTAGCAAACTATTGACGAATATTTTGGCGGAAGCCGGACACATTTTTATCTCAGGCTTCAATAGCACGATTATTAAAAAGTAATGGTAAAATACTTTCTAAGTAATTGCCCCGAAGTTTATACATAAGTTACTCCAGTTTTTTTTATAGTTAGTAATACGCTTGAGGCACAATTAATATTAGTGTGAATATAAACTGCGAAGGTTTGAAAACCTAATACAGGCCTATGAAAATTCAATTATCTATCGTAAAATTCAAGAGTTACGTCTAGTTTTGTCTTCTTTGATATATATCACAAGGTCAATTAGAAGAAGTCGCTTTTTTCGATATAATTTGCTACATCTTTTTCTTATTCAATAATTTCCTCAAACTTCAACTTGCAGCCAATATCAAAACATAGCACATTCATGAAAAGTCCTTTGACATTAAATTGTATTCCACGTACTTATTCTGCACATTAATTTCAAAAGGAACCACTTAGGTGGATCAGAGACGCGTAAAGAGTCTGTCGTAACGTCTGCAATGCCCGTGAAATTGTTGGTTGCGGGCTGTGATCAAATGGAACGGATTATTTACTTGTTAATTCATTAATGGTGGTGGCGGCCAATGTTAGTAGGTCTGCATTGTAGACTGAAAAATGGTGTAGTGGATTAAATGGCCAGGTTATGTAGCCAGGTTTGAGTTTGATTACCGCTTTGTGTGTTTTTTTGAGACTGAGTGTTTTTCGTGACAGGAATGTAGAACATAATTATATTACCTACTATTTTTCTCGGAAGACAAATTGATGTATTTTTTATTATAAGCTTGGAATAAATCATGTGCAGCTTACATATTATGTATATCAAAAGTAACACCAGGATCTTTGCCAAATTCAATGATGTCGCACAAAATTTGTAGGATTAACATAGCACATAATATAACTTTACGCCTTTATACCCGGAGGGGTAGGACGAGGTGTATTACACACCCACACTTCGCCAATTCTGTTTCGGTTTCAATGTAATAAATAGTAAATAGGGGGCAGGGCTATTGCCATCTACCGGGCACATTGTTAAGCGAGCGATAATTAACAGTTTTAATACACACATAACCTCGAAAAGTCAGAGGTGTGTGGCCGGGGTAACTGAGGATTGAATCCGAGACCATCGTCTCGGTAGTCTGTTACGTACACCACTGGGCTATCGCCGCTACTACGCTTGTAGGATTACACAGCTAGTATCCCTGTTCTATCTAGGGTTAATTCCAACGTTTGCGGTTTTGGCGACCGGCTCATCAACCAGACTCTAGACAATAATCTGTGAGGATGCACAAATGCTAATTAGAGTCTACTTTCGGATATCTGGAGTCATAACAGCTAACTAATCTTCTATAAGAAGGTGGTATTTCCTTAGTTAGGCAGGCCAATGTATGCTGTTACTAAACTGACTCTTACACTCATGTATAAATGTCTCGAACAAGCTCTTGTATTTATTTATTTATTGGTTCTCTAACAAAATTTTATATGTCGTTACTACAAGGATTTTCCTTTTTTCAATATCTTTCGACTTTCGGTCATAACATGTTGGTAACAGTAATTTTATGTAAGTCTTACTTTATATATTCGGACTGGTAATTTTGCGAGCCAATTAAAAGAGCTATAGGTTATTTTGATATTGATTCAGTAATAAGTAAATAGCCACTTTACTTTAGCTACTTACTAGGCTGTGTATATATATAATTGTACTGAGTGTCGTGGGTTGGATCCGCACACAAGACATTAGGTGCGATCCACAAATGTTTCGACACTGAGTGTTCTTTGTGTCCGTTGATTGAATGTGTCAAGTCCTCCGCGACACAGAATTTACACCCAGTGAAGGTGTACGTAAAAAGAAAAAGAGAATGTCTCCCAAAAAAAAGATTTAAACTGTGCGCGGATGTTGCCCCTCAAGAAAATATTAGGTATAACGGCCTGAGAGAAAAGAAAAAACCTCGGAAGCTCGTATGAAAGTAGGTCATTCAGAGCTGTGAAAAATCGTCGTCCATCTTGGAATTATTATTTATTCAGCAATTATATTTGGACCTTACTAAACTGGATTCGAAAAAATTAACAAATAAAATTGGGCAAGTGCGAATCGGACTCGCGGACGAAGGGTTCCGTACCATCATCTATAAAAGAAAATCACGTTTGCTGTATGTATACTTAAATATTTTTTAAACTTCTACCTGTATTAAGATCGACTAACTAATTGCTTAAAAATTACGATTGTTGTGTGGGAGCCCCCTTTATTTTTTTTTTTTTTTTTAATTTAATTATTTATTTTGAAAGGTTACATAGAACTACATATTCTGTGAAAATTTTAAGCGTCTACATGTTACCGTTAGTAATTTTGAGCAAAAAAAACGAAAAAAATCACGTTTATTGTATGGGACCCCCCCCTTAATATTTTTTATTTTTTTATTTTTAGTATTTGTTGTTATAGCGGCAACCGAAATACATAATTTGTGAAAATTTCAGCTTTGTAGCTATCACGGTTTATGAGATACAGCCTGGTGACAGACAGACAGACAGACAGACAGACAGCGGAGGCTTAGTAATAGGGTTCCGTTTTTTACCTTTTAGGTACGGAACCCTAAAAACGAAAACATCTAAATCTGAACTCTCTAAATCCAATTATGAAGACAAAAATACAAATTATTTTTTCTATTCCGATCCAGCTATCTTCACAAGAAATATTTTCAAGTTGATTTAAAATATTAAATCCTAAAAAAACGTAATAAGCAAAAAGGCAATTTTTCAATTTAGATTATTAGCATAGAAACTACCCCGTTACAATATTGGAAATTAAGATTTTATCCAACAAAAAGATATAAATCTGCCTCTTGTTATGAAAATAAATCCAATGTTTTCTTACGAAAAACAAATAATCTAAGTAATTGCCCAAATTATTTTGCTAGCCTACATTTTGTTGGCAAGATCCGAAGGCTATCCGGCTTTCCATCGAGATCGGTGACCGCCAAACATTGCCCAAACGAATTTTCGTATGAAATTTCGAGCAAATATTTAAGAACACACATCGTGTGTAAAGTTTAATTTAAAATGAGCCTTACGGTTGTTTAATGAAGTGTATTGGTTAAGTCGCCAGAGTAATTGCTGTTGGTAAATTTGAAGAAAGAAGCTATCTCAATTTTTAACGTGCTGTGACATGCTGCATGCGGCACTGCAGTAGTGTAATAGTAATGTTTCCTCGCCTTGACATGCTTGGCAGTGACGGTGACAATGGAAGGACTTTTATGACTGTGTAATATGTGGCAAGATTTTTATAAGTTTACTAGACGTCGCCAGCGGCTTCACCCGCGTCAATTATACAATAAACCTTCCTCTTGAATAATTCTATCTATTAATAAACCACATTAAAATCCGTTGCGTAGTTTTTAAGATAGATATACACATAGTTTATAAGCATACATAGGGACAGACAGACAGAAGACAAACTTTGTTTTATACTATGTAGTGAAAACTATTTTATCGTAATTTTAAGGCTTCAATATTCTAGTGGAGACACAGAAGGCTTGGGGTTCAAACCCACGGTGTGGCCAATGCCTTTTCGAAATTAATTGCGTATTTCATTGTTAATGGGCCATGTTCGTTATATTTAGTTGTATTTTAGTTATTATTCGACATTACTTTTCAGCCTTCAGATGTCGACTTCTGGACAAAGATCTCCCTGCAGGTATCCAAGATGATAATTAGATAATTACTGACTGTAAAATACAAAAAAAATAGCAAATAATCTATTCACAAAAAATTGTAACGCAAACCTAATGTTTGGGAAATTAACGTTTAAACTATAACTTGTTTACCAACTAGTACTTTTAACATTTTTTAGTCAAATATTTCAGTTGGAATAACAGTTTTTACGCAAAATCAATAATTATCCTAATATAAATAGTTCAGTTCCGGCTAACCGACTAAAAACAATCTCTTTTTTCTATTAATGCAAGTCGTTTCTGGCACACTTTATGGCTCGCTTAATAGGCTCGCCCCCTATTACATTGGGACCTAAACATAACTGGCAAAATGCAGGTGTGTATACACAAAGGCGTGAAGTTATATTATGTTATGTTATGTAAAATACCTTATTTTTCAGGTACCTAGGAACCGACATCCAACTATTCTTACTGACGTTGATAGTCATGCTCATCATTTTTCGCTGGCCAAAAAGTGGAGTCCCAGTGCTATCAATAGTCATGGCCATCAGTCTTCTGATCCCGTTCCTGCAGAGCTACTTGATGAAACTCCTGCCTATACGTGTTAGCATTTCGCCTGAGTAAGTATTTTGTATGACGCGTCGAAATATGTAGGTATAATTATGTCGCAGGCACATTATTTAAACCGACATGAAATACAAATGCCGTTGTATGTTTAGTAAATATTGATAGTTTTAATATACTGCTGCGAAATGTAGATAGTTATACCTACAATATTTATGAAAACTCTCGTTCAACTGGTAACTTTTTAGAATATATTACGTTTCCTTATAACCCTGCATCCAAAAGTAGGCACCCTGCAAATATACACTCCTTAAATTTAACTTATTAGTCTCATTAGACACTAGATGAGCCCGCGGTTACACCCGCGTTATTTAAGGCTACTGATCCGCTCCCGTGGCTCATGGCGTGATGTTATATAGCCAAAAGCCTTTCACGATAAATGGGCTATCTAAGACCAACTGAATTTTTGAAATCGGTCCAGTAGTTCCTGAGATTAGCGCCTTCAACCATACAAACAAACAAACTCTTCAGCTTTATATATTAGTACAAGATTTATGTTCGCTTATACCAATCAATGATGAAAACATATCCATTAAATGGAAGAGACAGTTAGTTAAAAGCAGATTCAACAAATTGCCTGCGTCATATATACTAAATGAAAAAATTAAGGGATCAAAAAACATTCAAAATTTTTGGGCAGTTTTCAACAGGCCGCAACTTCGAGAGAAATGGTCGTACAGGAAATCAAAAAGAAGGAAATTGTAGCTCCAAGTGTCTTGTTTTTGGATTAGAACTTTAAAATTTTGTAACCTCCGCGGTTTTTGAGTAATCGTAGAAAAACCAGCAACAAAAAACATCAATTTTTTTTTGTCTACTGGCGTGGAAACATTTTTTTTAGCTTAACCACTATAAGGATCGGATATTTTGTTCATTAAGCTTTAATTTGTTTTTTTATACACCTTGATCCGTCCACTTCTTGCCGAGATATCGGTCTTCAAATTGCAAAGAATCCTTTTGTCTTTGATTATCGATAGCTCAGCAACCAATGATTGCACAGAAAGTTGAAGATAGGTTTAAAGAACTTGAATGAATTATCCTTAACGACGAGCCATTGCTTTGCCGAAAAATGATGATGACATGAATTTGAAAATGAAACAAAAAAAGGACTTTTGGTGTTTTTTTTGGAAAATCAAGCGCTAGATCGAAAATATTGAGGAAACCACTAATGTTAAGTGTGCCTTTTATAGTTCAATATGTCCACAAAAAACCAAATTAATCCAGTCAGTTCTTTTATTGTTTCACTCGACCGAATTTATAAAAAAATTAAAGGATCACGTTTTTATCGACGTTCTCCACGACGACGGCGCCAAACAAGAGGACGTCGGTCACCATGCAGATTGAAACGAGACTCGTCAGTGAATAAAACATTTGTCCATTGCCTCAAGGTCCAATTCCGATGAGCGGTAGCATACGCTAAACGTGCTCGACGATGTCTCGCTGTCAACAGGGGTACACGATTAGGGTGTCGTGCGTGTAACCCAGTTTCACGAAGACGATTGATGACTGCTCGAGAGGAAATGTTTCGCACTTGATGCCGTGGTCGCTGTTGCTGTTGTCTGCAATTGGGGAAGTTTCGAGCAACAATATTCGCAGTAACAAAAGGTTGTCGTTGAACTTCTCTAACAATTGCCCGATCATCTCGGGCATTAGTGACTCGATGGCGACCTTGTCCGGGGCGACGATTGTATTGGTTCGTCTCTTGGTATCGGGCATAAGCTCGAGATACGACGGATTGACTTACACCCATCCGGACAGCAACTGCATGTTGACTGTAACCTTCGTCAATAAGACTTACTAACCGAGCAACTTCCACCTCCGATAAATGTCGTCTTACCATGATTGAAAATTGAAAATTAAAAAGAAAGAAATTTTCAATTTTGACATTAAAAGATTTAAAAAAATCTTTTCGTGCAAAGGGATTAGTTTTGAAAAAAAACGGTTGAATTAAGCCATTTGCTAAGGATTCATAAAAAGTAAAGAGAAAAAGAATCTGTGAAAAGCGTGTGAAAAAGATCGAGATTCGAATGGTAGTATTAACTTTTTTTTATTTAATTAAAAGGAGGTCAGTAGAATCAAGGAATACAGCTGCAAAAACGTGTTAAAAAAGTTCGGGTCATGGTTTCTTGAATTTCCTTAGCTTGTTTAAAAAATTTTTTTTTTCAAATTCATGTGACAAAAGACATTTTTTTTCGGCAAAGCAATGGCTCGTCGTTAAGGAGAATTCATTCAAATTCTTTAAACCCACCTTTAACTTTCTGTGCGATCATTGGTTGCTGAGATATCGATAATCAAAGACAAAAGGATTCTTTCCCATTTGAAGAGCGATATCTCGGCGAGAAGTGGACGTATCAAGGTGTATAAAAAACAAATAAAAGCTAAATGAACAAAGTATAGACCCTTATAGTAGATAAGCTAAAAAATTTTCCGCGACCGTAGACCAAAATAAGAAAACTAAAAAATATTGAAAAATTTTTGTTGCTGGTTTATCTACGACTAGAGGACGCCCGCAGCTACGCCTGCATTTTTTTTATTTACCCGTTTTGCCGATCCCGTGGGAATTTCGGGAAATCCCTTCTTAGTGCACCTCTACGGTCCCCAAGGAACATACATGCCAAATTTCAGGTTCCTGCGCTCAATAGTTTCGGCTGTAGCGTGTCTGTCAGTCAGTCAGTAACGCAAGGATTTTATATATTAAGATTACTCAGTTCACAACATCAGTTTACAACACTTTAAAGTTCTAATTCAAAAACTAGACACTTGATGCTACAATTTCCTTTTTTTTGATTTCCTGTACGACTATTTTTCTCGAAGTCATGGCCTGTTGAAAATTGCCCAAAAATTTGGAATTTTTTTGATCCCTTAATTTTTTCCAGTAGTGTACATACGAATATATGGAAACTGTTGGAAGACTTAAAGACTCTTTAGTTAGGATATTATTTCTTTGTGTTTTCAAATGAAGTGTTATGTTCTTTTTCTTTATTATTTGATCTGTCACATTGTAAACAGCTTATTTTATTTTTCTAATATAATTAATATTCTAGTATTTTTACTATTGTTTCACTTGCTACATTAAGGATTTCATCAGGTTATGGGCAAAGGCAATATAATTATGGATAAAGCCAAAGTGGGCAATGTCTCGCGCAAGTAAATGGGCAAACCTATTCCAAATAATGTAGTATGTGTTTTCCTGTGAAGCTACCCCATGAATGTATCAAGTATGTGATCATTGATCTAAATGTGAAATAATTTCTTTTCTCGTGGAATATTATTTTGTGAAGAGCTAAATCACCTTAGTGTTTATGCCAGTATGGAAAATAATATTAGCTCTTCGAGTATGAATACTACAATTGTAAGTAATTCACATATATATATTGAGAAACTAAAGGGTGTTTCAAATTATCAAAATCTGAAGTTTCAAATCAAACGTTTATTGATTGATAATGGCTTATGGGATGTTATTACGAGTACTATTTCGGACCCCATAAAAGACCAGAGAGCATATGCCAAAATATGTTTAAATATCGAGCCGATTTGCTACCCTCATGTCAAGATTTCCAAGACGGCGGGAGATGCCTGGAATAACCTAAAGGCAGCTTATGAGAATAGTGGCATTAGTCGACGATTAAGCCTTAAAAGAAAGCTATCGCAGCTCAGATATGTTGATCATAGCTCAATGGACCATTATTTAGGAAATATAATTTCTGTGACTCAAGAATTGGCAGATATTGGATGTCAAATAGAGGATGATGAACTAGCCGAAATTATGCTAATTGGATTACCAAATGAGTTTGACTCATTGGTAATGGCCATGGAAGCCACGAATACTAAACTGTCATCTGACTTTGTGAAATGTCAGTTGATACAAAGCGAATTTAAAAAAGGAACTTTAATGTCGAATGTGGAACCTACTGAGAAGATTCTTGTTGCAAAAGACAACATAGTTAAGACGTCATAATTGTCAGGAAAAAGAACATATTAAGCCAAGGTGTCCCAAATTAAAGAAGAATTTGAAGAAGATTCCTGAAAAAGCCTTGACGCCAGTTGCATCTTCGTCTACAAAGCAGGGAAGTAGTGCAAATCTGACAGTATTCTCAAAAGAAATTGCTTTAGTGAATAGCGTTTGTGACAGTGATAGCTGGATCTTAGATTCAGGGTGTTCTAGTCATATGACTAATCGAAAATACTGGATGAATAATTTTTCTACCAGTAACCAATCCGAAATTACTACTGCAAATAATGATAAGATATACAGTGAGGGCGTTGGTGATATTACTGTAACATTTGATGATAATATTAAAAAAGTAATTACTGATGCTTTGTATGTGCCGAAAGTAGCAGCTAATATTTTGTCTGTTAGCAAAATTGCAGCCAAAGGCTATGTTTTATTATTTGATGTTAATAAATGTCATATTTACAGGAAGGATAAGGTCAATGTGACTGGTTCCAGCGTTGTAACGGCTACTAATGTGGATGGTATTTACAAAATTGATCAGAAAAAGGATTGTTACGTATGTAAGGAAAACCAAGAGCCTAATATTCGCACTAAAGGTAATGCTTTTGTGTCCAACCTTAATTCTTTGGAACTATGGCATCGTCGCCTTGGGCATTTAAGTTTAGCAGGTATAATAACACTTCGTGATAGATTAGCGAATGGTATTAAGTTTACCAGTGGTGATTTGACACCATGTACTCCTTGTTTTGAGGGTAAACAAAAGAGCAAATCATTCCCGCGTGGTCAAGCACAAAGGAGCGTGACAAAACTTGACTTAGTTCAGTCGGATATATGCGGACCATTTCCGGTCAATAGTTGGAGTGGTTATCGTTATTTTATAACATTTACGGATGATTTTTCGCGCAAATCCTTTATATTTTTTCTGAAACGCAAAGATCAAACGACTGTTTTGAATACGTTTATACAATTCAAAACGTTAGTTGAAAATCAAACAGATCTCAAAATAAAGCGGAGTAGGAGTGACAATAGCACAGAGTACTGTAATAAAAATTTCGCGAATCATTTTAAGCAATGCGGTATTATTCACGAAACGACAGTCCCGTATACACTCCAACAAAATGGCGTCGCTGAACGCTTAAACAGAACTTTAATGGAAAAAGCCAGAGTGATGTTGCAAGATGCTGATTTGGTGAAACAATATTGGGCTGAAGCGGTAAATACTGCGTGTTATTTGAAAAACCGTAGTCCAACTGCAGCTTTAAAAGATGCTACACCTAAAGAATTGTGGACTGGATCTAAAGTGGATCTCAGTAATCTTCGAGTTTTTGGTAGCACAGCTTATGCTCTTACTCCCCAACAAAAACGTACAAAGCTTGATCCCAAATCTAAGCCCTACATTATGTTGGGATATTGTGATCATACCAAAGGTTACAGACTTGGAGATCCTGATGACGGCTCAACATTAATTAAAGCTCGTTCTGTTGAATTTATTGAAACTGTTCGAGGTATAACCTACAAGACAGCAAATTCTTTAGAAAGTTCTAAAGATTTAACAAATACTGTTGAAGTAACGGTGTATCAACCAAATACTTCTCATGGACTTATCCATGAATCTGACAGTGATGAGTTCGCCACACCAGACATATCGTCAACCGACACTAATGCTTTAGATCTTGAAGAAGATTCTCATGTCGAAGTAATATATACATGTGATGAACGGGAAGAAGCTTCATTGTATAATATTCAACTAGACTCACTAGTTATGGAACAGAATGTTTCAGAAGTGGAAATTGCTGAACATTCTAGACCCAAACGTGACCGGCATCCTCCTATTTGGTTCAAAGATGATGAAGTAAACTATTTCTCTGATCTAGCTTTAATGGGACGTTGCGAGCCTAAAACATATAACGAAGCGATTAAAAGTGAGAATGCCAAAGATTGGATAGATGCAATGCAAGATGAATATAACTCGCTAATGTCGCATGGTGTATGGGAACTTGTGGATCGACCCAACAATAGGAATGTGATAAAATCTAAATGGGTTTTCAAAGAAAAAGTAGATCCAAGTGGGAAATTTGAAAAATTTAAAGCAAGATTAGTTGCTAAAGGTTTTACTCAACAATATAAAATTGACTATGAAGAAACTTTTGCACCTGTTGTGAGACATAGCACTCTACGACTACTCTTTGCGATTGGTGTGGAAAATGATATGGACATTGAACATGTTGATGTCAACACAGCATTTCTTAATGGGGATTTACATGAGCAGATCTATATGGAGCAACCTACCGGTTTTCAAATTGAGGAGCAGAACAAAGTGTGCTTACTCAAAAAGAGTCTATATGGGCTCAAACAAGCCAGTAGATCATGGAATGAAAAAGTTCATGAAGTTTTGGTCAACAATGGTTGTAAACAGTTGAAGAGTAAACAATGTGTGTTCTATAAAGACAAATTAATAATAGCTCTTTATGTTGATGTTTTTTTCATATTTAGCTCTAATGATCATCAAAAGAAAACACTTTATGAATTGCTCAGTTCCAACTTTAGTATAAAATTGCTTGGACCTGTTACACAAGCGTTGGGAATGAAAGTTGAAAGAAACAGGGAGCAAGGGACATTGAAATTGACCCAGTCGGAATATGTGAAAAATATTTTGATAAAGTTTGGCATGGATGATTGTCATAAAGTTGCAACTCCCATGGAAGTAAACTTTAATCCTCCAAAAGCTGGGAAACTTGATTCAAGGTTTCCATATCAGGAACTTATTGGAAGCCTAATGTATCTCGCTGTATGCACTCGTCCTGATATTGCATTTGTATGCAGTAAGCTCAGTCAATATAACACTTGTTATAATGAAACACATTGGCTTGCTGCTAAGCGCGTGCTACGATATTTATCGGGTACAACTGACTACGGACTTAATTTTAGGCGAGGTAGTAATAAATTTGAAATTTCATCCGACGCAGAATGGACCGGTGATACTAACGATCGAAAATCTTATTCGGGTTTGGTGAGTAGGTTTGGACATAATGTAATAAATTGGCATAGCCATAAGCAAAATAATGTTGCATGTTCTAGTACAGAAGCTGAGTATTATGCTCTTGGTACAGCGGTAAAAGAGGCTAAATTCCTACATAATATTATATATGAATTGAAACCTTTCAACTTATCGCGTGAACCTATTGTTATTTATAATGACAATAAGAGCACGCTTAAAATAGTAGAAAATCAATGTTACCGAAGAACCAAACACATTGACGTAAAACATCATTTTATTCAAGAGTGTGTTGAGCGTAAGTTAATACAGATATTTTATAAACCATCAGCAAAATTAGAAGCTGACCTATGCACAAAAGCTTTGCCAAGGATAAAGCACAATTTAATGACTAAGTGCTTAGGTTTAATTTAAGTCTTCTTATTATTATTTTTTATTGTACTCTTGATATAATAGTTTTTAGTTTGATAGCTTTACATAATTGCTAGAGTAAGGGGCAGTGTTGGAAGACTTAAAGACTCTTTGGTTAGGATATTATTTCTTTGTGTTTTCAAATGAAGTGTTATGTTCTTTTTCTTTATTATTTGATCTGTCACATTGTAAACAGCTTATTTTATTTTTCTAATATAATTAATATTCTAGTATTTTTTTACTATTGTTTCACTTGCTACATTAAGGATTTCATCAGAAACCACACTAGATAATTGTGGTTTTCGGACCTATATCGCATCGGAAGCAAGCCTGTTCCAATTCTCAGAAGCAAACAAGCCGATTCTAGGTATTACTAAATTGAGTATCTCGTCAACAATAATGATCTTTATTCAATAATGTTTACATTTCAGTGGATGGATACATTAGGTCTGGATAATCTTATACTATAATACTTTATAATCTAATCTTAATATATAAAATCCTTGCGTTACTGACTGACTGACAGACACGCTACAGCCGAAACTATTGGGCACAGGAAGCTGAAATTTGGCATGTATGTTCCTTGTGGACCGTAGGGATTTCCCGAAATTCCCAAGGGATCGGCCAAATCGGGTAAATTTAAAAAAAAATGCAGGCGTAGCTGCTGGCGTCCTCTAGTAAACAATAAATACTTAACATATAGTTTAAGGCAGGTATAGGTTATTTTTACTTTGCTATCTAGATTTAAATTAATTGCCTGAACTAGATTTTCACCTGTGTTTCAGGCTGTTTTGTTCTTACGTAATATAATTGTGCAAAATACAACAAATGTGCATACTCTTAAATTTAACATTGACGCAATAATAATTAAAATCGATTCTATTCAATGGTAGGTAATTATTTTATGACAGTAAGCAAATTCTCAGTCTTGGAGTAGGTCATTGTTTGTAAGTATCTAGTTATGATTATTTTACATTGCTTATAACTATAATTATATATATCTAGTAACTTATTTAATCTATTGTATAAAAAAGGGCTATGAATAAGAAAAATCTATTTATAAAGACATGTTTACCATGAAACTTAGTACAGACTAGATCTTTTCGTCTCTTGTCCGGGGGCAATGGTTTGAATGGAGTTAGTGCGTGTTGTTTAAGTATGGTGTGCAGTATGAACAATTGACGTACAGTGAGGATATTAGTGGACTGATACAAATCATAGGTAGGAAACATATAAGGTCGAAACGTCGCCACTTTTAGAATAGCTCTTTGAGCCCGTTCTAGTGGCAATAGGACAGTTTTGGATGCCTCTCCCCATGAAGTAATGCAATAGGATATGATGGACTGACACAACGACAGGTAGATTTGTTTAATTAATTTAAAATTTGCAGCGCTACGCATTGTTTTGAAAATAAATATTAATTTGCGCACACGTTTACATAAGAGATCTATGTGAATGCTGAAATTAAGGTTATTGTCAAGTGTTATTCCAAGGTACTTGATACATTGTGTAGATTCTAAAGTAGGGTAGGCGCATGCAGCGTCAGCAGATGAATGACATTTATTATCGTGAGCGAATATAATGTTGTTAGGTGGTTCATGAATGTTATTGTTACGTATTGAGAAGTGGATATATTTTGTTTTCTGGGTGTTTAAGGTTAGTATATTGTCAAAAAGCCAGTTATTTACAGTATTGAAACCTAGTTGAGCATGTGTATATACCTCAGTACGAGTATTTCCTGTAAATAATAGTGCTGTATCATCTGCATAAGACACAATGACACCATTATGAAGACTTAGGTTACATAGGTCATTAATATATATTAAGAACAGAGTGACTCCTAAAAGTCTCCCTTGAGGCACCCCGAAGGGAGGATTAGGGATATCCGCGCTGAGGTTTGAACCTAGTTTTACACACTGAAATCTGTCGCTAAGATAGTCAGTAAGTAGTTTCAATTGTGTGCCTCTTAATACTACATACTCAAGCTTTCTTAATAGACCTGGAACTGAATCAGAGTCAAAAGCTTTGGCAAGGTCTAGAAAGATCCCAATAGTATGCATCCCTTTATCCAGGTTAGCCACAATGTGATCAGTAACCATGTGAACGGCCTGGTATGTTGACTTTTGCGCTCTAAAACCAATTTGCCTGTCTGAGAGTATATTGTTCGATTCCAGGTATTTTACTAATCGATTATTTATTAGTTTTTCTAAAACTTTAGACAATGCTGGCAAGATATATGAAATAGGCCTGTAGTTGTTTACACAACTTGTATCTCCATTCTTGTGTATTGGGATAACTATAGCCTTTTTCAAGGACTTCAGAAATATACCGTCAGACAAACATATTTTAAAAATGTGGGTTAGTGGAGGTGCTAGGAAGGTCTTAAATCTTTTGATTATAGTGGTAGAAATGCCATCCCACCCTACCGCTGAAGTATCCCGTAGTCCTGTTATTATTTGAACTACTTCGTCAACGTCAGTATCTAATAAAACAAAAGATTTGAGCGCGGGGTTGTGTGATTTGTTAGAGGTGTAGTGCGATGAAAAGTTTCTTTGATAGACGATGCTTTCTCCGATAGCTACCTTAGAGATAGAATTCAGTATGTAGATGTTAATGGAAGTAGGTCTCTAGGTTTGCCAGTGGGAATGGGCGTTCCACAGGGCTCTATTCTCGGTCCATTTCTTTTTTTAATATATATTAATGATTTGCCGTTCTTTGTTCAAAATTTATGTGATATTGTTTTGTTTGTCGACGATACGTCACTAATTTTTAAAGTTGATCGCAATTCAAGTAACTTTGATACCGTCAATAACACTCTTGCACAAGTATTGGATTGGTTTTCGACAAATAATTTGGTACTAAATTCTAGCAAAACGAAATGTGTTAAATTCTCTTTGCCTAATGTCAAAAGTGTTCCTACTAATATAATTTTAAATAAGGAAACAATTCAACTAGTCGAATCAACCGTATTCTTAGGTCTAACTTTAGATAGTAAGCTTCAGTGGGGCGCCCAAATATCCTGTCTCGCAGTGAAACTTAGTTCTGCAGCGTTTGCAGTTAGAAAAGTTAGGGAATTCACAGATATAGATACTGCTAGACTAGTTTACTTTAGTTATTTTCACAGCGTAATGTCTTACGGAATAATGTTATGGGGTACAGCTGCTGATACACAGACTATTTTTGTCATTCAAAAGAGGGCAATACGTGCAATTTATAAGTTAGGTACTAGATATTCTTTAAGTGATAAATTTAAAGAAGTAGATATATTGACAGTTGCATCGCAATATATATATGCTAACTTAATGTACAATAAGAAAAACTTAATTCTATACCGCAAAAATAGTGATTTGCACAAAGTGAACACTAGGAATAAGCATAAACTGGTGGGAACTAACTACCGTCTACATAAAGTTCAGAACTCATTTGCGGGGATTGGTATACGATTTTTCAACAAATTGCCTCTTGAAATAATGAATTTACCCATGCACAAATACAAACGGACAATTAGGAACTTTCTTTTACAAAGGGGTTATTACACTATTAAGGAATTTTTAAATGATAAGACACCGTGGGGATAGGTTTAGGCTTGTTTAACTCACAATTATTTTATTTACATGTTAAGTGGAGGTGCCTCGTGAACACATGATTTTTGCAGGATTTGGATATTTTTATGATTTGTTGAATGTAGTTTAACATTATTTATCCCTGTTCATATCATTGTTCACTTGTCACCTTCACAAAATTCTTTCTACATTTGCATTCCTTCACGCGTTTCACTAATTTATGTTAATAATAACGATCTGGAAAATGGAGGTAATTGGCGGTCATGGTCAGTATACCAATAAATTGTTTCTTACTGCTGGTTCGTATACCGTTGTCGTCATGCTCACTAAAATGTCATTTCTTGTGGTGGCGTCGTGTGTCGGGTCATCCCTGTCCCTCTAATATGGCGAGAGGGATGATGGCTGGCACATGCGTCATACTCGTGAACGGGTGCTACTTGCGATGACTGGTCGATGACGGTCTTGCGGGCTGGTATTAGATTTTAATATTTAACTGCATCATTTCCATCATGGTTCTGATCACTTTCGCGGATTGCCTGCATTATTAGGTATATATAATGTAAGTGGATGCTCCTGTTTCACCATGTCTATTCTGAGGAGGCTAACCAAATGAACATCAAAAGTATTATGCTTGAGTATTATTATGTACAGGAAATATATACAAGTGATATAGAAGGTGTAACAGTTGCAGCACCTTACAAAATGTAAATTATGTGTATTATGCAAAACCTGGCGATGAAAAAGAGTGACCGTGAGTTTTATTGCCCGTTCTTTCTCATGGTTCTACCTATTGCTTTGCGAACGTGGCGGTAAATGTAAGTGTAGAGTCTATAAGTAATTATTTTATAAATTTATTATTTTGACTTTCATAAGCGTCATATTGTGACCCAAATGAATAAAGGATTTTGAATTTGAATTTGAATTGGCTATAATAAGTCAAGGAGATGTATGTGTTTACACTCCTGTAATTTCTAATGCAAAACATTTTGGCCATGTCACCAAAACTAAACAATATTAAACTTTATCGATTGATAGCACGAAGACTTTTCTTTGACAATTTTCTATTCAGTGAACACTTTGCGAAATATTTTGTATGAACAATTATTCACAATAGACAGAGCGGTTAGCGCTATCAACAGACCTATAGAACTTCTCTTTTCTGTCTATTCAACCTATTAAGTTACAAAACAATTAAGTAACGATGAAAAATATCACGTCTAATTACACTTCACAAAGTAAGAACTGTCTTTGTCTCTGGTTCAACAGACTTAAAATTACTTTTACGAGCGGCAAATTGAATATTATGCTCGAGTAGGTACACAAAGTAAAGGCAGTTACGGAGCCACATCGTGCGAAGCCCAACACAAGCTTGACCGGCTTTTTATCACTCACTTAGCCTATACAAGAATACGAACGCAATAGATTTTCATCCCGTGCGATGATAAAGGGGTTATAACATTTTATGCCAATACGTTTTAGTCGTAAAAATAATCAGATATAGATCTGTTTTCCTTCAATTTGAAACCAATAAAGTTTACGTAAAAACGTTTCATGGTAAAAGAATAAGTAATTATTTTATTTATACTCGTTCGCTCAAAGGCTGCGTTAAATTGTATCATTAGGAATTTTGCGGTACGTTTGAATTGATGGCCTATGATTATCTACTTACATATCGATTGATTTGGTTTGCATATCGAAAAAGGTAGGTAATCCGTCTTAGGATAAAATTTCGCGGTATTTTATTCAATTTTAAAATAGATAGGCAATCGATTTTAAACTCTGTCAGGCCCTCCGCGATCACGACCTTTGTAAGCCGATTGAAACGTCGGAGAAAAACAGAGGTCAATAATACTTTATAATTAATTAATTATAAAAAGCGACGATAGCTTAGTAGTGTATGTAGATGGAGTTGGGCTCGATCCCCAGGTACCCCGGGCACACACCTGAGTTTTCTAAGTTACGTGTATATTAAACATTTTAATTATCGCTCGCTTAATAATGTGTCCGGTAGACAGCAATAGGCTCGCCTGCCAGTACATTGGGACCGAAACATAACTGGTGAAATAAAGTTGTGTAATACACCTCTGCCTATCCCTTCGGGGATAAAGGCGTGAAGTTATGTTATGTAGTTAATTACCTTATGTAGTTATAACCCGCTTAGTAAAAGTAAGATGAGAAACATATCATATTATATTTTGTATACTTTTGAGATGGAAAATAATCGATAGATTAATTCTATATTTTCTTAATAATCAATTTGTGATAGCAGTTGGAAACAGAAGTGAAAATAGACACACTAAAACCCAAAACTAAGCTGCGAGTTGGTTTAGACCTAAGTTCGTTTAGATATTATTTTATTCACAGAAAGTTTATATATTTCCTAGAATCATTCCCGATTGTAAACAATTCCTAGAAAATACATATTGCTAAAATAAATCCATCCAATCCACACTTCCTAAAAGTGGTTTAAATTGCCTAGAAATGTACACAATTTCTTGGTTTCATTCGTTTCCGTTAACACAAATAATATTATCCCACATAGGTATAAGTACCTACGTTTACTTTCTAGTACGTCAAATTTATGACGTTCGTCCTGAATTACAAGTACCAAGGGTAGAATTTATTGAATCATTTGAAAGGTAGATACGACGGTTGTTCTACTTATATTAAAGCTTTCACTCAAATTTGAGTAGCCTATTGAGTCGGGAATTCAATCTAACAAAATTTTTCAGCCACCATTTTAGTGCGTAAAATCAAAAGTAGATTTGCCTTATATTACGCAACGGTGACAGACAGAGATATTTATTTTGTATTAAAAATAATGTAAGAATGTACTGCAGGAGAACTATATGGTCAACGTCATAGCTCTTCGAATAGTCAAGCTTAAAAGGCAATGGGCATGGTCCATGTCTTTACAAACCGTTGGCTGATGGAGCAGGAATATCCTAGAATAGCGGCCTCGGATTACGCAGCACGGGTACTAATCCCGCAAGGCGAGTCGACGATTGAATGCGTTTGGATGCAAGCGGCTCAAGTCCAGTCTATGTGGAGAACCTTGTCGCGACCTATGTGATATGATGATGATGAATATTATTGATGAAGGTAAAAATATTCAGTAATACATACGTCCTGGTTACAGCAGTAAGTGCTGTTTTCAGCACGTAATACCTGATAGTTTGGAAATGTTCTAGTTGCTCGCATATTCAGCTTCAAAATCAGATTTTAGGTTCCTTATGACAATTAATTTATTCCTTGTGATAGAATTGTCTTTCTACAGAGAAATAGATATTTCTTTAATTAGATAATTAGCAATCATGTATAATAATATTATGTATTATGTTTGTAGTATTACAACATGTGCGTACGGATCGGCTGTGCACAGTCTTGCATAATGACGGCACCATACGTTGCTAATTATCTTACGTGAGATTTCGGTATGTATATTAACATAAAGCCAGTTGTGTAGTATTTATTGTATTTTCTTATGATAATTGTAATTATGTAATAGTCTACTTATTTAGTATTTCTGGGCGAGACTTAAAATTGGTATTTTGTGTAATTGTGAGGAATATTAAATTGTTTTAGTCAAAATGAAGTCATAGTAATTTGAGAAGAATTCTCGCACTGTTTGGATCATAATTATGGATCACACAAAGTGTTGTCTCGTGTAGTAATCGAATCCATAACACACGGCTCAGTGTCAAGCGGCGAAGGTGCCGCTTGATCCAATACGCCAAACGTGTAGTCAAATACAATACCTTGTACTTTAATCGCTGTTTTTTTGCTTTGTATCTAAAATTGAATATATTGGTCTAATTAAGAACACAAAAAACGTATTTCTACTCATCTCTATAACTAACTCACAAATATACTTTACACGAATGTATATCTATCAACAAAAAGCACAAACACATCCACATCATATACATTTCCTACTACAACAATAACATTTCGTCTGCCTTTTATTTTCCTCTGTATTCAACGTCCCCCCAGATAAGGAAACAAAAGCAATCTATTAAGTTCCCGCATTAATTCTAATCTAGTTACTTTACTAACGTAGTGCCATACAAAATCTTTTGAGCACAAATTGTCTAATGTAATAAAGAAGTTACTTGTATGGCTAAATGCGTATTTGTATGAGACGTCTTTTGAAAGATCAGAAGGCTTAGAGTATGTATATCTTGCTATGCCAAAAAACTTACTGCTGAAAGATATAACTTTTAATTGCTCAGGCGAGGTCACGGGAGTAATGCTAACGCAGTTTCCGTGGCCCCGCCATTTGATGCGATCGGCTCGAGGAACACCATGATGGATGAAAAGTGCGCCACTGACCGTTTGGCCTTTTAACTGCAGTGGCCGTTATACATTGCGTGTTTCTTTAGAATGTGGTTATCGCTGCCTTCAGCTACACATTAATACGAAGTGATCAAAATACTGAAACTTGCGCACTCCGGGCACTCGCCTCGCGCCCGCTCGAGGAACGCGCACGCCCAATGTGAGATCAGCCTTCCATCAAGCCAAAGTCAAAATCATTTATTCATTTAGGCCACAAAGTGACGCTTATGAACGTCAAAAATTAAAGTTAATTACTAGATGATTCTACATTTACATTT
Source organism: Euclidia mi (assembly GCA_944739405.2). NCBI lineage: Eukaryota > Metazoa > Arthropoda > Insecta > Lepidoptera > Erebidae > Euclidia > Euclidia mi. The sequence continues at coordinate 64,758,511 of OX123192.2, forward strand.
ACTGCCACGTTCGCAATGCAATAGGTAGAACCACGAGAAAGAACGGGCAATAAAACTCGTGGCCACTCTTTTTAACTGCCAGTACATGTTATCTTTGTAAGGAGCTGCAACTGTTTCACATTGTGAGTTATTTACTAATGCAAAAGTTAATAATTATTGATATCATACTCAAGCAATAAATTAAATTCATTTGGTAGAGTGATCCGTTGTATCATTTGCCTATAACATAAAAATCTTCCGTCTGCCAACTGTTTAGCGACTATTTACTACCGTACCGTGTTATTTACATAATTATAATTCCAAATTTTATATTCTAATAAGGCCCTTTAGTACATAGACTACAATAGATGATTAGCTATAAAATGAAATAATAAACTATTCTCTATACAAATTTAAATGCCGGAGGAAGATATATCGTAAAAAATACGGCCTTAATATAAAAGAGTTAGGCCCCTATAAATTATATTATCGGTGGTAAAACCAGGTCAGGGTTTTGTCTGTAGATAGTATTTCTTGTAGTGTATTCATGGTTTGAAATGTATAGTGGTTGATATAAAATTATATATATTGACTGTTCCATATATGTATACAATTACTAAATTGCCTAGACAGTTTGATAAATAAAATTAATTACTTTATCACATATGGCTGTTATTCGTGGAGGTACGCCAAAATAGTCAAAGTAATAAATACGATTTGAATTACTTGACTAAGCACTCCGATACAGCGTGGCGTGATCACCAAGCCACAGTACAATGAAATGTGGAGTCAGGGGACGATGCTTAATGAGCTAAGTTGAGGGAGCCCTGCTTCGCAGGCGTCCTATTTTTAGGTGCAGGGTCACAAGAAAACCTAACATAACCTATTAAAAAGCTTTTCCTGTTTAATCGGCCAGTTAACAAAATTATCGATGCCCAGTAGGCAACTGATTAAAATAAAACATTACAAGCTTCACTTCACTTAATATAATAACTCCATCTAAGAGTACCAAGTTGTTATATAAAATAGCTAGTTTATTGTTATTAATTTGGTGTCAATTATTACTTTGCCAAATTGAGTAGATATAATATACAGGTATGATGGCTAGATAGTATATATAATATCTGGTTTTATTACTTTATCTGTAACTGAAATAATTATATTACTTAAATTTATAGACAACGTTAGACTAGTCGAGAGACTTGGGGATCCAAGATGGCGAACGGGACATTTTTTGTAAAATTAACAACTATTACTAAAATTGAGCCTACTGATTAAGTTTATATTACATTATATTTGTTAATAATAAAAAAATATTATTATAACTTGTTGTATAACACTGGCTTATCAAAATTTTGAATTCATATTCCTGTATTCCGTTTGATGCATATATGTCACTTCATTAAATAAAGTCTGTTCCAACAGACGTTATCAGCACGAAAACTCTATTTTAACTGAGTTATACCTATAAAAACTGCATATTATTTAGTAAAAAGTGATTCTGCAAGTTTTTTCCAGTACGTGCATGTATAAATTATGAAAATTTGTGAAAATTTTTAACAGTTCACGAAGATATTTTCAGTCAATTTTTGTTGTGACATTGAACAGCTGTACGTGTAAATATGGCAAGTAATTCCATTTCTGGTATAAAACCAATCATAAACAGAGACGGTTATTCCGTATGGAAATTCAAAATGCGTATGTACCTTATGCATGAAGAGTTATAGGAGACGATTGTTGGATATTCTCAAGATAATGATATTTCTGCTGAGAAGAAATCACGTAACGATCAAAAGGCGTTATCGAAAATATGTCTCACTTTAGATGGTATGGCAATAACTCATGTAAGATCATGCAAAACAGCCAAGAAAGCTTGGGATGCTCTTTCGTCCACTTACGAGGACAAAGGTTTAGGGCGACGTATAAGCCTCGAACGGAAACTATACAAGTACTGTCTTGATGATTTTGATTCCAATTTAGAGACGTACATAAATGCTGTCATGTCAACTGTGCAAGATTTGGCCGATATTGGCAAAATTATAGAAGATGCTTCAAAAGCTGCGATTCTTCTAGGAGGTTTAAGTCCTCAATATGCACTTTTAGTAATGGCCTTGGAAAATTCCAACATAGACATTACAGTGGATTTGATTAAGACCAAATTATTGAATGAATTGAATAAACCAGCTGTAGATAACCCAGATACTGCTCTTCGTACACGAATGAACCAGAACAAACCTCATACATCCAAATCGAAGAAAGCTATTGTTTGTTACGACTGTATGGAGCCAGGACATAAGCGTCCAGACTGTCCCCATAAGAAGGACAAGAAGAAGAAACTAGTAAATCACAAGAATTCTCTATGAGTATTAAATGTTAATGACGGATTCGAGCGTGATAAATGGTTTATAGATTCTGGAGCTTCAGCGCACATGACGTCACGAGCTGAATGGATGGAAAATGTGAGAGGTTCATCTCTTGGGACTGTGACTATAGCAAATGGAGATGTACTGCCTAGTAAAGGCGTCGGAGATGTTTCAATCACCAGTTGCGGTCAAAATACTGATATAAAGAAGATTACTGATGTGGTTCACGTACCGAACTTGAACTCTAATCTTATTTCAGTGAAGAAGGCGGTAGATAAAGGTTTTAGCGTTGTTTTTGATAGAACTGGTTGTAATTTTTATGATTCTGATGTTTTTTCCTGTACAGGCGATGTTAATATATGGTGGACTGTATTCTTTGGATTGTACGGTCAACCCAACGACTCAACTATCCGTTTTTGAGACACACTCTGATGTTTCTAGCTTCAAGCTCTGGCATAGACGTTTAGGTCATTTATGCCGCATCGGGATGGATCAACTGAGGAAGGGACACGCAGTGGGCGTGGACTATTCAGAAGTCGATAAGGAACCATGTATCCCCTGCATTGAAGGTAAGCAGAATAGGAAACCTTTTAAGAAAGTTTCACATAAGAAATCAACTACTGTTCTGGAACTTATTCATTCAGATATTTGTGGAATTTTGCCTGAAACGTCATTTCAAGGCAATAAGTATATTTTATTTTTTATAGATGATTTTTCTCGTATGACTTTTGTATTCTTTATTCCTTCAAAAGCGGAAGTAAAGAAGAAGTTTCGTATTTTCCAGTCGTCTGTAGAGCTGGAAACAGGAGCTAAGTTTAAGAAACTGAAGAGTGACAACGGGAAAGAATATGTTAATGCTGAATTTACGAACTATTTACAAAATGAAGGGATTCAACATCAAACAACAGTTCCCTACAGTCCCCAGCAAAATTCTATTGCCGAAAGAACGAATCGTTCGATTATGGAGAAAGTAAGATCAATGCTTTCTGACAGTTCTCTTTCTCCGGCTTATTGGCAAGATGCTGCAGAGATGGCTGTATATCTCAAAAATAGATCTCCTCACAGTGCTCTCGAAGGCAAGATGGCGTACGAGAAAAGGTATGGTAAAATACCAAATCTTTCTCATCTGCGTGTTTTTGGATGTAGAGCTTTTATCCATGTCCCCGAATATAGTCGGAAGAAATTGGACATGAAAGCATCCGAACACATTTTCGTCGGATATTCAGAAGATCCCAGAAGTTATTATTTCAGAGACATTAGATATCCCAGAAGACGTATGAAAAGCAGAGATGTTACTTTCTTTGAACATGATTTTCATGATTTGAAAGGGAAGAAAAACTGTAAGTCCAGTAATGATTTAACTGAACCAGCAGTTATACCTCTATTGCTAAGTTCACAAGTAAAATCGTCGGATAATTTAGATAGTCGAACACCAGTTGTCATTGAAGATTCAACCTGATATTGCGCAAGTATCAGAAGATTTCCAGCCTGCTATTGATGTTGTAGAGCAATCGCATAATGCTGATACTCGGAATGCGTCAGTTCAACCTGTAATTGCATCTTCATCAGAGGATATGGAATCTGATACTGAGTTTGTAGAACCAAGGTACAATTTGAGACCAAGAAAGCCTAATTCTGCTGCCAATTGTGTCTGTATGCAGACTTCATCCCCTCAGCTGATGGATGAACCTACAACTTATACGGCTATGAATGCAGATGATAGAGATAAATGGTATCAAGCTATGCAAGATGAATATCAGTCACTGCTTGAGAAACAAACTTGGGTTCTCGTTAACAGACCAGATAAGAAGGTCATACCTTGCAAATGGATCTACAAATTGAAGAAAAATGCGCATGGTGACGTAATCAAATATAAAGCGAGACTTGTCGCGAAAGGATTTAACCAAGTTTATGGCATTGACTATTTAAAAAACTTTCTCTCCAGTCGTCCGGAATTCTTCTTTACGCATCTTGTTTGCATTGGCTGCGGAAAAGGGAATGAAAATGCACCATTTAGATGTTGATACGGCATTTTTGAATGGATTTTTGGAGGAAGAGGTATATATGAGTCAGCCGGAAGGTTTTTCTAAACCTGGTCAAGAAGATAAAGTATGTTTACTAAAACGTTCGCTTTATGGCCTCAAACAGGCTTCGCGAGCATGGTACAAAAAATTGACCGAAATTTTACAATGCATTGGCTTTAGCCAAACTCCTTCGGAAGCATGCATTTATACTAAAAAGTTTGGTAGTGAGTTAATAATACTCGCTTTCCATGTCGATGACATTGTCATTCTGTATAAAGAAAATAAAACGCTTGACACTGTCATAACTGACTTACGGAATTATTTTATCCTGAAAGTGATAGGCGAACTAAGTTATTATTTAGGTTTAAATATACACTGTAAACCTAATGAGATTAAAATATCTCAAGAAAGTTACATTCGCGATTTGCTGCGAAAGTTCAACATGTCGGAATGTAAGGCCGTTCCTACACCGTTGGAAATGAAACGTTTGCTGCCGAGTGAGAAGAGTGATGTAAGTGAATCTTCATTGTCCTATCCGTATCAGCAACTGATAGGCTCACTCAATTTTCTGGCCGTCAATACTCGTCCAGATATTGCTTTTGCGACTTCATATTTAAGTCAATTTAACACTAAATATGATAAAAGTCATTGGACGGCGGCAAAACGTGTGTTGCAATATATAAAAGGCACAATCAATTTGGGCATTACTTATAGGAAAGGCGGTGGGCATCTAATTGGCTACGCGGATGCAGATTGGGCCAATTGTCCTATGGATCGTCGATCATACACCGGATTCTATTTTTCTATGGCCGGTGGAGCCATTTCATGTGAGAGTAAGAAGCAGACCACCATTGCCTTGTCATCTAGCGAAGCGGAATATATGAGTTTGTCGAGTGCGGGTAGAGAAGCTCAATTTCTGAAGCGATTGTTGTGTGAACTTACTGGTAAGTCAACTGTTGTTACCATTTACAATGATTCACAGTCTGCCCAGAAGTTGGCAATGAATCAAGTTCACCACAATAGAACCAAACATATTGACACGAGATTTCATTACATACGCGACTTATTAGCTAACAGTGTCATTAATGTTGTATATACTCTTACTTTGGAGATGTGGGCTGATGTACTTACTAAGCTATTGACTCGCATCAAGCATCAGAATTGTTTAAAAGGAATAGGTTTGTCTTTATAATTCTTGTTTTGATTACGGGGGAGTATGTTGTATAACACTGGCTAATCAAAATTTTGAATTCATATTCCTGTATTCCGTTTGATGTATATATGCTACTTCATTAAATAAAGTCTGTTCCAACATAACTTAAAAAAAAAAAAAATTACAATTCCTTCACTAATTAATCAAAAGGAACTTCGTTCCATCCGGGTGTCCCTTGACACCTCTCAAGCAGTTTTTATTCCTATTATATTTAAAAAAAAATTACGTCTTTGCTATATCATCAATGTGGTGATAACTTGTAAATAACTGTGACGCTTGATAATGTTATTAAGTTAGTTGTACTGTATACTATTATTAGTGTTAACAGTTGTTGGTGAGCGAATAAAATAACACATAACATAACATAACTTCACGCCTTTTATCCCCGAAGGGGAAGGCAGAGGTATATTACACACCCACATTTCGCCAGTTATGTTTCGGTCCCAATGTAATAGGGGGCGAGCCTATTGCCATCTACCGGGCACATTATTAAGCGAGCGATAATTAACATTATTAATACACACATAGCTGCGAAAAGTCAGAGGTGTGTGCCCGGGGTATCTGGGGATTGAACCCGAGACCATCGTCTCGACAGTCCGTTACGTACACCACTGGGCTATCGCTGCTATACTGACTGAATAAAATAAATAAATAAAAACACTAGGATGATGATGATCCCGTCGGGATCCCCCGACCCTCCGACACATGGGTACATGAGGAACACGGGTTAGTTTTTAGCCAGTCTGACAGTCCCCTTCAGCCTTCCCCCAGGGTGGAAGGACTCCACAAGGATTTTCCAACCCAACACCAAAAAAAAGGAAGGATGATGATGATGAGAACAAAATCAGGCCACGACTTACACCCAAGTGAGCCACTGGTTCGTCCACCACAACTTATCACAAAGCGCTTCCCTCAAGCGTCTTTTAACAATCTATTATTAAACTTCATTCCCTGTAAGAACGCTTTAACAAGGTTTTCGTTGTAGACTAAGTTTAAAACACAAACAGTATACAGACCGGTAACGTGTTTGAAAGTTGCAGCATCTATATATTCATCGATACTGAGCTCAATGTATACGTAAAATAGTTCACTGGAGCCAAGTTTTCGAATCTGAATCGAAGCATAAGAAAAGGCTACTTAAAGTAAATGCAATAAGGCCTAGATTCACCTAAATAGAGGACACGTCGTATTTTTTAGTTCAAGATGTTTATCTTCGAAATAGGAAAAGATAGCTGACAAGAAAGATAAATATTTTTTCAAGTGTATCACACAAATTAGGTACATAAATGTGTTAAATATCTGATAACCTTGTCCAAGTACAGACTATCAGATATTTGCGTGAGAAAACGCCTGTGGTATAGATCTGATAATAAAACAGCAATCCAGTGGGATACATCGTAAAAATAATAAATCAAGAATTATTATGCTAATGATAAAGATGACCATGTTTAGGAAATGAATATAATTTAATTGACTATTGAATTACACTATTAATCTTCAAGTTGTTATCCTTGCAAATGATATTCATGAACCTAGAAATGATTACTCTTTCTACACCCTTTCACAGGAAGGTTTCACGTAGATGTGGGTAGGGTAGAAAATTGTCTTGGGTATTGTGAACCCGCACTATTAAGTTTATGTACGTACCTACCTATCTACTCACATAAAGGGTACTATACTTGTTCATATGTACCTATTTGTTTATTATGTACCTATTTAATAATTGTACGCTGTTGTAATGTGTCAATAAATGATTTTTACTTTACTTACTTACTTACGTATGACACAATGCAAATGATTTAAAATGGTTACATCGTTGTTTTGTTCACACACTTTCTCTTATCCAGGTTTCATGTAAAATTGCTACACCATAAAACAGTACCTATCTCTTTAATTTTTTCTTATATAATAAAAAGCATGGATATTCTCTGTTTCTCATTATTAAAACCATATACATTAAAATAATATATATAAATTCTTCTTCACATATACTTTTAAAATTATGCATAAACAGCATGTCATACATGATGCCCTTTTGGCAAGCTATTCCTAATAGCATTTAATACAATATCCAAAACAAGGCTAATTATGAAAATATGTTTTCATATTCTCCAAGGACAACTTAATTCCATCATAAAAGTAATTTTCTTACTTACAACGCAGTAAAGCAGCAGTGTATAGTTTAATCGTCAGTCGTTGCTTACTTTTTATCACCACCTATTTACTATACACCGTTATAATATCTTCATAAAGAAGAAGGTCCGAAATATTGGCTAGCTTTTTAAAATGATGGCATTGGGTAGGTACTGATAAGATTGAGGTTTAATATAAAATCGCGCTGTTGTAAGATTTGAATAGAATGTTGTACTTATGCGATTTTGAAACGTAGTATCTTGTTATACAGTGTATTTTTATTTCAGTTGACTATGGGTTTGAATGTTAAGGGTACCAGATTATAAATCATAAATGCAATCGTAAGGCGTTAGAAAAGTCTCAAGCTGTCCATGTCTGTCGATGACATAGAGCGCGTAAAGCCGAAGGCATACATATTATTACATAGGTACTACGTATAGGTCTACGCAGTGGATCCAATGCAGCGCTCGCGGCAAGCACCGCGCCTTGGTAAGCCGCAAGTCGTGCCGCGAACCATATTCTATACATAGTTATAGTATTGTCGTTTCTGTAGCGAAAACACATTCGCAGCCATGTTTTAAGGTAATCAACATCGTCCTGGTGTGTTATCCCGAAAGACTAGACAGTCTTGGATGCAGCCTGGGATCCCAGGAGCCCGCTTAGTAGTCTAACCAGATTCGACAGAAAATTAGCTTAGCTAGTAATCTTAAAGACCTTTATAGGTACTTGTCTTTGCTGTCACGTCATTTCACAATCTAAACTGCTGAATCCGATATTAAATAAAATTGGACAGTGAGATTCTTTGTATAGTAGGCATACGCCAAGGAATGTTTTTTTCATAATTCCTTCTCGAGGTCTTTTCGGGTAAAATACGGGTTGAAAGTTTCAAAGGACTATGAAAATAAGGCAAGAACTAGTACACAATACATATTAAGTTTTTTATACAAACTAAAGTACAGATAACAACTCTTTCCCAAACTCTAACTCTTCATAACACAATAACTATCATAAAAAAACATCTGCGACAAGCACGAAAATATTCTGCAGCGCACATTCTTTGCCCATACATCACAGTAAATACATTACAAGCCATCAGCGTCACAATGAAGAGACAAACTCAAAACTAACTTCATATAACGACACCTACATCTCATAGAAAAACAACTTACGCAAAAAATGCCCCAACAAAACGTTCTCAGATAGCATCCACAAATATTTTGTTTAGAAACCTTTCCTACGTGAACATGGCAAACATCTGTTCGAAGAACCACTTTTGAATAAATTTCAAGCAAGCTCAAACGAAATGTATGTAGGTATGACCCGATCAAAGTGAAATATGAACTGTTCACTGCGCATGTTTAGGTAGCAAGCGGCTTTTTATTAGGTCTTTACGCTGCTGTAGTGATGCATTAGCTTATTTATTGGCAGTGTATACTTGTTAAGGCTAACGAGGTAAGCACGTATATTTGAACTAAGTTCCCGTTTAAAGGTTGGTGATCTTTAAAGCTAGTGTTGAGTCAGAAGTTGCAGGATCAATGGCTGATTGTGACCCAAAGTCAAAGTGACATCATCAGAAACGCCAAAAAAGTGGTCACCCTTCCAAGTAACCTCTGTAAACGATGCCTAACCTCGTCAATCGATGAGTCAAATGCATATTATCATTATCATCAGACCAGTACATAAATTGCCCACTACTGAGCACTGGCCTAGTTCAATATGATAAGGGATATACAATCCACCACGCTGACCACGGCAGACTTCACATATCTTACGAAAACATCATGAAGAACTTTCAGACAAGCGTTGCCTCACGATGTTTTCTTTGTGCCACGCTTATGAACATAACTTGTATATGAGAAACGTTAAAATATAAGTAAGATCCTGTGTTTACAATTTTTTTTTGTATTTTAACTACACGTTTTGTATTTTAACCCTGGCCGATACCTTAGTTTCTATATTAAAATGCTTGTTTGCAACACAAAAAATATGTATGAAAACTTCTTACTTTTAACAAAAGTATAAAAGTAACAAACCTTCGTTATATAAAAACATGGGAAATCTCTTTGTTTTTCAATATATTAATAGAATTTAGCCAAGACTTTTGTAGTTTTGGGGCAAAAGAGGATGTTGCCCCAAGGGTGTTTACAAGCGGGTTGATGGATGGGACAAGTTCAATCCAATACTTTTAATACAACAACAAATAAAGCTGTAGATATTATGATTATATTGAACGATTGCGTCGTTCATTTTCTTTCAATGGTTTGTTGGTTAGTGGCCCTGACTTTTAGGTTGGAGGTTTTTACTTTGATTAAAATCTTGGACAAACTTTTATGAAAAGAGTGGACACTATTATTTGTTCAGATGTATTTAACCCTACGATCATCAACGCGAAAGCTTGTGTGATAGATATCTCGATGGATGTATGTTTTTTACGCTTTCACACAAGAACTACTACACTGATTTGTATAAAATTTTGCAGATTAAACATCCAATACCTTTTGTCGCGATAGCCGTCATCTACGTGTGCGGACCCGTAGGATCTGAAGTCCAGCCCAAAATACTTATGTATTTGAAAGAAAATAAGTTAATGTTTATAAGTTATCTGGTTACCATAGTGCTTAATGGCTCTGTCCAGTTTGGAATTGGTAAACCGTGTACGAGTTGCAACGAGATATCTTTATTTTTTTAAATCTTACTTGTGGTTTATGTAACAGCTTTGCTCTATCACGTATTTTTATAGTTTCGGAGTTGTTTTGTACAGGTATATATACAGGTGTATACAAGCACAAACCAGCTTAACAGAAAAAGCACTCTAAAGCCTCTAGATTCAACTGGATTTACTGTTAGACTATGTAGCTAACAAAGATGAGCTGTGTACAGTTTTACGTGTAGATAGAGTGTGTTGGAGGAAAAAATCAGCCACTAGATCACACTATTTTGAACTCCGCTCAGCACCACTTACCAGCCTCGTTCATATTTGCTTGATATACAGCCTTAGGCTCACGAGAATGCTAACACAGGGTACAGTGCCAATTTTTCATGCCAGGTTTAATCCTAGCTTAAAAATTATGGGACAAATCCGCTCACTATTTCAAACTTTTGAGAGCTCAGAACATTTTATCATGCCACTTTAATATGAATAGCGTTTTCGTAGTAATGGGGGACTCACCGGAATTATACCACTATGTCAAAGAAGATGTTTTTTATTGCTGATGATGATAGACGAGTCAGTGGCTGGTAAATGCTAACCCCGGCTTAAAGACATGGCTGTAGACGAAAACCAAGCCGCTACCAATGGCAAGGCTGGGGTAAATATCGATCGTGGGAATGATGTTACAGCAAGTGAGAAGAAACGCAGGCTGAAAGAAAATAGAAAAGGATGGATAATTCAACACTCTTACTTACCGAATGGAACGCAAAAGTATAGATACTATTCGTTTACGTTATGAAGTGAGACAGCCGACCTACTGATGCTGAAATCAATAAGGCTCTACTACCATACTGATCGATGCGTCGAAGAGTTTCTGTATTTCTTCTATTTTATTTCTTTTGGTGAGCGGGAACGCCAAGAGATTCAGAATAAGTAGTCGTGCTCATCACATAGAGTTTGTAAATGAGAGCAGCAGATGCAGAACAAATAATCATACTCATTACATGAAGATTAGACTAAGATGGAAAACGACCTCATGTTTAGCAGACGGGGTCACTAACTAGAAGTACTTTTATTTATCAACTGCCGTACTAGGATTAAATTCTTTATCGCAGAGGACTTTACAAACCACTATTTATGGTTTACATAAAAAGTTGTCTCGTGAGTGAATCGAACTCACGACACTAGGCGCAGTGTCAAGCCGTGAGACTCAGCGCAGTGTTAAGCGGTGAGGCGGCCGCTTAAACCACTACTTTAACCTTTAAGTACCGACGTGCTATTTTAGTTAGGTACATAAGTACGGACGTGAGGTCTGGCAGACCACCATTGCTTTCATAGCTAAAAACATTATGTTCTTTCATATTTTTCTAAAATAACCATTCATATGTATTGTTTATTTTTCTAGTTAATGTAAAAATGAAGGAAATTATATACATTTTTGTTTGTGTACATTTTTGTATATATTCTATAATTATTCGTATCGAATAAAAGTCACTTATGTACCGACGAGTGGTCCGAGAGACGACCCGCATACATACATATCGTCACGCCTTTTATCCCCGAAGGGGTAGGCAGAGGTGTATTTCTACACCCACTTTTTGCCAGATATACTTTAGTCCCACGTAATAAGGGGCGAGCCTATTGCCGTACCGGGCACATTTCCAGACTCCGTGCTGCTACTGAGAATTTCGTGACAAAAAAACCCAATAACACTGTCCGACCCAGGAATCGAACCCGAGACCTCCCGATCCCACGCGCACATTTATGCCGCGATGACCGACGAGGCAGTCGTATAGGGTTTGATATCGAGTTTTCCGTCTCTACGCAAAGATGGTATTTGCATCGTGTTATCCCTTAGTCGCCTCTTACGACACCCACGGGAAGATAAGGGGTGGTGACACTTGTATTCTATGCCGTCAACCACACGGCAAAGACGACCCGCAATTTTATAAAAATCAAAACTCGCCGGAATTGAACGCACCGACATAGCCCCGGTACGCTACCGGACGATTGCTCGAGGGGTAGAGAAAAGCACAAGGGGTTACGTCTTCGCTAACATATGAAACTCGAACTGCCGAACTCTTAAAGTGTCTGTAAGACCACACGTCGGTACTTAAAGGTTAACCGTGCCGTAGTACTAGAAGTGAAGTGAACATTCCATGACCATCATCAGTCTTGTATTATAATCTGTCCTATCTCACAGATGGGCTCAGGTCTCCACTCATCACTTGAGAAACCTTATCCATAGACCACCATGCTGGAAAAGTGTGGTTTGGCAGACTTCACGAGTCTTTCGAAAACATCAACTCGCAGGCCGATTGCATCACGAACCTTTGGAGATAACCCTTTGAGAAGGCGGAATACCCTTCGCCTATTAGCAAGCAATAATAAACAATTTAATAAGCTTTGCTCCACTAGCGATATAAGTATTCCAAACGTAAACATATTTTTATGACAGCACGACGTTTGAATTGGAAAGCTGCCAAGAAGTCGCATGATTGCTTGTTTAAGGAATCAGAAAGGAAATGAAGTATTTATTTATTTTTAACGACTTTGCAATTTCGCAGTTATCTTAATCTTAATATATAAAATCCTTGCGTTACTGACTGACTGACAGACACGCTACAGCCGAAACTATTGGGCGTAGGAAGCTGAAATTTGGCATATATGTGTCATGTTCCTTGGGGACCGTAGGGGTGCACTAAGAAGGGATTTCCCGAAATTCCCACGGGATCCGCCAAAATGGGTAAATTAAAAAAATTGCAGGCGTAGCTGCTGGCGTCCTCTAGTTACTTGTACATACATACATACATAGACTCACGCCTGTTTCCCGGAGGGGTAGGCAGAGACTACGGAGCGCCATTTGCAACGATCTTGACATATCTCTCTTGCTTCATTCACTCCCATCAGATTCCTCATGCATGCTCTTCTGTTCAGGGTGTTTCTAACCTGTCGTTCTCTGACCAGATTGGAGACATCCTAAAAACAGTTTTAGGATGTCTCCAATCTGGTCAGAGAACGTCCGCCTAGGTCTTCCCCTTCGTCCTGTCCCTTCCACACTTGCCTTATATATCTGCTTGGTCGGTCTTTCGTCATCCATCCTCTCCACGTGTCCAAACCATCTTAGCATACCTTTCTCGATGCTTGTCACTACATCTTCTTTTACCCCACAACACTCTCTTATCACACAATTCTTTACTCTGTCAGTCAAAGAAACACCACACATACTTCGCAGTGCTCTCATTTCTACAGCATTTATTCTACTTTCATGACTCTTTTGCCATACCCAACTATCACTAGCATACATAAGAGTAGGTACTAACACCCCTCTATGGACAGCCAAACGTGCCTTTTTGGATACGTTTTGGCTATTCATAAACGCCTTCAGAGCTCCATTCACTCTTTTACCTGCATTAACTCTTCTTTCAATATCTTCTACATTCTTACCATCTCTTGTAAACAGCGTACCTAAATATACAAACTCATTCACTTGCTCCACTCGCTGTCCATCGATCATAACATTACAAGCCGTAACGCATTCCTCCTTTTCAAAAACCATAACTTTCGTTTTACTTACATTTACTTTCATTCCCTTCCTCTCTAACGCACCATGCATGATTGTTACAATCTCCTGCAACTCCTCCGCTAAAGGCGCAAGTATAACCTGATCATCAGCATAAAGGAGGCATTTGACAAGTAACTCATTCATCCTTAATCCACAGTCACTATTTTTCAAATCTTGCAAACAACTGTCCATGAAGAGGTTGAACAGCCACGGCGACGCTACACATCCCTGTCTAACACCTGTCTCGATGGTAAACCAATCCGTTTACGACCCATTTATCCTCACACAAGCTCTAGAATCTTCATAAAGGGATTTCAGAGCACGTATGAGGCTGCTGTTCACCCCATACATCGACAGTACCGACCACATTTCATTCCTCACCACTTTATCGTAAGCCTTTTCCAAATCCACGAATGCGCAATAGACCTTTTGACCTTTGGCCAAGAATTTTTCGGCTACGCACCGCAAGGAAAAGACTTGATCCGTGCACCCCATACTCTTTCGGAATTTTGCTTGTACATCCCATATTTTCTTGTCGGTTACTTCCATAACTCTCTCAATCAGTACCTTCGCATACAATTTGCCAACAATGCTGAGAAGGCTAATGCCTCTATAGTTCTTGCAGTCTTGTTGCGAGCCTTTTCCCTTATAAAGAGGCACAACTACCGCTGTGGTCCAGTCATCAGGTACTCGACCGGTGCTCCAGCACAAGTTAAATAAGCGCTGCAGCTGACCAACTATGATGCCCTGTCCAGCCTTCAGCATTTCAACTGTAATCCTATCATATCCTGCAGCCTTACCTAATTTCATACTTCCCAACGCCTTCACAATCTCATCCACACCAATATCGCTTTCATCCTTGCTATTATTACCATTCATTTCGTCGATCGATGTCTCTATCGCCGTTCTTTCAAATAGACCTTCAAAATACTCCTTCCATCTCTTCAGCACGCATGATTCACCATTCAGTATCTTTCCATTCTTGTCTCTGATTGACGCGTATTCTGAGGATTGAGTTCTTCCTCGAACTGCACGAACGGATTTCCAGAAAAACTTTATGTTTCTCCGGAAATCTTCAGATAGTCTGCTATCAAACTCATCTTTCTTTTCCTCTTTTTTCCTTTTAACAATTTCTTTCACAATTCTTTTTGACCTAACAAACTCCTTTCTTGCTTCATCTATGTCATCACTCGTTGCCTTTCCCATTCTTTCATTTGCTCTGGCAGCCAACCAATCTGATCAAGCTTTCTTCTTCTCTGACACTGCTGATTGTACATCCTTGTCCCACCATGTATTCTTAACCTTTCGTATTTTCCTTCTCTTGATCACACCACATACTTCAGATGCACACACTATCTCTTTTTTAAAAGATTGCCATAATTCTTCCATATCATTTATGCCATCGAACCTCTCAAATCTTGCTATCAATCTTCGCTTATACTCATCTTTCACATCTTTTTCTTGCAGATTTTCTACTTTTATTCTTTCTGGGACCCTATTTTCATTATGTTCTCGGTGTCGCCATCCTTCAAAGAGTCCACTTATCCGGCTCATCACCAAGAAGTGGTCTGTGTGGATGCCGATCCCTCGATACACCCTTGTATCTAACACACTCTTTCTAAAAACGTTCATCTACAATTACAAAATCAATCATACTTCTTCTAACATTCTTAGCCTCACGTGTATACATTTGTATCCTTTTGTGATCAAACATGGTGTTTGTCACACAAAGGCTCCACTCTAAACAAACCTCAAGCAAAACTTTTCCATTTTCATTCACACTCTCATCAACAAATCCACCTAAAACCCTTTCAAATCCATCTCGTTTTACTCCCACCCATCCATTGAAATCACCTAACAAGATCAATCTTTCGTTATCCTTACATTTCCTCAAAATCGCTCTTAAGTTCTCCCAAAGTTCCTGCCTTTCGTCTTTTTCTTGCTGTGACATACCCGCTACTATATTGACCGGGGCGTTAACCCCTACAATAAAGAGACGAGTAAGTCCTACTTTCATTCTCATCCATAATAGTCTAGCATTTACATATTCATATTCCGAAACGCACTCATTCATTTGCGCAGACAGTATTAAACCAACTCCCTTGCAGGCTCTGGTGGTACTGTCTACTCCAGACCTATAAGCCGTGTAGCTGTCATGCTTGGTGGCGCCACAACCTTTCCTTTTTGTCTCATTCACACATAGAACATCAATCTTTCTATCATCCATCATCTGGCATACTTCATTTTATTTTTTATGGTAATAGGCGGCAAACGAGCAGACGGATTGCCTGATGGTAAGCAATTACCGCCGCCCATGGACACAAGCAACACCACAGGAGTCACAAGTGCGTTGCCGCCCCTTGGGGTTGGGAAAAGGGATAGGATGAGGAGTGGGATCAGGGAGAAGGGCACTCTCATTCACCGAACGAAACGCAACAGTTTAGGTACTGTTACTTTACGTCGATTTTCTGTGAGAGGGTAGTACTTCCCCGGTCGAGCCGACCCATTCATGCTAAAATCAGCAAGGCTCTACTACCTTGAAAATTACATCATTCAATTTACCATCCATTCCTCCTCCAACCTTTAATGTTGCAAACCGGCTTTCCGTAGGCCGCTTTTCGCCCTCGCGGGAAACAAGACGTGATGGGTTGCCAACCGCGTCGCCGCCGTCTGGAGAAATATTATTTTCAGTTCTCATAGCGTTCCAACGAGCACTAGGGATTAAAAATGTTCGTCCCCGCAGAGCCCTTTACGGGGATAAGGAGGAATCCCAGCTGTGCCCTATGACCACCAACACATGCACCCTCCGTTTGCGACCAGCTTGCCCTCTGGCC
Organism: Euclidia mi; assembly: GCA_944739405.2. Classification (NCBI taxonomy): domain Eukaryota; kingdom Metazoa; phylum Arthropoda; class Insecta; order Lepidoptera; family Erebidae; genus Euclidia; species Euclidia mi. The sequence goes on from OX123192.2 coordinate 64,775,272, forward strand.
ATGAATCCCTCGGCACGGGTCGGTTGACACCTTGGATTGGGGTTTGTTTTCGGGTATGCTCCCTGAATGTTGGTTTTATTTCGGAGTTTTCCTTCTCCTATTTATTATTAGTATTTAGATATTCTCGGTGCCTGAGTACAATAGATCCCGTGGGAATCAAGGGCTTTCATGTAGCGAATAATAATTTTCATTTATCAAAGTGTCTTGTGATTCAGAATAATTTATGTTGATATTCGTGTCAAACCGTTTTTTTTTTAAATATTTTTTTATAGTTAATTAGTAATATTACACTCACATTTCGCCATGACTTTTTAGGTCCCACGTAATAGGGGGCGAGCCTATTGCAATTATCGGGCACATCACCATACTCCGTGCTGCTACTGACAATTCGGAAAAACCCAGTAACACTTTTGCCCGACCCGGGAATCGAACCCGGGACCTCCGATCAGCAGTCGCATACGCTATCCACTCGACCATGGTGAGTTAAAAAAAGGTCTAAGATCACTTGCAGAGGTCGCGACTTGGAAGGTAGACCGCTCGTAATGACAATTAAGTCAGGAAGCTGCCGTGCTTTGGACATGCTTCATAAAGCTCATAACCTCATCGATTCTCCACATGAATCGTAACGCCACGCTGGAGGCCTTCGGTTGGTCTAAAAACCGGAATTGGTTACACACTCACAACATGCTCATGATAAAGATAGAAAGACGTCACAGTATTTAAAGAAACATAAAAATACTTACTTCAGAGAGAAAATCATTAGGGATCCAGAATAATTGTATTCTACCTTTGAAATATAACGTACCGTTAGTAAGTCAAGTCCTATAACTAACTATATAATTTGAATCAGTTGCTACCTAGTTAGCCGTAATCTCGGCATGCGTTCAACGACTTGCGTTCGATCGATGCACTTATTGCGAGCGATTCAGCTGACATAATAGTCCTACCTTGAGGGGTTAATAATGATAGATACAAGTCAGCAAGCCTTGCGACCGCTTAGAATATTTATTTGATATAACAGTTTTATTTTAAGCAAGTAATGGAGTGAATGGTTAGAGTTTGCAGATACAATTGCATACCTTCAGTATAATAATATGCCGGCTCGACTGGGGAAGTACACAGGCTCACAGAATATGGACATAAAGTACCTAACAGTAAATACTGTTGCATTTCATTATGATAGACTGACAAAGAAGATATATAAGGCAAGTGTGAATGGGACAGGACGAAGGGGAAGACCCAGGCGGACGTTCTCTGACCAGATTGGAGACATCCTAAAGAAAGGACAGGTCAGAAGTGCCCTTAACAGAAGAGCATGCATGATAAACTTGATGGGAGTGAAAGAAGCAAGAGAGGTATGTCAGGATCGTTGCAAATGGCGTTCCGTAGTCTCTCCGGAAGGGTACCTCCGGGAAACAGGCGTGAGTCTATGTATGTATGTCATTCGTTAAGTTCCAATTCTCTATCCCTTCTTCTTCAACCGACACTGCTCCTCCTATGCTTTCCCTCATTTCAAGGGCATGTTTCAAGTCACATAAGACTGCTTCAGCCATGGACACCCGCAACCCAGAGGAGTCACAAGTAGTGACTCCTCTGGGTTGCGGGTGTCCATGGCTGAAGCAGTCCAAAAACTAAGGTGGCGCATTGTGGTGGGTATGGCCTTTACGCTGTGTACTGATTAAAATTTTCGTTCTCATTAACATCGTTGGATGCGCAGTACATCCGAGAACATGGTCCTACAAAGCACAGTACCAAAATATCGGATACTATAAACAAACGTACATGGTATATTGCCCGAAAGACTATAAAACTATAACCTTGCAAGGACCTTGTCCTAGGAAGAAGAGACCAGTGACCAGCATGAGATATGTATGTATGAGAAATGCTATAAGATACCATATTCAACCATATAAACGTTTTTGATTTGATTTGATGCATTATAACACTCAGTCATCAACATAATTCTGACTAACTGAGTCCTAGCGCTATCCCGCCAAATAAAGAAGGCTGAGGAAATGTCAAACCTATGCATAATTACCGCCGGTACGGTAATAGGCTCACCCCCTATTACGTGGGACCTAAAAATTCATGGCAAAATATGGGTGTAATATTACACCCACTGGCCACCCACACACATACTGGCGTGAGTATATAAAAAAATACCGCAAAGTTCCATCAAAATTCGTTCAATAGTTTTTCATCAAAGTCTGTCAAAAGCTTTCTCATTTGTAATAATGAAACGGATTTTAATCATTCTTTATAATAACACCGCTTATTCATCAGAATAGCGCATTTGTCCTAATAACCGATATCCAGTCGGACGTAGCCGCGGGCAAAATCTAGAAATTATATTGCTTAGGCGTACTCGGGTAAAGAAAGCTTTTAATACAATAGATAGTTGAGAGTGCTTGATATCAAGAACACTTAGTTTAAGTGGATGCGACAATGGGATGGAATCAAGCGAAGGCTTATAGCTATAATGTTTTGGAGCTCAAAATGAAATGAATATACGACTATGTGTCTGTAGCATTTTCCAACTATATTACGGCTACATATGTGAAATTCGTAAGGCTAAATATTGTAAACAATACGTCGATTCGGTAATTTCGGTAGCGAGTCCATACATATCGCAAACAAATCAAAAATGGGCCTGGTTTAATAAAAATATGTATAATATAGTTAAGATGATGCTAAATCGCAGTTTTTACAAAAAAGCCGAAAGTTTACGATATGAACGAATTCTATGTAAAAGATAGTATCAGTACATTATTTTCGAGGTTTTACTTATTCATCTACCTAGCGTTATCCCAGTTTTAACTTGGGGTTCGCTTACTAATCTAACCCGATATGGCTGAATATAAACTTTTCCACAGAGCGACTGTCAGTCTGACCTTCACAACCCAAAGCAGTTGCTAATCGTAATAAATAAAAGTTTTTACTTTTTACGATTGGTAAATATTGGTTTTAGGTTAACGTCAGATCAAAGTACAGTTATTGATTTTAGATTAAATTAAACACATCTGTTTTTCAGTGATATAAATGTTGTATGGAGTGAGGCCAAACGAGCATAATTTTACGAGTTGTAAATCACGTAAAATGAGTCGCAGCCTTAGAGTATACATTAGCAAGCTAGTATACTCTAAAGTCGGTCGCAGCGCTTACGCTGCGCTGCATTCGTGTCATACATTTACTGTACGTACAGTAATACACAATTAGGTTTATGCTAACCCACGCGTCGTATTTCACCAAAATTGTGCTCAACCGAGTTAAGCATCAGTTACAAAACGTGCGTGTAAACAAGAAATGAATTGTGATTTAAGCGGCTGCCTAGCTGCTTAGCATTGGGCCGAGTGTTGTGAGTTCGATCCAAACAGGAGACAAAACATTGTGTTAAACAAAAGTCGTTCTTTCAAATCTGCGTGGTCCTGTGTCCGTTGTTATAATGTTTGTAAAGTCACCTGCGACACAGGACCTTTTCTTAGTGCGAGCGATATCTTTTTAAGAAAAATAAAAACTAAAGTAAAAATTTAAATATTTTATTTTTATTGTACACAACAAATACATCTAAAGACGTCATGAAGTATGTGCAATGTTAAGACGTCCTTAAATCAACAATGAATTTTCTTCCATCAAACCTTTGACACGTGGAGATATTCTTAGAGAAGTAAAGCTAAAAGTAATACTAAAATGTGGATAGGAACCGAAGTTAGGCGACTTCACTTACCTATTTACGCACAACTGAATTCCTGCCATTTACTCACGTCTTACAAAATAGCTCTCGTGCTGCCTTGCCCTTAAGCGTAATTCAAAATGGCAACCATTAAGCGCAAATTGATAGCGTCTGAACCACAGACATAGATCTACATAGATAACGCAAATGCATGCACTTCGCGTGTCTGAACTCCGACCAAGCGTCGAGCTTGGTCGCCACTAACTTCAGTCCCCGCGCGTCCGTTTTACCGTTAAGTAAACTTTATTCACATTACGTTGCCGCGTTTGCTTCGGACGTTTGATCTGACGTTGTGTATTAGGAGACGATGAATATCGCACAAGCGATACTGTCGCGCATCGCTTCGACTTCGTGATACAGGCAACGTCACAGTAGGTATTAAAAAGTCAGCACGCTTGGTTTCAATACAATAATATTTACTCTAATATTTACTTTATTTTCAACAATAAATAATCGTGATAATTGCGTTATCTATGTAGATCTATATCTGTGGTCTGAAAAGTGAAGTTTTATTACGAGTTGTGTGTTTTGTGGGAGACAAACATTGTACACTCATGTTTATTTAACTACTACTACTACTATTAATCTCGAATAAACGAAGCACACATCGTTTATTCGAGAAAATACATTGTAATGGTATTGGCTTGTTATTGTGCGTTTAGTCTAGGAATTGTTTTAGTATCGTGGATGTGGAAAACAAGATAAAATTGATATTCTGTCATGCCTGGTTAGACCAGTAAGCGGACCTCGGGCTCCAAGGCGTGTAAGTCTTGGATGCAACCGGGATAACGCTAGGACTATGGTGCTAGTGGATTGTTGCTTGTCGTGCTGAAATTGCTATTGGTGTATAAGCCATACTATTGCAAAAATCATCAAAATCTGTTCAGCACAATCATCCTCCGTCACGTTGTAATGCTGTGATAATTATGTCGATATACATAAAATGCTATATTTGAAAGATATATAAGGCAAGTGTGAATGGGACAGGACGAAGGAGAAGACCTAGGCAGAATTTCTCTGACCAGATTGGAGATATTCTTATAAAAGGACAGGCCAGAAGTACCCTATACAGAAAAGCATGCATGAGAAATTAGATGGGAACGAATGAAGCAAGAGACGTAATTATGTCAGGATACCTCCAGGAAACAATCGTGACTCTATGTAAGTATGTATTTGAAAAAATAATATTTTGTTAAGTAAATGGAAACTTCTATATTTTGGGCTGAGTACATACTTTTCAATAAAACTCTGACTTCAAATACACGAGCTATATGTAGGTTTACCGGTTGGGCAATATTTAAACTGAGAGAACATGAGCTCAGCTATTATAGTCGATGAAATAGAATATGATACTCTTAATAAACGCACAAAATAATCGGAACTTATACGCCTTTATTACTTAACATAGACTAAATTTAGTTTGAAATTGAACCCTGCTCACATAACAAAATAATATACGAGTATTTTGCGAAATACAAAGTGTTTGGTGATCATGTGTCTAAATTCGTTGGAACATATTCATTATGTAGTTTTAATAAGTAAGGAATTTCTTTGATAATTTGTCTGATAAATTGAAAATCCTAAACTATATCTGGTATTACATTGGCTCTGGTATTGTATTGTACTCTATATTGTTGTTGTCAAGTCCTTGCTTTATAGTTATATTTACTATAGAGATATATCCACACTGTTCCTATGCTGGGCAAAGGTCTTCCTTAAACTGTTCCAAGCATTTCAGTCCTGTGCCGAATTGGACTAGTACTTGTTGAAGTCATACAGATCGTCATGTAATCGTTTTCTGTGTAATATCTTAATATATAAAATCCTTGCGTTACTGACTGACTGACAGACACGCTACAGCCGAAACTATTGGGCGCAGGAAGCTGAAATTTGGCATGTATGTTTCTTGGGGACCGTAGGGGTGCACTAAGAAGGGATTTCCTGAAATTCCCACGGGATTGGCCAAAACGGGTAAATTTTAAAAAATGCAGGCGTAGCTGCTGGCGTCCTCTAGTACCCCATATTACAAATACATAAAAGTAGAAAAAATATTCAAAAATATCATCATCATCATCATCAGCCCTATATATAAACTGTCCCACTGCTGGGCACGGGCCTTTTCTCACTATGAGAAGGGTTCAAAAATATATGTGTATCATTATTTTTGTTTAATTAATATCTATCTTTTATTGATAATGTCTTGTGTGACCTTTTTGTGTGCAAAATAAATCATTATTTCTTCTTTACTTTAAATGGAACTTGGAAATTGCTTCTATGCTTTCTCACACATCAACTTCCGAAGTCAAATGTAAAATGTTCTGCAATACCTTAAATACCATTAATTAGTTCGTAGTTCTGCAGCTGAAGCTATATCTAGATTCATTCGCATTCATCTCAACCACCATAGAAATCGCCGTAATTACACTCTTTTTTATCTCCAATTCAATCAATTAAAAAGACCATGGATTTCCTCCGTCAGCATTTTGCAAATACAAAGGCCATCCATTATTTTAAACGGCAATTGAATTTAAATATTCGAATGATTAAAGATGACGTTTGGAAGGAAACTGTTGAGAATGCTGTACAACGACCCCTTCAGAATTAAGTGACAGTTGAGTGGTTTGCGAGAAAAATATCCCCTAAGACTATTTTTGCCCATGGTATTTTAGCCTTAGATTTTATGTACAAACTAGCTGAGCCCAGGGTTGCACCCGTTTTATTTAAGGCTACTGCTCTACGCCAGTGTCTCGTAGCTTGATGTTATATAGCCTATAGCCTTTCTCTATAAATGGGCTATGCAACACAAGAATATAATTATTAAAATCAGCCCAATATAATAATCGGAAATAATTGTTCATGCGATAAGCGGGTACAACTAAACAAACTTTCGTATAGCTATTTTTATAGCTGTATTATATTAGTGTAGACAGTATAGATAGTCGCACGTAACCATATAGTGTGGCGACTCTCATAGTTTAGACAGTAAGATAAAATAAACTTATGCAGGAAAATATAACATCAGGACGAAGAAAAATAAACACTCACCACGATTATAAAAAAATATCACTCACACACACGAAATACATCTCTGCCTACCCCTTTGGGGATAAAAGGCGTGACGTTATGTATGTATGTATGTATGTATGTTTTGTCTGTATTATTTAGTATGATTAGGTATATTATTGTTGTATTTATTATATAAATGTATATATTTAAAGTATAATCATAATTTACTGGTACACTTACAACTACTATTTCTTTCCTACCAATAATATCCATCCAAAGGTTGCCTGGTAGAAAACGCTGATAGCGATATTACCGCCCATTGTACTAGGTTTTTTAAAAAACGATTAATTTTTTAATGTATATAACATAATGTACAATAAAGTGTTAAACAAATAAAAGAAGATTTTAGAAAATGCCCACTCTAAGTCAGGAGGAAGTCTGGCTTTTCATATTTCTAAATGTATATCTTCAAATATACTAATATATAAAGCTGCAGAGTTTGTTTGTTTGTTTGTTTGCTTGAATGCGCTAATCTCGGGAATCACTGGACCGATTTCAAAAATTATTTCAGTGTTAGATAGCCCGTTTATCGAAGAAGGTAATAGGCTATATAACATCACGCTATGAGCAACGGGAGCGGAGCAGTAGCCTTAAATAACGTGGGTGTAACCGCGGGCTCATTAAGTCTTCAAATATTTGCGAGATCTATCCTCGGAACTACACACCTGAATATTATTTACACAAGCGTTTTTAAATCGCATTTTTTCTGTACCTTTAATCTCTTTATATTCCTTTACAGAAATGCCTTTCTAAATATTTTTATTGGTTTGTATTTTTTTCAGCTCTTATAATGATTGTGTGATGTGAATTATAATAAATTGTTTTCCTTTTAAGCTTTTTATTTCGTGTATTTTTCTTTCGAATGGTTTTAATGTTGTTTCATTTTCAATTTCGTGTTTATTATTCCGAACTCGAATTATTACGGCCTCCGTCGTAACAGATACTGTTAAATCAGCTTTCGGATACCACAGTATTAAAATATAATACAGATATTCGCGTTCGAAGCGATACTTGAATATTGAGATGCTCTTCGAATCGCGATGCCATTGACCATTATTCAAATTATTTGAATGAATTTTGGTCATATTTCATTAGGCGTGACAAGCAACTCGAAATTGTTTACCCAATATTTCGATATAATCATTTTAACAAACAATTTTATTTTCGTTGTTATACAAATAATTTCACACAACTTCGAAAAGTCAGTTGTGCGTGTCGTGACTTTGATTCGTAGACTCTCAGCGTAGCAATTTGTTAGTCTCTTGACTAGGGTATCGCAGTTAACTTTAGAATGTATGTTAAAACTACAAGCTGAAGAATTTGTTTGCATGTTTGTTTGATTGAACGCGCTCAGGAACTGTAAGTCTGAGTTGAATAAATATTTTTGCGTTGGATAGCCCATTTACTAACAAAAGGCACACAATTAAAACATCATGCTAAAAGCTACGGGTGCGGAGCACTTGCCCTATATAACAGATGTAATCGCAAGCTCAGCTAGTTGAAACTTTAGAATCCACAAATAAACTTCGTATGACGAATTTTTATACACAAGAAACTCATCTGCGGCTACACCTTTGTCATTTCGTCTCCCTTCACATCAAAGGGCGCTTTATAAAAACCACGAATGTTTATGTTACGGCTTGGCTACGGGGACCGGCGACGCAACCTGCGACACGACCGGCGACGGCGACGCGACAATTCGCGCGACGCGAAAAACATGCCACGGGCACACGCGTTCGCCGTCGCAACCAGTGTAGACCAGGAGCGAGACGACATTAGCTGAGATCTTTTTATGAAATTTAGCTCGACATTGTTCAGACTTTGGTGCCAATATCACTTTTGTTTCAACCCGGCAATCGAACCCGAGACCTCATGATCCGCTTACACTACCGCAAGATCACAGAGGCAGACTTGATATTGTGTACCTAACCTCGGTATTGAAAACTATAGGTACTTTATTTTATCTTTATACAAACGGTCGGAACGTCGAAATTTGCATCGTCAGCGTTGGATTTGCAGCAGATGGTCACCACGATGAATGAAGCGTATAAGAAGAAAGGTATGAAAGTGAATGTTAACAAAACCAAAGTCATGGTCATAGAGAGGGATGATAGTTTAACTGAATGTGAAGTAATGATAGGAGATGAAAAAGTGGAGCAAGTGAACGAGTTTGTGTATTTAGGGTCTTTGTTTACGAGAGATGGAAAATGTGAGGGAGATATTGAAAGGAGAGTGAAAGCAGGAAATTGTGTGAATGGCACCTTACAGTCCATCATCAGCAATGATATTATCCCAAAGCAAGCTTGCCTTGCTATACTGCAGGGAGTTTTGGCGCCAACACTGATGTATGGTAGTGAATCATGGGTATGGCAGAAGAAGCATGAAAGTAGAATCAATGCTGTGGAGATGAGAGCTTTAAGGAGTATGTGCGGAGTAAGGCTGATTGATAAAGTGAAAAACAGTGTGATACGAGAGAAGTGTTGTCTAAAAGAAGATGTAGTGACAAAGGTTGAAAAAGGAATGTTGCGTTGCTTTGGACATTTGGAACGGATGGATGAAAGAAGGAATACGAAAGGAGTGTATCGTGCGAGAATGAATGGAAATGTCGGTAGGGGACGCCCTAGGCGGACGTACGCCGACCAAATAGGTGACGTACTGAAAAAGGGCCAAATTAAAAGTACCCATAACCGACGCGCATGCATGATGAGGTTAATGAATGTCGAGGAAGCGAAAGGAGTATGTTTGAACCGAAGCATGTGGCGTTCTATAGTCTCTGCCTACCCCAATGGGAGACAGGCGTGACGATATAGATAGATAGATAGGTCGGAACGTGATTTATACCTACGAGCGTCAGGCTCGGTACCCACCTAACCTACTGCATACCAAACTCAAGGCGCTTCGGTATCGGTATACATTCTGTAGGTACCTACTGAATGCGTACTGAGCCGACTCTTGTAGGTATTGTAACTCGAGTTTTGAGTTAAAATACGGAAAAGCTTATGTTGGTAAGTGTGATCTAACTAATAGGTATAATTATGCACTTCTAAAAACTTACTTAGGTATTTTGAAATCACAGACAGACACTTCAACTTTATTTATACTGTATACATTTATGTAGATATAGATAACATCCAGACGTTCCAAATAGCTAGCCTTACTAAAAATTCTAAGAATAATATCATGCTCGCGGAGAAATAAACTAAAAATTTTATAGTGACTCAGCTCCGGCGCTAGTCGCCGCGACTACCGCTCTACGCCGTGGCGTGCGCCGTACTAATTCATACATTTGTTTTGGTCGCGACGTGTCGCGCGACACGCCGCTGTACCGCGCGGCGCTATTCGCCAGTCGCGTCGCCGGTCGCCGCTGCGCTTGGCATGCCTAGAACATTTCTATACATTTGATTCAGTCGCAAGTCGCGTCGCCGGTTGCGTCGCGCGAATTTTCGCTGGAGCGAATTGTTCGTGGCCAGGCCGTTAGGCTTAAATGTTGCAATTTGTTGTACGCTCATAGCAGTACCCTTGGGCGGTACTTTAGCTTACAAAGAGCACATCATGTTTGAAGGTATTTTGTCAGTAACAAAATGAATTGAATAACCCTTAATGGACTAGGTGAAACGGCTTTTAAAGTGTTTATATATTGAGATAGCGGCACTTTAATAGATGCGATCGTGAATATGACTTCTAAAGATGGTTGCTTTTTAGGGTGCCGTAATAATAATACCCTTTAGTTATACTACCAGTATATACTTTGTAGTTTTACCTAGTCCGTTCATCTAATAAATCATCTATGCTTAATCGGAAATAAAATTGTTTGTGCTAAAGAACTGTAATTTGGAATGGCAGTGATAGCCTAGTGGCGATACCGATAAACTCTCAAATAGAATATTCTCATAATGAGAAGGGTTAGGCAATTTTTTGCACGTAATTGGCGAACTGTAACATATTTGTATTTACTATTTTTATGTATGACGCTGTTGGTTTTCCTGTCTTAAATAAATCCCTACTGATATTATAAATTCGAATGTGTGTATGTATGTATTTATGTATGTTCCGTTTTCACGCTAAAACGGCTGAACCAATTTTGTTGTAATTTGATATAGAGATTATACTGGACCATGGAGACGGACATAGGCTACCATAAGATGCAAATATTAAACTGGGAGGGATTTTAGGGAGGCTAGAAGTTTGTTCGGCACAAATTTACCTCTTGGAAGTAAGAACACATGCGCAGGCTACCATAAGATGCAAATATTAAACTGGGAGGGATTTTAGGGAGGCTAGAAGTTTGTTCGGCACAAATTTACCTCTTGGAAGTAAGAACACATGCGCTATAATAATTGAGTGCGCATGTGCGTATATATGTCAGTACTGACACATCATACATAATGTTATATTGTACAGGGTGATTACATTGTTCGCATAGGTATATAAACTAATAATTATATACTACACTTAAACGGCTGAAACGATTTTCTCTACTAATATTATAAAGGCAAAAGTGTTTAAAGATATATTATACTGGACATGTATAGGAACATGGCTTTGGCATTTGACTGTATGTAAGGCGTTGTTATTATGTACCTTTCGGTAGATATAATGATAGGCATACCTATAGTGTCATGGATACTGATCGAGCTACTTTGTACCCTATAGAGTTTCTGAAGTCCTTAGAATAATCAGGAGTATCTTCACACAACTTGAGACTGAAAGTAGATTTGTGTTACCCCGAATTTAACGCGCGCGGAGCCGCGGGCAGAAGCTAGTAAATAAATAAATATTCCACAACGCTGACACCAAGTGCAGGTTGGCAGACCCTTTCAAGAATTTCATAGAGAACTTTTAACATACTGGTTTCCACACGATGTTTTCATTCATCCTTTTACATTAAGCAATATATTAATATACTAGAGAACGCCAGCAACTACGCCTGCACCCTTTTTAAATTCATCCATTTTGACCGATCCCGTGGGTACTTCGGTAAATTCTTTCTTAGTGCACCCCTACGGTCCCCAAGAAACATACATGCCTAATTTCAGCTTCCTGCGCCTAATAGTTTTGGCTGTAGCTTGTCTGTCAGTCAGTCAGTAACGCAAGGATTTTATATATACAGATGATGATGCATAATTATTGAAAACATTTTCAAGTTTCGTTTCTAAATTAAAATCTCTTTGAACTATCAGTTTGATGTTTAACCGTCGATAAATATGCAAGCAAATTATAAAATGCTTAAGCGCTCATCACTGAACGAGCTTTAAGATCTGAGAGCGAGATTAGAGGTCCCTTCTTAGATTAATGAGAAACGTAACAATTGAGATGCTGTGCCGTCGTCAGATTATCCGCTAATGATACCTATTTAGTTTCATACTAGAGGACCCGTGCTGCTCCACAGCATACATTCTTATTTCATTCGCTTTGGCAAAATCCAGAAAATATAACTGCCTGTATGAAGGACTTTGCGAATCGTTAGGATACAATGAAGATATTCTGTGATGAACCATGCCATGAATTCTAAAACTATAAGGTCCATAGGTTTTTGGTACATCAACTTTTGCACCAAATGATACAAATGACATAGCATTATTGTACTGGCGAATATTCTCTCTGACATTTTTGGATCTTTCAGTGCTGCCAGTAAACAACTCTTTAATTTTTTAAGAACAGTTATAGGTTGAAGTGTGACTTTCCCATCGTAACAACAAAGAGTGAAGCGTCTTGCTGTATTCTTCTCTGGTTTGAAATATAATGCAGTGCTATACTGACAAACCTCTTGATGACCACCTACAAAGAAATATTCCACATTTGGAATAACACTTGAAACTGCACACCTTAGAGCAACTTTAAACTTATACTACATAATTTGTAAACTTGCTGTCTTTTAGCATTAATATTTGCTTCACGACGTCCTGTCAAAGTGGCTTTGAGTTTAGCCCTTTCAACTCTAGGAGCAACAACAACAGAACTTATACCAGAAGGTGAAGAAATATATGACAATAAGTTTTGATGTTCAGCGTCGTTGACGAAAGAAAGTTCTTCAATTTGACTAAGCTGCCCTACCATTCCTTCCATTAGGAAACTGTAATGTCCTTCGTCCAGGTGCCCAGAAAATAGCAAGTTATCAACAATTTCGCTAGTACCACAGTCAGTAATCGTATTACTGTTTTCCACTTACACTCTGATATTCAGCATGCCCTGCGTACTGCCCATTGGCACCCATCACACGTTTGTAATCTGTTACATTTGTAATGGTTTGGCCATATGCTTCGTCCCCAACGATGAAGTTACTATATACATCCCACTTATTGATAATGTTATCAACAGTGGCCAAATGAATTTCATAATGTTTTATTCTCACTTCCATATAAACAATAAGAAATTGCGCGGAATAAGCAATTACCGTCACCAAGAATGGAAATCACTTGAAAATTGTTGATAGTAGAATTAATCAAATCTGAACCCGTTGCCACCTGTATTTTTTTAAAAGTAGGAGGACCATCCGGTACCAAATCTCCAACAGGGCCGTCATTGACCAAGATTCTTTGTTCAAACTTTCTCTGAGTATTTTTAATTTCCTTCCAAGAACCATAATTATAATTGAAAACACAACTACTCAAAAAAATAAGTTATTAAATCAGTAACTTATGTAAGCTAACTTCACTTTTCTATTTTATCTGTCAATATTTTACTATCAAAATTAAAAATATAGATAAACAACTATTTTTTATAGTAAGAAAATAGGTTTTGTTTCTGTTATCCAGCTAAATATTTCTGTGAGAAGCACGATTTATTTTGTTTTGTGTATGGGTGTGATTAATCCATCATAATTTAGAAAATATGTAATGCTAAACTTGGTAGAAATGGTACATTTGATAGAGATGGTAGTTTTGGTAGAAATGTTAATTTTGGTAAAAATGTTACCTTTGGTAGCAATCGTAAGTAACATTGCTACCAAAACTACCATATATGCAAAAGATTCAATTTGTACCAAAACTACTATTCCTACCGAAACTACTACTCCTATCAAAGCTACTATTTGTACGAAAACTACTATTCGTACAAACACTATGATATCTACCATTTCTTTTTCAAAACTACCATTTCTACCAAAACCGGCGGTGCTGTCAAAAGTACCTTTTTTCTCAAAACTACTATTCTTACCAAAGCTACAATTACTACTATAACTACCACTTGTAATATAATTATATGACAGTAGTACTATGAACCGCTGTAATATGTTCCACATAATAAACAATTAAGATGCCCGAAGAAAGACCGTAATTTAAAAACACATAAATGTTCCTAACATAAAACGTAATTTCTTTCGAAAATCCTACAGACGGGTGTCTGTAGGATTTTCCCAACATTAGGTGGAAATTTCACTACATTTGGGGAAAATTCCTCGGGTCGCGGATACCCGCGACCCCACCTCATGACGGGGTCGCGGTAACGATGTCACTATACAGTGACATCGTTACCGCGACCTCGTCATGAGGGTCGATAGAGGAAAACCGGGTGTTTTAGTGGGTATGGCTCCCCGAACATCTAGGGGGAGAGCCGAGCCACACACCCCCCTCCACCTGCCCCAAACTCGGTACAGACTTGGCGGAGGGGTCTCATTGAGGGACGGTCCGTAACTGGATTTCATCGCGATACAAAAAAAGGGGCAAAATTCTGTTCATCCAACATTAAGGGTCAACTGGTAACATTCGGGGAATATTACCTGCCATCAGCGATAATTCACTATAGTGATAATTTTAGCAACATCGGGTATAATTTTACACACCACCACACTCACACCCGTATGAAAGTAAGGCAAGGTCACCTTAAGGAGGCATAACGGTTTTTCCTGGCAGTTACCGCAAGGAACTTATTAGATGCCATAAAAATATTTTTGAATTTAGAACCGTCCATGTAGAGAGAAAGCAATGGAATCTTAAGAAATTTATAGGAAAACTAGCTGACCCGGCAAACGTTGTTTTGCAAAATTTTTTTTGAAAAATAGATGTTGGCCTATTCTCATAGATACCGGATAAGCACAAAAAATTTCATCAAAATCGGTCAAGCCGTTTCGGAGGAGTATGGGAACGAAAACTGTGACACGAGAATTTTATATATTAGATATTGAAAATAAGTTCAATGTCCACACCTATCTTCCTTCAAACTTACCCAATTTAAATGAGCATAACATCAAATGAACGAACTCTTTTCAGCGCGTGTTATAGGCCTATAACGAAACGCCTATCGCAATGAGAACCAGATATATAGAAGCAGAAAGTCATTGACTACGGCTACGAAAACGTAAAAAATGTATGGGAGAAAACTGTTTGTGCATATAACTTGATGAATGTGCAAGTTAGGTAATTTCTAATGCTTGATGACAAATAAATGCAGCGAGAGCTTTCATTTAAAAACAAGTCATGCAAATCGGTTGGGTAGAACGGGCTGGCCGACTCGTATTACAAAACACAAATTCTTTTAATATATAGATAGCTTTTATTTTAAGATGCAGAATAAATTTTGCAAACGATCAAAGAATATTTTTTTAAAGGACTAGCGTGCTTTCCAGAAAATAATTCCAGTGACTAGGTATTGAATGATTCTTTGTGCCTTCTCCTGCACTAGGAATAACTCTGAATCGCAGGGGACTTTATAATCATTCAATCAATGAACACAAACTACTTCGAGACTTTAGACTTGAAACAAATTATAAATCACATGAAGTTTTATTTCGCATGGAGGTCGATGATACAACACTCGATTCTAGGTTTTAAATGGCGACTCTATCACTTAAACCACAGCACCATACGTTCAGTCAGTCAGCTATTGACTATTAACCCTAGAGTACTAATCTTATTTTTTTACTGCTTAATACTAATGATCGCTCGAAAGGCTACTTCATAAATGATACAAGATTTTAGAAAGACCTTTCTATTAAAATTTGTAATTATTTTAACAAAATAATGAAGAAAAACCTTATTTCTTAAAATTTAATGGCACATTTTGCTTAAAATTATAATTTCAGTCTAAAAATCAACCTTAAATGTAACATTACCCTTGTTTGAACAGTCTTTAGAATAATAATAATAATAAATAAAAAGACACATATAGCTTCTTATTTATTATCTTATTAAATATTGTTAAGGTGTTATATCGCATAAAAGTAAAAATACCATTCTAATTATAAGATATTTGGCTTGAGAGTAAATTAAAATCAGACTATACTTTTCTATCACAATTTCAGCAGTTTGGAGATGAGATTGTTTTTGTAGAGCGGCTTCTAACTCAGTGCTTCTGCTTGCTTGTATTTGAGATGTGCCACTAGGTATATTAAGATTGTTCGGAGCAATATTTTAGAAGTCATCTTCAAGCTGTTACGAGGGTAAGAGAGTAGGATCAGCCACACTTTCGTCTGAATCGTAATCTTCAGTTTTTACTGTTCGAATCTTCATTTTCCAAATAGTTTGTAATCTGGTTCTCGTCGAGATTCATCTATGAAACAAAATGATCAATTCTCAGTTAAATCAAACTTATTGTTACAAATAAATAAAGAGAAAGTTGCAAAGAACTAAAAAAATACATATGTAAAAACTTACCTTTAATACTAATGATCGCCTCCCAGGCGAACGTGAGGTCAATAACTCGATACCTGAGTATCTCCCGTTGACCGCAAGACCACTCTCCACTGCGTCTCGGGGTGCACTGTGTTGGCGCGAACGCACCCCGCGTTACATAAACGTAATTTAAAAATATTCTTCAAAAATCAACCGAACGTGGCCTCTCAGGCGATGATTAGTATTCTAGGGTTAATGGTGTCTGTTTCGGTGGCGCGGCCATGACGTTTTTTTTTTTAAAAATGATGACAAAATTTTGTAAAAAATTGTAAAAGTGGACTCCCTAAACCATAAATTTGTCAAAGCTATGGTAAAAAAGTTATAAGGGTTTGAACGTGGCCGCGCCATTGAAACACTCTGAACCGCGCGGCGAGCTGAAATTTTGGTAAATAACAGATTGAATTTGTAAAATTTGTGGGGTAAAAGAAGATGTAGTGACAAGCATCGAGAAAGGCATGTTAAGATGGTTTGGGCACATGGAGAGGATGGATGACGAAAGACTGACAAAGAATATATATAAGGCAAGTGTGAATGGGACAGGACGAAGGGGAAGACCTAGGCGGACGTTCTCTGACCAGATTGGAGACATCCTAAAAAAAGGACAGGTCAGAAGTACCCTAAACAGAAGAGCATGCATGAGAAACTTGATGGGAGTGGATGAAGCAAGAGAGGTATATCAGGATCGTTGCAAATGGCGTTCCGTAGTCTCTGCCTACCCCTCCGGGAAACAGGCGTGAGTCTATGTATGTATGAATTTGTAAAAAAATTGTAAAAATATAGAAAAAAATCCTGAGCTTATATTTTAGGAGCTGTAAGACTAATAAGCCATGGCCGCGCCATTGAAATGGTGAAAAACACACTTTCGCCGATATCTCATTGAAAAAGCAACGCAGACGTCTGAAGTCTTTTGTACAACCCAGATTTGAATTTTTCAAAATCATCTTTTTTCAATAGCATCGTAGAGGTCTGAAGTTTAGGAGGTTTGAGGAGATGGCGCCACCGCCGTACACTACAGTCGCAATAAAAGTGCTCCGTATTTATTTTGTCTTTTAAAAATAATTTAAGATGTTAAATATAAATATAACATTAAAAGTGTGATGAAAATAGAACATATAAGTAGTGACAATATAATCTTAGATTCATTAGTGAAAATAAAAAAGTTATAAAGTGATTTTCTCAGGACAATAAACTGGACTAAAACTACCACAGTGTTGAGTATTGATAACTAATACTAAAGTAAATACGAATAAAAACACAGAAGATACATTAATTAGCTATAAAAAGTGTAAAATAGTGTTAAAATTGTACTAAAAAATAAACAATACATGGAAGTGTTTGTATACCCTCTACATTCAAACATTATTACGGCAAAGAATTATCGAACACTTTAACATATAGAGCAAATTTTCGCTAGAGATCTTAACGCTTAGATAGTCAAGTGCTACAGCGCATCGACTGCGAATCAAGAAGCCCGAGTTCGAGACTCACCCATTGAAATGCTTTTTGAGTATTTCTGAAAATTCCTTGTGTTAAAACTGATAACAGGATTAAGTTTAAAACAGATACACATAACACCTAAATATAATAAAAAATGGATCCTAGTAATAATATTACATACCGAAAGCGAAAGTCCAGTTCCCATTCTACGTCTCTACAAGACTTGTCAAGTAGTCACTTATTCGATTCAACTATGATGAGTCTACCCAATACATCGATAGAAGGACATAACACATGTTGCAAAGAACTCCAAATACAAATTACTCAATTGACATCGGATCTTCTTACTGCTAATAACGAAATAGATATATTAAATGATGAAAATACACAGCTTAAAAATGAAATAAAAAAGGACCAAAAGACAATAGAAGCCTACAAAAAATTTGATTATTTCGAGAACTCATCTATCACAACTACGAAAAAGAAAAACAGAAACAAACTGTATGATAGTAATCGTCGACATTCAATAATATCATCAGAATCACCTATACAAAATATTAATATATCTGCTACCTTAGAAACTCCTACCCAACAACACAATATAACAAATAACTGTTCAAATGAAATCGATTCAAACCTACCTACTCAACACATTTTAAACAATAATACTACAAAAGTTTTTACACAACAGGTTGACAGTATAATATGTAATGCTACACACCCAGATACGAGGTTCAAACTGAAAGTTCTTAGAAAATCAAAAACTGATTACATTAGCCAGTTATTAGTTTTATTATATCTTTTCAAAATATTGTCCATTGACGTTAATACACCGCTGCATGCGATGGAACCACTGGGAAAAGCACTTTGCCTACTCGTCCTTAGGGGTCTCTTCAATGGCATCGCGATACGCAGCCACCGCTTCTTCAGCATTCATAAACCGCTTTCCTTTAAGTTTTTCTTTAATTTTTGGAAATAAATAAAAATCACAAGGCGCGAGGTCGGGGCTATACGGCGGGTGACCCAGTAATTCAACGTTTGATGTCGCCAAATAGTCGATCGTTCGCTTGGCGGTGTGCGACGAGGCGTTGTCGTGGTGAAGGAGGATCCTACTGCGAGGTCGTTTCTCTCGAACTTTTTCCAAGACAAGTGGCAAACAATTGGTAGTGTACCATTCTGCAGAAACTGTTTTTTGATCCTCTAACACAATTGTTGCGAAATGACCTATCCTTCCAAAGAACGAGGCCACCATTTTTTTTCCCGCACTTCGATCTCTCTTCACTTTAGTTGGCAACTCCTCGAAAGGAAACACCCACTGAGCAGATTGTCTTTTGGTTTCAGGATCATAACAGTAAATCCAGCTTTCGTCACCTGTTAGTATGTCGAACACAGCATTTGAGTCACCTCCGTTAAATCTTTCAATCATTTTACGGCACCAATCCACACGATGGAGTTTTTGAGCCTTAGTCAAATTATGAGGTATCCACCGGGCGCAAAGCTTCCTGACCGCTAAATGTTCGTGGAGGATTTTGTGCACTTGACTCATACCGATGCCTAAGCTTGTCCGAATCTGCTGATAGGTCACTCTTTTGTCAGTCTCTATCATACGCCGCACAACACAGATGTTATTTTCAGTCGTCGCCGTAGAAGGCCGTCCCTCACGTACATCATCAGTGAGATTAGTGCGACCACGTTTAAACTCATTAAACCAGTTGTAAACAGTCGCACGAGATGGGGCTTCATCGTAAAAGGCCAATCGTAGTCTATCATAACTTTCTTGTTGACTTAAATGACATCGAAAGTCATAAAAAATCATTGCACGAAAATTTTCTCGTGTTAAATTCATGTTGACGTGACACAGACAATTTTCAATTTGCCGCCAAATCGTAAAACAAATGACAAATGAATGAAATATATACTCAGTAATATTGGCAAAGAGTTCTATTTTCAAATTTTAGAATCTTTTTTGTATTATATTGTTTATAAGTGGCCAGTTCTAAGAACTTTCAGTTTGACCCTCGTAGTAATAGTATGACATGTGAACGACCATCAAGGCGAAAGAACTTGAACCAAGCTGAACCACCAATAGGATTAAACAAGTATAAAAAGGTCCTAATAATTTCGGATGACCAAGGGAAAAATGTTCAAAAACATCTACAAGCACTTCTAGGATCTTCATATAACGTAACTTCCATATGTAAGCCGGGAGCAAGGACGAAAGACGTTGTTTGTACAAGTGAAATTAAAAATTTGACTATGAACGATTATGTGGTAATTTTAAGTGGCACTAACGATACTAATCCTTATGACTATCAGATAGATTTGAACACGTTTGACAAATTTTAATAATACTAACGTTTTGATATCAGAAATTCCTTCTAATAGGTGCTTAAACACACAAAGGTTAAATTATATGCTCAGACATGCTTGTACTAGACATAAAAATGTAACGTATGTTGAAATGAGTTACAGTAGATTTATTCCAAACAAGCATTGGTTCTCAATAAATTTATGTAGATCATTATTGAAGGATATATTACGACTAGACTACAAAATAAGATTTGCAAATTATATGACTATTTCTAAAAAGTTGGCTACGACGAAAACCACTGCTCTTAAAGATAGTTCTACTCAAACAGAGTCTGGTGATTTTACTCTGGAGGCTTATTCAAATGATAACAAAATAATTTCAGATGATTTTAAAGTTTCCTTAGTAAGTAATGAGAATGATAAAGAACATAATATGATTTTTTTCGTGTATAATCATATATATGTATTACATCAAAATGTTAATGGTTTGATTAATAAATCGGACTTAATAAGTGTCCATTTAAATGAATTGACTGACGCAGGTAAATCTGTGGATATTGTTTGCATGACTGAACACAACATGTTAGAGTGTGACCGTAGTCATCTAAATATACCCAACTACACACTTGCCGCATGTTACTCCAGAGATAATAGAAATGGGGGTTCGTGCATATTGGTAAAGAATTACCATACATATGTAAAAATTGATTTAGATAAATGGAGTATACCCAACCTCATTGAATGTTGTGCTATACAATTAGTTACACATAAAATTAAAATAATATGTATTTACAGACCACCGAAGTATAAACACTGTGACACATCTAGGTTCTTATATAATTTAAGCATGATACTAAATGAACATTGTTTAAAAACAAAAGGCAAGATAATAATATGTGGGGACTTCAATATAGACATTTCAAGAAATAGTAGGTTATCACAGGATTTCGAAAATTTGCTAAGTAGTTATAATTTATTAGCAGGTGTGCGAACAACAACGCGTATGATTAGCGGAACTTGCATAGATAATATAATATTTAACATCAGAGGCAGCAAATGCGAAGTCACTGAGTTAGCAATATCTGATCATACTGCGCAAATACTAAAATGTCCGGTAGAAAAATCTTGTATATTTCCTTACTGGTTTATTTACAGACGTGACTATTGTCAAGAAAATATTTTGAAGTTTTAAAATTGCTTAAAATGTTTAACCTTTAGTAATACCTTCAATTGTTCGAGTGCTAACGATGCATTTAATGAGTTTTATGACTTATTTAAACTATTCTATGATTTGTGTTTCCCACGGAAAAGAATAAAGATGTATACAAAAAAAGGCAAAACTGGATTACCAAAGGTCTGAAAAAATGTTGTAAGCGTAAGCGAGATATGTTATGGCGGTACAGAAAATGCTCTACTGCTGAGAACAAAAGAATGTTCCAAATCTATTCTAAAAGACTTAAAACTATAATTAGTATGACACAAAAATGCAAAAATATTTACATTATAAATAACGCAAAAAATAAATGTAAAGCCACCTGGCGTATTATTAATAGATGCAAATTCAATCAACCAATAGACACTGTTCATTCAATTAATTTAAACAATAAAATAATAAATAAACCCCTTGACATTGCCCAGACATTTAATAATTACTTTATTGATCAATCCAGTGACATTTTATATGACATGAAGAATAATAATAACATAACTAATTATATAAATAGCAATTGTAAATCAATATTTATGACTCCAACTATAGCACTTGACATTATTAAAATAATTAATTCATTAAACAATACAAACAGTTCCGGATATGACGATATTACAACCAAAGTAATCAAGTCAGTGTCTTTTATTATTGCCCCTGTACTAAGCCGGGTCATTAATCAATGTGTCGCGGAAGGAATATTTCCTGATGCACTAAAAACTACAATTATAAAACCTCTTTACAAAAAAGGGGATAAAAGAAATCCTAATAATTATAGGCCTATAGCATTAATTCCAGTATTCTCCAAAATTATTGAACAAGTTATTCACCAAAGATTATACTCGTTTTTAGAAAAAAACAATATTTTAGCCGAAGAACAGTACGGTTTTCGGAAAAATATTGATACGAATATGGCTGTCTATAAATTATTTGGAAAAGTTATTAATAACATTGATAATAGGATACCAACTGTAGGTCTTTTCATGGACCTGTCGAAGGCTTTCGACCATGTAAGTCATCATATATTATTTAGAAAATTAGATAAATACGGTATCAGAGGCAACGCTTTACAACTTATTAAGTCATATCTATGTAACAGAAACCAAAAAATATGTATTAATAAAGTATGTCCACGGTCTAAAACGGAAGTGGTATATATGTCAAACCCTGGACATACAACTTATGGTGTGCCTCAGGGCATGGTACTGGGTCCACTTTTATTTATTATTTATATAAATGACATGCCTAAAATTATTCAACACCCAATGGTTCTGTTTGCTGACGACAGCACAGTGGTATTCAGTGGTAAAAATAAACAAGATTTAGAAAATGAAATAAATATGAATTTACAAATAATAATTGACTGGTTAAAATCAAATAATTTAAAAATAAACCTAGAAAAGACTAAAATAATACAATTTAAGCAAAGGACAAAAGATATTGAATTAAACATACATTACGACAACACAAAAATTATTAATATTAATCACACAAAATTTTTAGTATCTGGTTGGACGAAAGCATGAACTGGAAAATACACATAGAAAATGTTTGTAAAAAACTTAGCCAATACTCATATGCTCTCTACAACCTTGCTAAAGTAGTAGATAAGCCAGCACTATTAACGGCGTATCATGGCTATGTGTCATCAACATTGAGGTATGGTGTTATATACTGGGGTAACTCTCCAGATAGGGAATTAGCATTCAAAGCTCAAAAGAAATGTGTCAGGGCTATATGTGGTATAAAAATCACGGATTCATGTAAACCGCATTTTACTACTTTGAAATTAATGACTATCTAGAATCTCTTTATATATATGAGGTCGCAATTTTTATAAAAAAAGAACATCCAATTGTTTGACACACTGACTTTGACTCGCCATCAAAATAAAATACAAATGAAAAGACACAAAAAGGCCATTTATAATGGGTAACAACTTTTTGGGTATGGCCCCAAAAATATATAATCATTTACCAACTACTCTATTAAAAATGAGCAAATTTTAGGTGTTTAAAAAGACATTGTATAATATTTTAATTAAAAAAGCCTACTATACAGTCACAGAATTTTTAAATGACAAATATATTACAATATAACAATTCTACAATTCTAGATTTATTATTATCGCCGATGTATGCCTGTATGTATTTTAATAATTTATTCACATATTTTGACAATAGTTGTTTTATTTATGATTGATTATGATTTTTGTTTTCTCAATGTATTTAAGTTTGTGTTAATATTTGTATGCTTTCTAAAGCAAAACATAGAAGAACTTTATTATTATGTTATAACATCTCGCATTACCTATGTTCACAAATAAATAATTTGACTTTGACTTTGACTTTGAGTTTTTTGACAAATCAGGGTTTTACAAAAGACTTCAGACGTCTGCGTTGCTTTTTCAATGAAATATCGGCGAAAATGTGTTTTTCACCATTTCAATGGTGCGGCCATGGCTTATTAGTCTTACAGCTCCTAAAATATAAGCTCAGGATTTTTTTCTATATTTTTACAAATTTTTTACAAATTCAATCTGTTACTTACCAAAATTTCAGGTCTCTGCAATGCTTAGTTTTAAAGATCTCCGTGGCCGCGCGGTTCGGAGCGTTTCAATGGCGCGGCCACGTTCAAACCCTTATAACTTTTTAACCATAGCTTTGACAAATTTATGGTTTTGGGAGTCTACTTTTACAACTTTTTACAAAATCTTGTCATCATTTTTTTAAAAAACAAACTTTATGGCCGCGCATCGAAACGGACACTATTAATATTATATGGGCAAATGTTGGTTTGATTCCCCACCACGATAACTTTCTAAAGATTTTCCTTCACCTTATGATTCTGTCCATTCAATTCACAATCAATCGTAATTTTCATTTCAAATTTCTACGCACATTTTACGTATCAACAAAATCATTACAAAAGGAAAGCCTTCTAATAAACCACCACCCCAATTAAAGCCTTCAAGGTCACAAAAAAAAAATAAACAACGCCTGAAAGAACATATTGTGACGGCCGGTGTCATGCCAAGCTGTCATCACTACCGTTGCCAAGGACTACTGACGTCTACACGACAAACTAGCCGGTCATCAAACACAATAATTTATTAGCAAAGAGGTTTGATGACTATTTTATTATTTGTTGTATACAGTTGTATACACTCTGTCAAGTGTTCGCTAAATTCACCAGTCATTGACAACAAGGCGATGGCCGTGCGGATAACACATTCCGCTCACGTTCTGATGGCGTGGGTTTAAATCCCAGTCATAACAGTTAAGTGGATTATGGTTTTTATGAAATTTGGAAAATGTTTATGAATATTTGGCACATACATACATACATACATACATATCGTCACGCCTTTTATCCCCGAAGGGGTAGGCAGAGGTGTATTTCTACACCCACTTTTCGCCAGATATACTTTAGTCCCACGTAATAAGGGGCGAGCCTATTGCCGTACCGGGCACATTTTCAGACTCCGTGCTGCTACTGAGAATTTCGTGACAGAAAAACCCAATAACACTGCCCGGCCCAGGAATCGAACCCGGGACCTCCCGATCCCACGCGCACATTTATGCCGCGAGACCAACGAGGCAGTCGTATAGGGTTTGATGTCGAGTTTTCCGTCTCTACGCAAAGATGGTATTTGCATCGTGTTATCCCTTAGTCGCCTCTTACGACACCCACGGGAAGATAGGGGGTGGTGACACTTGTATTCTATGCCGTCAACCACACGGCATTTGGCAAATATTTAAAAAAAGATTATTTAAATATTTCGAGTAAAAATTAGAAAATTCTAGAAACTTCAGGAAGGAATGGAAAGGTTAAAAAGAGACAGGAGATGGAAAAACAAATTTAAATATTTTGAATAAAGATTAGAAAATTCTAGAAACTTCAGGAAGGAATGGAAAGGTTAAAAAGAGACAGGAGATAGATAAAACAATTGAATTATGAAATGATAATCAAAATTAGTGAATCTAGAACATTCCTAGGGGTATATAAGGCGGTGTAGACGCGCTGAGCGCCAGTTTAAGTTGAAAAGTGGTAAAGTGAAGAAGAAGAAGGAAGAAGTAAAAGGAAGAAAGAAGAAGTAGTAAAAAAAAGTGAAGTGAAAGTATAGTGCAGTAAAGTGCAGTGAAGTGCAGTGGCAAGTGCAGCGCAAAAGACGCTAGTGTTGGTGCTGTCTGCGTCGAAATTAAACGGCGTGTCGTGTGTGAAGTCGAATAAAGTGTCATCAGTGCTACTCGGTGTTTCCTTGCAATCCCGTTACCCCGTCCGTGACAATATTTTTTGTTACTTTCGACGTGACTTATCCTTGTCCGGGCGATATTTTCCCGGAATTGCGAGCATTTTTCACATCTCATGGTCACTTAGGGACTTGTATACAAACATGGTATTCATTTTATATGGCCCGTTTATACGTCCGTACCTTGGGATTGGTTTAAGTGCAGCGATGATATTCGTCATAAGCTTTGCGGCTTCTTTTTACTTTTTAACTAGAATATAACATTTACCCGTCTTCGTATGCAGAGGCAAGAAAGCATCGCGTCAAAGAAATAAATAATATAAAATCCATATTTTTTTTATATTTATGCTGGATCAGTTATAGTATTATTTCCTAATTTTAATGTTAATTTAGAGTTTGTTGGGCTACAAAAAAGATGGATGAGAAACGATTGCATGTGGAAGAGATGAGAATGTTACGATGCATGTTTGGAGTGACAAGAATGGACAGAATTAGGAATGATTACGTTAGAGGTAGTATGAAAGTGGCGCCCATTGATGAAAAGATAAAAGGGAGTCGATTGGTCTGGTATGGACATGTTATGCGGAGAGATGAGATGTATGTAGGTAAAAAAGTGATGAATATATGCACGTAGAAGGACGAAAAGGGAGAGGACGGCCAAGGAAAAGATGGATGGACTGTGTGACGATGGATATGAAATAGACAAGGGTATATGATCGGATGACTGGTGACAGAGAAGTATGGAAGAGAAGGACATACTGCGCCGACCCCAAATAAATTGGGATCAGGGCAAGACAATGATGATATACGTCAGAATGGCACATATTATTTTGTTAAGAAACGATAACCAAACGCCTTGTCACGATTTTCGCGGGATGACGGAGTAAGAATATAAAGTATCGGTGCCCTATTTTATTCTATGGGTGTTGTAGCATGCGGCACAAAGCGACAGAGGAATATACACAAAGCATATAATTTCTTTCCAACGAGAAGGAAAACACGAGATCAAACCCTATACTAACCCGTCTGGCCAGCGTATTATAGAAGGCCAATCCTCTTATTGACTGTTCAGCAGTGGACTGCGAAAAACTGCATGCATACATATCTATGAAAATATTTGACACTCGCTTCAGTATTATGAAAGCTGTTACTGTGTATGTTATACCTCGACTAGACTGCCTCGTTGGTCTCGCGGCATAAATATGGGCGTGGGATTGGGAGGTCTCGGGTTCGATCCCCGGGTCGGGCAAAGTGTTATTGGGTTTTCCGTTAGGAAATTCTCAGTAGCAGCACGGAGTCTGGTAATGTGCCCGGTACGGCAATAGGCTCGCCCCCTATTGCGTGTGTCTGAAATAAATCTGGCGGAAAGTGGGTGTAGCAATACACCTCTGCCTACCTCTTCGGGAATATATGCGTGAGACTATGTAATGTATGTGTATGTTATGCGCTTTATTGTCAGGTTAATAACAGTGTACTGTCCTATTTTATGTCAGACCGATAGTACGTTTTAAATTTTGCGGAACGATCCAGTAGCCATGTTTCGTAGTACTTTATACAATAGAATATTTTATCGACACGTTTATCGAGGCCGTGATTAACTAGTGCAGATAGCAACACAGACTGACATGCAGAGAGTATCGGATTCAAAAGTTGAAGCTCACGGTGCGCGCCATCGACTTTTCGAAATTAAGTGCATTGAAATAAAACATCATAATGGAAGCCTGCATATCTATGACTTCTCTATTGTGTTTTCGAAATTTTGAAAAGAAGAAGAAGACGAATGGTCTTCTTCAGCAGTAGGACAGCTTATATAAAGAATTGTGTTAATTTAAATTTACAAAATATTTTAAGGGGTGAATATACTATTGTAACCGAATACAAATACATGAAAAAATAATCAATTTTAAACTTTCGCAATTTGTATCCATCATACAAAATAATTTAACCGGTCTTAATCACGTTTACTTATTTTATTTAAGGTATAAATACCTATTTGTTTCCGAAGTTTCGCTCGTCTTGCACCGAGCGTGGTCGCGGAGAGACTGATGAGAGCTCAGCGCCGTCTTGTGGAAGTGCGGGTTTCGGCACCTACCCTCACTTGGTCTTTATTTAAGTTCGCAATGTCGGTACTCCGACACACTACACTAATGGCGTCTACACACTGTTGAGATTTATCACTGCGGCGGTGTTTACACTTGCTGATGACTGGATTCCAAGTAGCCAATAATCTATATCCATCCTCCCAGTTGAAATTGAAATCCAAGTGCCGTGGATGGTGGTGCGAGTTCGCGTTAAGATACCTGTCGGTGTGTGTCGGTTTCCTATATACAGTGTGTCCAAGGGTACCATTATCTCTCACTGCCACTTTAACGTCGAGAAAGGGTAACGAACGTGAATCGGATGTTCGGATGTATGGGGTTCAATTTGTTTGCGAATTGTTCTACGTCCTGCTTGTTGTCCTTCATGATGCAGAAGATATCGTCGACATACATTTTCTATAGTTTCACATTTGACGCCTGCATATCTATGGATTCCTCAAAGTGCTCCATCCAGACGTTGGACATTACCGGTGCTATAGGGCTATCCATAGCCACTCCATCGATCTGGAGGAAATGTTGTCCACGATATAGGAAGTAGTTCCCATCCAAGCAATTCCTAAGTAGAACGATGTATTCGTTAGACAGACCGTTTTCCCTTAATTTCCTCTCTACGACGTCAAGGCAATCTTAAATGGAAAATTGGTGAAAAGTGACTCCACATCAAAACTCACCATCACCTCGTCTGGCTCCTTTTTCGTGCTCTTGATAATTTCTCTAAAGTGACGAGAGTCCTTCAGGAAAGAGTGCGTCTTGCCTACTAACGGTTGTAGTACCTTGCTTATGTGTTTCGCCAAACCATATGTGGGTGAATTTATTTGACTCACTATAGGTCGCAAAGGTACGTTGGTCTTGTGTACTTTGGTTAAGCCATACATCTTAGGCGGCTGCACAATTTGAGGTTTATGTAACCGTTCAAACACCTCTTCCGCAAATAAGTTTTTATGGTAGGTACCTAATTAAGGCACGAATGCGTTTTTTCACTCTGGCGGTCGGGTTATATGACACTGCCTTGTATACTAATGTGTCATTTACTAGATTCCTTATCTTACAGTCATAATCATAAGTATTAAAAACCACAGTAGCGTTTCCCTTGTCGGCCTTTAGCACTAAAATATTCGTGTTATCACGCAGCGTTTTTGGTGCTTGACGCTCTTCTGTGGAAATATTGTGTTTAGGTGGCTTTGACTTGCGTAAAATAACGGCAACATCCTTTCTAAGTGTATCCGCATCGTTAGACGGTAACTTGTTACGCGCTATCACCTCTTCTATGCTCCTTATGACGTTTTAATATGGAATCCTGAGCTGAGCTCTCATTAGTCTCTCCGCGACTACGCTCGGTGCAAGACGAGCGAAACGTCGGAACTCACGCCTGTATCCCCGGAGGGGTAGTCAGAGGCGTAATATCACACCCACATTTCACCATGATTTTTTTTAGGACCCTCGTAATAGGGGGCGAGCCTATTGCCGTTACCGGGCACATCAACCAGACTCCGTACTGCTACTGAAAATTCTAAAAAACTCAGTAACACTTTTGCCCGATCCGGGAATCGAACTCAGGACCTCCAATCAGCAGTCGCATACGCTATCCACTGGACGACGGAGGCAGTCTATTTTTGTTTTAGATAGCCCATTTGTCGAGGAAGGCTATATATAGGCTATATCATTATCATAACGCTATTAGCTACAGCAATGGCTCTAAATAACGCAGGTGTAATAACGAACTGCGCTAGTCTTCTACAGATTAAGGCGCCTACAACCGCTATTGAGTTCAACTGATGCTGTCACTGTCGGATTGTATACATAAGAAAGAGAAGCGCGACGACGACGGGACGTTCAGAACTTTTTACAAACCATAAAATAAATTAATTACAGAAAATGTTTTGATTGGATTAAAAAAATAAAACAGT
This sequence comes from Euclidia mi, assembly GCA_944739405.2. Classification (NCBI taxonomy): domain Eukaryota; kingdom Metazoa; phylum Arthropoda; class Insecta; order Lepidoptera; family Erebidae; genus Euclidia; species Euclidia mi. Next base: position 64,804,888 of record OX123192.2, read on the forward strand.
ATTTCGTTAGTATGTTGCTTGTTGAATAATTTGTCAAAAAATCACAATGATTGTATGTATTTTAATATGGTTTTTATTCGTTAAAATATTTTTAGAGGTATATTTTGTGATTTTTTTCTATCGATTAAAGTTAGTTGTATTATGTTTTCAACACACTACTTAACTAGATCATATCCTGAAGAATATCATATATTTTTCTTATTGTGTCAACTGCATAGAAACATTTACTTTAAAGCGTTATAAAACTCGCGTTTAGTCCCCTTAACAATACTGACTGGCACTGTTGAGCTAGTGGTTACCCCGACTGTCAAGCCGTAGATATTGCGTTCGATTCCTATGTGTTCATCTTAGTGTGATTAATTTTGTGTCTTTTGCGTCATTGTCGTTATTATTTAATTTAATTGTTTCTGCTCGATCCTATAATAATTTCGTGACATCCCTTTCTAGTGTCGCACGGTCCTCAAGGAACTAACATACCAACTTTTTTGCGCCCAGTAGTATTGGCTGTGAGTTAGGCATATATTAAAAAAAAACTGTTTTAGAGGTGTCAAGGGACACCCGGATGGAACGAAGTTCCTTTCGATTAATTAGTGAAGGAATTGTAAGAAATACAATTTTATTTTTTTAAAGTTATAATTATATTTTTTTAATTTAAGTAATATAAACTTAATCAGTAGGCTGAATTTTAGTAATAATTGTTAATTTTACAAGAAATGTCCCGTTCGCCATCTTGGATCCCCAAATAAATGTCATTTACGTTATCAGAATGCATGATAGCCCCGAAAAGTATAGGTACCCATATTCTTTTTATTAAAAATGTCCCGTCCGCCATCTTGGATTCCCAAATAAAAGTCATTTTCGTGACCAGAATCCATAAAAACTCCAAATATGATACCCATTTTAATTTTATTAAAAATGTCCCGTCCGCCATCTTGCATTCCCTAATAGATGTCATTTTCGTGATCAGAAAGCATGAACATGATGCTTGCTTTCTATAAGAAAGAGAGATAGAGAGACATACAGAGAAACATGCGCACGCCGCGCGGCTTACACTAGCTTACTATAGCAAAAAGTGTCGTTACAACTTTTCGTCTTAATTTTTTCCGTCTAGCCCTCGTTTGCAACGCACGATAAGGAACTTCGTTCCAACAAGCTGTTTCTCGCGGTTTCACCCGCGTCCTGAGAGAACTACTTAATTTATAGCCTAAAGTTACTCCTTGGTACATAAGCTATCCGCCAGTGAACGTCCCGTCAAAATCGGTCGCGGCCGTTCCAGAGATTAGCGAGAACAAACAGACAGACAGAAGGAAAGACAAAAAATTTAAAAAATGTCATTTCAGTATATGTACCGTGTATACATCCAAATGCATTTAGTAAAAAGCAGTTCGTTTAATATTACAAACATACACTCCAATTTTATTTACATATAAAGATATAGATGAAGGTTGCTATGAAGGGACCACCTAACTTTACGACGTCATATCTAAAAAATATAAGGGATAAAATGAAAGCAGTTTATTATTTTTATTCCGTGGGACCTTTATTTATAATAATCAAACGCACAAACAATTCGGGCTTATACTTTTTGGTATAAACAAAGCAAACTAAATCTTTGGCTGTTACCTTCTTTGGACCATGGGCACCTTCATTGAACCACTAGGTTGCCGTAAATGGACTCGAGAAATTTGTTCTAGAGGTCCAAACAAGGTAACTTATTAGAATTATCAATTTGATTAAATAAAGGCATAAGAGGAGAGACAAACAACAATCATTCACTTGCGACAACCAAACAAGCTATAGTTATAGTTGGCGTTTTCTTGGGCTTTTTGGTTTACTCCATGTAACCTTCGTTTGAGTGTTACTCTCGGGACTTCATAAATTCTACTAGCTTCATTTAAACCAGCCTTTTGTTTTTACACTGATTTTAGAGCGAGATTCATGCTAGTTTAATTGTAATGAAGTATTTCTTTTATATGACGACATTCTAAAATTATTAATTTACCATGTTTTCAAGAGCTTTTTTCATAATCACTAAAATACTCGGAGCCTACGTTAGTACGTGAGTAAAAAAAAATACAATAGAAAGTTGCTATGCTTGGACCGGTCCAACGGCGGACCTCTCTTGTAGTCCATTGATAGCAACAAGGTATTCGTTTCATAAAAGAAAATCTAAAATTTACAAAGACATGATTGGACAAAATTGAATAACACTCATGGAATCACAATTAAATTATCTAATATTTCATACCAGTGCACAGAAACAAATATGAGTAGAATGATAGTTACATCAGATTGTTCCGAGTCATATTATAAGATTTTGACCGCCTACAAATATAATCACACACGTAACTCTTCGCCAAGTTCCGCAGCATCGCTGAGGTTAGAGAGGGGTCCAACTGAGCCAGCACGGACTCGTTTCGACTAGTTTGGGTGTTGCTAGCTTGGATAGTTTTGGAAATACTTTGGTAGTCCAATGAAAACGCTGGTCCAATGATGGCGACTTTCCCCTATAGATTGTAGGTATTAGTACTAATTGTCTGATAGCCATTATGACTCTTTTAGTTGAACAATACTTACAATACTTCTGCTTACCCAGTCAAAGTTACAACTGTTGGAACATTTATCAGCATTCACTAATGCACCAATATATTATCGTATTCCTGCATACCCACACAGGTTATCAGGCACAGGTGTGCAATAACAGCCGATATATTATATGAATAGTATGAATACACGTTGCACCTTAGTTATACTATTATTGCCCCATACCGACTGATATTGTGTTTACTGATTAGTTGTAGTAATCAGTGCAGCTGCAATTAATTTGGTGATCGCATTTCGCGTGCGTATTCCAGTAATAAACGTCCATGTAGAAAAATAAAGTCCTGTTTATAGTAGTAAATACATGCCTATAGTTTTTTTATTTTTTTTTTATTTATAGTCTCACGCCTGTATCCCCGAAGGGGTAGGCAGAGGTGTAAATATTACACCCACATTACGCCATGAATTTTTTGGTCCCACGTAATAGGGGGCGAGCCTATTGCCGTTACCGGGCTCTTCACCAGACTCCGGGCTGCTACTGAGTATTCGGAAAAACCCAGTAACACTTTCGCCCGACCCGGCAATTGAACCCGGGACCTCCGATCAGCAGTCGCATACGCTATCCACTGGACCACGGAGGCAGTCCATATAGTTACCGATTAAGAAACAAATTTTCCCTACCTCACTCCATTCTGTGGAAATCGTAACAGGCGCCTAAGGAAAGTACACGAAGCTAATTCTATCTCGGAAAACTCGGCAGGCTAAACCAACCAACCCAATGTACTTGTACTTGCATACTAAACGTATTTTGCCTGGACTTCAAAAGATCAAGAAAAGATGAAAGCAATTGAAGTGACAAAAAAAACAATGACTCTGAGTTTGTTTCGGCCTTTCTTCTCAAGAAATCATTTAGCTAGTAATAGCCGGCATCATCTAGAATAGGGTTTTGACTTGTATTAGTGTTGTAAACAACCAAAATGCAGAAATAAATACGTCTGGCTAGCGAGCGTGGTATAGTAGGCTAAATCGTAATATTGGTTTTAAGCGCTATTGTGATGCAAATTAGGAGAGACTTATGTACAGCATACAAACATACATAAATAGACTCACGCCTGTTTCCCGGAGGGTTAGGCAGAGACTATAGAACACCATTTGCAACGATCCTGACATATCTCTCTTGTTTCATTCACTCCCATCAAATTTCTCATGCACGCTCTTCGGTTAAGGGTACTTCTAACCTGTCCTTTTTTTAGGATGTCTCCAATCTGGTCAAAGAACGTGCGTCTAGGTCTTCCACTTCTTCGTGTTCCATTCACACGCGACTTATATAACTTCTTGGTCAGCCTTTCGACATCCATTCTCTCGATGTGTCCAAACCATCTTCTTTTACCCCACAACACACAATTCGTTACTTTGGCGTTCAAAGACACTCCACACATACTTCTCAGTGCTCTCATTTCTACAGCATTTATACTACTTTCATGTCTTTTTTCCATACCCAACTTTCACTACTTTATGTGCAGCAGTGGATTATAAAAGGCCATATGATGATGAAGTCAGCAAACTCGTCCTCAAAGCCTTAGCGAAGTTCTCCTACTGACACATACCTATGCTATTGTAACGTACATTAGGAGTAGCCAATATCCAGCAATAGACTGCGAAAGACTGTATGACGAAGGACCTAACTTAGGCTTTCGCTACTAGAGATACATATTTGACATAAGCTCTTTATAAAATATTTCAAACTAGAAGATGCCCGCGGTTCCACCCGTGTTATTTAAGGCTACTGCTCCGGTTCCGTGGCTCATAACGTGATGTTATATAACATATAGCCTACCTTGATAAATGGGCTATCTAACACTGAAAGAATTTTTCAAATCGGACTAGCAGTCCCTGTGATTAGCGCGTTCAACCGAACAAACAAACAAACATTCGTTCGTTTATAAGATGTTACACTGAAATACCAGATTTTTTCTTCAAAAACGATCAGCAACATTACTAATTACGGCTTTTTCGAAAACTTTTTGAATTTGACACGAAAACGCTGTAAACCATCATGGTGGTTGAGTGATATCACAAAGTCCAAAACAAAACAAACCGTGAATGAAGTCTGGTCTGATTTACCCACTTTTATTTTGTTATATACGATTTGACAGGTAGAAAGTTTGACGTTTTAGTTGTATTTACTACTAAAACGTCAACAACATGAATGGCGGACGTACTGTTTGCCGTAATGCTCCCTGATTGGTGTTAACTGTCACAAGAATAAGTACATTATTTTTAGTTTTAGAATCCTAAAAATAGCATTAATCTTACCTTTTTGTAATAAATAATAAACTTTATTGACATCTTAAAATCATGATGAATCTATAGATACTACAATCAAACCGATTTATTCTTAGTGGACAGAAGTCTATTATTCTGTTTCTGTGGCGCAGTGCTAAACATCGTGGTGACTACTAAAGATTTTATTCAAACTTGTCATTCGTCAAGCGATAAAAAAATTAACTGAACCAAACCGTCACAACATATTTTTTTAATAAGATCTCTATTGACCTCTTTAATTATTTATAAATAATTTTTTTACGACTTATACAAATTGCGAAAGTTTTGAATGCAGTTATTGAAATGGCATTTTTTCCCAAACAGATGGCCCGCCAGAATCAATATTCGACTACCACTCGATGCCGGCGATGTCCGAGCTGGATGACTTTGATCTTTGTTTCAAGGAACCTGACGCCGTCTACTGCATTGTAGATCTGGTGCTCTTGGAATATGATACGCCGCTCTATCAGTTTATTAAGGTGAGAGGAAACTATTTAACGTAGGTAGTTGAGCCTTGCTGATTCCAGCAGGAATGAATACTCTACTATCCTCTTACAGAATATCGACAAACAGTAATATTCTAATATTTTAGCACATACACACATCACCACAGCACATCACCATCTAGTTCCATACTAAGCAGAGCTTGTACTATGGGTACTAGATAATGGATAAGCATACATATATACTTTTTTGTTTTGTAAATACATACATATTATACATAGAAACACACAGACCAAGACAAACATCCATGTTCATGCACACAAATGTTTGACTCGCTTACACTCCCGCTGTGCCAACCGGTCGTATGATACAGTATCAGTATCTATACTGTTGCGTTTTGTTCTGTGAGTGAGAGTGCTAGAGGCTCACCCTTTTCCTGCTCCCTCAAATCATTATCATTCAAGACTTACACGCCTCGGGGTCCGCTTACTCAAACCAGATTTGACAGCATAATAGCTTTTTCACAGAGCGACTGCCGTCTGACCTCTGCAACTCAAACGAATAGTAAAATTTCTTGGTATTGACAAGAATTATATCATTTTATTTGGAGGTAAGTACTAATTTCCCGCAATGACTATCAAAAATTTGCATGACAGCCGGGACCGACAGTTTAACGTGCTCTACGAGACACTGAGCAACCGATAATTTAATTAGCAACTGAATACGCACATAACATGTGATGAGCGCCGTGGATTCGAACCCGATATCCTCTGCATGGCAATCTGTTAGTATGTGCACTAGGCTATGGCTACTCTTCTCCGTCACATCATTCCTTCTTTCTCCTCATTTAGTTTATTCAGCATTTTTGATGTCTGTTTGCTTAACATTTTGATGTCGCTTATTTTTATTTTTTTATGAAAAGTATCATCATCCTTTTGCCCATACCTCTCGGCTTATGCGATTTCATCCACAGCGAAAATTGCTTTTCACAAAACAAAACATTGCCGAATCCCTTGTACCCCGTAGTATTTAACAAAAACATACATCGCTATACCAATCTGATCCTAATTATACGCAACTGATGCCCAGCCAGTAGCAAATATGCAGAAGCTTAATTTTGTTTGTCCCATTTGCTTCAATTGAGCGCAAACATGCGAATGAGTATGTTCAGCCTTGACACCGTAGGCAATTGTGTGCGTATCATAATATTCTGTTTGTGTTTCTTGTGCTAACAGAGCTTTGGGAATATTACAATGTTACTTAAGATTTCATGAAGATTGAAGTGTCGTATTTGTGTATATGCTGTCGTTCGTGTTGTTTGGGGCTGAGATGGAAGCGATTTGGGTGTGATATGTGCGGTATTTCATAGACTCAAAGGTTGTTTAAGTGATTGTCTTACATAGCGTCTTGTTTTTGGGTCTATTATTAAAAGGGCCTGACGTGATATTTCCTTCCGATGAACAAGCGATGTCCATTCACTCTTAAGATAAATTCGCCACTAATATGGTGTATAAAATGATAAGATGCTTTCGAAATGTTCACCAATAAAACCATTTGTCACTGATAAAATTTTGTCAGTTATGAAACTTACTACTTTAAATTTTAATATTTTATTTTTGGCAATTAAGTTGTAACGCGGCGCACACCTTAAATGTGAACCTGATACCCTGTGCATGGCAGTCTGTTGGTAACTCCAGAAGGCTACTTTGGAACCCTTAATCTACCTGATCGACCGTAGAGACCAATATATCAATTAAATTATTACTTTCCCCTTTTCCGGAGATATACACCTCTTTCGAACCTCTATTTCTTCTTTCAGCTGATATTTTAAATATGATTTCTCTCCTTTTGTTCCAGAACTCTCTGGTAATGTGCCCGGTACGGCAATAGGCTCGCCCCCTATTACGTGGAACCTAAAAATTCATGGCGAAAAGTGGGTGTAATATTACACCTCTGCCTACCCCTTCGGGGATACGGACTCTCGTCTCTCTCGTACAAGAACTACCAACAAAATAAGCTGCAACGCGGTGTGTGTGGCTCCAAGGACTGCGGTTTGAACATCAGTCACGCCGATGCTGGAGAGTCCACTGCTGAGAAACTCAAAGACTGCCTCAACGCTACTACCTATACATGATGGATATGGTCTGCAGGTAGGAGAGATATAATTTAGACTTGAAGTTGCTGAACTAACGTGATTTTTCACAATCTTTATACATATTGCCGTGATGTAGACGATATTTTATTTAAAAACGAAGTGAACGAAACTTTTTCTCAAAGATCAATTAGCAAAAAAATTGTTAAAAATACTTGCAGCCACATTTTAATAGGCAACCTAGTAAATATAATATATTCTCCTAATCATAAATTTATATAAAAAAATGGTTTTTAGCGAAAACTCGATGAGTGTACTAATTTATCTGTATCTTAGACTATAAGGATTATACGGAATCACATGTGTAATTTTGACTTCTACATTTCATCACGATGCAACTTTATAATTATAGGTACATATAATTACTTGCAGATCATCCATCGTCAAAATATTCTGCAAACCAAAGCCAAAATTCGACCTAGATACTCGCGAACTGTAGCTAATTACAAAGACGGTGATCATTTGTGTAATAATTGCTACATTTCGTATATTGAGATGTTTTGCGGATCTTTGCATAGTGGATACAAGGTAACATAAATGTTTATTGAGGCTCTTCGGCGTTCAGGAATTTTTTTTGTTACTCGGTGGTTATTAGGTACTGAATAATTTAGGGGCTTGATTCCTAGGTATAATTTTATTCGTTTTACCTTACATATTTAGAGGATAGGTACACCTCCACAGAGTAATACATATAAGTGTCTCGGGTTACAAATATATTGAAATGGCAAATAACATTCCCTTGGTTCCGTTGCTAAGCATATCTTTGAAAAGTGTAGGTGTGGGTCCAACTTGCGCTACCAAGAAGTGTGCTCCAATCCAAAGTAGTGAATTATATACGCGCGAAATAAAATGATAGAATTGTTAAACGATCATTATCGCGACAAAAAATAGTAGGACACATGGAATCGAGAGATGTTTTAATTTTTATCGTCTACTTTGCTTAAATTTTCTATGAGGCCACAAAGATTTTGAAGTCTTCGTTTCCTGAATAAGGCGTGTGTCGTTTTTACTAACACTATGTTTTATCAACCACTCAACACTATGCTGTATAAAAGTATTTTCTTCGCCTCCTTTCCTATGATACAGAAAGTTCTTCAGCTTTATTTAGGAAAAGGAGTTCCATGACCAATTTTATTGTTGATGTAGACAAAATGTCCATGTTTTATTAAATAAATGTTCTCATTCTTATCTAAACAGGTAGACACCCTCTCTGTCCGATACTGCAAGACACAAGACGACTATCTGCCACCCGCTACCTTGGACTATATCATTGGAGCTTTGATTCTAATGTTGCTACTCGTCAATCTTGGTTGTTCTGCATATTACTTCTTCTTCGAAAAGGAAAATGGAGAAGGTATGTAAATAATCTAACGGAAAAAATGGAAATATTTCACACCCACTTTTCGCCATGAATATTTCATTAGATTTTTACATTTCCAGTGGAAAGCATGCTAATCCCATTTATGATGATATGATACTTAGCGTTATATCTGAACTAAGAAGTAGAGGGTTTATCTTAGAATTATAGAAGCAATACATCAAAGGCCATTGACCGGAAGCATTTACAGAAAGCACATAGATGGACCGAGGAAAACAATTCAGTTTGTGTGAAGAACTTTGAGAGAGGTCTATGTCCTACAGTGGACGTCTCTAGGCTGAGGTGATGATCGAATAGGTAGCCGTTACCTGAAGGGCGATCCTCGCGATAGCCTAGTGGAGATACCAACAGACTGCCATGCAGAAGGTATGGGGTTCGAATCCACGGCGCGCAACAATGACTTTTCGGAGTTATGTGCGTATTAAATTGTTAATTATCGCTTGTCCCGTGCCTCGGAGAGCACGTTAAGCCGTCGGTCCCGGATGTCATGAAGATCTTTGACAATCGTTACAGGGCGTCAGAACCTTCTAATAACCTGAAACTAGTCTAAACCGTGGAATATCGCTATCCCTTCGGGTTGCGGAGGTCAGACAGGCAGTCGCTCCGTGGAAAAGCTAATATTCAGCCAAATCCGGTTAGACTAGGAAGCGGACCCCAGATTGAAACTGGGATAACGCTAAGAGGAGGAGGACCTGAAGGGCGATCCTCGTATTTTGACAGACATCGACACTGTATTTTGAACAAATAATTATAGTAACGAGAATTGGCACTCAGAATAAAGTAGAATGTACTTAGTCAATTTACTTATAGCTAAAACTTGTTCCAAATAACAAATACTTGTTGGCCTTTACATGTTGGCCTTCTGCGTGCAAAAGAACTGGAAGGCTCTCAAACATGGAGGCAGTGCTGAAGGCGGACTCTTCAAATGTTTCCAAGCTCTGAGGTAAGTGGCGTCATACAAAATTTCACTCTATTGACATTGAGGCATGGTTGAATATTGAATTGACTTTCTTTAGCTTTACCGTTAAAAGAGGCTTATTATGTGATTTTTTTTTGCAGATTTTACACGATGGTGATGATTCTGGGTCTTCACTCGATGATCTTCATCGGCTATGGTTACACTGCTAACCCCGATTTAATCGAAAAGGTTGGTAGGATATTCATTCACAGTACCTACTTTTAATTCAGGAGAGTTTTGGAGTGGTGACCACGTACCGGACAACGCCGCAGAGGTAGACCTCCCGCAAGGTGGACCAACTATCTGAAGATCGTGGAAAGCGTTGTATGCGAGCGTGGTCTACGTGGAAAGCTTTGAGGGAGGCCTATGTCCAGCAGTGGACGTCTTTGGATTGAAATAATGATAATGATGAGTTTTAATTTGATTTTACCTTTACCTTAAAGCCATGGCAAAGATTTGCTTCAGAAGCGAGAGGTGAATCTTGCACTAATTCGCTCACTGACTCAACACGAAATTTTCAACTACGCAATTTACAGTTAGGAACTTTTGGCTAATAACTGAGTTTGCAATTAAATAGATTTGAGTTTGCAATTAAATATATTAGGTGCCGCCTCTGTTTGAACCGAGATAATGATAAATTGATATGAGTTTACGTGCCGCCTCTGTTTGAACCGAGATATACAAATGACGTGATATAATTATTACCACGGAAAACAGTTAGAATTGATACCTTATTATGGTTAGCCATCGTATTCGCAATTTATAGATAGTACAGCCTTGCTAATTTCAGCATGAATGGGCCGGCTCGACTGGGGAAGTACTGTACTGTTACTTTACGTTGATTTTTAGTGAGGGGGTCTCACAGAAAATCGACGAGTGACATTACCTAGACTATTGCATTTCGTTCGCTGAGCCCCATCCCCTATTCCGTCTCCCTCATATTACCCCTCCTCCTATCCCTTTCCCGACCCCAAGGGGCGGCAACGCACTTGTAACTCCAGTAGTGTTGCTTGTGTCCAAGAGCCGCGGTAATTGCTTACTTTCAGGCAATCCGTCTGCTCGTTTGCTGCCTATTACTTTTAATAAAAAAACTCTAAAATGTGTGAAAGTTTTTTCAATTGGTGAATATAAAACCTTTTCTTCCAGTGGCAAAACCAAATCTAGGCGGCATATTAGGTAAAAAATAAGAACCACGACTTACTCGACTCATACTGAACAAAACGCCTAATATCACTTTTTCCCTCAAGCTCAAGATTTGTTGGAAAAGGTAATAATAGAAACATAGTGCACATATTTTGTTGAGAGATTTCTATTATGATTTAATGCTACCTTCCCCAACAAATAGACAAACATTTGTCAAAAAACGATCACAATTAGCACTCAATAAACAACCCTAATAAATTAACACCCAATTTATTCAATTGCCGTTTGTTATTCAAAATACTGACCGACATGAATAGCGTTAAAATTGTAATTATTAACACATTAATCACATCAGCCGATAGTAAAGGTTTAGTTTAATTTATCACATTTATACGCAAATTAGGGGCTTGCGGTTTCGCGATCAATTGCAATAGGTTGGGGTAGTTATAGGATATGAATGCGCGTTTAATGCGGGTAGAAATGATGCGAGTTTTGTTATTTTGGATTTTATTATTGTCTATTCGAATGATTTTTACAGTTTGTTTTCTGTTTTTGCTTGAAACAGCATCTGTGCTATGTTAGCAACATCATCCTCTTAGCGTTATCCCAGTTTCAATCTGGGGTTCGCTTACTAGTCTAACCGGATTTGGCTGAATATTAGCTTTTCCACGGAGCGACTGCCTGTCTGCCCTCCGCAACCCGAAGGGATAGCGATGTTCCATGGTTTAGACTAGTGCCAGTTTATTTAAGAAGGTACTGACGCCCTGTATCGATTGTCAAAGATCTTCATGACAGCCGGGATCGACGGCTTAGCGTGATCTCCGAGGTACGGGACAAGCGATAATTAACAATTAAATACGCACATAACTCCGAAAAGTCATTGGTGTGCGCCGAGAATTCGAACCCGATACCCTCTGCATGGCAGTCTGTTGGTACCTCCACTAGGTTATCGCTGCCTATGCTAGCAACGTGAACTATAATTTGTGAATAAAATATTATTTATCTAAAGCTTGCACACACACAAACACAACATTTGCATTTCTTGCTTTCACATAGGTATAATTTTTGGCGGTGGACGGTCGGCAACATAAATTGATATGAGAACATAACATAACTTCACGCCTTTTATCCCCGAACGGGTAGGCAGAGGTGTATTACACACCCACTTATCGCCAGTTATGTTTCGGTCCCAATGTAATAGGGGTCGAGCCTATTGTCATCTACCGGGCACATTATTAAGCGAGCGATAATTAACGATTTTAATACACACATCACTTCGAAAAGTCAGAGGTGTGTTCCCGGGGTATCTGGGGATCGAACCCGAGACCATCGTCTCGGCAGTCTGTTACATACACCACTAGGCTATCGTTATCGTTTGTAAATTAGGATTATTAATATGAGAGCTTAGTTAATCAAAGAGTCAGCAATAATTTTAAAGTGAGTAGCGAGCCACTATTAACTTAAGCGGCTCTAAGTTTATGGAAGGGAATGTCGCAACGGTGCCTTGTGCAAAGTCTAAATGCTAAAGTTTGTTTACCTACTCTTTTGCGCCTCATTCATTTACATCCCAGTATTATAAACATTTTCTTGTCCTTTCCTTTTGTTTGTTTCGTGGTTTCTTAATCACGCCAAACTGATAAACCAATTTTAGTTTATGTCTGTAAGTAGTTTGAAACGCGGAGGGCTTTTCTTACACGAATGCCTTAATAATTAGGTGTATTGTTTTCAAACTCATGTATTGTATGTCTCTTTATTTCTTAATTGAATAGATTTGGATGTATTGAGTATTGTTTGAATCTTTATATTATATTGAGTGCCATACTAAGTAGTTGGCAAAATTTTAGTAGGCCGATTTTTTAATTATATCTAAAGTATACATTTTAAATACTCATATTGATCAATACAAACAGTAACATCTGCCTTTTAGCACTTGGGCAATTTTTGTTCCAGACATATTATTATTAATACATTACAATAATATATGAGGTCACTGATATCAGCCATATTTATTTCTAATCACGCATCAACTAACAATCTCCAAGCCTTATGTGCATCAAAAGATTTAACCATCAAAAGATATGTCCATCAAAACATTCAACCACAATAATACCGCAAACTATCAGAATTTGAAAATAAACGTAGTTTTACGTAAAACGACAGAATCTTGTCCTAGAGAGGTCAATAACCTGTTGTTGAACCAGCCGGCGCAAGTGACATACTAGATTGTAAACAGACGAATGTACAGTAAACATTGTCTAGCATAAGTTGATCTGCGTTCGGATGAGAAGCGTTTACGATGATAGTTCAACTTATATTAACAATTTAGTTCTAAAGGTCCAGTCTAAGCTGCTCCGCTTTTGTTAGCTGCGTCTATATGATAACTAGGTTATCATGGATGGATAATGGATGATGGATAGATGATAGAAATCAATCAGCCTATCGCAGTCCACTGCTGGACATAGGCCTCTCCCAACACGCGCCACAGTACACGGTCCTCAGCCTTCCGCATCCAGTCTGTCCCAGCCACCTTTTTCAGGTCGTCGGTCCACCTAGCCGGGGGCCGCCCTACCTTACGCTTGCCGAGGCGTGGTCTTCACTCTAGGATACGCTTGCTCCATCGGCCATCAGTCCTTCTACAGATATGGCCAGCCCACTGCCACTTGAGCCTACTGATTCTGTGAGCTATGTCGGTAACTATGGTTCTTTGTCGGATAAATTCGTTTCGGATTTTATCCTTCAAAGATACGCCAAGCATAGCCCGTTCCATAGCTCGCTGCGTGACTTTTAGTTTGTGGACTAGTCCCACTGCGAGTGTCCATGTCTCGGCACCGTACGTCATAACAGGTAGGACGCACTGGTTGAACACTTTGGTCTTCAGGCATTGCGGTAGGGGCGAAGAGAAAACTCGACGTAGCTTGCCAAACGCTGCCCAACCCAACTGGATCCTGCGGTCGATTTCTTTCTCGAAGTTGTTTCTACCAAGCTGGACTACTTGCCCAAGGTAGACATACTCTTAAACTACTTCGAGCATCGATCCGTCGACATAAACCGGTCCCGGCACAATGTGTTCGTTGAAGATAATCTTGGTTTTATCCAAGTTCATGCCGAGACCGATCCATCGAGAGGCTCCATTTAGGCTGTGCAGCATCTCGCTCAGCTCTTCCAGGCTTTCTGCCACGATAACGATATCGTCGGCAAACTGAAGGTGGGATATGTACTCGCCATTAATGTTTATGCCTCGTCCAGTCCAGTCCAGCGTCTTAAAGACGTCTTCGAGTGCATTGGTGAAGAGCTTAGGGGATATTACATCCCCCTGCCTCAACCCTCTACGCAACTCAATGGGGTCGGTTTTACTGTCCTGATAGAAATAACTTACCATTTTATAATAATATATAAAATAACATTCTACCATATTCACACAACACTATCTAGTCTCAAACTAAGCAGAGCTTGTAATAGAAGCTTAAACTTTATTTCTACGGCCAGTCTTTGCAATGATAGGTCAACGTATCTTGGCAATATGTCGATTGGAAACGCAAAGGTATAATTACTATCTGTCCAAAGCGGGTAGGCAGAAGTTTACTTGAAGGGCCAACTTCACCACTGTGGGCAAAATGCCGGTTAAATAACTTGACAAACAACAGCATACTTTCGTTTTTATTTTGGATTTATCGAGAAGATATTGGCTATTCAAATTAAATTTATTCTGTTAAATAAAATAAAAAGGTACAATTTACTTATTTAGAGTACAAAAGCTTAGTTTAGGTTCCTGATATAAGATTATATGCCTGAACTAGCATAAACCTGTGTTTCAGGCGATTAGGGTTAATTAGATACTATAAAATATATAATCACTTAATTATCTACTACAATATTTTTTTAGTACGTCATGTTTTAGTACAGTTATACTAGATCTACAATATCTTATCAATAATTACAACTAATAAAATTTTTTGGACAGTTTTCAACAGGCCGCAACTTCGAGAGAAGTGGTTGTACAGGAAATCAAAAAGAATGAAATTGTAGCTCCAAGTGTCTTGTTTTTGGATTCATCATCATATCAGCCAAACGATGTCCACTGCTGGACATAGGCCTCCCCCAAGGTTCTCCACACAGACCGGTCTTGAGCCGCCCGCATCCAACCGCCTCCCGCGATCTTGACGAGGTCGTCGGTCCACCTTGCGGGGGGCCTACCTCTGCTGCGTCGTCCGGTACGTGGCCGCCACTCCAGAACCTTTCTGCCCCAACGGCCATCGGTTCTTCGAGCTATGTGCCCTGCCCACTGCCACTTCAGCTTGGCTATCCGGAGAGCTATGTCGGCGACTTTGGTTCTACTGCGGATCTCCTCATTTCTGATTCGATCTCGCAGGGAAACTCCAAGCATAGCTCTCTCCATCGCCCTCTGAGTGACCTTGAGCCTTCTGATAAGGCCCATAGTGAGCGACTACGTCTCTGATCCGTAAGTCATCACTGGCAACACACACTGGTCAAAGACTTTCGTCTTGAGACATTGCAGGATATCGGACGAGAATATATGTCGTAGCTTCCTGAACGCTGCCCAACCGAGTTGGATTCGACGATTGACCTCCTTCTCGAAGATGGACCTACCTAATTGGACTACTTGTCCCAGGTAGATATACTTGTCGACAACTTCGAGCGTAGAGTTCCCAACCTGAATAGGAGCAGGTACAACATGGACGTTCGACATGATTTTCGTCTTGTCCATGTTCATCTTAAGACCTACTTGTTGGGAGGATCTACAGAGGCCATCGAGCATTGTGCCTAGGTCTTCCATGGTCTCAGCCATGACTACGATATCGTCTGCAAATCGAAGGTGAGTGATGTACTCGCCGTTGATGTTGATGCCGAGTCCATTCCAGTCCAGAAGCTTGAAAACATCCTCCAGCGCAGTGGTAAACAGTTTCGGGGATATGACATCTCCCTGTCTCACTCCTCGCTAGAGTTAAATAGGTTTCGAACTCTGGTCCTGGAGGCGGACTGACATAGTGGCGTTTTCATACAAACACTTTAGCACTTCGATATATCGGTAGTCAATCCCGTACCGCTGGAGAGACTGTAGCACCGCCCAGGTTTCGATCGAAACGAATGCTTTCTCATAGTCCACAAACGCCAAGCATAGGGGCTGATTATACTCCTCGGACTTCTGTATAACCTGCCGCAGCGTATGTATGTGGTCTATGGTACTATAGCCTTTACGGAAACCGGCTTGTTCGGGAGGCTGGAAGTCGTCTAGCTTGCTCTCGAGACGATTCGTGATGACCCTCGAAAACAGCTTGTAGACGTGGCTCAGAAGTGTGATGGGTCTGTAGTTCTTTAAGAGGGTTTTATCCCCTTTCTTAAAGAAAAGCACCAACACACCTCTGTGCCACGCCTGTGGCGTTTTACCCTCGAGAATGACGGAATTAAATAGCTTCCGAAGGGCTTCTCTAGCGGGTGCACCGCCAGCCTTCAGAAGCTCGCTCGTAATTCCGTCATCCCCCGGCGCCTTGTTTTTGAGCTGTTTGAGAGCCACACTAATCTCGTGCATGCTGACGTCCGGGATATCTTTGGTATAGTGTCGGGTCAATCCAGCTCTAGGGTCTGACGCTGAAGTACTTGCGGGTTGTTGCGTTGTCGTGTATAGCTGTCCATAGAACCTTTCGATCTCCTCCAAGAGCTCAGGCTTGGACGATACGATTCTGCCATCCTCCGTCTTCAGCTTTGTCAGCTGACTCTGCCCAACAGACAGATCCCTCTGGAACATGGATTGAGCAGAATATGGATCCCTTATTCTGCTCAATTGCCTCACGAACACATTTTGTGTTGTATTGGCGGAGATCGCGAGTCAGAGACTTAGAGATCTGTCTGTTGAGGTGTCGATATTTCGGCATGTCGTCGGAGTATAGCAAAACCATCTTGCGCCTTTCCTCTAACAGCTCGAGGGTCAGACCCGAGATCTTGCTGGTTCTCTTGCTTTTCTGGGGCTTAAAGAATTTAGCCCCTGTTTTATGGACAGCATCCACGAACCCGTTACTGTACTCGTCCACATCTACGCATTCGCCCAGGCATTCGAAATGGTTCTTGAGTTCGAGCTGAAAGCTCTCGTGGTTTTGGATATGAACCGGTGCCGGTCGGAGCGTGGACTTTATCAACCTCGACCGTTTGAGGCTTGTACAGATATTTAATGTGCCTCTTACCATTCGGTGATCGCTCCCCACTTTAAGTGAATTGATCACGGAGACATCATTGAATATCTGCCTCTTCGTCGACATGATAAAGTCGATCTCATTTTTGGTGGCACCGTCTGGACTTACCCAGGTCCACTTGCGGCATTCTCGCTTCTTGAAGAAGGAATTCATCATATAGAGGCCTTCCTTCTCCATAAAGCTAGCCAACAAGTGACCCCGGGAATTCCGATGCCCATAACCAAATTGCCCCACTCTCAGCTCATCACCGTCACGTTTGCCCAGTTTTGCGTTAAAATCTCCCATGACCACGGTGTAATGGGTTTTGAAGCCATGTATAGCCCGAGATATATCCTCGTACATGGCTTCAGCCTCCTCATCGGGGTGCGTCGAGGTCGGAGCGTATACCTGTATGACCTTCAGCGAATACCGCTTGGATATTCTGAGTATAAGGTACGCTACCCTGCTCGACACACTCCTGATATTTACCACGTTGGTCACGAGAGATTTGTGGACGATGAACCCGACACCACCTTGGGACTGTTGGTCGCCCTCCCGGTAGAAGAGCAAGTTGCCGGAATTGAGAACTATCGAGTCCTCCCCCCGTCTTCGGACTTCGGATAGGCCTATGATATCCCATCGCAACTTGCTCAATTCTTCTTCCAGCTCGACAATATTCTCGTCGGTCCGCAGTGTGCGCGTGTTCAGTGTTGCCAGGGCCAATTGTCGTTTGTGGCTGTAGCCCGATCTCTTCCGGAGATTCTTCGCACAAATGGTAACGGCGGGGCTTATTATTTGGTCGTGTGGTTTTTATTACCGGTTTTTATTCGTGTGGTTCATCTATGGGGGGATTTGCCATAATCGCCACGCTTGGCAGGCGTATTGGCGATCGCAGTGGCGGAAGTATTTAGCGTTGGACGCTGCTGCCCATCTAGCAACTTGGGATTTACTTCCGCCAGGTTCGGATGGTTTGACCGCCATCTTTCGGTTGACTGCTTGCACTGGGGGAGATACTATGACAGGTATCTACTCGTCAGAGTAACTCCCTCAGTGGGTGGTGGGGTCGTCACGTCCCGACGCTGACGTTTAGATTAGAACTTTAAAATTTTTTTACCTCCGCGGTTTTTGAGTAATTGTAGAAAAACCAGCAACAAAAAAGATCAACATTTTTTAAAGTTTTTTTTTTGGTCTACTAGCTTGGAAAATTTTTTTTAGCTTAACCACTACAAGGATCGGATATTTTGTTCATTAACCTTTAATTTGTTTTTTATACACCTTGATACGTCCACTTCTCGCCGAGATATCAGTCTTCAAATGGGAAAGAATCCTTTTGGCTTTGATTATCGATATCTCAGCAACCAATGATTGCACAGAAAGTTGAAGGTAAGTTTAAAGAATTAGAATGAATTCTCCTTAACGACTAGCCATTGCTTTTCCGAAAATGGTTTTTTTCTTTTTGTAACATGAATTTGAAAATGCAACAAAAAAAGGACTTTTGGTGTTTTTTTGGAAAATCAAGCGCTGGATCGAAAATATTAAGGAAACCACTACTGGTAAGTGTGCCTTTTACAGTTCAATATGTCCACAAAAACCCTACAAAAAACCAAATTAATCCAGTCAGCTAGTTTTTTTTGCCTCAAGGTCCAATTCCGATGAGCGGTAGCATACGCTAAACGTGCTCGACGATGTCTCGCTGTCAACAGGGGTACACGATTAGGGTGTCGTGCGTGTAACCCAGTTTCACGAAGACAATTGATGACTGTTCGAGAGGAAATGTTTCGCACTTGATGCCGTGGTCGCTGTTGCTGTTGTTGTTGCTGTTGTCTGCGATTTGGGAAGTTTCTAGCAACAATATTCGCATTAACAAAATGTTGTCGTCGAACTTCTCTAACAATTGCCCGATCACCGCGGGCATTAGTGACTCAATGGCGACCTTGTCCGGGGCAACGATTGTATTGGTTCGTCTCTTGGTATCGGGCATAAGCTCGAGATACAACGGATTGACTTACACCCATCCGGTCAGCAACTGCATGTTGACTGTAACCTTCGTCAATAAGACTCACTAACCGAGCAATTTCCACCTTCGATAAATGTCGTCTAACCATGATTGAAAATTGAAAATTAAGAAATTTTCAATTTTGATAGTAAAAAATAAAAAATAAATCTTTTAGTGCAAAGGGATTAGTTTGAAAAAAACTTTTGAATTAAGCCATTTGCTAAGGATTCATAAAAAGTAAATAAAAAAAAATCTGCGAAAAGCGTGTGAAAAAGATCGCAATTAAAAAAAGTATAAACTTTTTTTTTATATAATTAAAAGGAGGTCAGTAGAATCAAGGAATACAGCTGCGAAAACGTGTTAAAAAAGATTGGGATCATGGTTTCTTGAATTTCCTTAGCTTGTTTAAAATTTTTTTTTCAAATTCATTTATTTATTTATTATACTCTTTATTGTACACTTATACAGATATTTAAGGAAATTCACATAAGATAAAGAACAATGGGCGGCCTTATCGCTAAACGCGATTTCTACCAGGCAACCTTTGGATGGAGATATTATTGGTAGGAAATTCAATTCAATTCAATTCAATTCACTTTATTTGCATAATATGGGTTTGACAATAGGTATTACAGATTTTAATGGTATCACCATATTCAGCCTTTCAGCATGCAAAATTTTACAAAGTATTGAGACTACCTAATGAAAATTTAATAATAAAATTATTTCATTACAATAGATTATACATTAACAATAAAACATTACATACTCAGTCAATCTAAATTATCAATAAATAGGCAGTAATTAAAAAATGTCAACATTTAAATTAAATAGAATTCAATATTGGTATTATATAATATTGGTAAAACATAATATTAAATATTCTTATCATGGAAAAATTCTGTTAGTGAATAATAAGCTTTTGTTAGAAGTAAGTCTTTTAAATTCCTTTTAAATACAATCATATTACTTTCATTTCTTATAGCTAATGGTATTTTGTTGTATAACTTGGGTCCCATGCATAAAACACTCTTATGTACAAGAGCAGTTTTTGAGGGCCGAACACATAATTTATCGGCATTCCGTGATCTTTTGCGTTGCTCTAATGAAGAAAGGTTTGATTTAATAAATAAAACCGTCTCCAAAATATAAATACAAGTGAGTGTTAAAATTTTTAATGCTTTAAAATGAGGAACGCAAGTATCGGTTTGGTCTAAGCCACAAATCGCTCGCACACATCGATTCTGCGCTCTGAATACAGACTCTACACTAGTGGAGTTGCCCCAAAACATTACTCCGTATCGAAGGATGGATGATACGTATCCATGGTATGCCGTTAACACTGTTGAAGTATCAACGACTTTACTAAGATTACGCAATGCATATGAGTAACTGTTCAACTTATTACTTACAAATTCTATGTGTTGTTTCCATGTCATTTTACCATCAATACATAAACCTAAAAACTTTGTCGATTCTACTTCTTCAATTATGTTACTTTTATATGGTAAATTGAGATTAATGTCATGTGGTGTTTGTCTTTGTTTGAAATTCATAATTTTTGTTTTTGTCAAATTAATTTTAAGATTATTATTAGTCAAAAGTAAAGAAATGATAGTTGTAAGCGTACCAATAAATATGTAGGTATAATAATATATTATATTTAAATATATATAAAGTTATATAATATTAAGATAATATGCATACACATACATAAATACTTATACATACATAAATATACATATATAAAATACAAACATATACATACATTAATAATATATAATACACATATACTTAGTAGAACGGGAGAAACTGGAAATATTATAATGATAGATAGTGCTCCTTAACTAAATATTTGAATCTGGTTACCGTCTGAGCCTGTCTAATATGTAGCGGTAATGCATTCCATAGACGAACAGCAGTGACGGAAAACGATTTGTCATAAAAGGTTGTGGAATGTACGGCATCTTCAGTTTCAAATTTTCTGATGACCTCAAATAACGGTTATGCGTATCATGAAGGAATTCGAATCGTCCTTTAAGATAGGAAGGAGCTGAAGGGCTAAACAGTATATTGTACAGCAAAGAAAGAATGTGAGCATTCTGGCGATATCGTATGGGCAACCACTTGAGCTGTGCTCGAAATTGTGAAACATGATCGTATTTGCGTAATCCAAATATGAATCTTATACAGAGATTTTGAAGGCGCTCAAGTTTGTCTAGCTGGTTTTCGGCGAGATCTAGATAGCTGACATCTGCATAATCAATAATGGGTAAAAGAAGAGAGTTTGCAAGTGCAATTTTGGTGGCAGTAGGGAGAAAGTTTCGTAGTCTTCTCAATGAACCTGCTGAAGCAAACACTTTTCGACTCACCCCTTGTATCTGCGATCGCCACGTTAGTGTAGAGTCCATAATTATACCCAGATTCTTTACCTTATCCTGTATTGGAATAATAGTGACATCAAAGGTAACGTGAGGCATCTGAGACCAGTCGATTTTAGTTGTCATTCTTGCGCTCCCAATAACAATGACGTGGGTTTTAGAGGGATTGACTTTAAGCCCAAAGGATTTGCTCCAACTGCTGATATGCATCAGGTCACTATTAATGGCACTAATAGACAATAACATTTGTGCCAACGGCGACTGCGTATAGATTTGGAGATCATCTGCATAAAGGTGATAGGAACAGCGAAGATCATTAGATATAGAATTTATAAAAATTGCGAAGAGTAAAGGAGACAACACGCCACCCTGGGGCACACCAACAGTTGTGTCACACCAACAAGAATGTGAGTTTTCGATGCGAATACGCTGTCGGCGGCCACACAGGTAACTACGAAACCAATCAACCACCGTAGGAGATATGTTAAGAGAGCGTAGACGGCCAAGTAGGATATCAAAATCTACCGTGTTAAAAGCGTTGCTAAAATCTAGCAAAGCAAGGATCGTAAGCTGACCGTCCTCCATACCAGCCCTGATGTCATCCGTAATATTGACCAAGGATGTAACTGTGCTGTGACCCGAACGGAAGCCGGACTGGAAGGGATTAAGAAGATTATTTTTAGAAAGGAACGAGTTAATTTGGTTGTAGGCGAGACGTTCGAGGACTTTGGAGAGGAATGGTAGGATAGATATTGGTTGATAATCGGAAAAGGATGAAGGATGGGAAGTTTTTGGGATTGGGGTTATTAAGGCGTCCTTCCACATCGATGGGAAGACACCACTGGACATGGAATAATTAAGGATGTGGGAAATTATAGGTAGGATTAAATCGAGGATTGGAAGGATCATATTACGGCTGACACAGTCGCTTCCAACAGCGTTGGACTCGATGGATATAATGCTCTTCTTAACATCACTATCGGAGAATTGATTAAAGACGAATGGTGAATAGCTAGGGGTGGGCAATGATGAAAGATAATTAATAGTGCTTGTCTTTGTAGTCCTATCAATATTGGACGAGGTAGAGAAATGTTGATTGAGCAAGTCAATATTGAAGTCATAAGGAATAATTCATGTGACAAAAAGAAAATTTTTTTTCGGAAAAACAATGACTCGTCGTTAAGAAAAATTCATTCAAGTTCTTTAAACCCACCTTTAACTTTCTGTGCGATCATTTGTTGCTTAAATATCGATAATCAAAGACAAAAGGATTCTTGCCCATTTGAAGACCGATATCTCGGCGAGAAGTGGACGTATCAAGAATAAAAAAACAAATTAAAGCTAAATGAACAAAGTATCCGACCCATATAGTGGTTAGGCTAAAAAAAATTTTCCGCGACCGTAGACCAAAAAAAGAAAACTAAAAAATATTGAGAATATTTTGTTGCTGGTTTATCTACGATTACTCAAAAACCGCGGCGCTTACAACATTTTAAAGTTCTAATCTAAACTAGACATTTGGAGCTACATCTTCCTTTTTTTGATTTCCTGTACGACTATTTCTCTCGAAGTTACGGCCTGTTGAAAATGGCCCAAAAATTTGTTTTTTTTTATCCCTTAATTTTTTCCAATAGTGTACATACGAATATAATTATGGAAACCACACTAGATAATTGTGGTTTTTGGACCTATATCGCATCGGAAGCAAGCCTGTTCCAATTCCCAGAAGCAAGCAAGCCGATTCTAGGTATTACTAAATTGAGTATCTCGTCAACAATGTTCCTATACTGGACGTCAAATTGTATGTACATGTAATCTAATGTCTCAGAAACGAGGTAATCCTTTGAACTTAGAGGTGACTGACCTTTTCTAAGTTTCGCTTTTTGTCAACCAAATTTGAAATAATCAGTTATTAACACAATTCAGTTCGTATCAATTTAATCCGTTCTAATAAACCAGCTTTACAACTTTTCGAATCATACGTTTTCTTTCACAAAATGTGTCCATGATATATATAATTAATAAAATTGTTCTTGACAGCAATATTTGTTCCACATTTTCCAATTCTATATCAAAGGAGCACGAAAACAGTCAATCTGTGTAATCTTACAGAAAGGCACATTATGCCTCTACTGCTTTCCCTACATGAAGCTGAAATCATTACACACATTACTTTAGCACGTGACTGCCAACGATTTCCAAAATATCCCCATAACTCCTCATTACCACATCACAAGAACAGCCTAAGCACCATCACAGCTGTTGTACAAGTTTTGTCTTTATTCATAGGTCGATAAGAGAGATAGTTGGATACAACGACACGTGCTACTATGCTTATGTCTCAGCTCAAGGGAATTGGGCTGGTTACCATTTAGGCGTGCTGACTGCATACTTCTATCATAAACTCAGGCGGAAAAATGGGACCTCCGAGATTCTATCGTAAATCTTAATAACCGTTTATAGTATGTTACTACTGATAATCTATGTAATGAACCAGTTCTATTTTTATATTGATGGCAAAAATAGCACGCCAATATGATCATAGCTATCTAATGAAATTATGCCTATCCGTGATGTCTTATAATGACTGCATAAACTAAGTAGGAGATCAGCTTGCCACTAAAATAACGTCAAAAAGTTTTATCTCCTGCAGAAAACATTGATTTGCATATTATTATATTAGTTTTTTTTTATATATTGGTGTTTAAGCTCTTCTCAGGGCATGCAAACAGTGTTCTATTGAAAATCATAAAATGTAAAGTCTAAAATAGATTTGTAACTTCTACTTCTATAAAACATGTAACAATTTTCTTTCCAAAGTGTCAAATCAAAGGTGTGGACTAAAATTCATCCTTCTTCCATATTCCTTCTAGCTAATGAAATTCCTCCTCATTGCGTCAGTTCCCATCGCCTTCGGCACCGTCCTCAGGGGCTGGGACCTTCACCATCGTTGAGCCTCTCCCTTCGAGTCAGCAGTCTTCAATGCTCTGAACCAGAACTTCTTCGCTTTAGCTCTCTGCGTTTTTATCATTGGATATTTCTATAGGTGTAACCGTGAGTAGCATGCTTTTTGCTAGAATTGTTTTATGAATCATATATTTGTACTAAGCCCGACTTTTAACTGGGTTTGCAAGACTAAACCATATATTGGTTTTATGATAAGCTGTAAATATATCATATGAAATTATTTTTCGATTAAAGTACTATGCATTACATCAAAATATACCGCCATGCATACTCAATGTGTTTCATATTCAGATTTCGACATGTACGATTTCCTATCAACAATATTTAACAGATCCATTTAACAAATATATTTAACCTGAACGTTACTTTCATATTGATTAACTGTTGGTACAGTAGTAAGTGGCTCTGACGGCAAAGCATTTTTTTGACGTGACAACGTCTTATAAATTGGTTTGCCGGGTGACACTTCAAGAAAC
This sequence comes from Euclidia mi, assembly GCA_944739405.2. Classification (NCBI taxonomy): domain Eukaryota; kingdom Metazoa; phylum Arthropoda; class Insecta; order Lepidoptera; family Erebidae; genus Euclidia; species Euclidia mi. The sequence goes on from OX123192.2 coordinate 64,829,834, forward strand.
TGCGTTACGCTCCGCTCACGTTATGCGCTCACAATGAGAGCGAGTGAGAGGCACGCGTCCCGCCTAAGAGCGAGAGAGACAGACATAAAAAGTGAAAGGCACGCGTCTTTCATCCTTCTTCCTACTATACGAATGAATATTCACATTAAAATTATTTTACCACTCAAAGTCGTTGTCACGTAAAACTTTCGCCCGTATACCGACTTTACAGGCAACCAATTTTTTTCAGTTGCTATAGTACACAGTATCTACCCAGTTAAGGATCGGATGGATTTATGTCAACCGTCCCAGAATAATGTATTCAGAACTTTAACCACATTTTACTAAAAACTAATTTTTCCTGTCATTTCCACAGGCATCTACGTACTCCACGCGACTATCTTGAGGACCTACGGAGGTTAAATGAGGAGATCCTTCTTCGCTACTGATTATACTGCTGTAAGTATAATATGTACATACATACATACATACATAGACTCACGCCTGTTTCCCGGAGGGGTAGGCAGAGACTACGGAACGCCATGTGCAACGATCCTGACATATCTCTCTTGCTTCATTCGCTCCCATCAGATTCCTGATGCATGCTCTACTGTTCAGGGTACTTCTCACCTGTCCTGTTTTTAGGATGTCTCCAATCTGGTCAGAGAACGTCCGCCTAGGTCTTCCCCTTCGTGCTGTCCCTTCCACACTTGCCTTATATATCTGCTTGGTCAGTCTTTCGTCATCCATCCTCTCCACGTGCCCAAATCATCTTAGCATACCTTTCTCGATGCTTGTCACTATATCTTCTTTTACCCCACAACACTCTCTTATCACACAATTCTTTATTCTGTCACTCAGAGAAACACCACACATACTTCTCAGTGCTCTCATTTCTACAGCATTTATTCTACTTTCATGACTCTTCTGCTATACCCAACTATCACTACCATACACAAGAGTAGGTACTAACACCCCTCTATGCACAGCCAAACGTGCCTTTTTGGACACGTTTTGGCTATTCATAAACGCCTTCAGCGCTCCATTCACTCTATTACCTGCATTAACTCTTCTTTCAATATCTTCTACATTCTTACCATCTCTTGTAAACAGGGTATCTAAAAATACAAACTCATTCACTTGCTCCACTCGCTGTCCATCGATCATAATATTACAAGCCGTAACGCATTCCTCCTTTTCAAAACCCATAACTTTCGTTTTACTTACATTCACTTTCATTCCCTTCCTCTCTAACGCACCATGCATGATTGTTACCATCTCCTGCAACTCCTCCGCTGAAGACGCAAGCATAACCAGATCATCAGCATAAAGGAGGCATTTGACAAGTAACTCATTCATCCTTAATCCACAATCACTATGTTTCAAATCTTGCAAACAACTGTCCATGAAGAGATTGAACAGCCACGGCGACGCTACACATCCCTGTCTAACACCCGTGTTGATGGTAAACCAGTCAGTGTATGCCCCGTTTAACCTCACACAAGCTCTAGAATCCTCATAAAAGGATTTCATAGCTCGTACGAGGCTGCTGTTCACCCCATACATCGACAGTACCGACCACATTTCATTCCTCACCACTTTATCATAAGCCTTTTCCAAATCCACGAATGCGCAGTAGACCTTTTGACCTTTGGCCAAAAATTTCTCGGCTATGCATCGCAAGGAAAAGACTTGATCCGTACACCCCATACCCTTCCGGAATCCCGCTTGTACATCCCATATTTTCTTGTCGGTTACTTTCATAACTCTTTCAATCAGTACCTTCGCATACAATTTGCCAACAATGCTGAGAAGGCTAATGCCTCTATAGTTTTTGCAGTCTTGTTGCGAACCTTTTCCTTAATAAAGAGGCACAACTACTACTGTGGCCCAGTCATCAGGTACCCGGCCGGTGCTCCAGCACAAGTTAAATAAACGCTGTAGGTGACTAACTATGATGCCCTGTCCGGCCTTCAGCATTTCGACTGTAATCCTATCATACCCTGCAGCCTTACCTAATTTCATACTGGCCAGTGCCTTCAAAATCTCATCCACGCCAATATCGCTTTCACCATTGCTATCATTATCATTCATTTCACCTGTTGATGTCTCTGTCGTCGTTCTTTCAAATAATCCTTCAAAATACTCTTTCCATCTCTTCAGCACACACGATTCACCATTCATTATCTTTCCATTCTTGTCTCTGATTGCTGTGTATTCTGAGGATTGAGTGCGAACTGCACGAATGGATTTCCAGAAAAACTTAATGTTTGTCCGAAAGTCGTCAGATAATCTACTATCAAACTCATCTTTCTTTTCCGCTTTTTTCCTTTTAACCATTTCTTTCACTATTCTTTTACACCTAACAAACTCTTTTCTTGCTTCATCTATGTCATCACTCGTTGCCTTTCCCATTCTTTCATTTGTTCTGGCAGCCATCCAATCTAACCACGCTTTCTTCTTCTCTGATACTGCTGATTGTACATCCTTGTCCTTAGTTATATATATTTTCCATAGTTTCCTTCTCTTGATCACACCACATACTTCAGACGTTACACATACTACATCTTCTTTAAAGGAATGCTATAATTCTTCCATATCATTTATGCCATCGAACCTCTCAAATCTTGCTAATATAAATAAAAACGTTACAGCGAATTCCAAACAACTGCACCAAATTGGATAAATATTTTCCATTATGTGTTCATAATTGTAAGGAGAAGTACGAAGTTCTGCTAGATTTTAATAAATACGCCATGAATGAACTGACCCTTGTGTAGGTTAAAAATCTTGGTAAAAATAAGCTTTAGTACGAGAATGGTAAAGAAAAATTACATAGGACTTGCTTGACTTAGTAGATATCAATCTTTTTAAATGTAATGAAGAATTCTTAGACTACCATCTATGTCTCATTATTTCACTATCTTTGTTAGGTGGAACAATTACCTTTTCTTTCACTGGAAGTCTTAGGCAATGGTCTACGTTCTATTTGCAAATAGGGACAGGCGATAACGATTTATGAGACTCTCCTAAAGTCTGACCAGGATAGGCAAATCCGGATGCGACTGCTAGCTTACAATAGGCATAAAAATATAAAATATTGTTCTCTCTTTCAGATTATGTTGTACGCTGGCATCGTGACAACAATTTACCTCTCTATCTCTTCGTTGAAGCCCCTGCCTGCCAGCTTCAAAAACTGCTGCTAGGCCCAAAACGAAGACCTAAAGAAAGAGACGACACGACTGTCAACCACGTGAAACCCGGCCGGAATTTCTAATGTATCAATGTCTACTGTTTCTACAACTGTTCTGTGGTTTCTACTCATATTTAGTGTAATTCTACAGTTGTGCGCCTGGCAGGAACTAAACTCTACTTTTGCAAAAGTTAATAGTTATTGATATCATACTCAAGCAATAAATTATGTTCATTTAGTATTGGGTTGTATCCCAAACGTTTCGCAACGGCTGAATTTGTCAATCGTCGCATTAATTTTTGAATGGACTTGTTTGATTTATTAATTAGTTGAAGGCCGACAAGTCTGAAATTGGGACTGAAATTATTTCTAAAGTTAAGAATTTTCGTAACATTTTGAGTAAATGTATAAACTGAAAAAATGCGCTTTTGAAGAAAATGATTTAAAAATGTGGCATCGTGCATTAATGAAACCTTTAAAGGATCATGGGCATTTTTGTATGAGAGCTGGGCGTAAAACCAACAGAAATAAAATGTGTTGTAATTTACTTTATTGTACTTCTAAATACCCCCTAAATACTTGTTAACCCCAATATCGACCGGGTATCACTACAAAAAAAATCCTAAAGATTGGTTAAATAAAACACACATATTTGTTAAAAACTACTATATATTGATACCTTTTATTTAAATATCAATGGTTATTATCTACTATAACATCTAATAAATGTTCTGCGGGTGCAATAAAAGGCTTGTGCCGTCCTAACCCTAAAAACCACAAAACTGAAACTATGTGGGCACAACTTCCTAATGTTCTTCTGCCTGTTAAGCAAGTACAGTATTGCTTTTTATTTTTTTGTTTTACGAGGTGGAAAATCCCTTCGGATCTCCGACTCTTGGGGGAAATGAGAGCCGGAGTATGTGGTGTTTCCACTAAAAACCACCTCGACTTTCTCATGTACCCGTGTGTCGGAGGGTAGGGCATCGCCGAAGCATTCGTCGCCACCCTCCGACGGGCATTGGCCTGCCAGATGGTTAGGCGGGCCCCGAACAAAACCCCCTTGGCGGCGGATTAAGGTGTTGAGCTCCGCCGCCAAAACACCCAGCGGCCGCAGAGGATAGGGGGGACGGCAACGCAACACCGCATCTCCTCTTCCTCTGTGGCCTCACCGCGACGCATCGAATGGTGCGCCCCCATTTGGTCGCGGGAGATGGGGCGCGCGGCAACGCAACACCGACACGCCTCTCCTCCCGCGACCGCACCTGACTGCGAGGGACAGACAGAACTGTCCCCCGCACCCGCACCGTTGGACGCATCCTGCGCAGGCCCCTCCAAGCCCACGCGGAGCGTCCCCTCCTGGATCCCTCTAAGCTTCACCGTGGGTGACCAATCCACGGTTACTGAGCCACAACGACAAGGTGGAGATCCCACGGGGGGGAAGTACAGTAATGCTCAACTATCGCATATCTGCCGATTTGGTCTCTATCGATCAACATGTAAGAATCATATGTGCGCGATCTGACATGCCGCGACTGTATTTTAATTCGAAGCAACCACACATTAGTTTGCAGAATATTACATCTGTTTAAATCATCTAATGACTCTTCTCTATATAATTCAATTAAATATGAAAAACGACTGACGGGCATTGCCCGGCCTGCCCGCACGCTTGTTTTTTCGTCGGTGCCTGAGTAAGAGAGAAGTTAGAAAGGGATGGAATGTAGTAATTCCGTTAGGTTACCAACCAATAGATTGGTTTCTTTGGCCTAGCTCTGCACAACATCGTGTCGTGTTATCTCCGATGTATTAGCGACTGTTTTGGATTCTATAAAAAATACGTTTGAACATCACTGAATATCTCTGCTCACCGGTTGTTTGGGTGATTGCCGTCATAGTATAAAATTAAGTAATGGTCATTAGCTTTCACATAAAATATAATTTAAAGCTGTTGGTTTTACGCCCATTTTGACCGTGACCCTTTCATAAAATAAACAGTTATTTTATGAAATGTAAGTCTGCATAAATGAATATCTAATACTCATTATCTAATTTGTGAGTGATGAATACCGGATTTAAACTCTGTCCAACCACATTCTGTGGTCACATCAGCGATTTATATGGACGTCCATTTAGTGGTTTTTGTTGGAGTATACCAGGAAACAATCCTACTGATTGGCAGGACTAGATTGATTTTAACCATTGCGAATATTCGAATTCAGTTATTCATATATATTACAAGGCAACCCTTGAGAAAGTTGATTCTAAACATAAAGCAGGTTCGGGAAGGTAGGTCTATGAGAAGAGCCTGGAAGACACTCATGCCACTCTTTTACAGTCAGAATCTTAAATTATGAACAATTTTTTGTACCCTGACTGCTGACACAGCCAAAAGTTATAAAAGTGGCAACCCAGTAACAGACTGCACGGTTAGCGTAGTGGTTTAAGCGGCCGCCTCGCTGCTTGACACTGTGCCGAGTGTTGTGGGTTCGATCCCCACACGAGACAACACTTTGTGTGATTCATAAATTGTTATTTCGAGTCTGGGTGTTCATTGTGTCTGTTAGGTGTATGTTTGTAAAGTCCCCCGCGACACAGGATTTAGTCCTAGTGCGGGAGTTGTCTTTTTAAAAAAGAAAAGAAAAAAAAAGTTATCATTTTCTATTTCCTTGTTAACTTCTTTAATACTAGACCTAGTGTGTTAGGAAGATATTTTTACTACGACCTACCATTTACTTACCAGTATATAAATTACACCAAAAATATAAGTGACCATCTCAAATCGTCAAATAAACTGAACATGACCAACCCTTAAACCTTAAACCCTTGAATCGAATTATATGATTTATTAATAGTTTGGGGCTCACCTCTATTCGATAGAGGAACCCTTCGAGCCATTATTGTCAACCGTTATCCGATCAATAGACTTCATACCTATTGTGGTAGACCACGATTGTTGAGGTTAGGTATAGAATTGCGTGGGGAGAACCCTAGGTAAAGATATGCGGACGGAACGCTAAGATGTGTATAGATATAATAATATGTATTTAGGTATTGTGGTTGGATTTTGGACTAGGAATCTGACGACTTTGAAGACGTAGGTTTGACCAGAAATATTTAACTATAGCCTATGCTGGTACTATTAGTATGTTTACTAATATATAAGTATAGGTAATGGGTCTCAATTGCGTAGTTATTTAGGTTGTTAAGATTATCCCGTAACCACGGCTGGGGAAACCCAAACCGATACATTGGAGAAATATGTAGAAGGTATTTCAACTTATAGGGAATGCTGAGAAATCCTTGCTTATTGGGTTCTTATGTAACAAATTGAACAGTGTATATCCTTCTTCTTCTCTTATTCAAGTGACTAGCTCTTGTCGGTGGAGCGATAATTTTTGCTTTCAGCTTCGTGACCTTTCTTTGATCTCTTGAATAGTGTACAAATACTAATAACGATGATGATGATGATACGATATACGATGGTGCAGAGGGTGTGCAAATGACTGTCACGCCGAAGGGCACCGATTCGATTCCCGCTGAAGTCAAACATTCGTGTGCGTGAACATAGATGTTTGACTTGATCTGGGTGTTTCTATGTAATATATGGATTTGTTTGAAATAAAAAGGATATATGTATCTTTATCCATTGTCTAGTACCCATAGTACAAGTTCTGCTTAGTTTAATGACTCCATCCAATTTTTATTTTATGGTTCTCCCACAGGTGTGGCATTTACGATCTGAGATCGAGATTCTACAGACACTTCTATTTTGTATCGATATGCCGTATAACGTTGGTAGCCCAGTTGATCCACTTATATAAGCTGCATTCAGCAAATGTATTTGATTAATTAACTTACTTAATAAGAACAATGGTAAGCCTCTTATACGAGTAAAGGTTTACTACTGACTTCTTTTTATTCACATGTTTTATCACGTCTTATTTTATGACGTTTTGACATCACCAGTCGCTCTAAGGCTCGCTTAAAACACAGAAAACTTAAGTTATTATAAAATACTAGCTGCCCGGTGAACTACGTACCGCCATATTTTTAAATACCAACATATTTGCATTTTTTTTTTCATATAAACCTTCTCCTAACAATAACGAACATATAAAAGAAAGATTTATTAAATTTTGTTACAGCCGTTTGGCAGTTATGCGCGGACAAACATTTCAGTGATTCATTTTTATGTAGACAAAACATAAGTCAGGATAATCAGTTTAAATGTAACAAAAAAGCGGTACAAAAATCAGTTCGGTAGATTTTTAATTTATCGCGTTCATACAGACAGGAAGAAAAAATGCAGCGATAGCCGAGTGGATATACCAACAGACTGCCATGCAGAGGGTATCGGGTTTGAATCCACGGCGCGCACCAATGACTTTTCGGATTTATGTGCGTATTGAATGTTAATTGTCGCTTGTCCCGTGCCTCGGAGAGCACGTTAAGCCGTCGGTTCCTGTTGTCATGAAAATTTTTGACAGTCGTTACAGGTCAATACCTTCTAAAGTGACACTAGTCTAAACCATGGAATATCGCTATCCCTTCGGGTTGCGGAGGTCAGACAGGCAGTCGCTCTGTGGAAAAGCTAATATTCAGCGAAATCCGGTTAGACTAGTAAGCGGACCCCAGATTGAAACTGGGATAACGCTAAGACGATGATATTTTCAGAAAGAAAAGGGTACTATATTTATTAATCCGTATAGATTCTTTATAGCGGCTGGACACGAGTAGCCGAAAATCGGGCTCAGTGGCGTGCCATTGGAGAGGCCTATGTCCAACAGTGGACTACGGCAGGCTGATGATGATGATAGATTCTTTATGTCAGAAAGGCAGTCGCTCTGTGAAGAAGGTAATAATCAGTTAAGTCTGGTTTTACTAGTAGGCGGATCTCGAGTTGCAACTGAGATAACGCTAGGACAATGATGATTATAGAATTCAATATGTCATTTAATTTATATAAATGACAAAATTAGTAAAAACTTGTCCAAGAATAGTTTAAATAATATAAATAGCTAATTTCAAGACTAATTAAAAGATTTTTCTTTTAATTTTTCGGGCAAAAGTGTTACTGAGTTTTTCCGAATTGTCAGTAACGGCACGGAGTCTGGCAATGTGCCCGATAATGGCAATAGGCTGGCCCCCTATTATGTGGGACCTAAAAAAAATCATGGTGGAATGTGGGTGTAATATTAAACCTCTGCCTGCTACTTCGGGGATACAAGCGTGAGTTTATAAATAAATCTGTATATATAAAATCCTTGCGTTACTGACTGACTGACAGACAAGCTACAGCTAAAACTATTGGGCGCAAGAAGCTGAAATTTGGCATGTATGTTCTGTAGGGTCCAAAGGGGTGCACTAAGAAGGGATTTCCCGAAATACCCTCGGGATCGGGCAAAACGGGTAAATAAAAAAAATTGCGGGCGTAGCCGTGGGCACCCTCTAGTATAAAAATATTTTTCTACACTAGTATTACTATTTTCTTATAATTTAAGATTTTAGATTCATCGTTAAAACTGTGCGTGCATGTTTATTAATGAAATACACAAATGTTCATATTCACGTCTTTGTTAACCATAACCGACGTACAGTTTACTTGTGTTTCAAAGCTTGGTCACTTAACCCACAAATAGAGTATAGCTCACTAAAATATATCTGTAGTTTCGTAGTATGAATCAATGGGCTGGAAATCTTTGAAGAAATTTCACAGCTCAACAGATGCGCAGTTCGTGTTCACCTTAATATACCAATAGAGAAACTACCGCATTGAGTGGGGGGTTGATTATTTGGTCCGCTTAATGAAGCCACTGGTCCATATTTATACTATAGCATATTCATAGTTATATGATACAAGACATCACCCGCGTCTCACCTTATCTTTATTTCCTATCTATATCTTATTCATATAATTATTTTCTTGTTTTTTGCGGGCTACTAAGTTGTTTGTATTCTCAATAACAGCACGGAGTCTGGCAATGTGCCCAGTAACGGCTATAGGTTCACCCTGTGTTAATGTGGGTGTAACATTAAACCTCTGCCCACCCCTTCGGGGTACAGGCGTGAGCCTATAAAAATATATTTTTTTACTAGTATACCTAACTATTTACTTATGTTCAAAGATTCAGATTCATCGTCAAAACTATGTGTGGTTTTACATGTTAAATAATTAAATATACATGTTCATATTCACGTCATTGTTTGCAACAACCGGTGCACAATTTATCAATATTTCAAAGCTTGTTCACTTAACCCACATGTGGAGTATACCTAACTAAGATACCTCTGTAGTCTCTTTGTGTGAATCAATGGGCTGGAAATCTTTGAAGAAATTTCATAGCTGAACAGATGCGCAGTTCCTGTTCACCTTAATATTCCAATAGAGAAACTACCGCATTGATTGTGGCTTGAAAATTTGGTCCGCTTAATGAAGCCACTGGTCCATAATAATATATCCATACATATTCATATTTACATGATACTAGATTTCACCCGCGACTCAACTTGCGTGAATTGTACGCGTAAACCTTCATTAGGAATCACGCTATCTATTGGTAAAACTGTACAAAAATCAGTTAGGTAGGTTATGAGTTAATCGCGTTTATGCAGACGAGATGGCAGGGAAATTAATTTTATAATGCTTATGTATGGGAATGAAATTTCAAAAGTAAATACATTTGATAGCAATGATAGCCTGATATGAAGAAAACTTATTGTTACTGGGAGGATGTTGGGCTTGATTCAATAACGTACACTATAAACTTTTTGAAGTTCTGTGCCTACAAAAATATGAATTATCGCTCGCTATCAGATAAAGTATAATGTGAGGAAACTGAGAGGTCCATAATGCTCTCGAAAGACATAATTTAATCGGTCAACCTGCACTTAGCCTGCGTGATAAACTATGGTCTTACTCTTCCAATAGTAAGAAGAATCACGTGTCTAATAGTTGAATAGCTACACAGAGAGCTGATAATAACGACGATAGATCAAATCTTTGTCGCTTCCACTCGGCGCATTTCTAAGCTCAATCAGATCAGAATCAGAAATCAGAATCAATCATAAACCAAACCAAGCAGTCAAACTTTATAAACCCAAAAGAGCGACACACAATAAGGACTTCTTCAATAACATTCTGCACAGTCTATTCACTTGTAATCTGAAAGTTTACACTCTAATGGAAGCCTCAGTTACTCGTGGGTCAACGGTTCGGAAATCTTTAAAGAAATTTCACAGAGACTGACCCCCGCAGTCGGTTGAACAACAGGTGCGAGCGATCATACGATTCGTTCTCAACACGGACTCTGAGAATGAAGCTGAATTAATTCTCTTGCATTTAGGCACATACTTGGAAAAAGGATTTAAAAAAAAATAAGGTTTACATACATTTAAATGTCCCTGTCAACTTCAGGGGTCTTAATGTTAGTGGTTAGTAACCACGTATAATAATTGTTCTCGTGTTCTGGTCATACAAGATATATACACATAACACATTCCGATAGAAACAGACGTAAACAAACAAGCTCTTTTTCATTGACTTCCTACTTAATTATGATACATCGAGAAGTGTCCCCTAGGACGCACCTTAGTCACCACCGTATAAGTAACATGTAAGCCTTACATTTTCTTGCATAAGTAAGTAATCCAAAAACTTCATAGTAAAGTTGTAGTTTTATATTCTGCTGCCGATACACATAGGCGCATATAATTATCATTAGTCATAAAAAAATATGACCATTATAATAAGTTCAAAACATACTTTTTGTTTGAATTACCTGAGCTTCCTCATCCCGTACTTTTAAAACACAATGCTCCTCTCATAACACATCGCAAAGGAACCTACTTTATATCCCACAAAAGTCTTCCACCCAGTCTTACACTTTAAACTACATACCCAGTGCATTTAGTGCTAGAACCAAGTACTAATCCAACTGTGTCGTCGGACTGCACTGAAAGCGCTGTGTCATCAGCCGCTCTTACAAGGTAGTCACATGTATATGGAGGCATTGTGTATGTATGGGTTAAGTGAGAATTTATAGCCATATGGTAACATGCATACTGGCTTAGATGCGCTTGTTCTCACGTGTTTGTGAGAATGTTTGAGTATCTAAATAATGCACTTTTGGGTTCAGTAGAGAAAAGTATTTCGCAACTATGCATCTGATGAATGTTTGATAAACGACTTTTCTTGTCCCTCTTTTAACCTATTGGACATTGGACAGAATATTACCTACTTGATTTTTTCCACAAGCTGGCTGCCATCTGACCTTGGAAACCCAAAAGAATAGCGATATCCAGTGGCTTTAGAACAGCTCCAGTGTGTTTGAGAACTGATTCCCCGTAACGACTGTTAAAGATCTTAATAAAATCCGGCAACGAATGCTTAACATGCTCTCCTAAGCAGGGCACAAGCAAAAATTATCAATTTAAACGACGCTATAGTTGACAGCAAAAACTGACCACAAAAAGTAAACACCATTTTATTTTACAAAAGGCACTTTATAAAACATAGTCTCCGTTACGATTAAAAAATAAAAATGAAATAAATTGTACCTGTATTTGTGTAGACTTAGCAGCTTTGTACAAGTAAATTATGTATACGAGGTAACTGTTTTCGCTTATAACAAAGATAAACTGGTAATTGATAGTCGCAGTGTAGCATAATAAACATTATTGTCACCAGCTCTGTATATAAATTGTCCCAATGATGGGTCGGACCTCCTTGCACTATGATAAGGTTTGGTTATAGGCTGCCTCTGTGGTCCAGAGTGCATGCGTCTGCTGATTAGAAGATCCCGAGTTCGATTTCCGGGTTAAACAAAAGTGTTATTGAGTTTTTGGAGTCGGAGACTAGTGAGGTGCATGGTAAAGGCTTGCCCCCTTTTTATATTACGTAGTTTGTACTTATATTGTTTTTTTTTATCCCATACACACATCACTATCTAGTCCCAAACTAGGCAGAACTCTAACTATGGATACTAGATAATGGATGAACATACTTATATACTTTTTTTCTGTAAATTAATATTATACCTACTGAGAAACACCCAGACCAAGACAAACATCCACGTTCAAGCACACAAATGTTTGACTTGAGCGGGATTCGAACCCGCAACCTTCGGCGTAGCAGTCCCTTACACTCCCGCTGCGCCAACCGGTCGTCAAAGTTAGTCCTACGTAAAACATGGGACCTAAAAAAATCATAATATGGCGAAATATGGGTCTGATGTTAGACCTCTGCCTAGTCCTTCGGGGATACAGGCGTGAATGTATAAAAAAAAAAATAGCCAATAGTCTGACACACTGCACAAGTGCGTGCTAGCAAATTTTAGAGATGTCTTTCAAGATCCTTATGGAGAACTCTGACATGCAGGCTTCCTCATCATGTTTCCTTTCGCTTTTAAGCAAGCGGTTATGCAATAAACTAAACCATTATTATTAAGATAATAAAACGCAGTTAAGGCAATGACATTTATTTTTAAGAGAGTTAAGTAATGGAGAATCAATGCCGTATTATTATTCCGTGTGGTGACAAATTCCGTATTGTGGATGCTGTAGCAGTAAAAAATAAAATCTTTGCGAAGAGACAGCAAATTCGACATCAAACTCACCAACCAACTTACGCCAGCGTGGTATAGTATGCCAAGTCCTTCTATCGACAGCACTGTGAAGCAAGTTAGGTAAGGCTTAAGTCCAGCAGTGGACTGCAAAGGGTGTTAGAAAATTGTACATATCCATTTTTGCCGTAAAGTAATTCGCATTTTTATTCATCTTTCGACGTTGATAATGCTCTCCAGCTTTTAATTTAATTCACGCAATATTTTTCGAACAAACACGCAATATTTTTCAAACTACCTCCGTGGTCCAGTGGATAGCGTATGCGACTGCTGATCGGAGGTCCCGGGTTCGATTCCCGGGTCGGGCAAAAGTGTTACTGGGTATTAAAACCGAATACTCAGTAGCAGCCCGGAGTCTGGTGATGTGTCTGATAACAGCAATAGGCTCGCCCCCTATTCCATCCTATTACGTGGGACCTAAATATTTATGGCGAAATGTGGGTGTAACACTTACACCTCTGCCTACCCCTTCGGGGATACAGGCGTGAGACTATGAGAGAGAGTCTATATTTTCCCTATATCAACTACTAGGTACTCATTAATCTTAATTCATTACACGAAATATTTAAAACAATAACGCACAACTTTTATTGTAAATCAAAATATTCAGAAGCAAACAAATTAACCAAGTCTAAGTTTCGTAATTAATAATCCGACCGAGGGCTCTCTAATTAGCTAGGTTTCAGTCAGAATGATTTATTTTAATTAGTAACCCTATATCCATTTGCGGTTGAAATATCTTTAGAAGTTGAAGGGATAAGAAAGGCTAGGTTGTTATGATAGGCACGTGTGAATTGTTTTTAATATTTTAGGAATATTTTGTACCTTTATTTTCTTTGCCGGGTATTGTCAAAAATTTAAATTTTATTTACTAGTTTATGCCTGTGGCTTCGCTTGAGTGACAAAATGAAGCCTACCTGCTGTTTTAATGTGTGTAAGAATTGTAAAATATACTGCTGGGAAGTTCCTTCAATTTTTTTTTGTGAAAAGGCAATAATAGCATCGTTGGCGTTGTGGTTGTGACACAAATAGCTAGGCTAGAGACAGTGAATTCGGTTCCCACATAGGACAAATATTTATGATAAGCATAATAGTTTATTTTGTGTAGATACTGTAGAACGAAGAGGGTCTCCAATAAAACTTCCTTAGTGGGTACACTCACTATATTTCTGATATTAGTTTACACGTCCGATCGCTACGACCGCTCACTATCGACTGCCACGAGTCAAACCGCCGAGCTCTCGATCCCCACTCTCTCAGTGTTGCAAAGTTAGAAAAATGTTACTTGTTTAAATTAATTATTTAACATTTACTAATAAATCGTATTGAATATTATTTTATAATACGAATACACAAGAACCTTACACTCGACCATCCTGATAACATGTATGTCCCCATACACGTCTCAGTTGAAAACCTTACACTCGGCAAATTGACTCAGGGTAGCGTTACATCACATTGCTACATTTTACGTGGTTGAAGTGATCTCAAAATACATCATTATACAATATAACAACATCATTCATATCATAATTATACAAATAAACAATATTTATTTTGTGACTTTCACGTACACATTTGCTTTATTCATGTGTAATTAAGAAACAGATAAAAAAGTTGTCTGCTAACATCAATTGAACTTAAATTCACAATAATTTATTTGATTCACAATAATTTATTTGTTTATATATACATATTATTATTTATATAATAAAACTGTCTTATAAAGGACAATGGCAGATCTCCATACATCGAAATGTCTAAAATTAAATTGATGCGCACCGTAATAAAAAATATATTAAAAAATTCGGCGTTAGTAACAGAGTCTATAAATGATTCTATTTTCACTCGGGAAACCCGGAAAAATAAGATATCGGTGTTTTAGTTTTTAGTTAAGAATGAACAATGTAGGTACGTTTGAATTATCTAATGAAATTATGTCAGATTGACATCAAAACGCAGAAGTATTTGTAGCATCTAACTGTCACAGCCAAAGACAAAAGCAGAGCTGCACATTTTAAATCGATTTTATGTGAAATCGATACAACATTAAAACGATGCTGTGACGTTTTTATTTGATTTAAAAGTTGTTTTGCTTAAAAAATTATTAGCTTATTGATATAATGTTAATTAAAGATTAAATAACTGCATTTTTATAATTATATTTTAATAATCGATACGGATAAATAGCACTCTCGTCTATTCCTGTCACACCATTGTCTATGGCAACAATCAAATAATGAAGTAGTTACCTAGTTCGTAATCAATTGGAATGCTTTTTATCATCATAAAATACTCCAGCTTTAACGAGACAAAGTGAAAATATTAAAAATCGTAGAAAAAAAAACAATTTATTTTGTTCATATGAAATTTAAGGTCGCCACAACAAACCCAGACCGAATTCTGCCATTGTCCTTTGAAACATTATATATCAAATCAAAATCATACAGTAACTATAATTCGATCGAATTAAATGTAAAGTTATCGGCCAACAGAAGTGTAATAACTGAAGGTTACGAACCCGCTCGCTCACAGAGTCTCGTATCCATATCTTCTTTCTTTTTAACTAGGATAATCATATGTGAATCATTCAGATTGCCACATCTCTATTATTTTAACTATAAAACGAATATGTGTAATACTCTACACGGAAAGGTCT
Source organism: Euclidia mi (assembly GCA_944739405.2). Taxonomy (NCBI): domain Eukaryota; kingdom Metazoa; phylum Arthropoda; class Insecta; order Lepidoptera; family Erebidae; genus Euclidia; species Euclidia mi. The sequence continues at coordinate 64,845,285 of OX123192.2, forward strand.
CTAGTTCGTAGGAATGAAAGTTCATTTCTTCGGGAGTCGTCTGCCGACTGTAGTACGCAACGGGCTTTAAAGGGTTAGTACCTACTACCTTGTGGTTGCTGCAGCAGAATTCCACCAATGCCTCGTCTGCTGGCATCCGTATGGAGCTCAATTTCTGCAGAGTAGTCATAAATAGCAAGAACCGGTCTAGTTACTAACCTGGCCTTCAATTCTTCAAAAGCCCTCTTCTGATCTCCTTGCCACTCCCATTTCGCGTCCTTCTTCAAAAGTCTCGTAAGCGGAGAAGCAAGCTCAGCAAAACCCTGGATAAACTTTCTAAAGTAGCTCACAAGTCCTACAAATTGACGGACGGCATGCACATTTTCGGGCTGGGGAAATTCGGACACCGATCGGATTTTTGCCTCACCAGGTCTCATCCCTGTTGAACTAATTTCGTACCCCAAGTACTCAATTTTGTTTTGCAAAAAGCTACACTTCGACAAGTTCAACTTAAGATTTGCGCCATCTAACAACCGTAATACCTCCTCTAACCTCGTAAGTGCTTCATCCGCGTCCCTGCCGTAAACAAGCACATCGTCAATGTACACGGTGGCTCCGCTAAAACGCACTGGTCCCAAGACACGGTTCATCATCCGTTGAAACACTGCAGGAGCATTAGCTAGCCCGAACGGCATACGATTAAATTCATACTGGCCGTGCGGGGTAACAAACGCCGTCAAATGTTTGTGTTGTTCAGCTATAGGCACCTGATAATATAGCCTGACATCAAGTCTAAAGTAATGAACCATGCTTGTCCAGCTAATCGACATACCTCGTCATCAATGATGGGCATTGGGTAACGCTCCTTTACGGTGATCGAATTCAGCATTCTGTAGTCGATGCACATACGTACCTTCCCATCCTTTTTACGGACCAAAATGATTGGGCTAGCGTAATTCGGTACCGATTCCCGTATCACGCCAGCTTCTAACATATTGTCCACCATATCGCGAACTTCCTCACGCTCATGATGCCAAAGCCTATAGGGACGATATACTACGGGGCGATCGCTGTTCAATTCAATTTGCATCTCCGTGACGTCGGTACATCCCAAATCAGTCAGGTTAAAAGCAAAACAGTGTTTGAAGCGTTTTAATAATTGGAAGAGCCTGTCCTTATCTTGTTCAGTTACTGAACATCCTACTGTTACTTGCTGTTCGTCAAATTGCCTGTCTTTATCTTGTTCAGTTACTGAACATCCTACTGTTACTTGCTGTTCGTCAAATTGGCTTGTATTTGCTATTCCATCTGGTGAGACTGCAACGACCCTCTTAACTACGTCTACCTTTTCCGCGCGGGCAAATACAAAATTCTTTTGTAGCAAACACGGTATGGAACACGGCGTTACAGTAACGTCTAAATGACCATTTTCGACTTTATAAACACCTCCGAGTATAACGTACTGTTCATTAAGCTTCCCTACAATTTTCGTTTCTAGGAGGACGTTCCCACTAAATTCGAATTCCGTTGCAGCTCTTACACTAGCAGACCCGTAAAGTCGAGTAAACCCCTTCACCCTTACTCTAATTACACGTTCTTCGTCATCAAAGCAATCGGAAGGAATCTCTGTACCAACATCAAGGAACTGCAACTTGGTTGCGTCTTTAACTACCACTATGTGAGGTTGCTCGGAATATGTTTGCCCAACCAGCATTGCCCTGTCAAGCAACTGATCGTTTACTACTTTGCAAACAACTATTGCAGAGACCCCGTCAATCGACAAAGTCAATGCCGTCGACCCTAAAGACTGGACAAATCCATTGCCAAAACCTTTCATAGTAGAAGGTATACCATCATGTTCTACCCCTAAATCGATCGCAGCTGATTCTCTAATTAGGGTAACCTCGCTACCAAAATCTACAAATGCGTCCAAAGACCTGCCATTAACTAATACTCGCTTTGTAAACTTGTCATTCGGATGCGAATTTGTTATGCACATTGTTTTGTGGACCATGTTAGCTTTTGCCGACTGCCTTTCTTGTTTAGCACGACAATTTTCGAGTTTGTGTCCTATTTTATGGCAATGATCGCATTTTACTAAAGTCTTAGTACATTGGAGATAAAGATGTCCTTTTTCCTTACAGTTGTAACAAAACAATCCTGTACTGTGTATGTTAACCCTTGAATTTCCCTTCTGACTGCTTTTGTTAACATGCGAATTTTCAGTGGCATGTTTGTTCCTAAAATTCGACTGATACGTATGTTCTTTATTACTGAGCAAAAACTGTAGCAACTGATCGGGTTCAGTACAACGTAATGCTAAGGCACTTGACTTGACGGTTTTGTCACTGAGACCATGAATAATATAGTCCACGGCGCGCTTGCCCGTGATTTCACATTGATTAATTAAGGCTAATTTCTCGTAAAAATAATTTTCAATCGGCTCATTGTATCTACTCTTGCGTCTCAGCATGTCCTCCAAGGACTGGCCATAATTCTGTTCACATGGAAAAGCTTTAATGAGTTTTCTTGCCACTCTGACCAAGTAAAGAGAATTGTGTTTAAACTTTGATACCAGGTTTTGGCCAGTCCTTGTAGTTTTTGCATCGAGAAGTGAATGGTTGTTTTATCGTTCCGACCGTAGACAGAGGCACATTCGTTCACTTTTCTAAGCCATACATCCATGCGCCGATTTTTATTAGATGGATCAAATTCTGGCAAAATATTTTTATAATCTTTGTTAATAGAATGTGTACTCTGTTCTGACGGTTGTGACGTGATACTATTTTTCAAAGAATGTATTTTTCCAATTATATCTCTTGATGAAATTAACGGACAACATGACCTTGAGCGACGCCCGGAACTGGCGTCGCGGTTCCGGTGATCTTCTTGACGCCGCTGGTCGCTTCTTTGATTGCCGTCGTCTCGATGCTCTCTATCCACACGACGGCCGCGCTGTTGATTGTCCATGCGGTGCTTGTGATGTTCACTGCGTATGGAACGAGTCTCCAAATCGCGGTCTTCTTGGAGTATTCGTTCCAATTGACGTAGACGCTCTCTCTCACGCTCTAAGTGTTGTTCCCGCCTGCGTAAGCTGGTACTGCGCCGTTGATCCCAGCTTTCGTCACGTCTACGTGGTCGACTTCGTCTATTTGAGACATCTTTATTATCCGGACCTCCCTTTTCCTCATCAACCGGGGCCCGAGGCTGCGGATGCTCTTGTTCTTCAATATTGCGACTGCGACTGCGGATGATCCAACGGCTTCTGCTGCGTTCGTGTCGCCTTCCAGAGCTTCGGCTCCGTTGACGAACGCGGCCCTGCATCGAATCACGCAGCCGGCTACGACTCCGTCTGCCTCCGTCGCCGTCACTCCCTGGAGTCCGCAAACGGTGGCTCTCACGACTCTCGCCCCGTTCCATTATCTCGGAAATAAGATAAAACAGTTTGAGTTACTTCGTCACGCATAATCACATCTAAGAGAAATTACATAAAATACGAAAAAGGTCATTTATCTCGTAAACGACGCATCCTAGCTCAAAACGGACGAAAAATTCAGCACCCTTTTAGAAACCCCACTCCCTCTACAGCCATTCCAAAATATGACCTAAACTTGACCTTGACCTCTTATAAAATTGAAATTCGGTAAGGGAAAAATATGCATTTGCTTTTTTTATTGTTCACAGACTACTTGTGATCCATTTTGATTATATAATATATACGATTATACATATATATATGTATATTGATTTTCTGCCGTATTAACTAAATATTTTTTTCTGGACCAAACTAACGTAGCACGATTAAATAAAAAGTAATGTAATTACTTATTATGAATTTAAAGGTGGGTACTTAATATGTGAGCATGAACTTACCACTTCTGAATTGTAGAACTTAGAGGGTCTCCAATAAAACTTCCTTAGTGGGTACACTCACTATATTTCTGATATTAGTTTACACGTCCGATCGCTACGACCGCTCACTATCGACTGCCACGAGTCAACCCGACGAGCTATCGATCCCCACTCTCTCAGTGTTGCAAAGTTAGAAAAATGTTACTCCTTTAAATTAATTATTTAATATTTACTAATAAATCGTATTGAATATTATTTTATAATACGAAAACACAAGAACCTTACAATACCGTGCAAAACAAGATAATTTTTCTGCGAAAACAAATCTTTAAAGTTTTCACCCCAGAAATAAATCCCGTATCGCGAAGTACATTTTAAACAATTAACCAATGGACTCACGGAACACATAGACGCGAAACAGCAATTTTTGCAAAACATATTTTTTGCCATGCTAGATTTGAACCTGCAGCACTCATTGCAAATACCAACGACCAAACGACCGTTTAAGTCACTACGCCATTCGCGCAGTCTATATTGAATTGACACGTAGCAGATTCATAATAATATGCTAAACAACGATACGGTGTAGGTATGAGCCAATAGCAAACACGGCTAATGGCCAATATGCTGTATAAAAATCTCAACTTCAATACATTACAAATATATTTTAAATACACCTCCAGCACTGGGTATTCTGTGTCGCGAGGGACTTTACAAACATGCAACTAATGGAAACCGAATTCACCAATCGCAACAACAACACACCGCAGTGTCCTAAACCACTTCGCCAACCGTGTAGTCATTATAAAAGACATACCGCCTGCTACATACCGCTCTTACTCACATCAAGCACTTCAGGCCCAAAAATATTCCTCATATCCCATAATAATATAAGTATAATTATTCGTTCCATATTAACATTCTATCCCAAGCAGAGGTGGTGGAATTTTTCAAATAAATCGTGCCACTAAATTTTACTGTCCCATCTGGGCAAAGATCATCGTTCATAAGTTTCGGCCGCTAGATGTCAGGGCTGACGTGACGTCGTTAAGGGTGACGTGCACACTAACTAAGTAAGGGTATGGACACATTGGAGGGTAGGTTAGAATTTTAAATAAGTCTGGTGTAAAAGGTGTTTTGATTCGTGTATTAAGACATGAGTATAGACGATTCTACATGCAAAAAAGCTATGCATGGGTTGGCTGTTTAGATGTTGCAATAGTTTAGGATGATACTATGTTGTAATAAGTTTTCAATCGTATCATAGTGTAAAAATTGTGATATATTTTTATATGTGTAAATCCCCTAGTTAAAAATATTTATGTCGCGACAGACATCTTCTGTGTGTGAACTCTTTCTACGATTTGCTCTTGATGGGGTACGTTTTGACAGTTTACAAAGATATTAATTATTAATTAATTCTACAATTGTTTCTAATGTTAAGTAAGGTATCGCGGGGGACTTTTAAACCGTTTAATGAATGGACACAAATAACGACCAGACTTAAAAAAAAACAAATTGTGGTTCCCACAATACTCGGCGCACTGCTAAACAGCGATGCGACCGCTTAAGCCAATACGCCATACATGCAATCTTTATCATTATACATTCATCGTATATCATCCTTGCAATCTATTTCAAAACCTAAGATTCAATTCATAAAGTCTTTTTTAAAACTACTCTTTGGAAACACAGCCTTTGATTACATGCTCAACAAGTTGTATGATAAAAAAATTTAGTACAAATATCATCTGATATGGGCCGTTCCAGTTTAATAGGTGTTACCATAAGCAATTCATGAATATTACTTGTTAGGATACAGAACTTTAGCTTGAATAGTAGTTTGCGAGCGTATAATCATTTTATAGCCTGGTATTTTAAGCATATCTTTTGTTAAGCTTAATATAAAATAACTTCACGCCTTTATTCCCCAAGGGGAAGGCAGAGGTGTATTACACACCCACACTTCGCCAGTTATGTTTCGGTGTGGTTTCGGTCCCAGTGTAATAGGGGGCGAGCCTATTGCCATCTATCGTGCACATTGTTAAGCGAGCGATAATTAATATTTTTAATACACACATAACTTCGAAAAGTCAGAGGTGTGTGCCCGGGGTACCTCGGATCGAATTCGAGACCATCGTCTCCGCAGTCCGTTACATAATTATACAACTGGGCTATCGCCGCTTTTATGTTTACTTGTCTTGAAAAATAGAAGTTTTCAATACAACTGTATGAATTACACGAGACAACACTTTGAACCATTCATAAATATATGTTGTTTCTTGTCTGTGTGTTCATTGTGTCCGTTAGTCGCATGTTTTTTAATTCCCCCGCGACACAGGATTTAGGCATAGCACGGGAGTGGTCTTTTAAAAAGTAAAAAGTTATGTTAGTGAACTCCCACATTGTTTTACATAGCGACAAAGCTCATATACTAGCTCTTATATCTTCAATAGCATTGTGTGAGTCAAAAGAAGGATTTGGCATACTATACATTGGTGACGAGACGTTTAATTCTAGGTTTAGATGTCGGGTTTTCCATTTGCTCCCAAAGTTACTACACATACATACATAGACTCACTGCCTGTTTCCCGGAGGTGTAGGCAAATACTACGGAACGCCATTTGCAACGATCCTGACATATCTCACTTGCTTCATTCACTCCCATCAAGTTTTTCATGCATGCTTTTCTGTTTAGGGTACTTCTGACGTATCCTTTTTTAGAGTTCCGTAGTCCACAAGGAACCCTTAGAGTTTCGTCATGTCCGTCCATCTGTCCGTCCGCAGCCTAGCTCAAAGACGCCTGGTGCTAGAAAGCTGATATTTGACATGAATATAGACATACGATATTGCAACAAAACTGTTGCATAAAATTTAGGAACATAAAAAAAATCACAAATGTAGTACATATAACGAATTTAAAAGGAAAACTATCACGGCTAAGTAGACATCACTAGTTTATGAGTAATCGTCGGTTAACTTATAAATACCTATTTCTGTGAGTTTACATTGGGAGCGCTGGCTTAATCTTAAAGATGCCCGTTTTTAATCCCATGTGAACCAGAAGTTATTATCAATAATGGCCATTATGGGCAACTACGGAACTCTACATTGCGCGTGGCCCGACACGCACTTGGCCGGTTTTTTATATCGTCACGCCCATATTCCTGAAGAGATAGGCAGATACGTAATTTTACACCCACATCTCGCCATGTCATAAAGTTTTAGTCCCACGTAATAGAAAGTGAGCCTATTGCCGTTACCGTGCACATTGGCAGATCGCTACTGAGAATTCGGCAAACTCAGTAACACTTTGTCTTTGTCACCTGAGAATCGAACCCGGGACCCGATCAGCAGACGCTGACGTTATCCATTGGACCACGGAGGCAGTTTATCATCAGTTGAAAGAATGAACAAAGCTACTAAAGATACATATTTGACATTATGTCAAATACTGTCAATATATCTCTAGTATGTAAATAATGGAACCGGCCGATAGTGGTTACTATCTTAGACATAAACTTTATGATCGGTCTTGGCTTTAAATCTTTTGTGTTTAAGCATACAAATAACAGAATTAACACTATATGATAATAGGTAATCAACTTAGCCTTATGAATAATTTCTCCCAAGATAACCCAGCTTCTTTACGGATTATTAATGACTAGCTTTCGCCCGCGGCTTCGCCCGCATGAAATTTTAATAAAGAGTAGCCTTTGTACTTCCCCAGGTTTCAAACTATCCATATCAAATTTCATTACAAACGGATCTGCACATTAGCCGTGTAGCATACATATATTATAAACAGATAATAAGTACTTAAAATTACTTTTGTTTTTATAGTCGTCAAACTTCAGGTAAAGATCAGTATATAGTGTATATTATTAAAGTTATTGAAGAGCTTATAGACCTACTGAATAGAATTGCAGCAAAAAAAAACTGAAAGCGTTGCCAGAAAGTACAAAATCAGACCGCCCCTCCTTCCCACTGCGCTTCAGCGCACCAACGTATGAGTTGGTGCGCTGAAGCGCAGTCTCGCGCTTTTAATAACGCTGCGTTTAGGTCAATTATATCGTAAGCTCTATTCTGCCAATCAAGCCCTTTCATTTGATACCCATATTGGGGTATTTGTGGAAAATAAGTAATTCACCTTTTTGTGGTGGCGGCCATCTTGGATTTTTCATAGTGAGCTCCATTCTACCAATCAAACCCTTTCATTAGATACCCATATTGAGGTATTTGTGGAAATATGTAATCCGCCAGTTTGTGGCGGCAGCCATCTTGGATTTTTTATAGTGAGCCCTATTCTACCAATCAAGCCCTTTCATTCGATACCCATATTGAGTTATTTGTGGAAAAATGTAATACGCCATTTTGCGGCGACAGCCATCTTCGATTTTTCATAGTGAGCTCTATTCTACGAAGCAAGCCCTTTCATTTGATACCCAAATTGAGGTATTATTGGAAAATAAATAATCCACCATTTTGTGGCAGCGGCCATCTTGGATTTTTCATAGTGAGCTCCATTCTACCTATCAAACCCTTTCATTCGATACCCATATTGAGTTATTTGTGGAAAAAATTTAATCCGCCATTTTGCGGCGACAGCCATCTTAGATTTTTCATAGTGAGCTCTGTTTTCCGAATCAAGTTCTTTCATTTGATACCCATAGTGAGGTATTTGTGGAAAATAAGTAATTCACCTTTTTGTGGCGGCGGTCATCTTGGATTTTTCATAGTGAACTCCATTCTACCAATCAAACCCTTTCATTAGATACCCATATTAAGGTATTTGTGGAAATATGTAATCCGCCAGTTTGTGGCGGCAGCCATCTTGGATTTTTCATAGTGAAAATGAAAATTTTTTTTTTGCACCTCCACACAAACCTAAAAAAACACTTAACAAACTAATAAACTTAAACTACAAGTACACTAGGAATGGGTAAGGTCGTAAAAAAATGTAATATAACGCACTGGAAGATATGACACACGATAACACATTAACACACTGGAAAATGTAAAGGATATTGTTCACTTGGAAACAGGTCAAGTAAAATCCATTTTAAAATATTATGAATTATTTATTTTACGAAATTAAATTTCAATAATCTAAAACTTAGACTATGCATAGACTACAGCTTGCAGGTTTCGTGTTTGCGAAACTAAACACTAAAATAACACAATATAATAGAATTAAAAACCTTTAACAAAATAATGTGCTTACAACAAAATAGAGTAGGTATCTACTAATTGAAGTAGGTACTATTTATAAAAGAAACAAAACAAATTTAATAATTACTAATGTTTTTATAAATCAACTCAAAATTACAAGTAGGTACTTTCAAAAATTAAAATCTATTCAAATATCAAAAAAAACGTAATTGTCTTCGCTAATCAAATACTCTTTGGGTTTTTCAATATTTTGAGTTAATATAATTTTTTTTACAATTGATTCTGCCGTGACGATGTCTCGATCTATTTTTCTTGTAACAACGAAACGGAGTCGTGGCTTTTTTTGTGTTTTTAAAAATAATACTGTAAAATATGTTTCTCGATCTGTAATATTTATGTTTTCTACGAAACCAATATAATATTTCCAGGAGTTCCTTTGGAAGTACCTTACTAGCACACTGTCATTTGTCTGCAATTCCATATTATTATCGTCATCATAAGTCATATCCTTAACATGATTATCTTTTTCATTTGTGCTTTTGTCATGCTTTATATTCAAATCATTATTTTTACTTATATTTGATGTTTTATAAATATTTTCTTGTTTTTGTGTCATCCTTACATCATCATTGAAACTGATTTTCTTTACCTCCATGTCATTGTGTTCATCAATCTGTTCTGTTTCACTATCAGAAATAAAACTCTCGTCTTCTAAAGAATTATGCAAGGAATATTGTTCATCAATATCTGTATCTGTGCTACTATCATAATTATTTTTGGATTTTTTTTGCTTACGTATAACTGATCCAATAGATAATTTCATTTTAGGCGTAATGCAGTTTTTTTGTTTAGTACATGTTTTGGAACACGATGCGATTGGGTTTTTGTAAATATCTTCACATGGAACAGCGTTGGTCTGAGCTTGGTTTGCTTTAAATAGTTTAGTGTCTGGTTTAACAGTTGTAAGTGAAAATGGACCAAATTTATGTAAATCAAAGAATGCTTTGTTTTCTAACGTGTATTTGATATCAGCTAGAATTGTTATTGTTGGTTTTTTAGATTTTGTAATTACACGTTTTGTGTCTGTCGTTTGTTTTGTTAATGTAGCTAGTTGCAAATCTAAGCAGTCACAAAAACCTGGTTTAGTTCCTGTTTGTGAACAAAAACAGCTTAAGCTGCGATATGATATTGTATTTTCTGAATTCGTGTTAATTACTTGATGTAATGTCATGGTCCCTGGTACAGGTATTAAGTCCATTGTTTGTATTTGAATGGTATCTTCAGGGATGTAGAATAGTTCTATTTGAATCCCAGATTTCTCCAACAGCTCAAATGCTGATTCAGCGTTGGCAATATCTGACCCGTAAGCTACTAACGAATCCATTTTTGTCTTGATGGTACCGCCTATGCCGTCGGCAGCACCCTTACCGTGGGAGGCTTCAAAAAAGTTCCACGTAGCTCTGAAGCCATACATTGTAGTATATTTTGCAAAGAAATAAAAATTCTTTTTTTGCCTGTATTGGCTGGTAGGACCGTCGGAAAAAAAATGAACTGTATCGGCAGTGGGATACTGATCCCTTATATATGTGAAAACAGGTTTTAAGTGTTCCCAAATAGCTTCCGGACCATGATAATTGTTCGCAGAGATAGAACAGAATGGAAGACGATCACGATTACTGTAGATTAAGCCAGTATGGAGGGTAATCTGATTTCGAGATGCACCAAAATGCATTGCTTGAATTTCTGTGGTCAGTTTGGTGCCATAGTTTACGGAGAAATCGATGTGTATTGATACTGTGTTATTATCTAAATTTTTAATACACCGCTGGTGTTCAAGACATAAAGACATAAAGACATATTTATTTCTGCATTTTGGTTGTTTACAACACTTATACATGTCAAAACCCTATTCTAGATGATGCCGGCTTTTCCTAGCTAAATGACTTCTTGAGAAGAAAAGCCGAAACAAACTCAGAGTCATTGTTTTTTTTTGTCACTTCAATTTCTTTAGTCAAATATACTGATGATGAATGTTGTAAGCATGTTTTTTAAACTTAGACAATTCTTGGGTAAAAGCTTCAACTAAATCTTTCAATAGTCCAGTTTTTTCTGTTTTCATATTTTTTTTCGTAGTTTTCCTTTCATTACTATTTACTTTATCAGTACATTTATGTGTTTGCATCGACCATTCCTTCCATTTAACAGTGTCTTCTAGATTTGCCTCATCTAAGTTGAATTCTAAGGACTTCTTTTCGCAATTAGAACATTCTCCATAGGAGCATTCTTTTGATTTAGGATTACAAAAAATTAAGGAAAGTATTTCATCAAGAGACTGAGTTTTGATCAAACCCAAGGATTTTAGAACTTTCACTTTCATAAGTATATTTTCATGTTTTATGCAAGCGCATGTTTCTCGCTTGTCAACTTTAGGTGGTAAAATATAGAATGGTCTGTTTTTTAAACGTCGTCAATTTGCTTTTCCCTCCTTCAGATTTATATTTTTTAAATAGATTTTCCAAAGTGTCCAATAAATACCTTCTTTGTCTTTTGTCTTTATGTAACGTTTTAAATTCTTTCTTACCCGCCGTGGCCCGACTTACGTCATCCCTTTCGAAAAATTCTTTAAGATGATATAGTAGTGTATTTTTTTTTCTTCACTTGTATGTAACGTATTTTGCCTTTTAATCCTAAATAACTTGAAATTTTACCCTTCATTATATACCTTTCTACGATAGAACTATCTACTACACTCTTAATAACGCGTTTAGAATTATTATTTCGTGTGGTTTTGTAACACTGTTTCAAAGAATCTACTAAAACATTGTGCTCCAGAAGTTGTTTTTTATTTTTTTCTTTTTCATCTGTACATATGTTTGGTAAGTTTTGGTTAATAAAACTATCCGCTTTTTTAGAAGGAGTCATTTCGACATTTTCTTGAGAAACTGTATCGTCTATATTATGTTGTGTTACATTATTTTCGTTTTTTAACTGTTCAATATATTTAAGCAATTCTTGATTTTTCCGCTGCATTCTGTTGATTTTTTTCCTATATTTTTTCATTTCCTTAGTTATTGATAGTACCTTAGCTTTTAATTCCACATTTTCCTTTTTTAATCTGTAATTGACTCTATTAATCCTTTTTTGCGTATTTTTATTTTCTTCTTCAATATTATAAGATTTCTTGATTTTTTCCTTCATTTTATCTTCTCTCCATTTTTTTCGCATTTCCGGTTGTTATTTTTCAGATTGACAATCACTGATCCTTTTTCTATTTCTGTTTGTCCTTTCTGCATTTTTCTTTTTAATCGCTTCATATTTTTCAGGGTTGTCTCGTTTCAAACGTTCTCTATATTGTTTTTGCCTTTCGGCTGGAGTAGGCATCTGTAATAAATAAAAATAATAAAACACTTACCTAAATAAATACACACTATCTTAAAATATAAACAGTATTCAAGTTGCAAATATCATTTGTTATAAAGATATATAGAAATAATATACAGAGCATCCTTTCACTCTGTTTAATTTTTAATTTAGTGTTTAATATAATATTACATGTAGCGAAAAGTTCGGAGCCTTTTAAACAATAATGTGCGCACTGACGACAAAGAAGAGCAAAAAGCTAAAAAAAACGGACCTAGATCGACTACTGAGGGACTACTAGTAATTATAAATCAGAATAGTTTAACACTCCACTCTCTACGTATCTCTATTACATCGTCAGAATAACATTACTCTTTTTTATTTCACCGCAGTCGGTTAAGTAACATGAAAAATCTCCTTTATAACATTACAGTGTGTGACATAACAAACACCATAACACACATAACGAACTGGAACAAACACACTCGAAAATTCAAACATCAACAATGAATACCGGTCACAAATCATGCGCGATTTCTTTAATGAAACTTAACATACTCTGGTCATTGACAATACATTTCGTAACGGGAAGCTAGTAAACGATATCTTAGTACTTACCTTGTAGAATTCACAGATACACTGCCCGAAATTCGTGCACAAAATTATAGAATTTACAATTGTTTACGGTCGCGACCACAAATGAAAAAAATATGTCAAAACTGACATTTGACACTAAGACTAAGGTGTTGCCATATCAAAATTAGCTAAATAATGTTGTCTACTGTTGAAAACTAAAAATCTACCCCATATCGAATCGGAATAACACACTGGAAAACTTTTGGAGACAAAAAAATTAATAGGTTTTTTTCCTACAAGTATTGTATTATTGCAATAATTTATACATTATCACACGGCATGTTTATTGCTTTAAAGGATAACTACAAATTTAAAACCATAATGCTTTATAATTTTTTTTATGCACATTTTTCGTCGTCTAGGTTGATAGGAACCAAATAAATTTTGTATGTACAGCTTTATTTTGTTGATTCTAAATTTTATTTTTTTATTTTTTGTATAAATTAATATGAATAATGGTTGTTTCTACATTATTGTAAACATGATTATCAATATATTAATAAATAATAATATTACCATACTATTTGTTAGCGCATGGTATTCACAATCAAACATGGGCTCACTTTAAAACTTTTAAAAAGTACATTTTTTTATGACCTTCATATAAGAAGGTAGGTACATTATTTCTGGAATCTGGTGGCCTTACATGGAGGGCAAATAATGCGCTGCGTCAGCTAATGTTGCAGTATAACTACAACGCTGGTATTCTCGCAGGCCGAGTAAATAAAATAATACACATAAATATTAAATAATACACTTAAATAATACACACATTTGATACATTATATATATAGGACAACGAAATTGGATGAAGAACAATAAAATATATAGCATTCTAGTAAATAATAATATATAAACTATATCAATATATTTCATAACTAATATATACATATATATACACCGACTTAAATATACTTAATAGAAATATTTAAAGAAATATGATGTTATATTCAGAGAAGTATTTCTTGTTTCCGAACGCAACTCGTAGGTGTCACTTGATAGTTAGTTCTATCTGTCACGACTGTCAAGTGTCAAGAAAGCGTCTATAGTGTCCATCATTACGTTGCGTACGCGCTAATAGCAAAAATTTAGTTACTACTTTACTATACAATACGCCAAAATACCACAGCAATTAGGTACATTCATTTTCAATGTCGTTGCATTATAATTATTACAATAATGGTACCATACACGTAAGAGAAGATGCCCGATAAGCCGTAATAAAGGTAAGTATGTAAAATTAAAGCAATGATTTTTGTTTGTTGATCAAAAATAACTTAAACTTATTTCTAAATGTATGCAATGTTTTCAGATTACGCAAAGGTGGTGGAAGGTTATTCCAACAATTCGAAGATGAGTAACGAAAACTTCCTTCGAACGCATGAGTTCTATGAATTGCTGTGACCATAATGTAAGAAGCCGCTCGTGTACTTTACTGATGAACATTGCGAGATCACGTAAATTTGTTATATAAATATTCAGGTTTTTTGTGTAGAACTATGCTAAAGAGTAAAGTTGCCAGATGAAGGTGCCTGCGAGCAGTCATCTTCATAAGATTGCCACTGTTAAGGAAAGGAGTGACATTGCACGAGGTGGGATGTTGTAACAGAATCGAGCACATGCATTCTGAACCCTCTGGATCATTTTCTCCGTTCTTTTCAATATACACGGACCAAACACTGTATCGGCACAATTAAGTTTAGATAATATAAGTGTCTCACATAGCAATATCCGCAATTCAGTACCCTAGTATTGGCGAATTCGGTAGAGCAGCTTGAGACGGTAAAAACAGTTTTTGACTGCCTCTAGTACATGCGTCTCAAAATGCAGTTCACCATCCATGACCAAACTTAGGTTTCGAGCCTCACTGACTTGCTCTATGGGACAGTTATCAACCATTAGTGTAGGATTTTGATCTTGTATCTTTTTGATGCAATCCTTTGAGCCTAAAATTAAAAGTTTTGATTTAGTAGGATTAAGTACTAGTGAATTTTTTCTAGCCCAGTCAGATATCCTGTCGAAATCTGCATTCAATTTATTTACAGATTCATTGCAGTTGTTGGGCAGAAATGATATGTATAATTGGAGATCATCGGCATACATATGAAACTGGGTATTATGTATATGGCTGGTAACATCTGCGCTGTACAATAAGAAGAGAAGAGGGCCGAGGACTGATCCCTGAGGGACACCCCGGGTCATCTGACGGCAAGAAGAAGTCGCCTTGTTACCATTGCTGGCATTATCCAGTTGGACAAATTGAAATCTGTCAATTAGATAACTGTGAAACCATTTTACTGTTGCCGGGTCACATCCATAGTAAGAAAGTTTGGAAAGAAGGAGAGAAATATTAATTGTTTCGAAGGCACGCGAAAAATCAAGCAGGGTAAGCAGGGTACCCATACCCTTATCCCTTGCATCCAGAATATCATCAACCACATCTAGGAGGGTGGTGGTTGTACTGTGACCTTGACGAAACCCTGACTGCCTTTGTGGTATGATGCAATATCTCTCAAGGTACTTCTTGAGCTGATTGCTTACGACCTTTTCCAATACTTTTGATAAACAAGTAAGCAAGCTAATGGGCCTGAGATCTTTAGCTAAGGTTGGATTGTCTATTTTTGGTATTGGCTTAACAACAGTAGTCTTCCATATATCAGGGAAAGTAGAAGATGAAATAGATTTGTTAATAATGGCTGTAATGTATGAAAGACTGTGAGGAAGTGTCATCTTAAGCATTTCTAGTGAGATGTTGTCCACACCAATAGCATTTGATTTGAGACTGTTTATATATAAGTTAATTACCTGTTCACTGACTGGTTCTAGGCTGAATGTACTTGTGTGGAATCTGTTTGTCTCATAGTATATCAAATCGGACAAAGAGATGGAATTGTTACCAGGGATATTCAAGAAATGCTTATTAAGATCCTCAGGATTGTTAAGTGTATGTGGCAGATTATGCATCCTTTGTTTACCTATCTTAATGGTTGATTTTAAATTTTTCCATAATTTCCTTGGATTTGTAATGTGTTTGTTGATGTAAGTTGCAAAGTAAGCCCTTTTTTCACGTTCAATTGCGCTAGATACAATATTTTTCAAATCTTTGTAGCTACCTCGGTGTATGTCTGACTTGCTTAGTTTATATTGTGCCTGATATTTATCACGCAATTTCACCATCTCTTTGATTGTGTCTGTAATCCAAGGGTGAGACCTTTCTTTGATTAAAACCCTGGTAGTTGGTGCATGTAAATCGAACAGAGTTGTGATGAAAGTATTGAATATTGTGACCATGTCATTCACATTGTCCTGTATAGTTAAATAAGGCCAGTCTAATTTGTAGAGGTCTTCTTGAAAAACATCAAGCATAATCTGATTTAATGGTCTTTAATATATCCACTGAGGGATAGGCTTGCTTATTTTGAATAGGCAAGTCACAGACAGAATGGCATGTTGCCCTAATTCAGGTTTATGTTGAACTGATACATTGTTAACTTGAGCATCAGTGTACACTAAATCTATGAGAGTCGCGCTATGATCTGTAAAGTGAATCGGTTGCTGGATAACTTGGTTAAGGCTGGTGTACCGTAAAATTTTTTTCAATAAGATGGTACTGTTCTCATTACTCTGTAGATAATTGATATTAAAGTCTCCTAGGAGAATCCTTTTATCAGCTGTACCGAAAGCTGAGAGGGAGGCCGTGATCGCATCCAGGAATGTGTTAATGTCCAACCAAGGTGGTCTGTATGCTGTACCTATGATAACAGCTTGTGAGTTAACAGTGAGTTGGAGCCACATTTGTTCGACACCTGGCGCGACTGGATGTGCCATGGTGCGTACTTTGAGATCGCGACGGACATAGAGCCCTATTCTACCAATCAAGCCCTTTCATTCGATACCCATATTGAGTTATTTGTGGAAAATATGTAATACGCCATTTTGCGGCGACAGCCATCTTGGATTTTTCATAGTGAGCTCTATTCTACGAATCAAGCCCTTTCATTTGATACCCATATTGAGGTATTTGTGGAAAATAAGTAATTCGCCATTTTGTGGCAGCGGCCATCTTGGATTTTTCATAGTGAGCTGCATTCTACCAATCAAACCCTTTCATTTGTTACCCATATTGAGTTATTTGTGGAAAATATTCAAAATATGTAATCAGCCATTTTGCTGCGACAGCCATCTTGGATTTTTCATAGTGAGCTCTATTCTACAAATCAAGCCCTTTCATTTGATACCCATATCGAGGTATTTGTGGAAAATAAATAAGACGCCATTTTGTGTCAGCTGCCATCTTAGATTTTGCATAGTGAGCTCCATTCTACCAATCAAACCCTTTCATTTGATACCCATATTGAGGGTGTTGTGAAGTAATATGTGATTCTCCATTTTGTATCGGTGGCCATCTTGGATTTATAATCATTTCAATATTATCTTTTAATCTCGATGACAATATGAGTGTATACCAAATATCAGATCAATCATCAGGAAGGGGGTAAAATTCCAATTACTAAATTTGACCCAAGCAAACAAATAAAGATAATACAGGATTTTCGCCAACTTAGTTGATACTTTTCCTTATAGTATGGCAACATTATACATTTTTTTTATAAATTGTAGCCTATGTGTTATTCTGATGTATAAACTATATTACTGTAAAGTTTCATCCAAATCCGTTCAGTAGTTTTTGCGTGAAAGAGTAACAAACATCCATCCATCCATCCATCCACCCATCCATCCATCCATCTATCCATCTATACATACATCTTCACAAACTTTCACATTTATAATATTAGTAGGATTAATGAAGTAATAAAATTATATCATTGCGTAGGTGTCAATACCCAAGATCAGAATAACACAAGTTACATTTACTTAGCTTTAGTTTAAAAAATGCTCACAAAATTTCGCGTTTATAACACTCAAAATTAAAACCTCATTATGAGACCGCATCTCTCTATAAGCACAAGTATGTTAGCTGATATACGTCCAGTCTAGACAATATTATCGTATTACTGTATTGACCTTGTTTACCCTCAGATATAAAATTAGCTACCTACCAACTTGTATATGAAAATATTGTGTGCAGATTTTAATTTCAGAACTAGCTACGAGCTACGATGTAAGTGGTCGTAGATGTGCTACGTCGGCGTCGTAGCTGTTGTGTTTTGTGTGTTGAAATTGTTTTCTTTCAAATCGTTTCATCTTTATGAAATTTTATCTGTCTCTTTGTATTATTATTAATAGTAAAACTTTGCTATAACCGCATATCATCATCGTCCTAGCGTTATCCCAGTTACAGCCTAACCGGATTTGACTCAATATTAGCTTTTCCACAGTGGGAATGCTGGACTTATCTCCGCAATCCAAAGGGATAGCAATATCCATCGTTCATTCTTACTATATCCACACACATTTAGTCTAAATAAAAACCATCAAAATTGGCACACTTGTTTAAAATATATGATTCAATATTTGACATGAAGGCTGTTTATTTACAAGCACAAACTTTTACTCCATCACCTTCTATAAAAACACATTAACAAATAAAAAAAACATTACTCCTCACAATGATTGTCCCTTAAAGATATGTATGCCCGTAATGGGCAGCAGAGTAATGGTCCCCTCCAATTAACCCCCTTAAAGGTTAAACACCATAAAATAATTAACATCTTCGAATGTAACCTTGTAAACAGACTTTTGATAGACGATCGCTTTGCGCTATTCATTTTGGTAGACATCAAATTATTTTATGTCTTGTTTATGATGTTTATGGGAATGGCTGCGTAAATTTTGTTTGGGAAGAAGAGGGGAGTTGAATGGATGACCAATATATACAATCTGTATTATGAGTTTTTAAAATTATTTATATGTTGCAGACAAATTGTATAATTTGGCATTATACAAACGGCGTCGACAGCTTACAAATTTTCGTAGATTAATTAATTTTCTGCAAGAAATTGTAAAAAATTAAAAGGTTGTATTGGGTTTTCTTTCAAGTTACACCCAAAAATAGGAGCTCTTCGAAGCAGGGTTTTGTCAACTTAGCTTATTATACAAAATTACTTATTAGAATTAAGGAATATTGACTTATCAATATTCCTTAATTCTAACGAATGTACTATGTTTCTAAAATGCCTCATCATTTAAATTGCCTATGATGTTTAAAACTTAACAGACTGGGTGAGCAATGATAAAAAAAACCATGTTTATTTTTTTAACATTCAAATCAGAAGTCAAAATTCAAGACGAAATACTTAAGTCGCAACGACAACGCTTGTGGACGTAGAATTAACAGATAAATTAGGTGGTGATTGTAAATTTAATTAAGTGCTACTTTCGCGAAGTGAGAGCGTAAAACCGTGAAAGCGAGCGGGCAATTCCGTCACTATTTTAAATAACTAAACATTTCTAACATGTTTAATATTATAAAACAGAATTACGTTCACTATATGCATGCAGCTTAATAGGTTGTCTGGAGATAAACGTAATATGCGAAAAGACAGCCCGTATTTCGCCATTATTACTTAGGTCTGACTACCTTAAAACGGTGGCTGGGGTGGGCTGGATGCGGAAGGCTGAGGACCGGTCATTGTGGCGCATGTTAGGTGAGCCGGATCCCGTGGGAATTTCGGGAAATCCCAAAACATGTATAAATGTTTAACTGTAAATAAATTTCTGAACGTCCTTTCAGTGCCTCAAGCTTCAGCGTCGAGAGTAAGTTCGTCATACGCCAATTGAATATAACACCCAGTACATTAATAAACTTGCCGGCGTCAATCGTGGCTCGCCTCCGAAATAGCAGCTATTGTTCTGAATTATGTGGCCGGCAACAATACGACCTAACGAGCTACCCGATACACGTATCACATTCAAATTCACTCGGAAATGCAATTCAAATATGGCGTTGTATGGAATGTAAGGGGTGTTTTGACGCACGTTGTGCTAGGTTTTTTTTAACTTAGAAGATTATGGATACATCGCCTTATAATCTTTTCTATATAATAACTTACTTAATGAATCATAGTTTTGTTGCGTCGAAAGATATCCCTTGCTATTTATATATATCTTCCCTTTTGTTTTTTTCTTTTGTTGAGAGTGTGTGGCCAACTTTGTTGGAGTTTTTAGACC
This sequence comes from Euclidia mi, assembly GCA_944739405.2. Lineage (NCBI taxonomy): Eukaryota > Metazoa > Arthropoda > Insecta > Lepidoptera > Erebidae > Euclidia > Euclidia mi. Next base: position 64,865,415 of record OX123192.2, read on the forward strand.
GCACCGAGGCCTCCAAAATGGCCTTACACTTCTTGTCCTGAGACAAGGACCGACCGCTTTACGTGCCCTCCGAAGCACGCTAACCCTCTCTGATGCAAATGCTACACGCGGTCATCCATCCAAGCCGCGACCTGTGCAAGGGTTGCTTAATTTTGTCGACCGGCAAAAAACGGCAAGCCAAGCGCTTAAAGTACTGAATGAGTATTGTATTAAACAATCCTCCAATGAAAATAATGTCTTCTAGCTTGTAAGATCCTTCGCATATAACTTTGAATTTATTCCTCGTTCGTCTTAGTAATAAAAGCACAGGAGTAATATACGTTAAATGTATTATTTAGCAACATCCAAACCTCACAGATAGATCTGACAGTGTAGAAAAATCAAATTAATTTGTCAAAGGCCACATTTGTTCGTTTAAACCATAATGTGAGTTTTTCGGATACAATATCACCACCTACGCAAATTGTTTATTATTTATTATACAAAGGTATTGTCATACAAAGGTCACAACTTTTATTTTTTGTCTAGAAGCGTGGGCAGACCCTGTGTAATAAATAATCTGTTTACAATATTTATTTGAATCACTTGGCGGAATATCAAAATTACATAATCACAAACTTGTGTTATTATATTAGGTTTATAGCTGAAGTATCTAATAATAGCCATATTTATGACCTATACCGCTTTTGGAAACGCGCCATTTCTTACTATAAGAAGGGAACGCCTAGGCCATAATTCATAACGCTAGCCAAATTATAAAATCATCAGTCCAGTCTATCAACTGCCCTACTACGGGGCACAAATCTTTTCTCATCATCAATCATTATGGAGAACTAGATGTGCAAGTTTCCTTACGTTTTTATTCGCAATCGATAGATTGAAATGTTCTTAACTATGATGTTTGAAAATTCAGTTGTGTGCGAGCAGCACTTCAACCTAATACTTTCTGAAAAGCAGTATGCTGGTCCCTACTGGCAGTACAATCTGCACACTCATAAATTCCCAGCTTTCCAATTATATACTAGACCTGAAAATCAAACCTTCGCATTCACATTCTCCTATAAAATCAACAGAAAATTCACGGCAATAGATCTAAACGATTGTTGAAAGATGATTTACAACTACCACTAAACTAAGAAACCCAATAACCCAGAGTTGGCGTTAAGATCAGATATGAAATTGGGCAATGGAAACTAATATAACTTTGATATTTATCTAAATTAAGTTTTACCACTTTAAGTTTTTTACGTCCCTCGCGAGAATTATGAAGAAAGAAAAAGGAAATGTGATTTTATAGCGGCTGAGATTTTTGTTAGAAGGGGCCAAAGGTTTTGTGAGAAAATGTTATTTTGTCTTATCGAATATGCCACTTGCTCGTTGCGATATGAAATCTTCCCATTCGTAAAAGTCAAGCAACCCTGGCAGAGGTCACTTCTTGGTGTGGTATTATTGTGAATTTTAAAGTCACCGCCCGCACTAGGAATAATTCTTGGGGGCTTTTACAAACATACAACCAACTGACACAAAGTACACTCTGACTTGGAACAGCAATTTGTGTATCTTACAAAGGGTTTCTCAGATCGAACCCACAACACTCGGCGCTAGGCGACCGCTTATATCACTACGCCAACCATGCAGATGCGTTAGCCAGTTTACATTACTGCACAATGGTGCTTCGAATGGTTTCAAAACAAGAATCGTGAGAGTTGAAGGCTTTTGGGCGGCCTATACGGCGTGTCACAAGACCCATCAACAAGCCGAAGTCTACTCGTTTTGGACATCGTGCCAAGTCATACTAAGCAAAGATAAAACTTGGGAAATTATTGTTTTTTTCAAATAGACACATTTTTTAAACCGCAATTAAAAGTGTGCACGTGCAATTTTCGAAATACCTTTTTATCGATGGATGAACAGGACATCCATAGAATAGGTTGGCGGGGTAAATGCCATGATTTTATACCTAATTATAAAAATTGTATGGTAACTTTGAGTCTCAATATCTCCTGAACCAGTGATTTCCCAGGTATGGTGCCGAAGTAAAAAATGTTCGTAATGATTGGTACAATATGGAGTTTTAGTTTTTGTTAAGGGTCTTTTTACACCTTGTATAGGTAAACGACAATACCTACATAAGTTGGCTACACACATTCATCGCATATCGCGAGTAAATTTATTGTACTGAATTTGAAAACAACTGGTTTAACTAGAAAGCGGCAAGTCAATTTCAGGACTCTTTTTGAAATGTCAATTCCATACTTATTATAAGGTATCCCTTATTTAGAATCTGATGTACTTGTGTGTGTTATATCATGTACTAGAGGATGCCGCACCTACGCTTCATCCCGTGGGAATTTTGGGAAATCTCTTGTCACTGCACCCCTTGGTCTCCAATTAACATACGTGGCAAAGCTCAGCTTCGTGCGTCCATTAGTTTTAGCTGTGATTGAAGCAAGAGAGATATGTTAGGATCGTTGCAAATGGCGTTCCGTAGTCTCTGCCTACCCCTGCGGCAAACAGGCGTGAGTCTATGTATATAAGTATTATCTGTCAGACAGATAGTAGCGTATTTTTTTTGTTTAAAGGTATAGACATTATTTTGTTCTTTCTAAAGACTACTCCTTAAAACAGTAATGAAATCACATCCTTTACTTTCCCATAAATTCACCTCTTCCTCCAACAAACGACCACCATCCGCACATTAAAGTTGTTTACCGTAGTTCTGCAGTAAATCTGGTATCTGATCCCGACGTGTCAACATAAAACAAAACGTTTTCGACGTAATCTTGAGATTGCTTAGGAAACGTAAAGCAACCAGTATAAGATGACCTCTGAAGGTCTATTGAAGATGGATGGGGATTTTTGTAATAGAGAGCAAAATTTATAGTGTTTTTAAAAGCAAACCATAGTTGTGTATGATGGCAAAAACACGTATGTTCAGCTAGTACGATTTAAGCAGTCATTATACTTGTTCTAGCTATGGGGACTTTTACCAAATAGGATTTGATTTTCCCACTCAGAATACGATCAGATAATGTTGTCAACACAATACAGGCTTTTAATGTAAAGTCAGCTAAGTCCATTACACGCAGTCGCAGTGAACATTTCAAACACTCAACAACAACCAATATAGTACACCTTGTCTTTGAATAAACAATTGAAGATCATACAAACTGTTACCAGTATTAGAATCGAGAAAACTATAATCAATACGTGCAATCACAACGCAATGGAAAATATTATGTAAGATTTTTGTGGCAAAAGTGTGCTACAACAAAATGATGTATCATTTTGTTGTAGCACACTTTGCAATGGATAGAATGGATGATGTGTACATCATCCATTCTATCCATTGCAAAAAAGGATATCAACAAGTGATAGTCATTTAGCTGATTTCCTTTTTGCTAAGAAACCTTGCAAGATGGAGGAGGCGTTTATTCAGTCACTTTAAACACACAATATTAAGCAATGAACAAATCCATTCATATCTATCATCTTTACAAGAAAAGTATTGATTCTTACGCAGGCTTTCTTTGTACTGAACCGACAGCCCTTACACAACTTGTCCTTGACCGACTCCTCGCGTGCTAGCACTAGCTTCAATAATTCTCTCTCATGCTCCTGCTACACCTGCGTCTTAACGCGTCAATTAGCGCGTTAATTGAGGTGCTACGTAGATGTGGCCAACATTTTAACGCGTTAAAATGCTGATTTCCAATGCGAATTTTTTAACGCGTTAGTTAACGTGTTATTGGCCATTGGTATTTACGTTAACGCTAACGCAGATGTAACAGTAGCATTAGACATAAAATAGTAAAGTATTTGGCATTAAAAATACAGATCCAACGATCCACTATTATAGACTCGTACGTAGTCACTTTAAGTTCGTGATGATGAATAAATAAAGCTGCTATTTTTCGCCAAATCTAGTTACTATAAAGCTCACCCCGTGATCGACCGTCTTTAATGTAATTGGGATTTCGCTAGGACGAAGAGGTTCAAACTCAAACGCAATTGCTAGTATTGACTGCACATTCAAGGCACGCATGCTCCGTCTCCGTCTTCGCCATATCATTGCTGAACACCAGGCAAGATTACAGGCAAACTTATCGACATTAAAAATAAATTTCCTTCAATTTCCTGTCAGAAAAACGCAGTAAAGTGATAATCAGAATCACATGTCTACAGTATCAATTTAAATAAAAAAGCACAATTTTAAACCAAAACAACATTATTCCACCCTTAAAATCTTCCGCCATACAATTCCGTGAATCCATTCTTAGACCAAAGAACACTGGTTGAACACATTTTACGATTGTACCTGAACTCGTAAAATGGCGAAAGGGGTGTAAAAGGGGCAAAAACTGTTTGATAGCGGGGCTTGGGGTAAATAATAGGCTATGGAAGACACCGAAGTGCCTGATGTCCTCGGTTGTGATCGGTTGTATTAATAGGAGATTCCATGTGTCTTGTTGAATAAGTAACCATGTTAAGAGAGAAGACCTTAGAAATGAGTTTTTTCTTAAGCCTTAGCTTTTTAAATGACTTCAAGTATTTGGCGGAATATACTGCCTGTTTGGACCCATCCAAGTTTGAGGAGTGTCTTTAAAGCGGTTTTTAAATTTTATTATGTTTTAATTATGTAACGATTATCTTCTAAATCTATAAAAGTTACTGGTTTCATATGTGCTTAATGGCCTGTTTAATCTATTACATGTCTTAGCCATATTTATAGCAAGACTGCTGCAAATTAGGCAGCAGTTTAGGGCCGTTATTGTTCCTTATTTTTATCAATGATATGCCAGAACATCTAGAACACTCTACAATACTAATGTTTGCGGATGATGTAAAACTCGCGCTACCAATACGTAACCCTACGGACACAGCCAAACTCCAACGTGATATCAACAGCTTATACAACTGGAGGTTGTATATTCGAATGCAAAATCACCTATTTATAATACTTATACTCTTAATAATGGCAGCCTTAATAGAGTATCAACCATACGAGACCTGGGAACGCACTTTGACACCCAGCTAACATTTAATTACCACATAACACAGACATGCAATACATCCTGCAGAAAACTTGGTTTTGTTATGCGTCAAATAAAATCTTTCACTGATAGACAGGCTATAGTAGTATTGTTCAATGCGTATATTCGTAGCATTATGGAGACTAACAGTGCAATTTGGAATCCACACGAATAAAACTACACGTTAGTGCTCGAGAGAATCCAAAAAACATTTATACGCTACCTGTAACTTAAAATACTTGGACATTATCCCTACATGTACCCCACCCCTTTTGTATTAGGAATGGTTTCTTACCAAAATTTAGAAGTGAGAAGAAATCTTGCCTTAGTAAAATATTTCATCCGTCTCATACGTGGGACACTCACCAACCCATCCCTCCAATTGCAAGTGTCGCTGAACGTCCCACCAAATTCCAGACACTCACTTCGTCCGCGTAACCGTCCTCTATTTCATATACCAACAAATATTACCATAACCCTGTTACATAGTCCTTTGTACTTGGCACTTAGCCATATTAATAATATATTGAAATTGGATGAGACTCTTGACGTGCTTAGCGACAGGGAACCGAGGCTTCTAACTGCTACTATACGTTACTTGGAGGGTATTTCTACTCCAAGTACAATTTGTTACTAATAATTCTATTTTTATATGTTATTTATTTTAATTTTTTTTTCTTATGTTGTATCCTTTAATTATAATTTTTATGTAAGTGTGTTGTACATACCTATTTGTCTTAAATTTATTTACTTTGCTCTTTTAACTATTATGTACTTGCCAATAACTTATAAGTGTGGTGTTACTGTTAGTGTAAGTTGGTAATTATTAAATAAATACATAAATAAATATTTGAACCTGACCCCCGAAAACGCTCTACCGATTCACATTTATTCAAAGTTCGCATAAATTACTCCTTTCATGAGATCATCCACTAGTATGAAATATCTTTGTTTAAGTAATAAACAGGATATTTAGTTACACAGAATCATTCCAATTTTCGAACCAATAGTATCAAAGTTTTTGGCGAGATCCAAAAATGTGCTGTGAATAGAAAAAGATCAATTTTATTTGTAGTAACAGATAGTATTGGTTCGTAAAATAATATTGTCATCATTTTATAGTGGTACTAAGTAAGGATAAAATGGTAACTGTTTTAACATCAAATAATTCTGGATTGGAATAAAATAATATATCAGAATATAAGTTCTGCTACCAAAATTTTACGATGCGCACTATTCATAAAAGCTATGGTTAGTGTCGGGGAAGATCCTGGGAATTCTATTCCGGGAAATCCATATTAAATTCCTTACAAACGCTTGAATATCTCGTACAATTTAAAGCTCACATCAGTGATAGGGAGAAATCAAACGGGTAAAAGTATAGGTTAAACTTTATACATACTATTAAGAAAGGAATAGAAAATATTCATAGTATATTTGTTTCACATTTTATCAATTAGAATGTCTTTTTTTATGACAGAAAACCAGAGAAATAAGAATTATGATTTCCTCTCGCCTTTTTTGTTGGTCCCATTAAATGGGTTAATTAACTGGAATTTATAACATAGATTGCTATGTATTTCACTAATATAAACACTATCACAAAACTGACGCAAAAACAAAAACAATTTTGCGATTCATGTACCGCACCGTGTGCGATCCCATACTTTTTCTATGAACCAGCAACAGTTTTTCTGAGTATAGGTTTGGAGAAAATTATTTCCAGCTTGCAGAATCCCCTTGCGGTACATGAGAAAATCTGAAACTTTATTTATCTGGTCATTCGAAAGATTCCAAGTTCGTGCGACACAGGACAAAGGAATCTCCGTGAAAAACCGTGATCATAACACTTGGAACAAAGTACAAATAACTATTAGACACTTATGTAGTACATGTCCTAAAAGGCAATATTAAACGAATTTAATTGTATTTTAGTCCCGCTATCATAACTGAAACAGTTATGTTATGCTGTCTAAACCCAAATAATAAAAAATATTTATTTTCAATTCACCTGTCATGTCGAATTACTTAATAGCGTGCAAAACCTTGGGCTCAGCTAGATATTACAAAAATAAATGTTGTAAGTCCCGTAGTCAGCATCCCATCCCTAGTATGACAACGAACATAAATACGGAATGGTCTGTCTTTAGTACAGTACTATAAACAGTACGTCTACAAATATTATTACGCCAGCCTATAAATGCGATTTTATACGGCAAGTATTTCTTTTTGAGATTTTAATTAAAAATTTTTAAAGAAATATACGCATCCCATCAAACATATTTTTATTCATTTTCTAGATTCAGACTGAACGTGTTAATGTGAATAGCCACAGCTGGTATTAAATGTTTGTGTTCGATGTTGCTCGAGGTAAGAGGAACTGATGTATTGAGAGGCTATTTCTCGCCTCGCAGTTATGAAAATCTTTGACCTTGACCACCGTTGCAGGGAGTCAAGCCACGGTATATCGCAATCTCTTTGGGTTGCGGGCGTCGTCGGTCGCTCTGGGTATACAAGAAGGCAACTTCGACAACACTAGGATTACGTTGAGTCTGTTTTTGTGTTATAGTCCACGGCGCACACTACAGAATTTGTGCTGGCCGCAAGCTTCGGAGAGCACGTCATAAGTCAACATGGCTGTCCTGTCGGTTTGCAAAACACAGATGGCAATGTTTATGTAGAACGGCTTGTATTTATTTATCAAATCTGGTTTGACATGAAAACTTTCTGGTCAACTGACCTCGGTCAAAAAACAGTGATAAGACCACCGGCATTCTTAGTAGCCGTTGGAAATTTCCTTATGAGGCCTTTCTGTGATTGCCTCAACGCTTTTTCAGAGATTTTGTTAGAGCCACAATACGATTTTGCGATATTTATGTTTTGCAATGACCCTAAATTCTTTACGAGCGTATTCAATCTTTGAATGTATCAGTCACTCAATAACAATGCCATCTAACAAAACCAGTCTTACAATGCCTAAGACTTCTTGAAGCACATCTGAAACATGTCATTAGTGACCCCAACCATTCTCAACAGTAACGACCTCTACATTGAGTGGTCTTCAAGAGATCTTAATTGTTTTTCTTATACAAAAGACGCAATCTATTAGTCGTTTGTATAAAAGGACTTTTAAACTGTAGGACGGTCATGGATCATTAAGTTTTGTTTTGTTGAAGTTGGAATAAGGCTCTGTGCTTAATAGTAGGGGAGATTACTTAAGAGGGGACGAATGTAATAGTGCTATTGATGTAATATTTTCACCCTGCAATGTTCTAAATGTTTTTTTTTTCAAAGAAGCTAGCAACAACAAAGCTGGATTTTAGGTTGCTCTTATAATAGTTTAGACACTGCGGTCAAGCTATTGGGTCTTGTGCAATGAGATACATACTTTACTTTAAACACAAGCGTTGTTCTCTTTACTAGTTCACATCTTAATTCAAGTCAGGTAACTAATTTTACTTTCACACATTCACTGGTTTAAGGTACGATATTTACAAAAATGTTAAAATTGTAAGAAATAATGAGGATTGCCACATAGACATGCAATGACGACCCTGCCTGATCACGACCACAACCTATTTAGACATGACTCAAAATTGTGGTCAAGATGGGGAAAAATTTTGAGGATGGTCACATCGACAACCAATGAAAACCTTGCGTGATCATGACTACTTTATTAAGACAAGACTGACAAAATGATATTTCCAATTTAAACTCAATTCTATTATATGAAGGTTGTTGAAGATTAAATTTGTGCGATAAAATAAATGACTCAAAATAATGCTTTAAATACTAGTCTGGTAATATCTACGACCTAAGTGCATTCACCCATAGGTGCGGGGAGACGACTGGGCCTCGCCCACACAAAGTGCGCCTTACATATAATTTGTAGTGTCAGCGTAGTTCAATCGCGAAGAGTACCTAAAGGTGAAAAGACTTTATTACCCCCGACGTTACGGCGTGAGTTTCACCAGCCGTAGTCACGGCATAACCGTTACATAAACATTAGTTTGTGTACAAATAGACAAAATTTTAAAGAATTCATTCCACAAACCTATCCAATTTTGTGGTAACCGTTCCACGAACAATAAGTTGTCTATCACAAAGTGATTTACATGACTGATATCCGAACACCCCCGGTTTCAAACTATATAATAGCAGCTACGCTTTAAACCTGCATCGAATTCCGATTCATCCGGAGATTAACGTTGTAGACACACAGAGTTGAGGTTAAAAGGGTATTTATTAGAAGCCCCTTGAAAGAATCGTGATAAGTTGAATTGATTGTACATTTGTGCGATCAAATCCACCAATTAGTGCGTAAAGAAAAGTGATTAAAACCTTGAAATAAGTTGGTAAGTCTTCGTCATCAAGATTATTTCTAATTTCAAATACTTTCGTGATCACATAATACAAAAAGCGGCATCTGACTGAAAAGTTTTTCGTTCCACATCCTTAGAGTGTCATCACATCCTTATCAATTTTCTCATAGCAATCATCCACAGAATAAAGTTCAACCATACCTACAAGACAATATAAAGCTTGACGACAATATAAGAGGACATATTATAAAGGGACTGATATCGAACCGCCCTTCCGATTTTCTGATTTAGTTTCATTATTTTAAATTTTGAAGCGTTTTACCCTAGTTATGACGTACCTGTTCACAGGATACGACATAAATAACGCACTTGCACCTACAAATTCAAAATGCAATTCCAACGGAACAGATTCAACAATTAAACTCCCAACTCCCATTGTACTCCCAGCTTATCACTGAGATAGAGCACTAGCGCATCAATGTGCTACCATACATAGTTACGTACAACGGAAAAACACACGCCATACGTACTAGAAGGACTTACATTTGGTATTCCGTTTCACGTACTCTTCGTAAGTTTGGTAAAGGAAGATAGGGATTGAACGGCAAAGGCCTTTTGGGGCTTATTCAATATGCATTTGGAATTTCAGCTGTCAGTCGGACGGACATACTGGCTGGTTGTCTGGTATCTCACATAACACAGACATGCAATACATCCTGCAGAAAACTTGGTTTTGTTATGCGTCAAATAAAATCTTTCACTGACAGACAGGCTATAGTAGTATTGTTCAATGCGTATATTCGTACCATTATGGAGACTAACAGTGCAATTTGGAATCCACACGAATAAAAATACACGTTAGTGCTCGAGAGAATCCAAAAAACATTTATACCCTACCTGTACCTTAAAATACATGGACATTATCCCTCCAAAGGGGTGGGGCCCCTTTTGTATTAGGAATAGTTTCTTACCAAAATTTAGAAGTGAGAAGAAATCTTGCCTTACTAAAATATTTCATCCGTCTCATACGTGGGACACTCACCAACCCATCCCTCCTATTGCAAGTGTCGCTGAACGTCCCACCAAATTCCAGACACTCACTTCGTCCGCGTAACCGTCCTCTATTTCATATACCAACAAATATTACCATAACCCTGTTACATAGTCCTTTGTACTTGGCACTTAGCCATATTAATAACATATTGAAATTGGATGAGACTCTTGATTTGTTTAGCGACAGGGAACCGAGGCTTCTATCTGCTACTATACGTTACTTGGAGGGTATTTCTACTCCAAGTACAATTTGTTACTAATAATTCTATTTTTATATGTTATTTATTTCAAATTTTGTTTCTTATGTTGTATCCTTTAATTATAATTTTAATGTAAGTGTGTTGTACATACCTATCTGTCTTAAATTTATTTATTTTGCTCTTTTAACTATTATGTACTTGCCAATAACTTATAAGTGTGGTGTTACTGTTAGTGTAAGTTATTATTATTATTATTACCAGTCTAATTTGTGTCCCACTGCTGGGCAAAGACCTCCCCTTCCAACTTCCACCTGTCGCGATCACATGCGAGTTCCCGCCAATCCCTCCGATATGCGTCCAACTCATCCCGCCATCTCCTTCTGGGCCTTCCCCGTTGACGTTGGTAATTATTAAATAAATACATAAATAAATATTTGAACCTGACCCCCGAAAACGCTCTACCGATTCACATTTATTCAAAGTTCGCATAAATTACTCCTTTCATGAGATCATCCACTAGTGTGAAATATCTTTGTTTAAGTAATAAACAGGATATTTAGTTACTCAGAATCATTCCAATTTTGGAACCAATAGTATCAAAGTTTTTGGCAAGATCCAAAAATGTGCTTTGAATAGAAAAAGATCAATTTTATTTGTAGTAACAGATAGTATTGGTTCGTAAAATAATAATGTCATCATTTTATAGTGGTACTAAGTGGTTCGGCGTTTCACCAAAACCGGTATGTTCCTAGGCGATTTGGAAAATTATTAATATTGTGGACTGTATAGCGATGGGTTCTGATCGCCTAGGATAGGAGTGGGAGTGGAATTGGAGGTATTGTAGGAGGCGGAAGGATGAGGGCACACCTACCTTGCAAATCCGTCCTCTTCTTCTCAAATGGCAGCCTCCTGGTGTCTTCGGGAATCCTGAAGCTGCACCAAATCACTCCACCACACTCGCGCGTACTTTAGTTCTCGTTGTATATCCCGGGAGCGGTAAAAAATAGGGCAGTATGGGTTTGCGGGACGCGAATGCTATACACCGCTCGTCAGCCGAGTCGTCGTTTCTAGACTGTTCGCCCGTCGTTGCACCATGCGACGAATTTGCTATGGCGTGCCCCTTCTAAAGGAATGGGATAGAAAGGGATGGAAACAAAAAGCATCGCTCGCACTGGACAAGCAAGCGAAGAACGATTGACGTCGATGTAATTAATTCTCGATAGAAAGGTAGATGGCGCTACCATATCCCCCCGGCCCTAAAGGGTTGCCTTTAAAAAATAAATAAAATTGAACTTAGCTATGTTGGGTGTACTACCGCATAACCCATTCATAGGCTAAGACAGCGTTATGATAATAAAATTAATCTAAATTAACTTTAGCAAAAACTACAAACGCAATAATAGCGAAAACTACAAACTAAATACTGCTTCAGGAGCCGGAAATGACGATAATGGCACTGTGTTCAGAAAATGTGCAAGGCTTAACGCGGATGATTCTGCAGGGTCACTACTCAATGCCGTGAGCGGGCGCGAGTTGAAGGACAGTTAAAAGCTCTTCGTAAGAGAGGATCTGTTGACCTATAACTTTGAAGAGATGCGTTTTAATTACTTTGACCATGCTTTCCCAACATCCACCGAAATGTGGTGATGCTGGCGGAATAAACTTCCAGTCAATATGATTTATGGAAAGTTCTTCCTGAAGACGAGTACGATATTCTTCCCTGAGAAACTTATAAAGGTCGCGTAAATAAGAGCTTGCGCCTACGAAACAAGTGCCGTTATCCGTATACAAACACTGTATAGGGCCGCGCCGTGAGAGAAATCGTTTAAGGGCTGCAAGGAATGACACCGTGCTTAAATCTGTCACAACTTCAATATGCGTAGCGCGCGTCGTTAAGCATGTAAAAATATATAGCCAAGCTTTACGGCTTTTAACACCTCGACCACGCACTGGCGTATACTGCAGCGGTCCTGCGTAATCACAACCGGTATGTGTAAACGCTGGTATTCTCTCGTTTTCCATAAATTCATTTGCACTAATATTGTTTGCCATAATCATCCGCGACCATAATATTTACTTGCACTATTATCATTTATACTAATCACGTTTGCCTTAACAACTCAACAGTGATAACTTTTATTTGCCATAAAATGAATTTCTATAACAACATATATCACAATAATTATTTTCCATAAGTAACACATCTCATAATCGGCTCTTGACATAATCAAATGTTGATATAATTATGAAAATAATACATAATATTGTTAGGTCGAAATTAATTATCCTTAACACCCCGACTCAGTGCAATCCGACTCGGATAGGTTAGGTTAAGTTTCTCTTTTGACCCTTAACCCGAAAAAAGGAGCCCTGCGAAGCAGGGCTCCGTCAACTTAGTCCACATTCTTCACACTAGTTTAATAAACTGAAGTTGAATTAATTATCGTTAACACCCCGACTCAGTGCAATCCGACTCGGACAGGTTAGGTTAGGGTTCTCTTTTGACCTTTAACCAAAAAATAGGAGCCCTGCGAAGCAGGGCTCCGTCAACATTGTCTACATTCTTCATGCTAGTTTAATAAACTGAAGTTGAATTAATTATCGTTAACACCCCGACTCAGTGCCATCCGACTCGGATAGATTAGGTTAGGTTAGGGTTCTCTTTTGATCCTTAACCCAAAAATAGTCAACTTAGTCCACATTCTTCACACTAGTTTAATTTCTCTATTTTCTTCTTAGATTATTGAAAACGAAAATTATAGCAAATACATTTATGGATTTAAATTATTATGACACTAAATCGATAATGCCCAATGGAATTAGTGAAAGTCATTTTATGTCATTTCACGATGATGACAACTGAAGCGTTATTTCTAATGAAATTATGGCAAATACCAGTATGGCATATGCAATTATGGCATTTTAAATTATGGCAAACATTAGTAAACCGTAAACGCTTTATCAACTTGATTGACGCGTTGGCTAAGAAGATCTGCCATGGGAGGGAAAGTCGGACGCGGACGAAATTTGAAACAGACGTTACATTTATGTATTCTGTGACGAATTATTCGTCGAGCGGCTAAAATCCAATACTTATGCCTAAGTAAGGACATGAGCAACTCTGGACCAGCATGGAGGTGCTTCTTGTGAAAAAAATCAACAAGAAGGTCGACAACATGACCATGACGCGGCAGAATGCAAGGATGTTTGTAGTTATAAGGTTCAACCGAATTTGACAAACGACCCCCAACGCGTATGACACCGTGTTCATCGAGAAACGGCTTGAGTCTAAGGATAGCGGGAGAACAAGGTACATTGTTTTTCAAATTTTGAATGTCGTTACTAAAATGAACAGCCTGTACAGCTCGTAGTAACTTACATTCTGCGAATTTGATATGAGTACTTGAAACAAAATTCCCATTAGGTGGGTGCCTAAGAAACCTACAGACATAAACGATGGCGCGGAGTTACTTAGACCACGATGACATGCGTAGTACGAGTGCATAGATCGGAGACTCCGCAACCTCAGCAATCACGGGATAAGAAACAGACTTTCGTTCGGGTACATCTTCGTCTTCTGCACTGTGGTCAACGGGTTGCATGGGCCATTCCGACGGATCACGGGAAATCAAAGAAGGTCCACGATGCCACAATGGATGATGCAGAAGATTAAGTGGAGTAACACCACGAGACAAGCAATCAGCGGGGTTCGCAATACCCGCGACGCGATTGAAACAAGTAGCAGGAACAAGTTCAATCAATTTACTAACGCGGTTGGCGACAAAAGTCTGCCAGCGGTGAGGAGAAGAATGAATCCAAGCGAGCACTACTTTGGAGTCAGAAAATGCGTATATTTTATTAATAGGGTAGTGGGCCAAAACTGTGTCTTGAACCTTGCGGAGCAACTGAGGGAGCAGAAGGGCCGCGCATAACTCCAGCCTCGCGACCGAAATGGTTTTAATAGGCGAGACCTTAGACTTGGCACAAACTAACTGCACCGAGTAGTTAGAACCAATGCGGACTTGCAGATATACGACTCCGCCGTAAGCACGCTCGCTGGCGTCACGTCAGCGAAACCTATTAAGTTGATGGTACATCATCATCCGTCCGTGTGGTGACGGATTAAGAATACAGAATGTCACCACCCCATATCATCCCATGGGTGTCGTAAGAGCCGACAGAGGGAGCATAATATGCAGAGAACAGCACTGTAAGAGAAGGAAAACTTGATACAAACCCTATACCAACCCGTTTGGCCAGCGTGGTATAGTAGGCCAATTCCTCCTTTCAAAGGAGAGGCCTAGTCAAGTAGTGCACTGTTTAAGGCTGGTGACGCACGCACATCCATCTACCAACCCAAGATGACGCGGAATAGTAATTTGATTGAGCGCGGTAAGCTCAATACAAAACTGGCCCCAAGCGGCGACAATATGGTCAGGGGGTGTTTCATCCCACTCACACTTTGATAGCCAAAGTTCCTTGATCAAGAGCTTGGCGTACAAAATTGTGGGAGCCACAAAACCCATTATGTTCCACAGTCGAGCCACTGTGGACAGCATAGTGCGTTTGGTGCACTTATCATCTGGCGGTAAGACGTCAAACCGAAAACTATCACAGGATTTGTCCCAGCGTAAACCGAGAACTTTATGCGGTACAGACTTCTCAAACTCAATGTCTGGAGAAGCTTTATGAGAATCTGGTATGCGTGCGAGAACCTCCTTAGAGTTGCTTGTCCATTTGACAAGATCAAACTGGCCTCGCTTGAAAATCTGAATAAGCTCTTCACAAAGCGAAATTGCTAGCGGAGCGGATATGACACTACAGGCAATGTCATCTATATACAAAGCGGAAGTAGCAACAGCTGCTGTGGCGGGAAAGTGATCGCCTTCATCAGCGATCAACTGGCGAACTACTCGTAACGCGTGATATGGGCTAGACTTGAGTCCAAAACAAACACGATTGAACTGATACACAGATAAAGGTTCCTTATTGTTAAAACGATAAAAAATCCGTTGAAATCTACGGTCAGATTCGCAAACGCCGATATTGAGGAACATTTGGCGGCAATCAGCTGACAGAGCGATTTGGAAAAGACGAAACTTTATTATGATGTTAAATGAATCAACCTGTAGATTAGGGCCGGCATGCAAAATGTCATTAATCGACTGACCCGATGTAGTCTTACAACTAGCATATAAAACCACACGAAGTTTAGTAGAGGTTTTATCTTCGCGAGCTACGCCGTGATGCGGGATATAATATGAGGGCAGAGAATTGCCCCGTCGTTTACAACTACACTCAAAAAACCTTTATCTATGTAGTCACGAATGACGTCATTATAGGCGCTGCGTAACTTAAGTGATGCATCAAGTTTACGTTCTAAACAATGGAAACGTCTAAGCGCAGCAGCGTACGAGTCGCCTAACAAATAAGGGTCACCATAGAATGGCAACGTCACTACGTATCTGCCACTGTCGTCACGAACAGTGGTAGCGCGGAAATGTTGTGCACACTCGAGATCCTTACGGCTCATCGAGGGCGGTGCGGTAATCTCTTCGAGCTCCCAAAATCGCTTGAGAAGAGAATCAATATTATTTTCTTGAAGAACAGAACAACAGCAAGACGAAATATTATATTGAGAAGTATGTTACGTAGGTACGGTACCCATTATCACATACCCAAATACCGTCTCAATAGCGGGCGGTAAGTTATATTGCTCACTACGTACCACTTTATTTAGTAGCAAGTGCGGGAATATTGCAGCTCCGATCAAAACATCAATGTCTGCCGGATTCGCAAACTCCGAGTCTGCCAGCGGAAATGACTCGAGGTGAGTGAGTAATGCTTAGCGTTCGGCAATGCGTCCATGATACGCTTCACGATAAGCGAAGAAATGTTAAAGTTAATATTCCTCTTCCAAAACGCGAATGTATTTGAACATCAACGGAACCCTTGCAATGTTTTTCTGAACCGCCGATCCCTTTGACTGCTAAGTCAGTATTTTTAAAGTTATTCCACAATCAATCTGAAGTTATGAAATTGCTCTGAGATGCGCTATCTAGCAGACAACGTACCATGTGCGGCGATCCATTAATATCATAAATGATAACTTGCGCTGTCGCTAACAGAACCGTCTTGGACGCCATACACTGCGGCTTGGCCCCACGCTGATCATTATAGATGCGCGAGTGCCGTCCGCGCGTGCGCGTCGCCCGCGCAATGGATGTGGTACACAACGATATTTCGTTCTGAGTTGTGTAAGGCGCAGTTATCGTGGCCTGCACTTGCGACGTAAGTGTGTCAAGGTTAGCGGCTTGGCTTGACAACGGACTACCTTTATCGAAGTGCAACAATGAGTGGTGTCGCTGATTACATGAACGACATCTCGTCTTACTAGAACAATCACTCGTTTTATGCTTTATACTTAAGCAATTAATGCATGCTTTGTTATACTATACGATACGAATACTTTCTCGAGAGATTTTCGTGCTCGGGCCTCTGTTTAAAACTCTATGTAACATCTACGAGTTTAGCGAAAAAACTATTTCATTTAATCTACAGTCTATAGAATGTCCAACTTCAGTAGGTAATGCTTATCCCTATAAAAATTAACAACATGGCAAAATGTGAGTGTAATATCAGACCTCTGCCTACCCCTTCGGCGACAAAAGCGTGAGTTTATAAAAAAAGTCTATAAAAATGCTTATCCCGAGGTGGAGAAACTGACCTATATATTGTTATTTCAAATAGTAAATACAAGAATACTATAGTTAATTCGCTCAATACTTAATACGGAGACTGATGATTTGAAGGCCAACTCTCGTATTTTATCTGATATCCTCCACAACTCCGAAAAGTCATTGGTGCGCACCGTGGATTTGAACTCTATACTTACCTCTGCATGGCAGTCTGTTGGTATCTCCACTAGGCTTTTGCTGCTATGATGATAATCACATATCCAATAAATTAGGATAAGTACCTCGCAAAAGCTACCCTAAAATACATTTTATAAAACTTTTTGAAACCTAGATAAGTCATATGTAATCCATTTAATATATGAAATAAACTAAAATGTTTGCTGGACTCTCTTTGCCCTGTATTCTCAGATCTTCACATGTTATGTTTGGATTTAATTTACTTAAGTATTTTGTATTCGCCGAAATTTTTGAAGATGCCAAAGTATTTTATATTTCTAGATAAATTACTTTCATCTTTTCGTTACATATTGCTTTGAAGAAAATTAAATGAGAGCCGGTCAAGCTTAGAAATTAATTCTGCAGTTTTAATTCTTTTTAACTTTTTGCAATTTCGTAGATATGTGCGCAAGTACTTATGTTATAGGTGTAAAAGCGCTGCTTTGTGAATAGCAAATGGTTATTTTGGATAGTTTATCCACCATGCTGGTTGACGTTCATTAGGCCATGGCAACGAATTATATCCATGACAAAGGCTCAAATGACGAAAATCATTGAAATGAAATGATTTTATTTATTTCGTGTAAACTTTTTCAGGACTTACGAAATGTAATTATTTTTTATACCTCCCACCAGTTTGCTGGGCACAGGCATCCTCAACCATGAGAAGGATAAGGCCATATGCCAGCATACTGCCAAATTCGAGAACGGTGTCGAGAATAATAAAGAGAACTCTCAGACATGTAGAGTGCCTCCTTATATTTTCGTTATAAAGCCATCATTTGACGACTCAGTGGCATAGCCGGAGTGTAAACGTCTACTTCGCTGAAGGTCGCAGGTTTGATTCCCGCTCAAGTCAAACATTTGGGTACGTCAACATGGATGTTAGTATTGGTCTGGATGTTTCTATGTTTTTTATTTTTTTATATTTATAGACTCACGCCTGTATCCCCGAAGGGGTAGGCAGAGGTGTAGTATTACACCCACATTTCGCTATGAATTTTAAGGTCCCACGTAATAGGATCGAGCCTATTGCCGTACCGGGCACATTACTAGAATCCGTGCTGCTACTGAGAATTTCCTAACTAAAAAGCCAATAACACTTTGCCCGACCCGGGAATCGAACCCAAAACCTCCCAATCCCACGCGCACATTTATGCCGCAAGACCAACGAGGCAGTCTATGTATGTATTTACAAATAAAAAGTATATAAGTATGTTGCCGTGGCTTTCAGCCTGAGATTTACGTGTAGCTATCTGCTAATTACTACGCTATTACTACTAAATACTAGTACGAAAAACGTGAAAAATACGGCAATAAATTCCCATAAACACAATGTATTTTCAATCTCTCACATTCAGGTAAAGCTAGCTAATTACAAACCTTGTTTTCCAAGGAAATAAACCAACAAGAATATCTGCTGTATTAAATTAGCCATTCAAAAGGCAGAAGAGACAGTGAGTTTTGTTCAAAGTGCCTAACTTACGTTTTTCACTTGGACTCGGGCCAAATTGATGTAAACTTGGACTCCAAGCATTTGTCTCAGCAATGCTGTATTATTAAATTTTGTGTACTGATTGAGTTTTTTATTGGATGGAACGTTTTGCTTTGTCGATACTATTTTATCGCAGAGATGAGAATGTTATGGATGTGTGGAGTGACAAAAATGGAAAGAATTACATATGAATTGAATAATTAAGTAAGAGGTTGACTCAAAGTGGCGCCCATAGACGAAAATAATTGTTTTGTTTTTCGTGTGTGTGGCCAATTCTGGTGTCATCTTTCAGATCACCCTAAGGCCTCCGACATGGCCTTGGGATGAGACAAGAACCGGGACTAACAGCTTTATCAGCCCTCCGAAGCGCGGTTGTTATGTTTCTTAAGCTATAAATAGCCCGCAAGTTGGGGACAAACCCGAGACGCCACTTTTTTGAACTTTCTTTCTTTATTTTCTTAGTCTAACACCGAAATGAATCACATCTATTCAACTCGACCTACTTATAGGACACGTTTGCTAGAATCTCCGCCCCTTGCAAAATGTAATATATGTTAATGTAATGTAATAATGTAATATATGTGAGACTCAAGAACGAATATTCTAGAAACGTCCTACATGATGTGGGTGATTTTTATTCCACTGAGTTTGCCACCGAGTACAATTTTATTTCGTGGGTTGTCACTTAGTCATACTAATATTATAAATGCCAAAGTGTGTGTTGTTTGTCTTTATTTCACTTCGTAACGGAGCTATGTAATGTTATTTTTTACAGACTCACGCCTGTATTCCCGAAGGGTAGGCAGAGGTTGTAATGTTACACCCACATTTCGCCATGAATTTTTAGGTCCCACGTAATAGGGGGCGAGCCTATTGCCGTCATCGGGCACATTACCACACTCCGCACTGTTACTGAAAATTCGAAAAATCCCAGTAACACTTTTGCCCGACCCGGGAATCACGCGCGCGAACATAAATGACTTTTCGGAGTTGTGGAGGATATCAGATAAAATACGAGAGTTGGCCTTCAAATCATCAGTCTCCGTATTAAGTATTGAGCGAGTTAACTATAGTATTCCTGTATTTACTATTTGAAATAACAATATATAGGTCAGTTTCTCCACCTCGGGATAAGCATTTTTATAGACTTTTTTTATAGACTCACGCTTTTGTCGCCGAAGGGGTAGGCAGAGGTCTGATATTACACTCACATTTTGCCATGTTGTTAATTTTTATAGGGATAAGCATTACCTACTGAAGTTGGACATTCTATAGACTGTAGATTAAATGAAATAGTTTTTTCGCTAAACTCGTAGATGTTACATAGAGTTTTAAACAGAGGCCCGAGCACGAAAATCTCTCGAGAAAGTATTCGTATGGTAAATGTCAAAATTTGTCACTTTTTGACAATTGTACAGCGCCCCTATCGTGAGTAAGAAGCAACTAATATTGTCAGCTCAAACTAATTTCGACGACTATCCTGCGGTAAATGTCATGCAAATGTATCGAGCTTTCTAACAAATAAGCAAAAACCGGCAGCACGAACTCTGATTTGACATAAGCAAAGTAAAGTTAATTTGTCGAAACAATATTCACCTAGAATTTGTTGGTGAGAAAAGATTCGAAACATGTAAATGTATCATATTTATACGTTTCAAGCCTTTTTATGATGAAAAATTATGTAGTTTCATATTTGATGTGTTCCTTTTGAATGTAGGCTTCATAGCCTCATTCTTTATTGTGTCAATCATTTATTGACACAATAAAGAAGTAAACGCGCAAATTTTGCCACTTTAAATATGTAGTAAATAACACCATATTTTCCTTGTGAGCATGTAAAAATTTAAGTGGAAATTATCCATATGCGAAAAACAAACTATCAATCGACATCGACATCATATCAATTTTCTAAGATGAACATAGGATGTTCTTTAGATACTCTTTTAACACTCTTGCGTACTCTACTCTATAATTAAGTAGGGACTCTACTCTACAAGTATAAAATAACTTATCCTGACTGACATATAATCACACTGTTGAAGATAGAAACATACAATTTGGACCGCGGATTAATTTTATAACACTTAGGAAGGATTGTCATAGTGTATCTTCAATGGGGTAAAATTGGGTTTGTAAGATTGTTTTAAAACCCTCTTATTTTGAAGTATGTAGGTACCATAATATGCGGGCACAGAGAGTATAATAATGAAATTTAGGTGATGGACGAGTATCTGCCGTAAATAATTTGTGAGTCTTATATCAGCGTCTTACCTAGCCCTCTCGGATATGACTGTCTGAATATTAATAAAAACGAACGCTTTAGTCAGAAGACATGTAATAACATAGCTGTCTATTAATCTTATTAAGATCTAGTAATAAATGAAAAACACTAATACAACAATAACCATTATTTTATTTTCAACCAAATATTCTTATAAAAATAGGCTTTGAATGTCAGGTAAATAACACTGGTTCACTTTATTAGCTTCTGTATAAAATTTCATGCTTCTTAGCTATACAAATAACCGAAATCTTCATTAGACATCATACATTTAAGGTGATCCAACAACAATGAAACTTGTTAACTTATATTATATTATTATAAACTTCACATTGAACACGTTATAATGTAGTATTCACGCAACTTTAACCAAAACAAAATAATGTATCACGAAAACTTTCCATAATAAAATTTTATTCTTTATATTAAAATGTGCCAATGATTTAGAGCGGTTTCAGATTAGCGTTTTATACGCGCGTATAAGCTCGTTTTTGGAAGCGCATGTAGGCGCGTATAGGCGCGCCCTTTGTCACACGCGCAACTCGTACGAGCGTTGACGCGCTTCTAAGCTCGTATATGCACGAGCCGTCAGAATCCATGTTGACACTGACAAGATGTCATTACAGTTTCGAGCGAACACGCCGAAATATGCCCGATCTGTTTTTTGAAGCGCGTAATGTAGCGCGCGTGTAAGCGCGTATGCTGAAACGACCGTATACGCGCAGAAAAATACGCTAATCTGAAACCGCTCTTAATTTCTCGTATTTTGATTAACTACATTTGTATTTAATGACACAAGTCCGTCATCTGACAATGACAAGAAAGGACATTCAGAAACCATAAAATATTATTGTTTTCTACAAAAGAGTTTTTACAATATAAATTTCATAAATATTGACCATTTCACCTAGTTTGGAACGTACCATTCATTCAACAAGGCGGTCATTTAGCTCACATGGCCACATCTCTATGTACGTTACTAATGTAAAGTCATCGAGTAAACGATAGATGTCAAAATTGGTTGGTGCTGGTTGCTATAGTTATGTCATCGCGGACTCGATACATTTACTTAACAAATTCGTATATTTCGTGCTTGAGCCTCAGAATATCTCAATAAAAAACCTTAAATTTAAACCCAAAATAGTTCTTCAGTTCTCGAAAATTCAAGGACAATTACCGTCAAAGAAATCCGAAAAACGAATCTTCATCGCAATAACATCGTTCCCTTGGTTTTGCTCCTTGTTGTAAGCGAGTAATATATGGAGAGTGGGACACGCCTTCATTGTTACTGCCATAAGAGAAATCCAGTTGTAGATGTGTGGTTTTAAATGTATAGGAATGGAAGTAATGTAAGTGTATTTCTTTACTTGAGCTGGTCATGTTGGAAATGGTTTCGTTTTGCGGGATATTTTGAAGTTAACGGTTATCTGGTACTC
The DNA here is from genome assembly GCA_944739405.2 of Euclidia mi. Classification (NCBI taxonomy): domain Eukaryota; kingdom Metazoa; phylum Arthropoda; class Insecta; order Lepidoptera; family Erebidae; genus Euclidia; species Euclidia mi. The sequence goes on from OX123192.2 coordinate 64,888,149, forward strand.
ATGAACACATGTAATTGAATATCTCACCTTTACGTGGCTACGTCCGGGCCTGTTAGTGTACTGATTAGAGTCCTTAACGACTAAGCCAGAAGTAATGAGTTTTCTGGAATGTTCCATGATATTATCTAGGTTTAAGTTATTTTTAAGAATACGACACATTTTATAATTTTGTGGCCGCCATGTCCTGCCAGTCTGTATGAACGCGATATACTTCAATAAATTCCGAACGGATCAAATAGTGCGATTCTTAAGAAAGTTTTAAGTGCTTGGAGCTACGGTCGAAGTCCAGTAAGAAAATATATGTATTTTATCAGTTGTCTTGTAGCCATAGTACAGACTCACCAAGTACAGGATCGGTTGGCCTTAGGTGAATTGTCCAAGGATATAATTATTGTTATAATTCCTAAGATAATTCACTGCTACTGTTATAACTATGTGGCTGGTACAACGAAGAAAAGTTAACCTTCATCTGAAGCAAATAATATAATTACTAAAATGCTCTACAATATAGAATGGTAATACCAAAAATACATTATTTTCTCTTCCCTGTTAATCTTTTCATCAAAAAAATTCACGTTAAGCTCAAAAGCCCAAGCTCCAAGGTCTAAAACAATCTTTTCATAATCTACAATATCTCCATACATTCGCACTTCGATCCAGTCAATTCGGTCGCTTATCTTTGTACAGCCAGCTCTCAAATCCAATGGTTGAACTTATTCCTTCAAACCATCGTGTGACGTCACAATAGTCGGCCATTTTGTTGGAAGGAAGTTTTGTAACCGAATTTTGATTGAAAAGTACTTTGGGCTTATGAAGTTGTTTAGGTGGAGATTATTAGAAAGATTTGGTTGAGGCGATCGATTATGTAAGCGTTCTTAACTCTTTTTAAGAATGTGGTAGATTTTTCGAGATGAAATTGACCGAGTGAAGAAAATTAAATTGACATTTTTAGGGTGCCGTACCCAAAGGGTAAAACGGAACACTACCACTAAGACTTCGCTGTCTATCCGTGTGTCTGTCTGTCCGTCTGTCACCAGGCTTTATCTCATGAACAGTGATAGTTAGACAGTTAAAATGTTCACTGATGGTGTATTTCTAGTTTAGGCACCTTTGTTCTAATCGATGTTTTAAGCCCTTGTATTGTGGACGTGGTACTAAATGTAAGCGTAGAATTCTTAAGAAATTTACCTACCTTAAATATGATGAAAGGGTCACTGAGTGATTAAATAATTTTGACTTTGATGTTGTTACTCACAGCAAGGATAGCTCAGTGTGTAAATAGTTGCGTCGCCACTTATACCATATACTGTCAAAATTGAATGTTTCTAGTTTTTATAACGTAGGTACTCAGCCACCTTAGAAGGACCTTTTAAAATTCCAACGTAAGAAAGATTTGTACAATTTTAAACCTCACAAATTGCGTGCAACAAACAGCTAGTTCATAATAAAAATCAAACCCATAGCTTGCCCAGACGCGCACCCAACTTACAAGAAAACAATTTCTTACACATATAAACATTTCTTAACAAAACAATGAAACCCTTCAATCGAACAGAAATACAAATTCAATTTCAAAGGAATACACTATACTTTTCAGTTTTCTACCAGAAAATATAAGGAAACCAGAGTCTTAAAAAACATTTGCCTTTTAAACTGTCGCCTGAGAAACGATACTTGCAGTATAGGGACGGACTTAGTGCGGGTGCAAAGCATAAGGGTGCATAGTTATTTTTAATTTTTACTATAATGTTTGGTAATACTATTTTTATTTGGTCTTTGCTCTATATATATTCATAATATTTGTACTCATTATTCGACTGCGTGTACTGTTGTAAGCTGGCTGTCTCTCTTTCATTCTTCGATTTAAATTAATGAGATTTGTACACGTTATACAAGTTTATTTAACAGGTCATATGAATTAACGAATGGAAGGTAAAAATACCTTTTATTATACCGTTTTTCAGAAGTTTCACTGGCTGGTCTTGTTTGTTGTGGTTACCAAGCGCTCATAACGTGACTTACCATTCGTAATAGATCTGAAAAGATAAGCAGCGCTTGCACAGATTACCACTTGGATGGGTGACTGAATTTGACATTTATATCAGAGCGCTACCGTCTTAGAGAGGGTACTTAAAGCTGGCAGAGCCGGTTCTTGTCTCAGGACAAGAATCGTCAGGCCATGTCGGAAACTCTCAAGCGTTCATACAAAAAAGAAAAAGGTGTGGGCTCATTTTCCCACTTTTGTCAATCAGAGGTTTTGGCTAAAACCTTCAGTTCTTTTTATTTTTACTGAATCCAAGTTGTCAATAATATGTATCGAACATTGAATGTGTATCCAATGATATCTCACACACGGTCATCTGATGGCAAACGAAGCAGCGCTTGTACAGCCAAATATCGGTTAATCGTAATTAAATACATACAGTAATCATTAATAGATAACTTACACCCAGACCCAGAAACCGTTCTCATCGTACATAGATGTTTATTGCCGACTTAGCAATAAGGATTACTAACTACTAAACCAACATGTCAGACAAGGATTTATCACTAACAGTTTGCTTAACTGCTTTATCTTGCTTATTCCCCGCACTAAGCTAGTCTTAACTTATTTAATTTGTAAATATGCTGTTATAGCCCATCTTCAGCCTTGTTTTTAATCCGTCTCACTGCTAAGCACTGGTGTCTTCTCATTACGAAAATAAACTACGTCAAAATCCACCTATTCAAGACAACAAAACAAACCAAATCAATCTTGCACCCAACTACACACAAGTCCGTCCCTGCCCCTCGTCCAATTTAAATGCTACGGCTGAAGATCGAACCTCCATTGACGGAAACCGGAAAGGGGATAAGAATGAACTACGAGATTGATCCCACGCCAATCTGCGAATTAAAAGCACAAAGGGTCTGAAATGAAAGAGGAGGGTACGAATAACATTTTACTTCAAACGAATGTTTTGATGAATGAAGTTTCTGGGTTCATGGTGGAATCATAACTGGTAATAAATTGGAGATGAAATATTTAAGAGTAGGTAGTTATAGTTTTGAGAAAATGAAAGTCTTTACACTGATACTTTTTAAGGGCAGCAGCTGGTGATAATATTACTATGCTAGGTATCTATTGAATAAATCTCAATATTACTTGAAAAAATTTAAAGTAATTAGGGGTTTTTCAACACGCTTCAAACAAGCAAGCTTTCATACTATGCGCTTAACATTTAAGAACAAAGCACACGTCAAAAAATAAATAATCAAGCGAGCCCAAACGTGATGGGTTCTGTCGTTTTATTTAGGAGTTCCTATGACCACCTCAGACCAGTTCCATGAGATCATAATATTGCATCGTCAAGCGATTAACACATGCATGCCAAATATCAGCTCAATATAAAAGCAGGCAATGGGTCAAATTTATTTTGCAGGATTTCATTACAGACTCCAGGAAAGGTGAAAGCTTTGAGTTAAAGTAAATAAAGACTTGAAAAATCAGGAAAATTGGAAAGAATTTATGACATAGGTATATTTGTACGTGTGGTGACGGATTAAGAATACGGAATGTCACCACCCCATATCATCCTATGGGTATCATAAGAGGCGACAGAGGGAGCATATTATGCAGAGAACAGCACTGTAAGAGAAGGAAAACTTGATACAAACCCTATACCAACCCGTTTAGCCAGCGTGGTGTAGTAGGCCAATTTCTCCTTTCAAAGGAGAACCCTAGTCCAGCAGTGAAAGGCTGATGATGAGGTATATTAGACTTCGTTCGTGGCGTCATCCACCTAGGTGCTGGTTATAGCGACTAATGCTTATGTGCTATTCTGATATCTAAACTATATAACTGCAGAGTAACATCAAAATACAATAAGTAGTTTTGACGTGACAACGTCTTATAAATTGGTTTGCCGGGTGACACTTCAAGAAACTGCGTTACGCTCCGCTCACGTTATGCGCTCACAATGAGAGCGAGTGAGAGGCACGCGTCCCGCCTAAGAGCGAGAGAGACAGACATAAAAAGTGAAAGGCACGCGTCTTTCATCCTTCTTCCTACTATACGAACGAATATTCACATTAAAATTATTTTACCACTCAAAGTCGTTGTCACGTAAAACTTTCGCCCGTATACCGACTTTACAGGCAACCAATTTTTTAAGTAGCAAAGGAACAGACGCACCTCCACATTACCATCCAACATAACAAACTTTTGCATTTAATTAAAAACGAAGAATGATTCCATAATAGAGCCGAATATTTTATTATTCGTTGTGAATGAAATCCACAGAGATATTTTACAACAAAAAAGGGTCAGCTCAATTTTACTTTGAAACCTAATACTCTCTTAGGTTCCACTAAATGCACATTTAAATGAAACTACTTTCATCACAGTTAGCTTCGATTGAACCACTAAAGTGAAAGCTTTTCAACTTATACTCTGCTATTGTTCGACGATAACGGTGACTTTCCATAGCACTTTAGCTGCCTTATAAGATAGCTTAAATCTAAACTCAAAAACTACCAACAGGATTTTGTTAAAGATTTTAACCTACCAATAAAGAAAGTAAGCCTTCCTGAGAAAAAATATTAATCCTCACGAGAAATAATTCACGCGAGCAAAGTCTAGTCAGTAATATTTAATAATAATAATAATATTCTACCACATTCACACTACACCATCTAGTCCCAAACTAAGCAGAGCTTGTACTATGGGTACTAGACAATGGATAACACACATACATATAATAATACACTTATTTTTTTTGTAAATACATACATATTATACATAGAAACACCCAGACCAAGATAAACATCCATGTTCACGCACACAAATGTATGACTTGAGCGGGACTCGAACCCGCGACTGTCTGCGGGGCAGTCGCTTACACTACCGCTGCGCCAACCGGTCGTCGGCGCAGCGGTAGTATATTTCTAACTAAATGAGTTACTACACGTATGGCATGAAGTTTAAGCGGTTACCTTACCATTTAAAGCTGCGCTGCGTCTTGTGGATTCGATCCCCCATACGAGACATAATCTTTGTGCGATCCACAAAATTATTGTTAAGAGTCTCTCACCGTTGATTGAATATTTGTAAAGAAAAACACATCTCTACGGTTTTCATTTCCTACAATAAAGAAAGGAAATCACTCACCCATCTCTTTCTGACTTATCTTACCAGACAGGGACGGTACATTATCCAAAGTTATTGTCGCCTCAACTCTTTAATACCTAATACGACTGCAATAAATGTCTATCCACATTAACTAGCACTGTCCTTACTTCAATTAATAAATACAACACCGACATTTACGAAGACCATTCTTCCTCAGTAATCTCTAACAAAGGTTTAATACCAATGAAATCCCTCTGCCTGTCCTCCGTAGTCTGTAGTTTATAGCGCAATGAATCTCTTCTACAAGTAAAGCGTACATTGTATTCCCAAGGTTTTATGTGAACAGGTGGCTATTAGGTAAAATGAGTGAGTGAGAACTAATTACTAGAGAACAGATTCTGACTATTGTTCATTAAATATATTACGTCTAGACTCCAGTATGTCGCCTTTAGGTTTGATTTATTCGGTAAAGACTTCTTGCGATTGGGGTATTGTATTATTTGATGTATGTGACAATTGGGTTTGTATTTCACTGGGTAGATAAATAAATAATATTTGATTGTTATGTCATCATCACCCGCCTTATTTTATTATCCGTATCACTGTTGGGTACAGGCCTCTTCTAATATTGAGAAGGGTTAGGGTTGAGTCCAGGAAGCTGGCTAAGTGTGTGTTGGCAGCTTTTACAATAACACATACCAATATTCCTGAGATAAAATCTAAGTCAACTCGTGTGCTCAGATTTTTCTAACTTCCTAACAATACAGATATAATATCCTTTACTTCAGTACAACCCCAATAGAAACATGTGAAAGTTAGATTAGTTTTCAAACCACAAGCCTGTTCAAGGTTTCTGGTATCTATGAAATATCATTGTTGGTATTGTGATACTTTTAATTAGATTCTAGATTTACTAGAACAGGTATAATATTTTTGAAGATTTTTTATGCACTCACGCCTGTTTTTCCGAAGAGGTCGGCAGATGTGTAATAATAGATTTTACCATGTTATGATTTTGCGGTGCCACGTAATAATTATAGGGCAAGCCTACCACTGTTACCGGGCAGCCTCCGTGCTGCTGCTGAGAACTCGGATACACTCAATAAAACTTTTGTCCAACCCGGGAAACTAAAATTTAGTGTTGCCCAAATGCAAGAACAAGACGAGACTTAGCCAGTCTTGGTCTTGGTCTTGCGCCAATACACCTGGTCTTGGTCTTGGTCTTGGTATTGCGCTCCCAGTCTTGGTCCTGGTCTTGGTCTTGCAGCAAGAGTCTTGCAAGTCTTGCAATTACCTATCAGTCTATTACTATTTATTAAAGTTTTTAAATCTTAGAAAAACGTATTAGAATTGGAACATTGTGAGCTTGAATTAACACAGCCATAGTAAAGATCAAGCAGATTAATAAATAACTGAAGATTTGATAAGAAATTCGAAAAATCAACTGACCTATATGTCGTTTTCCATGGAAGTAACTGTTTCTTAATAAACATTTATGATTTATAAGCTTACATTTGCTAAAACATGTAAAAAAACAAATTAATTACAATAACTTGACTGTATTTTAAAGAACAATATCTGTCTAGAAAGAGATTGAACCCTCAACTTATATGAAAGTTAATAAAAGAGTTTTACGATTTATCATTTATTTCAATAAAAAATAAAATACAACACAAATCAAACATAACAGTACACAACAGCTTTATCATTAGGTTATGTTACTTTATATCAATTCTTTTGACCAAGAATTAATACAAAGTAACCATCTGGCTGACTCATCACTTAACCTATTTCTATGTTTTCTAATTACTAATGATGCTTTAGAAAATAATCTCTCAGCAGGTACTGAAGTTGCAGGTATTGAGAGAAAATCACGGGCCATCTTCGATAAAGTCGGATACTCTGTCTCATGCGTCCTCCACCAATCTAAAATGTCTTCCGAGCTGGCAGTTCTTGGTTTTCTCAGGTACTCCTCCAACTCGTCTATCACTAAGCCTTGAAGACAAGATCCAGATGACGTCGAGGGACATTCATAGAGTTTATCAAAGTCTATTACGTCTTCATCTTCATCACATACTTTATTTTCTTTTTTTGGTAATTCCAGAGATTTGTTCAGTGAGTGTAGACTTTTATATTCTTCATAAAGTTCATTGAACTTGCGCAGACTTTCTGTTTTAAGTTGCTTCCCCCACATTGTCAGGTCAAAAGTCTGAGCCTTATGCCTTGGGTCTAAAATTAAAGAAGTACAATAAATCCAGTTGCTCTTCTTATAATGTTTAAGCATTTTGTCTCGAGCTGCTTGGAAAGCTAGAATGAGCCTTTCATCCACTTCAGATCGATTAGGTTTCTCATCTAACTGTTTTACCATGGATTCAATTTTATCTAGCAAGAGATTGAATGATACAATGACTAGCGGTAAAGTAACATATTTGTCTCCACCAAGTTTTGTACTTAAAAGTTTAAAGTTTATTAGGAATTTATGTAATTTTTCGAGTAACTGCCATTCACTAGCTGTGATTTGAAAATCATTCAATTCGGTGACAGAACTGCACAATATGTTAATGCCCGCTCTCACTTTTAAACCAAATCCAATCATATCATGTGTGGAATTCCATCTCGTTGGACAGTCAAGAATGGCATTTAGATTTGATGGCACGCCAGCTGCTTCACAAGCAGACTGAAACTTCTTCTTCACTATCTCACTTCTTTTTATTTTACTGGAAATACTGCGTAACTTTGTTACAGATGTACGCGAATCAGCAATATTTGGTGCATATTCTTTATCTTCCTCATCCTCAGTTTCGTCTGCATAGTCTTCATACTGCTGATCTTGCGCGTTAGTGTCAGACTCACAGTGTAATGCTAAGGTCTTTAATAAATCTTGTACATCAAGGTTTAAAATGTGAGCAAAGCACCGGAAATGTTGATTGTCTGAATCAAAGTGTGGCGGCAGCTGTTTGCCCAGTTCATACATAAATTTGGTATTTGCAGTTGCGTTGTCGACCGTGATACCTTGTATTTTATCAATTATGTCATATTCCAATAAACATTCATGGAAAATCGTTGCAATATCTTCCCCAGTATGTCGACCGCGTGATGGTATAAAATCAAGAACTACAGATCGATACTTCCATTCGTCGTCTATATAATGCATAGTAACCCCGTAGTAACTCCTACCAGCAATTGACGTCCACCCATCAATGGTAAACGACATTTTAGATGATAATTGTTGAAGTTGTTCCTTGAGATTCAATTGGAGCTCTTCAAATCTCTCTTTGACTTTCCTTCTAAGTGTAGACCTTTTAGGAAACACCATATTAGGGCAAATACGTCGAAAATATACTTGTGTAGCTTCGTCATCGAAAAATGAGAAGGGAAGATATTTTTTCACCACCCAATCAACTGTAGCTGTCGTGATGTTGTCACTGCTGTTTTCCGACTGAAATAAAACAATAAATCTTCTGTTATTATTTAAAACATACTAGGTTTGAGCGTTTAGGAGGAGGATGTTTGTTGTTGTTAAATCGAGAAAATCGTTAAATTGACATTTGTTATATTAAGGTTGCACTGTACTGTAATTTACCAAAATAAAGTACTTAGTTGTTACAGGCCGATTATGAAAACAAATGAAAATATGGGTGTTTATAAAAAATATTTAAGACGATAATTACATACTTAATATGTCGCACCCCTAGATGAAAACACCACTAACTCAAAAATACTTACGTAAGTTAATGGCGTTTTTGAAAGTATCGCATGAATAGCTACGCGGAGTTAAAATTCCCGTAGCGACAACTTCGACCGTTGTTAAAAAAATATTCTTACCTGTCCACTTCTTCCAGCGGTTACTAAAAAGCTTGTGATATCTCCTTCTCCACTTAATTTTGGTTTAACAGGAAGAAATATTTGTGATTCCTTTTTGTGGAAAGATATTAGATGTTTCCTTAAGCCTGAAGTGTTTCTGTTTTTCATTTTTATTTCAATCTTTTTATGTTGGCACAATTTACACAAGGCAGTTTGGGATGCATGAATTATTTCGAAAAACTCCTCAAATTTGCTTTTGGGTCTTTTAGATCTGTGACTCAAACTCTCGTTACTCGGACTAGAATAATTTGAATCTTCGTCACTCATATTAAATTGTACACGTGATACGTTTTTAGAAAACAACAAGAATTAGTAAAAACAATTATTAAGTTAGACTCGAAGCACAGCTCAATTGGAAATGACTGGAATTAAAATAATTCCTTTATTTATAGTACCTACGTTTCCTTGCTTTCTACCGCGCCGCCTCGCCACGTGCCGGCTCTATTAAAAGGATGCGGCCGCAAATCAAACGATGCCGCGTGCGGCGTACAAACACAGATTATTACCTACTTGTACAGACGCGACGCGTGAATAAAATATATGTAAAGAATTAGTGCCAATCACTATTCTTTACATATAAGTGAATGTTTTGGCGTACATCTATACTAATCTATACTAATATTATAAAGCTGAAGAGTTTGTTTGTATGTTTGATGACAGAAGTTTAAAAATAAATAAATAAATCCTGAACATCACTATACCTCCAAAGTTACTATTCCTCGTGGACGCAGTCGCGGGCACTGCTAGTAAATACTTACTCTCATCATCTCTCTCAGAGATATTCGGGCTGGTAAGCAATACAAAACTCTTATCGCAGGCTTTTTATTTTATTAGTAGGTAAGTACCTACGCTTTTTATATTATTTTATTAGTTTTGTAGAATTTTTTTACACTTTTCAAGTATATTTAAAAGTGGCTACAATATTTATCAAGGATATGTTTCTACTCAGTATGCCTACTACTACTCCCTGAAGTTGGTTTTTATTTATGTACATCAACAGCGACATTGGTCCAATGTTTCGAACCCTATTATTTCATTTTCTCTCTAAACTACTACGACAATTATACGACCAATTTCGGGAAATTTATGATCATGGGAACATTGCGATTGAATCGTATATTTATCTAGGCAAACGCATTTATGACAAGATGGCGAATAAAGTCAGCTCAGCTCAACTCAAAAACAATAGATCTTGTTATTTTAACTGATCGAGGTAGTACATAAATTAAAAAGATTCAATACCTGTATTGTAAATTAGGTAGGTAAATTTCGTATAACTTTCAATAAACCCAAAAGGTTGACAATGATTGACACATCTGATTATTTATTCTTTGATTACGGAGCCGACCGCGGCTGCGGCTGGTGCCGCCAAAGAAAACCGACTAAGCCGACAGAGAAATAAAAGACTAGCCGACCACCAATCGTAGCTTAGCCGCCGGCTTAAAATAAAAGCCGCCTGCCAATAGCGGGCAATCGCAGACCTTTCGGCAATTAAGCCACACCCACAAAATACATTTATTTTTCACCCTGCGGGTTCCGTCATAATTATTTTTGATAATTGTGTTTACTTTTTTTTAACGCAAGATAGATGTAGATCTATCTTGCATAAAAAAAGTAAAGTAGTTGGTGGTTACTCGTAGGATTGACCAATAACTTGCCTGATGTGTTAAGCGAAAGCGTGGCCGAGGATGAAGCTCGTCAATCTAGAAGATATCTATTCACTCTTGCCTTGAAAATCAAAGTTTGAATGAATACTGATATAATAAAAAACAGGTCTGGTTGGTTAAATAAAAAAAATTGCTAGATTGAAATTGATAAAATTTTAATGAAGCTCATTGTGAGAAGGATAAGGCCATAGTCTACCACGCTGGCCAAGTGCGTGTTGGCTGACTTTACACATCTTCAAATCATTGAGAACTCTCCGACATGTAGGTTTCCTCACGATGTTTTCCTTCACCGCTTAAAGTTGGCGGCAATCAACAATACGCAAATAACTTCGAAAACACAGAGGTGCGTGCCGCGGGATTCGAACGCATGACCTGCAGATCGCAAGTCATGCGGTCTCCCGACTAGACTGCCGGAAACTCAGAGTGTGCAAAGCTTATCTTCGAATAAACCAAATGACTAAACTGAAATTGAAACTTTTTAATGGAATCTATTAAAGCGTGCTCCATCGTAAACCGCAACAGTCGCTTGACATCAGACGAGTTGACGGTCAAGTGCAAAGTATCTTCGAATAAAAATTTGAGTAAAAATGTTGAAATTATTTTAAAAATAAAAAACGGAACCCTAAATCAATTCGCTTAGAAAATCACACCCACAAAATACACTTATTTATCGCCCTGCGGGTTCCGTCATAATTATTTTTGAAAATTGTGTTTTTTTACGCAAGATAGATCCGATTGACCACCAATTTGCCTAACGTATTAAGCGACGGTGTGGCCGAGGTTGGAGCTCATCAAAAGCCGCTTGACATCAGGCGAGTTAACGGTCAAGTGCAAAAATGAGTATTACTTACAGCATTGCATTAAAGAATTACATTAAAGCGTGCTCCATCATAGCAACAGCCGCTTGGCATCAGGCGAGTTGACGGTCAAGAGCAAAGTTTATCTTCGAATAAAACAAATGACTATTACATTACAGTATTGCATTAAAGAATTACATTAAAGCGTGCTCCATCGTAGACAGCAACATCCGCTTGACATCAGGCGAGTTGATGGTCAAGTGTAACGCTTATCTTCGAATATAAAAAAATAAAAACGGAACCCTAAACGGAGCCGCTTTGAAAATGCCGCTTTTATTTTAAAAATCTTCACTCGGCTTTCGTCATTAGAGGTTTGAGGTTGTATTTTTGCACGTTTGTTTTATTTTATTTTTTTATCATACAGACGATGCCTTATTCAAACGCAGAGTATTACGATATGATACTTTGCGTCGGAGCTGGGAACGGGTCCTGGAGCGAGGGTCGTGAGCTGTACCGTCAACGATTCGTCGACGGCAGGCCGCTAGCGTCACAAAGGCGTCTCCCTTCATATTCAAGCTTCCGCGGACTTTGTTTACGTCTGCACAGCACCGGAAGTTTTCATGATGCACCAACTAACAGGGCCGGCCGAACCATCAGCGGTAATGTGGAAACTCAGATCCTGGAGCATTTTGCCGACGATCCGCGTACTAGAACTCGTCGAGCGGGTGCGCGGCTTCGCGTCGATCACAGGGTAGTGTGGAGGACTCTTCATGAAGACGGCCAGCACCCTTATCATTTCCGCAGAACACAGGAACTACTTCGGGCAGACTACAGTGCTAGAGTTGATTTTTGTGAGTGGTTAATTGAACAAATTGCTGTGGATTCTTCGTTCGTGGAAAAAGTGTTATGGACTGACGAAGCAACATTTACACGAAGTGGACTTGCCAACCTGCACAATGACCACGTATGGGCACACGTCAATCCGCACGCGTCTACCGAAAGCAGTTTTCAGCATCAGTGGCGGATTAATGTCTGGGCGGGCATAATCGGAGACTGCTTAATCGGCTCTATCTTCTTGCCTGCCAGCTTGACTGCTGCAGGCTACTAGGAGCATCTGCAGGGTGAGCTGGAAGATGAAATTGACAACTTGCTGTTGGCCGTGGGGCATAACATGTGGTTTCAACACGACGGAGCGCCAGCGCATTTCGCACGTCGCGTCCGCCAATACCTACATACTCGTTTTCCCGGCCGTTGGATCGGTCGCGGCGAAGATGCGCCGAGGTCGTGACCTCCACGCTCCCCGGACCTGACGCCCTTGGATTTCTTTTTGTGGGGTTACATAAAGAATATTGTGTATTCGGAGCCGTGCAACACGAGAGAAGATATGATACCGCGCATTACAGCGGCATTCAACAACATAACCCCACCCCACAAATGTTGAAAAAAGTCATGAGTTCGATTTCTCGGCGCGCCCGGCTGTGTATTGAGAAGGGAGGCCAGCACTTCGAACCTTTTCTTTAATGCGTCGTGAGTAAAGAAAAGTAGGTAAACTAACGACCCGTCCGTTGTACGTAAAGTACATTGAAAGTAAAATGTTAATCGTAATTTTGTTACGAATAAATGTGAATAATAAACCAAAGTGTATGTAACAATAAACAAGCATTGATTAATTAATTAGTAATGGTATTTTTAATCACTCTCACTCCCTCGGTTTAGGTACCCTAAGGTAAGCAATGCACCTTGACATTATTTGGTGATATGATAGGTAAATAAATTTAGTATTGTATTTTAATTCAGATAATTAAATTTTTAGATTAGAATTAAGATAAGCGAATTACTTGTAATGTGTCAGGTTCTATCTAGGCACCTGTTACATTTCGAAAATTACAAAATTTTCGAAAGCCTATATCTCATGAATTATAGGAGTATTATATATCACATGAAAGGTTTATTTATATACTCATAATAAAACAATAATTCATAGCATAAATGTAACGTTATCTATATATTTTCATTTAATAAAAAATAAATGCAGTTGTTTCGGTAATTGAATGAATATAGCCTCTTGAATTGAATTATTACACAATATTCGTTTATTTTTTGCTGTTATTTTATAACTCATCAGTCCATACACAATTAAAACATAAAAATATCAAATATAATTCTATTATTTGTTTACAATGATGTTTTGAATCCATAATTACGCCCCGCGCGCAACATGCAAAGACAGTGAAATATACAAAAATTTTAAATGCTGACATTTAAATAATTTTCTAAGCAAGCATTGCTTTAATTTTATATTTTTGTAAAGCTTATATCACCCGGTATACAAAATAATAAAAGTATGCAATTTATACTCATGATAACAATCATGACAAACAAAAATGGCGAGTAGGTCATCGATAGACGACATTGTTTACAATAGGATCAAGTTCGGCGGGTCGCATAAACTAAACATTCCGTCATTCAGTCACCATTCAAACATTACTACAAAGCTTATTTAATCTACTTTAATAAAAACATAATTTCAAATATCAATACCCGAGTGACGAGTCGTAAGTTTAGGTTTAAGGTAACACGGCAAGTGGCCTTGCTTCGCGGGTGGTCAGATAACGACCGCGTGATGCTTTAGCGATAAATGTCAAATTAAAGCGGTACCTTGAGCGGTTAGAGATGCATATTTGACACTCCATACAAAATACGTCAAATATGTATTTCAATCTCCAAATCCATGGATGGATCATATCGGGACCGGCCGTTAATAACCTTAGTGGGCTATCACTACACGACATAGACCAGTAATAAACTTTATAAATGCCTAGGCTGTCCTAAGAAACCAGTGTGATATATCCGTAATGTATCACGGCAAACTCAGCAGGACGCGATTCTTATTGCGCCTTATAAATCGTCTCTGTACACTACGTTATCTCAGCGTACACCCAGTGATTTAGCACGCAATGGACAACACTCTTTATTAGAATGATAACTCTTTAATAGAATGATATACTTCATTTCATTCTCGGTACAGACAATAACAGCACCCTTTATTATGATACTAGTTTAAAACAACATAATATCAGAAGTTAGGCATTGATTGTTTATTTATGATCCTGTACCCCCCCCCCCCCCCGCATAGGTGTGCTATAACACCGACATTTTACCATTTCATTAATTTCTAGATCACATGTAATAGAGGGCGAGCCTACTGCCGTTACCGGGCACCTTGCCTACTTCATGCTGCTACTGTTGAAAATGAAATGAAATTTTGCAAAACTCAGTAAAACTCTTACAGAACCCAGGAATCGAATCCGGGAGCTCCCAATCAGCAGACGCATACACTATCCACTGGACCACGAAGGTCCAGTTCACCAGTAAACAAACAAAGGCAACTATTACCACTTTAATATTCCAAGAAACTGGGGAAGCGGTTATATTTACCTCTAATTTAACATAATGATACATCAATAGCGTAGGGGAAAGACTATAAGATTGTTACATAGATGGTCTCAACTTCAATTTCACGGCGCGCACCACTGACTTTTCGAAGTTGTATGCGTTTACGACTGGTTAAATATAACTTGCTAAACGTCGAGGGGAAACAATGAAACCTTCATGCCGAAGACCAGTTCCTGTGTCTTATATTTTCTTACAAAATTAATTTGTCAGGTAACACATACAAATTTAGTTACGAATTTATCCGGAAGATAAGGTTTATCCAAAGGTAATTAAACTGGGCCTAAGAGTTCTCTTTCATTTTCTCGAACATGATTTATAAAAACGTTGTTGCGCCAGCTTTACTGCCCACTTCTTTGTCGTGGTTTTACGCTCTTGCATTGCAAACTTGACACTACATTTAGGAGTAAATTCAATAACAAACTGGGGAAGGGCTTATAATTACCTCTAATTTAACATAATAATACATCAATAGCGCAGGGGAAATACTAACAGATTGTCAAACAGTTGGTCTCAACTTCAAATCTATGGCGCGCACCATTGACTTTTCGAAGTGATATGCGTATTGAATTCGTTGAGCGGAAACAACGTGAGGAAACCTCCATGTCTTAGAGCCAGTTTTGCAAATGTCTGATATTTTCCTGTTGCCTAAGTTAATTTTTCAGATAACACGGTTACGATTTTATCCAGCAGTTAAGGCTTATTTATCCAAAGGTAGTGAAACTGGGTCTTAGATTGAAATTAATTGAAATTAAACTACAGTTTACGGATTTTATCGCGTTATATTGGTTTCACTGGTTATTTGTTATTACATTTAAACCGAAAGATCTAGAAACTACATTTTTATTACTAGCCGACGTTTCGAATTGTTTACAGGATTCGTGTTCACGGCAGACTGAGGTGATATTTGTCTTTGTCTTGAATTTATAAGTTATCTCAAAGTACCTGAACATTTTTCAACTATTGGTGTTACTATCTACGCAGAATGTGCTCACTGTGTCTTGATGTCTTCTGGTGACTCTGTCCTTCTTGGGTTTCATTAGCCTGATAACAGGGTCCCAAGCTGGAGGAACATTCCAACCATCTTCCCTATTGAAATTAGGATGTTTTTTAATTTCAATAGCTTCACGTATCATTCTTGGAATAAAGCGGTGTTCTTTTGCGAGTATCTGTGGTTTATCAAATCGCAGGTAATGGTTGGTTCCTTGTTCTACATGTTCACACACAGCAGACTATACATATTCTGGGTCTTAGAGTTCTCCATAATTATCTCGAACATGATTAATAAAAACCTTGTTATGAGTTTTATTGCCCGTTCTTTCACGTGGTTATACGCCCTTGGTTTGCGAACGTGGCAGTAAATGTAAGTGTAAAGTCATTAAGTTAATAACTTTTAATTTGACGTGCATATCACATTGTGACGTAAGTTCATTAATTTTTAGGGTTCCGTACTTTACAAGGTAAAAAAAGGAACCCTTATAAGATCACTTTCTTGTCCGTCTGTCTGTCTGTCTGTCCGTGTGTCACCACCGATTTTCTCAGGAACGGGTAGCCCTAGCAAATTGAAATTTATACCAAATACTGAGGTCTATGGTTCCTATTAGGTGTATAAAAATCAGGGTCCTGGGTCAACCTGATAAAAAGATATGGTCAAAATTAGATTTTTGCGAAAACTTGTAAGTACCAAAATTAACCTTAATTTTCATATTTTTTTTTAATTTTCGGAAGTTTTCGACCAAAATTGACAATTCTAGGTCAACCGTAAGTACCCTATAGGTTTTGGGTCGAAAACCTAAATGGTAGTTCCCGTTGAACTAGAATCACGAAATTTGGCCAAAAGCAGGGTCTTACAGCACAAATAAAGGAAAAATTACAAAAAATAAAAAAGTGGAAAATTTAAGGGTGTCCCCATACATACAAATTTAATGGAGTCTCATTTAAGATAGTCCTCTAAGTTGTATTGGCGCTCATACAGATTTAGCGGACTAGCGTAATTAGCACCAACCTCAAAATTAAATAAGGTAAAATGCGTACGGAACCCTCGGTGTGCAGGTCAGACTCGCACTTGCCCGAATTTTTATTTTTCGTCCGAGTGTGTGGTTAACTCTAGTGTCAGAGTTTTCATACTGCCCGAAGGCCTCCGACTTGGCCTAACGATTATTTTCTTAAGACAAGAACCAAAACCGGTGGCTTTACATGCCTTCGATAGCACGGTAGTGCTATGGTGTTAATGCCACAACGAGAGGTGCGATCACCCATCCAAGTGGTAACCTGTGCAAGCGGTGCTTAACTTTGCAGATCTATTACGAACAGTAATTCAAGTAACACTTTGAGCGCTACCTACCTAAGTGTGTGACCTAATATATCTAAATTATTTTCACTATAGACTTTGACCTTTTTTTCAGGTATAAAAACACTAAGCTAAATAAATAACGACCACTATTACCAAAGATCTTCTTCTAACAAATATATAATACTACATAATATGAAAAGATTACGTACCATAAGAATTTTCATTTTTCTACTGAGTAAACCAATGAAATCATAGATCTGACAACATTGAACTGACAATGTCATGTGGCCCGATGGAGCCCAAAATTCTACGACTTAGACTTTTCTGTTGTTTCACAAAAACTGGAGGCACATGAAAAATAATAATATCTCGAGATAACTTACATATGGTCATCTAGTTCCAACCTAGCTAGTGCCTGTACGATGGTAACAATGTTACCTACTGATAAATTTTATTTTCTTGAGTGTAACTATCGTTTATCTGTAATTCTTACGTTGTGACCAGATAGTGCACAGCCAAAACTACCAGACGCAAGATACTGAAATTAGGCATATATGTTCCTTGAGGTGCCTAGGAGTGCCCTAAGAAGGGATTTCCCTCGATTCCCACTGGATCGGGCTGTGTGCGGGCTTAGTTGCGGACACCTTCAGGTGCCTATATAAAATTACTTATCTTGGCTGACATATAATTATCTAAACTACTGGAGCTAGAATTATGAATTTTGGATAGGGAATTCCTTAAATAACTTAGACACTCACTAAATTGGATTTTTATATACATACATATATACATACATATCGTCACGCCATTTATCCCCGAAGGGGTAGGCAGAGGTGTATTTCTACACCCACTTTTCGCCAGATATACTTTAGTCCCACGTATTAAGGGGCGAGCCTATTGCCGTACCGGGCACATTTCCAGACTCCGTGCTGGTACTGAGAATTTCGTGACAGAAAAACCCAATAACACTGCCCGACCCAGGAATCGAACCCGGGACCTCCCGATTCCACGCGCACATTTATGCCGCGAGACCAACGAGGCAGTCGTATAGAGTTTGATGTCGAGTTTTCCGTCTCTACGCAAAGATGGTATTTGCATCGTGTTATCCCTTAGTCGCCTCTTACGACACCCACGGGAAGATAGGGGGTGGTGACACTTGTATTCTATGCTGTCAACCACACGGCAAATAGATTTTTTATATTCCACCTGCTAAAATAGGGGTTGAACGTTTTGGGCAGGCGAGGCCGCGGGCGACTGCTACTTATAGATGAATAATACCAAGACATTAAACAATCGTGCACGTCATACAAAGGTTAGTCCGGGTGAGAATGGAACCGGTGATTATTACCGGAGTACTAGTCGAAATCATTTAAGTGCTATTCTACCAACTGATCAGTTCAATATTACTATTTATGTTATTATTAACAACAGATTTCTAGAAAAGAGAAAATTATCTTTAAAATAATAATTCAAGTAATAGTTTCATTTACTAACTATATTTTAAACACTATAAATAATTCCTGTGACACCAAACAAAATGCTCTATAGATTTTCCATATATAAAATCAATCACTAATTAAATAATGTAAGCCCACCATAGAAATTTCTATCCCAAAAACCATAATTTCCAGTCACAGCTTACCATAGCTTAAACAGTATAAGCCACCATTAACCGTCGTCAAAACAATAGTCACACACAAAGTGATTACACTCTCTGTCCTTCGCTACCGCCAATAAGAATACAAGGCCTCACTGGACAAACAAATAAATGCTCTGGATACGAATATAAGTGGATATAGCTTTAATTTTGATTTCCTTCCCCTTGTCTCTGTATGTGATAAGTTAGAGTTAGTGATGGGCCATGAGGTTTGGAGGAAATACAGAATGGTGCAAAAGTAATGACCCTACAGAAATTCCTGATATTTTTTATGACATCTCCTGTCATTCTCATATTGAAAATTTTGTAGTAATGAAATGTAAAATTCACTAAAAATAATCATGGACCGCTTTACTCCTCTACCTTGAAGAGTATATTTTTTCTTCACAATTGATTATGAGTGACGAAGCGCATTTACATCTCTCGGGGCATGTCAATACGCAGAATACTGGCTTCTGGGGCACTATAAATCCGCGCATTATTCAGCAAACACCTTTACATCCACTAAAAGTACCTGTATGGTGTGGCGTCTAGACTTCTTTCTTTGGGGTTATTTGAAATCTCGGGTGTATGTGAATAAACCACAGACTATCGCAGCTTTAAATGAAAACATACACCAAGAAATAAGAAACATATCGCAGGAAGTGTTACGGCTAGTTATGGAAAATGTCATAAATAGGGCTCAAATGTACTTCAACTCTGGAGGTCAACATTTAATAGACATCATAATGTATATATTTAAATCATAATGCAACTAAATTTCATGACACAAATATATATATTTAAAAATCTAACTCTAGTTTTCTAATTTGGAAACGAAGTTGTAGCTGAACCAAATGTAATGACCCTCATTACTTTTGCGCCACCCGGTAGTTGTAACAGGTATTTTTATATAGCAGAGGTAGCAAAAGAATTAAAGGACAACTATACGTATGTTGGTTAGTGGTAAACAGTTGACCATAGGCTCCAGTGATAACAACCTAGCATAATTCGCAAGTTTGCAACGCTAGAGCAGGAGTAAAGAAAAAAAGAAAAGCTGTCCTCTAGATTTCTGTCGTTTTTTCATGAAAGAAAATCATAAAGTATGCGAAATGGACCTAAACCTTCGGTGCTTACACTCACTAAATGAAATGCATTAGATGGCTCACTCCACGTGCAATTACGATTCTGTAACGCCGTATCAAATTATAATAAGTGTTACTATGCAAACCTGCGGGCGGATGGACACATGTTTAATGATTACCGCCCATGGTCTCCCGCGAACCCAGAGGCGTTTGCGTCACAAGTGTGTAAAGGAGGAAGGAGTAGGATGAAGGAGAAAGAAAAGAGAATTGGGCGTCCAGCACTCCACTCACCGGACGATACGAAACGTTATAGATACTATAGTTTGTACTATACTTTCCGGGTCGAGCCATTGCATGCTGAAATCAATAAAGTTCCGCTACCTACTTAAACCGCTTCGTCTTGCGAGCAGCGGAATTTGTTACAATATTCAAAGTATTCGACTCTCATGGCCCAACTAGCCGGTGACCCTACGCTTTGTTTGCACAAATTCCACGGATTCTTTAAGATGTTTTCTCTTTACGCCTAATCTTGTCCCGTGATCAAAGACCGCTGAGCTCTTTTGATCGCAGACAAATATTTGACTAAAATTACCAGATATATATTGGGGTATTAAACTGGAAGATATACTGAAGAGTGGAGTATCTGTAGATATTAATTCGTGCATATTTTTTTTTATAGTAATAGGCGGCAAACGATCAGATGGATCGCTTGATGATAAGCACTTACCGCCGCCCTTATACACAAGCAACACTCTTGGAGTCACAAGTGCGTTGTCACTCCTTGGGGTTGGGAAAAGGGATAAGAGGAGGAGTGAGATAAGGGGAAGGAATAGGGGTTGGGGTCTCCGGCACTCTCACTCGTCGACCGAAACGCAACAGTCTAGGCACTGTTACTTTACGTTGATTTTCTTAGGGAGTGCAGAACTTCCCCGGTCGAGCCAGCCCATTCATGCTGAAATCAGCAAGGCACTACTACCTGTAAATTACGTTACTGACTGACTGACACACAACGCACATCCCCAGCAATTGGGTGAAAGAACCTGAACTTTGGCATGTACTCTTGTGAAATGTTGGGGAGTGTAAGGCAGCACTAAGAAGAGATTACTCGAATTTTTTTAATGTTCCCCTTTTCCCAAGCCCGTGGGGGCTTGGGAAAAGGGGTACATTAAAAAATATGCGAGCGTATAGCGTGAGCGGTCTTTTATAACCAAGTTCACTGTAAAATAGTTTAAGTTAGTTATGTTTTTGGCGACAGCTTTTAGAAATTTGGTTAGATGTAAATACGAAAGATTGACGGATATAATTAGGAATACAAATCTATTGGAAGGGCTGAGTAAGACAAAGGATGGTATTAATAATTTATAGTTAAGCTTTATTCAAGAGAAAGCAAAGGACCCCAAAGTAGGTGGGTGCTTTATTAAATAATTTGTTCGGTCACCTTTAGATTCCTTCGCTAATCATCGCATTAAATTTGTTTTGTGACAAAAAATAACCATCAAATTGGTTCAGAATATGTAATTAGTTAGTTAGGTAAAACCTAGTTAGCTAGGTAAGACCTAGCTAACTACATATTATTACTAGACCTAGCTAACTTATGTATATAATAGGTATAATAATATCATAGGTCTACAGCGTATTCACATAGCTCAGCCAATTTATGGATCTCAGGGGTGATAATTTTTATCAAATTTAACAGGAGCCTTTTCGAACTAACGATTTTCCAACAATAAAAAACCACTGGAACTATACAAAGGTGCTAAGATTTTAAATAAAAGTACCAAAAAGTCGTGGCATAGATCTAACTATGTCTAACAGGCTAATTTTTGACATGGCTCTGCGGTTCTGACGTTCACGAATGAAGGACCTACTTGGCCATATCGTGAGCCAAAACATGCTGACTTTTTAAAACCGCTATTAGGCATTATACATTTCGATATCGGGGTCCACACATCAATTCCACAGTGAATCCGGTTGCACTAACACACAATAGATTTAGCGAACCAGATCAACACGTAGAATATCATCATAATTAATATGATAGAGATATGCTTATCCACTGTTTGGAATATGCATTGGTTTAAATAAATGTTTATCTTGTACATTTCAGAGCAGAATACGGCCATTGTATAGAATTACTCTGCAAATGACTTCCAGGTAACTACAATTATGGAAATGAAGTCTATAATTTAAATTACTATTCAGTATATGTATAACATATTATTGCTTTGAATATTTGATTATGCGGTATTGCTGCAAGGGTAATGATGGATCATAATTTTATTATACTCGGAAACAAACATCTGCTGATAAAATATTAACTGACATTGTTTATGTTGACATTGGCTTTTTTGGCATTTTATCTGTGATTTTATTATATTGACATAGATTTTTCTTTTTTTTTGACATTGACATTGAATTTATTTAAACATTAATTTTAAATTGATACTATTTTTCATACTTACAAGAAAGTCTATTGTCTGGTGTATGCCACTGCTGTGCTTAATTGATTTTTATATTGTAACTAATCTCAAAAAATTGTGTTGTCTCAATAATTTAATTTAGATTTTGAAATGAGTAATATTATTGTCAATTCTGTTAGTAAAAATAATATAATATAATAATATTTATCGGTCTCAAACATATACATTGTTTTGCTCACATATCACTAATACAGAAACATTTGAATCTTCAATTTAAAATTATTAGTTTTGATATGTCGAACGTTGACAGACGTACTAGTATTGAAACTGTATGACAGCTTTCTGCACCTTTCATAATTATACAATACCATAAATCTATTGAGAAGCAAGTGCTTAGTGATATAAAATGAAAATACAATTTTAATAGGAGACAAACGTTATAACCTCATTAAATTATAATGTAAGAACGTGTGTGCGTTTGTGTGCGTCTGTGTGTGTGTGTGTGTGTGTGTGTCGCTTGTGTGTGTGTATTGAAAATTATGCTTAAATTATAATTTATTTCTTAACATTTGCATGTCACAACTTACTGGCTGAAGTTGTCCTGAGCCTAGCTTAACCTATTTAAGATCTCAATTCACAAACTTTTAAGCAAATTAATGATTATTATTATTATATTATTATAACATTTTAAGCTGCCAAGGCAAATCTCTCTATATCCGTAGTTCCAAGTAGACAGATTTATAATATATGCATAATTTACTTATTTAACTTTTTGCAATATAATATATAATTATATATATCACCAAATTGTGGTGGCAGTTATGAATAAAAATGTCGGTTGTAACGTATGACCGGTATCTACCGAATGTACGTCATAATACCGTCCATACGCTCGGCCAATCAGAGAAGGCCATCGTCCGCGCTCGTCAGTTTTGCCCATATTTGGTTATGCGCCGACACGAACTCTGATGGAGGGCCCGGTATATAAAGGGGCCGACAGAGAGGCCGGACCGCTACTCTAACGTCGCTTCTACTACCTACCTACTATAACTAAGCGTACCTACGGACCCTACGTCATATCTACGTGTATCCTGGTCCCAGCTACGGGTTCCAGGTCCACCTTAAGGCTCCGGGCTGGTCTACCTAGACCGCTACATCGCCTTCGGCGTCACCTCTGCCGAAGAGTCTGGCCCTGCCCTGCTCATCGCACTCAGACCCCGGCGCCTGCCAGCTGAACCAACGGCTTGCGAGGATCTGCCCGCTACCCGCAGCCCTTCAAGCAACCTGTCCTGCACACCACTGGAGGGAACAGCGTGGGAGACTGCAGCCCTTTAGTGTTCAGGCCAGTGTCGTGTTGTTGGTCGGTCATACTCGTGGCGAGGGAAGTGAGACAATACTCGGCAATAAACGCATCTAGAACCTCTACTGCGTTTTTAATCTAGAACCCGTTACAGTGGCGCCTACGTGGGTTATTGTCTCGCTTTCCGTGCTCGAGTTCTCTTCTAGCAGGTCTCCATTATTGTAAGCAAGGAGCTAGGCTACAGTGAACCGGTACGTATTGTTGTACTAATTGTCTACCTTTTATTGTAACTACCTACTACGTACTAGTTCGCAATTTTGAATTCTAACGTTTTTTCTAATTAGTCCTAACGGTCGAACTTTTACGCTTATCTTAAAGTAGGCCATTTGTAAGGGCGGAACGCCTGCGCACTAAGTGTAGTGTGTAGTATATACTTACGCAGTTTATTTATTACATACACAATGGGCTCACACCCCATAAAATACTTTCTGTTAAATAAAAGCGAGTTAGCTTACGAGGTTGCGATTAGAGGTGAGGAGCCGGCTACCTCTGTCCTAGGTCTGCGGAAGCAGCTCCCTAAATTACTGGAAGCCATTCCAAATGATGATATTTTGGAGTCGGGCCTAGCCATCACGGTGGTCTTTGAGGGCGCTAGCGAGGCCGTCTCTGAGCTGGCCAAGCGACTAAATTCGTTATCTGCCTCTTACGACGCGAACCTAGCTAGGAGGTCTACCGCACTGCACAACCACTTATTCCACAGACTCCGTAGGATGGAACGTCCTACGGCGTATTCAAAACAGATAACCGAATTGTGCAGCCGGTTCGACAAGCTCTCGGCGGAGCTGTCCGCCATTGAGTAATCAGGTGTTCGCTCAGCTGATGCTGTGGCAAAGGTCCAACCTGCGCCGCCTACCTCGACGCAGGCAGGGTTAGCCCCAGTATTGCATTGCGAGCATTTGAGAGTTAGCGAACTGTCTAAGCTAAAATAAGACGGTACGGGATGCGTCCGAGCGTTCCTACAACGCGTAACCGAATTCCAAACCGCGCGTAATCTACCTTCCACAAAAATTTTATCGTATGCCTCCGAAATATTCACCGGTAACGCACTTCACTGGTACCGCGGCCTAAAAGAATATTTCACTACATGGGAAGAACTCGCCACTAAATTAATGAAGATTTCACACCGTACGATTATGACTACCGGTTATTTAATGAAATCCGCCGACGTACTCAAGGTGCTACCGAAACTATAATAATTTATCCCTCGATAATGAATCAGCTGTTCGCTAGGCTGTCACCGTCAAAGCGATTGTCCGAACGTCAAAAGTTAGACATTCTATTGCATAACATACGTCCATGCTACTTGCTAGTGCTAGCTCCGTCAATATCTTCAATAGACAGTATAGCAACACTGCAGACGTTATGTTTAAACTACGAACGGATGAAATATTTGAACTCTCAATTCCGCGAACCGTATTATAGTAACGACACGTTGGTACCAGACCTAGCTTACATTCACAAACCTAATAACCGAGCGCGTAATAATTACTTCAATAATTATCCCGTTGCCACTATAGAGGGTACGACCGGAAAACCCGAATACACTGAGAACAACGAACCTAGCAATCCTAAGTCTAAACCTAGTTCTGTCGCTCTAGTCACGTCCAAGTACTGCCCGCGCTGCCGTATCAATGATCACAGTTTGAATGAGTGCAAACGCGATCGGTTTGCAATTTGATTCAAGTGCGGCCGTAGGGATGTGACATTCCCTAACTGCCCGAACTGTAAATCTACGAAACCAAAAAACTAGTTGGTCAGGGTCGGGGCGTGTCAAAGCCTAAATTAGGTTCTACAACATATTCAACCAATTTTGACAAAGATGATTGGAGAAATTGGCTAAACACTCTAAAAGTGTATTTCTCTAGTTATTCCGTCGCCTCGATCCTGGATA
Organism: Euclidia mi; assembly: GCA_944739405.2. Taxonomy (NCBI): domain Eukaryota; kingdom Metazoa; phylum Arthropoda; class Insecta; order Lepidoptera; family Erebidae; genus Euclidia; species Euclidia mi. The sequence goes on from OX123192.2 coordinate 64,913,725, forward strand.
ATAAACCTAAAAATGACCTACGGCCCTATGTTAACGTGACGATTAACAGTTTACCTATTTGTGGATTACTCGATTCCGGTTCAGCCATTATAATTTTAGGTAACAACTCCCATATGGAGGTAATGACTAAAACCGGGTTAGAAATACAGCAGTGTCACAACACTAATTCCATTCGGCCCGCGGGTGGAAATATACTGTTGCCGCGCGGTTTTATCAACTTACCCACTACTTTTAATAATCAAACCCACTTATTGAAAGCTTATATTATTCCAGAAGTTACAAGTAATTTAATTCTAGGCATCGATTTCTGGAAACTATTTAAATTACTGCCTAACCATATCGCATCCGTATGCATGTCTAAAACATTGCCGTGTAGTGCGTTAAGTGAAAATAAGCTAAGTAACACGAACGTATTGCAATCTTTTAGTGATTTGAGTGAGTCACAACAAAGAACGGCTAAGTTAATTATAAAGCAATACGAGTCGATTTCTACTGAAAAAACCGGTTTAGGACGAACTCACTTAATAGAACATGCAATAGACACCGGCGATTCTGCGCCGATACGCCAAAGATATTATAGGTTACCGCCGGCGAAATTAAAAATAATTATTGACGAATTAGACGAAATGCTTGCATTGGGAGTGGTAGAAAAATGTGAAAGTCCGTGGTCGTCACCAATTTTACTAACGCCTAAGAAGGACGGTAAACTAAGGTTTTGTTTAGATAGTCGGAAACTTAATTCTATTACTAAAAAAGACGCGTACAAACTACCTTACGTATCCGAAATTTTAGACAACCTTAGGAACGCTAGATATCTAAGTAGTATAGACTTATCTAAGTCCTTTTGGCAGACGCCTCTTCGCGAATGTGATCGTGATAAGACTGCGTTCTATGTGCCTACTAGAGGAACATTTAGATTTGTGACCATGCCGTTTGGTTTAACGAATGCGCCTGCGACACAACAGCGTTTGGTGGATCACTTGTTTACGAACAGTCCTGAGTTCGAAAACTCAGTATTCGTTTTTTTAGATGATATCGTGCTTATATCGCCATCTTTTAATGCTCATGTGTCACTATTAAATAAAGTATACGAAAAATTAAAATCGGCCAACCTTACCATTAACTTAGAAAAATCTAAATTCTTCCGTGATGAATTGAAGTGCTTGGGCTACGTAGTAAACTCTAAAGGATTACAAGTAGACCCATGTAAGGTAGAAGCCATTCTTCAATATGCTACGCCTAAGAAAAAAAAAGAAGTCAAAAGGTTCTTAGGCATTGCATCATGGTATCGGCGATTTATACCTAATTTTAGTACTATTGCCGGTCCTTTGAACAAATTTACCTCTACCGGTAAGAAGCCGCACCATTTTAGTGGTCGGTGGAAGCTGATGACTCGTTTTGTAAACTAAATCAATTGTTAAGCTCCGCACCAATATTATCGTGTCCCGATTACGAGAAACCTTTTCAAGTTCACACAGATGCGAGTGCGAGTGGCATCGGTGGGTTGCTTACACAAGAAATAGATGGCGTGGAACTACCAATCGCTTACATGAGTAGGTCACTAAATGCACAGGAACAAAACTACAGTATAACAGAAAGGGAGACATTAGCAGTTCTAACAGCCCTCGAATATTGGCGCTGTTATTTAGATAACGGGTTAAAGTTCGTGGTGTATACTGACCATTCTGCACTGAAATGGTTCCTAAACTTGAGCAACCTAACTGGTAGATTAGCTCAGTGGTCGGTTCGTCTGTCAGCCTTTAACTTCGAAATAAAGCATCGGCGCGGCGCAGATAATATTATAGCCGATGCGTTATCACGATCCCTACCTGTAAATATAATTAACGCGAATAATAATAACGTGAATGACCCTAATGTTGACACTGATTAATGGTATTCAGCCACCTACAATGGTTGTTTATCTTCGCCTAATGACTATCCAGACTATTCTATTAAAAATAATAAATTGTATCGTTTGATAAAATCTAGGTGTATGCTACGTAAGGAGTTCGAATGGAAAGAAGTACTACCTTCTTCTGATCGAAATAACGCCATATTAGAGAACCATGCCAAACCCACTTCGGGACATTTCGGTATATTTAAAACTTACAAGCGCTTAGCACTGCGTTACTATTGGCCCAAAATGCGCCGTGACGTGGTAAAGTTCATAAATTCTTGTGACACTTGTATCGCGCACAAACATCAGAACCATGCACCATTGGGAACCATGGGACGACCCAAAGTGTGTTCACGACCCTTCCAAACCATTAGTGTAGATTTGGTGGGGCCATTACCCGTCACAAGAAAACAAAACGCCTACATCTTTGTTGTAACTTGTTGTTTTAGTAAATACTGTCTACCTTTTCCTATCAGGCGCGCAACTGCTGAAATAATAACTAATATTTTGGAAGAAAAACTATTTTTAGTTCATGGTATACCATCTACAATTATATTGGACAATGGTAAACAGTTTGTAAGTGCTACTTTAAAAGCTATGTTGCGCAAGTACAAAATCCCTAATCTTCATTATACTCCTAAATATTCCCCACATGTCAATACGGTCGAACGCTATAATAAAACCATTGGTTCTACCTTAGCGGCGTTTGTAGGAAATGACCAGAGATTATGGGACACTCTCCTACCTAAGGTGCAGTTTGCATTAAATACTGCAGTTAATGAAGTCACGGGCTATACACCTAGTTTTTTAGTCTATGGACGTGAACTAGTTCCATGCGGCTCACACTATGTCGACACGGACGCTGATGATATAGTATACATACCTAGGGACGATTACGCAGAAAACATAGGTCACTTATCAGGCATATTTGACAAAGTTCAGGCACTCCTCATTCAAGCTCATGCTAGGAATTCCCAAACGTATAATTTACGCCGTAAACCAGCTGAGTTTAATGTGGGAGACACTGTGTGGAAAATGACTTTTTATCGGAGCAGCAAGGATAAGTCCTTCTGTAAGAAACTAGCCCCTAAATTCGTGAAGTGCACAGTGATAAATAAAAAGTCGCCTCTCGTTTACGAGTTGTCGGACGCGTCTGGAAGTTCTATTGGGTTTTGGCACATAAAGGACCTAAAACTTATACACTATGGCGCCTAACTATTTGTTACAAACCGTATAACACTTTCCCTTCTTTCTTTCTATATGCCGTTTTAGCTTGGACAGTAGCGGACTCATAGACCTAACGCAGCTAGTCGGATTTTCCTTGTTAGCCACGTAAAATCCTCTCCTAAGGCGGGCGGTATTGTAACGTATGACCGGTACCTACCGAATGTACGTCATAATACCGTCCATACGCTCGGCCAATCAGAGAAGGCCATCGTCCGCGCTCGTGAGTTTTGCCCATATTTGGTTATGCGCCGACACGAACTCTGATGGAGGGCCCGGTATATAAAGGGGCCGACAGAGAGGCCGGACCGCTACTCTAACGTCGCTTCTACTACCTACCTACTATTACTAAGCGTACCTACGGACTCTACATCGTATCTACATGTATCCTGATCCCAGCTACGGGTTCCAGGTCCACTTTAAGGCTCCGGGCTGGTCTACCTAGACCGCTACACTTCCTGCATCGCCTTCGGCGTCACCTCTGCCGAAGAGTCTGGCCCTGCCCTGCTCATCGCACTCAGACTCCGGCGCCTGCCAGCTGAACCAACGGCTTGCGAGGATCTGCCCGCTACGCGCAGCCCTTCAAGCAACCTGCCCTGCACACCACCGGAGGGAACAGCGTGGGAGACTGCAGCCCTTTAGTGTTCAGGCCAGTGTCGTGTTGTTGGTCGGTCATACTCGTAGCGAGGGAAGTGAGACAATACTCGGCAATAAACGCATCTAAAACCTCTACTGCGTTTTAATCTAGAACCCGTTACACGGTAGCTAACGTCATTCCGTGGGCATTATAACTGTCGACTTAAGACGAAGCAAATTGTATCTTTGCAAAAGAACGGTAAACTCTATACTAGCAAGTCTGGCCATGGTGTTATAAAAGGCTAAACTCTCTCAATACTATTGTGAAGGAAATGAGGAGAAGCATATGTCCAGTAGTGGACTGCGAAATTCTGTCAGATGATCACGTTAATATGGTACATACTTACATAGGTCGAGTTAATGTAGGAATTCCCTAACAATCAACCATTACACTTAGAGATAATCAAAATATCTACTAAGACCTAGATAATGGAGCACAGTGAGCCTATATTAACATCAACGAGACATTTATCACTGTACCGAAGCCAGTGCGATCAAACCTCAGTACACTATCTTGATTTGATAACGGACTGTATTATTGTGCTCGTTTTATGTAAGGACGGTGTTATATTGATAACAGAGGTTGAGTTAAAAAAGTGTTGATCGCGATGACTCACACAACAAAAGACTACCCACTAGAGATGCCGAAGACCGTGCTCAGTGGAGGAGGTACAACAGGAAAGCAAACGCCGCCGGGGTCCGAGGCGATGGTTTTGGATCGCAACCGAGATCATGCTAAAAATGACGATGATATTCAAGACGTTAGTCGAGTGGGACCATCGAACTTAAAACTTTTTAATTTAAACCCTTTGCTTAGTAGGTACTAAGTAAAGGGTTAAAGTTACACTAGCGAGCTTTGGAGGGGAAATAAAGCCGTTGGTTTCGGGTTTTGTCTCAGTACAACGATGAACCATTTCGAAAGCATTCAGTCGGTCATTAAACTCCGACACCAGAGTAGGCCGCGCACGAATCAATAAACTAAGTATCCAGAAAATTTATTAATCATAATTTTCAGACGTCTATAGCAAAAGAGTCGTTTCTATTCTTGTTAAACAGTGCCAAAAACACATCCTTGTACTTTCACAATAACTCTAAAATTTGTCTTAGTCTATGTCCTCTGCTGGACATAGACTTCCCCCAAGGCTATCTATATATATAGACTGATTGAGAGCCGTCCGCATCCATCTGCTTCCCGCGAGCCCAAAGAAGGGAAATAGTTACGGATTAGGTACTAAAATATTAATGTGAAATACAAACTTTTGATACTAACATTATATTTAAGGTTGTATACATATGTATCAGAATTACTAATACATGCTTTTATTTTCGTATCGCTTTATGTCCACACCCTAATATCGATGTAGCTGGCCTATATCACTCTGAAAACCGCAGAGGCTGTTATCTCCGTTAAACGGTTTCACACTGAATTAAATTCCTTAGGGCCAATGATGGATGACGGGCTTCTAACGCTTAGCTATTTTGCCGCAAGTTTAACAATAAATGCTTTATTGTTTATAAAGGGAAATGGGTTCTTTGGTTTTTAGATAGAATGAAATTACAGTTTTAGAGTAAAGCATTGAAAAACATAATGGATTGGAGAAATGGACGATTTTTTCATACCATATAAATTCATGTATATATCCTCTCTATATTATAAAGCTAACGAGTTTATTTAAACTTTATTTCTCAGGTTCTCGGTAACATATCCCAGTAAGCTAATTACACAAGAAAAGCAAATATTTTTCGTTCGATAGTCCATTTTTATCGATAAAGGCTGCAGGCTTAGTAAAACCTTGATATGATTTTAAATAACGTTGACGCAAGTGTATCTGTGGGCACAGGTAGTTCAAGATATAATAGTAATCCTACTAAGTTCCTCCACGACTACGATCGTTGTAAATCGGTCAAAACATTGGAGAGGAACAGAGTTTAATATCTTGATTTATTAGTTATTTATCGCGATTAATAACCGTTTTTCTAATTGATAAACTTATTATGTACCGTACACCAAGATTCTTTTTGCGAGAACACTACGTTTAAAACAGGTGAAAGAAAGCGCTGAGGATAATAAGGTTTCTTTTTACTCATCATGTTCTTCTAACTTTCTCTTGGTCATTCAAATGACATAATCTTTAATCAGACAATGCCAGCATAAAATCCAGTAAAGTAGCCACTAGGCTTAAAATTGATAATTATATATTTATTTGAATAAGTTCACAATTGAGCAAACAAAAGGCTCACTCACCACACAATTGACATGATCACAATAATTTATTATTATATGATGTCGAATTCCGTGACACTTTTTGCATAATATGTAGTAACGAAATTGGATACTCGATCGAAATATTCAAAGCTAAACTTATGAATAAAATATATGATAAATTCAAACCTAGTTTAATTTTGTGTTGTGTAATTTTGTAATGTTCATTCCATCCGTTGATTGAATGTTATTATGTTTCTCGGGACACTGGATTTAAACCTAGTGCGAATTGTTTTAAAGAAGAAAATATAAAGACTAGACTAGCTGAAGCTTCCTACGTATTTTGGTATCTATTGGACCCAATTTCTATATTGATGCATTGAAAAATTTTAAGTCTAGGTATAATATTCTGATATTCCTGCATGCTCGATAGCCCACGTATGCATGTAAATAACCTGTCTTATTATACAAGGAATGTAAAGTCTGTTCTCACTTTGTCTCCTCTTCTATATATAATATAATATGGTACGAAACTATCATAAAAAAATTTAATAATAACTCGAATCCAAACTAAATCGAACCAAAACGCGTAACATCCAATCTTTCTTTAGAACTCAAGACTCTCAAACAACCACACGAGTCTTCAACAAAATTGCTTTGTAAACATTTACACTCCCAACAAAGTCTTTCTTAAACCCATTTAAACCCTTCTTTAAAGTGAAACACTAGCTTTAAACATCTAGAATGGCCTGCATAAAGTCGACGTGGAAATCCATACAGGTATTTAATTCAGCATCTGCGCTATTCAACCGTATTACGTTTCTTAGATTTTTTTTACTTAGGTAATACCATGAATACGACTAAAATGTTGTACTTACACTATTTTTACAACGAATTTCACATAAAATTTTCTCTTATGACAAATCGAGGACGTTTCACTGTTAGTTTAGGGAAACTGTTTTTATAAAGTTTGGTTTTAAATAAGTTTAGGCGTATGGTTTTTTCTCAGCGGGATCGCGGCAAAGTGTGCAAATCGCGATTTGTGTTAGTGCCCATAGGGAACACTGTTTAGACAGGCTTGTTTTTTTATGGTAATAGGTGGCAAACGAGCAGGCGGATCACCTGATGGTAACCAATTATCGCCGCCCATGGACACAAGCAACACCACAGGAGTCACAAGTGCGTTGCCACCCCTTGAGGATGGGAAAATGGATAGGATGAGAAGTGGGATGAGGGAGAAGGGATAGGGCGCCTTCGGCACTCCCACTCACCGAACGAAACGCAACAGTACTGTCACTTTACGTCGATTTTCTGTGAGAGGGACTTCCCTAGTCGAGCCGGCCCATTCATGCTGAAATCAGCAAGGCTTTACTACCTGTAAAACGTTTAGGACTAGATGTCAAGTTTTCCATCTGATCCCAAAGATACTATATGCCTAGTGTATTATCCTTATGTGTCTCTTATGACCCGTAGGTAATTAAATGGAGTAGTGAGTGTGACACTATTCTATTCTCATCCATCACCACAAGGAGAGTAGTTTTAGTAAGTAAGCCCAAAAGTTTCTAAAGGTAAGGTCTCACACATCTTTCCGCTAGCTCCAAAACCTTATCATACAGCGACAAAGGAAGAAATAATAGTTTTAAACAGTATTTGGAAGGCCTCGGCCCAACAGACACGATTACCCAAGCTAGAGGATCCTCCTTCTAGTTACAAAAAAATGTTGTTCCTAAACAAAAATATAAATACCCCTTTATTTGTCGACGTTTCGGTTTAAAAATCAGTCCTTGTAACCAGATATTTTACTATGAAAAATTATCTCCAAATAAAATAAAATAATTGATTGAAGTAGGACACGAAATCATTTACAGATTGGTATAAAACTGCCTGTTAATGGAAATTACCAGTCAGACTTTAATTGCTTCAATTTCCCATTTACCTTATCCGCTTGGATCAATTTTAAATGGATCAATTTTAAATTTTTAATGGATCAATTTTAAATTTTAAATTTTAACAATTTTAAAATTTTAAAAATTTTAAAATTTATAAAAAAATCCGTTATTTTAAGACTGTGTGCACACTATCGGTAGATTTTACCATTATTCGAAATTTATCAAAGCGTAACTGCTAATTTAAGCATGGAACTGACCTGTTGGCTGTAGTAAGTGACTATTCCTGAAAGAGAGTGTCTTTACTAAATGGTACCCACTCTACCCATATGGATGTCGTGACCAAAGATTTATTTTTATTTATGATCGCAAAACAAACTATTCTAACAGGCGAACCTAATGCAATGAATGCGTAATTAATAAATCTGTCTAAATAACGTAACTGAAATATTACAAAACCACTTCACACAATACTGAGAAGGTGGCCTCTGTAAACTCGTTCAATGAACAAGAAAAGATATCAATTTAAGATAAAAAGACAACATTTCAAATATTGCGATTCCTCTTTCTTTAAAATAGGATTCTTTTTCAAGTTGCCATGATTCTACACGGGGTGTAAAAAGACCCTTTACAAAAACTGATGCCCCATATTTTACCAATCATTACGATCATTTTTCTTACTTCGGTACCATACCTGGGATATTAGGAGATATTGTCTAGGAGATGTCGAGGCTCAAAGCTACCATATTTTTTTTCTAATTAACTAAAAAATCTATACATTTACCCGGCCAATTAGCTCTACAGAAGGATGCCCTTTGCACCCATGGATAAGTAAGTATTCACAGCATGGCACGTGCGCACTCTTAATGGCAACTTAGAAAATGTGACTGCTAAAACAAAAAGTCGTTTCCCAGCTATTATTTTTGCTTAGTATGACTTGGCATGATTACCAAAACGAAGTATTGTAAAGAAGACTTGTGTTGCGCTGTATAGTGCATTTATATTTTCCAGTGATTTAATAACCATGTTGCTACTAGTAGTAAAATCCTTGCATTTCGTAGCCAATACTACATACATACATACATATACTCACGCTTTTCCCGTCAGGGTAGGCAGAGACAACGGAACGCCACTAGCTTTTCTCCTTACAAACCGCTCGTGCTTCCTCTACATTCATTACTCTTTTCATACATGCTCGCCGGTGTCGGGTGCTTCGGACCTTTCTGATTTTCAGAACGTTACCAATTTGGTCGATGAATGTTCTACGAGGTCGGCCGCGACCGGCTTGCCCTTATATGTTTGCCTCATATATTTGGTGCGTCATTCTTTCTTCACTCATTCGCTCCACGTGTCCAAACCATCTCAGCATTCCTTTCTCAATTCTCATCACAAAATCTTCTTATACAAAGCAAAAGATATTTCATTTCTAGGATCACATAGTGAAACTTCATCATCAGCCTTTAAGAGTCCACTGCTGGACTAGGCCTCTCCTTAGAAAGGAGAAATTGACCTACTATACCACGCTGGTCAAACGGGTTGGTATAGGGTTTGTATCAAGTTTTCCTTCTCTTACAGTGCTGTTCTCTGCATAATATGCTCCCTCTGTCGGCTCTTACGACACCCATGGGATGATATGGGACGGTGACAATCCGTATTCTTAATCCGTCACCACACGGACGTAGTAGGACGTAGTAGTGAAACTTATGCGTGTCAAAACAAATTTCACAACTTAATTTTGTAATAGGTATGGTTGAATATTATAAGTTAGAAGTAAGACGTCACGTAGCATTGGCAAAATACGTTTTTAAAGTATTTCGGCCATATTTCAGCCGTTAAATACGGCAACTTGTACAATTGGTCATTAACTTATTTTACGACAATTTTATGATTATTTCTGATTGCCGATATTCTTAAGTTTCCCTTTGTTAGTTAGATTAACACTTCTGCTGATTAAAATGTTGTTTCTCTTTGGCACTTACTTTAAAAAGAGTTGTTTGTGGAGTAGAATATGTCAAAAAAATTTACGCCTGAATAAATATCTATAACTGGTGTCTCAGTAAGAGTGCACTTTTTAAAATTGGATTTTTTTTTTCATGCAAGTGGCAACTCTGAAATTTGACAGCTGTTACCTCTGTTTATTCCGATTATTAAAAATGGAACGCTTTTCGAAAGAACAACGCGTTATAATCACCGATATATATGTACTAAAGTACTAGATGTAGCATCCAGAACATTTACTTTGTTCAAATGCTTTGCACGGATATCCCGGCAAAGTAATCTAGTGTCACTTTGACTTTCCTGCGGTGTGGGTCCGCTTCGTTTATTAACTGTGTGGCGACGATATATTGATTAATTTGAATCAGAACTTGTATCTCTAGAAGCGTTAGTCAATATTTTTTATTATTTACTAGCTGGTACCCGCGGCTTCGCACGCGGATAGTAACAATGTTTTATTTTAACTTTCATACTTACTTTGCACGAACCCTACAACCTTCTCAATCAAGCCCTTTCGTAAAATTCGTTCTTAGTGGACGCCTAAAGTAAATAATTAACATCTCAGCCAAATTTTTTTTTTATTACGCCTGGCAATTTTCGAAAGTTAATAATAACTGAAAATATACAGATAAAGGTATATATACTACGTAGTGTCGGTATTCTGATAACAGCAATACCTGTCGGGTCATATTGTAGCCTATATGTAGCGCTATAAAGTCTACCTTGCAGTGAAAGTCTCATTTGAATCGGTTCAGCCGTTCCAGAGGCTACCCCGGACAAACAGAAAGACAGACAGACAGACAGACGGACAGACAGACAGACAAAAATGTTAAAAAGGGTTGTTTTGGACTAAGAATCGTGTAACTAAGTATGTTCACTTGAAAAACATAGTTATTTTGAAATCACAGACAGACACTTCAATTTTATTTATATGTATAGATGAGTAGAAGAAGTAAATACTTGTTATCGCGACAACAGCGCCAACTATATAAAAAGGGTAAAAGAAACGATTATTCTAATTATGGCCCAATAACGTTGCTTTCATCTTTTGATAAAATTGTTGAGAAATATGTATGTGAGCAAATCCATGCGTTTTATAGGAAACGCAACGTAATCAGCTGGCACCAATTTGGCTTCAAATCTGGTAAAAGCACTATGGCTCTCTTGTCTAATTTCACCGATGAAGTCAATAAGCACTTAAATGAAAAAAACACGTCCTCTCTTTATTGATTTCTCACGTGCCTTTGATACCCTAGAGCATAATCAACTAATCGACAGATTAGGTGACTGCGAAGTACGAGGCCCGTTACTGGCATGGTGTACAAATTATCTAAAAAATCGGGGTTTGTCAAAATCGATAACATCTGTAGTGGACTCACGTCTGTAACTGAAGGAACTGCACAAGGCTCGGTAATAGGTCCCTTACACTTCTTGACCTACGTTAATAACATGTGCAACTGCATCACTAACAGTACATGCTATCAGTTTGCGGATGACACTTGTCTTGTTATTGCTGATAAAAATCCCCAAACAGCACGCGAACGTTTGCAGTCTGATTTGGATGCTTTATCAAGGTAGTGTCATGATGCGGGTCTTGTATTTAACGCAAACAAAACAAGATTATAAGTCATTAAATCCCCATATGTAAGGCAAATCTCCGTACAGAATTTAATTGCTCATGGCCATGACTGTTTACATGACTTTCCAGCAAAACAATGTAACTTATGTAACTGTCCATCTATTGATATTGTCTAAAAGCAAACATATATTGGGTTGATCATAGATGGCAAGTTTAACTGGAGCCATCACATAGAAGGAGTTTGCGTTAAACTGAGACAATTTCTAGCAAATATCACAATACAAAAAAATCGTATCCCGTACAAGGTGAAACTAATGCTTTAATACGCATTGACAGAATCTCACATACAATATGGCCTTAATAGTTATGGACGAACTTATAAAATCTATCTTGATAATATCTGTAAACTTCAAGTAAGAATTCTAAAAACAATAGTCTCACCAAAACTAAAAAATCTATTTTATGACAATGAAAATGGCTTGTTTAAATATTGTAACGTTTTACCAATTCGTAGTCAAGTACATTATTCATTATTAAAAGAGCAGTTTTTAACGAATCATTCAACACACTGCAATGCACAAATGCACAATGCACTCGGGCAATTTCCGAGAATCGGCTTCGCACACAGCGAGCCAATAATACCTACGGTGAGCGGACTACCGGTTATATTATCCCGCGACTTATTAAGAACTTACCCTCAGATTTATGTTATAGCATTTAAAACAAAAATATTAAATCTAAATTAAAACAATATTTCTTAAGTCTTCTTTAGAAAATAAAAATTGTCAATGTGATATACTTGTCTTGAAACAAATACCGAAAGTCATAACTTTACATGTCGTCAGAAGTACAGCCCCTATTCCTTCCCCCTCATCCCACTCCTTATCCTATCTTTTTTCCCAACCCCAAGCGGCGGCAACGCACTTGTGACTCCTGTGGTGTTGCTTGTGTCCATGGGCGGCGGTAATTGCTTGCCATCAGGCGATCCGTCTGCTCGTTAGCCGCCTATTATTATAAAAAAAAAACAGTAACGCTCTAAAAGTGATACCACACAACAGACGGTCGCCCATCTAATTGGTAATCTCTGCCAACGTTGTCTTACTTTACCGATCTGTTACAAACGGCAAATCTACAATCTACACGCTATGAGCGCTACAACTGAAAGATTATTTTAAACAGTAGATTGATACAGTACGTCAACAAAACCGTAGTAGAGCCTTGCTGATTTCAGCATGAATGGGCTTGCTCGACGGGGGAAGTACTACCCTCTCACAGAAAACCGACGTAAAGTAACAGTAGCTAAACTGTTGCGTTTCGTTCGGTGAGTGAGATTGCCGGAGGCCCGATGCCCTATTCCTTCTCCCTCATCCCACTCCTCATCCTATCCCTTTTCCCAACCCAAGGGGCGGCCGCCTATTACTATAAGGAAAAAAAGACAGTTTATTCATTCGATTCACAATTTCTGTTACACGATAACCTTATGATGCTTTTCTCACATTTTTTGCGCTTATTACAATTTTTTTCTGCGAATCGAAATGAAAATACTCCTGGCAATGCTTAGCAGCCCCAAATAAGATGTAGGTTAATTTCAATTTCGCAATGTCTATGACTCAATCTACTAAAACATTTATTAATTTTTTCGTTCGAAAGGTCAGCAAAAATATTACAAAATGTTTTTTCATTGAAAATAAAAATATGTTTTTGAGATATACACCGAAAAATAAATTTTAAGCCCTTTCAATAAAGATGGTAAAGGTCAAAGCTTTAGTAAGAGTTCTGTTTTAAAGAATGATTTAGCAATGACAATCAGATGTGTATAGAATATTCATGTAACGGGTCTATCGTAATTGTTTAAAATAATGTGTGGCCGTGGTTACGAGTTGGCAATAAGATGAGCAACTTCGAAGTGGAGTAGGTATACTGGTTTAAATGGTGATCACTTGCACTGCGCCGCCGTGTCGTGGGATCGATTCCCACACTTTTGGTCGTTGACTGATTGTTGGTAAGTCCCATCTCTCTGCTCTCCGCGAAAAATTACTTTCTAATTAGTAAGACCTTATTAGCTGTGTTATTTCTTGTATAAGTTTACACGTGCCCAAATACCACTGTTCAGTTGGTAGTTCTTTTTGTTGATTTTATACAAAATAGTTTGCATACGGATCTCTGAATAGAAAAAGCAGACTAGTGTTTTAAAAATTAATGTAACACTTACGTAGTTACGTGTAAATTATTTTGATGGTCTATGTTATTTATATCAAAACTTTATTTAAAATTTTGTAGCAGTCCGCCCCGGCTTCGCACGGGTGGACATTTGTTTTTAAAAATCTTTCTATCTATCGCCACCATAGGTACCCCGGGCACACACCTCTGTCTTTTCGAAGTTTATTATTATCGTCCGCTTAATAATGTGCCCGGTAGATGGCAATAGGCTCGCCCCCTATTACATTGGGACCGAAACATACCTGGCGAAGTGTGGGTGTGTAATACACCTTTGCCTACCACTTCAGGGTTAAAAGGCGTGAAGTTATGATTCTTTCTATCTATCTTTATCGTCAAGCCTGTCTCCCATAATTGTTGGCAGAGACTATGGAACGCCACATGCTTCGATTTGATTGATTTGCTCTTTCGCTTCCCGACATTCATTAATGTCATCATGCATGCGCAACTATTATGGGTACTTTTAATTTGGCTCTTTTTCGCCTTGGGCGTTCCCTGCCGACATGTCCATACCATTACGGATAATGTACTGTAAGGCGCCATTCACACAACTTTCTGCTTTCACTCTCCTTTCAACATCTCCCTCACATTTCCCATTTCTCGTAGACAAAGACCCGAAATACACAATCGGTACTACCGTCAATGCTACTGTGATGGCTTTGTCCAGCAGTGGACTGCGAAATGCTGTACGTGGATAAATAGTATACTTTTAGTTTAATTTAGGAATGTACTTGTAAGAAAGTATTTTATTTATTAATTTATACACTAGATTGTGTACAGGTTGACTTAATGCCTTGGGCATTATCTGCCAGTCTACCTTTGAGTGGTGCTGAGAAACGTAGTAGGTGTATTAAATATTTATACTACAATTACAATATTACAAATAATAGACATAATATGTATAATAATATATACTTAAATAAGTAGGCAAACATACATACTCTATACATATATACTATCTATATACAATATATATACAATAAATACATACGAGTACATACTATAATATAATATGGAAATTAAAGATAGGATACATAAAGCCGCCATACAGTAACTACGTAATGATAAATAGAAATAAAGATACAAATCCTATGACACATCCGCTGGTCTTGCCAACAAGAGCTCCTTCACTTTTGCCTTAAATTTGTATTTGGTATTGCACATCCTGATTTTTTAGAGGGAGGGCATTCCAGAGGAGAATAGACTGAACGTGAAAGGAAGAGTGAATAAGAGATTTTCTAGTGGAATTCTCAACATTTACATTTGCTGCAACCGCCATGCCGTACTTTTACATTTGTAATTTCTTTGGAATGACATGTTCAATTTGCATAATACAAAATGCAATCTACAGGTATTGAAACAGTCTCCTTAAACATAAAATAATTTATTTCATTATTATACATTTTAAATAAAATCGATCGCATCAAGAAAGTCTCGTCCCGACGGAATATCGGTGTGCGAGCGGTGAACTTATTTTCTCACGCATTATTTTTTATTTTATAAATATACTGATAGATATACTGTAAAAGACTATTTCTATGAGCATTCAAAACACAACATATCTAGCGTATTTAATTGGATAAGAAGTAATACTGCATTGCTTAAAATAGCTTCCAAAATAACCCATTATACAAGGTTATATAGCGGGTCTTACTCGCGATAAATAATATATTTAAGGCATAAATACCTCGGTTTTTGCCAACGTTTCGGCTGACTTGCTTCAGCTGAGTAAGACCCACTATATAACCTTGTATAATGTATACTAATCGCGAAAGTTTAAAATCGTTTATAACCCATTATATTTTTCTAATTTTTTATTGATAAAAATTGTTTCTGTGGATTTTCCTTCGGATATAGACCTATGCTATTGCGGATTTTTTTGTAGGTAATAATGAGTACTTTAATAATGAAGAAATTATTTTTCTGTCTCATTAATAGTATTAGCAGCGCACGCCATGTAAGACATTTTCTGGAACAAATTCTTCGACTTCGACTTGGGTTACATTATTGATGTTTTTGTAGGGATCCCTATTATTTTCTAGAAATAAATATAGCCTATGCTACTAAGGGATAATGTCGCATTACAATGGTGAAAGAATGTTTTAAATCCGTCCAGTACTTTTTAGTTTATTCGTAACAAACATACAAAAATACAAATCATTCATCTTTATTATATTAAATAAAGTAAAAAGCTGATCGGAGGTCCTGGGTTCGATTCCCGGGTCGGGCAAAAGTGTTACTGGGTTTTTCCGAATACTCAGTAGCAACCCGGAGTCAAGTGATGTGCCCGGTAACGGCAATAGGCTCGTCCCCTATTACGTAGGACCTAAAAATTCATGGCGAAATGTGAGTGTAATATTTACACCTCTGCCTATCCCTTCGGGGATACAGGCGTGAGACTATAAATAAATAATTAATTAAGATTTTTATATAATAAAGTTGGAAAACAAGTATAGCTGAGCAGTAAAGTTGTAAGATGAGTTTTATTAGTATTTATGTAAAGGCTCTCAATCACGTCGTTCTTTGGAAACTAGCTGTTGCTCAAAGGAGAAATTAAAAATACCTAAGCAAAGATCGTAATTTATAACTTCTTCATCAGCCCTGTATATAAACTGTCCAGCTGCTGGGCACGGGCCTCTTCTCACTATGAGAGGGTAAGGCCATGGATTATATATGATGAGATATGGTGCGCGCCGTGGATTCGAACCCGTGACCCTCTGCTTAGCAATCTGTTGGTCTCTCCACTAGGCTATCGCTGCTAATTTATAACACACATTTTTAAAACTATTAAAAAATATAGTATACATTATTCTGAAAGTTCCAATCATACAGGTTATTTCCAGAAATTACACAAGGCAATCAGAAATTCAGACAGCCAGACAATGACAAAAAAAAAGTTTTTGACTTGGTATCGTGTAACTTATTATGAGTACTTGTAAAAATAATTAAAATCACAAACAAACAACAATTTTATTTATATTTATAGACAAAGTACACACATAAACAGATTTACAGAAATAAGTAACTATTAGTTATTTATCTGACATCCTTGCGTTAAATTGAATTAAAATGGCATATTTTATCCAGTAGAAATAGCCACGGTTTATTTTTTACTTTTAGTCAGTCAAAGGGGAACGCAAGCCTTTGATCCTGACTGACTTTTGGTGCATAAAATTCTTTTCTTTTAAATGGAAAATAAATTCTTATGTTGGAGCAGTACAGTAAAGTGAGAATATTCTACGTTATTATTTTTTTATACCCTACGCCTGTTATATTATAGCGACACAATTAGCACCCAAACCAGAAGTAACCTTTTATGTCTTGTGTGGGCATCAAATATACAAAATACGGCGTGCTGTAAAAAATCTTAAGGAGAAAGCAGCAAGTACCTGAAATAATTATAGAAAACTTTATGATTTTAATATTTGACGTAGAAATCAAGAAACATGGCTAATTAAGACAATATCAAAACATTAAGTTGAACGGAGTGACATTCATAAATGTCACCTCGCTCTTGAATACGTTACCAGAGTTCTCGATCTAATTTAAAATTATAATGTGTACTAAAACGACATGTAAGTTGATGGAAGATGAGCATAATTTATGTAAAATGCGTGCCTCTGCTGGCAACTCGGCTTCATTGATGCTGAATAATTTGCTTATCATAACTTATATCCAGACTAAATTATACAATCATCTGGACAAAAAATATAAGTGATGGATAAAGATAAGTGATGGAAAGAGATAAGTGGTCTCAGGAATTGTTCAAGTTGAAAATATAATTTTTTTTTTTCTGAATTTGTAGACAAAAATGTACAGTGTATTTTGTTGTCATTTTGCATTAAAAGTTGGAATTATACAAATAAAAATAAATTATTGAATAAAAATATAATACAACAAATCCTGTATTACAAACATTCTCTAAACGGTTACAAATTAAATCCAGACCTGATACTACAACTTCTTGATCAGAACTCCTTATGCACACGCCGCAGTCAAAATTATAATCACTGGATTTAATTTATCCATTCTTTTTTCTTTGTATGTGGCTGTTGTCACTGAATAAATGTAACTGTTATTGTAATATTGCGGTGAAAAGTGACGAAATTTGTTCACAATTTATTATCTATCATGATTCCGACAACTTGATTTGAAACCAAAACATTTTATTTGTAAAAAAGAATAACTAAGAGAGGCGAGTCCAATATTAAAAATATAGTGTACTTTTGCGGGTGATTGCATCTGTTATGTACTGAAAACAAATGTCACGGTACACTGTCAGTCTGTCACGGTTCCTAAAGAGAGACAACCCTTTTTTTAAACACCTCAAATTGCTTCATGTAAGTACGTACTTAAATATTGTCTAAATGTATCCACCATACAAAATACACCAAGGAAGCAATTTTGCGAACGGCAGCTGGCACTTTACAGTTAAAATGTTGCGAGAAAGTTGTTTCCCTACAACAATTACATAAAATAAAAACATATTTTGTATTTAACGTTTCCCCGAGAAAATTTCTATTTCTGACTCGACAAAACAAATGAAAATGTTATGGTCGTCAAGGAAGAACTTAAATACGAGGGTTAGAGTTATGACAGCGGGTTCTCCCGTTGAGGTGGTAGATTTCACACTGATAGGAAGCCAAAAATAGCTGATGCTATTTCTCAAAATTGTATCCTTTGGATAAGATATCGTGACGTGGGTTCTGTTCTGTGTAAGTTAGATGTAACTTATCAGGAAAAGGGTTTCAGGTAAATGGTATACTTAAATTAATATTACGCGGGTATACGTGAGGGGACTTTTATGTTGATTTTCCGATGATACGTTATGTTTGACATTATTTTTTGTTATTTGGAAGATGCTATGTCGAATATGAATTATGGTTATAGTCTCAATGATCTTCTAGTAGCATTTACAACGTATATTTTTACCAACTGCAAGAACGCAACTATAAATACTTGCTCAGATTTAATACTGAATTGTTTGGATTTTCAGTATAAAATGATTACCAAATAAGGAAAGAAAATTCTCGTCATCTAATGAATATAAAGTCTGGCATTCTATCACGTGATAATATAAGATATCTGCCAAATTATAGACAAGCGAACAGAGCGCTATGTTTTAATCTCGAATATTTATAACTTCTCCGTTGGCGACCCGCGCACATATTATAGTGAATCGCATTGCAGTTTCATTTTTCTCATTTCCAATAATGACCAAAATCAAATGAAAAAAACATATTTAGGTACAACACGCACGTAACAATAGTTGTTTGTACATATGTGATGTACAAACAACTATTGTTTGATAATTGATTTTGGACTATTTGAAAATGAGTCTAATGTTGATAATACTTTGACAGTGAAATGTGCTCTCCGCTGCGCTTAGCTTTATGAACTCTGGGCTTTAGTCCATATCTATTCCAATTCAACCACTCTACACTAATATCTTTCTGCGGTTTGGTCGCAACTTGTGATACAACAGTCGAAATCCCAAGATGTCTGAATCTCAAATCAACCAAGTAATTGTTCTGCCAAAGCACTTACTGTCCAAGATAAATGGTGATTGCGATCCACCCTCATGTTCGTGCGTAGTAGTTATACCTCCATTGACTTGGGGTATATTATTATGATAGCATGAACATTATATTAGCGGTAAAGATGTGCCTAAGGGAGTTCGACAATTACTGTGATGTTTTCGTCCTTAGTTGTACAAGTAAAAAATAAACATTCTAATAAAGAACATGGTTATTTCTTGTCGCTGGGTTAAGTTTTCGAGTCGAATGGCTTTTAGTAGAATGTTTTCTTGTAACGTTTATGTTAGCACTAAATATTTCCCGCGTTTCCACCTTCGAAAATATTGGGTATCATTGTAGATGGTAACCTATTATATGTCGTGTGCTGAATAAACGATATAAAAAAAAGAAATACGGTAAATAACTTTTTATTTGAATTTTAATTATTTACTGATTAATTATAATTCTTCAATGCAAAACACAATAAAAAAGTACACTTATATTTTACGTATCACAATTATTGAGTGAGTTTTATTATATCGAAAATCTTAAGAAAAAGAAAGCAAAAATGCAAGTGTACTATGTCTATAATTGGACATTACTGATCTCACTAAGGTTGTCGTATTAAATTATAAATATGTTGTAGTTTGGCGTCCAAAACCGTTTAGCTCTTGTTTACAGAATAATAATATAATCAATATAAAACTCTCTAAAGCTCACACCCTATCAGGTATAGCTTGTATATACGTGGATTTAACTGGGGTTAACCATTAATATTTTCATCATTGCATCCACTTCCATAAATTTTTGTTATAATTTTCCATTCGCGAGTTTAATTAAATGTTCAATTTATGTTAACTCAGTATGCTGATATGATATATTATTACATTAATAGACTTTACCTTTCCTAATTAATATGCGAACTCGTTAATTTAATGTCATTGGTATTAACAGATATTTGTAAAACATGTAAGAAAATATTTGCAGACTGTCACGATTGGTGAATATTATACGTATTTAATACATAACGATAACAATATGTCATATTGTTCTTATATACGTCATATTATTGATACGTGCGTAATTTATTTTAAACGGAAGGCATAAATTTCACGGCACGACGTTTTGAGTGATTATATGGCCATTTGTGGTCTAACCCACTAAATATTAGTTTAAAGTGAAAATTTTGCGTGCTGTCAGAACTCAAAATTGAGGGTAAATTGCAACCATAATTTTACTCGGACAAACATCAATTAAGATCACAAAATACGTTTCAAAAATAGTCCAAATATATACAAGTCCGTAAGCAATTACTTAATTCATTGGTTTTTCTTCAACAGCCTTTGAAGTTTAAATGCAATTTGAATTTAAACAATGTTATACTTACTTCACAAGTTAAAACTAGTTAGAGCTACGGGTATTTTTTGCTCATCGCTGAAAAAAAAAAGTCGTAACAAAGGAGAATGCCGGTTTTTGTATGGAAGCCTGTACCGTTTGCTTTTTCATGAAATGGTCATTTTTAGCCAGCTTATTGTTTAATATTACCGTAGGCATGAAGCGTTTTTGTTTTCGAATCCGCAGTTCTGAGATTTTCTCATAACCATATTTTTAAAAATCCACCATAAATATTGCAAAGGAAGGAATTCTTCCTTGATTTCAAATTGTTTATAACGATTTCAATAACTGAATGATGTTACAAGTTAAAAGAAACATAGTTTCGACCCAGAGGAACAAACCTCAACTCAACGGATAAAAACAAAATAATAACACAAACAAACACGAACGATGCGTAGGCGACGTAAGGAGGGGTTGACATTTGACACTTTTGACAGATGCTCAAGTTATCAAATGTCACACTGCAAGTGTTGCTGCTCGATTCAATTATATCTAAAATCGATATCACCTAAAAGCAATTGATTAATGTATAAATTGCTCAACCAAAGACTGAAATCAAGTTAAGTAGCCAAATATGTACTTTTATTAAATAAAATCACATAGAACCTCATTTTAATTCACTATCATAGTACCTTCTATTGAATCCTAAATCATTTAATCGTGTAAGCAATCGTTAATGTTGAGAATATTACACTCGATTTTTTGTCGCTCGGAATCGACTTTTTTTGTGCTGGCAATGTATGCATTCGGAAGTTGTTGATCTAAGTTCTACTTTATTGTAATATTTCGTAAACGCGGATTTAATAATGATTCATAATTTAATAATGGCAGTCAAAATGTGTCAAAGTATTCACGGTATATCATTTTTTTTAAAGCAATTGGTACAGGTTCCGGCATTCTCCTTTGTTCGCAGGTAGTGACTCGTTAAGAGTGTCACGAAAGTACCTCGCAATTTTACAACAAATTACTCAAAGATGTCTCAGCAAAACTACTTTAGTTTAAATTAAATTAATGGTTAGGATATTTCTGTACAAAGCACTTGGGTTAATAGCAGTAAACATTTTTGGACACACTACATGTTACATAAATCTGTATATTATATAAAATTTGTGCGTTATTGACTGACTGACAGACAAGGCACACAACAATTTGCACGCAAAGGTCTAATAAGAAGAATATTTGCGGTCGTAATATGTTTTACCTTTTTATCATAAAGATTTCTGAGTATCTGTAAAATCTGTTAATCCGTCTCCATACATACATACATACATAGACTCACGCCTGTTTCCCCGAAGGGGTAGGCAGAGGCATATTAAATGCCCACTTTTCGCCAGTGTTTTGATCCCACGTAATAGGTGTCGAGCATATTGCCGCTAATCGGGATATTTTGTTTGCCAGAGCCTCGTCCGTTGATCGGCAGGTGCACCACTTGCAGATGAGGTTGGCTTGGGACCCTAAGTTCTTGGTGGGAACCCTATGCACCTATAATCCGTCTCCAACCTTTATTAATTGATTGCCTAATCCATGGTCTACGATAAAACACAGGTGTGCCATTGTCCAAACAGCTCATAATAAAATAAAATAACCTTCCAACCGTCGTATTTTCTTAAAGGATCGAACATAAAGGCCTGAACTAGCTCTACTTGAGCCTCATCTGTTTATCGCATCGTGTCACCAATACAAAGTTATCTGCCGACCATGACACATGCTCCACCATTCTTTATCTCATTATGTACGGTCAGCAAAAATAATAGCTGCACACTTAAAAATCTTTGGAGTCTTTTATAAATTAAAACTATCTCAGAATATTCTTTATTTGTAAATTATAATTAAGTTAAGTCTTACTTCAGCTAGGAATAAAAAGCTTTTTAGAATGAAACACTTCAAAATCACCTAAATGTATATAAACTTATGCTGCTGACTGTACATACACCCCTTTGTTTTTACTCCTACGCTCATAATAATTATGTAAGCTTGTTTGTAAGAAGCGTTTCATTCACTGCTGGATTTCGGAATACTTATAAATATACATAAGTAAAGCTAATAAAAGAAAAACAAGGGAATTTTGTCTGCGAATTTGAGGGTGGAATAACAAAGTGTATGGCTGCAATTTTGGGCATAACTTTTTTATTAGAGTAAGCTGATTACAATTAAAGGGGTCTCTGATAGACTAAAGCAAATTTAAAACGGTAAAGTTTGCTTTTGATTCTCCTACGTTTCTACCAGCTTGCAACGGTTGTGGTCGCGGAGGTAGGAGAATAACAGAGGTATTTATGCCTTGAAATAACTAAATTATCGCGACTAAGACCCGCTAAATAATATTGTATGATTATCTTCAGTGGTTGCAGTGTTTGGACGTCCTGGAACTTGGCTCCCTAGCTCTTACGACCAGGTTTAAATTCAGCTGCCCAAAATTTAATTGTAGTAAATGATGGAGCAGTGAGGCAGCAATAGCCTAGTGGAGGTACTAATAGTTGTCCATGCAGGGGGTATCGGGTTCGAATCCACGGCACGCACCAATGACTTTTCAAAGTTAAGTGCGTATTAAATTGTTAATTATCGCTTGTCCCGTGCCTCGGAGCACGTTAAACTGTCGGTCCTGGCTGTCTGGAAGATCTTTGACAGTCGTTACGGGGATTCCGTACCCTCAAATAAACTGATACTGGTCTAAACCATGGAATATCGCTATCCCTTTGGGTTGCGGAGATCAAACGGTTGTCGCTCTGTGGAAAAGTTGATATTCTGTAATACCTGATTAGATCAATCACGTTAAGCCGTCGGTCCCGGTTGTCATGAAGAACTTTGACAGTCGTTACAGGGCGTCAGTACCTTCTAAATAAACTGACACTAGTCTAAACCATGGAATATCGCTATCCCTTTGGGTTGCGGAGATCAAACGGTTGTCGCTCTGTGGAAAAGTTGATATTCTGTAATACCTGATTAGATCAATCACGTTAAGCCGTCGGTCCCGGTTGTCATGAAGAACTTTGACAGTCGTTACAGGGCGTCAGTACCTTCTAAATAAACTGACACTAGTCTAAACCATGGAATACCGCTATCCCTTCGGGTTGCGGAGGTCAGACAGGCAGTCGCTCGGTGGAAAAGCAAATATTCAGCCAAATCCGGTTAGACTAGAAAGCGGACCCCAGATTGAAACTGGGATAAAGCTAAGAGAAAGAAGAAGACCTGATTAGATCAATAAGCGGACCTCGGGCTCTAAGACGTGTAAGCACAGAATAGATAGTACTTACGTACAGAAGCATCACTTCGCAAACCAATTTAAAGAAATTGCGACTCTCGCTACTAAGCAACAAAGTGCAATTCAGCTCGCATAAGCACTCAGTGCCTACCGCAATATTCACCTAACCGTTCCCGCTCTTTTCTAACACATAACGCTGTCGCTGTCTAGCGAGGAGTGACGCACTAGCTGTCGCGCTAGGGTTGTTGACTTGCCGCTGTTACTATATGCTGTCTATCTACCTACTTAACCACCTAATAATAAATAATTATCCTATGTTTAAGGCATATGGTTACACGGTAAATTTTACTAAATTAAAACAAACCTAGATGTATGCTTGTTTAATGGTTAGTGATATTTTTGATGACTTAGTTGGCTTGACGAATTCTTAGGAAGTATTTTTCGTCTTTTCATTACAACAAAAACCAGAAAAATCCTGGTAGTTTACATTTTCACTATAATAATTCTTAGTTATTTCCTATTATTTCCTTATATTCCTATTTTTGGTTACGTCATATTATACCCGTTTGATATGATTAGTGTAATTTTACAAGAAATCATCATTGCCCAATCAATACAAAATTCATATTCATAATATAGTATAATAGTGTACAGACCCAGTATAGCTTTTACCATACACGGCAAAAAGATATATTATACATTTTTAGCATCTTTTTTATTTATTCAATACAATTCTATATTCGAATTAAATGGATCACGCTCAATACGGAACATTCTGTATATACCCACGCAAACAACAACTTCATGCAAGGGACACCCAGTGCGGTGAAGTGAGCTCAACGCTCGTCGAGAACAGTTTGCAACTACCTTACACTTGTGACATTATCTGCGATACAGAAAAAATCTAATAAGGTAACTATCATCGTCATGTGAATTGTATGATTTGTGTGGATTTCTTGTTTATTGTGATAAAAGCATGGTCAATTGGTCACACATGGCTATGCCGCCGTCGATCATATTATTAGTATGCACGGTAAAACTCGAATTAGTTTGTGTTTGCATCACAAGTACTTATAATTGAATTGTGTATTGTTAATATGTTGTAAATAAATAAAAATTTAAAAAACGCGTGGATCGATTAACATGATTCAAACCGATATAACGGTTTTTGAACTAGATCTTTAATTTGACACCATAATCGTTGGGATATCTCAACAAACAAAAAAACAAATTTTCAAGTTGCTGTCGTAATTATCTAATACTTATATGTAACTATGAAGTATATACTTACCGCGTAACAATTCTTTTAAAAACTGTCTTTTCGAACATCAAACCATAAAACTAGGATTCTGTACGATTGTCAACATTTTTAAATCAGAAATAATCAACACCTATTAAGTACGTAATTTGGTATTAATTAGTTTAGCTTACATTTCCGCATCTGTAGGTAATGTAAAAAATGACATACTTTTATCTCCCTTTTTCGACACACATCCGTGAAATGAGCAATACTTTGCACCAGACTTGTGATGAGACATTTTTGTTGTTTACTATTAAAATTCACGTTATTAGCAAATTTGCTAGCGGTGACAACCATGACAGCCGACTAACGACGCGGGCTTGGAAGCCGCGCGAAAGTGTAGGCACTTATCGCTGTAGGTACGGCCGAGTGAAGGAGGCCTGGTGTAAGTCTTAGATGCAACCGGGTTAAGGCTAGCGCGATCATGATGGAGCAGAGTGTCCCCATTAACAGAGTTTTAATCAAACTTGAATGGCGTCGGCGTAGTGCCTTTTAAAAACAAGAATTTAATGCCAGCTCGATACAACATTTCCCATTTTCACAAAACACACTCACATCGACTTAATCGTATAGCTGTCAAATAACAACTACTGCTACAAAATAGCTTAAATGTTGGTGGTTAACTGCCACAAGAAGTAAAATTACATCCACAACACTTTTTTTGACGAGTGCTGCTTCCTTCAGGTTGAGGTCGGAAACTTTTCAGACCACCCTAGTATGTTTTAATGCAAAGGCAAGTTATTTTTGTTTAAGTTGATTTTTGAAGATTTATAATAAGTCATTTAGTTGATTTTATTACATAATTATAATATTTTGTAGTCATACCTAATTCTGTTAATTTTTTAAATTGTAATTTTACGTTTATTTTCTTATATATACAATGTTACTACTTCCAATCCAGGTTTTTATTTCATGTGAGATCAATAATCAGTGATAAAATTTTACAAATAAACTTTCACTAAGAATGCCTAACTTTCGTGTTTAAATATTTCTTTAGGTTCAAAACTCAATAAGTGTATATGGGCGCAAATTAATATATAATGATTATATTGTTACGAAAATGTTGATAATATTTAAGATTGATATTTAAATAACTATTTGTGAACACAGAACTGAGAACTTTACAATATTAGACACTGTATTGGCTGCTTAACTGTTTATACAGATTGGGTATTTAATTTATCGCTTAGTTATTAAGATAACTCCTGAAACTTTCAAAGTAAAATCAATTAGTATTAAATAACATTATTCTGACACTTATTTTTACGGTAATAAATAACATGCGTTTATATTTGCATCCTGTTGATAGCGCCATCTGTTGATAATGTTGTAAAGCAGCGTTTGGTTAATAAAATAAATTTGTTATTCGTAAAATAAATAATTTGGTGTTGTGCAAAATTCATTACAATATTAATGTCGATTTTTGATTAGTTTATAATTAATCGTACAGTAATTTCAATTATATGTTGAAAAGGAGTTGTTAAACGTTACATTAAGTGTAATGACGGTTAGTTTATAAAAAGGACTGTAGTTCGCATTTTAATTCAATTCTGTGCTAGAAATCAACTGATAATAAACCAAGTAATATTACGTGAGTGTTTTTATTATGGAGTCTGGACACCATAACCCCGGCGTATCGCCGACATGTTCTTAGTTGACCCAAATTCATGTATTCACATTTATTTTAATGTGTGGGAAAACTGAATAAGTACATTATAGAATTTGCTAACTACGGTATGTTTGCAATATCTTGGTGTGGCAAAATTGGATAATTTGTTTTTTTATTTTTAATATTTTTTTTGTTCATGATAAAAGCTATTTTTATCAAGCATAGAATCGACAGCAAACATGCTTAAAGCATATAAAATCGCCGACGGTAAAATTGTTCTCCATTTCTTAGTGACGTAAAAAAAAGTGTCAAAAAACAGTAAATCGCGATTATCTTGAAACTTGAAATTTTGAGTCATTTAGTTCTTCCATTATACCTACGATATATATATATATATATATATACGGGAATTAACGCGAACATGCATTAGGTATTTACATACCTTATTTTTGCTTCTACCCCCAGGTCGTTGATTTTCGAAGTACCGGCGAAAACACACTAACCGTATCTGTTTATTGAACATTCGCCGACTGCGCATTAAAGTGGAGTGTTGTTAGTCGAATCACTGGATTCCACGCCGATGACAATTTGAAGCCCTCTTCCCGATTGAAATTTTTATAGTTTTCTGATTTCGATCGCTTCACGCACAACTCTTGGGTAAAAGTGGCGTTCCGCGGAGAGGACTTGGGGACGATGTCAAGTGGCAGTGTATGGGTGCCACCACTACTTCAATCGTAGAGTCAAGGGTGATTAAAAGCTAGGGTGATATTGGAGCTCAATCGAACAAAAAGTTTTCATTCTAACTCCAATAAGACACCCATACCTACCACTTATCCATTATTTTACGTTTTTAGTTTACGTCCGTGTGGTGAAGGACTATGAATTCGGAATGTCACCACCCCATATCAACCCATGGATGTCGTAAGAGCCGACAAAGGGAGCATATTATGCAGAGAACAGTACTGTAAGAGAAAGAAAACTTGATATAAACCCTATACCAACCCGTTTGGCCAGCGTGGTATATTAGGCCAATTCCTTCTTTCAAAAGCCCAGTCCAGCAGAGGGCTGTTAAAGGTTGATGATGATGATGATCCATTATCTTACACATTGCTTCGACCGACTTACAGAAGTTGTGATTGTTGATCTTCACGAGACTCGAAATCGATCGTCTAAAAACTTTTAAAACTAGTTCTTTTCCAAGAGACACAATAGTCGTAATTTATCTAAAACATCTAACTTCCGATACGAAGCGCAGTAGGCAAGTAATAAAGAACAAAGTAAAGAACACAGGAACCGCACTTCTGGAGTATCTTATTATCTGATTGCTTTTGAAACAAACTTACAAGAGAAACTAAAGGAACTGCATCGTACTGTACTTGAAGCCGGATATGATAGTCCCGAGTCACTTTTAATTAGTTTGTAGCGGGAATAATTTTATTTGTTGGTAAAAATTATACGGGGTACTTCGTGGTATAAAAATTGTGGTTTCTTTAAGATTACTTGGAATATTTGCTTTTATATACCTCCTATTACTAAGGTGATTAAGAATACAAAGTGTCATTACCCCCATTTCATTCCGTGAGTGTCGTAACAGACGATTAAGGAAAATACAAGAAGTCCATAGTCTCTCGTCTAGTTTAAGGGCAGCGAAAGCCTAGTGGAGATACTAACGGATCACTGCCATGCAGATGGTATCGGGTTCGAATCCACGGCACGCACCAATGACTTTTCTAAGTTAAGTGCGTATTAAATTATTAATTATCGCTTGCCCCGTGCCTCGGCTAGCACGTTAAACTGTCGGTTCCGGCCGTCATGAAGATCTTTGACAGTCGTTACGGGGAGTCAGTGGCATTGTCACTAAACTATGGCTTGGCGTCTATTTCCAACTTTTGAACTCCGCGCGATCAGCGCATGCACAGATAACAAATAGACATGGACGCGCGCGTACGCCTTTGCCATAGACAAGTTACCATGGTGGAAGCTAACCGATTGTCCATTAATGTTCGAGTATTTTTTTTTTGGTATCGGTTTGGAAAATGCTCATGGAGTCCCTCCACCCTGGCGAAGGGCGCAGGGGACTGTCAGTCTCTTACTGACTAAAAACCGTGTTCCTCATTTAGCCGTGTGCCGGAGGGTCGGGTATCGCCGAAGCATTCGTCGTTACCCCCGACGGGTATTGGCCCGCCAGGTGGTCAGGCGGCCCCCGAACAAAACCCTCTTGGCGGCGGATGGAGGTGTTGGGCTCCGCCGCCAAAACACCCAGCGGCCGCAGAGGATAGGGAGGACAGCAACGCAACACAGCATCTCCTCTTTCTCTGCGGCCCTACCGCGACGCAACAATGGTGCGCCCCTATTTGGTCGCGGGAGATAGGGCGCGTGGCAACGCAACACCGACACGCCTCGCTTCCCGCGAACCGCACCCGTACCTTAGGACGCATCCTGCGCAGGCCCCTCCAAGCCCACGCGGAGCGTCCACTCCCGGGATTTCTATTAGCTTCACCGTGGGTGTCCAAGCCACGGTTACTGATACCCCCCACCACGACAAGGTGGAGATCCCACGGGGGGGATTGTTCGTGTATTTAATTTTTAAGATTTAACTCACTTGAGAGATGCTTCACATCAGTGCAGTATCTCTTGCTTTACAAGGCTCAAGTTAGGCCCTACATGGAGTACTGCTGCCATCTTTGGGCCGGGGCACCACAATACCAACTGCTTTCATTTGACCGTGTCCACTATACAGAATAAATGAGTTTTCTTTCTTTCTTTCTCAAATTAACTGATACCTACTGGTCTAAACCATGGAATATCGCTATCCCTTTGGGTTGCGGAGGTCAGACGGCAGCTGTCGCTCTGTTGAAAAGTTGATATTCTGTCATATCTGGTTAGGCCAGTAAGCGGACCTCGGGCTCCAAGGGGTGTAAGTCTTGGATGCAACCAGGATAACGGTAGGGCGATGATGATGACACGAAGTCTTTGGTAGGAGATGGTAAACCCGACATCAAATCCTATACCAACCAGTCTAATCAACATCTTATAGCAAGCAGAATCCTTCTTTCGAGTCACAATGCAATTTTACTCAAATTAGGAGAGGCCTATGTCTAGCAGAGGACTGTGAAAGTCTGTATAACAAAAATTTTAAGATGACACCGTGTATCTTGGCTTTAAAACCCAGAGCAACCCACTGCAAACTTTTCGTTGAATTTCACTGCAACGATATATGAACCACAAGCAATGTTATAATTTACCTGCTCGCATAATAGTGCGCTCGAATGTATGTGCGCATGCACCCTTAATCACACACACTTAATTACTCAATGCAATGATTTAACTAGCACTCTTTTCCACGATGTTGAGACTGGCTGGAAGTGATCTAGTCCAAGAAGAAGTTTTATATCGCTTGAGAATTTACAAACCTTCAATGAACAGAAAGTACAGCTAGACTCGCATGAGGATCGAACGCATAACACATCGCGAGGCGAGGCAACTCACGTATAGCGCGAGGCGATCACTTTAACCACTTTGCTGATCGAATGCCTCCAACATTGTCTAACAATTCCTACCTTAAGACAGGAACCGAGTCCGACAGCTTAAAGTACCTTTCGTAGCACTATAGCGTTTAATGTACATACCATACGCGATCACCCATCCAAGTGGTCACCTATGCCAGCGTTGCTTAACTTTGTCGACCTATTACAAAAGGCAGGCCAAGGCTTGCTATGAGCGCTACAAAACTCAGTCATATTTACAAGAGCATAGTTCAAATTGCATATTAAACTTGAGGAAACAACCAACGCAACAACCGATACTCATAAGTCAAACACAGTCCTTACTTTCAGTATTCATTCCAAGGATAACAACTACAAGCCAAATCTGTTACAGATATTCCTATTTCCATATTATGTAAAAACTTTTGATATCGATAGTAGCACAAAAACAAACTTGGTATAATTTTATTACGTTAGTTCATGAAGTTATGAAGGTGACGGAGTCGGCATTATTTTCATGAAAGTGGCGATATTGTGCACAAGTAGAATGTGTGATAGAAGTCTAAGTGATTCAAGTACTTGAATTTGCTCTAAGTACAAATTATTGAAATATAAAGTATCAAAAATCGAATTGCTAGTTTCATAATAAGGCTGGTTGGGTAACTAAGGAACTACTTTAGGACAGAAAATATTTATAAAGTAGCAGTAGGCGCTAGGATCACTCGCAATAATATTAAAATCTATTTATTATGTAATAATGCAATTATGAATGTACTTTTCATACTCTAATTGGTGTGTGATGTACATATGTTATATTTAAACGAGCACATCCTACATCAGTTTAAGAAATCATGTGCTTTATTACTTCGTTATGTTATCGGTCAAAGACAAACAATATTTTTTATATCAACTCTGCTCCGCTAAAAATGGTTTGAAAATGTGAAATAAAATGGTCTGTTCACACAGTACAGCACAATATGTGATCGATAAATTGTTGTTTCGCGTCTGAGTGTTCTTTAAGTCCGTTGTTTGAATAAAAGTAAAGTCCTCGCGACTTTAATATTCTCATTGAAGCATTTGTCTTATTAACAGAAAATATTCATACCACCGTGAATACAAAGTTGCCACTAGTTTGTGTTCTTTCCTTCGTGGTATAAAATTACCCTGCACCCCTGCACATTGATGCCACAACTCGCGCCAGCTCTCAGTTACAACAAACTTTTATATGGATTCCTTCTTCTGCATTATTCATGTTTTTTGTTTTTATACATTTAGTGTAAGGATGTGTGCTTCTGTATCTACTAGAATTGTTCTTGAATATATGGTAAACATGAAAGTTTGAATGACCTTATCTTTCTCATGTGATCGTGAGAAGAGGCCCATGCTCCGTATAGGGCTGATGACGATGTATGCGAGACAGCGATAGTCTAGTGG
Source organism: Euclidia mi (assembly GCA_944739405.2). Lineage (NCBI taxonomy): Eukaryota > Metazoa > Arthropoda > Insecta > Lepidoptera > Erebidae > Euclidia > Euclidia mi. Next base: position 64,945,300 of record OX123192.2, read on the forward strand.
GGAGACAAAAAACTGCTACATAGTGGGTTATTAAATTGTTTATTATCGCCTGCTAAGCGGTTAAAGAACATACAACCTGCATGTCTGAGAGCTTTTCATAATGCAACAAAGGTGTGAAGTTTGCCTACCCGCACTTGGCTATGGCCGTGATGGACTATGGCCTACGCATTCTTGAAACGTAGTTTTTTTAGACTCCTTATACTACAAAATTGTAATGAAGTATTAGGCTAAACCTTAGCAGATCACGTAGTTGGTTATAAAAATAACAAGAATGTGAACTATAGTTTAGAGAGTGATAGCTTAGTGGAGATACCATCAGACTGCTATACAGAGGGATTTAGAACAAACTCCAAGTCTTTTAAAATTGTTGTGTTTTGCCTCCTTATCTTTACCTTTTTATCTTTAACTAGCTAATTATAATGCTATTATAATAAAACTCATAAATAATGAAGGTCTCTGTATACTATGCAAAACATATTTTAGTTTAGCTTAATTTGGCGATGTAAAATCGACAATACTATCGGCAAGCATCAGTACTCTGCTGAATATATTATTAACTTTATAACTCATGTGACGAACTGTCTGATAAAATTATGTGATTGGCAGCGCAATTTATGAAATTGAAACTGTTAACATGCTAAGTCAACGGTAAATTTACATAAGTTGTATAAATTACCAGTGGAAAATTAATAACACACATCACTTAATAGAAAATTCAGAACATTATTAAACAGATAATGATTCTATTCTAGGTTTCTATGTATAATATGTATGTATTTACAAAAAAAGTAGTATATATGTATGTTTATCCATTATCTTGTACCCATAGTACAAGCTCTGCTTAGTTTGGGACTAGATGGTGATGTGTGTATGTGGTAGAATATTATATTATTACTAGAGGATGCCAGCAGCTACGCCTGCACAGTTTTTTAAATTTATCTGTTTTGACCGATCCCGTGGGTATTTCGGGAAATCTTTTCTTAGTGCACCCCTACGATCCCCAAGGAACATACATGCCAAATTACAGCTTCCTGCGCCCAATAGTTTTGGCTGTAGCGTGTCTGTCAGTCAGTCAGTAACGCAAGGATTTTATATATTAAGATTATTATATAATTGGTGGTGCAGTGGAGGTGCTACTGAAGTCTATCATGATCTTCATCATCATAATCAGCAACAGTCCACTGCTGAATAAAGGCCTCTCCAATGGCACCCTACTGAGACACTTTTCGTTACGTTACTGTGTAATGTGAAACATACATAATTATTATTTTCTATCGTCTAACTTTATTATCCTCAAACACTAATACTAAACATAAAACAATCCTCTAATCATAGTATGGGACATGAATGTACGACTATGCTACTACAGCTTAGTGTAACTTTAGTAGTTTTTTGAATATTTTTTTGCTTCGAACATGCACTAGGCCATTTTAAAAAGCGCAATACGAATGAAAATTCATCTAGAAAAATACGAACACATTTGTGGCTTAGGAATGTGATTTTTATAAGTGCTGCTTGCGTTTTCATTTTGACATGGCACGCAAATAAATCATTTATTAGGCAGAATAATATGTAGTATTTTCTTGTGCATATGCAATGTTTAAACATTAAAATCCAAATACTACATCGAAAAACAATACAACTAATGAATAAATAATGCAATTTCTAGCTCAGTCGGCTAAATTTAATATCAGTAAAACCAATATTTCGCAATTTCAGTTTATTATGGTTCAGTGCGAGAGATTAACGCTTACCACATGGTGCTGTAGCCTACTTCTATCAAAAGTCTCAGCTGAATTGCTTCCTTCATATCTAGAAATCTAGTGCTATTTTCGCCCAGACGAGCTAAGAATTACATTCTACCAAATTGTGGTCTAAACTACTAATATCAAATTAAAACAACAAAAGATAGCTCAACGATTATCATCGTATACCGAAGAAATCTTGAATTTTTTGCTCAGTTTGGTGGTTTCATTTTGGTAATATAAAATTATAAATTGCTGTCTTTAAAAAGTAACATTTTTGTGAATAATCCAATGATACACAGAATTACAGAAATAAGATTTTAAAATTATAATATAACGTTTCTCTTAAAAAGATCTCATCATCATGAAAGATTTATTTTATACAACTAAGAACATATTAATCTTCCAAACTTAAGTGTTCATCCCGCATTCTTTTCTTAGACAGACATAGCGAAGCTGTAAGGGTTCCTTGTAGTTTACTATAACGGAACCCTTAGAATCAAGTTTTAAACTTTATTTGTACCGTAATGCCCTACATTTCTACATTATAAAATACCTTATTTCAGTAAGAAATACGTTCTAATTAAAGGTCATGAGCAGATCTATTAATGAGCTCTACAATCCATCATCACAGCTCGCGCATGTCGGCAACAAAACGAAAACTTTTGCAAATATAAGTGTGTTAAGGGTAGGCTCTCTAAGTTCGGTAATATCACAAAAGTATTTTCATTTAGACGCGCATTTATCACGGGTTAGTAATATCTCAAGAGGTCAAAGTTATGGGTACGCACTTTCAATATTATGGCAATATTGGTAATGATATTTTGTGTACTATTTTGGTTGTAGTATATTATTCAAGAGCCTGCGATAGCCTAGTTGCTACGCAGAGTCTCGGGCTTATCCCACTGCATGCGGCGTTGACTTTCTTTATATGCGTACTAGAGAACGCCAGCAGCTACGTCTGCATTTTTTTAATTTTACCCGTTTTGGCCGATCCTGTGGGAATTTCGGGAAATCCCTTCTTATTGCACCCCTACGGTCCCCAAGGAACATACATGCCAAATTTCAGCTTCCTGCGCCGAACAGTTTCGACTGTAGCGTGTCTGTCATTCAGTAAGTAACGCAAGGATTTTATATATTAAGATTAATTTGTTAATATTGCTGCGTAAGCAGTGAAGCAAAATGTTGTGAAAAATGTCTGAGAGTTCTCTTTAATGGTCTCAAAATACTTGTGAAGTCATAGTATAGATTTTATGTATATATTTACATAAGTACTTTCGTTTATTATATTCATGCACTTAGAAAATTAAACTGTAATTTTAGTACAAAGAGAAAAATATGAGTAAAATCTGCATAGGAGAAAACCATACCAACATTATATGAGGATTTATTTAAACTAAACTAATAATCAAATTTAAAATTATATAATGCTTTTCTCTAATGCCCTCACAGATTATCACTACGACTTCAAACAGAGAGTGTCAACCGTATTGACTCCATCTACTTGAACTTTAAGATTAATTGGCGAAAATACCTTTATCCTTTTGTCAAAGTAATCAAAGTCAAAGTAATGTCACCTTAGCAATAATCGTAAAAGTTACTAGTAAAGTTCGTTTTATGCATGAAAGGCTATTATTTTCACGCCTTTAAGTTTAGGCGACATTACTTTTTATTACTGTACTTGAGAGCATGACATTTGATGGTCAAAGGTCACTGGTGTATAGATGCATACTTTAACATTGCTGTATTCTATTAGCATAGCAGAACTATTAATTATAGAAAAACTATCCTCTGACAAATAGATAACTGAAAATTGGTATGTTTAATAACAATTTTAAAGACTTACATAATTATATATTATAGATCATTTGCACCCAGAAACAAAATAAATCATTGTGCTTATCATACAACTGTTTGTATTGGGTTGTAATCAAACACACCGCCTGCGTCCTACCTACTAGACCAACAAAAGAACCAGTGCCATGAAAACACTGATAAATTATGATTTTAGATCTAATAGTTGTAACATTTTTTTATCAACTTCATTACGATTAGCCACAAATATTAGGAAACGCCTTTAAATGATTCCTGGTAATAACCATTTTAAAATAGGACAAACACACAAAAGATAAACTGATCCAAAATAGATTCATAATTATACACAATAATAAACAAGAAACCTAACAACCAACTTAACAAAGTCAAATCGCAATTTTAAATTTTTACCGTTCAATGTTGATTAAATCATAGTTCTTATAATTCTTTACTGGGGCCCATGCTTTTACAGACACGACTATTTATCATTTGCACAACCAGACATATCTAGTTACATAGGTACTATACATAAAACCTAATATCTCAGTAATACTTCGAAACACCGTACAGCACATTATTTAAATACAGAAGCCGAATATCAAATTGTAACCCTCAACCGCTACACTGGTTTTTAAGAGCCGTTACATAAATTAATATAAATTACCACATTATCAGGCGGTCCGTAGATACCTCGCAATTCTGTGCCTTTACCGATTTCACCAGTAATTCTCAGCAAAAGCTAATTACTTTATTTTTTATCTCACTCATAAATTTATCCAGATAAATTTGTATTTCGTGATGGATTTTTTCTAGGCTTGTTGAACGATAATTTGAATCGGATTGTTATCAAATATTTATTTATGAAAGATTAATTACGTAAAGTTTATACTGGCCAGTTTATTAATAAAAAAAAATTTGAATCAATTCCAAACTTTCGCGACTTGAATTCATCATACGAGTTTAATTAACCGTTTTTCATCTCGTAAATCAATAACTTATTGTAGGTATACATACCTGTTATTTTTTGCGTATTGGTAAGAGATTTTATTAGTATTTAAACGTAAAAAATGCCTGTATTCTCAGCGAAAATTTATTGAGGTGGGTTTACACAGACGTTATTAGCATTTGACCAAAAAATTTGGCTTCCTGGGATATAGAATAACACATTCTATATTGAATACAAAATTTTACTTTATTTTAACAAAAAATCTTTTGTAATACATTTAGTAGGTTAGTTTAAATAACTAAAACTTTTAAGAGATGTCTTCTTTACATAAAAATGTACTTACTTCTAAAGGTGCTGATAAACTTGAGCATTCACTTGTTATGAGAATTCTTGCGAATGTTAAATTACAGAAAAAGAAACAAGAGCGTTTAAGTGCGTTCTATCGAGCGTTCCGGTGAGCATGCTAGCGAAAGAATAGTAAATTTGCTTCAAGCGTTTAACCGACCAGAGGGTTTGCTAGGAAGATCATGATGAATTTTCGAAGCGATGCTTGGTTTTGTTCATTTTTCAGTTCAACAAATTTACCAACAGCGAATACTCGATGTTCTGTTACAAGTGAACGCTTAAGTTTATCAGCTCCTTGATTTTAAGTTTCATACATTTGAAATTACAAAACTTATCTTATACTAAGCTATTTGCAAATTTAAGTTATGAAATGACATTATTATTTAAACGGAAACAATTAATAATAACAAAATAAAGCCATTGCAGAATAAATTGTTTTAGTGGAAATCTTTTTACAAAATTAAAGTTACTGCTTTAAAGTGTTAAATACACCCGTGGTATATTTATTTAAGACACTTATTGAATTAGTATGATGCAATAACATAAAGCAGACATTTTAACAATTCAACTTAATTTCAAATGGTTTGAGAGTTTGGAGCAGATTAATTTTTGGTTTCCTGAACTCATAAAAAAATCTTCTTCTATAGCTTTTTATATTATTTTCTCGGCTTTTTATAGGTGTTGCGTCATGTCAAGATGTTACTTAGCGTTTTAATTGGGATGGAATAGTTTTACTACTTGCCAAAAACTATGGATCGTAGCATTCTTGGCTTAAAAAGGACAGACCATGTCCGAAACACAACGCTACGTTCCAAGATACGCATAGCCGACTTTAGCTTAAAATCTACCAGACTGAAGAGGGACTGGGCTGGACACATCTGCTGTATGCACCCAAATGGATAGATTCATTTAGTTACCAATTGGGTGCCTTATGATAGTCGACGAAGACGCGGCAGACCTAAACGGAGATGGCGGGATGACCTGGATACATTTGACAGCAACTGCCTGGACATAGCACAGGACAGGGATGCATGGCGATCTAAGGGAGAGGCCTTTGACCAGCAGTGGGACACTTTATTAGGCTAATAAAAAATACCATTATTGTCTCGCTGACGCTGGTAGCAAGCCTATCTCGACCAGTTATCAACTCACTATTGAGTTAAGGGCCTGATATAGGAAGTATTTTCTAAATTAATTTCGGCCTATACACAAAAAAACCACCGCGGTCTCCTCATCTTCCTTTATTGTATTCACATGGATCTATCTCACTAAGCCACCCCATCGACATTCGGTCTTCATAACTGAACCCTACAAAATAAACAATATCTTTGCATCTAGCTAACCCTTAACATCTCACGTGCTCACTTATTTACCCGTATCCGTTTGCGTTCAAAACAACGGACATTATGGTATTAACTTTTTGAATTAACTTTTTGTCTAAATTAGCTTTGCACAGTGGAGCACTACGTTTTTTGTACCAACGCCGAGCTTTAACTGTTTTAATTTTTCCGTTAAATTGTGGTTTGTTTGCACAGTGTGATATCGTTAAAAGTTTGAAAACTATGAAGAGATTCGTTTAAAGAACAATGGCAGAATTTGGTCTGGGTTTGTTGTGGCGACCTTAAACTTCATATGAACAAAACAAATTGTTTTTTTTTTCTACGATTTTTAACATTTTCACTTTGTCTCGTTAAAGCTGTAGTATTTTATGATGGTAAAAAGCATTCCAATTGATAACGAATACTTTTTTATTTGATTGTTGCCATAGACAATGGTGTGACAGGAATAGACGTGAGTGCTATATCCGTATCGATTATTAAATAAGTAATCGATACGATCGACCTTTATACGGTTTGTTTGGTTTAAAATGCAGTTATTTAATATTTAATCAACATTATATCAATAAGCCAATATTTTTGAAGCAAAAAAACGTTTAAATCAAATAAAAACGTCACAGTATCGTTTTAAAGTTGTATCGATTTCACATAAAATCGATTTAAAATGTACAGCTCTGCTTTTGTCTTTGGCTGTGACAGTTAGATGCTACAAAATACTTCCGCGTTTTGATGTCAATCTGACATATGTCATTTGATAATTCAAACGTACCTACCTACATTGTTTAACTTTCATACTATAACTTTCCTTGTACCTACATTGTTCATTCTTAACTAAAACTTCAAACACCGATATTTTCTTTTTCCACCTTTCCTGAGTGAAAATAGAATCATTTATAGACTCTGTTACTTACGCCAAATTTTTTGATATATTTTTTATTACTGTTCGCTTCAATTTAATTTTAGACATTTTGATGTATGGAGATCTGCCATTGTCCTTTATGTTATGATTTTTTAAAGTTAACCACAAAGAGCTAACATTTTAAGAACTATGAAGCTCGTTAATTTATATAGCAACATTTTTAGTAGACCTAGACGGTTTAAAGGAAGACAGGGAATTTTTATCAGGTTGTGGGACAATTTATAATCATTTATTGCACTATTGCATGTAGGGCTATAAATCTCACTAGCTGTGTAACTAAGCAAATGAGAGAAATCTATACTAATATAATAAAGCGGAAGAGTTTGTTTGTTTGTTTGTTTGAACACGCCAATCTCAGGAACTACTGGTCGGATCTGAAAAGTTATTTATGTATACGATAGCCCAGTTATTCCGGAAGGCTATAGGCTATATAACATAATGCTTCGATCCTTTGGGGCCGGGCAAAAGGCTAAAACGGCTATAAGATATTGTCGGCTAATCTCAGGAACTAGCAGTCGGATTTTAAAAATTGTTATTGCCTATGATAGCCCAATTATTCCGAAAGGCTATAGGCTATATAAAATTACGCCACAACTTTTAGGGGCCAGACAAAAATAATAAAATGGTCAAACGAGAAGGGGGAGGATTGGGTCAAAGGCAAAAAAGGCTAAACGAATAGGATACAATCTATATGGGTATCGTTTTCGAGTTTTTCAGGCCGCTGATTAATTATAATATGAAATTTATTTAGTGATCCAAGATGGCGGACGGGAAATCAAAGATGGCGGATGAGAAAATTTAAAAAATCAATATGGGTATCGCCTTTGATATTTTAAGGGGTGGGGAATCGAAATACAAAATCTATTTCGTGAACAAAGATGGCGAATGGGAAATCAAAGATGGCGGATGGGATTTTTTTAGAGTCGATATGGGTATCGTCTCCGATATTTTAGATAGATAGATAACAACTTTATTGCGCAAATACAATTGTTACAAATTATGTAAAGATATCTAAAATTTACAAAAAAAAAAGTAAATGCACAAGGGTGGGCTTATCGCAAAATGCGATTTCTTACAGGCAACCTTAGGATGGACAGACTGGAAAGGATAGGTTTGATGGTGTAGTGATCAAATATATGTGGAAACTTATAGTTATTTGAATACAATGTACATACATATGTAGGTATATATATATATATATATATATATATATATATATATATATATATATATATATATATATATACAAAAACATAAGGTATACATACTAACGATACATAATAGGCTAGTTGACAAAAAAAAAATTATAAGTCCGTCCTTTAGATTATTCAAAAATAAGCGATACGTACTTTTTTATTTGTAAATTAAACCAAAAATGACCAAGATATAGCTCATTAAAGTTACGTATAACGTCACGCCGTGCTGCATTTTTTCGCACTAGATGACGTCACACGTAACTTTAATGGGCTCTATCTTTGTTATTTTTTATTTAATCGAAAAAAGAAAAAATATGTGTCCAATATATTTTTATAATCTAAAATACGGACTAAATAAAATGTAATTATTTTGTCCCTGGAAACTACCCTATTATAATACACACACACACATATAAATATATATATAATAAAACATATACATATATATAATTATATAATTGCAGAGAGCAGTGGTAAAGTTTAGATGACAGATTAAAGTGACAAATAGTGCTTATTTAATGCATTTTTAAATATATTGAGTGATTTAGCTTGCCTAACTTCAACCGGAAGCGCATTCCACAAACGTACAGCTTGAACAGCAAAGGATTTGTCGTAGAAGTTTGTAGAAGTTTGTGGAATGGGTTGGCATCTGCAGTCTCAGATCCACCGACGACCTTAGGGACCTTGAATGTGTGTCATGGAGGAACTTAAAACGTTCTTTGAGATATGTGGGCGTATTTGGATTAAATAACACATTATACAGTAACATAAGAATATGGGTATTCCGGCGAAGACGAATTGGGAGCCACTTGAGCCTAGATCGAAATTCAGATACATGATCGTACTTGCGTAAACCAAAAATGAATCTAATACAGAAATTTTGGAGACGCTCAAGTTTATCAAGTTGGTCCTCATTAAGATCAAGATAGCTGACATCGGCATAATCGAGTATTGGGAGAAGCAAGGATTGTGAAAGCGCAATCTTATTGGTTGTGGGAAGAAAGTTCCGCAGCCTACGCAACGACCCCGCTGAGGCAAACAGTTTGCGACTTGTTTCCTGAATTTGAATTCCCCATGATAAAGTTATATCCAGATAAATACCCAGGTTTTTACACTACCTATCTGAGGTTCTTAATACTTAATACTTTTTAGGGATGTAGAATCCAAATACAACATCTATTTCGTGATCAAAGATGGCGGACAGGAATTCAAAGATGGCGGACGGGATTTTTTTTAAAGTCGATATGGGTATCGTCTCCGATATTTTAAGACATGGGGAATCCAAAAACACCATCTATTTCGTGATCAAAGATGGCGGATGGGATTTTTTTTAAATCAATATGGGTATCGTCTCCGATGTTTAAAGGGATAAGGAATCCAAATACAACATCTATTTAGTGATTCAAGATGGCGGATGGGAAATCAAAGATGGCGGATGGGAAAAAATTCAAAAAATCAATATAGATATCGTCTCTGATGATTTAAGGGATGGTGAATCCAAATACAACATCTATTTCGTGGAAACTTTTAAACACTCGCGTTGCATGTTTAAGAATATATATATAGACGGGAATTAATGCGAACATGCAAATTAGGTATTTACATACTTTATTTTGCTTGACGTTTCGAGACGGTTGCACGTCCCGTGGTCGCAAGCTGGCAGCCTTTAACAGTCCACTGCTGGACTAGGCCTCTCCTTTGAAAGGAGGAATTGGCCTACTATACCACGCTGGCCAAACGGGTTGGTATAGGTATACTATCTCAATTCTATTTAAAACTATTTTTGAGCGACAAAATTAGTTTTTCTTATTTTGCTCCTCCTCCTTTCCCTTTCCGGATCCCATAGGCTGGCAACACATTTGTGACCCTTTTGATGTTGCAAATGTCCATGGGCGGCGGCAACTGCTTACCATCAGTGGATCGAGCTGCACGTTTGCCGCCTATTACATAAAAAGCTTTCTCGCACAATCCGCATTAAAACCAAAAGTTTCTGCAATGGTTTAACACACGTCTACTCCTACGGCTTTATACAATGACTGGCGAAATGCCACGCATGTAATAAAAATAAAACAAACAACTTTCCAACGCTTAAACTCCGCACTCTATATTACTAAGCAAGAGATCCAGCACTCAATCGCGGACCACAGAATAAATCTTGTGTCAACCGGCGGCCAAAATTATAGCGGTAATCTAAAAAAGCTGGCTTAACCGAGTATTGCTATAAATAAAATGTCAACTTAGATACTATGGTACAGAAGCTGTTCCACGATAATATATCTAGGATTAACTGGTACGTTGACGTTGCAAACTTCTGTGTAACGCATGTTCTGTGGATTTGAATACTGTAATCTATCATGATTTGACGGTCTGATTGTGCTCGTAACACGTGAGTTTGCTGGCGATTTATTTAACGTTATTTTGGTTGAGGCAAAAATGTGTGATGATAGAAAGATGATGCACGAATAGCAAAGCAAGGTGCACGATGCAAGATAGATGAATTATGGAAAGGTGGCTGAAGTGTGGTTACTGAGTTAATCTCAATGACCTCAATCTTTTGAAATCTGTAACTAATTTTTAATCTCTGAAATCTGCCATTTTATTACTCTTAAACGGAATCAACGAATATTTTAAAATTTATTAGGAATGAGATAAAATGGGATGTTTCGACTCGAAATTATCAAAAATACTGCTGTGTGTTTAAAAATGTCAAATAATGCCGATATATGAAATAATTTATTGTAAGCAATAGCTAGGCTAGGTATCAAATAAAACAAGTCAATGTTATACAAAAAAGAAATACCTTCCAATTTACAAAAATAACCTTCTGACTAAAACATTGGAAAATAAAGGAATTTCAAAAATAAATTGGCTTTACTCTGTGTAATATTTTAGTTCATTTTCCAGAAAGGATAACTACCTGAAAATTTTTGGAAAGAAAATACATTGTAGCCAAAATTCTTACTATGTATTATTCTTTTAGATATTTCAAGATATATTTGCTTTGTGGCTTCCCCTTGTAGCAATCACCTTAGCTTGGCATTACTTTATTTTTATACAGAGTTTTCCGATGTTGAAATGGATGCTTTCTTGGTTAAAAAGGTACAAAATAAATCCTTGCTCCTTTTTTAGCAGATTACTTGCAATTCAAGCAATATTTTATAAGGTATTGTGATATTTGCATATTAGTAAATAGATTATTTCCTAACTTTGAATATTCAAAAAAATGCGCAGAATAATATTTTTTTTCTGTTCTTTTAATTATTTTTATATACTTTTAATGAAATTTGGTAATAAGAACGTATCAATATATATAGAATTCTTGCTTTACTGACTGACAGACAGACAACGTTCAGTCGAACATATGCAAGATGCTTAAATCTGACATGTGAGTTTCTTCAAAAGTGTAGTGGAGCACTAAAAAAAGATTTATAGAACTTGTTGTAAAATAGTCGTAGGTGGAGAAAGTTAAGTATACATATAGCAAAGCGTGGGTAATAGTCGGTAACTTAAATTTCGCGAATAAGACGCGTTTATAAAAAAAGATATGATATAATTATATATTTATGTTGCGGGTGCTGGTCGTGTGATTGAATTTAAGGTTAAGGATGATGGTTAAGGGTAATTAATAAAGGTTAAGGATGATGTATGTGGATCTTGTGGATAACACTGCGATCCTTCCCCCTCGGACTGCAGTAACTATTAGACGTGTCGATACTTCCATTTTCGAAATAAAAATTATTTATTTATTAATAAAATTACGAAATTAATAAAACATATAATCAACACGAAGTACCAGGCGCACATATCACTGGCGCAACTCTTCCAACGCTACAAGCGGCTAGAAGAAGACAGCAACAAGCGCGACAACACTAGCGGCGCGGGCAGCTACGATAGGTACGCGTGACTTACTACGCAGCGCTGACGGCACGGACTTGCAGAGCGGCGCGCGGTGTTTGTACCAACTCACAAGCGACAGCGAGTAGCGGGATAACTGTGAGATATTTGCTTTCCATATCTTTTTCGCATTTTGTTTTGTTGACATAAATCATGCTATTAGTACAGCGGTCTCCAACTAAGACCCGCGCAGGGTCTGATTCCGACCTTACTAAGATGAATAAGCATAATAATGAAGATCCAACATTTGTGACACAGCGAGACAAGCGGCGTCGCCTATCTGGTGATTCCCATGACGATCTAACAGCATTTAGATTGGAGATGAAGGAAATGTTCTTGAAATTCCCTGTGAAGCAAAAAGTGCAAATAGACTCACTGACAAAACTAGTTAACGAGATAAAAGTGTCATCTTCTGATATGTCTGCTAAATACGCCGATATCGACAAAAATATTTAATTTGTTTCGGATCACATCAAGGAATTAGATATTCGAATTGTAAACCTGGAATAAGATCGGAAAACCTTAGTCGCCGAGATGACTCATTTGCAAAATAAATGTGAGGAAATAGAGCGTAATTCACTAAAGACAACGATCGAAATACGAAATATTCCTAAGCTTCTTGGTAGTAATACGACAAAAAACTGCTATGAACTTATAACTAAACTCTCAGAAAAGCTGAATGTCAGTGTGGAACAAAATGATATTCAAAGTCAAAGTCAAAGTCAAAATCATTTATTCATCTAGGTCACAAGGTGACGCTTATGAACGTCAAATTTTAAAATAAATTACTTAATTCTTCTACATTTACATTTACTGCCCATTCGCAAAGCAATAGGTAGAACCACGAGAAAGAACGGGCAATAAAACTCGTGGCCACTCTTTTTAATCGCCAGTGTTATGTTACATTTTTTTTTTTGTAAGGAGCTGCAACTGTTTCACATTGTAATTAATTACTTGTAAATAGTAATTAGGAACTTACATAATACTTAAATAATTAATGCAGATTAAGTGCTGTAGTAGCCTTCCATTGTGAATCTCGTGTAACAGGAGCATCCACTTACATCTTATAATGTAGGCAACTCGCGATCATGTTCAGAACTATGATGGAAATGTATGTTACAGAAAGTGACGGTAGGTATATGAATACACAAAATTTACAAAGATGTTAGTGTACGTCCCATGATCACGAGTTATCTTCATCTAACACAGTAGCATTTTTTTAAATTAAAAGGAACAACAATGCAAATGTAAATGTAGTAAGTTGAATGACCTAATAATCCATGGATAGTTATTTAAAAGAACTAGAGATATTATATAAAAAAAAAAAATATATGTATCTATATAAATTCTGAATAAGTACAAAGATCAAGAGTTGGCTAGTGTAAGTGACCATCTATCCTTATCACTGAAATAATCATTAATGGTATAATAACCTTTCCTAATAAGGCAGTCTTTTATTTTACTTTTAAAGGTACTAAATGGTAATTCTAAAAGACTAATTGGTATTTTATTGTATATACGAATACCTAGCCCTACAAAAGAATTATTAACTTTATGTAAACGATGATAAGGGGCATATAACTTATGCCTGTTTCGAGTATTTATGTTATGTATGTCACTTTTTGTAGTAAATAAACCTATATTTTGCCTAATATACAATATATTAGCAAATAAAAATTGCGAGGCTACTGTAAGAAACCCTATAGTCTTAAAGCGTTCCCTAAGAGTATTTTTTTGCACCTAACATGTATATTGCTCGTACCGCTCGTTTCTGTAGAACGAAAATATTCTGAATATCCGCAGCTTTGCCCCATAACAAAATGCCGTAGGACATGACACTATGAAAATAGCTAAAATACACTAAACGAGCCGTATCGACATTAGTAAGTTGTCTAACTTTTCTAACAGCATATGCAGCAGAGCTGAGCTTTCCTGAAAGACATGCTATATGCTCACCCCATTGTAGCTTACTATCTAATGTAATGCCTAGAAACACCGTCGAGTCAACTGTGTCAAGTTCTTCCCTATCTAGCATAATATTAGGTCCCAGTTGTCTAACGTTAGGTAAAGCAAATTTAACGCATTTCGTTTTTTTAGAATTAAGTACCAGATTGTTTGCTGTAAACCATTGTGTAACCTATATAAGTGCGTTATTTACATCATCAAATTGATTCCTATTCCTGTCTACTTTAAAAATAAGTGACGTATCGTCTGCAACAAGTACAACATCACAGATGTTTTTTAAATAAAAAGGTAAGTCATTAATATATACAAGGAATAGAAAAGGACCTAAAATTGAACCTTGTGGAACGCCTAACTGTATAGGTAATTTAGAGGATGTAGTCCCATTTACATCGACGCACTGAAATCTCTGCTGCAGGTACGACTCGCCAACACAAAGTGCGGTTTCATCTACGCCGTAGTGGCGGAGCTTACGCAATAGTGTGTCGTGATGAACGCAATCAAATGCTTTTGAGAGGTCACAGAATACTCCGAGAGCATTTTTAGACGACTCCCAAGCATTATAAACGTGTTTTATGAGAGCAACACCCGCATCAGTAGTGGATCTACCTTTAGTAAATCCGTATTGATCTTTGTGAAGCAGACTATTTAAATTAAAGTGTCTTAATAGCTGCTTTAATAAAATCTTTTCAAATATTTTACTAAATGCCGGCAAGATAGAGATGGGCATATTAAAGATGCTTACCGCATTCCAAGCAAGAAAGATAAAAATGTAGGCAACCTTTATGTGGAACTATCTAATACGTTACTCAAACACAAGATACTGAACAAAGCTAAACAACATAACAGAGACAACCCAACCCAGAAATTAAACGCCTCACACCTTGGATTCAAAGAGGAAACAAGACCGATTTATCTCTCAGAATGTTTAACATCAAAAACGAGGCGTCTCTTTTTCCTAGCCAGAGACTTTGCTTTGTCTTGCAACTATAAATTCTGCTGGACAGCAAATGGAAGTATTTTTTTAAGAGAAAAGGAAGGAGCACCACATATTATCCTGATTAAATCAGAAGAGCAGCTACAGTTACTAAGAAAAGGAGATTGACTAGTACTAAGTTCATTCGATTTCATTTTGATCTTAAATAACATATGTTTCTTAACTACTTTCATGTTTTTTGCCTTAGTATGCATATACTTACACCAACATTACATTTACTCAATTCTTACAATACCTCACACAGCTACTATCTAACACTGTTTGAAATAGAATTAGTTTTTATTATAACTCAAGTCGATTATATCGATTAAGTAACATTTTGTTTAGTCTATTGAAAATTTCTGACAATGGTCACACTGAACTGTCACTTCCGTTCCCGCCTTGAAAAATTAAGACGCCGTTTGCTCTCTCGCGTGGAATATTGTAATAAATTGATCGCCTTTTTGAAAGCACATAAACCAGCTTCGCGAATTTGTATTGTGAATTCTTATAAACTGCCGCCTTTGGTTTGCCCGGCAAAAGTTGAGTTGAACATTGACATTTGCAAAACTGTAATTGTGAATCCTGTGAACGTGCCTCGTGCCCCTCGTGTCCTGAAGACAACAAGTTTGGAGGAATAGCTAAGTGGATAATTCATTCAATCTATCGTGGCCACCTTAGTTTTGTTTGTATTTCCCTAACTTAGTCCTAGGCCTGACATCATTGAAGATATCAGGTAAGTTGAAATATAATATTGATACTTGTAATTCGCTGTGCAACGCAGTAAAAGTGTTTAGATAAATTGTCTATCGTGGTCAGGTGGATGTATTACAGCTTCCACTGCAACTCTGTTCTCAACAGTTTCCCACCTGGCTACGGTAACTCTAGACATAATTTTTGGTGCAGAGCGCTGTTGTATCTTAGCCGTTGATTGTATCTGAACTCAGATTGGTGTTGTATGAGCTATATATCTCATTTGTAAACAGTGATAAAGTGTTCTCAGGTCAGTATTGTCTAAAATACATAATATTTAATTGTATAAGTTGACCTAGACAATTTGAAACACATGTCATACATAACCTCAATCAGTAATTGTTGATTTAAATTGTTGAAATCTAGCATAGATTTGTTGCTGTTACTATTAATGAGTCACTTTGATTGGATACATATCAGTTATATGTATCAATTGATTTAGTTTATTGCATATATTGATATATTAAGTTTGAACCTTACATTGCTAAACCTTGTTATAATATATAGATAATATTGCTGGGTAACACATTACATACACATTCTGTGCTTGCTTACTATTGTATATCTCAAATAACACAGCCAGTCTGTCTGTTGCAAGTAATTAGTTAATTTATTTGAATATTTAACTTTAATTAACTTATTTGAAGTTTCAACTTTTGATAACTTTGACTTTGTTTTGTGTCAATATATATTGAAACTATTAATTTTGTTGGACAGTAGATACCTGTCACTTGCTTGTACCAGCAGTAAACAGACTAATACTTTGTTGGTTTCAAAGAATTAAGAAGGATTGGGTTTTGATTGTTAATATTATTTAACGCTTGTCCGGGCTCTTTTGAATTTTGATTATGTCAGCTATCAAGGACTTGCATGCGGCTGCTGGTGCTATTGCATCAGATTTGCGCTGGTTTGCCTCGGCCAGTGCCTTGGTGAACCGGCCTGATCGCCAGCAGGCCTTACTACAAAGGTACGAGCGGATCGATGATCGCCTGGCAAGTGTGGAACAGCAGTTCCGCACTTTCAGCGCTTGCTGTCTTGATGTGTCAGTCAACGATTTCACCGCTGACCAGCGAAATAAGGTCAGCGAAGACTATGCCCAGGTCTTAGACCTGTATGATGCTGTCTCCAATAGTGCGAGACAGCTAGTTGCCGATAAGGAAGGGCAACCCAGCCTGAAGCAGGAGCTTCCTAGGTCAGCACCGGGGCTGGTGAGTAGTCTTCCTACCTTAGACCTCCGCCATTTTGATGGCTGCCTAGGAAGCTACCTGGGCTTCGTTAATTTGTTTGACAGCCTGGTCAATGACAGGGCTGACCTTCGGCCGGCACAAAAGTTGGCATATTTGATGTCGGTTCTGGATGGGGAGGCCAAGGGCCTCATCCAGCATCTGCCCGTGTCTGACGAGGCGTACCAGACGGATCGAGACCTAATTACCCGTAGGTACCATAATAAGCGTGGCCTCGCCGACACGCACATCGAGCAGATTTTGGATTTGCCGACGCTCACCCGGGTCTCTGGGTTGCGCACCCAACTTTTGAACCCGCTTTTGGTGGCCATCAACGCACTTAAGTGCCTTGACCTGCCCGTGGACCAATGGTCCTATCTATTGGTGCACATTGTGCTGAAAAAGCTGCCTGCCGACCTGAGGTCGCGTTTTGAACAGCGCTTTGGTGGGGATAGCGCGACCCATCTGCCCCCCTTTGCTGACCTGGAGCGGTTCCTGGAGAATGAGTGCCGGGTCTTGGACAACTCCGGTGGTGTCACGCCAGCTAAGACGCAGCCGCCCAAGGTCAAGGAGCAGGCTCGCGTTCACACCCGAGCCAATGTTGACCGGCGCCCTCCTCGCTTTGCAGTCACGCAGAGCCCAGTGGAGTGCTCTCACTGCAAGGTCACGGGGCACAGAACGGCCAGATGTAGGGCATTCTTGGACCTACATGTCGCCTCTCGTAGGCGCATCGCGAATGCCCGCCGCCTTTGCTTCTCTTGCTTGGGGTCCCACTACCAGCGAGACTGCCCAAACTCTCGCCCCTGTCCTCACTGTGGAGGACAGCATTTGGACATTCTCTGCATGAATGCCAGAGAGGTAGGCCGCTTGTCCAACCAGCCGACGCCGCGCACGGGCGGGTGTTTTGAAGGTGGCAGCCGAGGCTCACCGGCGCGCAGCCGAGAGTCGCCTCGCTTAATTGATCGCCGCTCACCCCGCTTGGAGAACCGTAGCGTGCGCACGCCTCCTCTCTCTTGCGCACCTGAATGTGCGACCGTTCAACGTCACCAGCACCATGACTGCTGCCCCAGGTATTCTCCTCCTTTGGCGGAGCGTCCCCGCCTTGACTCGCGCCCACCTCGTTTTGGGCGGGTGCGTCACTATGACCCCCCACAGATGGCGCGCGGTTCGAGTCATCGCGCCTTTGAGGACTTCAAGCCGCACCCTCGTTTTGACTTGCCTAGTCCTGGCCAACGGTCGCCGCCCAGGCAACAATAGGTCATTGAGACCGTTATCCTACCAACGGTTGCTGTTAGGGTCTGGGGATCCACGGGGATCTCTGTTGCTGTCCGTGCTATATTGGACACAGGTTCACAAGGTTGCATTGTTTCCACTTATTTGGTAGGGCAGGTTAAATTAAATATGGGCTCTTTTCAAAATTGTATACGGGGCATAGGGGACGTAGCCTCTAATGTTGAAGGGCAAGTTAAGGTTTTGTTTGGCCCTGTTGAATCTTCACACCCGAGGATTAAAACCTCGGCTATTGTGTTGAAGAATATTTTGCGTATGCACCCACAGAAGCAGCTACCTGCTGCTGTGGTGAATTTGACATCGGGATTGGAACTGGCAGACCCCAAATTTGACACACTGGGACAAATCGACTTGTTGATTGGTTCTGATGGCTTCGGTGGAATTTTGATTGGTGGGAAACGGGTCTCGGTGCCAAATGGTTTGACTGCCATCCCGACCATATTTGGATTTGCGTTGATGGGACCTGTACCTAGGGACCCCCCTCTACCTGAACTTGATAATTTGTTGGCTGTAGGCTCTGCTCTCTCTGATGCGGTTCAGAGGTTTTGGGAAGTAGAGGAGCCCCCTCAAGTTGCCCGTTTGAATCCAGAACATGAGGAGTGCGAGCTGTTCTTCCAGAACAACACTGGTCGACTCTGTTCTGGTCGGATTATTACGAGGCTACCCTTCCTGTCTGTTCGGCCTCCGCTTAGTGAGTCACGACCTTTAGCCGAAAAGAGATTGTTGGCTATGGAGCATCGCATGGGTCGTGATCCGGAGCTCAGACAGAAGTACATTGAGTTCATGAGAGAATATGAACAATTGGGACACATGTCTGTGTCAAATTTGGATTGGCGTTCGGTGGAGCACTACTTTCTCCCGCATCATGCGGTATTGAAGCCATCGACTGGCAAGCTGCGCACAGTATTTGATGGTTCTGCGCAGACTTCAACGGGCGTATCCTTGAACCAGTGCTTGCATTCTGGTCCCAAGTTGGTCAAGGACCTTTGTGACGTCATCACCAGCTTCCGACGACATCAGGTTGTCTTTGTGGCCGATATAAAAATGCTGTTTAGGCAGACGATTATCCACCCTGATGACCGTCGCTTCCAGCTGATCCTTTGGAGAGAGTCTCCTCATGATCCCATGGTCGTCTACGAGCTCAATACCAATACGTACGGGTTAAGGTCGAGCCCCTATTTGGCAATACGTTCTCTTTGGGAGCTCGCAGACCGAGAAGGCTTACGTTTCCCACGAGCCTCCGCCATCTTGAAGGACGATATTTACGTCGATGTCATTTGCTCGGGCGCCTCCACAGCGGACGAGGCGATCCTCCTGCGGGACGAATTGATAGGTATTTTGGCCTCCGCTGGTTATGAGTTGCGCAAATGGATTTCCAACTCACCAGCGCTTTTGGAAGGCTTGCCAGAGGATCATCAGCAGGATCCACATTTGTTTGAAATTGTTGACAACCCCGCCATGATGGCTGTTCTCGGCGTCCAGTACAGACCAGTCCAAGACATCTTCACGTATAACGTAGACTTGAAATTGCCTTGTTCTTGGACTAAACGTCTCGTATTGTCTACCGTCGCCAGAACCTTTGATCCAAACGGTTGGATTTGTCCTATCATATTTTGGGCAAAATGCTTATTGCAGAAGCTTTGGACAGCAGGATTGACTTGGGACGAACCTCTACACGGAACTCTTGTTGAGGAATGGACCTCTTTTGTATCCTCACTTCCTGCCGTCAACGAGATCTCCTTGCCTCGTCCCATCCTTCCTCCCGGGAAGTACAAGGCCACCCTTCACGGGTTTTGTGATGCCTCGGAACGTGGTCACGCGGCCGTGGTGTACTTGCGCACAGTCAGTGCCTCAGGTCAGGTGAGAGTTTCCCTGATCATGGCGAAGAGCAAGGTTGCACCCCTTCGGACATCTCTGACCATTCCGAAATTGGAGCTCTCGGGAGCAGCTCTACTTGTACGCTTAATGAACCACGTGTCTAACACTTTGGGTAAAAGCATTTGTATTAATGGGACCTACGCCTGGACAGACAGCCAAATTGTTTTGTGTTGGTTGAAAGCGTCTGTCCACACTTTGTTGGTATTTGTCGCTAATCGCGTTTCCCAAATCCAGAAATCCGAAGTCAAACTTGTTTGGAGACACGTGCCAGGTGAGCTCAACCCCGCTGATTGTGCCTCGCGCGGATGCTTGACGCCTAGTTTGATAGGTCATTCGCTGTGGTGGGGTCCGGAATGGTTGAGTCGACCAGAAATTGATTGGCCTCGAACGCCAGTTTTGAATACTTCTAATTAGGGTCTACGAACACTCGCTCTTGAGAAGGTAGAATGCGCCTTCGACCACGATTTCTTGTTGAATCGCTACAGCTCCCTTGACAAGTTGTTAGGTGTTACTGCTTGGATAAAGCGTTTTGTTTTTAATTTTAGGCACCCACAACAGAAATGACTGACACCGTTTCTCTCACCACAGGAACGACAGGAGTCTCTCACCTTTTGGGTTCGTTCTGTGCAATTGGCGAATTTTGAGAAGGAGATTGCTATCCTTAAATCAGGGAGATCGAAATTGTCGGGAGCTGTCTCTAAATTGAACCCCTTTTTGGACGAAACGGGTCTCTTGCGCGTTGGAGGGCGAGAACGTAGGGGAGGTTGGCGTTCTCAAGAACGCCAACCTCCCCTACGGAGCTCTTCACCCCCTTTTGTTACCTAAGGACGGTCATTTGGTACGCTTGTTGGTAACTGACCGTCACCTTGAAAATTCGCATGCTGGTTGTAATGCTTTGTTGGCCATTTTGCAATGCGAATTTTGGATCTTGTCTGCCCGAAGAATTATTCGGAGTGTAGTCTTTCGCTTCATCCCTTGCTATAAGCTCAAGGCTTCTACCATGCAGCCGTTGATGGGGGACTTACCGGCAGATCGCGTAACTGAAAGCAGGACGTTTGACGGTGTTGGCACGGACTTCGCTGGTCCCTTTTTGGTGTTATGACGAATTTATAAATGCTGTCGGATCTTTGCCGCCTAACAAAGCTTCAGGCGAAGACAAAATCTCCAACAAGATGATAAAGGAAGCTTGTAAAACATCTGGTGAGTCCATTTTGTTTGTGTTTAAACGTTGCATAGCAGAAGGTATTTTTCCTCGTATATGGCGCAGTGGTTACATTAGGATCATACCAAAAAGAGGAGACAAACCGTCCGACGACCCTAAGTCATATAGGCCAATAACATTGTTACCATCACTAGGAAAGCTTTTAGAACGTCTCGTAGTTCCCCGGCTTCTGCCGGGCGGTATTAGATTTAGCGATAGACAATTTGGCTTCACAGTAGGTAAATCGACAGTTGACGCAGTTATATCGGTTAGGAAGATAGTTTCGTCATCAACACTACAATATGTGCTAGGTATATTCTTAGATATATCTGGTGCTTTCGACAACGCATGGTGGCCAATGCTTTTACTTAAATTAAAGTCTCGTGGATGCTTTAGTAACATATATTCCCTCATTTATACGTATTTCCTACATGGAACAGCAAAGTTAAAATTAGGCCACCATGCTGTGTCGAAGGCACTGACCATGGGTTGTCCGCAGGGATCAGTGTTAGGCCCGTATTTATGGAATCTAGGTTTTGATGACTTTCTAAGCATACCACTACCACCAGGTTGCTCATTGACCGGATATGCAGATGACGGTCTTTTACTTATTCAATCTAATACTAGGGTAGGACTTGAAAGGTTAGCTAATCAATGTTTAGACTTAATCAACAATTGGGGTGAACGCAATCGTTTATATTTTTCTCCACAGAAAACATTTCAATTACTTTTGAAAGGGAACTTTAAAACACCGCCTCGAATCAAATTCAATAACATAACCATTAGAAACAAAGAATCAGTTTGTTATTTGGGGTTAGTTTTAGAGAGAAACTTTTCATTTGTCGAGCACATTAGAACAGTAGGTGAAAAATCTAAAAGAAGTTTTTACGCCTTGTCAAAGATATCAACTGCGACATGGGGGCTTTCATTCAAAACTTTAAAAGTAATTTATGGTGCAACATATCTGGGTTGTATGTGTTATGGTGCGCCTGCATGGGCTGATAGAGCTACTATCGGTGCTGTACGACGTAAAATGCTACAAAGTCAACGTCTCGCGTTGATATTTTTGTGCAAGGCTTATAGGACAGTTAGTACTGAAGCTTTGCCAGTACTGGCAGGTGTATTTCCAGTCGATCTTGAGGCACAAAGACGAGCAGCAATGTATTACGTGACACGAGATAACATGGATCTAAATTTTCTAGCTCCGCGCGACAGACATAAGATCGCTAGATTGTTGAACCATCAATCCACAGTCTATGACGATCTTCTTGATGAATGGCAATGTCGCTGGAACACATCAACTAAGGGCCGTCACCTCTACCAGTTCTTCCCATGCGTCCGAGAGCGACTGGCGAGGAACTGGTTGGAGGTGGATCACTGTGTAGCCCAATTTCTTACAGGTCATGGCAACTTTAAGAGCAAGTTGTATTCATTTAAGCTAGTTGATTCACCGTTATGTCAATGTTCAACATCTGGCAACAATTATGAACAATCTGCTCATCACATTCTATGGGAGTGTAGTCTTTGGCAAATTGAACGTAATATCATGCTTAACGAATTAGAGGTAACTTCTGGAGTAGTGTACTATACGGATCTTGTGGCAAGTAGGACGAATTTCCGTGCGTTTAGGCGTTTCTGCCATACATATTACTGGAAACAGGCATAGTTCACAATTTAGGCCCCCTTAATGCTCATGTCCGTGGTGCTTATCTTTTCTCATCACTATATCTCTTCGTTGCTTGTCTCCCGCTTTGTTAAGGAGGG
Organism: Euclidia mi; assembly: GCA_944739405.2. NCBI lineage: Eukaryota > Metazoa > Arthropoda > Insecta > Lepidoptera > Erebidae > Euclidia > Euclidia mi. Next base: position 64,968,544 of record OX123192.2, read on the forward strand.
AAGTGGATTATTCATTTTCCAACTCCTCCAATATACTTCTGATTAAGTTCGTTGCGGGTTCCAAGACAGTTTAACTTTCCCAGGGACTTCACGAGTGTCAAAACTCGTTGTCATCAATGGTCACTGCTGCTGAACCTGGCTACACAGGTGACACAGTAGTGGGAATGAGGGTGGGATTAGTCCCATTAAAAAAAAAAAAAAAAAAAAAAAAAAATGGTCCCTTTTTGGTGAAAACGTCGACACTTCGAAACAGCAAGTCTGTCAAGGCCTACTTGTGTGTCTTTGTTTGTCTTTCCACAAAGGCCGTACATTTAGAACTGGTCTCCTTGCTTACGACCGAGGCGTTTGTAGCCACATTTGACAGATTTGTATCCCGCAGAGGGCTGCCTTCCTTGATCCGTTCTGACTGCGGCACTAACTTCAAGGGCACGTATAATTATTTGAATGATGTTGTTAATTTTCTTGAAACCAACAAGGCTGATATAGGTGATAGGCTTGCCCGACGTGGGATAAATTTGTTGTTTTCCCCACCAAATTGTCCACACTGGGGTGGTATATTTGAGGCCGCTGTAAAATCGGCCAAAACCCACTTGCGCAGGACAATCGGTGAATCTGTCCTTACATTTGAGGAACTCGCAACTGTGTTTTGTAAGATTGAGGCCGTTTTGAACTCTCGGCCATTGTGCCCGATCTCCTCAGATCCGAATGATTTGGAGGCCCTTACGCCGGGCAATTTTTTGATTGGTCGCCCACTTGTCGCCTTGCCTGAGTACCCCTATATTGATACGAGACCTGGTCGTCTCTCGCGTTTTGAATTGGTACGCCAGATTACTCAGAGCTTTTGGAAACGCTGGAATTTGGAATATTTGCACATACTCCAGCAACGCGTTAAGTGGACCAACAAGACCGATCCACCCAAGATTGGTGACCTCGTTTTGATCAAGGAGGCTAACCTTCCACCACTCAGATGGCGCAGGGGGCGCATTCTTCGTTTTGTAACTGGGGCTGATGGAGTTCCCCGATTTGCTGAGGTCTTGGTGGACGGTTCGATTCTGAGGCGAGCGGTTGCAACATTGTCACGTCTACCAACCGATTAGCGGACCGGTAGGCTGGTCCGGGGCGGGTGGATGTTTGAAATAGAATTAGTTTTTATTATAACTCAAGTCGATTATATCGATTAAGTAACATTTTGTTTAGTCTATTGAAAAATTCTGACAATGGTCACACTGAACTGTCACTTCCGTTCCCGCCTTGAAAAATTAAGACGCCGTTTGCTCTCTCGCGTGGAATATTGTAATAAATTGATCGCCTTTTTGAAAGCACATAAACCAGCTTCGCGAATTTGTATTGTGAATTCTTATAAACTGCCGCCTTTGGTTTGCCCGGCAAAAGTTGAGTTGAACATTGACATTTGCAAAACTGTAATTGTGAATCCTGTGAACGTGCCTCGTGCCCCTCGTGTCCTGAAGACAACAAGTTTGGAGGAACAGCTAAGTGGATAATTCATTCAATCTATCGTGGCCACCTTAGTTTTGTTTGTATTTCCCTAACTTAGTCCTAGGCCTGACATCATTGAAGATATCAGGTAAGTTGAAATATAATATTGATACTTGTAATTCGCTGTGCAACGCAGTAAAAGTGTTTAGATAAATTGTCTATCGTGGTCAGGTGGATGTATTACAGCTTCCCCTGCAACTCTGTTCTCAACAGTTTCCCACCTGGCTACGGTAACTCTAGACAAACACCTTGTACCACACTCCAATATCTCACTCACCACCACACATTTTTCAATCATAAACGTTCACTTCTTAATCAACTAACGTACTACCGTCATTACACTCTTATAATATTAGACAAATTTGCAAACTTAAAGACCTTTATATTAAATGTTTCGGCGACCGTATTTGAATATCAGACTATATTGACTAAATTTGCCGCGCTGCGCTCAGTCTTGGTTCACAATATTGGTAATCCTTTGTTTACATATTCTTTTATCAATGGCTAATCTTACCCATATTGTTAATGATATTGACAATACAGTGGTGTCCAATACATCGCTATGCTCACCCGAAAACTTGCACCTCCCTGTTATTGGGCAAACGTTCAACGTTTGACATACAAACATCCGTAGTATAAATCGTAATCACGATACCCTCAATCCTCATTACCTTGCTATCGCGAATAAATTGTCAATGTGATATAATTATATTAACCGAGTGTTGGCTTAGTAAAGTTACGACAATACCATCGCTTGATGGTTACGTGTCATATAAATCCAAATACACTAACCAAAACGATGGCGTGGTTGTATACGTCAAATCAGAGATACCGCATATCGTGATCGAACCGGAGTTTAAAGACGCAAATTGCTTAATTATTAAATATAGTATTGATATGACTATACTAGCATGCTACCGACCACCTTCCTTTAAAAACATTACCAACTTTATTGATAGCCTAGACGCTACACTCACTTTGCTCTCTGCCTGTAATGCGCTGGCATTAATAGGTGACATAAACATTAATATCGCAAAACAAAATAACAATGCAGATTGCGACACCTACCTTAACACATTAGCATGTCATGGGCTTTTAGCGGCACATACTTACCCTACTCGCGATAACGCCTGTCTTGACCACGTTATGTTAAAAACAAACAAACTGTCGAACACCATCATTCTAGATACACTGATAACAGATCACCATCCCACACTCTTCTGTTCTGATACAAAAGTCCAACGACACAGAGGCAAGCATACAGTCTCGCGTATTAATTACCAGGCAGTAGTGAACACGCTATCAGATACAGATTTTACTACGGTCGTAAGTACACATGCTAACGAGGCTGCTAATGACTTGGTGTCCAAAATCTCTATTGCCATAGCTATGCACACAAAGGTTACCAATATTCCCTGCCGAAAAAGGTTCATTAAGCCCTGGATCACGCCGGGACTGCTGCGATGCATTAGACACCGAGATGCTCTCCATAACAAGTTGAGACAGCATCCTGAAGACAGCGTAGCATTATTGATTTATAACACATATAGGAACTTTTGTAACAATCTCTTAAAAAACATTAGGTTGGAATACGATAGATCTGAAATAGAAAATAATAAAAACAATGTAAAAGCAATGTGGCAAACTGTGAAAAAAATTACTAACATTGGTCAGGTTTTCCTACCACCTGTGGAACTACTTAATCGTTTAGAAAGTGAACAATAGTCTGTCGACCAGGGCAATGATTTCTTTGTCAGTGTAGGTGAGGATCTTGCAACAAAAATACACCAGCATGACAATAGTAAGCAGGTTAAAACTACGTGTCTATCACCCATATATACTATGGCTCTCCTAGATACGGATGTAGCTGAAGTTGAGCGTATCATCCTCAACTTACGCAGTAACTGTGCCACAGGGATTGATAAAATACCAGCATCAATCCTAAAACAGGCTCGACACATCCTAGTTGGTCCCATTACGGCTTTGTGTAATCTCTGCCTTGCGACAGGTATCTTCCCCAAATGCCTAAAACAGGCTTTAGTAAATCCTATACACAAGAGCGGGGACAGACATAGTGTCAATAACTATAGACCAATATCTATTCTAACCGCGCTTTCAAAAGTTTTAGAAAGAATACTAAACAATAGACTCGTCAGTTATTTAGAATCAAATGACCTAATTGCATCAAATCAATACAGGTTTCGAAAATCAAAATCGACTGAAGATGCAGTACTTGATGTGACGGAAAACATTGTTAAGAAGATAGATAATAAGCTTAAAGTAAATGTACCCAACATTTCTAGACCTCAGCAAGGCGTTTGACACTGTGTCTGTTCCGCTGCTTTTGGACAAAATGGAAGCCCTGGGAATAAGTAAGCTCTGGAGATATTCCGCGATTATTTAATTAACCGCATACAAATCGTAAGAATAGGAAATGTTACAAGCAACAGTGCTAGCCCGAAATTCGGTGTCCCTCAAGGTAATGTTCTCAGTCCTACTCTGTTCCTCATCTACATGAATAATTTACGTTTACTTAAATTAAGAAACTGTAGAATCGTATCTTACGCGGATGATACGGCCTTAATAACGTACGGTTCAAACTGGGATCAAGCTCGTAAATGCACCGAAGATGCTTTGTCAATAATTAAGACATGGCTCAACAATAACCTTTAGCAGGTTAAGTTTAGGCCTTAAATCATGACCAAACCAAATACGTGACTTTCTCAAACAGAGAACACACTCAACCCCCAGACACGTTTAATATCAAAATACACTCTTGTGACACGACATATCATATTTGTTCGTGCCTTCCCCTCTCACGCACTAAGGAAATCAAGTATTTAGGTGTCGTCATAAACAGTACTTTCACTTGGCATAACCACATCAGCAATTTAGTGGGCCGAATTAGAAAACTTTTACCTTTATTTAAAAAGCTTAGTCGATGCGCTGACAGTAAAACAATTACTACCATATATTATGCACTCGCCCAATCACTTTTGCAATATTGTATCACTGCCTGGGGAGGAGCTGATACTACGTGCATGCTACGGCTCGAGCGTACTCAACGTGCGATCTTGAAGGTCATGATGCGAAAGCATTGGAGATACCCCACTACCAAATTGTATAGCGAATGCAAGGTATTGACAGTGAGGCAGTTATACACCGTGATTATGTAAGCTATGCCAAAAAATTTTTTTAGGCCTTAGGTATCACTTAAAGATCACATTTCTGAAAAAAATCAGTAGGTAAAATTTACTTATCGAAATAATTTTTCTTATGTAAATATCAATCCAGCGTGGTCACTAAGTGTTACGTAAACACATAGTAGTCGCGTAATAAACTTCAATGAGCCGGGGGAAGTGCGTGAGCCGCGGGGGTAGTGGGAAGGGGTGTGGTCAGGAAACGAAATTAAATTCACCAGTCGGCCGCGCTCGCGCATCGCGAGGTGTTAGTGCGAAACACTTCCGCATTGATCTGTGCAGTGTCGACGTGAGACGGCGCCCGGCGCCCTAGCCTACAATGTATTCTAGCCGCGAGTACTATGAAATGGTGCGAAGCTACATTTTGAGTGGCGAGAGCCTTATCAGGGCGCAAAGGGTATACGAAGAAGAAAGCTTACCCCGTCTGCGGGCTCAAGGGTACGTGAACGCTGTGATACCCAATCGTCGAACTATTTTAGCAGCTAACCAGAGGCTGTTAGATCATGGCCAATTCACTACCCCAATTCACGTTCAAGCCCGTTGCAATCCGAGATTGGTGGTAGAAATTAAAGACGAGATTATGGATTTCTTTGAGAGAAATCCGCGTTCAAGCACGCGAGATGCAGGCCGTTTCTTCGAAGTGAGTCAAAGTGCCGTATGGAGGCTGTTGAACTCAGCTAATATGCACCTATTCCACTTTAAAAAGGTGCAAAAATTATACGACGGAGATGCAGCACGGCGGCGAACGTTCTGTGAGTGGCTAATTGCAAACCCTAATGCGAATATTTTGTGGACTGACGAAGCGTTATTTACGCGTGTGGGGCTGTATAATCAGCACAACGAACATTGGTGGTCGTTTACAAACCCACACATGATACGGGAAACGTATCACCAAGTGCGCTTTAGTGGAAATGTTTGGGTCGGCATAATAGGCAACCAACTTCTAGGCCCATATTTCATAGAAGGTCGGCTAACTGGGGGTAGTTATTTAGAAATGTTGCGCGGTACCATATCAAATTTTATGGACGATGTGCCTTTATCTTATTATCAAGAGTTTTATTACCAGCAAGATGGTGCACCGCCCCACTATGCCGCCGCCGTACGTGACTATTTGAATTCAGAACACGGTAGTCACTGGATCGGCCGCCAAGGCCCAGTATCATGGCCGCCGCGATCGCCAGACCTTACGCCATGTGACTTTTTTTTGTGGGGTGAGATCAAAAGACGTGTTTATGTGGAAGAGGCCGAAAGCCTCGACGACTTGAAAGTGCAAATACAATCTGCATTTGACCAAGTGCGAAGGGATCGTGTAGTGCTTAACAAATTAAAACATAATGTGCAAAAACGTGCGAGACTCTGTTTAGAGAGAAACGGTTTGCACTTCGAACAATTATTAAAAAAAGATTAGAAAATAATTAGGTAAGGAATTTTTTATTGTATTTTAATCATTGTACATAAGTTGATTCAAATTTTTTAAATACGCCGGATTGCAAAAGGCCGGTCGATCTCTAAGTTTAATAATCATAATCAGCAATCGCAGTCAACAAAGGCCTTTTGCAATTTGACGGTCCTAAGCCCGTATGAAGTATGAAGGAAAAATTTGCAACTTATGAATGAAATGATGAAGTGATGACAGCGACGCCGGGCTGGCCGCCGCGCCGTCTCAGCACAATAAACATCGCAGAATCAGATTTGGTGAGTATTTTTTTTAATGATTGGGTTTGGTTTACTTATTAGTTTTTCCATTTTGTACAGACGTAATTAGTACCATTGTTCGTTAATCGTAATTAATACCACAGATTTTTTGTACATGAGGGTATTTAAATTTAACTTTTATAACGTATGAAGGCAGCGACTTAGGAAAGCTGTTAAGTTTATCAATGAAAGGAAGAAGCGGGACGGAGCAGTTTATTGTCATATTCGTAGGACGGAACGATATTAATAAAGTTATGTACATCAATGTTATTAATGCCATGGATTGTCATATTAGAATTTTGGCATATATTACAGAATCACGGTGTATATACTATAAGCCGTCTTAAAAAAGAAAGCTATCTCTCGGAGCACTGCTACGGACAGGGGTAGGAGGACATATGTTTACAATATACCATCCCACCGTACAACTCTAGCAAGTAGGCAATTTTACATCGCTTCAGCTCGTCTTTATAATAAAGTCAACAAATTTAAACAAATATACCCGCAAACATTAAACCAATGTAAATCTACAATCAAATCCTGGCTTCTCACATGTAACTATTCAACTACTACAATAATGAACAATGCACACACACACACAACACACACAAACACACACACACAAACACACACACACACACACACACACACACACACACACACACACACACACACACACATAACACACCCTTTTTTATGCATACGATCTCAAATTTTAGTTTATTTTATTAACCACACCTTTTTTTTTTCTTTTGCTTTTCTTTTTTTTTATCGACATATTATGTACTATTGTGTGTATATTTTCGGAGAAGGCGCTGTCTCCCGTAACACACTTTTAACTAGCACGGGAGGCAGAGTTATTGTAAATCTGTGTATAATATCTTATGTCAATAAAAGTTTTTATTATTAAAAGAAATATTATTATTAACACCAAATTTTTAGGCATTACACTAGAATCTAAGCTGCAATGGGGACCACATAGTAGTAAATTGTCGATTAGACTCAGCTCTGCAGCATACGCAGTCAGGAAAATTCGCCAGTTAACTGACATTGACACAGCAAGGCTTTTATATCATAGCTGCTTTCATGGTATAATGTCATACGGTATTCTCTTGTGGGGAAATGCTGCCGACATTCAGACCATCTTTGTTCTGCAGAAAAGAGCTATTCGAGCAATTTATAATTTGGATTATGGGGCTTCGTTAAGGAATAAATTCAAAGAAATAAACATTTTGACAGTTGCAAGCCAGTACATTTATTCCAACCTAATATATGTATTCCAAAACAAGGCCTCATACTCAAAGGAAAGTGATATCCACAATAGATAAAAATAATAGTAGTGCCGGCCACCCGGCTAGAGAAAATAAAAAAATCTTTTCAAGGCCAATGTATGCGCTTTTACAATAAAGTGCCAAGCATCGTCAGCCTAGTCCGTGTGGTGACGGATTAAGAATACGGAATGTCACCACCCCATATCATCCCATGGGTGTCGTAAGAGCCGACAGAGGGAGCATATTATGCAGAGAACAGCACTATAAGAGAAGGGAAACTTGATACAAACCCTATACCAACCCGTTTGGCCAGCGTGGTATAGTAGGCCAATTCCTCCTTTCATAGGAGAGGCCTAGTCCAGCAGTGGACTGTTAAAGGATGATGATTAAGTGCCAAGCAATATACAAAATTTAAGCTTTAATAAATTCAAAAAGGTTATAGAATGTAAACTTTGTCAAAAACGGTACTATTCGGTGCTAGATTATATTGAAGACAAAAATGCTTGGGATTAATTTGTTCGGTCTCACAGGCTACTTATGTTTGATTAGTGTTAAGTTTCATGTGAGTGTCAGTTATTGTGTCTATAATATGCTAGTTTAGTACTTTTATATTATTATTAAAAAAACCTTATTAATTGACAACAACAATATAGACACACCAGCTCATATACCTATGAAAAATTCAATGTAGTTACTTAGTTTTTTAATTGTATAGAATCAAGACGAAGAAAAGAGTGGCCCGGAGGTTCTTGCCTGATTCTTCTCACGAGGCTCTACTTTCTAAACAGGCATTTATTTTTCAATGCTCAATTATGTTTAAATGCATTTAAAGTTACTTTTTTATTTTTATTTGTATGACCTTCTGACGTGTCCAAATAATTTATACATTTTTTCTGGAAATAAATATATTTGAGTTTGAGTTTGAAAATTTGAAAAACAAAAAATATCCTATATTTGCTCCGAAGTTTTGTCACAGATTACACTACTAGACGCCGTGGTCACAATGACTATAGCTGTAACTGATCTAACTATAGGTGTAATAATATTGGTAACATGTAACGTATAATAGTCAAGGCATTGGACGCGTTATCAATAAGTCCAAAGAATGAGGTTAAACTCTACATAAAGGTATTTTATTTCGCTTGCAAATTAAATGCCTATATCATGAGTATTAATTTGTCTAGTTAAATTGGTAAAATATTTATAAAGATATGATACATAAGTTATCTTCTGACTAACCCCTTCAAATAACACTGGAATTCATCATTAGCCTTACTCTCTTATTACTCTCTTCGCACTGGTGTTAATTACTCAAAATAACCATCGTAGTTATAAACAATAAATCGCTAGAACAAAGTAACAAAACACATAAAGCAAAAACAAAATGGCGGCATATTAGCACTTACCTACAATTTACCTTACCTTGAATACAAATTCACACCCGTATTTCTCTCGTAAAATCCACCACAGGGCATTAATATGAACAGTGATTAAAACTTTTGCCCATCGGACGGTTTTTAATGTCGAAAAATATTTCAATCCTCGTGAAGTGAAAACTCAAGTGAATAGCGAGTTTGTTAAAATCTAAATGTTCTGGGAATGCGGGAATATTATTGCTGAAAGCTGAAAAAGGGTAAGGATTTTTTTCGCATGTGACGTTTATATTTGATTTTCATGTTGTTTTCGGGTACTAGATAGTTGAAATGAGTCGTATGTCCAATTTAACTTTTCACCGTAGTGGATGCTTACTGATTATCAAACAGTTCCAATGCCCCTTCAAAAATGCATTGTTTACTTGGTAGAAAGAGAAGTGGCAAGATATTCAATAGGTGGCCTTAAGGCAGAAACTACGATAAGGAAACTTCCAAAAAATGCATTCCATGGGGCTCTTTACTGAAAGGCACAGGTAATAAAACCAGGAAATAAAACATAAAACCAGTAATGTAATGTGATAAAATTTCTACTGATAAAGGTACATACGTATTCTACACTAGACTTTGTCTGCGGCTCCGCTCGCGTGAGTATCCGTTCTTGTAACATATTTTTTACTGGTAAAAATCAGCTCATTTAACTTTCTCCCTTACCCCTTATTATAGACAAACAAACAATCTGTCGCATCTATATGTCATTTTGTCTGCTCGGTTGGCGTAGAGTTTAAGCGGTCGCCCCGCCGCTTGACACTGCGTGTGACTCAGTGTTGGGCGTTCGATTCCCACACGAGACAAAATTTGTGTGATTCTATAAATTGTTGTTTTCGAGTCTGGGTGTTCGTTGTGTCCGTCGGATGTATATTTGTAAAGTCCTCCGCGACCTAGGATTTATTCCTAGCATGGGAGTTGTATTAAAAAAATAGACGTACAATATTAGTATGGATGGTCATAGTTACAGATTAAATTCTAAATAACGGCACTGTAGTATATAATAGGTACGTCACCTGACTAGGACCGTCGGATTCCCACGGAGCCCGACCGTCTCTACACGTAGACATACGTTGTCTGCCCATCGGGCGCTTCCGAAACGCAGTTCAGAGCTTATCGACATTTTAGTTAACTAGTAGGTTACGAAGCACGCTATGATTTTTAAGCAAGCTGGAAATTGCAGGCATATGTACATCGCAAGATTAGCTCGAGGAATTGCAATCGAGAGAGCATTGATTTGGTAGTATTGAGAATGTTATTTATTTCGCAGATAGGATTGGACATGGATTAGAATATCTCGAGATGATGAGATTTATCTACCAGGTTTTTTACCGCTATACAACGTTTATTGTTCTAGTAATCCTATTGCAGTTTCGGAAAATCAATGTCGCCCCTTCGATGGGTGATCGTTTGTAGTGACAGTTACATTAGAGCGCTACCGTGCTCGTAGAGCACGTAAAGGTGTGAGTCCTGGTTCTTGTCTAGGGCCAAGAATCGTTGGGCCATATTGGAGGCCTTTGGGCAGTCTGAAATTTCCGACACCAGAGTTGGCCACAGACTCAAATGTTAAAGAAAAATAACAAAAATGTACACTTATGGGCTGTTATAGCGGTTGAACTATTGTTTATCGCGATAACATGCAGAAAAAGTCGCGGGCAACTTCTACTATTGGCTATCAATTGATCTGTTCCATATTGTTTTCCTACTTTACTTCCATCTTTATTACATCGTGTAACACTGTAACACTAATACAGCCTTATTTTTAACCGACTTCAAATTAAAAAAGAAGGAGGAGGTTCTCAATTCGGCCGGTATATATTTTTTTTCGATGTATGTACACCGATTTCGCCGAGGTTTCTGAACCGATTTACGTAATTCTTTTTTTGTTTGATGCGCAATAGTTTCGAATTGGTCCCATAAAAAAAATATTCATGTAGGCCCAGTAGTTTTTATTTTATGAGCATTTTTTTACTTATTTTCATCTATCCTTAAGGCTGAAATTCCTATGAATAATAATTGTGACGGCTGGTGTCATGTAAAATTTTATTGTCATCACTACGGTTACTAAGGACTACTGACGTCTACAATTTATGCGTCGACACGACAAACTGGCCGGTACTAATATAACATAATAATTAGCAAAAAGGTTTGAAGACTATTTCATTATTTGGAAATGACAGTTAGATGACGTAAGCACTCTGTCAAGTGTTCGCTAAATTTACCACTAATTGATAACAAGGCGATGGCCGTGCTGATAATACATCCGCTTTACGTTCTGAAGGCATGGGTTCAAATCCCAATCAAAACAGTCAGTCGATTTTGGTTTTTATGAAATTTGGAAAATGTTTATGAATATTTGGCAAATATTTCTTTTAATCTTAGGTAGACTTTAAATAAACTAAAGTATAATTGGTCTATAAGTAGGATTTACATTATAATGTACAATAAAATAAAACAAGTTATATAACTAAACTATCCTAAACTATAAAAAAGCAAAAGTATGAAAAGAAAAGTAAATAAAATATTATAAAATATTAAATTCCTCCGCAACGCTGTCGAGCGGTAGCGTGCCCAGAAGGCTGGCAGCATTGCCACGTTAAATGGCAATGCTTATTCTCTCAGCGAGATATAAACCAGCCCTCTAGTCACGGGAAGCATCGATCAGCCTTCTGGCGATTTCTTTCTTTGGGAAATGTTGGTGTAATATTACACCTCTGCCTACCCCTTTGGGGATACAGGCGTGAGTCTATAAAAAAAAATGTCAGACATCGGGAGTTGGGTTGTATATACGTATTTAAATTGGATGACAATGAAAAGTTATTATGACATAGAGCTGCTCTGATGATGGAATCGAAAGGTGGCCATAGGAATAATATAGGAACTCAGTAAATAATTGACAAAATTTTGTAGGGTTTGGGCTCGTTCTCGTCCGATGAAGGAGTCAGAAGGTGGCGATACGAACTCAGTAATTACAAAAATCTATTTGAATTGCACAATGATGATAATGGTGACTTCAAAGACGTTAATCATGCGGTAATGCCATGATTTGTCGATTATTAATGAGACCAAGTCTATTAGCTCTCTGCTCAAAAGGCTCATTCGCTAGACGCTCTAGGATCTTACCGAGTCTAGAATTATACTGTTTAAGAGTTTCTTGACGTTAACGTTATTTCATATATATGCTTTCCTGGCCAACAAACGTTTTTCAGGATCTTTAATAGTCTCACAAGAACGTAAAACTTTGTCCCGAAGAGCATTTTTACAGAGAAGACTACTTTTATCCGTTCCCGTTTCTTGAAATCTATATTTTAAGGCGCGCAGCACCTTTTGTAGGTCTACCTATAACTAGTTGATAATACAACAATAGGTTCACTAAAAAGTATTAAATAAAAATAACTAGGTTAAAAACAACCGACTTCAAAAACGAAAAAGTGAAAAATAATAAAGATTTAACATTAATTAAATACTACCTGTTATTTATATGTGCTATTTACTAATTGGTTTAAAGTCGGTGCCAAATCAAATTTCAAAAGCCTTTAAATTAAAGAAGGCATTTCATAATTCACATGAATTCACATTCTGTTCAATACATTTTCGTATTATTTTTTTCATTATTCTTCGTATTAACTGAAGCTGCTTATAATATTAAGATCAATATGCTCTTTATGAGGTTTATTTATGCATCTTTATCTTAATCGTAGTCATTCCTTTGTATTAATTTGCTCGTATTCATTTAAGTGATTAAAATATTATTATTTGTTTTAAGGCTTGGCACCGACTTCAAACCTATTAGTAAATAGCACATATAAATAATAGGTAGTATTTAATTAATGTTAAATCTTTATTATTTTTCACTTTTTCGTTTTTGAAGTCGGTTGTTTTAACGTAGTTATTTTTATCTATAGCTTTGCACTATCGTCCCTATTACGTGTTCTGAGCTAAAACTAAAATAATGATCGTAATATTGAGTCTTTGTAGTTGTAAGTCAAACAACGTCTTGTATAATAATGACGTACGTCTAGTAAAATAAACTTGTTCTCTCCAATAGATTGTTTTGTTGAGTAATATTGACTGAGATATCTAAGATGGCTTATTACGTGCTTTTAGTTAACTAAACAGCGATCACCTAGTGGAGAGACTAGCATGACGCGTACACCTGACTTATCTTTACTCCAAAAGTTTGGCATGTGTTACACACAAGCAGCGATGACTTGTTGGCCAGCTTAGAAAATGAAGTTAAAATACTTACAGTTTGCTAGCCCAATATATGTTATAACAATCCTACTACTAGGTATTTAAGACGCAAAAGCATATGGGGAGGGATATATTGATACATGAAATGTCTGGTATTTTTCACACTAGAATTGCTGAACATAAGCGGCGGTAGCCCAGTGGTGTACGTAACGGACTGCCGAGACGATGGTCTCGGGTTCGATCCCCAGGTACCTCGGGCACACAGCTCTGAATTTTCGAAGTTATGTGTGTATTAAAAATGTTAATTATCGCTCGCTTAATAATGTGCCCGGTAGATGGCAATAGGCTCACCCCCTATTACATTGGGACCGAAACATATCTGGCGAAGTGTGGGTGTGTAATACACCTCTGCCTACCCCTTCGGGGACAAAAAGGCGTGAAGATATGAAGATATGAATTGCTGAACACATTTTGATGAAACGTTGTAGTAACGGAGCTCACGTTTCATTACGTTTTGATGCGACTGACACCACAAGGCGTAGCTGTAAATAGAAAAAGGTACGTAATAATAACTCTTTCATAAATAAATTCGAGATAGTAAATCCTCATTATCCTTATCCTAAATCTAAATATTTCAGCTTCATACAGATAGTTCAACTCAGTTGTGCGCGCGGCCCTATGTGTGCGTGGGCTTGTAAATATACAACTTTTATTCGTGTAGCAGTGACGCGGCAGTCGTTGTCCGAGCAAGACGTGTTCTTATCGCTTTTTCTTACAGGTACAGTCGTTTACGAAAATGTCTAGTTCTTCACGGAGAAAATGTTGAAGGAGTCAGGTAAATAATTTTAAATTTAGATGTAATTAATATTTACTATGATTCTATATACGAAAAAATGTATCCGAGTCTAAAACAATAATACGTAAACGTCAAAAAACGTTTACGTATTATTGTTTTAGACTCGAGAAACCATTGCTAAGGTATACGAATTTCTGAAAATAGATGCGAGAGATATATTGGAACTAGTAAGTGATCCAGTTTGTAGTACCAGTCCAATTTTAATATCGAAATTAAGTGAACATTTAAATAGCGTATGGAAAAGAACAGCAATGGCCCTGGGGGTATTAGAGAGAACAATTACTAATTTATTGGCTGAAGGAAAAGAATCTGACTCTAAATTTAAACGTCCGCATAAAGACCGTAAAAAACGTGAAGATAGAATTAGACAACTTTAACGTTGATGTTATACGTTGCACTATTCAAAATTACCATTTAGAACATCGCGAGTTACCAACCTTGCTAAAGTTGAAAAGAATATTTCAAGATAAACTTAACTATGATGGAAGTATTTCGACTCTGCGTACAGCTTTGTTAAAGCTGGGATACAAATGGCAAAAACTGTGGATAACAGACGTGTTATTATAGAGCAGCATGACATCCAAAAACTACAATTTTCCTACCTAAAAATTTACTCAGATACCGTCAAGAAATCGGTGTATGGTATATACAGATGAGAGCTACATCTTAACTAATCATGTCTAGAATTTTGGCTAGAAGGAGCTGGGATCAATTGCAGCAGATTTGTGGAAGCGTGACTCTATTCATCAGCCCTTGTCAGCCACAACAAATCTCAGACACAACTGTACTGTGTTGCACAGCGAATACAAGTAATCTTAATATTAATGTGTTTCACTTACCCGCTATCCTTGCTGATGTCAGGCTTGAGCTAAATTAGACACATTCATACAAGTATATTGGCCAAAATAAATGAATGAAGTATCTTATACTTAGCTATTAAGCTTCAAACGCGACGTTTTCAGGACACGTTGGCACGTGGAAGTCGATACCAGATTCACAATTTTCACAAATATCAATCAATAGTTCACAATCAATTTACCGTTGCCAGCAAATAATATTCGCGTAGCTACAATGAAGTGCTTTTCAAAAGGCGATATTTTATTTTACGTACGAGTCGACAACGTGGTAACTTTTCAACGGGGCGAACGGAAGTGACAGTTCAGTGTGGCCATTGTCAGAAATTTTCAATAGACTAAACAAAATGTTACTCAATCGATCTAATCGATTTGACTTATAATAAAAACTAATTCTATTTCAAACATCCACCCGCCCCGGACCGGCCTACCGGTCCGCTAATCAGTTGGTAGACGTGACAATGTTGCAACCGCTCTCCTCAGAATCGAACCGTCCACCAAGACCTCAGCAAATCGGGGAACTCCATCAGCCCCAGTTACCAAATGAAGGATGCGCCCCCTGCGCCATCTGAGTGGCGGAAGGTTAGCCTCCTTGATCAAAACGAGGTCACCAACCTTGGGTGGATCGGTCTTGTCGGTCCACTTAACGCGTTGCTGGAGTATGTGCAAATATTCCAAGTTCCAGCGTTTCCAAAAGCTCTGAGTAATCTGGCGTACCAATTCAAAACGCGAGAGACGACCAGGTCTCGTATCAATATAGGGGTACTCAGGCAAGGCGACAAGTGGGCGACTAATCAAAAAATGGCCCGGCGTAAGGGCCTCCAAATCATTCGGATCTGAGGAGATCGGGCACAATGGCCGAGAGTTCAAAACGGCCTCAATCTTACAAAACACAGTTGCGAGTTCCTCAAATGTAAGGACAGATTCACCGATTGTCCTGCGCAAGTGTGTTTTGGCCGATTTTACGGCGGCCTCAAATATACCACCCCAGTGTGGACAATTTGGTGGGGAAAACAACCAATTTATCCCACGTCGGGCAAGCCTATCACCTATATCAGCTTTGTTGGTTTCAAGAAAATTAACAACATCATTTAGATAATTATAAGTGCCCTTGAAGTTAGTGCCGCAGTCAGAACGGATCAAGGAAGGCAGCCCTCTGCGGGATACAAATCTGTCAAATGTGGCTACAAACGCCTCGGTCGTAAGCGAGGAGACCAGTTCTAAGTGTACGGCCTTTGTGGAAAGACAAACAAAAACACACAAGTAGGCCTTGACAGTCTTGCTGTTTCGAAGTGTCGACGTTTTCACCAAAAAAGGACCAGCGAAGTCCGTGCCAACACCGTCAAACGTCCTGCTTTCAGATACGCAATCTGCCGGTAAGTCCCCCATCAAGGGCTGCATGGTAGAAGCCTTGAGCTTATAGCAAGGGATGCAGCGAAAGACTACACTCCGAATAATTCTTCGGGCAGACAAAATCCAAAACTCGCGTTGCAAAATGGCCAACAAGGCATTACAACCAGCATGCGAATTTTTAAGGTGACGGTCAGTTACCAACAAGCGTACCAAATGACCGTCCTTAGGTAACAAAAGGGGGTGACGAGCCCCGTAAGGGAGGTTGGCGTTCTTAAGACGCCCTCCAACGCGCAAGAGACCCGTTTCGCCCAAAAAGGGGTTCAATTTAGATACAGCTCCCGACAATTTCGATCTCCCTGATTTAAGGATAGCAATCTCCTTTTCAAAATGGGCCAATTGCACAGAACGAACCCAAAAGGTGAGGGACTCCTGTCGTTCCTGTGGTGAGGGAAACGGTGTCAGACGTTTCTGTTGTGGGTGCCTAAAATTAAAAACAAAACGCTTTATCCAAGCAGTGACACCTAACAACTTGTCGAGGGAGCTGTAACGATTCAACAAAAAATCGGGGTCGAAGGCGCATTCTACCTTCTCAAGAGTGAGTGTTCGTAGACCCGGCAAATTAGAAGTATTCAAAACTGGCGTTCGAGGCCAATCAATTTCTGGTCGACTCAACCATTCCGGACCCCACCACAGCGAATGACCTATCAAACTAGGCGTCAAGCATCCGCGCGAGGCACAATCAGCGGGGTTGAGCTCACCTGGCACGTGTCTCCAAACAAGTTTGACTTCGGATTTCTGGATTTGGGAAACGCGATTAGCGACAAATACCTCCAAGGTGTGAACAGAAGCCTTCAACCAACAAAGAACAATTTGGCTGTCTGTCCAGGCGTAGGTCCCATTAATACAAATGCTTTTACCCAAAGTGTTAGACACGTGGTTCAATAAGCGTACAAGTAGTGCTGCTCCCGAGAGCTCCAATTTCGGAATGGTCAAAGATGTCCTAAGGGGTGCTACCTTGCTCTTCGCTATGATCAGGGAGACTCTCACCTGACCTGAGGCACTGACTGTGTACAGTACACCACGGCCGCGTGACCACGTTCCGAGGCGTCACAAAACCCGTGAAGGGTGGCCTTGTACTTCCCGGGAGGAAGGATGGGACGAGGCAAGGAGATCTCGTTGACGGCAGGAAGTGAGGATACAAAAGAGGTCCATTCCTCAACAAGAGTGCCGTGCAGAGGTTCGTCCCAGGTCAATCCTGCTGTCCAAAGCTTCTGCAAGAAGCATTTTGCCCAAAATATAATTGGACAGATCCAACCGTTCGGATCAAAGGTTCTGGCGACAGTAGACAATACGAGACGTTTAGTCCAAGAACACGGCAATTTCAAGTCTACGTTATATGTAAAGATGTCTTGGACTGGTCTGTACTGAACGCCGAGAACAGCCATCATGGCGGGGTTGTCAACAATCTCAAACAAATGTGGATCCTGCTGATGATCTTCTGGCAAGCCTTCCAAAAGCGCTGGTGAGTTGGAAATCCATTTGCGCAACTCATAACCAGCGGAGGCCAAAATACCTATCAATTCGTCCCGCAGGAGAATCGCCTCGTCCGCTGTGGAGGCACCCGAGCAAATGTCATCGACGTAAATATCGTCCTTCAAGATGGCAGAGGCTCGTGGGAAACGTAGGCCTTCGCGGTCTGCGAGCTCCCAAAGAGAACGTATTGCCAAGTAGGGGCTTGACCTTAACCCGTACGTATTAGTATTGAGCTCGTAGACGACCATGGGATCACGAGGAGACTCTCTCCAAAGGATCAGCTGGAAGCGACGGTCATCAGGGTGGATAATAGTCTGCCTGAACATCATTTTTATGTCGGCTACAAAGACAACCTGATGTCGTCGGAAGCTGGTGATGACGTCACAAAGGTCCTTGACCAACTTGGGACCAGAATGCAAGCACTGGTTCAAGGATACGCCTGTTGAAGTCTGCGCAGAACCATCAAATACTGTGCGCAGCTTCCCAGTCAATGGCTTCAATACCGCATGATGCGGGAGAAAGTAGTGCTCCACCGAACGCCAATCCAAATTTGACACAGACATGTGTCCCAACTGTTCATATTCCCTCATGAACTCAATGTACTTCTGTCTGAGCTCCGGATCACGACCCATGCGGCGCTCCATGGCCAACAACCTCTTTTCGGCTAAAGGTCGTGACTCACCAAGCGGAGGCCGAACAGACAGGAAGGGTAGCCTCGTAATGAGCCGACCAGAACGGAGTCGACCAGTGTTGTTCTGGAAGAACAGCTCGCACTCCTCATGTTCTGGATTCAAAC
Source organism: Euclidia mi (assembly GCA_944739405.2). Classification (NCBI taxonomy): domain Eukaryota; kingdom Metazoa; phylum Arthropoda; class Insecta; order Lepidoptera; family Erebidae; genus Euclidia; species Euclidia mi. The sequence goes on from OX123192.2 coordinate 64,987,211, forward strand.
GGGCAACTTGAGGGGGCTCCTCTACCTCCCAAAACCTCTGAACTGCATCAGAGAGAGCAGAGCCTACAGCCAACAAATTATCAAGTTCGGGTGGAGGGGGGTCCCTAGGTACAGGTCCCATCAAAGCAAATCCAAATATGGTCGGGATGGCAGTCAAACCATTTGGCACCAAGGCCCGTTTCCCACCAATCAAAATTCCACCGAGGACATCAGAGCCAATCAACAAGTCGATTTGTCCCGGTGTGTCAAATTTGGGGTCTGCCAGTTCCAATCCCGATGTCAAATTCACCACAGCAGCAGGTAGCTGCTTCTGTGGGTGCATACCCATGGTATTCTTCAACACAATAGCCGAGGTTTTAATCCTCGGGTGTGAAGATTCAACAGGGCCAAACAAAACCTTAACTTGCCCTTCAACATTAGAGGCTACGTCCCCTATGCCCCGTATACAATTCGGAAAGGAGCCCATATTTAATTTAACCTGCCCTACCAAATAAGTGGAAACAATGCAACCTTGTGAACCTGTGTCCAATATAGCACGGACAACAACAGAGGTCGCGTTTTGAGCAGCGCTTTGGTGGGGATAGCGCGACCCATCTGCCCCCCTTTGCTGACCTGGAGAAGTTCCTGGAGGATGAGTGCCGGGTCTTGGACAACTCCGGTGGTGACACGCCGGCTAAGTCGCAGCCGCCCAAGGTCAAGGAGCAGGCTCGCGGTCACACCCGAGCCAATGTCGACCGGCGCCCTCCTCGCTTTGCGGTCACGCAGAGCCCAGCGGAGTGCTCCTACTGCAAGGTCACGGGGCACAGAACGGCCAGTTGTAGGGCATTCTTGGACCTACATGTCGCCTCTCGTAGGCGCATCGCGAATGCCCGCCGCCTTTGCTTCTCTTGTTTGGGGTCCCACTACCAGCGAGACTGCCCAAACTCTCGCCCCTGTCCTCACTGTGGAGGACAGCATTTGGACATTCTCTGCATGAATGCCAGAGAGGTAGGCCGCTTGTCCAACCAGCCGACGCCGCGCACGGGCGGGTGTTTTGAAGGTGGCAGCCGAGGCTCACCGGCGCGTAGCCGAGAGTCGCCTCGCTCAATTGATCGCCACTCACCCCGCTTGGAGAACCGTAGCGTGCGCACGCCTCCTCTCTCTCGCGCACCTGAATGTGCTGTTCAGCGTCACCAGCACCATGACTACTGCCCCAGGTATTCCCCTCCTTTGGCGGAGCGTCCCCGTCTTGACTCGCGCCCACCTCGTTTTGGGCGGGTGCGTCATTATGACCCCCCACAGATGGCGCGCGGATCGAGTCATCGCGCTTTTGAGGACTTCAAGCCGCACCCTCGTTTTGACTTGCCTGGTCCTGGCCAACGGTCGCCGCCCAGGCAACAATAGGTCATTGACCCCTGCCCTATAACGCCAACCTCCCCCATTGAGACCGTTATCCTACCAACGGTTGCTGTTAGGGTCTGGGGACCCACGGGGAAGGGTTATAAATATTGTTTAACGCTTGTCCGGGCTCTTTTCCCCGTGGGTCCCCAGACCCTAACAGCAACCGTTGGTAGGATAACGGTCTCAATGGGGGAGGTTGGCGTTATAGGGCAGGGGTCAATGACCTATTGTTGCCTGGGCGGCGACCGTTGGCCAGGACCAGGCAAGTCAAAACGAGGGTGCGGCTTGAAGTCCTCAAAAGCGCGATGACTCGATCCGCGCGCCATCTGTGGGGGGTCATAATGACGCACCCGCCCAAAACGAGGTGGGCGCGAGTCAAGGCGGGGACGCTCCGCCAAAGGAGGGGAATACCTGGGGCAGTAGTCATGGTGCTGGTGACGCTGAACAGCACATTCAGGTGCGCGAGAGAGAGGAGGCGTGCGCACGCTACGGTTCTCCAAGCGGGGTGAGTGGCGATCAATTGAGCGAGGCGACTCTCGGCTACGCGCCGGTGAGCCTCGGCTGCCACCTTCAAAACACCCGCCCGTGCGCGGCGTCGGCTGGTTGGACAAGCGGCCAACCTCTCTGCCATTCATGCAGAGAATGTCCAAATGCTGTCCTCCACAGTGAGGACAGGGGCGAGAGTTTGGGCAGTCTCGCTGGTAGTGGGACCCCAAACAAGAGAAGCAAAGGCGGCGGGCATTCGCGATGCGCCTACGAGAGGCGACATGTAGGTCCAAGAATGCCCTACAACTGGCCGTTCTGTGCCCCGTGACCTTGCAATAGGAGCACTCCGCTGGGCTCTGCGTGACCGCAAAGCGAGGAGGGCGCCGGTCGACATTGGCTCGGGTGTGACCGCGAGCCTGCTCCTTGACCTTGGGCGGCTGCGACTTAGCCGGCGTGTCACCACCGGAGTTGTCCAAGACCCGGCACTCATCCTCCAGGAACTTCTCCAGGTCAGCAAAGGGGGGCAGATGGGTCGCGCTATCCCCACCAAAGCGCTGCTCAAAACGCGACCTCAGGTCGGCAGGCAGCTTCTTCAGCACAATGTGCACCAATAGATAAGACCATTGGTCTACGGGCAGGTCAAGGCACTTAAGTGCGTTGATGGCCACCAAGAGCGGGTTCAACAGTTGGGTGCGCAACCCAGAGACCCGGGTGAGCGTCGGCAAACCCAAAATCTGCTCAATATGCGTGTCGGCGAGGCCACGCTTGTTATGGTACCTACGGGTAATTAGGTCCCGAGCCGTCTGGTACGCCTCGTCAGACACGGGCAGGTGCTGGATGAGGCCCTTAGCCTCCCCATCCAGAACCGACATTAAATATGCCAATTTTTGTGCTGGCCGAAGGTCAGCCCTGTCATTGACCAGGCTGTCGAACAAGTTAATGAAGCCCAGGTAGCTTCCTAGGCAGCCATCAAAATGGGGGAGGTCCAAAGTAGGGAGCCTACTCACCAGCCCCGGTGCTGACCTAGGAAGCTCCTGCTTCAGGCCGGGTTGCCCTTCCCTATCGGCAACTAGTTGTCTCGCAGTATTGGAGACAGCATCATACAGGTCTAAGACCTGGGCATAGTCTTCGCTGACCTTATTTCGCTGGTCAGCAGTGAAATCATTGATTGACACTTCAAGACAGCAAGTGCTGAAAGTGCGGAATTGCTGTTCCACACTTGCCAGGCGATCGTCAATCCGCTCGTACCTCTGAAGTAAGGCCTGCTGGCGATCAGGCCGGTTCACTAAAGCATTGGCCGAGGCAAACCAGCGCAAATCTGATGCAATAGCACCAGCAGCCGCACGCAAGTCCTTGATAGCTGACATAATCAAAATTCAAAAGAGCCCGGACAAGCGCTAAATAAAATTAACAATCAAAACTTAATTTTTCTTAATTCTTTGAAACCAACAAAGTATTAGCCTGTTTACTGCAAGTGCAGGCAAGTGACAGGTATCTACTGTCCAACAAAATTAATAGTTTCAATATATTTGTACAGTGCAAACTGTACATTTTTCACAAGTCATCAATTTACGTGACACGCGCAAATTATTTAAATATTACAAATCAGTTCGCTATAGGCTAGCAAGAACGCCGCGCGTGCTCACTAATCATTATTTTATTGTTACCACGTCATTCACTACAATTAATAATCTACTTCTATCAATAAATTCAGTTAAAATATTATACCGCGTTATTTTAATGGTCCTTTTCGAGCCGTAACAAAGGACACCGTGTCGTAATTTTTGCCACGTGAATCTTACCACGCGTGTCGCGAATCGGTAAATATCCAGTGACTTTCAGAACTATCAAGTGTTTCTGTTAGACTCGGTTATCAATAAAAGGTGGTTCCCGTTTTTCCGGATCAACAAGGTGCAGGAGTGAAACAGGAGGAAACCACTGACGTAAGCAGTAACTCAGGAGCCTTCAAGTAAGATCGTTGCCTTTTTTTCTGTTTGCGTTACAAATTATCTATAATCATGGAAAACATCATCCAAACCCAGCAACAGCTGTATGATGCTATTAGCAAAATAGTCATCAATATCAAAAAGGATTCTGCAGATCGTAAGACTGTGGATTACTTTAAAAGGCGCTTGGAGACGTTGGAGTCGTATTGGAGCGATTTCCAATATAACCATGATCGTCTTAGTACGGAGGCGAGCAGGAGTCATCCGTATTTCATCAACAATGTGTATGAAAGTACTTACAAGTTGTATACTTCCACTAAGGCTTTCATCAACGAGCAGTACCATGTAGTTTTAAGCCAAGTGACAGGAGAGCCATCTTCAAGTAAATCGCAATCGGTAGAACAAGAGTCGGATATCCGGGTAAGGCGTCACACTCCGCCTCCCGAATCGCGATCCACAGGTTCTTCAAGCAAACTCGATGAAATGCTTAAAAGGCAAGCAGGTAACTTTAGGGCATTTCTCAGAACGATATCGAGTATTGGGGTCGAACATCTCACTCAGAAATGGGAGTTAGAAGATGCCTTAAAAACGTTGAAATGTCGTTGGTCAACTATCGACTCTTTACATGTAGAAATTGATAGCGAGTTAGAAGGTGCAGATGAGACCTACGACATGACCTTCGCCAAACATGAGGCTAGATTCAACGAGCTGAAACGAGAGATAAATGCCAAGATGTGGTCAGTGTCACACAAGGACAGTTGGACACCGAAGATGGAGATTCCTCTGTTTAGCGGCGATTACAAGAATTGGGTATCTTTTAAAGATTTGCTTACAGAGGTGATACACAACAACATATCGATTTCCGCGGCCCAGAAAATGCAATTCCTTAAGGGCAAGCTGAGGGGAGAGGCTGAGCGCTTAGTTCAGCACTTACAAATTAGTAGCGATAATTATTCTGTGAGCTGGGAAATACTTAATAATCGCTACAACAACATTCGTATGATTTTTACGTCTCATGCGAATACTTTGTTGAATTTACCAACCATGCAACAACCTATAGTAAGCCACATCAAAAGAGTACATGATACAACTCAAGAATGCATGAATGCCATCAAGAATCTCGGCGTGGACACAAGTAGCTGGGATCCGTTGATTGTGCATATTTTACTCCAAAAACTTGATACAGAAACACATAACCATTACCTTGAATTATTGAAAAATCCAAGAGAGTTGCCTAATTTACAAGAATTTTTAAGCTTCCTAGAGAATAGATTTACCATGTTAGAATCAGCTAGGAAGAGGTTTGAAAATAAATCATTAAACCACAATCAAACTTATTCGAATTCTAACATTCAAAAATCTAAATCGAATAATTATAACACGAAACAAGCATTACCAGCTAATAAACTGGGTCAAACTTTAAATAACAATAATTTAACAAGAATCTGTCCACTCTGCAAAGAGCATCACGGCTCATACTTTTGCAATAAATTTTTAGGTATGAATCCACAATTAAAATATAGTACGGTCAAACGATTACATGTGTGCGAAAACTGTCTTTACGATCATAAAGATAAGGCTTGTATTTCAGAAAAACGATGCCGCGAATGTAAAGCCAAACACAATACACTTTTGCATGAAGCGTTCAATAACCCGACCTGTAATATTACGATTGACGACAGAGGTCAAGTCAGCAAAATCTCTACGTTGCAACATGGCAACAGTGGTGAAATATTACTGGCCACTGCGATGATTAAGGTTCAAGCCAATGATGGATCTCATCACCAGATGCGAGCGCTGATTGACCAAGGTTCCCAAGTCTCCCTTACTTCTGAAAAGGCGGCACAGATTTTGGCCTTACCAAGACGTCAGTGTAAGGGAGTCGTGTCAGGCATAGGGACCAAGGAAAGTAGTTGCAAGGGTGTCATACAAATATCTTGTGCATCATTGTATAATAACTTCACTTTCAACGCAGAAGTATTTATCATGAACAAACTTATTAAAAACTTACCTAGTTATACTTTTAGCAAACCATCGTGGCCACATCTAGAAGGTATACAACTTTCAGATCCCGACTTTAATGTTAGCCGTCCGGTGGATATATTGTTAGGAGCAGATATATATTCACGCATCATTATGGACGGTATAAGCAGATCAGACCCAGCAGTACCCTTAGCGCAACAGACACGCTTAGGGTGGATTTTGTGCGGCAACGTTCAAACTTTACACTGTAACGTTGTCCTTAATCAACTGGACGATATACAAAGATTTTGGGAAATCGAAGATATTTCCGATTTGTCCCCCTTATCAGAAGAGGATAGTCAGTGTGTTCGATATTACAAAACAACAACAAAGAGGCGAGAGGATGGCTCATATGAGGTCAGAATTCCTTTCAAGGAGGAATATGAATCACAGTTAGGAGCATCGAAACATACTGCTATGGCTCAATTTCGTCAATTGGAACAAAAATTTCAGCGCAACAAAAACATCGAACAACAGTACAAATTATTTATTCACGAATATGCGGCATTAGGTCATTTGAAACCGTCATGTAGTCATAGTAAACCTGAGTTTTACCTACCGCACCATTGTGTAATTCGTAATGAATCGACAACAACTGCACTGCGAGTAGTATTTAACGCATCAAGGAAAACTACTACGGGTTTGAGTTTGAATGATGTAATGTTGAAAGGGCCAAATTTGCAACAAGATTGCAATCTCTGCTCATTAAATGGAGACAATTTCCGTACGCGTTCACAGCTGATATAGAGAAGATGTTTCGCTGTATTTGGGTTACAGAAGCTGATCAAAGCCTTCAAAAAATCATATGGCGGGATACTGTCGAATCAAGTCTAGGAACATATCAGCTGTGCACTGTTACATATGGTACCAAGGCCGCACCATTTTTGGCCATGATGACGCTGAAACAGTTGGCGGAAGACGAAAGATCGAAATATCAAGATGCTGCACATATCCTAGAGGAGTCATTTTACATGGACGACGTGTTACACGGGGCAGAATCGCCTGAGTCAGCACTAAAATTACAACAGGATTTGATACAGTTATGCAAGTTAGGTCGATTTAACTTACGAAAATGGAAATCGAACTGTCCAGCACTTTTGCAAAACAATACAGATAACAATCATGATTTTGACTTCAAACAAGCGGAGTCGTCAAAAACATTAGGTCTGAGATGGAATCCAAAACAAGATTTATTTACATTTCAATTACAAGTCGAAACGATACCGAACAAACTGACCAAGCGATCGTTACTTTCTGACATATCTAAGCTATACGACCCTCTTGGTTGGTTGTCGCCAGTGTCAACAAAGTTAAAGCTTCTGTTCCAAAAAGTATGGATATCAAATGTCCAGTGGGATGACAAGCTATCAGATGAACTCATCAAGGAGTGGATGGACATCAGACAAGATTTGACAAACATTAACCAATTTCAATTACCTCGTTGGCTGGGTACCTCTATGTCATCTAAACAAGTAGAGTTACATGGGTTTTGTGACGCCTCCAATAAGGCCTATGCTTGCGTTATCTACTGCAAGGTACAAAACCGTGATAATGTCAAGGTCACCCTAGTAGCAGGAAAAACGAGGTTAGTTCCAGCGAGCAAAACCATCTCGTTGCCTAAATTAGAGCTTAGTGGTGCTTTACTGTTAGCCAAACTGATGTCTAAGGTTCTTAATTGTCTCAGCAATTACAACATACAAACATATGGCTGGACAGATTCGATGGTCACTCTGGCCTGGATCCAAGGTGAACCAGGACGTTGGAAACCCTTTGTCGCGAACAGGGTGAAGGAAATCTGCGAAATGATGCCTCCGAACAACTGGCACTATGTTAAGTCAGCCGAGAACCCAGCAGATTGTGCAAGTCGCGGAATGAGTGCAGCACAAATAACAGAGCACTCCTTGTGGTGGCAAGGACCTTCGTGGCTACCAGATCATCATACAAATCAAAAAATTCCATCGGATATATATACAACCGTTGAAGAAGTTAGGAAAGTCAAGCAGGTTAATTACATTAAACAAGAACAATGCGACATAAGCATTATTGACGAGTTATTACACAAATATAGCTCTATACAAAAGGTTACAAACGTTTTAGCTTGGGTCATTAGATTTGTTAAGCGGTTGAAACAAGATAAGGTTCAATGTGGAACATACTTAAGCTTACAAGAAATAACCAAAGCTAAACATATGATAATAAAGCATGTACAGCAAGGTGAATTTGCAGACGAAATGCAGAGTTTATTGCAAAACAAGCGCTTACAATCAAAAAGCAAGTTATTGCAGTTCAATCCGTTCGTATGCAATGAAGGACTCTTTCGGATTGGAGGCAGATTGAAAAAGGCGAATATTAATCCAGACATGATCTATCCCATATTACTCCCGCACAGCGGTCGATTAACAGATCTAATAATCGATTACGCGCACAAATTAACGTTGCACGGAGGAGCTCGGGTAACTTTGGCTACAATTCGCCAAAAGTATTGGATTATTGGGGGAAACCGGGCAGTGAAGAAGCGCCTTCAAATCTGCGTAACTTGCCGTAAGCAGAATCCCATTAAAATGACACAATTAATGGGTGATTTACCATCTCAGCGATGCAATCAAGCAAAACCTTTCTGTCACACCGGAGTCGATTTTACAGGACATGTGATGATAAAAGCCAACAAGGGCCGTGGTATCAAGACCACAAAGGGGTATATAGCAGTGTTCGTCTGCATGGTCACAAAACTAGTCCATGTAGAGTTAGTATCGGACCTATCATCATCCGCATTCCTCGCAGCCTTACGCAGGATGGCTGCAAGAAAAGGGACCCCTCGTCACATGTACTGCGACAATGGCACCAATTTCGTCGGCGCCAACAAAATTTTGTCAGAAGAATATCAACACATTCTGAATACATTCGATCAGGACTTCAAAAGAGAAATTATCAACATGGAGATCGAGTGGCACTTCAATGCACCTTCTTGGCCTTCAGCAGGCGGTTTATGGGAAGCAGCGGTTAAGAGCGTTAAGTACCATCTTAGAAGAGTCATTGGAGAGCAGCGTCTAACTTTCGAGGAGTATGCGACGGTATTAGCGCAAGTAGAAGCAATACTTAACTCGAGACCCTTGTGCCCTTTGACGGAAGATCCAAACGATTTAGAGTTTCTTACCCCATCGAGCTTCATCAACATCAATCAAGACATGACTATTCTAGAGACTGAGACGGACATGCGTACTAGATGGTACTTCACACAAAAGATTGTACAAGACGTTTGGAAGCGATGGCGATCTGAATACCTTTGTCAATTAACAGCTAGAAGCAAGTGGAGACAAAATAAGACAAACATTAAAATCAACGACGTAGTAACAATCAATGATGCGAACCTTCCTCCTGGCAAGTGGGCGATCGGCCGCGTCGTTGAGTTACATCCCGGATCGGATGGCCACGTCAGAGTGGTCACGTTGCGAACCAAAAATGGACTTATCAAGCGTCCGATTGTAAAATTATCAATATTACCTGTGAACGAAAAACAACAAGTCGAAGACGACACCATCAATACTTCACCAAACAAAAGTCGACAAAAAACGACTAACTGCAGTTTCGTCTCTCTGGCAACATTACTTCTATTTTTTATGAGCATTATTACGTCATGTCAATGTTCCTATACTTCCTATAATACAACTCAGCTAAAAGAAAGTCAAGGGTTATTCTTTGACAAGGTGGCTGACATGAAATTAATAAGGGACGAATGGAAAATAGTCACTTATTACGACATGGATACATACTGGCAAGGAACAACGGCATGTAACAAATATTTGAAATACTTAGGACGTTTGTGTAGTAAACTTCAAGGAGATTCCCATTGTGACGTTATATCGGCTCAATTACAACTCGAGTTCTCAGAATTGGAATACAATAACAATATTATGTTATTTAATACCAACTACAATAGCACGCGCCGCGACAAGCGCCGGCGCAGAGGCTTAGTCAACGGTGTCGGGTATCTCGCTAATAGCCTGTTCGGCGTACTCGACGACCATTTCGCTGAGCAATATAAAAACGATATACAATTAATACAAGACAACGAGAATCACTTGGCTTTACTTCTAAGGAATCAAACGTCCGTTATAGAAGTGGAATATAATATCTTAAAGAGAACTGAGGACTCTCTCAATAAACAGCACAAAATGCTCAACCAGCTATCTCTCAAGTTCGATAGTGTGGCACAGACTGTGAAAATTCAAGCCGAAAGAAGTCAACAAAATAATGAGTTTACTTTGGCAGCAGTAGCCACAAGTAATATGATAAGACAGTTAGAGACTATTCAGACTACTCTGCTCGATACCTTAATGGATGTCTACCAAGGTAGAATAAATTTTCATTTGATATCACCTAGTCAACTACGAGACACTTTGAGTACTATTTCAAGCCACCTAACAAAGGATCTCTCTTTACCCGTCAACAATTTACAGAGCGACTTCACAAGTATTTATAAACTTTTGAAAATCAAGGCGAAGATGTGTAAAGAGTACTTAATATTTGAATTAAAGGTGCCATTAATTACACGGGATTCCTTTGAAATCATGAAGGTTTTATCAATACCTAGAGCTATGGGTCATGGTAAAATGGTTAAAATATTGCCGACAGCAGACTATGTTGCAATAAGTCTACGGAAAGAGTCTTACGTGACGATGACTACCTTTGACATCAACTCTTGTAAGCATGATGTGACGGACGAGTACTTATGCTATATACACAGACCTATTTATCGTCTTAAAGCCGATGAAACTTTCTGCCGTATAGATTACAGCACAGGCAAATGCATGTTCACCGCAACACCATGCATGAATGAGTGGACAGAAATAAATCAAGTAAACAGATATATGTATTTCTGTTGTGACGTATGTAACATTCGAGTTTTATGTGAAGACCAAGCTTTATCAAGACGATTGGAAAGGAGTGGTATATTAAGCATTGAACAAGGTTGTTTAATTCAAACAGAAAACTTTACAATATATGCACACAATGCTGGTATAAGCAACCTACACATAAAACCTAACTTATACGCACCCGAGATAAACCCAATAAATCATGTCATAGATGTTAGCGCTACAAATGCCGTGATGCAGAATTACTCAGGTCACACTGAACAATTAGATGAGCTTAAAAGGCAAATAGAAATTCTCAAAAATAGCGATTACCTGGCAAATAAGGTTTCGTATCATGACATACATCACTATACCATAATTTATGTGATGGTTGGAATGACTTTACTGGTTGGTGTTATCGTCGTGCTACGTCAACTTCGCGGTAAACGGCTTTCTCGTCAGGCGGCAGGGAAGGTCGACCTAGCGACTTCACAGCCTGGCGCCACTAGGGATCGAGAGTCATCAGGCGGACCGGCAAGTCCGACTTCGGGAACTCGTATTTATAGTATAAGTGCGCGCGATAATCAGTGTAACATCAATAGTGTAAGTGATAACCGAAATGAAAGTGCGTATAGTGAAATTTCAGTGCACAAAGTAGACAAGTGCGTTACTCCAATGCCAAGAACGACACGATTTAATTAGGGACTTTAAAGTATTAATATAAGGACCCAATGAATTCATCTTATACTATATCATTATCAGCATCATTCACATACCTCACCATCATCTTTCTCCCGTGGGAGCATGTACAGTGCAAACTGTACATTTTTCACAAGTCATCAATTTACGTGACACGCGCAAATTATTTAAATATTACAAATCAGTTCGCTATAGGCTAGCAAGAACGCCGCGCGTGCTCACTAATCATTATTTTATTATTACCACGTCATCCACTACAATTAATAATCTACTTCTATCAATAAATTCAGTTAAAATATTATACCGCGTTATCATTACAACTAAGTGTATAGGTTAACAACAAGAACCCGTACAATATTGAAGAATCAAACACAAAAGTTATCAAAGTTATAACTTATAACAAATTAAAAGTTGAAACTTCAAATTAATTAATTAGTTATTTGCAACAGACAGACTGGCTGTGTTATTTGAGATATACAATAGTAAGTAAGCACAGAATATGTGTTACCTAGCAATATTATCTATATTATAACAAAACAAAGTTTATTAATGTGACCCGCCCAAGTGGCAAGGTCAAGTTTGATTATTACAATGTTTATGAATATATGCAATGAACTAAATTTACTAAATTTATTGATACATACAGCTGTTATGTATCCAAACAAACTGGCTTATTAATGCAACAACAAATTTAAGTTGGATTCCTCAACAATACAAATCAACAATTACTGATTGAGGTTATGTGACAATGTGTTTCAAATTATCTAGGTCAACTTATACAATTAAATATTATGTATTTTAGACAATAACTGACCTGACAAACACTACAATACTGTCTACAAGGTGATAAGATACAAGCTCATACCAATCTGAGTTCAGATACAATCAACGGCTAAGATACAAGTTTACAATATAGGCAGTTAACTACGCTCTGCTACCAAAAAATTATGTCTAGAATTTTGGCTAGAAGGAGCTGGGATCAATTGCAGCAGATTTGTGGAAGCGTGACTCTATTCATCAGCCCTTGTCAGCCACAACAAATCTCAGACACAACTGTACTGTGTTGCACAGCGAATACAAGTAATCTTAATATTAATGTGTTTCACTTACCCGCTATCCTTGCTGATGTCAGGCTTGAGCTAAATTAGACACATTCATACAAGTATATTGGCCAAAATAAATGAATGAAGTATCTTATACTTAGCTATTAAGCTTCAAACGCGACGTTTTCAGGACACGTTGGCACGTGGAAGTCGATACCAGATTCACAATTTTCACAAATATCAATCAATAGTTCACAATCAATTTACCGTTGCCAGCAAATAATATTCGCGTAGCTACAATGAAGTGCTTTTCAAAAGGCGATATTTTATTTTACGTACGAGTCGACAACGTGGTAACTTTTCAACGGGGCGAACGGAAGTGACAGTTCAGTGTGGCCATTGTCAGAAATTTTCAATAGACTAAACAAAATGTTACTCAATCGATCTAATCGATTTGACTTATAATAAAAACTAATTCTATTTCAAACACATGTGCAAAACAAAGGATTGGGTAATAAAGATGGCCCACCTTTAAAGAGAAACCTGTCGAAAGGACAAAGAATTATCATTGTGCATGCTGGTTCAGAACAAGGTTTCGTACCTGACGCACTATTGACATACAAAGCAAATAATGTTTCTGGTGATTACCACTCTAACATGAACGCAGAAAACTATGAAAAGTGGCTAAAAGAACGTCTAGTACCGAATCTTCCACCTAACTCTGTGGTTGTGCTTGATTATGCCTCATACAATAACGTTCAAAATGACAGAGCCCCAAATTCTAATTCCAAAAAAATAGAAATGCAGATAAGGCTGACAGAAAAAAATATAGCTTTTAATCAAGATATGAAAAAGAAATGAACTGTATGATTTGATAAAAGAAATAAAGAAAAATATATCTGGTACAAGATTGACAACATACTTCAGCCATATGTCATAAAAGTTCTTCGATTGCCACCATATTATCCTGAACCAAACCCCATAGAAAATGAGTGGGGAATTTAAAAAAAATATATTGCTTCACATAGTGTCGACCAAATTGTAACGGAAATAATGAAACACATAAATGAACGTTTAAGTCAAATTGATAAAGAGATGTGGGGAAATACTTGTCGAGATGTACAAAAGAAAGAAGAAGAATACTATAGACATTTTTACATGGAGTCAGAAATCATAATTAACCTTGGTGAGAGCAGCCAATCCGAATATTCATCATTTGATTCATCAAGTAGCGATTCAGAATAATATTCAATAAATAAACATTAAATTACGAAATAACTGTTCTTTTTTAAAAACCCGTAAACAACTGTATTTGTATTTGTACCCGACTGTACCTCTTGTCACGCACACAAAGTCACTGTATATGTACAAGGTTTACCCACACATAGGGCCGCGCGCACAACGGAGTTGAACTATCTATAATAATGTGTATACAATATTTCGCCTAGTAAGGCTTAGCGTATTTTGTTTCAAGGTCGGATGTGTTAACCCCTTGAGTGTCCTACGGGCACGGTGTGCCCGTAAGATAAATAGGCTGGTAGTGTGCTACGGGCACGGTGTGCCCATAAGGATTTGTGTGAACTTCACTCCGGTGTTGTGTGATGGGTTACAATAACAAAAACGTACATCGACTAGTTACAGATTAACCAACATAATACCATCAATTATTACCATATTTCCAAGCTTGCAACCGAGAAAAATAATAAAATTGTTGATTTCGGTACTCAGTTTACTCCGTGCCGCCATATTGCGCTGTGGCGATCAACTAAGTTGAATTTGTGATTTTTCAAAAATGTATTCTCAACGCAAACGCTAAGTGATTGTATTAGTATTATATATCAAATTATTGACAATTTAGTAAAGTTTATGTTTTAATATTTTTTTAGCCAAGTATATTATTATTATTACTAGTCTAATTTGTGTCCCACAGCTGGGCAAAGTATAATAACATTTACAAAAAAAATTATAGTAATTTTTGTGATGCAATTTTCGGGCGTTGGCCGCTAACCATCCTCCTTATTTGAAATGTTTATATGTGAGTATATATTAACTAGAGGACGCCAGCAGCTACGCCTGCATTTTTTTTAATTTACCCGTTTTGTCCGATCCCGTGGGAATTTCGGGAAATCCCTCCTTAGTGCACCCCTACGGCCCTCAAGGAATATACATGCCAAATTTCAGCTTCCTGCGCCCAGTAGGTTCGGCTGTAGCGTGTCTGTCAGTCAGTCAGTAACGCAAGGATTTTATATATTAAGATTACTTTACTAAATATAGATAAGTTTCTCAAAAAGTTGTCTTAGAATCCATTGTTAATTAGACATTTCGTATTGTTTTTGCTATAAATTGATATAAATATGTTTTGTGAGTGAGAAATGTTTTCCGTCGGATCGTCAAAATAGCGCAAATTTTTCGCTGCTATAAATAAATGGTTACTGTGAAGTGATATCAGTGACCTGTGCTAAATTAATGTATATAACCGTCGCGTCGTCTACCCGAGTCAATATAAGTGCAATGGAAAAGTGAATTTCATGAATAATTTATGTGTGTTGTGGAAAAATGTTTCACATGGTGTAATTTTTTTTCGACGGGAAAAGGTTTAAGGTAAGCTATATTGGTAAGGTTGCCTGGAAGAGATCGCACTTTGCGATAAGGCCGCCCTTGTGCATTTGCTATGTATGTAGTACACTTGTCATTTACACCGAATTCGTATTAACATTTGCACAATAAAGAATTATCTATCTATCTATCTACATTATTATAATTTTCATATAAAGTAACTTTTGAACTTTAAACAGTTTAAAATTTACGTCATATAATTACACCAAACGCGAGAAAATTAAAGTTTTATAACCGAGGATATTATAAACATTACATCCTCAAAATGGCTGGACAATACCGGAGAAAATGCATTTTAGAGCGGGGCATGCGAGGGGTTAAGTATGTCTTATATCATGTATACCTACATAATAAAATGATAGCACCTCTAAAAACATGGTAAGTTAAAAATCACAGACAAACATTTCTATTTTATTTACGTGTATAAATTGCACAACGCACTAAATTTCAAAGATAACCGGTAATTTAATTATCGTTCATCAGTTCTGTATATAAACTGCCCACTGTACGGGCACATTCTCACTATGAAAGGGATGAGAGCATACTCTACCACGCTGGTCAAGCGCTTGGAGTCTGCCAAGTTTTCAGTGAGTTATTTCAATATTAAATCGCATTTCATTCATAATGCGGGGTCGGTGTCTGTCCACATCCTAGAATCGGCTTTCAGAGCTGATCTTCCAGCCCAAACATGTCACAAAACACCCTTATACATTATCCATAGCTCTACCTATCAACATACACACTAAAATCTAACCTCAACTCACCCGGTACTCGTGCTAGACCCGTATACGATCGTAACAGGAACTCTGAAGCTTGAAACATTGCCGCAATTAGTTTCGAAGCTCAATTATATAGAGCATCTATATCTCGAATGAAACCATTCGAGATATAGATGCTCTAAATAATTGAGCTTCGAAACTTGCCTAGCGATGTATCACTAAGAGAAAATTGAATGAGATATTCAAGTTTTGAATGCAGAGAAGCTAATGATTTAAGTAGTCATCTGTAATAAGCCTTAGAGTTGTAGATTCCAATCTAAGTTGAGATAGTTTGTATAATCTGCGAATCAATTTGACAACTGCTGTCAAAGTAAACACAGTCCGCGAAATACAATTTTTCTAATAATCTCAAATTCCTACAAGAAAGTGCAAAACAGTAAATAAACGACTGGTTATATGTACAATATCGGTGAAAAAACGTTTGTGTCAGTGATATATAAAAATAACCTTAAAAACATTACCTTGTTAAAAACGAGTTCCATCACGTTTCAGTGACTCTGTGACGGTTTGTGCTGGTTAAACTATAAACATTGCCTAAAAACCTTTCGGGAAGTGAACTAAGTGTGAAAAACTGGGCACATATGTATATAAAACCAAATTATTTTCCCAGATAGAACCGTTTTTGTTGATTGTTTTTAAATAATGACATTGACATTTCAACCATAGACATTTAACTTCAGTAAGACAGATAGTGATGGGAACCAACTAAATGATTGTGCATTAGTACGTTCTTAATAAACCCATACTACACGACAAAACTGGACTAACGAGAAATAAAATTTCAGCAGCGTTACACAACCAAACAGAATTAACGAGACCAAATTTCGACGACGTTGTCTAATAATAAATATTTTCCTTGCCTCTTACGAACTTGAATTTTGAAAATAAGTGACAATGGAAAACGTAACCTTTCGAAAACACCAGAGAAGAAACTCCGAGAGTGATGCTTTGTGCAGTTCAATTTTTAACTCCACAATATTAGAACTCTGCACAAAGTGAAAATATACAACCAAATATTGATCTTTCCACCATTACGGACCTTGAAAACAAGTTAACAAATACAAATTCGGAACTTGCGTCAGCACATACAGAAATTGAGAATTTAAATTCAGAGATACAAATTTTAAAAAAGAAATTAGAAGAAAAAGAGAAGACTATTACAGTTCTGAAGAGAATTAGCACATCTTACACACATCCAACTATAACTCTGCGAAAAGAAGTATGCACTCCTGTTGGACGAAGGCTTATTACGAATCAAATGAAAACGCCACGAATATCACCTTTATACCCATTCGGGAACTACAGTATGCATGGGAATCTACGAACACCAAAAATTGACTCCAATAGGAAAATCTTCTACCAAGAACATAGAACTCCAACGTCTGTTTTCATCGAGTCAAGATAATATCACTCCAAAGAATAATGATCTAGCGAAAGTCACAATACCAACTACCCCCTGTACTCAAAAGAATGCAGTACGGAGCAACATCATCATATTTGCAGATCAACAAGGACGCAACATGCGTAACGCTCTTCAAAAACTAGTCGGACCTAATTTCAAGGTGAAATGCTATTGGAAACCAGGTGCAATGTTATCATATGTCTTAAGTTGTCATGAATCAGAAACCAAGGTACTAACAAAAAACGATTATCTTGTCGTATTAGCAGGTATGAATGATAAAAATCCATATAATTTAACAGGTACTTTATACAGTTGGCTGAAACAAGTCCAAAACACAAATGTCATACTTTCAGAAATACCTCGCAACAGGAATTTGAACGAAAAGAAGCTAAATTACGAACTAAAGTTTATATGTAACAATTTTGCAAACGCCATATATGTCGACATGGACTATAGTAGAGTAGTAAAACTACAAGATAAATTCCGAATATACCTCTCATCTCGTCGCATTCTAAAAGAAATATGTCATATTCAATACAAAACGAATTCCCTCGAATATAGACAAAAGGGTATTTGTAATTTATCATATAGACACCAATGTACATAAACTGATTTAGAGCAAGCAACGATATCAGAATCACTAGATGCAAACTATCAATTGAGTACCCTAGCTACTAGCAGTAATACATTGAATGGATCTGATGCTGACTTATTTCGTATATAATAAACTGTTTGTAATGCATCAAAACATAAACGGCTTATTAACAAAGTCAAACCTACTAGCAGTACATTTAGACGAACTCCAACAAAAATATAATAAAAGTATTGATGTTATTTGTATTACAGAACACAATATGAACAAAGATGACCATACACTCTTATGTATACCAAATTATAGTCTTGCTGCCCAATTCTGTCGCGATAATAGAAATGGCGGGTCATGTATACTGATTAAAAACAGTCACAAATTCCAAAGATTAGACTATATTGAAAATATGAGTATATCTAACCAAGTTGAATGTTGTGCCATAAAGTTATTAGATCATCCAATAGTAATAATTTGTATATATCGTGTGCCAAAATATCAAATAAATCAAATTGATTTGTTTATTGAAATTTTTAGTAAAATGCTTAGGAAAGAACTTCATCGTAAGAATGTAAAAGCTATAATATGTGGTGATTTTAACATAGACCTCAAGAAAAAAACATACGGCTCAACACAATTTGAAAACGCTATTGACAGTTTTAACTTAAAAGTTGGTACACGGGCTACAACCCGTATTAGCAGCAATAGTTGCATTGATAATATCGTACATAATATAAGAGGTAGCAAATGTGAGATTCTTGATCTGGCTCTTTCAGACCATACATGTCAAATATTGTCTCTTCCAGTAAAAAAACAAGTTTAATCAACCAGTGGTACACGTTTAAAAGAGATCTTAATGACGAATATAAAACAAAATTCCGCGAGTGTATTGGCAGTCTAACATTCTCTGAAGAATTTAACGAAACTGATCCTGAAAAGGCGTTTAACATATTTTTTGATAAATTTCTTCTATTCTACAATCTAAGTTTTCCTTTGGTAAGAATAAAACACACAACGCACAGAAGACCTAAGTGGATATCTAAAGGTATCTCAATGTGCTGCCGTAAAAAAAGAAGGTTGCTGTGGACATACCGTAAAACTTCCAATAAGTTAGATTTACAAATATTCAAAAATTATTCATCGAAACTTAAACGGATCATTAATTTAACACAAAAATCACAGAATGACTATTACATTAAGAATTCAATAAATAAATCAAAAGCTGTATGGCATGTCATAAACTTCTCGAGATGCAATTTCCCAAAAGAAAATATAACTAAGATAGATATTGGGGGACAAACTATAACAGATCCAACAAAAATCGCTGAGGCTTTCAATAATTACTTTATTGATCTGAATACTATATCCACAAGTTCAATGACTAATGCCTCGCCACACAATGTAAATAAAGTGACATCTAATAATAATATAATAATATCTGACAATAACAATAAATTGACAAATATTAATAATAAAATGACATCTATAAAAAATGACATTAACAATAAATTGACAACTGGTAATAATAAATTGACATCTATAAAAAATGACAGTAACAATAAATTGACAACTGGTAGTAATAAATTGACATCTATTGAAAATGACATTTCGCACAATAAAATGCTAAAACGTATAGACTATAATAACAAATCTTTATTTATGCTTCCAACGGTTGCCTATGACGTGAATAAAGTAATACAAACACTAAAAAATACTCAAAGCACTGGATACGATAACATTTCAACTTCAATACTAAAATATGTATCCATCCAAATTAGCCCTATTTTGAGTCACTTGATTAATTTATGTATTGAGCATGGTAAATTCCCTAGTAAACTAAAGAAATCCATAATAAAGCCACTATTTAAAAAAGGTGTAAAAACCGACATCAGGTGCTATAGACCTATAGCATTAATACCGATATTTGCTAAAATCTTTGAAAAGGTCATATATAACGGACTCTACAACTACTTCGAGAAATATAATCTTTTTGCATGTGAACAGAATGGGTTTCGTAAAGGCAAAACAATTAACATGGCTTTCTATGATCTGTTGTCAACTATATACGATAGCATGAATAAAAAAGTACCCGCAACCGCTCTTTATATGGACATGACAAGAGCGTTCGACCATGTAGAACATAGACTTCTGCTTGAGAAATTGTATAGATATGGCGTAAGAGGTAACATTTTAACATTGATCGAATCCTATTTAAGTCATAGAACGCAAACAACCCAAATTAGCAAATTATGTGTTTTGACTAAAACTGAAAAATGCTATTCGTCAAGCCCTAAGATGGTCACAACTGGTTTGCCGCAAGGAAGTATATTGGGTCCTCTACTTTTTCTCATATACATCAATGACCTCCCAAAAGCCGTAAAAGTTCCATTAGTTTTATTTGCTGACGATAGCACTGCCGTGTTTACTCCGAATGACATAAATACCTACGAAAGTGACATAAATAACACTCTAAAAGACATTATAAATTGGTTGACATCTAATAATCTTATAATAAATCTAGACAAAACAAAAATTGTTAGCTATTCTCAGAAAAAAAATCCAATTGCATTAAATATTACATATGAAACAAAAAACATACAGGAAACAGACAGCGTAAAGTTTCTCGGACTTTGGATTGATAAAAATATGTCATGGAAAACTCATATAGATACGATCTGCAAAAAATTAAATACATTTTCTTATGCCTTGTTTAAACTGTCACAAATCGCAAACAAAACAGTATTACTCACAGCTTACCACGCGTATGTAACATCTACACTAAGATATGGATTGATTTTTTGGGGAAATTCAACAGACCGTGAACAAGCTTTTCGAGCTCAAAAAAAATGTCTTAGAGCTGTCTGTAATATTCGTGTTCCAGAAAGTTGCCAACCATATTTTAAATATCTAAAAATATTAACTTTACCCGCACTATACATTTTTGAAATGGCAAATTTTGTAAAAATTAACCGCAATAAGTTTGATAGTCTGTGCTCGAGTAGACACGCAGATAAAATTGTAAACAAGCCATCTAAAACTGCTCTGTTCTCAAAAGGATTTTTCGGTATGTCGTCGAAAATATATAACAAGATCCCAAAAACAATACGCCAAACGGACGACGTAGGGATATTTAAGAAAAAACTAAAAGATTTTTTAGAGGTAAGGCCTTATTATACTATAATGGAGTTCCTAACAGATACCTTCTAGTAATTAAAGCTAGTAATTATTATGTTTTGTTGCTAATACTAGTATGTTATTTTGTGTTTTGAAAATGCAAGAAAATAGAGCCAACAGCTATCAATCATTGTTTCACTCTAAATTAAGACTATTGTACGCCTGATATGGCTGATCAGTGTATGTGCCATCTAAATTTTGTTACCACCTTTATAATACCACTGTATCACAATAAATGATTTCTGATTCTGATTCTGATTCTGAAATTCTACTGGTTTCACACTCACACTGTCGGTGAACTGATTGCAAATTTGGAAAAGTTTGTACTATGCAATAGAAACTATCGTAACTAGACAAGTAAGAGCCAATTCTCGTAATTAAATTTGTTCAAAATTCAGCTTCGATATATTGTCAGTCACTCCACCTAGCCGAAGGGCTACCTACACTCTATTTGCCAAGGTGCGGTCTTCACTCTAGAACAAGTGTCTGGCAGCGGCTGAACACGAAGGGCCGAAAATCGGGCGTAGTGGCGAGCCATTAGAGAGGCCTATATCCAGCAGTAAACTACGGCAGCCTGATGATGATGATGAATATAATATCAGTGTCATACTTATTTCATTTTTTCATTCCGGATGCATGGGAGCGCAACAACAACTTAGAGCTCCCAGCCAACCTCACCTGCCCGTGGTGCATCCTGCCGACCAGCGAACGAGGCTCTGGCGACCGACTAACGGCGGTATAACCGTTGCAAATAGGCGTTGCTAAATATAATAGATCGGTGACGGGCAGCAGCGTCACCGGTGCGAGAAGCTACCCCTGCGATCACCAACACACATGCCCAGCGTGGCGATTACGGGCAAAACCTCAATGGCACACACGCTTACGCAACGGCCCCCAGTTCCCGGTCGCCCCGCTAATCCTGGCCAAGGCGGCGGACATGGTAACGGCGGGGCAGGGGGTGCGAAGAATCCCCGGTTTATGGTAGGCCGCCAACAACGACTGACCATGGCTACGTATAACGGACGCACGCTACGGTTCGACGAACATCTGGCACAACTCGAAGAGGAACTGAAGTACATAAGGTGGCATGTTTTGGGATTATGCGAGGTCCGGAGAGAGGGAGAGGATACCGTTACCCTAGATTCAGGCCATCTTATGTACTTCAGGGGGGGAGACCAGCCATCCCAAGGCGGGGTTGGGTTCTGGTCCATAAGGTCCTCTCTGACAACATTTTAGAAATCTCCAGTGTGTCGACAAGGGTAGCATACCTTGTGATCAGACTCACCAAGAGATATACTCTCAAGGTTATCCAAGTGTATGCACCGACTTCGGCATACTCGGATGATGAAGTATAAGAAATGTACGAAGACATTTCCAGCGCCTTACACAACACCCAAAAGGCCCACTTTAATGTTGTCATGGGGGACTTCAACGCCAAAATGGGAGTACATACTTGCGGCGAATCGGTAGTAGGACCACACGGATTTGGTAGGAGAAATCATAGGGGGCAGATGCTCGTCAACTTCTTAGAGAAGGTGGGGCTGTTCTTAATGAACTCATTCTTTAAGAAGCAGCCTCAAAGAAAGTGGACGTGGCGAAGTCCCGACACTATGACAAAAAATGAGATTGACTTCATTATGGCGGACAAAAGGCGAATATTTAGGGATGTCTCCGTGATCACTAGGTTCAACACCGGAAGTGATCACCGACTTGTACGAGGCACTCTGAATATCGATTATAAGCTTGAACGCGTTCGCCTTATGAAGTCTACGCTCCAGCCAAATTTCCTCCAATCCGTGATGGGATCTGAAACATTCCAGCTAAAACTGGAAAACCGGTTCGCTGCGTTGGAAACCACAATATACGCAGATATGGACCAGGAACTCGATAAAGTGGTGGAAATCCTTCGGGATGAGGGGACGAAACTCTTTAAGACTCAGCACACCGGCAGGAGATCTCAACTTTCGCGAGAATCTCTGCAGCTCATAGAGATGCGACGAGAAAACCCGGCAGGCACTTCGTCAGATCTAAATAAAAAGATCTTCAAGCTGGTAAGACGCGACCTCCGTAGCTCCAATACACGCTCTATACAAGATGCGAACGAGCCAAATCGGGGGTCGAAAGTTTTTACTCAGCATTTAGGTCGAAGTCATCTGACGAAGCTGACCACGTCAGACGGGAAAGTCGCCACTTCTAGACCGGAGATTCTTGCGGAGGTTCAGAGCTTCTACGGCAACCTCTACACCTCGAAATCGTCCCGTCCCCAACCCGACTCCGAGGATCCAAGAGCCACTTTAACCCGCCACTTCAAGGAAGAGTTGCCAGACGTCAGCCAAGACGAAATCGTGGTGGCCCTGAGGCAGCTTAAAAATGGAAAGGCCCCCGGGGAAGATGGAATTACGACGGAGCTGCTAAAGGCAGGTGGAAAACTTATACTGGTGCAGCTCCAACGCATATTTAATTCTGTTCTCGAGGAGAACTCCAAGGGCGTGGAGCAAGAGCATTGTCGTTTTGTTCTTCAAAAAGGGAGACAAAACTCTGTTGAAGAACTATCGACCGATCTTGCTCTTGAGCCACGTCTATAAGCTGTTTTCCAGGGTCATCACGAACCGTCTCGCGCGTAGACTCGACGAGTTTCAGCCGCCCGAACAGGCCGGTTTTCGAGGAGGGTATGGCACTATAGACAACATCCACATAGTGCGGCAGATTATACAGAAGACAGAGGAGTATAATCAGCCCCAGTGCTTAGCGTTTGTGGACTATGAGAAGGCCTTTGACTCCATCGAAACCTGGTCTGTTCTGGAGTCTTTGCAACGGTGCCAAATCGATTGGCGGTACGTCCAAGTGCTGAGAGGTCTATATGACGCTGCGACTATGACCGTCCAAGTACAGAACCAGCAGTCTAGACCTATCCACCTGCATCGAGGTGTGAGACAAGGGGATGTTATCTCCCCCAAATTGTTCACAAATGCAATGGAGGATATGTTCAAGACGCTGCACTGGAAAGGACGCGGTATTAACATAAACGGCGAGTACCTCTCACAATTAGATTTGCAGACGATATCTTTATCGTGGCTGAAACCGTGCACGACTTGCAGTATATGCTGAGCAGCCTGGCTGATTCTTCTTCTCGCATCGGTCTCCGGCGAACTTGGATAAAACCAAAATAATGTTCAATGTACATGTCTCTCCGGAACCGATTATCCTAAACGGGGTCCCTCTCGAAGTTGTTCAGGAGTACGTCTACCTTGGGCAAACCTTGTAGTTGGGTAGAAACAACTTCGAGAGGGAGGCTTGCAGAAGAATACAGCTTGGCTGGGCGGCATGTAGGAAACTCTGTCGAGAGTGTTTTCGTCATCCCTACCGCAAAGCCTTAAGACAAAAGTCTTCAACGAGTGCGTCCTACCCTTTATGACTTACGGTGCCGAGACGTGGACACTGACGGTGCGACTAGTCCACCAATTTAAGGTCGCTCAGCGAGCTATGGAGAGGGCTGTGCTTGGAGTTTCTCTGAAGGATCGAATTCGTAATGAAGTGATCCGACAGAGAACCAAGGTAATCGACATAGCTCGGAGAATTAGCACGTTGAAGTGGCAGTGGGCTGGTCACACCTGTCGCAGAACCGATAACCGATGGAGTAGCCGTGTTCTAGAGTGGAGACCGCGCCTTGGCAAACGTAGTGTAGGACGCCCTCCGGCTAGGTGGAGTGACGATATACGCAAAGTGGCTGGCAGCGGCTGGACACGAAGAGCCGAAAATCGGGCTCAGTGGCGTGCCATTGGAGAGGCCTATATCCAGCAGTGGACTACGGCAGGCTGATGATGATGACTTATTTCATAAATGGTATTCTTCTAAATGAACCGTAACCGATATCGCGACTAGATCGTTAATTGAACAAAGTGTTATCGTTGAATTTTATTTGTCAAATTAGACGAGAATGACATTAGGTTAAGGGTTAATAGGTACCAATCATTGTGAGTTAATTCAAGATCTAATCGCAATACGTTGATGTCATATAAAATAGGATAATTGTTCTTCTGACAAACATGATTATATATTCCTTGTGCATATTAATAAATTCTAGAGTCTAGACTAGTCAATGCTTCTATAAACATTTTCAATTCATTTAAAAAGCAAATAATATACCAAGCAGGCACGGCTTCAGCGTTGTACCTACTAAAATTAGAAAATTCATGAGAATCAAAGCAAAAGATACAATTTCAAACATCAACTAAAGGTTTGTTTTCCCATACCAAATCTGTATCCAAGAGACACTTTATAATAGTTGCGTTTACATTGTAAACGCAACTATTATAAAGCAAAGGACCGTCAGATAATTTCCCTAATGTCATTAACCCTAATGCTAAATATGTTTGAATTAGACGGTTAACTCAATTCTTTAATGAGTTTGGGTCGATTCGCCCGAAGGTCGTGGGTTAACACCCTAATCTGTTCAACTATTTGGAACTGAATTGCACACGTGTATGTGTATTAATTTGTTCTTACCGTTGCTTACTAAATGCTCGTTTAATGTTGAACGACTTTGGATACGATGTTGAAACTTTTTGATGACCTCGCCTAATTCTGCTTTTAACTTTTAAAGGTCTTGTATATCGCCTGTATGATTTTTGTATAAGTCTATAGGTATATGTTATATAATTATGTAAATTAATTTTGGAATATAACTCAGTGACCTTATTTAAATAAATAAGATAGGTAGGTACCTAATTTGTCTGCACGTACAATTGGTTGACAGTAAAATAAATAAATGTAGGAATTCTAAAATGCTTGATATATATTTCCATAAGTTTAAAACTTTTATAAAGAGGTGATTTCATTCCATTTTCTTTTTAAAATGAATATTCCTGCCCTCGTTATAAATCTTCTTACGGGGAACATTTACAAACATTCAATCAATGGAATAAAAGGACCCCCCAGTCTCGAAACAACAATTTATGGACCAGCCAAATATAATTATAACAAAATAATCTTAGATTTCAAGCAGATACATTAATTTACACATGCCGAAAAATTGTCATGGGTGCTCATAAAGTGGCAACTAAGATTTCTTCCTACGTAAGAATCCATTAAGACGAACCTTATTTAACCCTTGCCACATATGGGAGAGATAACAAACAGAAACCATACATCTTATGGGTACCGTAGCGAACTATCTATAAGAAAGCACTGATACTTTCTAAGCGATTTTATGTGCTCACTTGAGAATGAGTTTAGGAAATTCTGTGTAGCGAACAAAATAAGATACGACTTTTCTATTATACAACGTTATTTTAAGTACAGCGCACACTTCTTAAGCCTCTGAGAGTGTGGAAACGAATTAAGAATAGAAAGTGTCATGAGCCTATTTCATACCGTTGGTGCTGAAAAAAAAACAGGTAAGGAAAGTAAAGACAGCATTTATTATAGCATCTTGTGGAGGAGACGAGACAGTCAACACCAGACTTCCAACATGTCTGGTCGGTTTGCCATGGGCGAGGCGACGGTAAACGCTTACCATCAAACGACCCGTCTGCTTGGTTGTCTCCTATGTCACAAAAAAAACAATACGCAATAACTTCAAAAAGTCATTTGTTTCAACGCGAGCCTCTCTGCATAGGAGTATATTGGTTGCTTCACTACGCTATCGACGCTTAATTTAACAAAACAAAAAGCTATTTCTTATCACACTTGACCTGCCAAAACTGTGGACTCTAGTACAAGAAATCTTAAAGCTTTATAGGACTACTACTGAATACTGTTATCGCTATTCTACGAACAAACATCTCTGTACTATACATTGTTTGTAAAGTTTCGCGACGCCTACCGCTTACGTTTCAGCCCTTGGAAATGATTTATAACAGAGACCGTATTTTGTCCAATTTCAAGAAACCCTACTCTTTGAAGACATTTCTGTATATTACAAGTTTAAGTTTAAATAAACTGCGGCCTCTTAATTCCGTTGGATCTTTTAGTGATACAACTTTATTTTTAAGTGACTTAAAAATCGATTGAGGTTCTATGTTCACGTCTATATTTTGTTTACTTAGAATAGTTGTATGTTCGCAAGGTACCTTACTAAGTAATAGTGTAGGATTATGAGTGAGGCTCTTAGCGAAATTAAATAAGTACGTGTATTTGTAAAGTGTCATTATAAGTCACGAATACAACCGGGATAACGATGCTAGAGCGATTATGATTGTTATCGCCCTGGTATCTCTCATGAAACTCGACATCAAATCCTATACCAATTCGTCTGGCTAGCGCCAGTGCTCTTGTGAAAAAAAAGGAGAGGCTTAAGCTGAACTACGAAAGGGTGTAGAGGTACTTTTAAGGCTGTAAGGAATGGTACATCTATAGTAATATTATAAAGCTGAAAAGTATGTTTGTTCGTGTGTTTGTTTGTGTGATTGGACGCTCTAAAGTCAAAGTCAAAATCATTTATTCATTTAGGCCACAAAGTGACGCTTATGAACGTCAAAAATTAAAGTTAATTACTAGATGATTCTACATTTACATTTACTGCCACGTTCGCTCTAATCTCAGGAACTACTGGTCCGATAAAAAAAATCCCTGTTAGATAGCCCTTTTATTGAAGAAGGCTATAGGCTATATAACATCACGCTATGAGCTACGGGAGCGGAGCAGTAATCCTAAATAATGCGGGTATAATCGCGTCCTCATCTAGTTTCCAAATACCAACCGAAGTGATTGCGCATCTACCATTTTCAGAGGAATTTACGTCGCTAATCCTTAGATTAGTGACGTAAATTCCTCTGAAAATTCCTCAAGATTGTGGATTGATCCCGTTGATATACCGGCCCCTTGATTGTCACTTCCAACGGCCATAAAAAGGATTTGCTGAATCAGGAAAAACCTTGGCTGATGTTACATCAATGGTGGCAAAATTGTTTGTTATAACTATTTACTACGCCATAAAAGATAGAAAGATGGCAAAAACTCGTCTGGACTTTTGAGAGTGCTGCACTGAAAAATATTAATACTTTTGTCAGTAATCGATGGCAAAAACTAGTTGATCAAACGGTAAGTACCACCATGTGTTGATTTTTTGATTATTCCCCGGTATAACTTGCACACAGTCAATCGATTCCAAATTAAGCAGAGCATGTTCTATAGCAGATTATCTTAACTTCACATCTATGTAAAATATAAATTTCTGAAATTAAATTGATGTTTGACACAATGATTAATACAATATGATAACATCCGAACACAGAATAAATCAATGAGCTCATTACACAAAAACCTTGGTGGGAATTGAATCCACAACCTACGAATTAGCAGTGAGGATCAAGGCAGATGAAAATCAATATATTACAGACACTCACTTTGCAATAAAGGTTTCGCAGAATCTTCGTGCTATTTGCACCATACAAACTTGAAACACTGCAAAATATTTTTTGGTCCAAGTTCATTATTAAAATTAGCTGGTACCCAAGGCTTCCCACGCAGATAAAAGCTAAATTTTATAATTCTCTCTGCCAAATCAAATCTCTATACGACCGGCGCTTTTCCAGATTTCATGATGATTGACCCTTTGCCTTTATATATTATTACTAGAGGACGCCAGCAGCTACGCCTGCATTTTTTTTAAATTTACGCGTTTTGGCCGATCCCGTGGGAATTTCGGGAAATCCCTTCTTAGTGCACCCCTACGGTCACCAAGGACAAACATGCCAAATTTCAACTTCCTGCGCCTAATAGTTTCGGCTGTATCGTGTCTGTCAGTCAGTCAGTAACGCAAGGATTTTATATATTAAGAAGATAATAGGGGTTAAAGTATGAAATTGCCGTTTTATTGTAATAGGTACTTTGAATTGACATAGAATCTTCATGGTTTGAGGTTTTTGAATGAAACTTTTTTCACACGGTTTCTTTGATGGTTCTTTTTTTAAAAATGTGAAACATTTGAATATCGACTTAAAATTGTTTTTGTTATTCAACTTCTTTGATTTTTAATACGAGTTCCTACGCTGCAGTAACGTGGCAGAAACTGCCCGCAATATCAATGTTGCGTTTGGACATCTGCTATTTTCATCGTGCGATTTTGGCTTAAACGCTTTCGCGATGGAAACTTCGACTTGAAGAACGAGGCACGAGGAAGGCGAATAACAGTGAATTAAGAGAGATGGTGGAAGCCGATCCTGGTCAAACTACCCAGGAATTAGGGACATGATTTAACGTTACCTTACCCACAATATTGAATAATTTGCGTCAAATGAATAAAATAAAAAAAATACGAGAAATGGGTGCCTCATGATTTGACTGATCTGCAGAAAGAAACGTGTGTTGAAACTTGTGTTACCTTGTTGAATCGGTACAGAAATGAAGGAATATTGGATCGAATTGTGACATGTGATGAAAAGTGGATTCTTTATGATAACCTTAAAAGAAAAATGCAATGGCTGGCCCCAGGTCAAACGCCACAACAGTGTCCTAAAGCAAAGCTTACCAATAAAAAGTTAACGGTTACTGTTTGGTGATCTCAGCATGGTGTTAATCACTATAGTTTTCTCCGATCTGGTCAAACAATAATGGCAGATGTCTATTGTACCGAACTCCGAACAATGTTGGCAAAACTAGCAGTAAAACAGCCCCGACTTATGAATCGATCTTCACCAATGTTGCTCAATGACAACGCGAGACCTCATACAGCACGAGAAACCGTTTTGACCCTTCAGGAATTGCAGTTAAAAACTATTCCTCATACTCCGTATTCGCCAGACCTTCCTCCAACGTGACAAGAAGTTTTCTTCCTAGGAGGCAGTACAAAATGCTTTCACATAGTTTGTGCAGTCTAGATCCGATCAGAGTTCTATCGCAAAGGCATAAATTACCTTCCTTTTAGATGGCAGCAATGTATAGATAATAATGGTAACTAATTTGATTAAATAAATATGTTATAAAATTAAAAATAAAGAATTTTGATTTTCAGTAAAAATCGGCTATGTCATACTTTAACCCCTAATATTTAAATATATATCATGACAATAACGCCACCTACCGGGTTAAATCGTAGCTTATATGGAGGGCTATAAATTCATCTACCTTCCAGTGAAAGTCTCGTTTGAATCGGTTCAGCCATTCCAGAGATTACCCCGGACAAATAGAAAATCAGACAGACAGACAAAAATGTTAAAAATGATTGTTTAGGACTTATAATCTGATAACTAACTATATGCACTTGAAAAAGCATAGTTATTTTGAAATCACAGACAGACGTTTAAATTTTATTTATATGTAAGTATATAAGATACAAACAGATTCTAGCAAATTCTAAAATACTTGATTGAAAACATCAGTCAGGAATACCATTTCAGTACTTTCCGGACTCAACTCGGCAGGCATGTATACTGCCGCTTGACTAATGAGGCAGGTAAACAAAATTAAAGAAATTCTAACATTCAGATACATAGAGTAAGATTTGCAGCCTACATACAGCACCAAAACGCCATCTTTTATTCGCATCTTTTTGTTGAAAACGTAATCGTCAATGGACTCCAGTAGCTATTAACGTTCAAGAATTCTACTTACTTTCTCACTTAAAACATCGTCGCGTTATCATCGTTGTGACAAAGTAAAGTCACTAATTCCGCACTCACGTTTTATTTACGCTTCAATAAAAATTACCGTAAAACGGAACGACACTTTTTATTTATAGTCTTCATAACACAACAAAATATAAAAATAATTATCAAAATTTTTATTAATACCAATTTGCATAAAATAGGATTATCACTATTATGCAGAGACGGAGTTATATTCAAGTTGTAATCTAATACTAATATATAAAGCTAAAGAGTTTGTTTGTTTGTTTGTATGTTTGGTTGAACGCGCTAATCTCAGGAACTACTGGACCGATTTAAAAAAATCTTTCAGTGTTAGATAGCCCATTTATAGAGGAAGGCTATAGGCTATATATCATCACGCTATGAGCGACGGGAGCGGAGCAGTAGCCTTAAACAACGCGGGTGTAACCGCGGGCATCGTCTAGTGATAGTATAAAATGCGAAGTAAATTAAATATTTGGGTAGATCCGACGTTTTTCAGAATGGCTTTGTTCTAAGAGAATTTGATGAAGAAATATGTAAGTGGAGGACAGCCTTGTTTAATCTTGGAGTTAATTTGGATACGGTGCAAAGTGATATAAATTATTCTATATCGTTAGTAGAAAGGGAGTTTATATCACTCTCCAGCTTTGGGGGATACTCACATAAACCACCGCTGTATCCGTTAATATCTCGTAGTGGGGCTACTGCTTCGCGGTGCGCACTCTGTGCCGCCGGAATTAGTAGACTGGAAATGTTCATTCTAGAATTCATTACATTCTAGTTATAATATGATACACGTTGCTACCAAATTAGGAAATGTGCACCAGACACAAGCTTAATAAAAGCCCGTGTGCAAATGTTTGACTTGATCGGTAATGAATTCCGTGATGCTCCAGCGTGGCAGTCGGTTACACTGCCACTAAGCCACCGGATCGGCAATATACTCCTTTGCTCAGTCAACGTTTTACCAAAAGGTCCAGTCGCGTTTGCCTATGTACGAAATCAACGACGTAGTCAAAGCCTCGTAAAACGTAAGGCAAACAATTTAGTACGAAGTCATATTTCTCCTATATTCATAGACAGACAAACATGAGCCATATAGTCCAAAGTTACGGCCACAATAAAACCAATACCCAGTTTCTGAGTCATATAACCGCAAAAAATATATATGAGGCCATACTAATATTATAAAATATGAAAATCTGTCAGTCTGTGAGTTACGCTTTCAAAGCTAAAAAACCTAACCTATTTTGATGAAATTTAATATCAATTTAGTTGAAAAAACAGGGTTAATCATAGGCTCCTTCCTTTTGCAAAGATAGTAGGTTGAAATAGAAGATGAAAGTTTGTAAGATTTTAGATTACATTCTTCACGTCATAAAAAGGATTAACGCTAAATCCTTTTTATGAAGTGAATTAATACTTGCCCAGTAGTGAACCAGTTCACAAACAGGGCTGATATTAATTTATTTATACTGAGGCTATTCTATATCGTACTATACGATAGCGAAGACAAACAAATCTGGTGATATCTAACGGACATGGACAGAACTATCCTAAATCGCGCTATAAAAAAGTTCATGTATGCAATGATTATATTCAAGATCAGAACTACTTCCTTGCGACTGCAGTCACGCACGATCACCTAGCTGGCCCGAGTCTGCTCCCTATAGTTAGAGAAACACCCACAACTTATTCTTCCACAATTTTTATCGAAACACCTACGCAAGCGAAGTCACGAAGAAAACCTACTCAAATATGAGACATTTCCACAACTGCCTGCGTAAAAAACTTTAACCATAGACTAGGTTATACCGACGTATAACCTACGCATACCCTGTCCATGATTTATGATGTTGTCAATCCGACGATTGACAACATCATAAATCATGGACCTTAGACTATCTGTCATGGACAAATAAATTCTTGAACGTAGAAAACTTGTAAACCAAGTACATACATGGTTCAAAAATACCCTTAAATAAAATTAAATCCCATATTGTACCAATCATTACGAACATTTTTTAACACGGCGCCGTACCTGGGAAACTACTGCTTCTGGAGATATTGAGGCTCAAAGTGACAACATTTTTCTTTTTATTTTTTCTAATTATTACAACATCGATGCATTTCTCGCGCCAATTTGTCATATACATGTCCTTTACGCGGATAGGTATATATCTCGAGCATTGCACACGCTTGCTTGTAAATCAAAAAAACAAAGCCTTACAAAATAAGAAAGTACATAATTATGTAATTACTATCTTAAGTCAAGAACAGGCTCCTACGAAAACCTGGCCAGAGACGGTTAAATAAGATTTTGTAAAATGTCTTTTACTTCTTTAATTTCCATTAAACTGTAATTCTCAGATCATAAATAAGATTATGTTAAATCTGACTTTTCTGCTTTATAATTTATTTACGACTGGGATTTTTGCAGAACAACATTAAAAAACAGTTTGCCCGGACCAATGTGCGTGACAAGACGTGCATTTTTAGAACGGATCATTGGGTTCCACTGCCAAGTCACCTACAGGCACGATGAACCACTCTAAGATTATTAG
This sequence comes from Euclidia mi, assembly GCA_944739405.2. NCBI lineage: Eukaryota > Metazoa > Arthropoda > Insecta > Lepidoptera > Erebidae > Euclidia > Euclidia mi. The sequence continues at coordinate 65,020,330 of OX123192.2, forward strand.
TCTTGCGTACTATACAAGATATACATGATAAGATCTGATACCATTCTCATTCACTATGTCACCAAAAATATCACATCCGTCCAACGAAAACTGCGGTTGTCGCCTATCATAATTCATATTTTTCTTCTTGGCCAGAGATTTCGGATGTCGCACTGTCACTCATGAAGGATATTGTTACACAACATCTATTTGCTGTGACAATGCCGTACTGACCTAGTGAATCAAGTCTTTTAAGAGCCATGTAGCACTGCCACTAAAAATCTCTATCAATCAACGCTACATATATTATACTCTTCCTTTTTTCATATGTCGGCAACAAATATTGCTCATTGTTTCCGTTTCTATTATTTCCATTAATAGATTTTCCTCAATCTCACCTATTGCCACCGACACGCGTTAATCCGCACAGACATATTTTCCTTCACAGAGCGACTGTCTAATTCTGGGTCACAGAGTTTATTGGTGCCATCATAAAGATAAGATTTTCGCTTCGCTGACTCCACTGTCAATAGTATCTATACTATCGGAATATCACGATCTTCCCTGTATTGTTCTTATTGGGCGTACTGTATGTGGATAATAATACGTTGATAGTACTGACGGTTCAATATGTATCGTTATGTGCATTTTAGTGACAAAAGGCACATATTACTAGGTGGTCCATGGTAAAAGGTCAATCTTCGTGAATTTGGCTTAAGTTTCGTTTGTTTGAGGGATACTTTTTAGTGATATATTTATGTATATAGTATATTTGACAATATGTTTGTATGACGGTATGAAAAATTAAAGGAATAAATAGATAAAAGTAGCCGTTTTTCTATTTTATCTTTGGCTTAAATCAATCGTAATGTATTTCAAAATTAAGTTTTTTTACATTTGTAGTATCTGCGTTCTATTACAAATACTTTCTCTCTTCGCTTGTGGTCTCAAAATCTAATAATACTTGTAATGGTGGCTTATTCCCATCTACCCATCCATCTTCCAGTTGCATATTCTTGGCATTGTCTTAGAAAATAAACACTTTTTAACAAGCAATACTGTTCAACATTTTTCATCATTGTATCGACCAAAAATTTAAAAAAGACCTCTGTCTTATAGAAATCAGGTACAAACACTAAGCCATATCCGTACGCACCCTTACCAATAGTAACGTGTACGAGACATGTTGAATTACGCACAATATTTGCGTTCGCAACGCCAATATCAGGGTTTTGTTTGCATTTGATTATTGTTAAGGAATCACGCGGGAACGGCTTCCAAATGTGGCGCCTTCACTATTTTGACGGTAAACATAATGTACGTCATGCGTGAAAGTAAAATGTTCTGCTTTATCGTGCGATGCCGTTTATTCGTGTTGAATACTTTTACGTTCTTTGAATACTTTTACGTTCTTTGTCTTTCAATTACCTTATTGTATTTGGATCCGTGTTTCTAACTTCCTTGTTCCATTTGTTGCTAGTTTTACCGGGATCAGTTCAATCTGAAATGCCAAGCGAAAGGACCTGGTCAAGTACCTGGGATCAGTACTTCACACGTCTGGTGACATCGATTGCGACGTCAAGGCACGCATTTCGGCAGCCTGGGCCAAATGGCGTGAGGTGAGCGGTGTCATTTGTGATCACAAAATGCCGGTTAAACTCAAAGGACAGGTCTATAAATTCATCATTAGACCTGTCTTGTTATATGGCAGTTCTCACTGCCGTGGCCTGTGCTTGAGCGACACAAGCAGAGTCTGCGTGGCACGGAGATGAACATGCTGGGCTGGATGTGTGAAGTCACGCGGAAGGACCGCATTAGGAACTCCCGCATCCGGGGTTGCCTTCATGTCCGTGACATTGCTGACAAACTGCAAGAGTGTCGTCTACGCTGGTATGGCCACGTCTTACGTCAACCGGCATCTTACGTGGGTACAAAATGTCTTGCCATGCTACCTCCGCCGGGCCCCGGTAAGCGGGGAAGGCCAAAGAAATGCTGGCTTGACGTCGTAAAGGATGACATGCGTGCCAACCAACTAACCACCAGGGATGCTGAAGACCGTGCGAGATGGAGGAGACACAGCCGGAAAGCGGACCCCGGGCTCCAAGGCGTGGGTTTTGGAGTGTAACCGGGACAGCGCTAGGATGATGATGATATCCATCCATATGATCTCTATAAGACCTGCACTTATATATTAAGTAGGTACTTCAATAAATAATTAACGTTTTCTCAGTATAAAATGCGATAAAAGTCGTGTTTGGGAAATAAAAGTGTGGCAAAATAACAAAAATATGACGTGAATTGTGTAATCTACATTATAATTATACAGAGTCTTGCGGTAGCTACATTTAAATTTCAAAACGTAACCAGCTATTTTAAAATTGGTTCACTCCGCCAACGACTTCAGGTCTTCGCACTACCACGGCTGTACGTCAAACGTACCTACCTCAAAAAAGGTTCCCTCTGTATAACAGACTGAGATCCGGAAATCTATTAAAGGGAACCCTAAGGCCCCCTGAGTAGGCCTCCGGTACTAATGCAGATGAAACGATCCTTAAACAAAGATGTGGGAGTGGACTGGATAGGCCTAATGGACTGTTGGTTGAAATTATAAATTCTAAATGTATATGAGTAATTTCTTGCCACTTCTTTAAGTTCTGTTTATTGTAATATTTTTCGTTATCCTTATAGTTATTGAAAAAGCCTTGCAATAAGAGCTTTGCTTGTTGCTACTATTATTGTTAGTGATCGTGGCTACTTAGCAATTTTTTTATGTGATGAACATGAATTTAATTTGTATCTATTTATAGAATAGAACCATGGAACATCGCTACCGCTTTGGGTGACGGAGGTCAGACAGGCTCACTGCCTGCCGGACCTTCGCTTCCTGCCTGTAAAAATGCTAATTTTCGACAAATCATGTTAGACTAGAAAGCGGAGCCAGATTTACGACCGGGATTATTTATATTGATAATGATTATACGCTATGCTTAATAATTCAAGATTTGACGTCATGTGGGTTATTTCTGGATATGCTACCGTATATTAGATCCAAAAAAGTTTGCATTCTTCTCTAATATTGCTTTAGCTTTTGCAGACAATGTAGAATTACTAATATTATACTTCTGAATGTCCTGCAAAAACAGAAATATTACTGTGCTCTAATTAAGCAGCCTTTATTTGGAATATCTTTAAGTTTTACAGTAGGTCGTAAACCAACCAGTTTGTTCTGCGATTTTGACGATTACTTTACATTACACATCCAGTAAATCTCTGTCATAATTATTACATGCCTAATAAATTTGAAGTTTCTTCTCTTAAATTTCATTTTATAATAGTTCTTTTCATTCAAGACATGTCATAGAATCTATACGAGTTTTGCTTTCTAATACAGTTTACAGAATTTTTGTCTACAAAGTTAAATAGAGCAAGGTTAACAATTGTTATGATGAAGGTTTAATATCAAAGGTGAGGTCACGTTATTATGGCACATCCGACGGACATGACGGACGTAACCATGTTATAATTTTAATTTAGTTTGTTTTATTTTATTGTCACAAAATACAGGTAAATTGTGCACACGCTATTTCAATTGGTGCATGTCTTTTAATCGTTATGTTAGGTAAAATGTAAAAAATTGTTAAAAACCGCTTGCTAAACGGAGAAAGAAAACATCGTGAGGAAACCTGCCTGTTTGAGCGTTCTCCATAATGTTCTCGAAAGTCATGTGTAGTCTGCTAACCCTCAATTGGCCCGCATGGTGGACTATGGCCTTACCCTTCTCATAGTACTGCTGGCAGTGCGACATTTTATATACAGGGCCAATGATAATGATGTTAGGCATAACGTTATATTTTTGATATATCATATAAGCACATAAATAGTTACATACCTCTAGCCATAATATATCCTGACTAGATCTTGAAATACAAAAGTGATGAAGTATATTTGTATTTCTAGAGCTATATTATTACCTTATCCCATTATTTTATCAGTAAAATTGTAAGAAGATTACGAACTAATTGCCCGCTAGAATTTAGATTAAAAAATTCATATTATTTTTTAAGAATTTCAGCTGCTTCGTTTAAATTACTTTGTAAGTAACATGATAAAAATATTGCTCTATTTTTGTCAATTTATCTCAATTATAATTTCTATTTAGAGGTGGCAACTCTGGCCCTTAATCAAAATTAATATAATCTTTATAAAAAAGAAAAATAACCGTCAATAAAGGAACAAAATCAAAAATAACAAAACAGCCTTTCGGTTTGACCTTTGAATTCAAAAATGGCGGCGACGAGAAACGGAAATCCTAAATATAATACATCCGTGACGTTCCTTTTCAACAAGCGCCTTATTTCCTTTATTGCAAATAAAAAGCCTGACATTTTCATTTTCAGCCAAGATTGAAGCCTGGAGGCTCGTTTTAATGTCGTTAATTTGTACGTTTGATGTTTAAATAATGTTGGGATTGAGTGAGTGGTGATTAGATTAAAGGCCTTAAAGTCATATGGAGGCTGGTTGGAGCCTCGTAACATATTATTGAGGGATCAAACGATTGATGAGGTTAATCAATGTAGAGCTTTAAGATGTGATGTTTGTTATTTTATATAATTATATTGTGTGTAGCGGCTCGTAAAGGCCGAAATATACGTAATTTTTAAATTTAAATTTGAGTTTAGTTAGTCGTCTGTCCAGATTGTATTGAGGTTCTTTAACAGTGGTCATGCGAAGTAAATTGCGTTAAAAATACCAACACTAAACTTGTCTACTGCTGATATTTTTTATTTATTCGATGTTAATTTTCCGCCATTAATTATCATCACCTTTTATTGTCTTTTACTTTGGATTAAAATAATATAAACTTGTCCTTATAAAGCCTTCGGTATCGTAAGATAATCAAAAGCAATTTGTCAAAAAATAAAAGTTTAATAACCTGGTGATTTCTTTTGATATTAGTTTATTCGTTACAAACATGATAAGATGTTTTCAACTTTTTGGTTTAAATTGTAAATGTTGATTGTAATAATACGACTTGGTTTTCCGCGCAGCTTTGCTGATTGTCTCAAATATCTATTTTGCGAAGACAGCATCTACAATAAGGGCAGCAGACTGTATGAATGGTGTTGTACCTACATGTTCAGTGATTGTAGACTTGATACCTATATGAAAAGACGAGGCAATACTTGTGAAATCCAAATATTATTATTCTGTATCGCAGACTAGGAATAAAGGTCTCTGAGTCTGTTGTTTGAATGTATTTGAAGTCCTCTGAAGTACAAGATTTGTTTAGGAATGCTTTAAACTTATAAATCTATGGCAAATTATAATCTATTCATTGAGGTTCCTTTAACGTAGGGACCTTTAAATTTTCTAGTAGGTTTATTAAGAATTTAAAGTCTGTTTCAAAAAGCACCCAGTGTATCTATTGTAGATCACGTAGTTGAAAGCTAGTGTACCTACCTATACCATCGTAATTTAACCTATATTTTTACGTATTCTATCACGCCAGGGTGTCCAAAAAATAAGGTCACATTGCCCTCCAATATTCTTCATACTTTACTTATAAAGATAAGTGTTTACTCATGTATAGGTAAATTCACGAAAGTTGACCACAAATGGCGGCCGTCGCGCATATGTACATTCGTGCACCAATGGCGTTGCTCCATTCTTGACGCATTTAGGGAATGCGTCAAGAACGGAGCCACGCCATTGGCACTCCACCCGCGTCCCACCCCGCACCTCCACGGGGACCTAAAAAATGATTTCTGCGCAGTGGTCATCTTTCGTGAACCGACCTATTCCTATGTATGTAGGCCCTCGGGCATAATGATTAGATTAATGAACACCGCAGAAAATGTATGGGGTAAAGGAAAACAACGCGTGTGTAACATGTTTGTTTTTTGTGTATGGAAAACGCTCAGTGAAAATTTGTAGCGAAAAATTGTTGATTAAATTTTCTGCGTCCTTTGTAAGCCCGATTTAGTATTGGAGTATGAGGAACTTAAACATATATGCCATTGACTGCACGTTTGGTGTAGTGGTTAAAGCGGTCGCCTCGCCGCTGGACACTGCGCCGAGTGTTGTGGGTTCGATTCCTACACGAGACAACACTTTGTGTGATCCATAAATTGTTGTTTCAAGTCTGGGTGTTTTATTGTGTCCGTTGGTTGTATGTTTGTAAAGTCCCCCGCAAGACAGGATTTATTCCTAGTGCGGGAGTTGTATTAAAAAAAAAAGTATGAATAGCTAGATTTTGTCCACAGCTTTGGGCTGTGTGTCTATGGATACCCTGTGCTGTTATCTGTGTTATTTTCAGTGTGTGTATGCATACAGACTTCTTTCTGCAAGAACATGTTCGCTAAAGGAGTAAAGGTAAGAAAGTGTCAGAAGCAAACAGGCATTTGTATTTATTATATTATAGGCTTACAATGAACGAAGAAGATATTTGGAGCAAATTTTAAGCTTTATGCTGGTGATAGTACAAGATTTAAAGAAAGTGAGGATAATTATGAAAATACTAGCTTTTGCCCGCGGCTTTGCGCGCGTTATGTTCAGGGTTACACAAATCTCCTATATTGTATGGTCAATATCTATGACGCGACAGTACTGACAGATATACGATAGCACACGCGCAGCACTCAATTTTACAGCACATGCGTTCTTACTACTAACAGTTAAATTTGTGCCCTACAAACTTTGACCTTCCCTACAATCCCTCCCAGTTTAATTTTTGCCAATAATGGTAGCCTATGTCCGTCTCCATGGTCCAATATATATCTATATAAAATTTCAACAAAAGCGGTTCAGCCGTTATAGCGTGAAAACAGAACATACATACATACATACACACTTTCAAATTTATAATATTGAGTACGGATCAAACAAAAAAAATAGTATCACCTAATGTATAAAATAACTCAAATGACGGGCGTCGACCTCCTTTCACTGTAGAAATCATTTGTCAAAGCGAAGCGTGACATCTTATTTAATATTTATTTAATTTGTATTTTTCTGTTTTCGTGAATATTATTTTATATTTTTTATTTACTGATTACTAACCCACCTGTGTATTGAATAATGTCACCTTTGCAGCGACACGTCAAATTGTATAATTTAATTTAAAAAAAAATCCTAGTTTATATAATTAGAAGCCTTAGACAAATGATTGGTATCGCTTCGCTATACTAGACACCGCACTGCCTAAGAAAAATAGGTCCATAAGTGAGGCACCTCATTTTGACAGTTTGTGACAAACAAAAGCAACAAGACGCATGCGTGAAGAACTGTGTTGTCAGATCCTCAACAGTTACCCGAGTAAATGGGAAAATATTTTATCCTGTGGTCTAGTGGATAAGTAATTGGTCTCTAAAACAATTTAGAAAATTCTTAAAAAATTACAATTCATCAAAACCATCAATATGTTTGTGTATAGGTTAGGCGTACCGCGTAAGTTCCTTTGTGAGAAAAATGGTGGGTATATTATCCAATGATTAGGTCTCATCTTATTATGATGTTTTGTTTTAGATATGTACTTATAGTATTTTGCAAATTATTATTAGAAACTGCCTCGTTGGTCTTGCGGCATAAATGTGCGCGTGGGATTGGGAAGTCTCGGGTTCGATTCCCGGGTCGGGCAAAGTGTTATTGGGTCTTTCAGTTAGGAAATTTTCAGTAGCAGCACGGAGTCTGGTAATGTGCCCGGTACGGCTATAGGCTCGCCCCCTATTGCGTGGGACCTAAAAATTCATGGCGAAATGTGGGTGTAATATTACACCTCTGCCTACCCCTTCGAGGATACAGGCGTGAGTCTATAAAAATTAAAATAAAATATTAGAAATAACCATAGAGAAAATAAGGTGTTTTCAAAACAGTGCCATTCTATCTCCATGCTACTAGTCCATATAAATTTAGTTACGCATTATTAATTTAACAGGAATAGTCATGAAAACTACTTTGAATAAAACAATTACACATATACTTAGGTAAATCGTGTTTCTTGGGAAAGGTGTTCAGTTTCTAATAACTAACATTTTTCACCTTATTTGTAAAGGTATAAACATAAAATAATATAGAAAAATGTAAAATCAACACTAATATTATAAAGAGGAAAAATTTGTATTTTTGTTTGTTTTTAATGGATAAACTCAAAAACGACTGGACTGATTTTAAAAATTCTTTCTCCATTAGAAAGCTACATTATCTGCGAGTAACATAGGCTATATTTTATTTTAGAAAAAGTAGGGGTCTGTGAGATATTTGGGTTTTTTTGGTACCCTCAGGACGCGGGTGGAACCGCGGCAAAACGGCTAGTATATAATAAATAGGTTAGATAAAAGAAATAGAAAAATATAACGAAATACAATAACTATTGATTCACATAATAAAAATCTCTCTCTCAACTGTGGGGAAGTTGATTCTAGTACTACCAGCAACACTGAATGTCGTTTTCGGTTTTCTGTAATTTTATGTTGAAATTTCAAAATTATTCTTATTTTACAGATAGTATGTGATACCAGAGACCTTATTATTTTTTACTGAGTTATTTTTACTCCGGATAAAAGCGAAAATTGGCATTGTACAGCGAATTATTTCCGTAATTAATTTGGTGGATATATGCACCTGACACACGGCTGTCAGTGTAACATGCTCAACCATGCCAGCTGGCATGGTTTTTTCTGCCTCATTTTACAAGTATGAGGGCTCCGTCTAGTAGAGCAGAGCGAGACCAATCATTAGTCTATGTTAGAAGCATTGAGAATAGTTTCATTCATTTGAATTATAGTATCACGTTCAAGTCCAAAGTATAGCTGAATTTTCAAAAGATTGGAGGTGTATTATCTGATATAGATATAGATCTGATACTCTGTATTTATGTAATTTAAAAGATGCTGAGACGATATTTATTGATTTTAACATTAAATATAGTTTTTCGAGTTTAGGTGTTCGTCGTATCTGTAAGGTCTCTCGAAGGCTATGTCTTAAAAAAACGATGTCTCAAAAACTAAATCACGGCTGTTTCTACAATTTCATTGGCTATATAAGCACATTTCTGACCTTGTCAGTACAAGCAGTAGGTATAACAAATTCAACACCACCAGTCCTTGACTAAAACAAAAGAGACTGAAAAATATGACATAATACTCAACAATTATCATTTCCATCCATTCTTTTACAGTTACATAGCTTAAAAAATAAAAGTTATCTAGCAAAATAAACCTACAAAAATCTCATGTGAAAGTTCAAAATAACTTTGATTGACCGTGTAAACTGGTGATTTAGGTTCAGCTATACGTACCAGCGTAGTTTCCGAACATTAATCATTTGGATAAGTAAGGAGAGCGTTGATACGTAAAATATCCTAAGTTTTTTTCTCTTAAGCTTCCGCTTGAACTCTCGTGATTAACTGCGGCCGGGATTATGAGATTTAAGGAAAGATAAAAATAAAATATCACGGTGATACTCGCAATTAAGTAATGTCTGTTTTATAGAATGGGTAACTGTGAACATTTATTGAGGCCTGTATGAAGAGGAGACAAACAAACTTAAAAAAAAAAATAGTAGTTACAGACAATTACCTTCTAAACCGTTATATTTAAGTATTACACATACTTATAAAACTATGATGAACTATGATAAATAGCTACATATATTATAATAAATCATCAATGAAAATTATAACTGTTAATTAGATTTTACTAATGAACGAGTAATAGATGCCTAACAGAAGAGTTGAATTGAGATTACATCCGACAAGAAACCATGGAAAAATTTGAGGGAGGTCTTTGCCCAGCATGTGCCCCTGCTGGGCAAAGGCCTCCCCCAAATCTTTCCCTTTCTTGTATAGGCTATTAAAAACAACGAGTAACAGATAATTAACTTATACTTGCAAGCCATAAATTAATGAATAATGTCCTTGAGTCCTGTTATCTTTAGGTCACTGGGTAAGGAACTACGGAACCCTACATTATGCGTGGCTGGATATGCATTTGGCCGATAATAATAGTTAATATCATTAGTAACTTACTTTTTTTAAAGGCTAGTCAAAAATATGTCCGTATTGTAACTACACTTTACGAATAAGAGGTTGTTCAATTTTAAATTGAAGGTGGCTGTATCTATTTCAAAGAGAAGTTTAAATACGGTTTTGTTGCATTATATATTTCAAAATAAATTCTTACACTTTATATTCTTAGTGGTGAGTAGAAAACATATATTGAAAAGCGTTTATTTCTGTACTATTAAATATGCCTATTTTGGTTGTCTGCCGTCTACAGCAAATAAATTTACCTAGTAATGTGTAATCTAAAACATATTGACACTTATCGAAATCTTATCTAATCTAAGGATTTATATTTAAAGTCTGACTGAAATAAGGTGTTCTTCAATCTAATTTACATTCGCGATAATTTTGTTTATACCTAGACACATTTGGTAAGTAAGTAGGTGCTTGGAATATATATGTCTAAGACGATAAACGACGCACATTATATTTTACTAGCCGTTTCCTGCGGTTTCATCCGCGTCCTGAGGGAACTACTTCACGTAACCGAAAAACCCAAATATCATACGGACCCCTTTATTTTCTTAAATAAAATATAGACTATATTACTTGCAGATAATGTAGCTTAATAATGGTGAAAGAATTTTTGAAATCGGTCCAGTAGTTTTTGAGTTTATCCATTACAAACAAACAAAAATACAAATTTCTCCTCTTTATAACATTATTTATTTATTTATTTATTTATACACTGATCTGTGTACAGGTTGACTTAATGCCATGGGCATTATCCGCCAGTCTACCTTTGAGCGGTGCTGAGAATCGTAGTAGGTGTATTAAATACTTATAATGCAGGTACAATAATATTATTCTTAAATAATTATACATACATACACTATAAATACATACATACATATATATAAGTATATCATATTACATATTATAATTATACTACCTATATAAGATATATATGCAATAAATAATACATACAATATGAGAAATAAAGAAAGAATACATAAAGCCATACAGTAGCTCCGTAATAATAAATAACGTGAATAGAAATTACGGTACAAATCCTAAGACACATCCGCTGGTCTTGCCAACAAGAGTTCCTTTACTTTCGCCTTAAATTTGAACTTGGTTTTGCACGTCCTGATTTCTAGAGGTAGGGCATTCCAGAGGAGAATAGACTGGACGAGAAAGGAAGAGTGAATAAGAGATGTGTTATGAGAAGGGACAGTAAGAAGGAGATTCTTAGACGATCGCAAATTGCGGTCGTGGTTGGAACACAGATATTGATATTGACAAGAAAAAACAATTAAATAATTTGGGGATGAAGGAGACATAAGAATAGAATAGAGGGTAGTGAGAGCACGCAAACTGCGACGAAGACGGATAGGAAGCCATTTCAATTGCGAACGGTAAGTAGTAGACACATGGTCATACTTGCGAAGATTAAAAACGAATCGAATGCAGTTATTGAGAAGACGGTCGAGTTTGTTGAGAAGGTCTGCATTCAGGTCATAGTAGCATACATCACCATAGTCGATCAACGGAAAAATCAAGGTCTGCACAAGCATTATCTTGGTCCTGGATGGGAGCAAGTTCTTGAGGCGGTAATGTGTCCGTAGGGTGCTGGTGACCTTTTGACTCACCTGGGTAACTTGAGTTCGCCAATTAAGTGCGGCATCCATATGCAACCCTAGATTTTTAACGACAGGATACCAATCTATGGCCGTGCCGTTGTATGTGATCGTTGGAAAATAGGATGCGTCAAATTTTCTTAATAAGCCCTGGCTGCCCAAAACAATGGCCTGACTTTTATTAGGATTTACAGTCAGCCCGAACCTTGTAGTCCAATTATGTATCTCAGCCAGATCCCTGTTAATCATGTCGATTGCCGTAGACAGCGACTCTACATTTACCTGGGTATATATCTGCAAGTCGTCGGCATACAAATGGTGAGAACACTGAAGATTTTTAGTTACTAGTCGTTTCCCAGCGGTTTCACCCGCGTCCTGAGGGAACTACTTCGCGTACCCGAAAAACCCAAATATCTTTTACTTATCTTTTGTTTTCTAAAATAAAATATAGCCTATGTTACTCGCAGATACTAGCCGACAGATAGCCTATGTTACCCTAAATTCCCACGGGATCGATCGGCAAGAAACTGTTAAATAAAAAGAAATGTGCAGCCGTAGCTGTGGGCATCCTGTACTTGTGTGATCAACATACATACATACATAGTCTCACGGCTATATCCCCGAAGAGGTAGGAAGAGGTATATTACTACACTCACCTTTCGCCAGATTTATTTTAGCCCCACGTAATAGGGGGCGAGCCTATTGCCGCTATCGTACACATCACCAGACTCCGTGCTGCTACTGAAAATTCGGAAAAACCAAGTAACACTTTTGCCCGATCTGGGAATCGAACCCGGGACGTCCGATCAGCAGTCGCATACGCTATCCACTGAACCATGAAGGCAGTCTATATATTTTTAAATATTCGTAAAGTCGTCCGCGACAAAGATCACCATCTTCATAGCGTTATTCCAGTTAGAACCCGAGATCGTCTTCCTAGTCTAACCGGATTTGACTGAATATTAGCTTTTCCACAGAGCGACTGCCTGTCTGACCTCTGCAACCTAAAGGGATAGCTATATTCCATGGTCCTTATAACGACTGTCAAAGATCCTCATGACAGATGGGACCGACGGCTTAACGTGCCCTCCGAGGCACGGAGAGCCATGCCTCTGCATGGCAGTCTGTTGGTATCTCCACTATCGTCGGCGACAAAGAATTAAATCTATTGTAGAGTAGCGTTTAAAATAAATAAACTAATCATTTTATGGCCATTTTTTATGTAGTGCTTTCGGCTTGACTTCCATTCGCAACAGGTCGGCAAAGTAAAGGAACGGTGTTAGAGGTCATTACTTTGATGAGTGACCGCTTACTGTCCACGGGAACAATTTCCATACATTTTCGTAATACGCCCCCTAGTGTTCTCTACCGATAGCTAGATATTTTGGAAAATTTAAAGCGTCTGGTAAAAATTACCGCCGCCGAAATGAGTGCGACAATATCTTAATATATAAAATCCTTGCGTTACTGACTGACTGACAGACACGCTGCAGCCGAAACTATTGGTCGCAGCTGAAATTTGGCATGTATGTTCCTTGGGGACCGTAGGGTTGCACTAAGAAGGGATTTCCCGAAATTCCCACGGGATCGGCCAAAACGGGTAAATTAAGAAAAGCAGGCGTAGCTGCTGGCGTCCTCTAGTTATTTATAAATTTTTAATAATATTTTCTAAAACATACATAAAAACCAGCACTGAGAATTTAACAAAAGTTAGTACTATTTTTACCTAACTTTAGCACTTCGTACCTAAATATATCACAGCGCTACCGTGTTTCGTAGAGTACGTATAGTCGTGCCGATATCTACCTCAGGATAGCAATCTCTAGGCCATATAGGAGACCTTAAGATGGCCTCAAATCATCGATATCGAGCTGGCCATAAAGTCACACGAAAATAAAAAGAAGAATGTGAGAAATAGATAAGTATTTATTTTCTTATTTAATGTGAACTACTACCCCGCTGAATAAATGGCGTCAAAGTTTATTTACCTGACACAAATTGCAGACATTCTCAATTTCGTAGAACGATTCCGGCATTTCTTCTTATTCTGTAGATGTTTCGTCTTAGCCTTATTATCTACAAATATCGAGGTCACCATCAAATCTGGATGCGACTAAATATCATATTTTTATGACAACCATTATCAAACGAACGCCTTACATCAGGCGGGAAATACTTCGCGTATCGTTGGTCGCGTAGCTGAATTGTTAATTATCGCTTACTAAACGGCGAAGGAAAACATCGTGAGGAAACCTGCATGTCTGAGAGTTCTCCGTAATTATCTCGAAAGACATGTGAAGTCTGCCAAGCCTCACTTGGCCAGCGTGGTGGACTATGGCCTTACCCTTCTTATAGTGAGAAGAGGCCCGTGCCCAGCAGTGGGACAGTATAAAGGGCTGATGATGATGATGATCCCTTTGGGTTGCGGAGGCAGTCACTCTGTAAAAAAGTAAATTTTCTGTCGAATCCGGTTAGACAAGTAAATGGACCCCGTATTGCAACTGGAATATCGCTAGGAGGATGTTCGTCGGTCACGTAGCGCAATAACTTGTAAATCGATAGCAAAACGTTCAACCTCACAAAATGTACGCTTGTTACGTCACTGCATAGACGTATATTGTGTCGAAACGCTGACGTATTTTCATTCAGATGTGTGTCCCGAAGAATTCTTCTCCAAAAACATCTCTAAATGTAGGACAAGTTATATTCGCGTGAATAACCTAAAATTAAGTATTCATGTGAACTGAATAAAGTATGTAAATGCGGACAAACAGACATGTTTACTTGGGGATTATGAAGAATGATTTATTACTCAAGATTCGCTCTCCGTGAGAAACGTTTACAGCGCAAAGAATTGGTGTGAAAATGTTAATTTTTGCCTTGACTAGGTTATATTTATTTAAACGCATTTATTTAAAACTGCCTGCAAACTTCAAAGGCAATATTCGCATACTCCTGTTACTAAGAAAGATTTTGTTTAATAAGAAATAATATATGACTTGATTTGAAATAATTTCGAAGTTAACTGGTAGGTTTTCTCTATCCAGAAATAGTAAAAAATGATTAAGACATAAGGGTCGTAAAAATAGGCAATATAGCCACTTCTGCACTAGGAATAAATCCTGTGCCGCGGGAGACTTTACCGACACGTAGTAGCAACCAATAATAACAATTTATCGATCACACAAAGTGTTCTCAAGTCGGAATCGATCCCACAACACTCGGGTTACAGTCAAGCGGCGAGGCGGTCTCTTAAACCACTACGTCAACCGTGCAGTCGAAAATAAAATATACACTAATAAAATAATATTTTAAAGTCTACACTGTTATGTCTAGAAGTTCGGTGCTTCAGGGCTCTTAATTAATCAAACTCCTGCTTACTATTGAACAGAACCAACATGCAAATTAGAGCTGTGGGATAACACGTTTGTATAGCAGTTTGCAAGATTTGACCCACATACACTAACAAGGTAAAGTAATTAAAGCCTGTTGTAATTATATTGTGGTTATAACAAGGCAGTTGGCATAGTGGTTTAAACGGATGCCTGCCACTTGGTACTGCGCCGACTGTTGTGGGATCGATTCTCTGAGGAGACATTGTTTTGTCTGATTCGCGCATTGTTGTTTCGGGCCTGAGAATTTCTTGTAACATAAATGTCTGTAAAGTTCTTACGATAAAATAAATACCTACTAATTCCTAAATAATGCATTCGGACACTAGCATTACGCAAAAATAGCAACCTCAAATATTATTTCAACCTCGATGGGACCAAATCGATACCTTAAATCTCAAATGGCGTAATCACCATTTTGGACAAAATGGCTTTTGAATGCTGTGTTACTCAATTTTTTTTTCTCTATCGATCTGTCTTATCAGAGTTTCAAAATTCGCAAAAAAGTGGTGATTACAGCCCACGTATTTAGCATCGATAAACAAGGATTTTCTTATTTTTTAGCTGTACATACCTTTAAGAATACAATTCTTAAGAGATTGGTCGATACACCAGTTAGAATTATAATGATATGAAAAATACTGACTATCGAGTTAGACGTATAGGACTAATATACTTAACAGTGGCGTTTACGACTCAAAATAGTTTAAGACTTGAAATAAAACAAGTAACTGTTAGGGGGTATCAACCTTTTTGCATTTAATTTGGCGTTTACAACCCATGGAATCATAAAAATATGTTATTTGTTTTTGTCGTATCAACCATGTTGCAAGAAATGTGGCGTTGACGCAAAAAAATACTATTTAAATGAAACTTGAATATAATTATATGGCATTGGCAGCTTTATAACACAGTTCTATGTTAAAAATTCAACCAATAATTACAAAAATGATTTATGCTTACGCTAAAAATAAATTGATATGCTTGCGTTTACGACCCAAAAAAAAGCGCTGTTCTGTAAAAAGTTACGGTGTAACAGCCTAGTTGGCTTACAGTGAACGCATTTAAAATAGCTATTTTAGGTTTTTTATAAATAAAACACTTTGAAGAAAATGAAAATAAAGTTTAATTGTCACAAAATTAATATTTTTAACAATGAAACTTTATTTAATAAATATATTTTTGTTGTTGCCTGGTCATACTTACATGCCAGTGGATTCAGTACATGCAATTATTGAAAGAGAAGTAAAACGTTTAATTGTATGGAGTCCATCACAGTGGCCGTCGTCCCTTTCATCAGCTCACAAAAGGCCAAGATCTTATCATGTTGAAGTCTTAGATCACACAGACTTCTTTGATTTTGAAGACGTGACTAACTATAGCTTCACTCCATCTTTATTAAAAAGTCTTAAGCTCAAAAACATAAGAACAGTAACATTTAAGAAGAAAAATCCCAATGTAATCTACGTAAAATACTCCATGAAAGATGATGTACAAGCAGTTAATTTTACATTATGTGAAAAAGGAAACGTCAAGCATAAAGGGAAAAGGTAAAGGAAAAGGTAAGGCAAAAGGAAAAGGCAAGGGTAATGGGAATGTTAAAGGAGTTGAATAAGTAGGGCATGAAAAAGACTGTGAAAATGTAGAAAGTACTTTGGTGTGTCAAGAAAGATATAATGTGAAGCCTCTTTACCTCAACAGAATACCTTTATCATTGTCAAAATACAAAGACCTTATGCAGCTTTGTAATAACGGTACAATACCAAAAATGTATTACGAAGAGTATCGTCGTCTGCCTTCAGATAAAAATGTACTCGACGTTTTAGAGGAAGGAGAACCGATGAAGAGGACGAAGAAGAGGAGTCTGCAGAAAACTATATTTAATTACTTTTATTAAATATTAAGTCTGTGATTTATAATTAAACTTCAAGAAACGTAAGGTTGTGATTTAAATATTTAATTCTACTTAATAATAGTGAAGTTAACGTGCTATTTTTTTGCTTAATAGTACTCGTATTGAAGATTGTTTATTTGCTCGCAGTACCTGAAAAACAAACGAAGTGGCAGGAGTGTTGCTGGCGCCTAAATCTAATATAAATCTTATATCCTAGCTTTGACATTAAAAAAATAAAAGTTAGTTTTATCTACTTCTTTACACACAACTCGTAGAAAACAATTTAGGATTTAGGCGCTAAGTAAGATTCCTGTCAGTGCGGATGTTAGTAGTCTTAGTTCATGCAAAGTATAATTATATTGTACCTAAAAACAGAAATAAACATACACAATAACTTTAGTTTGAACTTCAAATCAAAATTATTGCGTTTGTATAATTAAAAAATAAAACTAAATATTAATTTTGTAACAATTAAACTTTATTTTCATTTTCCTCAAAGTGTTTTATTTATAAAAAACCTAAAATAGCTATTTTAAATGCGTTTACTCTAAGCCAACTAGGCTGTTACACCGTAACTTTTTACAGAACAGCGTTTTTTTTGGGTCGTAAACGCAAACATATCAATTTATTTTTGGCGTAATCACAAATCATTTTTGTAATTATTGGTTGAATTTTTAATACCATAGAACTGTGTTATAAAGCTGCCAATGCCATATAATTATATCCAAGTATCATTTAAATAACATTATTAGTATAAAAGATATCAATTTTAATCTTTTTTTTGTTTTTGTTTTGGCTCTCCTGAAAAGTGACGATTTGGTGATTACGCCATTTGAGATTTAAGGTATCGAAATGGTGCATAGCTTTCCAATTAAATAAATCATTTTCGATGAATATCAATGACAGCAACAAATATTTAAGAAACTCTTAAATATTTGTTGCTGTCATATATCTTTGCGGTATATATATATATATATTATTCTATTAACTTCACGCCTTTATCTCCGGAGGGGTAGGCAGAGGTGTATTACACACCCACACTTTGCCAGTTATGTATAATATACATATATGAATAATTGAATATGTATAATATATTATATTATTCTACAAGCTATAATAATAATAATAATAATAATAATCTTTATTGATGCAGATAACCTTTTACACAATGCCTTAGGACTAATTTACATCTAATAATGATTGAGGTTACACTAATATAATAACCCTAACTCCCAAACTAGGTGTTCCTGTGACTTGGGAGCTAGTGTTCTGCCATCACTATTTTACTATATTATTACTAGAAGATACTAAGAAGTAAAGGTCGTTACGAGTGTGGTATATGAAAGACGGCTTAACAAATAATGAAAAGTAAAAAAGAAAGAATAGGGAATGTGTGTGTGTGTGTGTGTTTGTGTCCCTGTGTGTGTGTTTGTATGTGTGTGTGTGTTTGTGTGCCAGTGTGTGTGTTTGTGTGTCTGTGTGTTGTGTATGTGCATGTGCGTGCGTCTGTGTCCTTGTATGTGTATGTGGGTGTATCTTACTGTTCTAACTGAAGGAGATCTTCTGTTTGTTTGTAGTCTAAAGTTTGCAACCATACACTCAGTTTAGTCTTGACCTCATAGGGGTTGAGTGAGGTTAACGGTATTATTTTACCAATTTTTTTATAGATCAAACTACTTAGGATGTAAAATTGGCGTCTGGCGAATGTAGTTTTGTAATTCTCCATTGGACATATAATTCTACAATTGCGCTTTGAGGGATCTGGTGGTGGCACTTCTCTTTGTTTTCTAAGAGTTGCACGAAGCACAAAGAGCTGTCTCACAGTGAGTAATTTGCACTCTGCGTAAAGTTGGGCAGTGGGATATCTGAATGGTTTACCAAGCATCACTTTAAGCACGGCTCTTTGTGCTCTCTCCAACTCTAGGAACTTGGTTTTAGCACTGCCTCCCCAGACTGGGATGCAGTAAGTGATAACGGACTGACACAGCGCTTGATAAACCATTTTTAAAGTTTGGATGTCTGCACAATGTCGAAGGGATTTAAATATATATATAAGTCTCCTGGTTTTTGAAGTGGTCATATCAATCTGATTGTGCCATTTCAATCCGTTATCAATGACTACACCCAGATATTTTGTGTGATTGACACGTGTCAATGCTTCACATGCGCAAGAAGAGGGAACGGAGCATGCATGCACCTTGATTGTGAAGTCCGTTGCGGCTTGGTTATTATTGGTGATGGAAAAGGGCATGTAGTTAGTTTTGTTGACATTTAATGTTAGCAAATTATATTGTAGCCACTGTGTAACCATTTGTAAGGACTTCTCTGCTATCGTCTTGACCTCCATCCACGTACTACTGTAAACCACGATAGCGGTATCGTCAGCATACGTGAAGATTTTTGAATTACGTAGTTGCAGTAGACATAGGTCGTTTATATATATTACAAACAGCGTAGGTCCAATCACGCTGCCTTGTGGGACTCCGAATGTTACAATTTCTTCGTCACTGACACGTGAATTTATTTTAACTTCAAGTTTCCTATCCTGGAGATAATCCTTGAAGAGTTGTAGTGGTTTTCCTCGAATTCCAATAGACTCTAATTTAGTTAGTAGGGTTGGGACAGAGACTGTATCAAATGCCTTCTTTAAGTCTAGGAAGATACCGAGGCACTTCTGTTGAGCATCCAACTTTTTCGCCACGAACTGTGTCAGATCGATTACAGCATCTTCAGTAGAGACACCTCTTTTGAATCCGTACTGATTGGGTGCAATAATATTAAGATTGTTGAGGTAATTCACTAGTCTACTGTTAATTAATTTCTCCATAATTTTAGAAAGGGCTGAAAGTACTGAAATGGGTCTATAATTGTCGATACAGTCGCGGTCGCCACCCTTGTGAATTGGATGAATGAGTGCCTTCTTAAAAGGCTCAGGGAATATTCCTTTGGCAATGGAGATGTTAATAACATGTGTTATTAAAGGAACAAGAGTGTTCTTACAAACCTTTAGGAGAGCTGTTGGTATACCATCCCAACCTGTAGCACTATCATGCCTAAGGTTCATAATGGTGGACTCAACTTCCGATTCATCAACGTCTAGAATGACGAACGAGTTTATGGCGTTGTTTTGTTTAGAGGATGGTTGTGCAGTCACAGAAGGAATTCTAGAGGCCAGGTCAGCACCAGTGGAAGCAAAAAATTGGCATATTCTGTTGATAGTTAGTTTTGGATTAGCATTGTTATTTAGTAATTCAGTAGCAGATGTACATGTCTTTTTAGTGTTGGTAATATCTTTTATTTTATTCCAGAGTGCTTTGGGATTGTATTTTGCCTTATCAAGTTCGTGTTTGTCATGTAAAGTTTTAAGTTTTCTAAGTAAATTGTTGCAGAAATTGCGATAGCGCTTATAAATGACTTGTGTTATCGGATTGTCAGGTGAGTTTCTTGCTTTTTTGTGCAATTTATCGCGATGACGTATACATTTTAACAAACCAGGAGTAATCCATGGTTTAAGATTTCTATTTTTTTTAGTAACGTGAGCTATTGTAGTATTCGCAGTGATTATATTTTGGATTGCTATTATAAGTAAATTAGCAGCTTTATTAGGGTCCTCAGAAGCTATTACGGGAGTGAAATCATGGCATTCTATATCGTGTTTGGCTTTAATATAATCTAAGGTAGGCATTTTAAAAGCTGGGATTGGTCTTTTAGTATATTTGCTGGTCTTGATTCCTACAAGCAAGGGCAGATGGTCGGTGATGTGCGATTCTAAGAGGACTACCGTAGCGGTATGCTTACTTTTTAAAATCACATGATCCAAGCAGGTATTTATTCGCGTTGGAATTGTGTGAGCCGGTAGCAAGCCATGGGTAGCAGTAAGGGTTAAATAACCAGCAGATCGTTCATTTGAACAGCTGGGCGTAATGTCAATATTGGTATCACCAATAAGACATATGTTCTTATAATTGCCAATTGAGCACAAAACTTTATCAAGGCTACATAAAAAATTATCGAATCCTTGGTTAGAGTAGTGAGAGGGAGAACGATAAATGGCAACTATAGCCAGTTCTGTACTCATAAGGCAAGTAAGACAATTGCCATTTGTGAAGTCGGGCTCTTCGATTTTGTAACCGATGTCACTTCTAATATATATTACTATACCGTCATTTTGGTTGTAGTTTAGATGTGAATAGTGACAGTTGTAGCCATCTAATTTGGGAAGATCACTTATTTTATTCAACCAACACTCTGTTAGAATAAGGACATCACATTCTACCTTAATAGTAGTTAGTAGTATTAATAGTTCATCAAAATTTCTTTTAATACTGCGTATATTGATATGGAGTATGGTTGTTGTCCCATTTATGGCGTTAAAATATTTACTACACTCATTTGGAATACAAGTATAAACGTTCGCGATATTCATATGATCCAAGTCAGAAATAATATTATTAACTAAATTAGCCATTTGTAAGATAATATAATACCAACAATTTTGGATTATAAAATAAGATCCGAGGCACCCGACTCATGCAGCTAAGACTGATAGACTCGTCGGTATATAATTTTTGTAAAAGTTGACATGTTTGATCTTTGGTAATAATAATATAGTAAAGTGTGGATAGTGTATGTATTGATTCGGTGTATGTTGTGTTTTGTATCGTTTGTGTATATGTTGGTTTAATATGTGTGTTATGATATTGTGTTTGAGGTTGTGTGTTAAGTTTAGTATTTGGTAATTCCCTTAATAACATAATATAAAAGCTAATTCCATGCAATACAGTAAAAACTTTGAATAATAAGTAAGATATTAATTGGTTAACTATACAATACGGCAGTACCAACTTGACTAGTAGTCATTTGTCATCTTCTAGTTCCTGCAACGTAGTTTCGGATTTAACCAGTATCTGCTTATCTCCTGGTTGCTTTCGTAGAAAGATGTTGCCGTTAGTGACCCAGCAGAACTTATAGTCATGACGCTTCGCGAACTGCCTTGACAAATAGAATAATTTCTTAGCTGATAAGCACAAATGTTCATCCACGTACACCGGTTGTTTTTGACTTGGCAATCCTATAAGTTGGGTATTAAGCTTATTTTCTTTGCTTTGATGTTTGTTATTAAAACGGCGTATGTGAGAAATCAGATCGTTTTTAGTTTGTACACTTAAGAATTCAGCCACTATCGCCTTGTCGTTTGAGTTGCTCGGTACACGATATACGTCTCGGATTGCTGATGGTGATATTGGCAGATCTACAGTGTTCCCAATACTCGAAATTATCCTTGAGAGATCAACAGATGACTCATTATGTTGCGGAGGTATATTACGAATTTCAATCGACGAAGATCGAGATTTATATTGAAGATCTCGTATAGTTTTTTCTAAAGTTTCTGTGTACTTCTTGTGCTGATTACATTCCTTTTGTAAAGCCGTTACTTGATTTTTCATGTCATCATATAACTCGCTTACAACAGTGATAGATTTTTCGATATCTTTATTTGACTTTTGAATTTCCAAGTTTTGTTGTTTCAATTCGTTTACGTCGGCAACAAGTTTTGAGACAAGTGACCTCTGGTCCGCCATCATTTTAGAGAAAGAGTCGTCGTAGTCTCGCTTCCAGGCTTCTAACATTCGTTTAATTTCAAGCTTAAAGTCCTCCTGGTGGTCAGTAGGATCATCTGTTCTAATTCGCTTGTGGCGTGAAGTTATGTTGATGAACTCTGGGTCGGCTATAGCTTGAGTTATGTTAGGAACTGACTGCGACTGGTCTATTGCCGACGCGGTGGTTTTCTTAGGAGAGTGTTTCACACATGCCATAATAATAATGCGTTTTTATTCACTACTCACAATTAATTGGGTTCGTAGCCGACTCGAGAATGTCCGTAGCTCGTAGCAAGGTGAGACGTGTAGAGCGCGTTATCGCGCGCGTAGCACAGTGATGTCGTCGCACGTCGTAGCCGATACCGGTTCAAAGTTGTTCCTTAATTTGCGGCCGCCGCAGCATGTCACGATGGCGCAGTGTACACTACACCCCACTCAAACGTCCGATGGATCGAATCTCACGAATCACCAAAAAGTCGACCTGCCCAAATTTGTAGTTGGCACAAGGCAACTATATGTATCCCTTTCTGGGAACTCCCAAGAGGCGTCAACAATACGTATAATAGCTTGAAGTTAGAAAGAGAATTGGAATTTGTATTAAACCACCAATCAGGCACTCGTAAGGAGTAAAAAGCTCTAACACGTCTTTACTCAATGACAGCGACTAGCAGAATGACGCTAACTACCACATCCATTTTGCTTGAGGTTGATGGTTGAATATTATAACACCTATTCCACCCTAAAACGAGTCTACAGTGCTATCCTACCAATATCATCGTTCCATCTCTCTTCGTCCCCATCTACAACGTACGTTCCCAGGATGTTTACATAACTAAATATCCTTATAACATCCTGTAGCGATGTCACGGTAGGAAATTGGCCATTGTGGCTTCAGTCCAGCTATTAGTCATGAGTAATTTAAGTGTATGTTGTGTACTGTTTAGTTTAGTTCACTTTAATTGTACTTGTGTAGTGTTACGTTTTGTACTGCCGGTGGTTCAAGGTTTATGATTTGTAGATGCTGATGATGTGTTGTTGATGTTTTCGTTATCTTGCTTACGTGGGGCAAACTATTGTCACATCTGGCTATGGTGCTGCTGAAAGGCGCTTGAATTTTGCTAGCCGGCTATATTGCTCACGTGTAGAAGTCCTTAGCAAAATTTATACTTTTTACGCCGATAATACAACGGATAATTAATTTAATCACATTTTAACACAAAAGGCAAAACGAACGATCGCTAGTTCTGAATCGTAATGTAAATAAAGTCAATTATATAATAAACTTTTTTAAGCAGTTAATTGTCTGAATTTAACTCCTACCGGACTACTTAGATCAAGCATGAGCATAATTTTGTCAAACATGAACGAGTCTAAAACATAAATGGGCACAAGTTGAAACTGTTCTTTGCAAATGACAAAAACTTCGATACTCTTTGGCTCGAACTATCTCAAAGTCAGTGCTACCTGGCACGAACAGTGACACCCAAAATCACTGCATCAACCCAATAAATAAAATAAAAACTCACTGTCCAAGCTATGAATACGGCCCT
Organism: Euclidia mi; assembly: GCA_944739405.2. Taxonomy (NCBI): domain Eukaryota; kingdom Metazoa; phylum Arthropoda; class Insecta; order Lepidoptera; family Erebidae; genus Euclidia; species Euclidia mi. The sequence goes on from OX123192.2 coordinate 65,044,385, forward strand.
CATAGCCATGAAAGGCATGACACCGACAGGAACAAAGCATGTTTCATCGCCAACAACGTTCACAAATGAAATTACCTACACCGAGCACAATTTTTATGTTTTATTTTTATTGAATTCAATATGGGTTAAGTTTCTGGTAGTATAAAATGGCGATAGATGGAAACAGTTTTATTCTTAGCATTTATTTAGACCCCTTTTCTCGGAAGTGGAGCTGGCAAAGGGTTTTCTGAACCTGGAAAAGGAATTTGTGTTCTGTAGACGTTCTTGAGTTCAAAATAAAATAAATAGGCTAAGGTTTTATGGGTCGTAGTATTTTTTTTAATTGGATTGAAAAAATAAATATTTTTTGCTGACTTTTTGGTAACCGATAATTTATATTAGCGTAAACTTAACTACTTTAAGGGATACATACCTATTTATTCCGAGGTTTCCGATCGAAACTTTTATATTAGTTCAGAAAACAAAGGCCAAAGTCTTGTACGCAACTGGGCTTGGATAATGATGACATGACATTTTTTAATCTTAAGACGTAGAATACTCAATAATTCAAATATCTAAACAAATTAAATTTACGTTCTCTAAAGCAAAGACCAAATGAGCAAATATTTTTCAAAGTTTCTGGAGAAGGCAAGGGTAAAGTCAAGGAAAGACATCCTTAACAGGGATACAGACCAGTCCAACATCTCGTTTTTTAGTTCTAGTTTCTGTCAGCAAAAGTTACTACCTTTCCACATACAAGGTGAAGTGCAAATAGTGAATATACATTTTTAGAGCAATTTAGAAATAAGGTTTTGTTTTACAGCAGTCTTGAGAAGGTAAGCTAAATTTGACAAGTGAAGCCGTAGGCTTGGCTAGTATAACATAAATATAGACACAGGTTGAGGTCAAGAGGCCTACCTCTCTCACTCTAAAGTGTCACGATTTTGTGTCGCATTGTATTACATTCCGATCCGATATAGACCGTCACCTCGAAAACGTCTTCTAATAATAAGTATTCATTGTGTTATCGTATTCTATGTAGATCTGAACAACCTTACAATGAGACCCAACATTTATAGTTCATATATCTGTAAGCAAAATGAACCTGGTAACACTTACGTATGATATTAATTTAATTTTACGACGAATATGGGTCTCTGAGACTCCTTTAAATTAAAATTGATAAAAGAATTTTATATAGTTTTATGTTTCGATCAATGATGAATTTAATAACCTTCGTTATTATAGATCTTAGTTAATATTTTTGAAAATGTTATATAATAACCTTTAATGCCAATATCTACTTTCCTTAATGGGCTAGAAACAAAATTTAAGTTATTACCACAAGTTGTGCCTAAAATTCAAAGGCACTAAGGCATAATATCTATATTGCCATTTCTTGTACATTAGTGAGACAGCAACAACTTATATTTTATTGGTAGGAGTCAGTAAGGCCTATAACAACAAACCTTAAGGGTTAAGAGACGTTTCATTTGAATACAAGGCGACGAGCCGGCCTATGTTTACAATACGTGAAATTTGTGACAGACCTATAAGCTTACAAGGTATTTTGTGCGTAGAGCTTCTTAGAATACTGTAGCAGTATAGCTACGGCGTAGGCCTTTGAATGAACCAATTCATAGAGCCTCGCACAAGCGATATGTATGTGATCAAATTCATATATGTATTGTTGCACTGAATATGTTTCTATCCCATACGTGTATATAATATACGAGTAAAACAAAACCTGCACCTAGTCCTTATGGCGACGGATTAAGAATAAAAACACGTCACTACTCCATTTCGTAAATACACGAAGCACGTAGTATCTTTGCAAAATGACAGGAATCTCAAAATCAAACCCTATACCAATCTGTCTAGCCGTCGTGGTATAGTTAGCCAAAATTTCCTATATTAGGCGAGAATTTAGTCGAGCTGTGGATTGTGAACAACTGTACCGTGTCTGTATCTACAGATATCGTGACTTCACAACGATGACATGCGGCCTGTGCGTAAGCAAGTTCTTCCAAGTGCGCTAGTCCTAACCTCTGTCATAAATCGACACACTTCCGTACCAAGGAGAATTGACGGTCTTTATACATTTATTTGTTCCAAGGTATCCTGAAATTTATAATTTTATTGCTTGAATTTATGTATTTCTTTTTAACATGCAAAAAATCTTTTTAGGACCTCCAGTTAGGTTTAAGTAATTGAATTTCGTGAAAGAGATGTTTAGCTTGAAGACACAATTAAGTTGCAATATTTGCTATGTCTACATCATAACATTTGTGACCCACTAAACTACACGAAACCTCAACCTACATACCCTTTCCTTAAAATATACATGCAAAGCAAAGAAAACATTTCTCGCTCCAAAACCCCGAATAAAATATGATGAACAGAAGCCATTTTTTAAATCGAGGTCAAAGTATATTGAACCTTCACCGTATATTTATATATTTATAACTTAATATTTCAAGTAAATGCGAACTGTAATTCGTCTGATTGGCGTTCTGTTCTGCTTTTTATATCCGAGATTGATTGGAAGGCACTCGCTGTTTAAATTAAGCACCGTTGCGCTTGCAAAAACAACAATGTATGTTATGATCTTCATTAGGTACCGTGTACACGCAAAAAACGTTATGTGATTTTAAGAAATATTTTTCTGAATTTTATTATTGGTTGAGAATTGTAAGGTACTTGGCTCTTCGAGAATAGACGAGCTAAGATTTCTGAAAGCAAAAAATACAGTTTGACAATAAGTTTTCAAGGTGAAGAATACAGTAGGTACACTAAAATTAGGCATTTTAAAATTTTATTTATATTTTATTTTGTTGCTTTGCCATGATGCTTTTAATTTCAGTCGTATTATCCAACGCGTTCTTTAAAAATACTCGTAAGTCTGTAAAAGCCACCATGTATTCTGCAAGCGTAAGTGCTTACAAGAAATAACGAATAAGGGGTTGCTGCCCTTATAAATGGGGAATGGTAACTTAATGGGCCCTGAAAAGACGCACAGTCGATCGCGAGGATTGAAGGAGTGATCTCAAACGAGATGGGAGGTAAACAATGTTTTGGTGTTGCAATTTGTAGAGCTTTGCTGCGTACCTTTTTTCTGGTCTGTCGCTTTGTGATTCTAGCCTATTTGAGATGTTCTTCATTCTTTATTTCTTCTAAAATGTGTAATTTATTTTAGGGCTTGTTTGGTAACATTTGTGTGCATGGAAGATAAAATAAATATTTTATTTATTCTTTTTATATTTATTTAAATGAGTCTATGGTTACTTGAATAAACTATATTATTATTATTCACTCCATTTATTATCTTACTCATAGTTTCTTTTATATTAATAAAGTATATTTCATTTGAAATAAAAAAATCCTTTAGAAATATAAAAGGGACCACGGAGACCCACCAGTGTCGGGTACAGGGACCAAGCCACCGGTGGTTAGGGCCTCAGAGACAAGAACTTCCTCACGATGCGCGCCGTGTCGAGAAGGACTGCCTTCTGAATCAAAGACTTGATCCAGCTGCCTAGTGTGAGCCTCTTTAGGTGTTGGTCGAGGCTCTTGGCGATTAAACCATTCACCGACACGACTATCGGTACAATGATCGCCGAATCTACATCCCACATGTCAACAATCTCGTGAGCTAGGTCCAAATATTTAATCTCTTTTTCTTTTTCTGCTTTCACGAGATTGCCGTCATGCGGTATGGTGATATCGATTATCATTGCGAGTCGCTCTGCTCGGTCTATCACTACAATATCAGGCTTATTGGCTACAATAGTCCTGTCTGTAATGATAGACCGGTCCCAGTACAACAATGCACGACCATTTTCGAGAACTGGGTCGGGCACATATCTGTAGTACGGTACCTCAGAACCAATGAGATCATATTTAAGGGCTAGTTGCTGATGGATTATCCTGGCCACTTGGTTGTGTCTGTGCAAATACTGACCATTGGCAAGACTCGAACAACCGGATACTATATGCCTGAGAGATTCACCTGGCCGGTGACACGCCCGACATATGTCAACCGTACCATCCCTCAGTATATACTTTCGGTAGTTGTTTGTCATGACAACTTCGTCCATAATTGCAAAGACAAAACCTTCGGTTTCTCCGAAGAGATCACCGAAACGTAACCAGGCTATGGAAGCTTTAAAATTGACGTCTGGGTCATGTAAAGCTCCATAGAACCGTCCATGCAGCTCCTTGCCCTTCCATATTTCTCTTCGGTCATCAGTACTGAGTACTGCAGGTTTGTGCCAGTTCTCTTTTGCCAGAGCGAGCGGGGTAAGTCCGGTATCAACAGCGACTACATCACGATGCACATCCACACTCATCTGCAGAAAATATTCTCTGAGGTTGCACACCTCGCGGTTGTGAAGGGTCTTAGCACATAGAAAGCCTCGACCCCCACATTTCCGCGGGATGTACAGCCTCATTACTGATGAGCGTGGATGATGCATGCGAGATGCAGTCAGCATTGACCGGACTTTTCTATCCAGGGCATCTAGTTCAGTCTGGGTCCACCTGAGTATGCCGAAGGAATACATTAGGACTGGCATGGCCCACCCGTTGCAGGCCCGCACCTTGTTGCCACCTGATAAAAGACTGTTAAGTACCTTTTTCAGGCGGCCAAAGAAACGAGCCTGCAACGTCTGTTTCATGTCAGTCTCAGCAATATTCAAAGACTGCGACATACCCAGGTATTTGTAGGTCTCGGTTAAGGAGAGAGGTCTAAGTTGTATGGAATCTGAGAGTTGTATCCCTGCAGATTCCATAATCCTGCCTCTCTTCACATGCATTTATTATTATTATTATTATATTATGTTTGTTAGTGTATCCACATTTTATCATAAAGTTAACTTTCTACTTTTTCATCTAGGGTCAAAGCTAACTCCCCCCCGCGGGATCTCCACCTTGTCGTGGTGGGGGGGCTCAGTAACAGTGGCTTGGAACCCCGCGGTGAAGCTAAGAGGGATCCAGGAGGGGACGCTCTGCGTGGGCTTGACAGGGCCTGTGCAGGATGCGTCCAACGGTGCGGGTGCAGGGGACAGTTCTGTCTGTCCCTCGCAGTCGAGTGTAGTCGCGGGAGGAGAGGCGTGTCGGTGTTGCGTTGCCGCGCGCCCTATCTCCCGCGACCAAATGGGGGCGCACCATTCGATGCGTCGCGGTGGGGCCGCAGAGGAAGAGGAGATGCGGTGTTGCGTTGCCGTCCTCCCTATCCTCTGCGGCCGCTGAGTGTTTTGGCGGTGGAGCCCAACACCTTAATCCGCCGCCAAGGGGGTTTTGTTCGGGGCCCGCCTGATCATGTGGCGGGCCAATACCCGTCGGAGGGTAGCGACGAATGCTTATGCGAATCCCTACCCTCCGACACACGGGTACATGAGGAACACGGGTTGGTTTTTAGTCAGTAAGAGTCCTGACAGTCCCCTTCGTCCTTCCCCCGGGGCGGAGGGACTCCATGAGGATTTTCCAACCCGACACAAAAAAAAAAAGAAAATAAAAAGGGTCAAAGCTAACTCCCCGTGGGATCTCCACCTTGTCGTGGTGGGGGGGCTTAGTAACCGTGGCTTGTACACCCGCGGTGAAGCTAAGAGAGATCCTGGGAGTGGACGCTCTGCGTGAGCTTGGAGGGGGCCTGCGCAGGATGCGTCCAATGGCGCGGGTGCGGGGGACAGTTCTGTCTGTCCTTCTCAGTCTGGCGCGGTCGCGGTAGGAGAGGCGTGTCGGTATTGAGTAACTGCGCGCCCTATCTCCCGCGACCAAATGAGGGTGCACCATTGTTGCGTCGCAGTGGGGCTGCAGATGAAGAGGGGATGCGGTGTTGTCAGGTTGCCGTCCTCCCTATCCTCTGCGGCCGCTGGGTGTTTTGGCGGCGGAGCTCAACACCTTCATCCGCTGCCAAGGAGGTTGTGGCCTTCGAGCTATCCGCCGGGGTATCAGGGTAGAATGTTAACGCGACCCCCTGGCAACCCCAAATTGGTGTTGAAGTATGCGCTGTGGTTTTAGTGGGTATTATGGCCTTGCACTCCAGCCGTCGAGTCTTACATACGTGCGTAAATGCATTTCCACAGCGAAGAAAAAAGAAGTTTAATTATAAAATAAATGTTTAATAATATTTCTAATATATATCATAAAAATGTTAATAAGTATATTTAATAATGGTAATAAATATATATCAATTGCTCACCAAAATGGAATCAAATTAAGAAAAAATAATTGCTACTTTACTTCTTAGCGGTGAAATGAAATCAGAGAAACGAAATTTGAAGTCAGATTTTTCTTTAAATTGATAAATAAATAGGCTGGATCCTTCTCTCTGGTTCCTAGAAATAAATAACAGGCTGTATTACTAAAATTATGAGTAAGGAATCTAACGATACTCCATAAATCCAAACAGCTTAGACATTCTTGGAATAAGATACAAAGCATGACAAGTCACACATATAAAAGAAGCCAGTTATTTGATAAAAGCGAACATTTGTAAATATGTTTAAGAAGTCTTCATGTTCAATAAGTTTTAAATAGAAATAGAAAGCCTTCCCTATTTGATCTAAAAAGGTCTGATTTTGGTTGTTGTCTTGAGTATGTAAGTGATATTTATTTAAATAAAATAATTAAAAGCTTTTCATGAAATGATTTTTGTATTTTTTTTATATTCTTACCCTTTTTAGGGTTCCGAACCTCGAAAGGAAAAAAACGGAACCCTTATAGGATCACTTTGTTGTCCATCCGTCTGTCAAGACCCTTTTTCTCAGGATTATGTGGAGGTATCAAACTGAAATTTATACTAAATACTCAAATCTACGGTTCCATAGAGCTGTAAAAAAATCAAACTTCTAATCCAACGCAATCAAAAGATACATCCGTTTATGCTGCAAATTGCAGCATATTTTCAAACTCGCATTGGAATCAAAACCTACAGGGTACTTCCCGTGAACTCAGAATCTTGAAATTTGGTACGAAGTATTGTCTTATATCACATATAAAGGAAAAATTGCAAAAACCGTATTTTTTTTGTTACAGCATATAAAAAAATATTTTTAATAAATTTAAAGTTACTACCCCTTTCTCTTAAACGCGTGGAGGTATTAAATTGAAATTCATATCAAACACTCAAGTATATAACACCGTTAGGCTGCAACAAAATCAAACTTCTATGTCAACGCAATCAAAAGAAAGAGCAATATAAGCATATTTTCAAACTCGCGCCTACTCGCAAGTGAATCAAAACCTACAGGGTACTTCCCGTGAACTCAGAATCTCGAAATTTGGTCCGAAGTAACGCCTTATAGCACATATAAAGGAAAAATTGCGAAAACCGTAAATTTTTAGTTACATCATATAAGAAAAATATTTTTTATAAATTTAAAGTTACCACCCCTTTCTCTCGAACGCGTGGAGGTATTAAATTGAAATTCATATCAAATACTCAAGTATATAACACCGTTAGGCTGCAACAAAATCAAATTTCTATGTCAACGCAATCAAACGAAAGAGCAATATTAGCATATTTTCAAACTCGCGACTACTCGCAAGGGAATCAAAACCTACAGGGTACTTTTCGTGAACGCAAAATCTTGAAATTTGGTACGAAGCAACGTCTTATATCACTTATTAAGGAAAAATTGCGAAAACTGTATTTTTTTAGTTACAGCATATAAAAAATATTTTTAATAAATTTAAAGTTATATATATGGGGTGCATAGGGTTCCCACCAAGAACTTAGGGTCCCAAGCCAACCTCACCTGCAAGTGGTGCACCTGCCGATCAACGGACGAGGCTCTGGCAAACAAAATATCCCGATAAGCGGTAATAGGCTCGCCACCTATGACGTGGGATCAACACACTGGCGAAAAGTGGGCGTTTAATATGCCTCTGCCTCCCCCTTCGGGGAAACAGGCGTGAGTCTATGTATGTATGTAAAGTTATTACCCCTTTCTCTTGAATGCGTGGAGGTATTAAATTTAAATTCATATCAAATACACAAGTATATAACACCGTTAGGCTGTAACAAAATCAAACTTCTATGTCTACACAGTCAAAAGAAAGAGCAATATAATCATATTTTCAAACTGGCGTCTACTCGCAAGGGAATCAAGACCTACAGAGTGAGTGACCTTCCCGTGAACTCAAAATCTTGAAATTTGGTTCGAAGTAACATCTTATAGCCCAGATAAAGGATGCGGAAGGCTGAGGACCGTGTACTGTGGTGCGTGTTGGGAGAGGCCTATGTCCAGCAGTGGACTGCGATAGGCTGATTGAGACTTTAAATAACATGCAAACGGCCATTGTGAATGCTTGCATTTCGAAATACTTAATGTCAGAGTGATAACTGTATATCACCTCAATGTCCAATTAATGTTGCAATAGAATGCATCAATACAACAATATACGGCAGCAACCTCGATAGGTATAATTAATGTTCTCGTCTGATTGTCGTGGGAGACTTCAATATTGATTTTAGAATGAATCCCCAAAATGGAATTTTCATTTATTTTTCATCTGTAAACATGTTTCCGTTAATAAACACTAGCACAACACGAAGTAGTACATTTATAGATAACGGTTTTTCGAACTTCAATGTTCAATGTGGTACTTTCATACCTTTTTCAGTCTCCATTTACAGATCTGGTTCAAAGAAGAATGGCCATTTTTGACCTAAACATGTATAGAGATAAAACTTATTTTAAAATTAAGGTTATTTTTTAGTGTAATGATTTCACTAACAATTATATTTTATAGAAGTCTAGGTAAAAAGAAAAGTTTTGGGTTGTAAAGATGTTCTAGAACTCGTGAACGCATCCTTATCAAAATATTTTTTATTCGCTGCATTGTTATATTATCTGTGCCCGATAATACTTCCTTGTTTAGCTACGTTCCATTTCACTTAATACCACATCTTTAGCAACTGGTTTTGTCAAAACCTCGAGAAAACTTAATTTTATATATAAATTGAATCAAATTGTTAAAAGCTGATCATAAATGAATGTACTTTTTTATGTTAAAAGATATAAAAAGATAAATATAAATGTTTTTCTGCCGTTGAAAACATTGGATAAGGATGCAATGGAACGTTTTTGACGTAAAGACGCCGCCGGTGACATTGGACATGGGAGAATCTGTCAAATTAATACGAACTAATTTCGGTGTATTAAGTCATTCCTAGACCTTTATAAGAAAACTGTCTTTACAGTATAATTTCTTGATCATAGAGCTACTTGTTTTTGTACATTTTATCTATATACACAATAATTCTTTATCAGGTCATTCAATGTATGAGAAGTGGCCATTGTTCTTTGATACTTAATTCCATACTTTAAAATTTTTATTTCCTTTATATGTTTTTTTAAATTTACATAATTTAACATAACTTCACGCCTTTTTATCCCTGAAGGGGTAGGCAGAGGTGTATTGCACACCCACACTTCGCCAGTTATGTTTCGGTCCCAATATAATAGAGGGCGAGCCTATTGCCATCTACCGGGCACATTACTAAGCGAGCGATAATTAACATTCTAAATACACACACATGTAACTCCGAAAAGTCAGTGATTTGTGCCTGGGGTATGTACCTGGGGATCGAACCCGAGATCATCGTCTCGGCAGTCCGTTACCTACACCACTGGGCTATCGCCCCTTACTTATTTTTGTTATTTATTTAAGAACATTGATTATTGTTTTATTTCATGTGTAAATAGTCACCCTAGTTCAATTTCATCGCAAATAAATACTATAATTATTAAAAATACTTATTTAGTATTTTTGTAACAGATTTCTAATAGTCACTAAAACTTTGTAAATCAATAACTTTAATAAAAATTCTTACTATCATTCATCAGCAGACTTTTGCAAGGCTGCTGCAAGGCTGGTATAGGTATTTAAGTTATATTATAAAATAAGCGATAATGTTAATAATATATAAAATAAAGGATGACTGATAACAAACGACAAAGTCACCTTTTTCTTTAATTTATGCTCCTCCAGCTTTACATCCTGTAATGTTATGGATTTCATTTTGCAATAAAAATACTATAACTATGACTGGTGAACTTTTACTTATATACCTACAGGTTTGTACGGAACCCTCGGTGCGCGAGTCCGACTCGCACTTGACCGGTTTTTTTTTCACCCACGTTTCGCCAAGTTATTTGTAGGTCCCACGTAATAGGGGGCGAGCCTATAGCTGTTACCGCACCATTCTATGCCTTTTGTAATGTTATTAATCATCAGCCCTTTATTCTGTCCCACTGCTAGGCACGGGCTTCTTCTCACTATGAAAAAAGTAAACTTCACATGTCTTGAACTGAACTGTGAACTGTCAGACATGCAGGTTTCCTTACGATGTTTTCCTTCACCGATAAGTAAGCGATAATTAACAATTTAATACGCACTTATCTTCGAAAAGTTATTGGTGTGCCGTGGATTCGAACCCGAGATCCTCCGCGCAGCAGTCTGTCCGTCTCACCACTCGGCTATCGCTGCTTTGTTATAACTGCTATGCTTGTAATGTTATTACTCTTCTAAAAATCAACGAAACTAGATACATTCTTTACTACGTGATATTTTTTTTTTGTACGTACAGCACTAACATTTTTCTTTCTTTTTCGTGTGTATACACACACGAAAAAGAAAGAAAAATGTAATGTAAAAAAGAAAAATGGAAAAGTGGCCATCGGCCATAGTCAGGGGGTGCTTCTGTCTGTTGGTCTGTCCGACCATTAGACAGGGCTTCGGGTACGCGCTCCCGGCTCTCCGAGCTACTGTAGTCACTACCCTATATCCGTCCAGTGTTTACAGTACCCTAGCCAACAACCCCCTTCTTCCTTGTCATTCCATCCTATCCATTTACCCCGTATCTCCTATCACCTTCCTCTGTAACGACAACATTCCCAAGGAGGGTTGGCGTCAGGCAGGCGGCTGGCTGGTAAAATTCATGCCAAAACCTTTTGCAGTATGGCCAAGTATATACATGAGTGCGATAGGATTAGGGCGTTCCCCGCAGGCGACGAGCAGGGGCAGCAAACGGCACCTGCGAGAAATATGCAAAGATTGTTGCACTACTCCGGGCGAGTGCAACGTAAGAAGCAATTCTGTGACGTAAAGGTGAGGTATGCAAGTTGAAACGTAGGTACGATGACTGGAAGATCTAGAGAGTTAGCTAGTATCTTGAAAAAAAAGACGAATAAATGTGGCATGTTTGCAGGAAACAAGATGGAAAGGTACGAAACCTAGGGAGATCGGTGAAGGATACAAGTTTTATTATTGTGGAAGTGATGGCAAAAGAAATGGTGTGGGAATTGTGTTAGACGAAAATCTGAAAGATAGCGTGATAGCGTGATAGATAGCAGACGCACTGAAGCACTGATGACGAGGCGAGAGGTGAACGACACGATCACGACTCGCCACCTAATCGCTTGGCGACTCGCTGCGTTTTATCGGAACTAGAAGAGTTCTTCACGGGCGGGCAATAGTGTTGTTGCCCAGTTAGGATTATTTATCGATGAACCGAATAAATAATTATTCATCCATTCAACTGCCTACTACTACCTATAATATTATTAAAGTGAAAGATTTATGTTTGTTTAATACTATAAAGTTATTTTTTTTTTATAGACTCACGCCTGTATCCCCTGTAACTTGAAAATTTGGATAGATAGATTTTATTGCTCGTTCACGCAAAACCATTGCTGTTCGCTTTTGTTGTGATAAGCAATACACCGTTATTAGGAGCTGTAAATGGTATAAACATATATACATATATAGACTCACGCCTGTTTCCGGGAGGGGTAGGCAGAGACTACGGAACGCCATTTGCAGCGATCCTGACATATCTCCTTTGCTTCAAATGCTATAAAATTAAACGTTATACGGTGTTATCATTCCTAATTTAGTTGAAAACACGAGTTACCCCGGTTACATACAAGACTTTGAAGTCCGTTTACTAGTCTAACTTGTCATTTATCTAATGTATTACCTTAAGCCAATTTGTGAAATACGTAAATAAACATTTTACTGGACAAAATGCATTTTCGCAAAAAAAAAATTAAGACTGTAATCCATTTAAGGTAAATAAATAACTCACCAATTTAAACAAAAAAATACGAATGTTCGTCATTTATCGATATATGACGTCACTAGTAAGTCGCATCACTACATACATGGTCCGTGCATGTGATCGGTTGAGGTCTGTCCCCGGTCTGCTACTCGTTGACTACTATTTGATTTACTCATCTATATCAATTTTACAAAAATAAAATATAAAAAAATAACAGTGATCTCACAGTGGAGACAGCAATAGACTGTCACATCATTATTTTTAGTTGGGGCCTTCCGTGAACATTATGAAGAACTTTCAGGTATGCAGGTTTCTCCACGATGTTTTCTATCACCACTAAGCAAGTGACAATTAAATATTTAATACGCATGTAACTTCGAAAAGACATTGGTGGAAAAACAACGCAGATTCAAAACGATTGAGCACAAGGAACTGAAATTTTGGCATGTATATTCCTTGTGGACCGTAGGGGTGCACTAAGAAGAGATTTTCCTAACTTCCCTAAAGACTCCCTGAAATTAAAAATAAATGTTTCGGCGAAGCTGCGGGTACCCTCTGCTAAACTACGCAAAACCAACAAAACAGCAAAGCCGCTGCCTAGCACAAAAAACGTGATTGAATGAAAGCAGATCACAGGTACCGGGCGACGCTACTGGTAATTTAATGCGAAGCCAGCACGCACCCAGAGTAAAAATATCTCTGAATGCGTTTGACGAGCAAATTCAGAATCATTGAACCCGTTGTGATAACAAGTGATACATTATCTACTACTGGTTGTACTGTTGTGGACGGATTTGTGTTTGCTTTTCTGCGCTTTCACATAAACTGCTAAACGGATTTCGATGAAACTTTACGATAGTATAGATTTTATGTAAGAATAACATGACCTTTTGTTGCAATAGCCTGCTCTTTCATCCAAAAACTGCTGAACCGATTTTTATTAAATTTTGCAATATAACCTTTGAAATAACATGAAATTTTGTTGCAATAGCCAACTGTCAAGTGCGCAGGGCCGCTGCAGGCCTTATCTAGTTATAAAATATATTAAAAAAATATCTTTGTATGCCAAAACGTTATATGTTGGTAATTTGTTGAATGTTACAGAAAAATAATGTTTTGAATTTTTTTAGCTCGCCTAGACTACGCCTTTAGGGGAGAGCCTCACACACCTCCTCCGCCAGCCCCCAACTTGATCGTACGATATGATCGAGTAGCGGAGTCGAGACGGCTCGTAAGGAATTTCCACCGCGCATAGAACAAAGGTCGCTGAACAATATTTTATTTAACGTAATTACCTAATTTCTAGGTTGTACCAGTTTTTCAGTAACTCAAAACCTCGGTATCAGAAGATAAAATACAGAATTATTTAGAGTTCAGTAATTTTAGATATCTAGAGAACTAGATGTTGTCAGCAGCTTCGCCCGCTCCAAATAAATAGTAACCTTCCATATTAGGAGGCAAATACGGAGAAGCTTAAGTCCGGCAGTGGACTGCGGAAGGTTGTAGAGGATATGTCACTGCCAGCCCTTCAACTGTCTCTACACCAAAAAGCACATAGATGCTTTGCTACGTTTTGATGCAAAAAAAAAACAAACAAACATACTTTTGTAATTATAATATTAGTACGGATTGGTAATAAAAGCGATTTTTCCATTTTTCATCTTGTGCATGTGTCAGCAGGCAACGATAGTCTAGTGGAGATATCAACGGACTGCCATTCAGAGGGTATCGGGTTCGAATCCACGGCGCGCACCAATAACTTTTCGGAGTTATGTGCGTATTGAATTGTAAATTGTCGCTTGTCCCGTGCCTCCGAGAGCACGTTAAGCCGTCGGTCCCAGTTGTCATGAAGAACTTCGACAGTCGTTTTAGGGCGTCAGTACCTTCTAAATAAACTGGCACTAGTCTGAACCATGGAATATCGCTATCCCTTCGTGTTGCGGAGGTCAGACAGGCAGTCACTCTGTGGAAAAGCAAATATTCAGCCAAATCCGGTTATACTAGCAAGCGGACCCCAGGTTGAAACTGGGATAACGCTAGGAGGACGCATGTTGTGCAGCGCTCTGACTATGTCTATGTGAGTGAGTCTCTGGCTGCTTAGTGTTCATAGTCGATACTCAGATGTTTTTTTTGTTAGTCTATGGTGTCCCACTGCTGGGCAAAGGCCTCTCCCCTGGATTTCCATAAATCGCGGTCATTGGCAATCTCTTACCAGTCGCCCTCAAAAGGATCTAGGTCATCCCACCATCTCCGTTTGGGACGTCCCCGTCACCGCCGACCGCCTGGTACCCAATTTGTAGCTGCATGTGCCCACCCGTCCGGGTGCATGCGGCAGACGACGTGCCTGGCCCAGTCCTACTTTAGTCGGGCTGATTTGGCTCCTACGTCAGCTAAGCCCGTCTTCGAGCGCAGCGTAGTGTTACGGACGTGATCGGTCCTCTTCACTCCCAAAATGCTACGCTCCATGGCTCTTTCGCAAATCTTCAACTTGGACTTCTGAATCTCGGTCAGGGACCATGTTTGAGCACCGTAGGTTAGGATGGGTAGTATACACATCTCAACGAGTTTCCGCTTTAGTGATATTGGAAGGTTTCCCTTCATCATTCAGATCTTATCTGGATGAAAACCTCTTATCTGGATGAAAACCCTCTGAACATTGAATATGTTGTAAAATATAGGTACACAGACACCATATCGAAGAAATATGGTTCTGATATTTTTAATATTATCTGTTTTGCTAAATGATATAGAAATACGGTGATAATGGCCTTGGAGCAAAGGACAGCGGTGAATTCAAGTATAATATTTATTGTGATAGTTTGACTTTCTAGAACAATTTTCAATATCTAGTTGTCTAAGGATCAATCTGGTCACTAAAAGGTTTTCAAAGTTTTCCAAGCGCATAGTTCCTAGAACACTTTACTAGAACTTAATCTATCTTCAGATCAACTGCCTTATTTAAATCAAAATTGACTTTAAAGCAGTTTTTATTAGACTTTCAATCGGGACTTTGCCCTGGTGTGCTCTCAACCTCAACCTATACTGGTGACTAGCATTTCGATAGTTGGAATTATGACAGTATTGACGGCTTTGATAATGCAGCTTATCAAGGGTATTTCGCAATATGATAAGATGTTCCGGGTGTAAGGGCAGTATCCCAATTAGAGATATTATAGAGGGCAGATTAATGTTATTTATGACGGAGAAGAGTTCAGGCTTGAAGGCGATCGAGAAAGTACTACCTTTTCACAGAATATGGGTCTAAAGTAACAGTATTTATACTGCTGCGTTTCTGTCAGTGAGAGAGATCCATCTTTTCCTTCAACCAACCAATTTTCCGCTCCTACTCTTATTCCTTTTCTTATCCTGGTTCGCAACGGATTTTTGACTGCTCTTGTGTTGCGGGTGTCCATAAGTGGCGATAATTGCTTCATCATGCGATGCGTCTGCTGTTTTGCCTCCTATTCCAAAAAATCTGCCTGGCTCAGTCAAAGACTTGCAATTGCCGATTTACTGGCAGTCTTGATATAGTATTCATTTGGTGACTCCAAGAAACCATTGAAATTTATCGATAAATTAATTTTAACTTTAAGAACTTCAGTAATTTAGTGCTAACGAGAAAGATTTATTTGATATTTGAATCCTTTCGAGTGACTGGCCTGAAAACTATTTAAATATTGAAATTCATGAAATTTCATTTTAGATTAACGCCTCGTATTCTCGGTAAGGCTTTTAGGTTATTCAGATTTCGGCTAAAATACAAGTATTATACAATTTACACTCCACCTCTATCATAGCACCGCCACCGCTGTTTACGCTGCCATAAGATTGCAATTTTTACTACCGGTCATATATTTTGCATCAATATCAGCACACTGATAAAGTTTTAGATAGTGATCGAATTTTCATTTTAGAGCTCGTTCTCGCTAACGGACAGTTCCAATATTCGATCCATCCATGGAATTGGCGATTTGAGATATATGTTTGACTTATTTTGTATGAAGCTTAGGTATGTCAAATATGTATTTATAATCTCCAATCCATGGATAGATCGAATAATAAATTCAGCGGTAGGAAGGAACGTCTATTTTCTCAATTCACCTACGGATCAGAGAAAAATCTGTTTTATGTAAATTGTTTTATATAAATTATACTATTATTACATAATTTTTATAATACAATTTATTATTACGACTTAACGTGGTCTCCAAGGAACGGGGCAAGGCATAATTCAATACGCACGTAACTCCGACAAGTCGGTGGCCCGCGCCGTGGATTCGAACCTTTTTTTTTTTTTTTTTGTTCACTACGGTGGTAAAACTCTCCTTATGAGTCATCTCAACTCCGCCAACCCAGCCATTAGAACGGCTGGGCTTGGGACTGGCGGAGGAGGTATGTGGAGGCTCTCCCCTAAAGGCGTTCGGGGCATACCCACTAAAAACCACCGCGGTGTCCCTACGGGTCCCGTATGTTGGCGAGGTCGCGCGATTCACGATTAGCATACTTTCTCGCGACCCCGCCCGGGATTGGCCCGCCGTTGGTGTTGGCGGGCCCCGTCTCGTTATGATCTCGCAATCATCCATCAAACTTCTTGCATCCATCAAACTTCTGGCATCCATCACCTCACAAAGCTACTTGGGAGGCGGCGAGGACACGCGCCGCCTCCCGCCTTTTGGCGGACAGGGAGCAGCCCCAGCGCTCACCGTCCGCAGGCAATAAATTTACGGTGGTCGGAGGTCGTCTCTTGTTCGACGTCCCCGACGCCCGGACCTACGGTTGGGGAGAGGGCGATGTATTTCCCTCTCCCGCTCCGCCGCCTCCTTGCTCAGCATGACTGCTTCGCAGAAAGAGGCGACGGTGTTCCAAGACCTCTCACTCCGGACCATAGACAGAACTACGGCCGGGAGCGAGAGGACAACCGTATTCAGAGCCGCGACCAGATCACGGCGCTGCGATGCCCAAGCTGGGCATTCCGCCAAAGTATGCAACGCCGTGTCTTCGACAGGGTCGCGGCTGCTGCCACAATGGTGGCATCCGGGCGTTTCCTCCCGGCCTATCCTCCACAAATACCGGCCAAAACAACCATGGCCGGTAAGGATTTGAGTTAACCGGAAGGTGAGGACGCCGTGACGTCTCTCCGACCACTCTTCAACCACGGGACTTACCGCCACTATCGTGGCGTGCCCGGCGCTGGGGTGCACAAGTCGTGCCTTCCACTCCGCCAATAGGACTAGGCGGAGCTCCGACCGACGCGCCTCGATGTCACGGTGCGCCGGTCTCTCGCCCTGCTCCAGGGCTTGCTGGCGCCATGTATAGAGTGACGCCAGCAGCCCAGCTTCCAGATCCCAGGGCGGTGATCCGGCTAGGAGGCTCGCTGTCTCGAAGGAGACCGTGCGGTAGCCTCGTATTAACCTGACGGCCATGGCGCGCTGCGGCGCGCGAAGCGCCGTGATATTGTGGGCCGTCAGGTCGTGCGCCCATATCGGGGCCCCATATAGGGCCATGGACCGCACGACTCCTTCGTAGAGCCTCCGGCAGGAGGCGGTTGGTCCCCCAAGATTGGGCAGCAGTCTTGATAATCCTGCTGCTGCCCCTAGAAGTTTGGGGGCCAAGCGTCTAAAGTGCTCACGGAAATCCCATCGGCTATCGAGTACGAGCCCCAGATATTTTAGGCTCGTCCCGATGCCGATGCGGACCCCTCCTACCATAATGTGGGCCCCTGCGGGTGGCCGTTTCCGAGGCCCGTGGAAACAAATGGCCTCGGATTTAGAGAGGGCCACCTCTAGGCCCAAACGCCGGATCCTTCCAACGACTTGTGCGACCCCAGCGGTCGCCCTTATAGCCGCCGCCCGGTACGACTTATCACTCGCAGTGACGAGGGTGTCGTCGGCGTAACAAGTGACACCCACGCCAGGGAGGAGCGTACCGCGCAGCACCCAGTCGTAGCCGATGTTCCACAGAAGGGGGCCGAGGACCGACCCCTGTGGAACACCGCACGACATAACTCGCCGACTTTGACCGAGATGACTCGGGTAGACAATTGCTCTTTCATTGAGATAATCCCCGACTATGCGGCGGAGGTATGGAGGCACTCGATGGTAAGTGAGTGCCTCTCGAATACAACTCCAGGGCAGGGTGTTAAAAGCGTTGGCGATGTCAAGAGACACCGCCAAGACCACCCCGCCCCGGGAAACCTCTTCCTCCGCCAGACTCCTCACAGATTTTATTGCCTCAATTGTTGAGCGCCCTCGGCGGAAACCGAATTGCACTTCCGCCAAATCTGGGCCCACCGTGGAAAGGTGGTGGACGAGGCGCTCCGCGATGATATACTCGAAGATCTTCGCGACCTCGTCCAACAACACTATGGGCCGGTAGGCGGACGGGCTGTCCGCCGGGCGCCCTGCCTTTCTGATGAGGACCAGTTTCCCCGTCTTCCAGGCTCGTGGAAACTGGCCCCCCTCAAGGCACGCTGTGAGGAGTCTCCCTAGTCGGGGTCCGAGCTCCTCCATTGCCAGGACCCACGCTCGGCCAGGAATGCCGTCGGGTCCTGGGGCGGTGTTTTTAATTCTTAACACCGCCGCTCGGAGTTCTACCCGAGTCACCTCGGGAACGTCGTCGTCTATGTCCGCGTTGGCTGCCTCGGAAGGCGGTGCCGTCATGGGCGGAGGGATATGTTCCGCCCGTGACGGGAACAGAGCGGCCACAACCTCTTCCACTAGCTGTGGCCGGAGACTTTCCGTTAGAGGGGGCGCCCAGGAACGTAACTTGTTCCTGACCATCAAGTATGGGCGCCCCCACGGATCCTGGTTTAGCGTCTCCAGCAGTTCCTGGCGGGCGTCTTGCTTGGCCCGCCAGATAGCTTCTTTCAAATTGTTTTTGGCCGCTCTGTATGCCTCATACAATTCCGCCTCCCGGACAGTAAAATCGGGAGGGCGGCGACGCCTCCTGCGAAACCGGGCGTACTGGCGGCGCGCTGCGACGCAAATCTTGCGCAGGCGCGTGATGGTGTCGTTCCACCAGTACACCCGGCGTGGCCCAGATGTTCTACGGACTCTAGGCATCGCCGCGTCACATACTTGTGTCATTGCCCCCCTGAACCAATCGGCCTCCATATTGATATCGTCAGGCCTGGTAGGTGTTGAAACCCAGGCCTGAACTATGGAGGCTTCCAGGAGGGCCTCCCGATTCAGCCTTTTCAAGGCCCAACGCGGACCGCCCTCAATCGGGCCTCTTCGGACCGGGGCGTCGGAGCTGACTGTTTCGGCGGAGACGTCGAACCGAATATAGCGGTGGTCCGACAACGTCTCCACCTCCTCGACGACGCGCCAGTCTCGGATACGGCGTGCTAGTGCGGGGCTCGCAAATGAAACGTCCACAATGGAACCACCCCGCTGACGCACGCACGTATGTACCGACCCACGATTGAGGACGAGCAGGCCGTTCTCAACGGCCCACTGCTCTAGCAGCTCGCCTCTAGCGTCCGTGGCCGGAGAACCCCAAGCCGTTGACTTGGCGTTGAGGTCCCCGGCGAAGAGCACGGCGCGAGGACGGCTGCGAGCGACGACGACGTTCAATTCGAGGAGATACTCCTCGAAGTCGGCGAGGGAACGGTTGGGTGAGAAGTAGCCACCCACCACAACCGTATCCTTTACGAGTGCTGCGACGCAGCCCCGCCCTCGATAGATGTTCTCGAAGGAGGGGGTGCGGGCGGCGGCTAACGAAATTAGCGCCACCAAGCCGCTGAGGTCCCCCACCCAATCATCACGGGGGGGGATAAAATACGGCTCGGCGACGAGGGCGACGTTGATTGACCACTGCGCCATGCTCTGGAGAAGAAGATCCTGAGCCCTGGCGCAGTGGTTTAAATTCGCTTGTAGAAGGCGTAGTGGAGCCATTAGTCCTGCTCCATATTGCCCGGCGCTTTACTGGCCACGGGAGTGGCGCCCTTGTTGGCCGATTGGCCGTCCTTTGCACCCTTTTGTATTTTGGGTGCAGCGCAACTCTTTGTGCCGGCCCTGTGATCGGCCGGCTTGCCCGCCGCCGCACACAAAACGCAGTGCGGCGGGGCCTCACAACTGCCGGCCAAGTGGCCGGGCTGGCCGCATCTGAAGCAGCGGCCGCTGCAGTCCACCGCAGAGGTGCACTTGACACCAACGTGGCCACCGCTCAGACAGCGGAAGCACCTCTGCGGTTTCGGCTCCAGTAGCCGCACTTGCGCTGACACCCAACCAATCAAAATTCGACGGCCATCGGCCAACTTTTTGGCAATCGCCACTGGGCAGGTAATGATTGCCGTGCCCATACCGGCACGACCCGGACGAATTGGGCCGCACCGGATCTGGTCCGGGGGACACTCCCCGGCCTTGGCAACGGCGGCAACAACCTCCTCAGCCACAATCGAGTCATCTAGGCCCCCGATTCGCACCTCGGCGCACTTTTGGGGCCTAGAGATACGGACATCCTCCGCTGGGAGGAGGTCGCGGAGGCTCGAGGCCAAGGCGTCTGCCTGCTGGGCGCTACCAGCCCCAGGCACCTCGATTAGGCGAGCCCCGGTCTGTGTGATCTTACACCTGAGGCCCGTCGTTATTCCGAGGGTGGTGGGGTCGATAGCCCCACGTGCCTTCTTTAAGAGCTCCGCGTATGTAGTCCCCCGCTCCAAGGCTGCTGGTTGCAGCGTTAAAACAACTGCTGTGGAGCTGGGGGTGCGGAGCTTCTTTGCCGCCTTTTTGGCCGCCTTCTTGGCCTTTTGGTTGGCCTTCCTCTTTGCTTTCGCCGCCTTTTCTTTTTCGCCGGCAATTTCCCAGCCATTCTTTTTGGAAGCGGTGGCTGCAGGAGCACTTTGTGGGACAGCAGGGGTGGGCTGGGCCTTCTTCTGGCCCCTTTTCCTGCCCCTTTGGGCCTTAGTTTCTTCGGCTTTCCTGGGCGCCGAATTTGTGGCTTGCCGTGTCGCAGCCGCTACAGCCGCGTATGATGTTGACGGCTGCGGGGACGGCTGCGAGGGCGGCTGCGGTTGTTGGGCCGCTTGCTTGCTCGCCAATGGAGGCCTTAATAATCTGCCCTCTAGGACGACGAAGCTCTGTCTCATCTGTGCCATTTCTTTGCGTAGGGCGGCCAGTTCATTCATGGGCTCCGACGCGTTGGTAATGGCACGCTTCTCAACAGCGGTGCGGAGCTCCTCCTGTTCCCGTCTAAGGGCCGCGATTTCAGATGCCAGGCGGGCGTTCTCCGCCTGGAGCTTCTTCGTCTCCTCAGACGCTGTGCGGCTGAGGAGAACATCCGCAATTTCGGCTATTGCCGCCACCGACTCCTTAAGGGACTTTTGGCAAGTCCCTTTGAGTCCCTTGGACTTCCTGGAGACCATCGTGATGGCCTCCAAGGCATCTTTGAGACGCGACCGCAAGTTGGTGGCGGTAGCCTCCTCCGGCTCTCCTTCAGAGACCGAAGTCTCTGAGAGGCGCGAGCTTCTTGAAGCGGCCACCTTTTTTGTGGCCGCTTCGATGCGCCGCTCCTCCTCTGCGTCGCGCTCGAGGAGCTTTTCTCGCAGCTTGGCGGCTGCGAGCTCCGCGCGAGCTCTGCCCAGGCCCACAAAGTGCCCGTGGGTGGGCGGTCTGCCGCGAGTCTTGAAACCCCTCATTCTCGAAAGTTTCGGCGTGGGGGTCTCTTCTTCGCTCGAGGCCGAGCCTGGCTCCGAGCGCGTGCGCTTGCTCGCCCGGCTGGGGCTTTCAGCGCTGCGCACGCTGATCATGCTCACCGTGGAGCTGTCCGACTCGGACAGCTCCAACTCTTGCTCCTTCAGCGCTGTAATGCGCTCTGCATCCGAACCCGCAGGACTGGGCGTGCGGGTTGATTCGTCAACCGACTTCGGTATGGTTTGTTTTTTGAGTTTAGTAGCCATATTAAAACCCACGAGTGCGGGAGAAATAAAACGTCCACCCGGGCAGAGATCCCGCTATACCCGGGTAAGCCTAATACCTCAAGGGCGGCGGCTGGTGCCCTGAGGGGGCCGCACTAGAGACTGACCTCCCTGTCAGCCACGCATCTCCTCGCCGTGCGGCAGCAACTTGAGATTAGGGGATTTTTATAGTGCTTACCTTGCACGCGGTCCGGGCGGTTAAGCCAAGACCCTCGGTCCCGTGGACAGCCGCGAGACGTGACCACAGACACTGAAAACTACGGGATTACGAGATTGGGGTGACGGTGACATCGGGGCAGGGGGGGAAGAACGAAAGAAGGGAAGAGAGAAAAACTAAAATTGTAAAATAAAAACAAAAACAAAAGGTAAAATAAAAGGTCAATGTCCCGTCCCGTGTCCCCTCTGATGACCAGAGGAGTACCGGGAGGGACGTAAAGGCAGTGCCCAACAGGGACACTGCAAAGGAGCGGCGCCGCAAAAGGCGACACCGCCCGCCGACAGTCCCCACGGGTGGAGTCCCGCGGAGACAAGCAGCGCAAGCGCCACTCTTTGGTAACTTTTTAGTGAGGTTTCCTCCCTCTTAGTCCGAAGACCCGCGGGCAGGAGGCCAAAAAGCCCCCTGCTAACGCGTTGACCGGACGGTGGCCGGAGTTCGACCATGCCCGCAACCCACAAAAGGCGCAGGAAGCGAGCCCGCCCGCCCAAGTGTCCCCGCAAGACCCCAAAAGGAGCCGTACGGGAACGGGGTGGAAGCGGGGCCCCGAAGGACCCCCAATTCCGGGTGATTTTTTAGTGAGCTTGTCTTGCTCGCAGCCCGAAGACCCGCGGGCAGGAGGCCAAAAAGCCCCCTGCTAACGCGTTGACCGAACGGTGGCCGGAGTTCGACCATGCCCGCGACCCACGAAAGTCGCAGGAAGCGAGCTCGCCCGCCCAGGTGTCCCCGCAAGACCCCAAAAGGAGCCGTACGGGAACGGGTGGAAGCGGGGCCACGAAGGACCCCCAATTCCGGGTAATTTTTTAGAGAGCTTGTCTTGCTCGCAGCCCGAAGACCCGCGGTCCCGAAAGAGTCGGGATTACGCGTTGGTAACCGGACGGTAGTCGGAGTTCGACCCACCGTCCGCCCACTGTCAGAATTAGCCGCGAGTAGCAACTTGCTACTCACGTTGCCCGGGGTGCACCACGCGGAGGTTTCTGACACGCACCCCGTGGATTCGAACCTGACAACCTCAGGCAGTCCGTTGGTATCTGCACTTGGCTATAGATGCGTGTCTAGCTGCCAACAATAGAAATAAATAATATTTTTTTTTTTTTTTTTTTTTTTTTTTATTACAAGTCTTGTAACCACATAAATCGATCAGCTCGAAAGCCATTTATCTGAAGCCCTTCAAACTTAGAGCATCGTGTATCACAAAATAATAGAAGGCAATACGCAATAATCTGCTTTCTTTCTAAACTTGTCGCGGCCAATAAAAAGTGGCCTTTATTTCTCTACAACCATATTGGCTTTCCTTGACTTATTGAACTTTCAAGGTCGGTGGCAGTTTAAGGTTATATGGATGGTGCTGCGGTTATGTAAATGCCGACTATATTTTCAATAACTTTTATGTATGTCAGCCATAATTTATACCAGCAAATAATTGGTTTTATATTGATAAAGGCTTTAAGAGGTGCTTATTGCTTCTAAAACTTTAGAAGCAACAAGATTTTAGATCGACATGAAAAAGGTTTTTGTGTCTTACCTTGCCGCCGCGCCGGTCTGTAGTTTTAGATGGGTTCATTAAATAACTAGGTATATGCACGACTTCAATTATTGATCCTCTTAAAATTGTCAAACACTGTATCACACAGCGACCAAAGGATAAAATTTATTGCGAACTATGTTTTGGGAATTACGTTATTTCCCACGTGATCTCTGAAGCTATATTTTGGCAGCTACAGTTAGGTATAGCTTTATACTACTATACTACTATGAATCTTTTTCAAAACCAACGAATGTAGAAGACTTTGAAAAACAATTTACACTAACTATCTGCATGGTCTTGTGTAGAGTTTAAAGATACTCTAAATAAGAATGACCCTGAAGAAAGTTAGATTACACCTTACTTAGCTCAATATTGATGACCTATACTAGCTTTAATCGCAGCAATAGGCTTAAATTTTCCTAAAAAAATATCAAAGTAAGGCAGTCAATTTAAAAAAAAACGTTTCCAAATTATCGCCACAACACCCGCACCCTGTACGTTATAAAAATGTTTTTACTCAACAAATGGCTGGTAAGATTGATTGTAGGCTGTATTTTCGTGTATACCTAGATTTATGATAAGTCCCCGTTGGCAAGGCCACTGTAATGTTTCTTTTTGTCACTGCTCAAACAATCAATGTGAAAACGTCATTGAATATTGTTTGGCATGAAAGGGTGAAAGTTGAAAGATTGTACGATAAAACAACAATAAGTCATGTGTCGAAGAAGTTCAGAATGAAAAAATATGTCACATGAACGGTAGTAGAACTTTTGTTCTGATGTTCGCCGCGACACTAATTCAAATAGGAAATGATTTATTATTTTCGCTTCCAAAGTTTTTGTGTATTAGACAAAATATCATACCTGCGGTTTAAATTATTTCATATCCATCGTACTGATAGTAGATGCCATTACTGCAAGGTCATGACAACAGAGTAGGTACAGCAAAACCGCACCATGAGAGTATTTATACTATCTGCACTAGAAACATTTTTCATTTTATTTTATGGCGCTGATACACCTGAGCATTCCCTTGTAACAGAACAGTGAGTATTCGCCGTTTCATGTTTTGTCGAACCGAACTTTTTCACGATCATTCTAGCGAACACTCTTAATTCAAATAGTCCGTAGAAATATATAGAAATCGCACTACAACATCAGTTTTACCCAATATATTTACTTCAGTATCACTTATGAATTATTTGATGAGGCAGCGATAGCCTAGTGGAGATACCAACAGACTGCCATGCAGAGGGTATCAGGTTCGAATCCACGGCGCGCACCAATGACTTTTCGGAGTTATGTGCGTATTGAATTATTAATTATCGCTTGTCCCGTGCCTCGGAGAGCACGTTAAGCCGTCGGTCCTGGTTGTCATGAAGATCTTTGACAGTCGTTACAGGGCGTCAGTACCTTTTAAATTAACTGACACTAGTCTAAACCATGGAATATCGCTATCCCTTCGGGTTACGGAGGTCAGACAGGCAGTCGCTCTGTGGAAAAGCTAATATTCAGCCAAATCCGGTTAGACTAGTAAGCGGACCCCAGATTGAAAACTGGGATAACGCTAGGAGGATGATGATCACTTATGAATTATTTCTAGAGTAAGAGATTATGTATATAAACAAATGATGTTTCTAAATAATAAAATGCAGATTTTAATTTGAACAGGTAATAGGTAAATCACACAAGTGTCTGTTCCTACGTTCAAATTTATTTATTGGTGTTGAGAGTTTGTCAACATTCAATTAAAAATAATTCTTAGTAAACCAAACCTAAGGATCTACTTTAAACATTATCGATATTTTATCAATATTTATTCTGAGTAATCCCATCACTAGTCAAGTTAAAATTAGTTACGAATAAAATTATGATAATTCTTCCCTAGATTAAAATCATAAGTCAAAGTGAAGTAAATATATTGGGTTTAACCGCCATTGTAGCGCGAATTCTATGTATGATCTATATTCTAAGACTCGCTCGAATATTCGTGAGAATGCTCGCTAAAACACACTCATTTGTTTTGTAACATTCGCAAGAATGGCCCTTACGCTACTTGGGCTCTTTAAATTTTTAGACGTTTCGTGTCGGACCGCTGCAGTGCCGAAGCGGTGTGTTTGACGTATGGTCATTTGTTTTCATACAAAGCGCACGGTGCGGCAACAGTGCGTGGTCGGTACCGAGAACGCACGACAACAGTACGGCAACGTCGCAAGCTCCACGTGTTTATTTCGCTGTTGAATAGTGCGGTGACTAGACGTGAGAGCTAATCTCATGGAATTTTCATGTTTATTATTTGCTTAAAATAGATGATATAAAAGTGGAAGAATTTATAAATGAAATCGAATTACGTCCTGCTAAATTATGATATAAGTTGTTTAATTAACGTAACTTCGGCTGATATAGTATGTCTGAATGTAGTTTTTTGCCGCCGCATTTTACATCCAACTAATTCAAGTAATTTGTAGAAAAATTCTCTAGACATTCTTAAGTAATTGAAAAAAATTGCTCGGATCTTGTTTTAACCTAGGGTAAAGAGTATAGAAATCACCAAAATTACATATTAATATAAACATTGGTGATGCTCTTTTACATTTGATATTTTTCAACAAGAGCACTAACAGTAGGTAGTATTTCTTCGTCAAAGTCCATGGCTTAACTGCTGTCAAATAAATTTAAAACATCACTAGCATACAAACGCACGGCAGTCAGATACGCTTTCAATTACGCGTTACGCGTTTGGTGTCGGACGCCTACCGTACTGCAGCGGCACGGCAGCGGGTTAAAACCAGTGGCACGGTAAAGGCCTATTCAAACCTGAGCGATATTCGCTGACGCTGTGGGTAGAGGTACATACCGCGCGGGTTTCGTTCAGGTATTTAGTATCAAGTACCGCGGCTAGGGCGGCCTGAGCGATATTCGCAGCCGCTGTGGGTAGAGGTACATACCGCGCGGGTTTCGCTCAGGTATTTGGTATCAAGTACCGCGGCGAAACTCGACTATCGCGCGTTATTCTACCCACAAGGTTAGCGAATACCGCTTAGGTCCTAACAGTAATATTACCGCATACCCACTGGGTTTTCTCTGCCGCAGACGGTAGCGAATACCGCTTAGGTCTGAACAGGCCTTAAACGTGCGGCAGCGAAACGTCTAAATTGAAAGAGCCCTACAGGTGAATGCTCAAGTATATCAGCGCCATAACATGTGTTATGTACATATGTCGTAGTAATAATACCGTTCTTTTAAACGATCTCACATATTTTAACTGTCTTTAAATATGTGACTTCTTCTTTACCTTATTGTGGAAACACGATAGTGCCCTTGTAATAAATTGTATATATTGATAATTATATATTTAGATAAATTAAATAAACACAAAACAAAATGAATTCTTTATAGACCCAATTACGAAACAAAATCTAACCGTATTGCTGTGAAATAACCCTTCTATCGCCTCTTCATTTAAACCAGCAATAGAGTAGGCCGATCAAAGAAGAAAATACTCTTGAATTGCTTTGTATCTAATAAGAAACTATCGAACACAACTGAGTCCAATATCGGGCCGTCGGCTCAGCGCCTATTTGTAAACAAATTTAATGAATTCTTGGTCAGAATACCAGTTCAATGTTTAACTTTCATTTCCTGGTCAATATTGAATTTGTGTCGGTTAAAGAAAGCTAAGACGAAAATGAATGTAGTCGTGTTGTTTAGATAATATTGTTTGATGCATTTTTGCACGATTAAATAATAATACAGATCAGAAAAAACATTTTTAAACGTAACTGGAAAACGTCCCATATTTAGATACTCAATTTTGTCGCAGTATATAAGTAATTATATTTTTTGGCTTTACCATTCCATTTATAAAAATACTTATAATAAGTATTGATTATAACGTACCTAGCCGCTGCCTTTCTATATAGATATCCAAAAAACAAATAGTTTGTTCACTATGTACCCTAACATTCTCAGCATTACTCTATGGTTGATTGAAAGAGAATCCTTTTAGCATAATGCCACCATCGTGCTTTAATTATTATTAATGATTTATTGTACACACGAAAACAACAACAAATACATGAAAAGAGGAAAAATACTCGTAGTAATTTTATTTATACAAACGCGAGCTTGTGCGCTCATTTAATAATCATTAAATGAGCGCACAAGCTCGCGTTTGTATATACCATATTAACATAATCATGTTAATTAAAGTTAAATAAATAAAAGCAATGCCTTTTCATCTCAAAAGACTATCGTTAAAAAACTTAAACTTTTTATCTAAAGCCACCACCGTCATTGATAGCATTCCCTAAAGAGAACATACCTTTTCTACATACGCTTCAACGCTTCGATATCAAGACCGAAAAATTGACATTCCGGCTCTCTCACACAACCTCGATTCACTAACAGTGAATGTGCACTCTCTCTTTGATAAACTATCACTTTTACTTCAATGGGAAACGAGGTTTTACTGAGCAAAATGTGGTTAGCAGGAAAGTGCAACATTGTAAAAGTATTTAAGGTTTTGGGTATAAAGGAATCGGGCCAATAATAATAAGAATAGCAAAAACCGAAAAAAGGAAATTGGTCTAGAGAATTTTATAGATATTTTGTTAGAGGAGTACAATTATGTGTTAGTATGGTGATTTACTAGAGGCATTAATCATACTCCAATATATTTGTGTATATTTATTATATATGTATATATAGGAATATTAAAAATACACACTAGGAAAAAACATGGTCATATTGGTCATAATCCTCCTAGCTTTATCCCAGTTACATTCTGAGGCTCGCTTACTAGCCCAACCTGATTTGACTGAATATTATCATTTACACAAAGCGAATGTCTGTCTGACCTCTGTAACTCAGCGGTATATCGATATTCCATAGCTAGACTAGTATTAGTTTATTCAGAGATACTGACCCTATTATGACTGTCAAAGATTTTAATGACAGCCGGAACCAAAAGGTTAATTTGCTAAGCAAGGCACGGGGCAAGCGATAAATTAACAATTCAATACGCATATAACTCCGCAAAGTCTGTGGTGCACGCCGTGGATTTCAACCCGATACATGGTAGTCTGATGATATCTCTACTACTTTACCAATTTATACCATTTTTTTTTAAAGATCTATGTCTGTATCCACGAAGAGGTAGGCAGAGGTGTATGTAATATTACACCCACAATTCGCCATATTAAATTTCAGGTCCCACGTAATAGGGGGCGAGCGTATTGCCGTTACCGGTCAATTTGCCAGACTCCGTGCTGCTACTGAGAATTCGGAAAAATTCAGTAACACTTTTGCACGACCCAGGAATCGAACCCGGGACCTCCCAATCAGCACACGCATACGCTAACCACTGGACCACGGAAGCATTTATACTAGTCAGTGTACTTATTGTAAGCGAGATTTTCTAACTTTTCTCTCTGCTGCTAAATATAACTAGCATTAAACTACTTGTAACAAAAGAAATAGCCTATAAAAATATTCAATTTCAGAAAACAAACAGTTTTCAATATCCTCACTGAGCTATTAAATTAATATTTAAAACATACACTAAAGTAAGTTTCTTTCATTAAAAATTACGTCAAAACGTCGGGAACACTGTTGGCATACTAAGAGTAAATAAAATAATATACTATTCTACGATATACACACAACACCATCTAGTCACAAACTAAGCCGAGTTTGTATTGTAGGAAGAATTTGAACTAAAGACAGATAAACATTCCTACATTATATAATTTTATTTTCGTAAATACATACACATTATACATAGCAACATCCAGACCTAGACAAACATCCATGGTTACAAACACAAATGTTTGACTCGAGTGGTAATAGAACCCGCGATCTTCGGTGTTGCAGTTGGCTAAGCCAGCCGGTCAACATAAAAGCATACCTGTTTATTAAACTGTCCCAATGCTAGGCAGCCCTCTTCTCGCTATGACAAGGGTTACTATTAGGCCAATCATTATTACATAAGGCTACGGTATAAGGATGTATTTTTTTCACGATTCGAATATCATCAAATAAGTTTATTTAGGACTTGATGTTGTAGGTTCCGTAGAAAACATAACAACAGCTTAAATATATAAAACGCTTCAAGTGAGTTTTACCTATAGTTGAAATGAAATAAATTGGTTAATAATCGCTCGCTAAGCGGTGACATATTAAGACATATATTAAGATAAAATTAGCTGATGTTGTACATAACAAACAAAACTTTTTTTTTTGTTTTTCGTTTGAGTGTGTGGCCATCTCTAATGTCGGAGTTTTTCAGACCGCCCGAAGGCCTCCGACATGGCCTAACGATTGTTATTCTGAGACAAGAACCTGGACCGACAGCTTTACGTGCCCCCCGAAGCACGGTAGCGCACAGATATAAATACCACACGTGGTCACCCTATATTCCTAAGGGAGCGTCCTACACTCCCCTAGGGAAAATACCTATATGCGAAATTTCAGAGAACTGAGGAAGGAGTTTTGGAATATCAAAGTCAAAGTCAAAATAATTTATTCATTTAGACCACAAAGTGACGCTTATAAACGTCAAAAATTAAAGTTAATAACTAGATGATTCTATATTTACATTTACTGCCAAGTTCGCAATGCAATAGGTAGAACCACCAGAAAGAACGTGCAATAAAAGTCGTGGCCACTCTTTTTAACTGCCAGTATAATGGTTTTACGTGTTATCTTTGTAAGGAGCTGCAACTGTTTCACATTGTGAGTTATCTACTATTGCAAAAGTTAATAGTTATTGATATAATACTCAAGCAATAAATTATGTTCATCCGTTCATCATTAGTTAGCCTCCCAAAGTGAATATGGTGAAACAGGAGCATCCACTTACGTCTTTGATGTAAGCAACTCGCGAACATGACTGTTCGGATCTATGGTCGAACAGTATGTTCCGAAAAGTAATGGTATATGAACCTGCAGCAATTTACAATCTATTAGTTAGCAGTTCATGACTACGAGTTACCCTCACCTTACAAATCCGATAAATTATAATAAAAACAGTAGAACAAGAACGCAAATGAAGTATAAAAGAGAATACGGTAATTAACTACACTATAAAACTGCCTATTGACCTATTAATAAAAAAATTGGCCTAATAAAAGAATATTTATTTCCAAGCGTACTTGTCATCAAGATACTCATTTAGACTATAATATGCCTTTAGTAAAAGATTATTTTTAACTATTAGAATATATATTATACACGGGAATTAACGCGAACCGGCATTAGGTATTTACATACTGACTGGTGTCGCGATGTCACGTCTCCGAGTGCGAGGTAGAAGATTCTATTTCTACCCCCGGGTTGTTGATTTTCGAAGTACCGGCCCAAAACACACTAACCGTATCTGTATATTGAACATTCGCCGACTGCGCATTAAAGTGGGGTGTTGTTAGTCGAATCACCGGATTTCACGCCGATGACAATTTGAAGCCCTCTTCCCGATTGAATTTTTTATATTTTCTGAATTCTATCGCTTCACGCACAACTCTTGGGTAAAAGTGGCGTTCCGTGGAGAGGACTTGGGGACGATGAAATTCAATCCAGTGATTGGTGCCCAATTGAAGTAAATGTTCCGCAATCGCCGATTTGTTCGTTTGACGGTTCTTTACAGCTGCGATGTGCTCTTTTATACGTTCAGCGATAGTCCGCTTCGTTTGCCCTATGTAAGAGCTTCCGCAGCTGCAGTTGATTTTATAGACTTCTGCTTCAAATTGTCATCGGCGTGGAATCCGGTGATTCGACTAACAACACCCCACTTTAATGCGCAGTCGGCGAATGTTCAATATACAGATACGGTTAGTGTGTTTTGGGCCGGTACTTCGAAAATCAACAACCCGGGGGTAGAAATAGAATCTTCTACCTCGCACTCGGAGACGTGACATCGCGACACCAGTCAGCTTGCGACCACGGGACGTGCAACCGTCTCGAAACGTCAAGCAAAATAAGGTATGTAAATACCTAATGCCGGTTCGCGTTAATGCCCGTGTATAATATATATTTTTATAAACATGCAACGCGAGTGTTCAAAAGTTTCTATTTTTAACTATTGTCTGAAACGACCTTAAAGGCAAGTCTAAAATATTACTTGGTATTTTATTATACATTCTTATACTAAGCCCAATAAAAGAGCTATGCGTTTTGTGTAAACGGAAATATGGTACACATAATTTGTGCCTGTTCCTAGTATTAATATTGTGTATGTCACTATTCATTTTGTTAGAATTTATATGTAGTCGTACATGCATAACACTGGCATAAATATAATTATTGTGATGCTACAGTAACAATAGGTACCAATATTTTTTAAATTTTCTTTGAGTGAGACTCTTGTCTTTAACTGGTAACTGCTCGTTTTTTGTAATATAAAAATATTTTCGATGTCAGCAGCCCTACCCCATAATAAGATGCTATCGTATATAATACTAATATTCACAACATAAGCATTTTACTTATTTACATTCAATGACAGTTAAACAGAAAAACCGTTGCTAGGAGACGTGAGCTGAAGTATGTCACACGCCTCCACCGTGAATCAAGGGAGCTGGGAGTAGCTTGTTAAGGTGACGAATCCACGTGAGCCCACTGTCCACCTTCACTTCGTAGTGAAGATTCCCCAATTTGCGGGAAATGGTGCCGAATTCCCATTTCTTTCTGGGTGTGGAATAGACCCGGGCTTGTACTCGACTCCCTAGAGCAAACTGCCTCAAACCTGAGGGACTGACAGCGTCAGCGTTCCTCTCATTTACCTTTGAGGGTTTTCTGACCATTCCGTGCAATTTAGTCCTAATCTCTCTTCCAAACATGAGGACAAACGGGGTGACACCGGAAGGGCCAGGGGTTGACCTAAGGATATTTTTGACTGTCAGGATTTTGTCTATAAATCCGCCTGTCTCCCCCTCCAATTTATGCAATGCTCGCTTGACCGTCTAAACAAATCGTTCTGCTTGTCCGTTAGTGGCAGGGTGGTACGGGGCAATTGTTTTGTGGACTATACCATTGCTAGATAAGAAGTTTTCAAATTCCCTAGAGACGAATTGTCTACCGTTATCAGAGACAAGGGTGTAAGGTAGTCCGAACGTGCTGAAAGTTTCCTTTAACTTTGTGATACAGAATGAACTTGTAGTGTTTTTTGTTGGTATGATTTCTACCCATTTCGTATAAGCGTCGACTATAATCAAAAGTTGATAGCCCGACATGGGACCTGCAAAATCGATGTGGATTCTCTGCCAGGGACTCGAAGGTTCCTCCCAATGGTGCATGGGGGCTTTTGCAGGTTCATTCATCTCTAATCGACACGCTCTACATGAGTTCACCTTGTTTTCAATGTCGTGATCAACATTTTTCCAATAAACGAAGCTGCGATCCAGTAATTTCATTTTCAGAATACCTTTATGTCCTGCGTGCAGTTCTTCTAAAATCCGTTCACGTAATTTTTGTGGAATCATTACTCTTGTGCCTTTCAGAATACAGTCATCTTGGAGCGTCAACTCATTATCTTTGTATGCTGATACTCGCAGCGGCTGGCCTGATTTAAGCGCCTGAAGTAAGTTTTGGAGTTCAGCATCTTCTTTTGTTTCTTTAGCGATTATTTCCGGAGTGACATCTAATACGTTAATTTGTCTCAATTGAAAAGCGCAATGTTGATCAATTGTGTTTTCGTTAACTTTTTCAACTGGGAATCGAGAGAGATAATCTGCATTTGAGTGATTTAACGTACTTCTATATTGAATGTCAAAGTCGAAGCCGGACAGGAAATGTGCGTTGTGAAAAAGTCTCATAGTGCTTAACGCGGGTAGCGTTTGGTGTGGGTGGAAAATTGAAGTGAGTGGTTTATGGTCTGTAATTAGGGTGAATTTCCGGCCGTAACAGTAATGGAAAAATTTCTTTAGGCCCCAGAAAATTGCTGTTGCTTCTTTATCAATTTGACTGTATTTCTTTTCGCTGCTAGTTAAGGATCTTGATGCAAAGGCAATTGGACATTCCGTCCCATCGGGTAACTTGTGTGAGATGACTGCTCCAAGCCCTGATGGTGCAGCGTCTGTAGCCAAAATAAGCGGTTTTTCTGGGTCGAAATGCATGAGGACTCTATCACTGAGATTTTTTTTTTTATCTGTTTGAAACTTTCTTCGCATTTGGTGGACCACTCAAATTTCATGCCTTTCTTAAGTAGCAGGTTTAAAGAGCTGGTAATAGATGCAAGGTTAGGAATAAATTTGTTGTAATAATTGGCCATTCCCAGGAATGTCCGTAATTCATTTACATTTGTTGGTCGGTTTGCGTCAGCAATGGCCTTTATTTTTCTTGGTTTTTATGTAATCCATCTTTAGCTATTGTGTGTCCCAAGTAATTGATACTTCGTTTAAAAAAGTGACTCTTTTCTTTGTTGACACGAAGGTTGCTTTCTTTGAGCTTCTGTAAAACTTGTCTCAGTCTGTATAGCAGTTGATCTTCTGACGATCCTTGGATAATAATGTCTTCAAAGAAACATTTAACTCCTTCAAGTCCTTGTAGTAATTGATCCATATACTTTTGCCAGAGACTCGGCGCGACTTTGACTCCAAACATCAGTCTATTAACTTTGTAGGAGCCTTTATGCGTACTTAAGATTTGTAACAGGGGTTTTTTTTCGTCCATTACCATGTTGAGATAAGCTTGCGTTATGTCCAACGTGCAAAAAAGTTTTCCAGCACTCATTTCGGCTAGGATGTCTTCGATAATCGGTATTGGATAGTGTTCATCTTTGATAACTTTATTTAAGGTTACTTTGTAGTCTGCGCAAAGCCTTACGCTTCCATTTGGCTTCACGATAGGCACAACCGGTGTGCCCTAGTCAGAGTGGTTAATTTTAGTGATCACGCCTTGATGTACCAGCCGGTCGATTTCGTCGTCTACTTTAGCTCTAAGTGCGTAAGGAATTCGCCGTGGTTTGATGAAAATTGGCTGAGTATTTTCTTTGAGCGTTAGGTGGCCTCGAATGTTCGGGATTTCGCCTAGATTTGGGCTGAATACAGTACTCGCAAATTCTTCTAGTAATTTGTCCAGTATCGGTACTTCCTTGCATGCTTGTATGGTTCTGATGTCGGCGAGCTTAACGTTAAATTCCTTCATCCAGCTTCTACCCAGTATAGGATCAACGTCTTTGTTTATTATGTACAAATTCCCATAAAACAGCTGTTTCTTGTATTGGCATTTAACGTATGCAACGCCGGTGGGTTTGAAGACTTCCCCTGTATATGTTCTTAGTTTCATGTCCGTTTGAAATATTTTCTTGCTGACACCCAGCTTTCTGTAGTCCTTTAGGGATATGGGAGAAAGTAATGCCCCTGTGTCAAATTCCATGTTTACTTTAGCTATACTAGGACCAAGGTTTCTGACATTAGGCAGAGCAAACTTAATACATTTTATTTTTTTGGCGTTCAGTATTAGGTTGTTTACATTAAACCATTTAGTTACTTGAATGAGCGCACTGTTTATTTCGTTAAAATGTTAATATCTTCCCTCCTCTCGACCCTTAAGTGGATAAAAATATTCGAGCCAAAAAAAGACTTTGGTGTCTAATTCGTATTTGGATCTCTATCACCGTGACCCTTGAAACTGCTAACTATGATAATAGTCTAAGATCCGTAGAAGAGAGACCTTCACCGATCTGTTTATTGGATGAAAAGTATTTTATATCAAACTAGAGGACGCCAGCAGCTACGCCTGCATTTTTTTTAATTTACCCGTTTTGGCCAATCCCGTGGGAATTTCGGGAAATCCCTTCTTATTGCTTCCCTGTGGTCCCCAAGGAACATACACGCCAAATTTCAGCTTCCTGCGCCCAATAGTTTTGGCTGTAGCTTGTCTGTCAGTCAGTCAGTAAAGCAAGGATTTTATATATTAAGATTTTGTATTTTAAAAAATATCTCGCGATTGGGTTGGTAAAAAAAATCCGGTCCAGGCAAAAAAAATTGCCTACTGCTTTTCCTGACAAGTTTCTCGTAGGCAACCCTATATCATCGTGTTCGCAGTGGAGTAGCGGTAATTTTAATATAATATATTTTGTCTATTAAAATAATTGATAAATATAACTAGTGTCAACTTAACAGTCGAAGAATTTATACTTACCCTACCAAATACGCCAGGGAAAATTGACAACCCTATGTAAACATACCCTTTAGGGTTCATACATTCGGTTAGTACTAAATTTATTTATTAAACGCGTATATGCACTGTTAAATGAAAACCCAAATACATTTTTTTTCTACTTTTCCTAGTCTGGACCGGATTTTTTTTGCTAACCAATTCGCGATGTATATTTTGACATGCAAAATGTTATTTAAAATACTTTTCAGCCAATAACCAGATCGGTGAAGGTCGCTCTTCTCGGACTATAAGTAAACTGGAGGCAGGCGTGTGCCGGGCTGAATGTCAGTGGTTCCGTAGAATCAATTTTTTTGCAACATTAAACTAAAGCATTAAACTTTTAACATTTTTGTATAGATATTATCGCACGGATTAGTTCAAAAAGGAAATGAAATTTTTGAACTTATCCGGAAAAGAAATATCTTTCAGCAATAGAACTAGAGAAATCTTGCTGATTTGAGCACGAGTGAGCCGGCCCAACCGGGGAAGCACTAACCTTTCGCAGAATGTCGGCGTAAAGTAAAAGTATCGGAGGTCCCATCCCTTTTTAGGGTTCCGTACCTAAAAGGTAAAAAACGGGACCCTATTACTAAGTCTCCGCTGTCTGTCTGTCCGTCCGTCTGTCTGTCTGTCTGTCTGTCACCTAGAACTGAAATTTTCACAAATTATGAATTTCGGTTGCCGCTATAACAACAAATACTGAAAGTAAAAAAATGAAAATATTAAGGGGGTGATGTTTTTTGTATTTTCGGTCAAAATTCCTAACTGTAACAGGTAGACGCTTTAAATTTTCACAGAATATGTAGTTGTATATTACCTTTCAAAATAAATAATTAAATAAATAAAAAGTAAATAATAAAGGGGGGCTCCCATACAACAAACGTAATTTTTAAGCAATTTGTTACTCGATCTTAATAAACAGGTAGAAACTTAAAAAGTATTTAAGTATGCATACGATGAACGTGATTTTCTTTTTATCGATGATGGTACGGAACCCTTCGTGTGCGAGTCCGACTCGCACTTGCCCAATTTTTCCTTCTTCCAAACCCGCTCCTTCTCCTTTCCCATCCAGATCAGCAATGCACTTGTGATTTCAGTGGTGATGCGAGTGTCCATGAGCGACGGTAATTGTTTACCATAAAACGATATTTCGACAAGTAAAGAATTGTGTGATACGAGAGTGGTGTGGGGTAAAAGAAAATGTAGTGACAAGCATTGAGAAAGGCATGTTAAGATGGTTTGGGCACATGGAGAGGATGGATGACGATAGACTGACAAAGAAGATATATAAGGCAAGTGTGAATGGAACAGGACAAAGGGGAAGACCTAGGCGGACGTTCTCTGACCAGATTGGAGACATCCTGAAAAAAGGACAAGTCAGAAGTACCCTTAACAGAAGAGCATGCATGAGAAACTTGATGGGAGTGAGTGAAGCAAGTGAGGTATGTCAGGATCGTTGCAAATGGCGT
This sequence comes from Euclidia mi, assembly GCA_944739405.2. Lineage (NCBI taxonomy): Eukaryota > Metazoa > Arthropoda > Insecta > Lepidoptera > Erebidae > Euclidia > Euclidia mi. The sequence continues at coordinate 65,081,716 of OX123192.2, forward strand.
TCCGTAGTCTCTGCCTACCCCTCCGGGAAACAGGCGTGAGTCTATGTATGTATGTATGTATGTAAAACGATATTTCCGATCGCATGCCTCCTTTGCCATAAAAAATAACATATAATGCTATCTGATACATAGTTGAAATCGGATGTTTATGAATATTCCCTTTATTAAATAACTTCAAGTATTTTCTGTACTACTATATTAAAATACATAATTTACATTTCGGACTGTACAAGCATTTATACCACGGATACAAATGACACCCAGACTTCAAACAACAATTACTCAATAACAAATAATAGTGCATCACTCACAGTTTCCGTCTGGGCATTGAGACCGCTTGGCGCACTATTAAGCGAGGTGACCGCATAAATCACTGTACATTACAAGATATGTTTCTTAAACCGTTTAATAACTTTACAATGCAGTTCAATCTTAAAATACGAGTAATTATTTAGTACATAATTATGTTGTCTTTACAGCCGTTGGTTTTTCTCTGAAAATAAAATATACTAAACAAATATCTAATGCTATGACTTTTATTTTATCTGGATCTAGATAAATGGTAGGGTTTCACCTTTTCAAACGAACGCAAACACAAACGCTCTAACGAAGTTTAATGCGTATATCAAAAGCCCTACTAAATATACATTGCTTATTTAAACGACAACCGTGACCTCAAAACATTCATTTTTCTTAAACGAAAATCTCTCCATAACTTCTAACTAAAAAAAGAATACAATTTGTAGTGACTTTTAAGAAAACTAACGCAGGTACAAACATTATTTATCCTCCGCTAACTTAGTACGGAACCCTAAACAGGAGACAGAAGGAGAAAATACAAAGACTTAACGTGACCAAAATTCAATATGTGTTCTCTAGGAGGCGTACGTGAGGTGGGTATCTGATACCACTGTATTTTGTGTGAGTTTCTGTAGGTGTGCATTTATGTATGCTAAGAATAATCACGGCAAAATTTGAAGTAAGGCAGTGCGTAGGAAATGTTATTAACTTGTCAGAAAGACGTCAAAATATGACGGTTACGGTGAATATCTTAAAAGTAGAACAACGAAAGGTATTGTATCTACTTATTTACAAGAAACTAAAAGGCGTATTTTATGTAACATTGACATTGTATTTTGAACGAAATGAGATTAGATTTTCTGCTAATTTAATGTCATCGTCTAATTTGACATAATACAGTTCGACGTTGACACATAATAATATGTAGTTTGATACTTTGTAAAAACGATCTAGTCGCATTATGATTCCAATATCAGTTAATTTAAGAGAATATCATTTTTGACCTAAGTATGACACTGACAATACATTGAAACTGCATTTTTAAACAACAATAATTACGAGAATTGGACCCCAGGTATATTTTCTAGGATTTGTGCTTGGTGCCCATGATTACGTGGCAGTTTCACGAAACTTTAAGCAAAGAGCTCAAATATTTATATAAACGCGCAGTTCATATGGGCGCTTTGAAGACAAACTTTCTGTGACTCAAATTGCCGCTTGGCGGCATGGCAGTCGCGCTGCGGCAGCTGTCTCTTTCTCCTCCAGAGTATCTTAACTACGAGAGCGAGAGAGACGGAGAACGACACCAGTGCCGCCGACAGCGCCAACTACAAACTAAACTGGAGACAGTCCCCACTTTGAATCGGCTCACGAAATCCTTAAGAACTGCGCTTCTATGTAAATGTGTATTCATTGCTATAAGTCCGTTTGTGACTGACTAATTTAAACTTGACTACACACTCCTGGCTTTTTACATAATATTTACTACTAGACATTTTACATAATATTTACAGTCAGCGCACTTAAAACCATCGAAGTGTCTTCGGACTCCCTTAGTGGCAAAGTAACTTTAATATATCATAGTTTACGTCGATTTTCTGTGAGAGGGTAGTACTTCTCCGGTCGAGCCGGCCCGGCCCATTCATGTTGAAATCAGCAAGGCTCTACTACCTTGAAATGTGTGTCATAATAGGATAATGGATTAAGGATTTATTTATTCAGAACATGTGTTAAATGAATTATATTCAATTAATTATAACCCTTCATAACCTTATAATTAGTGTTACACGAGACAGTATTCACTTTCAGCATTTCGACTAATTGGATAGACAATTAATGTTCATTTAGAATGTTGCATAGAACACAGGGCCTAGTACAAGTACAGCCACGACAAGACACAACTCCACGTGACCAGGTATCAGCCACTGATTGGCCAACTTCAAGTTATCCACCAATCGCAACGACGGATGCGCAGGAAATTGAGATGAGTCGTGATGCAAATTAACCCGTGCTAAGTCCACAGGTTCGAATTATTAAATTCGCTTTCAACCGGCGGCTATGCCAATGCGATATGAATGGATTATTAATATTGCAGAGGTTGTTAGGTGTGCTAATTAATTTAGCTTGAAGCATGAATGTAAACTATTTTTAGAATGATTTGTTTGAGATATGATACAGTAGAATTTAGGAATAGGTCTAACTGATTTTTCTACATGTGTTCAAAGTTTGACTGCACAAAAAAATCGTAAGAAACTTTACTTTTTTTTTATAGTATAGGAAGACAAACCAACAATCGGGTCACCTGATGGTAAGTAATCACCGCCGCCCATAGACACCTGCAATTCCCGAAGGACCACAAGTGCGTTGCCTACCTTTAAAAAAGGAATATGCTCGCTTCTTGAAGATTCCAATGTCGAACTGGTTTCGAAATACCGCTGCAGGTAGCTGGTTCCACAGTTCGGCCGTACGAAGCAGGAAATGGCATGTGAATCGTACGGTAGAAGAACGCCACTCATCAAGGTGGTGAGGGTGGAATTTTAATTTGTGGCGAGTTGTACGGTGGTGAAATTCTGCAGCGGGTATCAGACCAAAGAACTCCTCAGAACACTCCCCATGATACATTCGATAGAGAACGCAGAGGGACGCAACATCTCTACGCAGGTCAAGATGGTTGAGCCGGTTTGTAAGGACCGCTTCATCGATGACTCGAGCCGCTCGACGTTGGACACGGTCAAATGGAAGCAGTTGGTATTGTGGTGCCCCGGCCCAAAGATGGCAGCAGTACTCCATGTGGGGCCTAACTTGAGCTTTGTAAAGCAAGAAACGCTGCACTGATGTGAAGCATCTTCTTGCTTTATTGAGGACACCCAGTGTTTTGGAGGCTAGTTTAGCCTTATCTTCCAGATGACCGCGAAATTGGACGTCTCGCGGTATCTCGACGCCGAGAATCCCTATGACCGGCTTAATATCAAGGGAAGTGCTCTGAAATATTGGAGAATCGACAACGGGGGTATTTTTTGCGGTAAACGCGCAAACCTGTGTCTTTTTGGGGTTAAAAGTGACCAGATTACGATGACCCCAATCGGAGACCAGGTCGAGTGTGGTTTCCGTTAAAGACACAAGTTTGTTCCCACACTCAATGACTTGTGCCTGAGAGATTTTAGCACAACCGGGGTATAGAGCGTCTACAGTGCTGTCATTTGCATAGCAATGTATGTCACCGGTTTGTATCATATCATTGATATGCAGAAGAAACAGTGTTGGATCGCCAACACTGTTTCTTCTGCATATCAATGATGCCGTGAATGCTGGTGTCCCTCAGGGCTGTGTACTATCGAGTACATAGCCCTGAGGGACACCAGCATTCATGGTCCTAGGATCAGAGCATGAACCGTCAACTACGACTTTAATGCTACGCTCCGAAAGAGAGCTGGATATCCATTTGCATAAATTCTCAGGCAGCCCATAAGAAGAAAGCTTTGACAAAAGCGCATTATGCCAGAACCTGTCAAAGGCTTTCGCCATATCCAAACTGACCGCTACGGCCTCCCCCTTGTTCTCAATTGCCTCCGCCCATCTATGTGTCAGGTACACTAAAAGATCACCAGTTGACCTGCCGCGGCGAAAGCCGTACTGGCGGTCGTTGATCAACTGGTGCTCCTCTAGGTATCGCAGGAGCTGGCAGTTAATAATGGATTCCATTATCTTGGAGAATAAGAAGGAAGATAGCTATAGGCCTGTAGTTGCTCGGATCAGAGCGATCGCCCTTTTTGGGAATCGGGTGCACTGTAGCAGTATTCCATGACGACGGGACAATGCCAGTCGAATAGGAATGCCGGAAAAGACGCGTCAAGACTGGAGCCAGCTCAGGAGCGCAAACTTTCAGCACAATGGGAGGAACACCACCTGGCCCACTCGACTTCTGAACGTCCAAGGAGAGGAGAGCTCTACGAACAGATTTAACGTAGAACTGAATGTCTGACATAGAGCCCCCAAGCCGCGGGATGGTCGGCGGTAATTTACCTCCGTCGTCTAAAGTCGAGTTAGAGGCAAAAAGACACCTAGACTAAAAGATCGGCTTTGTCTTTGGCATCAAAGGCCAATGATTTGTCTTCCCTGCGCAGAGGTGGAAAGGAAGGCCGACAGAGGTTACCTTTAGCAGCTTTGGCAAGAGACCAAAAAACTCGTGTACCCGAGGGCATTCGAGCTAGTTTCTCGCCAATTCTGCTAATATGTTCCGCTTTCGCTTTAGCCACAGCTCTTTTGAAGGATCTGGAGGCGTAGTTGTACTCTTTCTCGTAGAGCTTCACTTTCGGGTCCTTGGCTGTAACCATTGGCCCAGGTTTGGTATTTTTCTTGCTTGAGATCAGAAGCCTACTTGCAGACGGACACAAACCAAGGCTGGGACTGACCACCAACGGGTACTACAGAATTTGGGATGAAGAGTTCCATACCCTGCAGCACCACGTCAGTAACAGAGTCAGCGATAGCGGTAGGATCCTCAAGCGCAAAGCAAACTCGCCTCAACCCATCCCAGTCTGCTGACTTAAAATGCCACACCCGGCGGAATCCCGCAGGGTGGTGGTTCTAATGCCATGTTAGGGGCACTTTGCACCGGATCAGACAATAATCCGACGAGCCCAGAGGGGCATCGACAGTTGCCTGGTATCTGTCCGAATGGATAATTCTACATAACAGTAAAACAACTAGCAGCAATTTGTGGAATTCAGGATGTGTCTTAACACTCGGCGCAGTTTTAATTGGTGAACCGATTGATACTCGTCAAATGTAGTTAAAACTAGACGAGAAATAATTATTATCATTTAAATAAAACATTGTTATATGTCGTATTGTTGAGAACTTTCTTCTTTTTTGCGTGTGTCAAAAATTGCGAAAATTTTACTAAATAATATGCAGTCATATTTGCCATCCTAAAAGATAACCATATTGTACGTTTTTATATTTCCTAGAATTATAATTTGGAAGACAATAATTAAATAAGAAATATTTTGAAATCAGAAATTGGTCAAACCTTTTTCCGCGACAGCAAATTCTGTTATTATTAAAATCAAAATTATCAGATGAATCGAATTATTATGATTTCTGCTATTGATATTTTTTATTAATTTAGGTCTACAAACTATTGTTACTTTATATTCGCGACAGACATTAAAAACTCTTCGAAACCTCGAGTGAAAATCGTATAAAATCAGTGTTATCTAATCGTGCGGTACACCGGGTTCGGTTCCCGGACGCGTCAAAGTGTTAAAATGCAGCTAGAATAGTGTAAATAGTTAAATCTTTAATATAAAGTACTATATAGTACATGAACATTAGTCTAAACCTTGTGCTAACTGTAGAGACCTAGATATCGATCATAAATAGTGTTATCAGTTGTAACAGATAAGAACTAATACTTCATAAAACAGCTGTTTGTTTACATATTCGTTTTATAGTTTTATAAGTGTTTTTTGGCTTCATATAGACTTGAAATCATGTCTAGATACTTTATTATTGCTAGTTATTACCTTACATAGTTAAAATAAGCATAATAATAAACATTTGCATGTTTATAATAAACTTTGTTTACGTACGATAGTGTTTACTTAAGAAATTCTGTAATTTTCTTATGCATCATAGGTTTTCATGTAATGAATTCGAATTGAATAAAGATATTTTCATGGTGTTTGTTTTAATAGATGCCCCATATAGTTGCACATAACGGCCTACCAAAATTACATATATAAATTTAGTATATAATAGTTTTTTAATAGAAAATATAGTGGGTGGGCCCTTGTGTGACAGCATTTTTTGGGAGTTTTTATGGAATAACTTAGTGACGCTAGTAGTTAGGTTTAGGTATTGTATACCGATAGATAGAACTTAATGAGACCTATCTAACGATGTATAGAACATGTACGTATGTATAATAGAAACGAACATAACGTATCATTTGTACTGTATTTAAAATTAAAATAAACGAAAGATTCTCTGTGCACGTGTTCGGTGCGATGGTCGTCGATAAGGTAAAGTTTCGAGGTACTTAAGCGATCATGTATTCGGCCAGTTCATTGGCGTCCCAACCACCATCTTGTGACCTATGTAACTATCAAGCACCAAATACCTGAACAGCATCGCTCTCAACGTATGAAGATGTTTTATTTCTGAAGCCCCAACACATCGAAACCATACAGTCCACACACATAGAAGAACACGCATCGTCGTAGGCACACGTCAGCAACACACCACCAGCGCACTGTAGCGGACTAGCAAAGGTTCGATTCCTGGCATCCGTTACACTTTAATAAATAAATAATTCATAAAATATTATCAAATCCTTAGTGGTAATTGTGCAATCTACATATATGTACAGGTAAATACCGTTTCTCAATCAGATAACGTTACCTAATCTTAAAAACCTTTCACCATACATATGCATCGCACTGCCATTTAGGGTGCTTCTACTCGGTGCATGTAGCTGGAGTAAAGGTGCGGGTTACACGCGTGGGTAATATGCGCAAGCTACTTGATCAAGTTACTCGCTTGTACTTGTACATGGTGCAAATAACTGGAGCAAGTAAAGACGCGGGCTACTTGCGCAAGCTGTACCTATGTACAAGTTATTTGTTCGTGGTCAAGAGCTACATGTGCATGCTATTCGCGCGGTAGCTTTAAGACTTGAATCGCGGCAAATGTCTCGACGAACGAAAATTATTTTAAAATAATATGTTAAAAATGTACTTTTAACAGATAACATGCGCGAGTGACCCGCGCGCGTCGCAGAGCGCGCGAATTACTTGCGCGGGTGGCACGCTTTGGTACATGCTCGAGTCGCTGGACCCGCACATTGTTTTAAACGATATGTTTACGGTGCATGTAACCCGCGCAAGTGCCTCAACATGCTCAAGCTACATGCGCCGTGTACAAGCACCCTAATACCAGAGCCAGTTCGCAAACAAGAAACGGGTCTATACGATAATGTGAACGCAAAAACAAAGTACGCTGGACCTGCTATCTGTGTTCACTAGTACTTAGCGTTGGGTTACAATGTGCTGGTAACAGAGAAGTTCAATTTGGGAATGTGTTTTGAATTTATAATGGACCAGACTTCACCCGAGTGAATGATACACTTATACCATCTTCGGCAATTACGATACCTATTGGTGAAAAGGGTACAACATTTTTTCGGCAGTTTTTGAGTTAATCGCGATCATACACGCACATTTTACGTGAAGGGGATTTTATAATATTTATAAATATTTGTTCTCTTAAGCACTTAAAAAGCGATGCACTGCCTCCGTGGTCCAGTGGATATCGTATGCGTTTGCTGATCGGAGGTCCCGGGTTCGATTCTCGGGTCGGGCAAAAGTTTTACTGGGTTTTTCCGAATTCTCAGTAGCAGCACGGAGTCTGGTGATGTGCCCGATAATATATATATATATATATATATATATATATATATATATATATATATATATATATATATATATATATAAAGTCTTTAAAGATCTTATTGAAAAAGCGCCTATGGTAAGTGTGGTCCATGATAAAAGAATATGTAGTTTGAATTACTCGCTAATATTAATGTAATTTTAGTCAATTATTAGAGGATGCCCGCATATACGCCCGCACATTTTTAATTCAACTGCTTTTCCCAGCCACGTGGGAATTTCGAGAAATCCCTTTTTAGTGCACCCTTACGGTTCCAAAGGAATATAATACTTGCGTTACAGCTTCTTGGGCTCAATAGCTTTGGCTGTGCGTTGTCTGTAAGTCAGTAACGCAAGAATTTTCTATATAAACAAAATACATTTATTTTCTTGAGAATATTCCACGCGCTATTTTATGAAACATTCTAGTTTAATGGTCCTACAAAACATAAAAACGGTAACACTAACCTCCAATTACCGAATATCAGTCTATTTTCGTTTCTACTTGAAATATAATGATCATGAAACTTCAAATATAATTGTATTACCAAAATGAAATACATCTTGGAGGCCCCATCCTCTATTCCTTCTCCCTCATCCCTCTCCTCCTGCTATCCTTTTCCCAACCCAAAGGCAGAAACGGACTTGTGATTCCTGTGGTGTTTCTTGTGTCCATGGGCGCGGAAATCGCTCACCATCAGGCGTACGGTCTGCTCGCCTGCAACCTATTACATATAAAAAATCTATTTACATTTTTAGTCAAATAAAATTTAATGATATTTAGTAATTATATTTACCGTTCCATGATGGAACGGTAAATATAATTACAGAAAAATAATACATATACGTTCCTATCTTTTAAAACATGCAGTTGTCTGTACGCAATTAAAAACAGATTTCTTCCACGAGCCTCAAAATGTTTACCAATATAAACATCGGAGCATTAACAAACTCAAGCGAGACGAAATCACGGCAATTATCAATTTAAACTTCTGAGCTCCATTTCCCCGGCACTTAAAACTCTGCTAAGCCCGGCTTACGCCGGCTGGTTATCTGTTTACTGGCCAACTTACGTCCCCATAAGTTAAGTTTACGGGTACTTTTAACAAAGTATAAAGAAAAATATGTTTCGGTCTACTCAAGGACATTGTTGCTATATCGTCAAGTTTTATTATTAAGGCTTAGGTATAAATCCATAGACCAATATGTTTGGATAATATTACTTCTTAGTTTGCCAGACTTCTTTATAACGGTTGAAGTAGGCAGTTTAAGGCCCGGTATCCATATAGCGAACGCAGTGGAAAACATTTTTAACTGTCAAACAAATGATCGGCAAATGAATCATTTCTATGTTTATCATCAAAGGTTAATTATTGACTTTTACAATTTAATTGTTTTATGAAATAAACATTTATAACACTTTTAGGACAGTTTGTCTGAAATAACAATACTTGATTTATTTATTTGTATCGACATTGTCCACATTCAGAAATAGTCCAAAAACAATGATGCGTGTGGTAACCATTGTTTCGTTAATTGATTTTGAACTTTATTCAGAGCACGACAGGTAATCTTCATACAAAATATTTCAACCTTAGTCTATGGGCCTCACATATCTTATTTGACAGTTACCTCCCGCCCCGAACCCCTGGAACCTATCGCCATGTTTGCTAATCTGTCAATTTTTCAAACTTTGGACAATTATGACAGTTTTGTCAACAGCAACATTAGTTTCAACAAAGTTGATCGAGTGAAGTTTTGCGTTTATTGATTTCTAACTTTCTTTTAACTTATCCTCTCAATTTCTGAAGCTGTGATATCATCATGTACAACAAGTGCTGTGTTGTGACATGTGCTAGTAGACGAAAGGACGTCTGTTTTCACATGTTTCCAAAAAGTGTGACAGGACTCAAAAAGTGCTTGTAGTCCATTAATTGTGAACGATTGCGAAGCTTGAGTTTCCAGGAACTTCGTAAACAGTTTGTGTGCCAAAAGCATTTCGAGAAGAGGTTTCTTTCTGCAACGTGCGATAGAGTTCGTCTATAAATATTAAAAGGCACGCATGTCTTCCGACTACAAAACAAATCTTTACCTGTGATGCAATATAAAGCTTTAAATATATTTAAAAATAAATTAAAAAATAAAGCGAAGTGAAAAAGCAGTGTTTTATTTTATAAATGCCCTTTCTTAACTTAAAATACTAAAATGAATATTTCCTACTAGGAAAAATTAGGGTTAATCATTCTTAAACATTGCCCGAAAGGTTACCGATGAAAAAAAAATCATCTCTCATTTATGATATGTGAGCCTATTACAGTCCAGTTTTGATCTATGGGAGTGCTCCGTCTGTACGTTAGTACAATATAGTCTGTGATTCAGAGTTAAAACAACGTCGATACTAGTTTGACAGTGAAAAATCTCTCTCTGCGCGTACGCTGGCCCTAAGAGGTTTTGGAACAATAATTTAGGCTGGACGTGTGTTTCGGGCTCCGATATAAAATGGGCCTGAATTACGTTTTGGGAATGCTAAGAGCATTTTGGTTGTTTGAAGAATCTTTACAATGTGTTTGCAGCGGGTATTATAAATACTGTTTTAGTTCAGAAATACGTGTATTTTACTTGCAAACATATTAAACTGTCTCGTTGGTTTTGAGGTTAGTAGTTGTTTATTTTCATGTATGATTATGACGGTAGAGAATTGTAGTGTAAATGCTTGGGTTGAAATAAACATTTATTGAGAGTAGGTTGGTATTAAATAACAATAGAAAAGCCTTACTTTAGATTCATTGGCTTAGAAATATTTACGATAATATTTGGTTATGTTCTACGTATCGCTAGCACTGCCCTGGTTATGGCACTGCATTCCGTATAGTCTGCCAATGACAGTTTTTTTTTTCACCATGCGTTATAATGCGCATTTCATGGAATCATTGATACTCTTTCAGCGTCCAAATACTCGCTTCAACATCAAACATGCGAGTATGTTGCATTAATTCCTCCTACTAAGAGGTATCTGTGAATATTACCCGTAAATACAAAGGGTCTATCGAGTTAAAAATTAGGTAAGTTCCAAGGATAGAAACTTGCCCATTTCCGTGACAAGATAAAGGAACGCGATGTAAGTTATAATTCTTTTTCTAACAACAATAGTATCCCGGTCGGTTAAAAATAGTACGATAAATAGGTTTGCAAAAAACATGTGCTACAATGATATTTTGTGACAATAATTAGGACAAAGAAGCTTTGCTGATAGTTAGGATAATGTTTAAAGTAAAATTTGAGAATGTTATCCCAGAAAACTCAATCAGATAATTCGGAAATTCAAATTGGCGGATGTTATAGTTTAAAAAAAGACTGAATCGTCTTCTTCAATAAATTAACTACCTAATAATTATTTAAATTTATTGTGTCAGTATCAAAGAAAGTTTTTAGATTGCCCAATTACAATTCATAAAAGTTTCTACCTTTACTTTTCACATATACCTAATTATAGTCGTAGTTAATTCACAAAGATTGGTTTGACAAAAATTGGTGTAACAAAATTTCATGACCAGTGTTACCTTAGAAAACATTTTATTTAGCTATGAAAAGTCATTAGAAGTTTTTCTTACAAGCTAAAATCTAAAAGGAACCTAATTAAATCCGACTTCTTCACTACCCAAACAATAAAAAATCTCTCTATACTATAATAATTGTAACATAAAAAATGTATTTCTTCATCCGTCAACTTACAAAATTCATGCCCCCTTTGAACTTGTATATGAATAAACAACAAAAATAATCTCTCAGCTTACATTAGTGCGACAAATCAAACAGACAAGTGCAACAGTTTCACTAGAGTTTCACACAAAGCCAAATAATTGTTAGCCACGCTATTGTAGAGATACTTCTACAGACAATGTGGTCACTACCAAGGGAGAAAGTCGGGTTTATTTCGTTATCTTATTATTGTAGAGAAAAATGATTCAGCGATAGCCTAGTGGAGATACCAACAGACTGCCATGCAGAGGGTATTGAGTTCGAATCAACGGCGCGCACCAATGACTTTTCGGAGTCATGTGCATATTGAATTGTTAATTATCGCTTGTCCCTGAAGAAGACCTTGAAGATCTTTGACAGTCGTTATAGTGTGTCAGTACCTTTAACGCCCGGTTTCAATATTCGATATATCCATGGATTTGGAGATTCGAGATTCATGTTTGACATATTTTGTATGAAGGTTATGTCAAAAATTGAATCCAAAATCTCAAAAAAATTTGAGAAATGAAATGTAATTCCAACTAGAGGAAGGATTCTGAGCCCAGAATATATGGTCGTGCGTTGTAAACAGTAGCCTAAAGTATGTCAAAACTTAAGAAATCGTGCCCAGTGCCAGTCGTAACCACACTTGGTCGAGAACGCATATCATTGCCAAATTATGTAGTAGAGTTAATTAGATAACTGTACATAATTGGCGATTTAAAAGATTGTCATAAGTCTCTACCTGTTTGTTCTCATACTCCTATTTTATTCTTTTTGAGTCTAGATGTAAAATTTGTTCCTAGGTGTTAGTGATTTTCCCACTCCTATAATATTATATTTGTGACAAATTAGGTAGCAGATTCCAAGACAAGTTCCTCTTGCCAAACTATGATGTATTTTATGATTACTGCTGCCTAACCTGACTACATAGAAGATGCAGTAGTGGAAATAAGAGTAAAAATGAAGTTTCATTCTTAAGTGAAATAAATAACTTAGACATTTAATTTGTTTTTCATAAATAATTTTGAAAAAGTCAAGAGTTTTCTAATAAATGTTATGGCATAAGAAGAAAGCGAGCAAACGGATCTCCTGGTGGTGAAGCGATGACCACCATCCATGGAGAGAAGCAGTAGCAGAGGAGTCAAATGCGTTGCCAGGCTGGAAAGAAAAATGAATAGGAAGGAAAGTGGAATGAGGATAAAATAGAGATGGTGCCTCAGGTACTTCTACTCAAAGAACGAAACGCAACAGTCGTGTAGATCTTGCTAATTTACCACCAGGTTCCTTAAAAGGTTAGTCCTACCCTTGTCGAATCGCTATATTCATGCTCAAGAAAGCTACACAGTTAGTATCAAGAACATTTAATTCACAGTTCAAAATGGTGCATGCTGAACTTTCAAGCGATGGTGGCAGATTTTTATACGCGACCAAATTTATTTTCATAGTCAACTAAATAGATTTGTAATTTCTAAATAATATATATGGGAATTAACGCGAACATGCATTAGGTATTTACATACCTTATTTTGCTTGACGTTTCGAGACGGTTGTAAGTAAGTAGGTTGGCATTTTTTGCGTACAAAACTGCCTCCTAGTCCAGTGGATAGTGTATGCGTCTGCTGATCTGGAGGTCCCGGGTTCGATTCCCGGGTCGGGCAAAAGTGTTGCTGAGTTTTTCCGAATTCTCAGTAGCGGCACGGAGTCTGGCAATGTGCCCGGTAACGGCTTAAATTAATAGGCTTGCCCTTTATTACGTGGAACCTAAAAATTCATAAGGTGAAATGCGGGTGTTATATTACACCTTTGCCTCCCTCTTCGAGGATACAGGCGTGAGTTTATAACAAAATAAAGAAAGAAAAATATTGTAACTAAAAATATATATATTTTTCTTAGTGAGTGCAAGTTCCCTAGTAATCCAAAAAATTGCCCGCAAACCCTATCTCGTTACAGTCCAAGAAAAAGAAACACTGAAGTATTCCGTTGTTATTTTCTAACAATTTATTGTACAATTGCTCCTTTGTCTAGTTGGGATCATTAATTTTTTCAAGGAGTGTTTTGAAGTTATATCAAACTGAGGTCAAACTTAATTTAGGTACCATTTTTTGTATATGACTAAAGTATTTTTATTAAGTTCATAAGTCTCTTTGAGTTTTATTTGATTTTTACCTGACTAAAAAATGATTTCAATTTATTTCTGTGTCTGCTTATTTTAATTAAGTTTTGTACACGAGCTAAAAAAAATTACGCCGGGATTTTTTTATTGGATGACTATTTCGTTGTTGGGTATAAAATAGTTTGAGTGTATTATTGATATACTGTTTTAATGTAATCAAGTTCAGAATAAGTGTCTCAATGATTACCACTTAAGTACAGCTATAAGTATCTTGTGAATATACGTCGTCGCCGTTGCTAATAATTGGTAATTAAAACAAAAGACCTTCAGATGTGCATATTAATATTTGTGACGGCGTTTCACCGAGCATATTTCAAATGGGCAATTCAGAATCAGATGGCAATTCAGAATTATATTATAAAAATGAAAATGAAAAAAAGATAATGTTTTATTTGCACCTCCACACAAACTTATGAAATACTTAACAAACAAATAAACTTAAACTACAGGTACTGGTACACTAGAAATATAAGTACATTATAACTGGTAACAGTATAAACTACAACGCTGGTATTCTCGCAGGCCGAGTAAATAAAGTAATACACCTAAATAATACACACACACGCACACACGCCCACACACACACGCACACACACACACACACTCACACACACACACACACACACACACACACACACACACACACACACACACACACACACACATATGTCATCATCCTCGTTTTAATCTGGGGTCCGCTTTCTAGTCTAACCGGATTTGGCTGAATATTAGCTTTTACACGGAGCGACTGCCTGTCTGCCCTCCGCAACCCGAAGGGATAGCGATATTCCATGGTTTAGAATAGTTACAGTTTATTTAGAAGGTACTGACGCCCTGTAACGACTGTTAAAGATCTTCATGACAACCGGGACCGACGGCTTAACGTGCTCTCCAGGCACGAGGCACGGGACAAGCGATAATTAATAATTCAATACGCACATAACTCCGCAAAGTCATTGGTGCGCGCCGTGGATTCGAACCCCTCTGCATGGCAGTCTGTTGGTATATCCACTCGGCTATTGCTGCCTGTTAAAAAATAAAACAAATATATATAAGCGTAAAATAAGTATATATATATATATATATATATATGATAATCAGTATACATAAGTATAACTATTTACTTTAAAATAAATAAATAGATTTAAAATTAATCAAATTTTTCAGATTTCGAATCGGTGGTGGCAAATTATTCCAGCATTTTGTCGCATTAAAGCGGAAACCGCCCCTAAATGCTGTGGTTCTATGTCGAGGTATACGGAACGGTATAGACACATCTCTGCTACTATATTTCTTGTCTCTTTCCATCCAATCTAATTTGTCGTATAAGCATCTTGGCTGTTTTAACTTAATAATCTCGAACATGAGTGCGGCTAGATGCAACTCCCGTCGCGAATTCATTTCTAAAATATTTCCTGCGTTTAAAAATGGCGTAACGTGAGATGCCTTAGGAATATTATAACAATAACGCGCACATGCATTCTGCACTACACTCACTAAGCAGGGCTCCTATTTTTGGGTTAAGGACCACCAAGGGTCTAAAGAGAACCTAACATAGCCTAACATAGCAAATTTGGCAATGTGTCTGTTTTTATGGAAAATGTGTCAAATATTTGAATTATCGTTTATATGTTACTGTAAAAGCCAGTAAGGTTAGATGAGACTGTAACTCAAGTAATAAGGTTATGTTAGGTTCTCTTGTGACCCTTAACGCAAAAATAGGAACGTCAACTTATATTTTTAAATTTAACAACTGGGACATTTACCAACTCGTGCTGGTAAATCTTAGGATTTATTGGGAAATCTTAACATTTACCTTACTTCCGACTTTTACAGTAATATAATTATTTTATCTAACTTATAAACTGTCCATACAGTTTATTTTAATTACAACAAAACATATCTCAGAATTAAATTAAAAATATCTTGTTCAAATAAAAATAACACGCCTCCATTATGGAAATCTTAATCATTATAGTGAACTTGATCGTAAGCTGCTCTTTGTATAAAAAAAAAACAATATAGATAGACATTCGAAAACCGCAATAAAACTGCACTCACAAATCTAGGGCTGAAAGCCGATCTCCAAGGATAACATATTTTCATGGCACTCAAATACTATAAAACATATTTATTCCTACAGATATAAATTGAAATATGGCGTAAACACACATAATCTGTCTTTCATCTCTAAATCGCTTCTTCGACCTCGAGCTCCTATACATTTTAAAACAAGCCCCATACATTTGTCTGAAACATTTTCCAATAAAATCTCTATAAACCTTTTGAAGTAATTGAAATTATTTTCGTATAAATAAAACACAAACATACCATTATTTTTATTAAAACTTTCTTAATATAAAGTAAGAACAGTAAATATAAATCGCAGTGCAAGATAAAAGAGTTATTATTAAGCTCAACAAGCTATTTGAGTGCAGTGAGGCGTAGAATTGTTTCTAATGTTTGCTTTGAATCTTTGTTTCTTATTCAAAACACAATTACAGCGTCAATAACACAAACAGCGGTATAGGTGGATAACACTAAATACTTGTTTTAACACAGGTAAACGTCATCATCTGCCCTGTAAGTATATATATTGTCCCACTGCTGAGCACAGGCCTCTTCTCTCCGTGAGAATGGTATGGCTATTGATAGTCCACCACGACAGCCAAGTGCGGTTTGGCAGACTTCACATGTCTTTCGAGAACATTATGGAGAACTCTCAGATAAGCAAGCGATAATTAACAATTTAATGCGCACTTAACTTCGAAAAGACCCGAACCCTCTGCGTAGCAGTCTGTCGGTCCCTCCACTCGGCTAACGCTGCAATCGTTGCTCGTAAACCAATCTTGATTAATTTTGGATAAAAACGTTCCCACGGAACACATAGTGACCCTTAATATCCATCTGTCTGTAAGTAGCAATATTGTTATTTGGTACAAAGTAATGCTAGAAAGGATGTAATAGCTGGACGTTTTCTTTGTCATCTATACTGGATATACACATATAAAAAAATTTAAGTGTCTGTCTGTGATTTCAAAATAACTATTTGTTTTTTATGTTAAGTGCATTTAGTTAGTTACACGATTCTAAGTCCTAAACAACCCTTTTTAATATATTTGTTTGTCTGTCTGTCTTTCTGTTTGTCCGGGGTAATCTCTGGAATGGCTGAACCGATTCAAATGAGACTTTCACTGGAAGGTAGGGGACTTTATAGTGCTACATTTGACCCGGTAGGTAGCGTTGTTGTAGCGATAACGAGTCTTTACTTTTCTACTCATCTATACATGTATACATATAAATAAAATTTAAGTGTCTGTCTGTGATTTCAAAATAACTATGTGTTTTCAAGTGCATAATAAATAGTTAGTTACACGATTCGTAGTCCTAAACAACGCTTTTTAATATTTTTGACTGTCTGTCTGTTTGTCCGGGGTAATCTCTGGAATAGCTAAACCGATTCAAATTAGACTTTCACTGGAAGGTAAAGGACTTTATAGCGCTACACATAAGCTTCAATTTGACCCGGTAGGTAGCGCTGTTGTCATGACACTTACATTTGTATGAATTAAATATATATATAAAAGCAAAGGGTCAGTCATCTTGAAATCTGACTAGTAAATTGACTGTATAAAGATTAGATTTGGCAGAGAACTTTTTAAAACTTAACTTTTTCCCGCGTGCGAAGCCGCGGGTACCAGCTAGTTAATATAATATAATTAATACTTGAAATGTCGTTAGTTCGATTTCACACGAAACAACACTTTGTCTCACTCCACAAATCGTAGACTCCATTCTGAGTATCACTTTTCTCCGTTGATTGTATGTTTGTAAAGTACCCCGCGATCTTCAGTTATTCCTAGGGCGTGAGTGCCTTTATAATATAAATAGTTTACTATATCCCCTATTTAATTGACGACCGGTTGGCGTAGCGGGAATGTAAGCGACTACTACGCTGAAAATCGCAGGTGCCATTCCCGGTCAAGTCAAACATTTGTGTGCGTGAACATGAATATTTGTTTTGGTCTGGGTGCTTCTAGGAACACATACCATAGTACAAGCTCTGCTTAGTTTGGGACTAGATGGTGACGTGTGTATGTGGTAGATTATTACATTATTATATAAGCGGCGATAGCCAAGTGGTGTACGTAACGGACTGCTGACGATGGTCTCAGGTGCGATCCTCAGGTACCCCAGACACACACCTTTGTCTTTTCGAAGTTATGTGTGTATTAAAAATGTTAATTATCGCTCGTTTAATAATGTGCCCGGTAGGTGGCAATAGGCTCGCCCCCTATTACCATGGGACCGAAACATAACTGAGGAAGTGTAGGTGTGTAATACATCACTGCCTACCCTTCGGGGATAAAGGCGGGGGGGTTATGTTGTTGTTGATAGTACTCTACTGTGCTATGGCTTACAATGTATTTGAAGAGAAAATCGGCTTGTGCTAAGTTACCATTTCTCAATAGGTTTGATAAAGTTAAACTTATTACGTACTACGCCACCGTTCCCTTGGCAACGTAACTCAACTCAACATGTTCGAATTGTAAAGGGTTACATAGTAGCTAAGTAACCCTTTACAATTTGAACATGTTCATACATTTTGGAGTTAGTTTCACTAGAAACTAATTTAGACTACCTCTGTGCAGTTTAAATCTTCTCTGAATAAATAATTTCCCGATCCGAATTGATTTATTTTAGTTTAATGTTATCAATTACTTATAATATTAATTTATATATAATTATAATTTATTAGTTGCTATCCAAACGCATTAAAAAATGTACACTTTACGAAAAATGCACCGCGTTTGATACATATTATTTATTTATTTATTTTAAACTTTATTGTACACCAGTATCAACATTGTACAAATCTTATATAATAGGTAAAGTACAAAGGGCGGCCTTATCGCTTAAAGCGATCTCTACCAGGCAACCTTTGGATGGAGATATTGGTAGGAAAACAAGTGGTAGTTGTAGGTGTACCAGTTTTAATATTTATATTATAAACATATACATTCACATAATACATACATATATATAATATATATAATAATACATATATAAAATATACATAGATAAATAAATTGGTGCATAATACTAAATAAAATTTTTTAGAATAGGAAATAAATTAAACGGACAAGTTATGTGCCTTAACTAAAGCTTTGAATGAAGTAACCGTCTGTGCCTGCCTTATGTTTAGAGGTAATGCATTGCACAAGCGAACAGCCGTTACAGAAAAGGATTTATCATAGAACGCAGTGGAATGTGCCGGCATTTTCAGTCGTCAATTTTCTGATGACCTTAAATATCGGTTATGTGTATCATGAAGGAACTCGAATCGTCCTTTAAGATAGGAGGGTGTTGAAGGGTTAAACAATATATTGTAAAGTAATGTTAAAACGTGAGCATTCCGACGATGTCAAATATGTAACCACTTGAGTTGGGCTCGAAATTGTGAAACATGATCATATTTGCGTAATCCAAATATGAATCGTATGCAGAAAATTTGAAGTCCCTCAAGTTTATCTAGCTGGTTTTCGGCGAGATCTAGAAAGCTGACGTCTGCATAATCAATAATGGGCAGCAAAAGAGATTTTGCTAGCGCAATTTTGGTGGTAGTGGGAAGAAAGTTCCTTAATCTTCTTAGTGAACCTGCTGAGGCAAACACTTTACGACTCACTTCTTAGATCTGCGGATCCAAAGACAGAGTGGAGTCTATATTGAGACCTAAGTTTTTAACTTTATCCTGTATCGGAATAGTGATGCCATCAAAAATAACTGGAGGCAGTAAAGACCAGTCAATTTTAGATTTCATTCTGGAACTACCAATAACAGTGACTTGGGTTTTTGTGGGGCTTACTTTGAGTCCAAAGAAATTGCTCCAACTGTTGATCAGTGCCAGATCACGGTTAATGATAGCTAAAGCTTGTGATAAACATGCTGATGAAGACCGCGTATATATTTGGAGATCATCTGCATAAAGGTGATATGAGGAGCGAAGGTTGTTTGAGATAGAATTTATAGAAATTGCGAAGAGTAAAGGAGACAATACGCCACCCTGGGGCACGCCAGCAGATGTATCACACCAAGAAGAAAGTGAGTTCTTGATGCATATACGCTGTTGGCAGCCACACAGGTAACTGCGAAACCAATCAATCACCGTAGGAGATATGTTAAGAGAGCAAAGGCAACCAAGTAGAATATCGTAATCTACTGTGTTGAAGGCATTGCTGAAATCAAGAAGAGCGAGAATGGTAAGTTCGCCGCCTTCCATGCCAGCCCTGATGTCATCCGTAATATTGACGAAGGATGTGACGGTGCTATGACCCGAACGGAAACCGGATTTAAAAGGATTAAGTAGATTATTTATACATAGGAAGGAGTTCATTTGGTTGTAGACAAGACGTTCGAGGAC
Organism: Euclidia mi; assembly: GCA_944739405.2. NCBI lineage: Eukaryota > Metazoa > Arthropoda > Insecta > Lepidoptera > Erebidae > Euclidia > Euclidia mi. The sequence goes on from OX123192.2 coordinate 65,101,781, forward strand.
TTTGGAGAGGAATGGTAGGATTGAAATGGGACGATAATGAGAACAGGATGACGGGTGAGAAGTTTTCGGAATAGGAGTAATTGCGGCATCGTTCCAGATTGACGGGAAAATACCACTGGAACAGGAGTGATTTAGGATGTGAGATATGATAGGAAGGATTAAATCGAGGATAGGAAGGATCATATTACGGCTGACACAGTCACTACCAACCGCGTTGGATGTGATTGACATTATGCTCTTCCTAACATCACTATCGGTGAAGTGATTAAAGACAAATTGTGAGTAACTAGGGGTAGGCAGAGAAGAAAGATAATTAATTGTGCTTGCCTTAGTAGTCCTATCAATATTGGACGAGGCAGAGAAATGTTGATTGAGCAAGTCAATATTGAAATCATTAGGATTGATGTGTTGACGAGCCTTGCCGACCCCTAGGGTTTTAAGAAATTTCCAGACTTTAGCTGGATCACCGTTTTGTACAGATCTGTGAATATGTTGGCGTTGTGCATCCCTACAGACTTTATTGCAGAGATTCCTTATCGCGACATATTTTTGTAAGTTAAGAGCGTCAGGCCTTATTTTGTATCTAAATTTAGCAGCTGCTTTCTTGTGAATCAGCTGTTTGATATTTTCTGTTAGCCAAGGGGAGGGAGGGTGCTTCATTTTGACAGGGTGAATTGGAGCATGCTTGTCGTACAGTTCAGTGATTTTACTTGTAAAAATGCTGACTTTTTCATCACTAGATTGCAAATTGACAAGTTGAGTCCAATCAATGTTTCTGGCATCTTTAGAAAGGTTATCAAGGTTCATTCCACCAAAATTGCGCTGCATAAGTACTTTATGTCTTATTTTAGGAGGACGGATTTGGTAGGATAGAAAAAGCAGATCGTGATATGAGAACATGTCAGCTGGGTACTGCCCGTGCATAACAACATGTTCTCTTGAAGAAACCATTATAAGATCAAGGAGTGAAGGTGTAGAGTTAGGGAAATGATGAGTTGCGCTAAGTGGCAAAATAGACAGATTACACGATGCACAAGTTGAAGAAAGAGAAGACGAGCGGGTATCATTTTTGAGCAGGCAGGTATTAAAATCACCCATTATGATTATGTGACTGTAAGAGGGCAGGGTATTGACCAATAAGGCTTCGAAATTAGAAAAGTAATCTATTCGTAAAGAAGGACAATAGTAAACGCCTGGATTTTGGTGTGGTTTAAAACAACTTCAAGAAATAAATGCTCACCGGTGGCTGTGCTGACATATCAACAATTGTATAAGGAATATGAGAACGACGATATATGGCAACACCACCACCGCCCCCAACGGCACGGTCATTTCTGATAAGTTGAAAACCAGGAAGGGAGTATAATGTAGAGGGCAGACAGGGCTTAAGCCATGACTCAGAAACAAGGATAGCGTCAATATTCTTACAGTCTAAATTCGCCAGCATATCAGAGAAATGTGCCGGAATGCTTTGGGCATTGATGTGAACGACATTGAAATTTTTAGGTACATCAGAAAATTGTGAGTTAAGACAGTCAGCTAGTGACGGCACACTGGAAAAACTATCATCTACGCTACATGTCAAATAGAAACTATCGTCATCACTTACATTATTAATATCAATGATGGTAATATGCATAATAACTATAATAGGTACATACAATATATATTTTATATATCTATAAATACTTAGACTAATTGATAACACAAAGGTGACGAGATATTTATGTAAATTTAAATATTAATAAACTAAAAATATAAAAAAAGAAAAATAATAATAATAAAATTAAATAAAATAAAAATACAAATCTACCAATATACTACCTGCCAGTTGCGTTAACAAAATAGAACATTTAATTTACACTGACATACATGCATAAACAAAAACACAAGATTAAAGAAGGGTTAATGTCGGACCGGGTAAAATAATATTGGGAAAGCCAGCGAAAAAGAAGTTAAGTAAACGATAGTAGGGAAAAGAAAAAAAAGAGTTAAAATATTTAAGAAAATAAGAACAGACTAATAAAAAAAAAACTTTAGCTAAAAAGCCTTGACCCAAAGAAGTACTTTTACAGAGATGACAGATTTGACAATTGACAGTAGTAGAAAAATATCGAACACCAACAGATACAATGAATAATAAATTATTAATATTTTGCTAAGAGTAGTGGTTAACTATTAAGTAAGATTGAAAATAAGTGGGTACCGACAAGAGTAGAATGAAAATGTTATATACTACCCTGCCAAAAACAAACAAAACAAAAGAAACAAACTACTTTTTTTGGGCAACAGTTCGTTTGGATTTGGTGGCTGGCTTCGGGACTATCGCAGGTTTCTCCATACCCTTCTGCTCGGCCTTGTGCAGCTCAGCGAGGCTGACCACACGATGACGCGAACCATCGGGGGCCAGGACATGGATGATGCCCTCCCTGGTCCAACACTGCGACACACCGTACTTCTGTCTTGCCGCCATAAAAGTTTCATGTCGTTACATACATACATACATAGACTCACACCTGTTTCCCCGAATGGGTAGGCAGAGGCATATAGTTATAGTTGGTCGTGGGTTTTCCGCACTTAGCCACTTATTTGAGCCATTGTGCGTATATATGTGAAAACATGTAAATGGTTCTAAGGTGTTATTTCCGATATTTTATAGCATAGTAACTGTTTGTTTTCCGAATAAAATAAAATAAAATAAATAAAAATAAAATAAAATAAGTAAGTGGCGACTTGATTGACGCCGACTACTCATACCACTTTAGCTCCTTCCAGAAAGCCGTTAGTTGGCTGGTGTCGTTCAAAGCCTCACAACAAAAACTTTCAAACCTTTCAAAGCCCCACACATGGTTCTGGGGTTGTTCAGCAGCTTTGCCCGTTGATCGCTCACACTTGTGCAGTGCAGAATGACGTGAGTGGGTGTTTCTTCGGTTTCCATGCAGCCCCTGCACAGTGGGCTGTCCGTTACGCCTATGTTGAATAGGTGCTTGTTGAGTGGACAGTGGCCGGTTATTATGCCCGTCAGATGCTTTAGAGTTTTTCTATTAGAATGCAGCAGCTTGTGCGAGTGTCGCTTGTTCAAGCAGGGGATAGAATCTTTTGTTTGTCTGCATTCTTTTATGTCTGCCCACTGTTTTTCGTGTTCATGTGCGGTTCTCTCGCGTAGCCACGTTTTGAGTTGGCTTGCTGGTATCGGTACAATCGGCTCGGGTCCCATTATCATTGTGTCCGATCCTTGCCGTGCCAGTTGGTCTGCGGCGTCATTGCCTGCGGAGTTGCTGTGGCCTTTAATCCATTGCAGCGTAACCCGATTCTTCTCTGCAATCTTTTGCAGCTCTAGGTGGCATTCCATGATGAAGCCGCTGTTAAAGCAGTTGCTGCCGAGAGCTTGTAGTACAGAGACACTGTCACTTACGTTCATAGACGCGATTGCTGTTGCGGCTCTTGTTATCCCAATACACTCGGCTTGGAATATGGTGTTAAGAGTGCCAAGGGATGTTGAGATGTTGATATTTAAGTCATGAGAGAATACGCCCGCACCTGTCCCATACTTTGTTTTTGAGCCGTCTGTGTATACTCTGACTTCGTGTATACCAGAGCTGTCTTTGTGTTCCTCTTGCAATTGGATGCGATATTTTTTGTCAAAGACAAAAGTTTTAGGGATGAGATCGCAAGCGGCCTCTAGCATCGGGATCTCTTTGGTTAAGGTCCCTTTTAGGCGTGCGTGGGTAATTCGATCATCCTTTCTCCATAGCCCGAGCTTGTCTAGACGGATTGCTGCAGCGCCAGCTTCCTGCTGGATCATTAGGTGCAGCGGTCTTAGGTCCAGTAGTATCTCCAAGGCGGCTGTTGGGGTGGTCTTCATGCAGCCTGTTGTGGCCAAGCAGGCTAGGCGTTGAAGGCTCTGTAGCTTTTTTGTGATTGTGCTTAGTTGCGTGCGTGGCCACCACACTACTGCACCATATGTAAGCTTGGGGCGTATAATGACAGTGTAGATCCACAGGGTGATTGATGGTTTGAGACCCCATTTTTTGCCTATAATTCTCCGACATTGCCAGAAGATTGTGCATGCTTTTGATGTTTTTGTGCTGATGTGCTTGCGCCAGTTTAGCTTATGGTCAAGTATTACGCCCAAGTACTTGACTTCATTCGATAGGGTAAGCTCTGTTCCAAAGAGTTTTGGTGTTTTGCACATATGGGTTTTCCTTTTGTTGGTGAAAAGTACTAGCTCCGTTTTGTTGGGGGTAACCGTCAGTTCATGTTGCTTGCACCATTCCTCCATGATCCTGATGGCTGCTTGCATTCGATTGCGGATCGTGTCTTCTGAGTCACCTTTGAAATGTCGTCTGCATAGCCGACCGTGAAGAATGGTCTGTCGTTTAAGTTCCGTAACAGATCGTCTACCACAATGTTCCACAACAGGGGTGAGAGTACACCTCCCTGAGAGCAGCCTTTTGCAACTATGCCCCTCGTGGTGGAGTTTATCGTGAATTGTATTGCCCGCTGTTTCAGTTGCTCAACTCCGAACTTTTCGAGGGCCCGGCTGATACTGTTGAACATAGTTTTGTCTAAGGCACCTTCTATGTCAATGAAGGCCCCCAGTGTCATTAACTTGTTGTTAAGCGCTGTTTCAATGGTTCCCACAACGGAATGCAGCGCCGATTCAGTTGACGTGCCACTTCTGTAGGCGTGGTGATGTGGGTGTAGTGGCTTGCGCAGTAATGCGCCCTCACGGAGGTATCGGTCCGTAAGTCTCTCCAGCGTTTTCAATAAGAAGGACGTCAAGCTGATGGGTCTATATGCTTTCGCTTGTGAGTAGTCAGTTTTGCCAGGTTTTGGGAGGAATATGACTTTAACTTCCCTCCACCTGCAAGGTATGTATCTATGTGCTATTGAGGCCCTGTAGATGTCGAGCAGGTGCGGCACAATCGTTGTGCATCCCCATTGTAGGAATGCTGGTATGATTTCATCCAGGCCTGCGGATTTGAATGCCTGGAAGCTGTCTATTGCCCATTTCAGCCGGTCAGTGGTGACCACATTTTCGGCTACTAGCCAGTCTGTTTGGGTCGGTGGTCTGTAGTCTGACTCGTCCCACAGACGGTCATTGGTTACTTCACAACCTGGGAAGTGAGTTTCAATTAGCACTTGGCTAATTTCAGCGTCCGTAGTTGCGTAGATTCCATCTTGCTTTTTAATGGCGCCAAGGGTTTTGTTGCTGTCCTGAGACAAGATCTAGAGCTAAGAGCTTCATTCGTGGTGTTTATACTGCTGCAGAAACGTCACCAGGACTCGCCTCTGCGGAATCTTATGTGTTTCTTGTAGTGTGACTGGGCTTCTTTGTATTTGAGCCAGTCTGCTTCCATTCTCGTGATTTTAGCCCTGTTAAAGAGTTTCCTCAGGTTTTGCCTGAGTCCTTCTAGTTCTCTTCCCCACCACTGGGTTTTGCTAGACGACTTTGGGAGTGTGGATGCACAGGCTTGCTGGTAACTTCTTTGTATACATTCTGTTAGTAAGTTGGTGTTATATTCTATGTTGTCAGTACTGGTTGACATGTCCTTAAAATAGGATTTGTCTACCTGTGATACGAGAAGCGTCTTGTATTTCGCGATGTTCGTTCTGCGAGGGTTGCGCCTAGGTTGTTGGACGTTCTCTTGCACACGTATGTTATAGCAGATTCGTCTATGGTCTGAAAAGGATGGCTCAGCGGACACATGCCAGTTTGTGACAAGTTCCGCGGCCCCATCCGATGCTAGCGTGATGTCTACTATGATTTGATATCTGGAGCTAACAAAGGTGGGCTCCGAACCGTTGTTAACTACAGATAGATTTGTTGAAAAGATGTATTCAGTCAAGATCTCACCTCGTCTGTTTGCGTCGGGGCTTCCCCACAGCGGATGGTGCGCGTTAGCGTCCGCCGAGATGATTACCTGCCAACCGTGGTCCTCACAGTGCTGCACCAGCTCGGCCAGCTCTTTTGATGGGATGTCCTCATCGCCAGGCATGTAGACCGAAGCTAGTACTAACGTCTGTTTGTTGGGCCCTGTTTGGAGTCCTACGGCAGTGAGGTCTCTAGAACAGAAGCTGGTTAGCAGCAGTGCTGGTATTTTTCGGGGAATGTATATGCATGTTCTCGGTTTAGTGACCGAGCAGTTGTGCAGTAGCTTACCTCCGATGTTGTTTAGACCACATATGTTGTCGCCTCTAATCCACGGCTCCTGGATTAGGGCTATTAACTGCGGATTAACCTCGAGCAGCCTGCGTAGGGTAGCCGTTGCAATTTGCTTATGCTGGAGATTAGTTTGTATGACTCTAGTCTGAAGAAGAGTCGAGAACATTGCTGTCCATAGACTCCCCGTCAGACGAGTCAAGCTCATTTTTTGCGTCCATCGCAGCGGTGGGTGTTTGTTTAGTCGCTGCGGGCATCGGTGTAATACGGGCTGTGCCCGAGGTGCTTGGGATGGCTGGTGCAGCTCGTCCCGCTGTGTGCATTCCTGTACTCGGCGTTTCCTTGGGCCCTTCAGCCGCCGAGCTCTCCCCTCCACAGGAAGCGTGGAACATTACGTATACGCTGTCAGCGAAGAAGGAAACCCGACGGCCGCGTCCCGTGATCTTGGGGATCTCGGGTTCCGGGATGCCCAAGGTAAGGTACACGCCGTGCTCCTGCAAGGATGCACCGTACAATTGCCACGTTTGTACGGCGTGCCATGGGTTTTAGGCAATGAGGAGATGGTGGATTTTAGGTAGCTCCAGGGTGATCCTCCTCGGCAGCCAAAGCGCTGCGCGTACGCGCCTCGCTATGTCTGACTGCCTGATGACAACCAGCCTGGTCCCCGCAATTGGCGATCTTAATTTGGCTACCGTGTTTTTGAGCCACGTCAGTGAGTTTTCGTTCTCGCACCATAACTTCAGGACACCCTCTACTGCAAGAGGTTTGCCCCTAAAGGAAGGTGCCAGTGCCGGCCCGTTATTTGGCGGTGTGGCGAAGGCAGTCTCAACTATACTCTCTTCAATCGAGAGTTCGAGCTGCTTCGCCTGTTCCACCGTCAGGTCCGTGGCGGGGGTGGTAGCGATGGCTACCATCAGTTGCGAGTTTGTCGCGTCTGCGTAGCTCCTACCGCTCTTAGGTGTAGCGTCTGTTTTCGCCCGTTTCGACCCGGCGCTGGGTGGTGTGGAGTCCTCAGGGCGATCCCTCTTCGTGCTTGGTGTGGGAGTGGGCTGTCCTGGTGGTGCCGGATCGCGTCTTCTTGGGCTGCGTTTGCAGCGCGGCTCCTTGTTTCCACACGACGCACACTTCATAGAACATTTTATCATAAATCTAACTTTGGGTAATTTACATGTTTAACCTGAAATATATAGAAATGTGACCAAAACAAAGAAGTTTAACTTATATTTTTTTATTCTATATCCAAAAATTCAAAAATTGCCTTAAATCAGTATCTTAAATATTTATTTTATGTTTATTTCCCAATCTAATCGTGGATATTAATGGATCGGAAGTAAGTAAAAGCATGGTAATTAGGTCTTGATTAGTATCCGATCTTGAGGTTTTGCGTGTATGGTGTTCTCAAAAATTTCTGGCATCTTTATGTCGTCCTTCTTCAGAAAGCTGGCCAATTGGTAAGGGCAAAGATTGTATTAATTCGGTCGAAACCTAAAACAAAATATCTCAATTTGAGCACGTTCTAGCAGTCTGAGAGTTTTCTAGCGTAAAGTATACTTATTGAGCTAGCATATATAAAAAAAATAGAGATGTGATATGATGTGATTTTTTTAAAAATCGATTCAAAGTATCAATATATTGAAAATTTTTAGTGTGCTTAAAAAATGCTCAGAACTTACCAACTTCACACATCTTGAATTATTAAAACAGCAAAATAGACAGATAAGTAACTATTCAAGACTACTATAATAATATAACACTGATTAAATCTGAATATTACTTGTAACTGTAGCAAGAAAGTTATTTGTGCGCACACAAATTATTTCAATGCATCAACAATATCAATGTTTACTAACCCACATTTACTATAATATAATTCCTGGAAAACGATAACTACCTAAATTTGATGAAAAAAGTATTCGAGACAATATTACCATACCAAAAAATCACCTGAAAAATGTTTGCAAAAAAGCATTTATGATAAAGACTAGCGACACTGTGCGACGGCTGCGCAGCGCTACCAATCCCCACCGGAGGAACGTGACGGGGCGCCCCGGGAGCAGCCGCAGTTATTACAGTCACGCCTTTTGCCGTCAGCGGCGCAACACAAACGTCCGGCTGCGTCATCCGGGGTGGAACATCCGCTCCACCGGTCGAGGTTTGGTCGCCGCGCTGGTTGTTTTTACCAGCCGTCGTAGTCGTAGTCGGGAGTGCGCTAGCCGAATTATTCGATGCGCTATCACCCGACTGTGTTGTTTGCTCACGAAAGCGTTTGTAACGGCGGTAGCGTTTACCGCCTCGTCTACGACTACCTGGATTCGCAGTCAACGCGGAGTCAACGTCCGCCTTTTGGCGTGCATTTGCTCGACGCGGAGCGATGTTCTAGGAAGTGGATGAAGTGTGAATTGCACGAGGCATGGCGTTGGCCAGGTCGTGCAGATTTAGTCTATCTTGACAATGTGAAACATTGCCCCCCCCAGAATACGTGGGGCAGCCTGCACACGATGGTGCAGGGAGGGATTCTCCAGCGTCACGGACGCTGGTACCCTCCTGGGGTACGCTACTATTTTGTTTCACTTCCATGTTTATTTTTGTTGGTATGAGTCTGTGTTGAGTATGTGTTTGTGTATGTGTGTTTGAAGGGGTGTTTAGGTGCGTGTGTGTGTGCGTCCATGTGAAAGTGTGTAGGTGTGTGTACGTGTGTATGTGTGTGGGTATAGGTGAATGTGTCTGCTTGCGCGCGTGTTTTTGTGTGTGTCTGCACGCTGTGTGTGTGTGTGTGGCGGCTGGAGGTTTTGGTTATGTCTGTTTCTTATGGAACCAGACCAACAACGGGGGCAACCTTGGGAAGGATAGTCCATCAGCCTTGTCTTAGGGATCTGCACGACCTGCGCTACACCTATGACCATTCGCCAAACTCTGCATCGGACGCAGATGCAGAGAGTAGAAAAATGTCTAAGTCATTGATAAATAAAAGTGTGAGTTAGACCTTCTTCCGCCCCCTTACCTTATCTTTAATGTTATCAATTACTTATAATATTAATTTATATATAATTATAATTTATTAGTTTTTATCCAAAGGCATTACAAAATGTTAACACACTTCAAGAAAAATGCACCGCGTTGGATACATACATACATACATAGACTCACACCTGTTTCCCCGAAGGGGTAGGCAGAGGCATATTATACGCCCACTTTTCGCCAGTGTTTTGATCCCTCGTAATAGGTGGCGAGCCTAATGCCGCTTATCGTTATATTTTGTACCGTTCTGGTCGTAAACTTGTGTGGTTTACTTTAGTTCTGGTACAATTAATATAGATGCTTTTTATTCTATCCAACAGAGAAATTGGAACAGTGGTGGCGTATTTTTATTTATTTTAAAAGAAGTTTGTGTTATGATTGCAAGAATGAAATTTATTATTTTCATTCTTGTAATTTTATTGAGCCATATAAAATTTGAGAAATAAAAATAGCACCTACTTTACTCACTCGCGCGCTGCTCGTGTTCGTAAGAAGGAATAAAAATATAAACACAAATTTCATAAAGCACTTTTTCAATAGTTTGACGACAACTCTCTAAAATTTTGTCAGAAGAACGTTTCTAGATCTGCTCCAATATCTCTAATGTTGAAGCAAATGCTTCGATGACTTTTAAATCATTCTCTTTTAGGTACCTATCATAATATATTATGATAACATAACATCAACTATGCACATAAAGCCTATCTTGACTTGCCGTTCGCAATAGATTGTTAAAGTTAAGCACAGCTTGCACAAGTCATCACTTGATGTCGAACGCTTGTTAGACTCACTTTTTTGTATTAAAATATTTTATTCAAAAGTAATAATCTAAAATCAAGGAAATTCTTTTCTTTTTTCACAGGAAAAGAAGCACTACAGATACCCTTCAGATATCTCTTACGGGAGGGTATTACTTCCCTATTGCGGAGGCTTATGTACACTAAAGGCTAGATAGAAGAACCCACAAGACTAGAACACAAACACGTAGTTCCATTAATAGTGTAAAAACTTACTACATTATTATACTGATAACGCATAAACCAAATTTCACACTCGATTAATTTTGTTGAACGAGGTTCATGTGAGTCGAACCGCAAATATTGTTGGACTTAATGGTATGGAACTGCAACCTACAGTTGGCTGGTTCAGTTGCATTTAGGAGACTTTACAGCTAGTAGGAGAACTTGCAGTTTATAATATGAGCTGGTTAACCTAAAGGAGTTCTGTGAGGTGACGGATAAAGAATACGACGTGTGACTACCCCATTTCTTTTCGCGGGTGTCGTACGAGACGATTAAGAAAATTATGCAAAACAAATGGCATCTTTGGGAAGGGACAGAAAACAGTATACCTACTAATCCCTCTGGCTAGCAATTAAGGAAAACACACAAAGCAAATGGCATTTTTGGGAAGAGACAAAAACTCAATATCAAACTCTATACCAACCCATCTGGCTAGTAGTATCGTAGGTCAAACTCTCTATTGATTCACTATTCTATTTTGACACAACTGAGAGAGGTATATGTCCAGCAGAGGTCTACGACAAGCTGTATGAGGATAACGAAATAGATGTAATAGGGGTTAAAGTATGAAATTGCCGTTTTATTGTAATAGGCGTAATAGGTAATTTGAATTTACATAGAATCTTCATGGTTTGAGGTTTTTGAATGAAACTTTTTTCACGTGGTTTCTATCAATGATGTTAGAAAAGTAAAAAGAAGTAGATGTGTTATAGGCGTACCAAAAGCAGGACGCTAAACATAAGCAAGTTGGCAAGTCTGACATATGTGTGTGTGACGTCGTGAGCCGGCGTCAATGTGAAACTGACATATCTTGTCAACCGAAAATAAAATAAATTATCGATGTGTGCGTTAGAGTACAGTTTCTACAGATTGATTACTACGTAGGTAAAGAAGCTACCTCTTTCTTATAATATCATTGGTTTCTATGATGTTCTTCTTTTAAAAATGTGAAACATTTGAGAATCGACTTTCAATTGTTTTTGTTATTCAACTTAGAAAAGAAAGATGGACACTGCGAAAATTCGAGTGATTTTTGAATACGAGTTCCGACGCGGCAGTAATGAAACAGAAACAGCCCGCAATATCAATGTTGCGTTTGGAGAGGGGTCTGCTAATGAACGCACCGCGCGAAAGTTTGATTTAAACGCTTTCGCGATGGAAACTTCGACTTGCAAAACTAGCCACGAGGAAGACCGCCCACACAGGTGAGTAACGATGAATTAAGAGAGATGGTAGAAACCGATCCTGGTCAAACTACCCAGGAATTAGCGGCATGGTTTAACGTTAAGCCTGCAATAGATGTTGGTCGAGCTTAGGCCAATGCGAGCGTAGGCAAATTAATACAAGTCAAGTGTTACTGCCTACACGTTTGGCAAGTATATCGAAAACCAATGCAAATGGCCAATACAGACGAATTTTGAAGAGATGCCCACACGTTGGGCTCCGTCAGTTTGTATTGTGAATTGAAACAAGATGGATGTCGACGACGTAGCAGTTATTGCAGCTGCTGCTATTTATTTAAAGAGCGCTTATATTTTTTATGTCAGTGACTCAGTGTATATTGCACTAAAGTTGAGAAAAAGAAAATATGACAAATAAGGTGGTGGATGTTAAGTATTTACAAAAATAGAACAAAGGCGTAATGCCGCGTTGACAAACATGTGGACACTATTGGCCGAGTGCGCGCGAGCGCCTTTGATTTGTGCAGAAAAACCGACACTTGCCGCACTTCGGAAGTGCGGCAAGTGCTCGCGAGCGATCGCAAGTTGTGACAAGCTACGCCAAATGAGTTCTATACACGTTGGCGCTTGATTTTACTCGGCTAACTAGACAAGCGACACCGAGCGATGGCAAGACAATACAAATATACTGTCTATACGTTGGTATTGGCGTTCACTTGGTGACGCTCGTCCAACATGTATTGCAGGCTATACCTTACCCACAATATTGACTTATTTGCGTCAAATCAATAAAATAAAAAATACGAAAATTTTGTGCCTCATGCTCATGCAGAAAGAAACGCGTATTGAAACTTGTGTTGCTTTGTTGAATCGGTACAGAAATGAAGGAATATTGGATCGAATTGTGACATGTGATGAAAAGTGTATTCTTTATGATAACTGTAAAAGCAAAATGCAATGGCTGACCCCAGGTCAAACGCCACAACAGTATCCTAAAGCAAAGCTTACCAATAAAAAGGTAATGGTAGCTGTTTGGTGGTCTCAGCATGGTGTTATTAACTATAGTTTTCTTCGATCTGGTCAAGCAATAACGGCAGATATCTACTGTACCGAACTCCGAATAATGTTGGCAAAACTAGCAGTAAAACAGCCCCGACTCATGAATCGATCTTCACCATTATTGCTCCATTACAACGCGAGACCTCTTACGGCACTAGAAACCATTTTGACCCTTCAGGAACTGCATTTAGAAATCATTCGTCATCCTCCGTATTCGCCAGACCTTGCTCCAACTGACTACCATTTTTTTCGTGATTTAGACCATTATCTACGTTACAAGAAGTTTTCTTCCCAGGAGGCAGTACAAAATACTTTCACACAGTTTGTGCAGTCTAGATTCTCGGAGTTCTATCGCAAAGGCATGAATGTCCTTCCTATTAGATAGTAGCAATGTATGGATAATAATGGTAACTATTTTGATTAAATAAATATGATAAAGATTAAAAAATAAAAGATTTTGATTTTTAGTATAATTCGGCAATTTCATACTTTAACCCCTAATATTCAAACCTAGTTATCATTCTTACCCCTATATTACACATTTTTTTTTAAATAATAGCTAGTTATTAATAAAAGAAGACTTGTGGAAAATCAAATGCGTCCACCGTCCGTCAGAACAAGTGGTCTATATTTACAGATGATACCAATGTTATATCTGTATGACAAATGCGTTCCGTGCCATATGTCAAGAAAATAGGAAAGGTCACTCATAGTAAAAACGTGCGTAAAAAAGTCACCATCATTTCATCAAAGAGATGTCAAGAAAAAATAAAATATATTATTATCTGGCATCACCCAGCAAACAGGTGGCGACACTTATTATAGTGAAGAGGCATTTGTACTAGTGTTGGAATAAGTACGGGATCTTGTGACTCCGGGATTATGAAAAGCCCACCTCTTGCGGTTTCCTAAATAAAATTATGTGTCACAAGAGGATTTAGTGCGGGGCAAATGTTGGCAATGTTGGTAATTTAATGTAAAAGCAATTTGATAGCTGTTTTAAGGTTTACCGTAATCTAATTTTATGAAATCCTCTTTGTTTGACAATGCACAACCAAGACTTACAGAATTTAATGTGTGATTTACTTTACAGAATGTAAGCATTTCCTGGGAAAAATATATGTGGATGAGGACACTTGTTTTTATTCTTAACTAGAGGACGCCAGCAGCTACGCCTGCATTTTTTTTTAATTTATTCGTTTTGGCCGATCCCGTGGGAATTTTGGGAAATCCCTTCTTAGTGCACCACTACGGTCCCCAAGGAACATACATGCCAAATTTCAGCTTCCTGCGCCCAATAGTTTCGGCTGTAGCGTGTCTGTCAGTCAGTCAGTAACGCAAGGATTTTATATATTAAGATTAGATCTGTTTTATTTATTGAGATTGGCACGGTTCGAATAGGCTGCATCACGACTGCAGTCACGGCTAGTAACTACATTGTATGCTAGCTAGCTATTGCACATATTGTGAAGCTCAATGCATGTTATAGCATAAAAGTACACACATTTAATCATTTATTAACTTGAATTAACCATACTATATCATAAAAAAGCTTAATTCTCATGCAAAGCAAAGTTGTTAAAGAAAATGACAATTAAAATAAATACCGATTATATTTCATTTTCAATTGCTTGAAATAAAATATTCTGCCAAAAATATTATCATAAATCATCTGCAAGCACATCCTAGTTGAAAGAGTTAGTAAGAATTATAGCATTATATAATGCTAGTAATATTTTAACAAAGAAAGGATATATATCGCCATTTAGTACTCGCAATCTTACCTAGCATTCAATTATTCTTCATTTTGAGTAGTTGAGTCGATCTAGTTGTAACATTGGTTTGTCACTACCTAAACTAGAAAATGGCTTTCTTAGGTCCAGAATATGGTGAAAACATAAATGAAAAAGCATTTTCCTCAAAACTGAATTATTTATCAAAAATTAAAAATCCCGTGCACACACCACAATCTCGGACTATCCCGTAACGCACACCACTAAACCCGTTATAGTGAATAGACGTTTTTGCACACATCAAGTTTCATTAAGTACATGTCAGTACGTATCAGATTCTTGCCGCGGTTCACCCAGTGTTTTTGCTACCCGTATATGAGTATGTTATCCCTCTTTGAACGTTCCTCGTTTATACGAATATTACTTTGATGGAGTGGACGATGGGGCATGTCGAGTAATGTCTGCAGCTTTTAAACGTACTTATAGGGCGCCCCATTTATTTATGGATATAGTCTGGGTCACATCGCTTTTTATTTATGTGTATGTAAGTATGGGTGTCGATAGCATTATTTATACGGTTAGGTCTGGATGGATGGCCTTTTGCTATTGACCAAGTAAATAAAAAGCAACTTGGATTCAGTTGAACTAGTTGACAATTTTAAGACCTTTGGAAATTAAGGAAGGCAGTGAGAGTACATATCTGATTACATAGTTCTGAATTCAAATGATTGTCGAACATGATTTAATTAAGACTACGTTTTTCTCTGATCGCTATCAAGACTGCGTTTTTATCTGAATCGCTACTTGTCTGATCCTGATTAAATCAGCGTGGCTGTTATTGGCTTATAAAAAAACTATAACAAGAAATTTTATTTAATTCACAAAATATGCTTATAGGAAAATGGTTTCAAAGAATCCATTTCCAAATTAAAGCGTGATTCGCCGTTGTAATTTTTCTAATCAGTAGCAAAAAGGAAAATCATAACTCAATATGAATTATACGTAGATACCGATCTTTCCACTCAATATGAAGGTAAATCAGGCTTGCCAACCTAAATAACTGAACCGTGGTAATAATGCCACAGTACCAACCACACCTCCGCTAAGCCACTCATTTTCACAACCTTTACTAAAGGTCCTTACCCTCTAATTTACAAGCCCGTCAATTTCAAACCGTTGGGCATAAGAACATAGTTACATTTTACGAATAGTTTGTGGCTGATTATAAATCATGCTAGCTAATCTTTAGCGAAAAATAAAACTAAAGCTTAACATTCTGTATATCTTCTAAGTTTGACCGTTATCAATAACAACCTATAATTTTTAAATTATTATAATTTTATCAATATTAATGGCCAGTTCAGTAAAATCAATCATTCAACAACGGTTGAACGAGTGATAAATTACCAGCACTTATACACTTAGTCGCAAAAAACAACCCAACTCTGTAACGTAATACTACACGTATTGCGTTATAATATCTCGCA
Source organism: Euclidia mi (assembly GCA_944739405.2). Lineage (NCBI taxonomy): Eukaryota > Metazoa > Arthropoda > Insecta > Lepidoptera > Erebidae > Euclidia > Euclidia mi. The sequence goes on from OX123192.2 coordinate 65,117,447, forward strand.
GGCGCTTAACGCCAGCTTAGCCAGACATCGTTCGCAATATTACCAAATATGGTCATATTCACTAGCCAAAGGCAGTTGTGAGTCATAGATTTATGCCTATATAAGATGGGTGCGCGTCGTAGAATGGTCACTTTCCCTAGACATCGGAACGCTGCCGCTACACGTCGCGATTATTCTACATTCTACTTCCTATCTACTGTCCCGCTGGGGTTCACCCTACAGGCTACGTTCACCCTACGAGCTCACTGCACCTTACGTTCTTCCTACGGGCTACGTTCTTCCTACGGGCTACGTTCTTCCTACGGGCTACGTTCTCTCTACGGCCTACAAGCCACGAGCTGCTGGCGCCGTGCCGCTACTAGCCAGCTGCCACCCAAGCCTCCGTTCCTGCCTACGAGCTCCTACAGCCAGGCCACGGACGCCTGAGCCTGACCGCTCGACCCACATCGGCTGCACCGCCTGAGACCCGCTCAGCCTGAACATCGACCACAGAGCTGCCTGCGCAGCGCACCTTGGCCAGCTCATCGGCGACCCTTCGAGCAGCTACCCTGCGAGCGTCGGAGAGCAGCAGGAGTCTACACTCCAGCCAGCTCAGGCCAGTGCTTACCTAGTTCGGTCATACTGTATGTAAGCGGTAGTGAGACATAATAAAGAACCTGTTCAGCCTAGCAGTGTTTCTCTCGAATCCCGACATCCTACCTGAGATCCTCCGTCTCAGTGGCGCCCAACTCTATTTGTCTCACTTCCAATTACTGCAGTTGTTCTTGTTTAGGAGGTCAGTCTTTGTAAACGAGGAGGTGCAGACATCAGCGAACTGGTACGTAATATCTAACTTGTGTGTATCTGTGTATTGCTGTCTATCTTTAATTTCTATTCTTGTATACCTATTATCATGGGGTCCCAATACGAACATTTTACTTTTAGTTTTCAAAAGTGATCACAGATGGCGCTACGGGTAATGAATTAAAATCGATGGTCAATGAACATAAGATTTGAGTAAAATTTAAGCAAACAAAATGAAACATAACTAATTTTGGGCACGTTAATAACATTTAACACTGTTTCTTTGCATTAATAGATATTTTGAAGTGGTCCAGATTTTACATGCTCAGCAGCGCCAACTACGACTACAATGATTCGCCATTTAGCTTTCCATTAAACAAATTATTGAACACTAGATGGCACTATTGACAATTAAATTCGACTGAAACTTAATTTATTTAATTAGTATTGAAAACTAATTTGGAAATTTTTATGTTTTTGGACTTATTATGCCCTAAGATAAAAGTGTATTTTGGACTGTTGTATTTTGTAGATAAATAAGAACGATAAATTTTGACACATGCACAGATAATATACTACTTCAACTACTCTATGATTACCTACGAGACGAGCTTGTTTTGAATTGAAGTTTGTTTTTTGTTGTGACGTACGATAAATTTTCTCTTCGCGCTGTTCGCTGTCTGGGTTGTGTTCTTGTTTACTGTTGTTTTTTATATTTGTTTTGAAAATCCGACTTGGCATTGTTATACGGACTTTTCTGAAGACGACGTTTATATTTGTAAGACTGCTCGCGTTACCCGGACTCCGATAAATATTCCACATATGATTATTTGGCTTGGTTAATGGACTTGTTTTCGCATCTCGTTTTCGGACTTTCGGTTAGTTTTGTATTGCGGTATAATAATTGAACTGTTAAAACTACACAAAATGACTAAATGCTCGTATGTGAAGTGCAACAATACTACCAAAGATTAGTCAATGTTTCGTTTTCCGAGTGGAGATCCACGTCGCCTGGAAATTTGGCTGAATAAATGTGGTAAGTTGCCAAATTATTTTGTAGTAGTTCGCAGTTATTTTTTAACAAAAAACGCATCACGCATTGTGGTTTAAGTAAATACATAACGATAAAACTAATGTGCACCAAGAAAAATTATAATTTTAACATGACCTTATGTACCTACATATCTACTATTTTGTATTAATTTTATATAATTAATAATAAATAGATATCTTGGGATACTACACATATGTATTGACATAACCCTTGTCTGTGCCCAAACTAAGCAAAGCTTGTACTATGGGTACTAGACAATAATATAAATATTTATATAGAGAAAAAAAAATATTTTAAGCAATCATGACTCAGGAAAAAGCTTTCATGCTAATCACACAAAGTTTAATTAAAAAGATATTATAAGAACCTTGCCTACATATGATTTTGCATTGACACAAATAGCATAATGTATTTATTTTTGAAGAAACTTGTTGCATTTATATAGCGCCCCAATATCCACACAGGACAGATTTGCTTTAAGTACTTATTGTCATATTTTAACAATTCCACCTAGGAATTTGAAAGATCATCACACTTGGATTTTTAAAATTTGGTGACAGATCATTAAAATATTCTATGCTTCAGACTTTTTATTTCCTTTTTATTCACTTGGCAATCTGTTATACAATTATATAATCAGCTGATAGAATTTGAAGTTATAATTAAAAAAAAAACATGTTTTTATTTCAGGTAATGAGACCATTGCTCATTTATCCAGAGAAGAACTGTACAATAAGTACTTGTGCATTATGCATTTTGACAGCAAATTTATTCAAAATGTAAGTGGCCAAAGGAAGAGATTGTCAAAGTTAGCTGTTCCGAAACATTATACAGAAGATGAAAATTCAGATCAGCTTTCTCCTGTTCCATCAACATCACAAGGTAGGTGATTCATTCAGTGTTGTATTTTCATCCCTATTAAGTATATTAGACTAATAAACATTGAAATTCGGTACATATATTTCTACAATTCATTCAAGGAGTTTAATTAATGGATGGCAAATTTGAATTAGTTTCACCGAACCTTCATTTCACTAAAATCTTTTTCTGAATCTATTACTTATTTATCACATTTTTTTTAAGTCACTTACTTAATAGAAGCCATTAATGTTAGGTTAGATTTTTTCAATATCACAAAATGTATTTCTTCTGAGAAAACCTTTAATATGAAAGGAAAATTCGATGAAATGTATAATATGTAGGACTCAGAACTACTTATAGCTGGCGAGCATTATATGATTTGCTCATAAGGCATTAAAGTTCGGATCAATACGACAAAATTTTCATAATGAATTAAGGTCGTATGTTGTTGCGTTTTTAGCTACAGGCCTTTAATAAGACTGTAAAATAATATATCAGTATCAAATCATTTGCTCGTGTCTGGCACTGGGATTAATGGTCAATACCATTATGATAACAAACAAAACCTATGAGACAGACATCCAGGGCTCTGCAATAGCCTCGTGGCGCCCAGAGCTATTATGACACGTTCTGTACTATGGCCCGAATGTCCTTCTCATAGGACATAATTGTTAAACCCTTATCCGCCCAAGGTCTTTTTCTATCACAAGAGGTAGATGTAAAAATGTAAGTAAAAAAAGCTTTAAGTACTAATATTTGCTCATTGCATTAAAGAATCCCCTGAATACAAAAAAAATTGGCTGACAGATTGTTGAAATTTGCGTATCTGAGGGGGGCATGACGGCTATAGTCTGTACAAGTGTGACGTCGTGCCTCGGCGCTTGCGAGCCTCGCTACGAGTGACGCACTGCAGTGGGGAGCTCTCTCCCGCTCGCCGACCCTATATATACCGGCGACACACGTGGTTGGGCCTTTTTTGCTTGGAGACAACACGACAAAGCTGAGTACCCATCCGAAGACCTGTGGAGTGCCAACCTACCACCCACGCCCTGGATAATTGTCTAGTCGGTTAATCTCCAGTGTCAGTTCTTTTGTGTAATTAAAACCATTGTGAATCTGGAATATATCGCGAGTTTAATCTTTCCTGGTGATATTTTTTATTTATTTCCCGTAAGACAACCTAATTATCTCTTTTTAATTGCTCGGTGAGTGATCGATCCCGGCTATCCCAGGAAACCAATCACTCGTGCGACACAAGTTAGCATGATCTTTTTGACACATGTAAATTTTTCAGATCGACATAAATTTGCAATGACGAACATATTATTTTATTAATTTGATGATTTAATAAATTGTTCAAATATTTAAAAAAGTACATATTACGTCTAGTGGTCTAGTGCAATAAAGAATTTCACACATAATACACCCACACCATCTCGTCACAGTTACCAGTATTTTAAAACGTTATTTTTTGGACTACTAGATATATTCTGTTTCCCATCACTAGCCCGTCTGTCAAAACAATCAAGCTAACTTGTACAGGGTATAATTAATGCTATTATTCGTAGTATGTTTTTGTTTTAAAATTTTATTGGCCTGAAAAGATAAAATGAAATACGATCAACAAAAAAACATGAAAAGGTAAAAAAATTAAATAAATAAGATATTTAAAAGTGTTACCAACATGTCGCGCGTATGCGTGCGTGGTGTACTGTGCATAATTGAATGTGAACAACAGTCGGCAGACACGAGCGAATGATATATAGCACATATTTTTCGGCGACAGTTTTGAAGCGCTGTTAATTGAAAACGCAGCGCTACGATGGTGGCAGAGATTTTACTGCGGTTGTTCACAAGGTTTTTAAACAAAGACTGTAGGTCTCCCAAGCGTGCATTTCATTGTTTTAAATCATAAAACTGTAAAAATTAATAACTTCAAAAGTCAAGAGTCCTAAATGTCCGCCTTTTCATGTTTCTTTTTTTCATTTTTACAAGGTTTCTCAACATCAGTCTTAGAGGCAGAATCATAATTAGTATACTTAATCACACAGTTTTTAAAACATTTTTAAGGGGCAGACGTGGTTCCGAAATTTCTTATTGTATAATAATTTATTATTTATTTATTTTTTATAGACTCAGCCTGTATCCTCGAAGGGGTAGGCAGAAGTGTAATATTATACCCACATTTCGCCATGATTTTTTGTATAATTATAGCTATTAATAAAGACTGCCACATGAGCAAATCATATAATTATGTAGATTTTTTGGTCGCCTGCTCCCTAGCTATTAGGTATACTTACATTGGTTAAAGAAATTGGTTATGAAGGTTAAATAAAGTAGATATTTTTGCTTCTCAGTTTTGTTGGCGGTTAATTTATTTATTAGAAAGTTTTTATTTGTTATTTGGCTTAAGAAAAAAATGTGAGGGAAACGATTTTTATATCGTGTAAATATTTTCTTAGTTATAGACAAGTTTAAATGCAATCTGCCCTGATTTATTAAATGATTGGTTGTGTTTTAGCAAATGAAGATCAACAAACAAGATCACCACTGTTGAAAGTAACTACGCCAAAAAAACATATAGTCGACGAACGACGATGATTGAGACTCAACAAGTTATTGAGGAAGATAGTCCTGAAATTAAGATTAATTTCGAAACACCCCGAAGAAGGAAGAGGAATGACAATGATGACACCCCAAAATGTAAAAGGCTAAAAGCTTCTATACAGACATGTAACAAAAAAATAAAAAATCAGAAAGCTAAATATCAGAGGCTAAAAAATATAAAAAAGACAAAATGATAGATATCGATAAACATAAATTTAAAAGTGAAACCTCAAAACTCATCACTGTCATGCAACTCAAGAAACCAAAAACGCAGTGGACGGATGCCGAAAAAAAGTTCTGTTTATCATTATATTATAAGTCCCCTGCTGCTTACAAATTTCTTCTGAGCACAGGCGTAGTGCTAGCTGCGCCAACTACATTGCAGAATTGGCTTCAAGCAACTGATTGTTTGGCAGGTTTTAATGAAGATATTTTTCAAAATATTGAAATAAAATTTACTGATCAACCAATCAAAGACAAAGCTTGTGCGGTATGTCTAGATGAAATGAGCATTAAAGTTGATTTAGAATATACGAAAAAGTATGATTTGGTGGAGGGTTTCGAAGATTTTGGTGGTGGTGAGCGTGCTCCCAAGGAAGCCAAGTATGCTTTGATTTTTGTAGCAAGGGGTATTTACAGTAATTGGAAAATACCCCTTGCTTACTTTCTATCGAACACAAATGTGAATGCTGATAAGTTGATTTTAATTATCAAAGAAGTGATAAGAAAATTATTTGCGTGTGGTTTGTTGCCAAAGGTGATTATTTGTGATCAAGCCACAACCAATCAAAAATCAATCAAATCCTTGGGGGCAACAAAAAATCATCCTTTTTTTATTATTGACGATCATAAAATATTCGCAATATTTGATGTGCCTCATTTGATTAAAAATATTAGAAATAATTTACTGGATAATAACTTCATTTTTCGTGGCAATGAAATTTCTATTAATGATATCATAAATGTTTATAATATAGATAAAAGTAATAAAAGTAAATCACTAAACAAGTTGACCCCAGTGCACCTAAAACCCAATAATTTTCAAAAAATGAAAGTAAAATTGGCTACTCAGGTTTTTAGCCACTCTGTAGCCGCAGCTATAGAGACAGCAATTGCCAGCGGAGAGCTGAAGACAGCTAATACACGGCTACACAAGCAAACACACGGCTGATTTTGTGCAAAATATGAATGATTTATTTGATTCAATGAATTCTAAAAATAAATTTGATAAAAATCCATTTAAATGTGCAATCACAAAAAATAAAAATTCTGAAGTTCACAAAGCGTTACAAAAAGGTAAGGAAATTATGCATGAATTAAAAAAAATTACGATCGATAAAAACAATCAAAAACAATTTAAATCACCACCTTGCTTTGATGGAATGATTCAATCAATTAATGCTGTACTTCAGCTCTCCGATGAGGAGTTTTCAAGAGGCACTGAGGTCAAATTTCTATTAACGAATCGATTAAATCAAGATGTGATTGAAAATTTGTTTGGGATATATAGAATTAAGGGGGGATGCAATCGAAATCCAACATCGAAAAATCTACGTTCGATTTTCAGATCTAATTTATTAAATAACTTGATTAAATTAGACAATACCAATTGCGAGACAGATGAAGGCACTTTTTTGTCCACAACTTCAACTGTGAGGAAAAAAGTGTCTTCAAACAATCAGCCACAAAATACACCCCCATCTATAACTGCAGTGACAGCTGAAACTCCAGGCCCGTCAAATATAACCATACCTGCAACACAACTTCCATCTCAGGAAACAATAGATCATTTGACCAATGTCACCCTCGAAACCTGTTCAGTGGTGTATTTTGCTGGCTGGTTAGGTAAGGTATGCACAGAGAAATTTGATTGTTCTTCGTGCAAATCTGCTTTGATTAACGATGAAGTTGATTTGACTGATAAAAAGCAATTATTGTTGATTTATAAGACGTACTCTAATTTGACTGCACCTACTCTTAAATCGCCAAGTGATTTCTTGTATGGAATGGTTAATAGAATGCTAGATGTTTTTAACAATAGTATTAATATGATCCACTGCAATCAATTGATATCAAATTTGAGCAAAAATGTGAAAGACGTATTAAACCTGCCAAATGATTACCATGACCTCAGTCATATTGACTATTTAATCAATAAGTTGCTTGAGGTAAAAATCCACGATTATTGTAAAACGAGGAAAAAGTCCTATGAAAACACATCTAAACTTAGAATCTTGCAGCATAGGTAGAAATATAATGATATACTTACTACGCAGAACTTATATTATTTAGTGCCGAGTTTTTGATTAAACGATATAAATTTACTGCATTTATTTTAATGTGTTCCCCTTTACCTCTCAACAATTACAGTAAGTAAAGTAAGTAGAGTAAATTACCTATAACTGGTCATCCTCCTATAAATGGCCACTATGCAGAAGTTATGTGTAACGCAACAACTATACCTACTGTAACAAATATACCTACTGATGCTTCTGCAAAATATGAAACCTAGGTACCTACATCTAAAGCTGCAGTCAATCGGGATCATTACGATAGTAGAATGCTCCAGTAAGGACACAAACATAACGACCAGTTTATGGATGACATTTTTCTAAGTGGCGAAGTGTTGGCGATTTACCCTCACTATTTTTAAATGAACAAATAAAACTAAATAATAAGCATATTTGAAAAGTGAAAACAACATGTGATAAGTAAGTGATAAATTTTTATTTCAAGCGTAAGTACTTAATAATAAATTGAATCGGTCCAGATACCTACATATTATCATATCTGATGGAGTTATCTAGATCTAGTAGGTATATATACCTACTGTGCTTAGCCTACATAAAAAGTCCCTACCTACCAAACATTAGTTATGGACATAATTGTAAGTACATTGAAAATCATCGTTAGCAAATAAAGCTTGCATTTATAAGCTTTCTTCGCTAACTGCTGTGCTACACGCATATAATCCAGCCCCCAACAAACAGGACGCAGCTACAAATGAGAGTACGAGTGAGACTAAAACGGTAGTTTTTACATTCTCTTTGAGTGAGACCCAACTACCCCGTTGGCTTGCCCCTTTTTTTTATATTATAATATTAGTTAACAGCAAAAACGAAAACAAAATGTTTTTTCGAGTAATTTTTACTTTTTATATAAATAAGGATACCTAAAGTAGAGTCGTAGCAAATAAGAATAGACTACTTTTTTTAATTACCTATTGAACATGTGATCTCTTGAACATGATAAAAATTGAAGATTACAAGTCCTTTTTTCCTAAATAATAAGAAAATGTACAGTTGTATAATTTTTATAACTTTGCACAACAATCTGAGATCAATTTTGACCCCCTATACAGTGGTATAGGGGATCGTTACGTTGCCTTGCCTTAAACATCTGCTCTAAAAAGGACGAGGCAAGCGAAAATCCACAATGTAATACGCACATTACTTCAAATGTTCCTAAGAAGTAAGAATCCCCTACGTGGCAGTCTGATGGAGTCTCCACTAAGCTAATGGTACCATCACAGATTTATTAACAAGAATTCTATAGTCTTAGGGTACCATAATGGCCGGCCCCGACTGACGGCACGGCATGCCGCGGGACGCCGCGGCATACTTCGAGACGCCACAACGTGCCGCGGCATGCCGCGTCATACCGAGGCGTCCAATTGACTGGAATTTAGTATCAATAGCACTTCTTGCTGAAGATGAAGAACGACAAATACAAACTGATATGTCGAAGAGAAAACAATTCTGGATACCTACATTATTTATGAGAACAAGATTTACTAATAGTGAATTCAGGAACTTATTTACCTACTGATTACGTCGTGGCACACTGCGGGACGCCGTGGCATGCCGCGGCGTCCCGAAGTATGCCGTGGCGCGTCGCGGCGGGCTGCGGTACGATTGTATCGAAACAAAGTAATATGAATCCTAAACTCATTGAAATAAGAATAAAAATGACTTGATCAGCAATAAAATCCTTTGCCATGCCGTGACGTCAGTGCGCGGGCCTTACGTCGTGCCACACTGCGGGACGCCGTGGCATGCCGCGGCGTCCCGAAGTATGCCGCGGCATGCCGTGTGCTCCGCACACTTTGGGAATGGCTGACCTAGAAACCAACTAGGTAGATGTACCTACCTATCTACCTAATCAACGAACAGAGTAGGTAATATTAACATACAAAAAGCTTATAAAAATCACCGCAGTGCAGTAACGATATGTAAAGACTAGATTGAAGGTACTTAGGTAACGATGCCGTGCGTGGCCCGACTCGCACTTGATCAATCAATCAAATCAGTTTATTTCCCAGAATACAGTTAATTAAGATATCAACAAGTTTGGTACCTACATATTTTGTATTCAGCATTTGCATGCGAGCGTGCAAATAATATATTAAAATTATTTTACAATTCAATACGATGAATCATAATAAAAATTATTAAGTACCTACATAAGTAGGTAGGTATGTACTCTTTCAAATAGTTCTATATTAATTATCAAATCCCCAATGCCAATGTCAAAACGATAAAGGTACGAAGTCAAATAGCTTACCTAATACATTCCAAATAACCCTTAACAGTATAATAACTCACAGAGTTGTAACATTTGCGAGTTAGCCAATTTTTATTATCTTTACAAAATTGTTCAAATACCTACTCGCGAGTCTATCACATTATATTTAATAATTAATAATGAACAGGTAATCATAACATTTTAGTTTTTCATGTCCTTTAATACCTACAAATTATTTTAATATCAAACCTAAGTACGCTTGATATTAAAATAATTAGGTACATCGAAACGAACGAAATAGGAAAATGCATTTAAAGTTACGCATCTTTGAATCGCATGAATCGCATCGCACCAGTACTGAGTAGTCGCACGAATTTCACCCTGTCCAAGGCCTCTCTGCAAGGTCACAGATGCAAGGTCAAGTGATCAAGTCATTCACCTCTAGCACAGATAATACTATACCACAACCTCTAGCGCAGCATTGTTTTTATTTTAAGCGCCATCTCCCGGTACTTTGCGTAGCACCTATCGAATTGTCGGCGTTCGCTCTGCGTCCAGGCGTCCACTGACCCCATCTAGTGCAGATTTGACGAAACCAAAATAGCTCCAAGCATAGCAAAAGTTAGGCAGGTCGCAGTTTAATGTTCGTCACCGTGTGTCTGTACTAGGGTATTATATTGTCTGTGCTATTATGTGTTATCTTACTATTGTCTAATTCAAATTTCAACTACCGATTCCCTACGGAACTGTTCGCAATTTGAAATAACCGTTTTTATTTTTGCAAGTCACTATCTATTGTCTACATTTTTACACCGAATCGTCGTAGTTTCTTTGTAAAGCAGAACTATTGCACACAGAGGGCTGTAATATACTTACGTTCTTTTCTATCATACTTATTTTATATCATCATGAGCACTAACCCTATCAAGTACTTCCTACTTAATAAAAATGAATTGGCCTACGAGGTCGCTATTCGCGGAGTGGAGCCGGCTACCTCTGTTTTAGGTTTACGGAAGCAGCTACCTAAACTACTCGAGCTGATTCCGAATGACGAAATCCTAGAGTCAGGCCTAGACATAGCAGACGACTTCAAGGGAGCTAGCCTGTCAGTTACCGATTTAGATTCGCGAATCTCTTCCCTTAAGGAGCTATACGACCACAACTTGGCTAAGCGAACTACGGCTTTGCACAACCAGGTCTACCACAGATTGGGCAGATTAGACAAATCCGAACCTAAATACGGCAAGAAAATATCCGAACTGACTGAACGCTTTCGGATGCTGTCGGCAGAGCTATCTAAGATAGAACACTCGAATGTTCCGTCGGCGGAAGTCGGAGCCACGATGACTTGCACGGATTCAACCCCTGCACAGGCAGCGTCGACTCCGGTAACTGTCCACTGTGAGCATTTGAGGGTTGGCGAACTATCGAAACTCAAATTCGACGGAACAGGCTGCGTTCGTGAATTTCTACAACGCGTGACGGAATTTAGGACGGTTAGAAATCTACCTGCCAATAGATTATTCGATTACGCGTCCGAAATTTTTACTGGTAATGCGTTACACTGGTTTCGCGGTGTTAAAAATTCCATTTCTACATGGGACGAACTAGCTAGTAAACTCACAGCTGATTTTACACCGTACGACTATGATTATAAACTTTTAGCCGAGATTCTTATCAATTATGTTCCAACTTTTTGCGCGATTGTCACCGAACACGGTACTAACCGAACATGAAAAATTAAGTATATTGCTTCACAATATTAGACCGTGTTATTCTACAGTACTAGCTTCATGTACTACGGCTATAGACACTATAGACACTCTAAAAACACTATGTCTAAACTATGAGTGGTTCCAGTGTTTAAGTGCACAATTTCACGAACCTAGTTACCCTACGTCTAACACAGTAGCACCTGATTTAGCTTACATAAATAAAAACACACACAGCACTATAATAATTCACAGTACTATAAACCGTCTAAACTAAAAAACTACGCTTCTGTCGCATCTATAAATGTCGAACCGAACGATACACCTGTGCCTAACCCGCAACACTATGATGTCAACATGATATCTAAATCAGCTGTCCCTACAAAAATAACTAATAAGAGGTGTGTATTTTGCCCGCGATGTCGTTCAACTGATCACTCACTAGGGACGTGCAAGCGAGAACGTTATCCGATATGTTTTAAGTGTGGCCTTAGGGATGTCACGTTCGTAAATTGTCCTAACTGTAAAAATAAATCTTTTTCAAAAACTAATTTACTCGGATCGTAGTTCGTCAAATAAGATGACAAACCCTACCGTTTGTACATCCTCTAAACCTAAATATTTTGACAAAGAAGACTGGAAAAATTGGCTGAACACTCTAAAAGTGTATTTTTCCAGTTATTCTGTGGCTGCGATCCGTGATCAAAAACCTAATACTGATTTTCGACCCTATGTTAATGTAACCATTAAGAATCTACCCCTTACTGGGTTACTTGACTCAGGTTCTGCCGTGACTATATTGGGCAATAATTCTCATATAAAAATTATTTCTAAAACTAATCTCCCTTTGAATAAGTGTGACAACCCTACTATATTTTTTCGATCGGCGGGTGGTCATCGTTTGACACCGATCGGCTATATCAACCTACCCACCACTTTTGAAAATAAAACTTGTTATTTAAAAGCGTACGTAATTCCAGAAGTTACTAGTTCGTTAATTTTAGGTATTGACTTCTGGAAAAGATTTAAATTGTTACCAAATCATATTTACTCTGTTCCGTTATCTAATAATGACTCTCGTAGTAATTCCTTGCCTAATAAAGTTAATGCTACCGTGTCAGCTATTGATACTAACACTGATAACGAGACTACTCAAACCACGGATCAGTGGTATACTACTGTCTACAATGGCTGTAAAAACTCACCTACATCCTTCCCTAATTATTCAATAAAAATGATAAATTGTATAGATATATGGTATCGAAATGTACACTGCGTAAAGTATTCGATTGGAAAGAGGTCCTACATACCTCGGATAAAACTACCGCCATTAAAGAATACCATTCGGAACTCGCTGCGGGTCATTTAGGTGTTTTTAAAACGTATAAACGTTTAGCACAGCGTTATTATTGGCCCGGTATGCACGCTGACATTATTAAATTTATATCTTCGTGTGATACTTGTGTCGCACGTAAACACCAAAACAATGGTACTTTATATACACACACATACAACTTACGTCGTAAACCGGCTGGGTTTAACGTGGGTGATACTGTGTGGAAAAGAACCTACGACAAATCATTTGGCAAAAAACTAGCTCCTAAGTTTACCAAGTGTACTATTATTGCTAAAAAATCACCACTAGTATACGAATTAGCGGATTCGTCGGGTAAATCTATTGGTAGTTGGCACATTAAAGATTTAAAACTAATTAACTACACTGATTCCTAACCTAACTAGATTCTTTCATTGTACCTACCTGCAGTTTGAGTTTCATAGTCACTATCTACTTAGCACTGTCTACAGAAGTTCGGAGGACTTAGTTAGACGGATTTTTCTTGTCTAGACACGAAAAATCCTGCTGTACAGAGCGGGGTATTGTAACGTAATACTACACGTATTGCGTTATAATATCTCGCAGGCGCTTAACGCCAGCTTAGCCAGACATCGTTCGCAATATTACCAAATATGGTCATATTCACTAGCCAAAGGCAGTTGTGAGTCATAGATTTATGCCTATATAAGATGGGTGCGCGTCGTAGAATGGTCACTTTCCCTAGACATCGGAACGCTGCCGCTACACCTCGCGATTATTCTACATTCTACTTCCTATCTACTGTCCCGCTGGGGTTCACCCTACGGGCTACGTTCACCCTACGAGCTCACTGCACCTTACGTTCTTCCTACGGGCTACGTTCTCTCTACGGGCTACAAGCCACGAGCTGCTGGCGCCGTGCTGCTACTAGCCAGCTGCCACCCAAGCCTCCGTTCCTGCCTACGAGCTCCTACAGCCAGGCCACGGACGCCTGAGCCTGACCGCTCGACCCACATCGGCTGCACCGCCTGAGACCCGCTCAGCCTGAACATCGACCACAGAGCTGCCTGCGCAGCGCACCTTGGCCAGCTCATCGGCGACCCTTCGAGCAGCTACCCTGCGAGCGTCGGAGAGCAGCAGGAGTCTACACTCCAGCCAGCTCAGGCCAGTGCTTACCTAGTTCGGTCATACTGTATGTAAGCGGTAGTGAGACATAATAAAGAACCTGTTCAGCCTAGCAGTGTTTCTCTCGAACCCCGACATCCTACCTGAGATCCTCCGTCTCAACTCTATTTAAAAACATCCTTACGTTATCCAATTTACTACTAGACAACGCACAAATGAAACTATTTCCTAGTATCATCTGTCTTTGATTTTTCAGTATCTTTCGCTCTCAGATGAGGCTGTAAGGATAGGAGCAAGTGGTGTTCTGTTGTCTCTGCCTACCCTATGTACCTACCTACCCTATGTATGTATGTATGAGGCTGTAACCTTACATCAAGTTAAGCTCAGATGCCAATATGGATGTTTATTGGAACCAAAATACTCGCTTTGTGGAGCTGACAGGTTGTTACATACCAGGCTATGTAACAACCTGTATGTATGTATGCATAATTATTATAAAGATAATGTATCAAACATATAAGCATTTTATAGTATCGATACGGAGAAAAGAAATAATTCCCAGTATAGATTCGCGTTTGATACAGGTTGCATTTTGTATATTATGTATGTTATGTAGGTGAAAATCATTTCGTGACCGCGGTTGGTAAACAGCATGTTTAAATATTGGGGCTCATAAGCTTCTAGTTTAATCATATCAGTTTTTTAATGGGTGTTAATCGCGTATATCTATATACAACGATGGTATAAGTATATACAACGATCGTATGGGCGGGAGTCCCGCCGCGATCACGACCATTGTAATCCGGTTGAAACGTTGGCAATATATAGGTATTTATGCTTTTCATTAGTTGATGCGGGATTAATATCCGTTAAATAAATTTGTATGATGACTACAAATCGCAAAAGTCTAAAATCGATTGCTTCCACGTTAATGCTTAACGCCCGCTTCCAATATTCTATGGATTTGGCAACTTGAGATTTGATGACCTTCAACCCTGTTTTGACGATTTGTTCCCTTGATGTCGAGTCTCGCCACGTCGAGTAGCCGCTAAGTCTACTCCGAAAACTACACGCATTTATTCCCGCCTCGTCGAATCGTTTAAAACTCTATTTTATTACCGCTACGTCTAACAGATGTAAATTACTACCATAAAAAAATGTAGCCTAGTGCCTCCACGTCGAATGTATGGAAAGGTATAGTCAATTAAACAAGTCATTCCAATAATAATATTTCTATTCATTTTGTCAATCATTGCAGTAACTTTAATTTGAGCACAGTTAATCACAGATCAGTTATAAGTATACGACGAAGTTTCCTTTAGAGAATTAATAAAATTAGTTATATAAAGGTACTTCTGTATCTATTGTTATTAATAATCACAGTTTCTTATGTGCTAAACAAAATAGGTTAGTACTTATAAAATACGTTGAGATTATATCTATTCATTCCTAACTTAAAATTCTAGAAAATTTGCCTAAATATTTACTTTTCAATTATTAATTTCAGCTCAGCTTGATATCATTTTAGTTTTATATTTTGATGTTTCCTAGTCTGGATAAGCATATATGAGTATTCATTTTGTCTTTCAAGTAATCATCAACAGTTTTTGTAATGTATTCTTACTATTATTTATTGCCAATGACGAAAAAATTATAACACATTGAAATGAATTCTTTTTGCCAATTTCGTTCGATTTCCGTTTGTAAATTTGTTATTTTTGATATGGTGTTATTTAAATGCTAAGCATAGTATTGGTATTTTTGTGAGCAGAAAAATATAATCTGTGAGCAGAAATAGCAAATTTATCAGCAACTCATGGCCAGCAAACATTTCAAAAGCAATCAGCAATTTATGTCATTCTGGATGGCTGTAATTATTTTTGCAAAGCATGTTAATTATGCTTTACAAAAATAAGGCTAAGAATGTTAGAAGAAGTATGATTGATTTTGTAATTGTAGATGAACGTTTGAGAAAGAATGTGTTAGATACAAGGGTGTATCGAGGGATCGGCATCCACACAGACCACTTCTTGGTGATGAGCCGGATAAGTGGACTCTTTAAAGGATGGCGACACCGAGAACATAATGAAAATAGGGTCTTAGAAAGAATAAAAGTAGAAAATCTGCAAGAAAAAGATGTGGAAGATGAGGATAAGCGAAGATTGATAGCAAGATTTGAGAGGTTCGATGGCATAAATGATATGGAAGAATTATGGCAATCTTTTAAAGAATAGATAGTATGTGTAGCGTCTGAAGTATGTGGTGTGATCAAGAGATGGAAAATACGAAAGGTTAAGAATACATGGTGGGACAAGGATGTACAATCAGCAGTGTCAGAGAAGAAGAAAGCTTGGTTAGATTGGTTGGCTGCCAGAGCAAATGAAAGAATGGGAAAGGCAACGAGTGATGACATAGATGAAGCAAGAAAGGAGTTTGTTAAGTCAAAAAGAATAGTGAAAGAAATTGTTAAAAGGAAAAAAGAGGAAAAGAAAGATGAGTTTGATAGCAGACTATCTGAAGATTTCCGGAGAAACATAAAGTTTTTCTGGAAATCCGTTCGTGCAGTTCGAGGAAGAACTCAATCCTCAGAATACACGTCAATCAGAGACAAGAATGGAAAGATACTGAATGGTGAATCATGCGTGCTGAAGAGATGGAAGGAGTATTTTAAAGGTTTATTTGAAAGAACGGCGATAGAGACATCGATCGACGAAATGAATGGTAATAATAGCAATGATGAAAGCGATATTGGTGTGGATGAGATTGTGAAGGCGTTGGGAAGTATGAAATTAGGTAAGGCTGCAGGATATGATAGGATTACAGTTGAAATGCTGAAGGCTGGACAGGGCATCATAGTTGGTCAGCTGCAGCGCTTATTTAACTTGTGCTGGAGCACCGGCCGAGTACCTGATGACTGGGCCACAGCAGTGGTTGTGCCTCTTTATAAGGGAAAAGGCTCGCAACAAGACTACAAGAACTATAGAGGTATTAGCCTTCTCAGCATTGTTGGCAAATTGTATGCAAAGGTACTGATTGAAAGAGTTATGGAAGTAACCGACAAGAAAATATGGGATGTACAAGCAGGATTCCGAAAGGGTATGGGGTGCGCGGATCAAGTCTTTTCCTTGCGGTGCGTAGCCGAAAAATTCTTGGCCAAAGGCCAAAAGGTCTACTGCGCATTCGTGGATTTGGAAAAGGCTTACGATAAAGTGGTGAGGAATGAAATGTGGTCGGTACTGTCGATGTATGGGGTGAACAGCAGCCTCATACGAGCTCTGAAATCCCTTTATGAAGATTCTAGAGCTTGTATGAGGATAAATGGGTCGTACAAGGATTGGTTTACCATCGAGACAGGTGTTAGACAGGGATGTGTAGCATCGCCGTGGCTGTTCAACCTTTTCATGGACAGTTGTTTGCAAGATTTGAAAAATAGTGACTGTGGATTAAGGATGAATGAGTTACTTGTCAAATGCCTCCTTTATGCTGATGATCAGGTTATACTTGCGTCTTCAGCGGAGGAGTTGCAGGAGATGGTAACAATCATGCATGGTGCGTTAGAGAGGAAAGGAATGAAATTAAATGTAAGTAAAACGAAAGTTATGGTTTTTGAAAAGGAGGAATGCGTTACGGCTTGTAATGTTATGATCGATGGACAGCGAGTGGAGCAAGTGAGTGAGTTTGTATATTTAGGTACGCTGTTTACAAGAGATGGTAAGACATACATGCATACATATCGTCACGCCTTTTTATCCCCGAAGGGGTAGGCAGAGGTGTATTTCTACACCCACTTTTCGCCAGATATACTTTAGTCCCACGTAATAAGGGGCGAGCCTATTGTCGTACCGGGCACATTTCCAGACTCCGTGCTGCTACTGAGAATTTCGTGACAGAAAAACCCAATAACACTGCCCGACCCAGGAATCGGACCCGGGACCTCCCGATCCCACGCGCACATTTATGCCGCGATACCAACGAGGCAGTCGTATAAGGTTTGATGTCGAGTTTTCCGTCTCTACGCAAAGATGGTATTTGCATCGTGTTATCCCATAGTCGCCTCTTACGACACCCACGGGAAGATAGGGGGTGGTGACACTTGTATTCTATGCCGTCAACCACACGGCAAGAATGTAGAAGATATTGAAAGAAGAGTTAATGCAGGTAATAGAGTGAATGGAGCTCTGAAGGCGTTTATGAATAGCCAAAACGTGTCCAAAAAGGCACGTTTGGCTGTCCATAGAGGGGTGTTAGTACCTACTCTTATGTATGGTAGTGATAATTGGGTATGGCAGAAAAGTCATGAAAGTAGAATAAATGCTGTAGAAATGAGAGCACTGCGAAGTATGTGTGGTGTTTCTTTGACTGACAGAGTAAAGAATTGTGTGATAAGAGAGTGTTTTGGGGTAGAAGAAGATGTAGTGTCAAGCATCGAGAAAGGCATGCTAAGATGGTTTGGGCACGTGGAGAGGATGGATGACGAAAGACTGACCAAGCAGATATATAAGGCAAGTGTGGAAGGGTCAGGACGAAGGGGAAGACCTAGGCGGACGTTCTCTGACCAGATTGGAGACATCCTAAAAACAGGACAGGTTAGAAGCACCCTGAACAGAAGAGCATGCATGAGGAATCTGATGGGAGTGAATGAAGCAAGAGAGATATGTCAGGATCGTTGCAAATGGCGCTCCGTAGTCTCTGCCTACCCCTCCGGGAAACAGGCGTGAGTCTATGTATGTATGTATGTTAATTATATAAGTTGCAGTGAGCTGCCCTGTTTAATAAAATTTTGGTAAGCACTCAGGGAGTAAGCAAACAAATATAATGTAAGTAGACATTATGTTCAAAGTACCTAGTTTAATAAACTTAGTTGACGTAGCCCTGCTACGCAAGGCTTCTATTTTTGGGTTAAATGTCAAAAGAGAACCTAACATAACCTATTTATTTAGTTCGTCGCACCTAACGCTAGGCACTAGCTGTTGATAATAATCTTAAATTTTTTTCTCTGCCGATCAATCATGAAATCTTGCTGATCAAGTAGTTATATTGCAGGCTGAATGTTTAATTTGCAAACTCGTGTTATTGTAAGCTGTCTATTTATGATTTAATTTTTGACCATTATCAAGATTATTTACGGAACAAGGATTGCTGCCTGATTTTTTTATTGCAAACAAAATCTTTGTATGCTGACCAAATTATTTAAATGCTGTTTTTGTGGCTTACCATATTTTATAAATGCTAAGCCATTTAATTACTTCTCTTTTTAATTTTACGACTAAATGCTGCGGGATCAAAGTTGTAGAGAATTTAATTTGGATCTAAACGTACCTTTATTTTTTTCTGTACGGCCAATAGTTTGCCAGATAAATTAGAGAAGCCATTTGTACCACTATTTTCAAGATGGCGGCCGCAGGACAAGGTCTGTGACAAACAAACTTGATTTTAACATTGTACTAAGCCCCTCTAGGAATCTATAAAATAAAATTGCGTCCTCTGACAAATGCACGCTAAGCCCAAAAAAAATTAACATTTCAATGGACTAGCCGTAGTATTTATGTAACTAGTTACATAAGTTTACAATACAGTGGGGTCACTACCCCACTATATTGTATATTTCGGCGCCTGGGCACCCTCACTCGTCAGGACACCCCAGGAACCATAAAAGAAACTAATTAAATTCACTGTTAACTGCAATATATTAAGTATATAAATATATTAATAAAAGTGTCATGGCCGCCAGCCGTCGCATCAACATAACTTAGTATCAAAACATATTTAATAATACATAATATTTAAATTATCGTATGTGTGAGCTTTCAATTAATCTTTATAATTAAGAAACAATATAGAATTACAGTTCCTTTAGCTAAAGCGTCGAAATACGTCTTGATAAATTTAATTAGTCATAAAATTACCAAAATGTGTTGGCGGGCAACAAAGCTAGCCAAACTATTAAAGACGATATCAACCAATACTGCGTTAAGAAATATATGTAAATACAGAAATGTAACACAATTTATATAATATTAATTACAAGCAAATGCAATTAATATTTGACTGGTTATTTAGTTAAAATTACATTAAAATAATATTAACTTCCGGTTTAGTTATCATTTAGTCATCTAGATGGCTCTGCTCTACGTTTATGCTTAGATCTACAATAAAACAAACCATCTCCAGTGCGCCCATATACACATACATACCTATAGATCCACTGATCTAAAGTTATGTATGTTTATGGTTTTATTTCTTGTTCTGTATTTCTGTACTGTCGCACTGTTAGGTCCAGGTCACCTCTTGTCTTCATTTCTTTTTACAAAATTGAAAACTTGCAGTTTTGTGAACATCAGTTTCCCCTATATCTAGTCAGACGATGGCATACCTTAGAAAACCACCATGTTGTCGTTTGCCTACTAATGCGGATGCGTTTTACAGACACAACCCATCCAATCCATTTTTAGTTAAACTATAAGTTTAACTATATCTATTAGTGTATAACTATATCTATCCGTGTGGTGACGGATTAAGAATACGAAATGTCACCACCCCATATCATCCCATGGGTATCGTAAGAGTCGACAGAGGGAGCATATTATGCAGAGAACAGCACTGTAAGAGAAGGAAAACTTGATACAAACCCTATACCAACCCGTTTGGCCAGCGTGGTATAGTAGGCCAATTCCTCCTTTAAAAGGAGAGGCCTAGTCCAGCAGTGGACTGTTTAAGGCTGATGATGATGATGATGATATCTATTAGTACGCAGATAAAAAAGTACTTAGTATAATATATGCCTAAAATACATCACAAGTAAACTCTGCGCTAACAAGAATGTTACGTAGCTTAGAAAACGGTAACTGACAAGCCATTATTCCATGTTGTTATCCAAAATGAATACTCATATATGCTTATCAAGACTAGGAAACATCAAAATACAAAACTAAAATGATATCAAGCTGAGCTGAAATTAATAATTGAAAAGTAAATATTTAGTCAATTATTTTAGATTTTTAAGTTAGTAATGAATAGATATAATCCGAACGTATTTTATTAGTATTAACCTATTTTATTTAGCACATAACAAACTGTAATTATTAATAACAACCTATTGTTATATTATATAATTACAATTTGTTATATAACTAATTATAATAATTCTCTAAAGGGAACTTCGTCATATACTTATAACTGATCTGTGATTTACTGTGCACGAATTAAAATATTTCATGTTATGTTTTTTTATATTTTATAAGTTACTGCAATGATTGACAAAATAAATAGAAAAGACGTGTGGCACTCGGAGACTGCCGCGGTAAAGCTATTGCATATAATTTTTATCAACTTATGCAATTATAATTATATACCTATTGTTTTTATTTATGTATTATTTTGTTTTCTTTGATATTAATTTTTTTTATTTAATTTTGGTAAACTTTGGTTTAATTTTGGTAGAAATGGTACTTTTGATAAAGATGGTAGTTTTGGTAGCAATCGTAAGTAACATGCTACCAAAACTACTATTCCTACCGAAAATACAATTTCTATCAAAATTACTATATGTACCAAAACTACTATTCGTACTAACACTATCATATCTACCACTTTTTTTAAAACTACCATTTCTACCAAAACCACCGTTGCTGTCAAAGAAACCATTTCTCTCAAAACTACTATTCTTACCAAAGCTACAATTTCTACCATAACTACCACTTGTAATATAATTAATGACAATAGTACCTACTATGAACCGCTGTTATATGTTCCACATAAAAAAATACCTTTGTACAAGTAAAACATTTCATTCTAAACTAAACCTTAATTAGTAAACAGTAAAGTTCATAATACATATAATCAACTTGGCGCTTACGCCAAGTTGATTATGTAATATATGAATGGTGTCAGGTTTTTTTCGTTACGGAATTTCTGGATTCGGTCGCCGCGCTCAAGCCCGCGATAGAAGCTATGCAATAGCTTAGAATATTATGATTGGAATGACTTGTTTCATTGACTGTACCTTTCCATAGATTCGACGTGGAGGCACTAGGCTACATTTTTTGTGATAGCAATTTACATCGGTGAAGTAGACGTAGCGGTAATAAAATAGACTATTAGTAACGATTCGACGAGGCGAGAATAAATGCGTGGAGTTTTCGGAGTAGACGTAGCGGCTACTCGACGTGGCGAGAATCGACATCAACGGAACAAATCGTTTTGACAGTATAAGGACATTTCTGTTTGTCACCAAATTTAGCGGCGATAGTTCAGTGGTGTACGTAATGGACTGCCGAGACAATGGTCTCGGGTTTTATCCCTAGGAACCCGGGGCACACAATTCTGACTTTTCGTAGTTATGTGTGTATTAAAAATGTTAATTATCGCGTAATAATATGCCCGGTAGATGGCAATAGGCTCGCCCCTTATTACATTGGAACCGAAACATAACTATCCAGTTATGTTTCGGTTCCAATGTAATACCTCTGTCTACCCCTTCGGGGATAAAAGCGTGACGTTATGTTATGTGTTACAAGTTAAAGCTGCTCAACTAATCATAAAATAAGCCAAGAAAGCATTAAGACAGTAGTTAGAAATACGCCTCTTCAAATTCAAGCCATATTGGTCACTATTCTCATCGAATAAATACTATATTATATTTGTGTACACAAATAGGATTCTGTGAAAAACACTCATTGTAAATAATGCCAATATATTATATCAATTCATTTTCTTCGGGCTGACTTTAGAAAGCCCTCTTATCTCCAGTTACCTTCAATAAGGCTGCTACTTTTGTCCAGCGCAATACCTTTTATCTACTTTGTATAGGAATGATGGCGTTACACCGTTCTGTAAGCAAAGAAACAACAAATAATAAAAATAATATTAATAGCAGCTTTAATATATAAGTAAAGGGTAAATTACTCAATTGAATAATTATTGTAAAAAAGAAAGGTTAAGGCGAGGTTGCAGTACAGTGCGTAGCTCGACCTCACCCCCCGCAAAAACAAAAACACGGCGGTGGCGTCAGCGAGTGAGCGAGGGGTGGGAGGGGGGGGTTTCGTGTCTGCGTGTGCCACAGCGCAGCATAAAAATTCCGTAGATGAGTTATGCGAACTTCAAAAGTGGCACATTAAAAACTGACAAATTCATGACAAACTTTTTTTTTCTAAATGTCTCATTCGGCTTTAGTCGCGTACGCGCTGCGGTCGGACATTTGAAAATGCCGTCGTGTGTAATGAGATTTTGCTAAAGTAGTTAAACTATAGTAGGAAAATGACTAAAAGTTATGGAATCACTTCTCATTCATGAGTATTACAATATTACAACGTTTTATTTTCAATTTATAATAAATTCAGTATCACAAATAATAGAGTGAATAAAATATTGGCATTTAGTGAAAGTAAAAGAGAAGCAGAATTGTGCGTGTTCAAAGACTAAAAAACAAAGTATCCAGATGGGACATTCGTAATAATAAAATACTGATGTGTGTTTTTGTCAAGTAATAAAAGTGATTTGAGGCTGAATCAACACAAAATATTATTATTATAGAAATACAAAATCATACGTAAGTTACAAACATTGACGGATGATCAAAGTCCATTCACTTGTTCTTGTTTTTCTCCTTTTAGTATTAAACAACTAAGTAGATTGTACTGCACAGTTTTCGCTGTCGACCCACCGTACCCCTGGCAGTACCCCTGGGGGTATAGTGGGTCTTTCAAAGCTTAACCTTACTCCCAGATAATATTGTTGTGTAATTAGTTTATTAATTTCAGTTCGTTTATTTCAAGTTCTACTATTTTGTGGGATCATTCCCAGTATAGTAGTAGTATTGAACAATTCTATGATAGAACTGTCCTAATTCTATTAGCACAATTTGATGAGGAGAACAGAACTAATGGGATAAGTAATAGGAAATGTCCTAGTCTAGTTCTATGTATGTTTTTACAAGGGTATTCAATAGAACTACTGGGAATGATCCGTAGTGTCACGATATCGCGCTCATATATCCGAATAAATATGTTTTGTAGACGTTCATTTGTTTAATGTTACACATTAGGTCGAAAATCGCATGCACCTGTTTTTTGCAATCACTATCGATAGCTGATCACTTTCTGGTAGTCATTTGTTTTGTAGACGTTCATTTGTTTTGTAGACGTTCATTTGTTTTGTAGACGTTCAATTGTTTTGTAGACGTTCATTCGTTTAACACATTTTTATAAATACATATTTATTCGGATTTGTGAGCGCGATGTTGTGACACTACCCTTGTAAAATATACATAGAACTAGTGGTTAATTTCCTATAACTGTTTCCCATTAGTTCTATTCTTCTCATCAAGTTGTGCTAATAGAACTAGTGGGAATGATTCGACAGCGCAAGGATGATGATGATGACGGGTCTTCAACAGTACCACAGATTATACCTATAATATACAAAGCATTATAACCATTAGCAGTAATACCTAAACGTTTTATTCTCTAATTTATCTCCTTGTTGCACTATATCATCGTACTAGCGCTTGTCTTCGCTTGTCTAAAAAAAAAACGTAAGTAGTAAGTCATTATCATACGAGAGACGGAGAGATAACACTGTTCAGTTTAATGTCCACGTAGCACGTTGGTATAACACTACCAGCATTTCAGCCAGGAGTACGGTTAAGCTTTAAAAGACCCACCATACCCCCAGGGGTATTGCCAGGGCTACGGTGGGTCCGCAGCGCATAGTTTTTATATTAACGTACTGTTTTAGGTTTCCATTGAATGAAATGTACTTTTTTAATAAATGTTATAAATAAATCACATCGACTTTTTATTTCCCTACCTTAAATGAATTTATCAAATTTACTTTGAGGCGAATTGAATTTACTCAAGATAGACAAAGTGATCATGTCGCATCTGAGTCAAATTATTGTTTGTGAAACGGTCAGCATGATGTCACAATGCGCTTCGGTCCAGAGAGTATATGTTTATCTCTATTTCGCGCTTGCGATTAGATGTGCTATCTCACTTATACTTCTTATCTAATTCTTAGTGTGTCGTTTTGACATATTTATATTAGTGTGCGTACGCTTTTCGCGATGCGTGCCACTCGTAAGCTCCGTCATGTTACCTTGTCAGTAACCTGTCTACGGTTTCTTACTAGTATGTCTATGGTTTGAACCATTGAGTTTGGAATACGAATTACTTTGTACTTTTGCGAAAACGTACATGCGGGGGTGGAGGGGGATTTTGCGGAGCAACGACGTACGTCCGCCCTCAATCACGCCTAGACAGGCACTGATGAACGGCCGGCGAGCGATATAATGCCAACATTTTGACTATTTTTTTTCTTGGAGAAAAATGATAACGAAATTACGAAATCTGTTTTTACCATTTATTTTAAAATAAAGAGCTGTTTCTATTGATAATACTTTCATATAAATTCATTGTGGAATCTCTAAGCAGTACACGTTTAAAATTGTGATTTAGTGCCATGTTTGACAATTTTTTTTATCGAACCAATCATTCCAAATCGTGTTTCTATCTTTACGATTTACTAGATGATATGTTCAACTTTTATACTTTAATTTTTATTCATTAAAAATATCATAGTTCATGGGACTTTCAGACGTTCAAAAATCTTAAAAAGTACTGCAACCTCGCCTTAAATACTTTTCATTTGCCCGACGTTTTGGCGTGAGTGATACCAGCCGTGTTGTTCTATGTCAATGTATTATTATTTTATGGTATAGAAACGAGCAGACGTATCACCAGACGGAAAAGTCGCAAATGCGTGGCCAACCTGGATGGAGAAAGAGATACGTAGCGGAACAGTATGAGGAACAAGGAATACAGGATAGGACATATTATGGCATTCTCGCGCACTAAACGACTCGCAACAGTACTGACACTGTTATTTTTCGTCGATATTCTGTGAAAAGGTAATACTTCCTCGGTCGAGCTGGCACATGCGTACTGAAATCAGACTAACTTTTCTTACGATGAGAACAGTTGAAATGAAATGAAATTTCATTTTATTAATATTAATTTAACCGTTTCTTCCCTGATCCCATTTAAATTTCATGACACACGTTCTTAGTACACCTCTACAGCCGTCCCGGTGCCCAAGGAACATACATACCAAATTTCAGCTTATTGCGCCTAAAAAGCCAACCATAATTTTCACTATCAGAACAATTTATAAACTTCACTACCCCGACTTGTTATACATAGTTAGGGCATTCTTACAACACTTTTTAGATCTGCGATTATTGTAGATTAAGCAGTAACAGATCCGCCATTATTCTGAATTGTACGTCTTTATCAGCGAATCGAATACATTACTCGCGTATTACACGCCCAATGGATAAAAATGAACAACACATTTCTTGCAAACCGTCAGTTAAGCCTCGTAAAAATTAAGCAGCATTGCAGAACGGTCGAAGCAGCCCTTCGGTAGTCTTCATTTACATTTGAATGTGGCCCTCTACCATTGTTTATACACAACGTACTTGTTAAAGTCCCTCCTGAAGGTTTGATGTATGTAGGTTAGAAATTTTGGCTTTATTTGCATACTTGGGGTGTCTACTCTGGGTAAGCGTTGAAATTACTGTTCTTTGGGTGTTGGATTAGGGGATTAGGTTGGCTGATCTTAATATATGTTGGAGCCTACTGTTTCGCTTATCACTAACGTAACTTAGGAGGGTTAGATTTTAAATGATATTCTAGCTGTTTTGCATGTTAGATACTCTCTTTTAACTTAATTATGTTATTAATTGAATTTAACTAGGCTATTGTTCTAGGGCTGAAATATTGACCGGCGTAATAGTGTTGTGGAACTTTAAATTGGGGAAAGGAGTGGCGTTATCTGATAGTTTGTTGAGTGGGATTTTCTTTATTGGTTTGGGATAATAGCTTTTTTCATGCAAGTTTATGGTAATTTTAAATTGATTCTTGTCCGTTATATTTTACTAACAACACTTAAAATTTTAAACTAGACTGAACCTGCATATAGTTACTATGTATTTAGATAACTGATATATTCATATCCGAACTGAATCGGTATAAATAAAATTCGAACTCATGAGATCGGAAAGAAAGGTTTAAAACAAAATGTGCGTGTGTGACTATGGGCCTCTATAATCCACAAGTTCAAAATATTTCGATATTGCTTGCAAAACTATATTGAAACAAACTTAGACCAACTATTAAGCTTATAAATTTTGTTCAAAAGATTTAATAATGTGCTATGTTATATTGAATTTATATTCAATTTTTATATACTCTAAAGCCATAGTAATGGCTTTAGAGTTTGAATGACCAAATATACATTTAATTACTAAACCATGAATTCGAGGTTGCAGGCCGCGATAATGTAAACACACCTTTAGTAATAGAGAAAAATTTTATTTAACATCTTTCGGTGTAGGTTAATTTAATAACAGCAAAATCAAAATGTTCCGTAAATAGTAATTTAATTTTAATATTGAATACACGTACTTAATTTTTCAAACATTATTATTTGATAGAGATCTGCAAATGTTACACCTGCTAAATTACTTGTAAAAATAAATAATTAGTGATATCATACTCAGGCAGTTCATGTAGTTTCAATGGTTCTAAATTATTTTAAGTTTAAATTAATTTAAGAAACAATATTATATCAAACGTAAAAAATATACATACGTACATATACTCACGCCTTTTTCCCGTCGGGGTAGGCAGAGACAACAGATTCTATCCTTACAAACTTCACGCGCTTCCTCTACACTCATTACTTCTTTCATACATAGGCTTCGGGTACTTCGGACCTTGCCGTAAAAATATGGATCACATTATAGCAGTAATAAAAAAATAATCAGCATACGCCATAAACAAATGAAGAAACTTAAGAATTACACAAATTCTGTCTTACAATTCCACCAATCTGTTATCTAGCTAAGTGTGTACCAACCCAATAGAGACCGACGCTGATTAAATGTCAAGCCATTAGCCAAAAAATCTTACATGCAAATCAGTTTTTAAGCAGAAATTACTAAAAGAACTCACCCAAAATGCATGGAAATGTACACAAAATATCACTTTCCCTCCCAAGGTTAGGTGTACATTTACACGAGGATTTCGCAAAATGGTATATTAATGAGTCGGGGTTAAGCTTGCAAAATATATAGGTAACACGACGCCACTAACGTAGCGTTTAGTTCGAGCGGTTACAGCATTAATAACGGTCATTAGGTACGATTAAGTATGTGGCGGGCGTTTTTGTGTTGTGTGTGTGATGTGTTAATTTTGGAGATGTATAATGAGATGAGTTTTTTGTTTCTTTGTGCTTGAAGGTTATTTTTAGTGTCTTGTAGTCAGTAGGCACCAGATAATTTTTTGTTCAATTGTTTCAAGATGGCAGTGATAGGCTTGTGGGGAAGGAGACAATTAACTTCGCATATTTAAAACTCCAGCGCCTTCCACAGACTTTTAGTATTGAATCAATCTACGACAGACTAGTTCTCTCTGACTAGTAATTAATTAGAATAATAAACGATTGTAAGTAGCACAATACGAAAGAAAAAAATATACTGTTTATTTGATGCGGTATTGTTTTTAGTCTATTAATGACTTTAATTAAATAACTACTGGATACCTTTAGTAAAATGGTATGTTTTATTAAGCTAAATTTTACTAGACCTCTCCTCGTAGATTCGCTCGACATAATGGTAGATCGTATTGCGAGTTCCACACACGGTTCATGAGTGAAATAAATATGTTTTTCCCATGGAAATAATACTGTATTTTGAAATAATTCTTAAACGAACTATTTACAACCATACCCAATTAAAAGAAAATCTGTAAAGTGAAGTGTACGATGGAAAAATGGAAACATCATTAACTTTTAAATGTATCGTACTTTATAAAATAATAAAAGATCAGTAAATATTTTTGGATTAGGCAAATCAAATACAAATCTTTCTTTCTTTTTACATACCGATAGATAATCTGTAAATAAAACAACATTGTAACAAATCATTCTGACAACAGCTGAAATTGATTAAAGTTTTATAGTTTCAAGTTTGTATAAATCAAATATTTTCTTTTCTAGATTTAAAATATTGTAATAGCATATTGTGTAGCTTACGTGGGTTGAGTAAAAATAAAGTGGTATTTTATTTTAATGTGCGATAAAGAGCGTGAGCTCACTAGCATGTGTTTTTCCAAATAAAGATCATAGCGCGGTCAGCCGCATGCAGTTTGCCACATTGCGGTCAGCCGATAGTTCATTCACGCTATAGAAATTATAAAATGCACCTGTACTGATTTCTTTAGGTATTACTAAAAACAAAATGTTATATAAATACATTAAAATACAATACAGATAGTTTGTTTAAATTATTTATCAACATTCGTTTGTCCCACTTAACCTACATATTAACGAACTCTCACCATGACGTAACGTAAGCTAAAGTTATCAGCAGTATTAAGCCAACTCGTGGTATCTTAACGACTACTAATTTAGACATGAACACTTATACGTAGTGTTTATCCTTAAGCTAACAGAATTGTAGATAACGATGGCTGTTAATTACCTTTGTCAGACTTCATGATTGTAAGAGGCTTGTAGTCATGTGTTATGTATGGCTGGTCGTGAGTGCGAGACTGATTCTAGAGTGGGATGAAAAAATTAGTAACGTTATTGGTTACCAGCAACTAACTCATAGAGTGTCTTGTGCTGTTCCGACTAGATTGAAAAAGTCAAGCAATTTTCACAGAGGTTACCATTTTGATAGGTGACCGTTTGTGGCATTTACATACTTCGGATGACATTTTAGGCCATTAGTCCCAGTTCCCAGTCACAGGACAAGAATCACTTGGCCATTTCGAAGGCTTTCTGGTTGTTTATAAACTCTTACACAAGCCACGCTCAACAAATAATAAAAAAATTGGTGCAGCAGCTGAGTGCCAAGTAAGTTTTCTATTATGTTCTCAAAAGACATCTGAAGTCAGCCATCCAAGCCTGCTTGGTGGACTGTGGCTTAACCGTTTTCATGGCAAGGTGAAATTTGCAAGCAAGCTGTGTGGCTAGTAATCGTTTAGTTTCCCTACTCATTTCGAGGTGCCTAAGGAGTTGATTAACAATCCGAGATTGTATTGCTCTCAATGTCAACAAATGCTTGTTAATATTACAACAAAGGCTTAGTAGAGACATTCACAGAATACGATACAAAATTAATTGAAACATCCTCGACCCGAAATGACGTCACCAATTGTTACAAACCTTTTATTAAATTCGTTATGAGCAGTCGCTGTACTGCGAAAATATGTTAATTGCGTACGCCCAAATCAAGCTTAGCGAGAAATATTCTTTTTTGCATTTTATTTGTGAAAAAAAAAGGTCAAAGGTCATGATCCCGTTTGTTTTAAATTTAGAGAGAGAAAAATGTATTCTCTGTTCTCTGCCTAGAGAGGCAGTATCTTTAGGTACGTTTAAGCTAGTAATTGAGACTTGTATGATCTATGAAATTCTATGAATACATTAAAATTTTCGTGACTTTTTTTTCTAATATGTAGGATATTACAAAAAAACACACACACACACTTACGCAACACCATCTAGTTCCAAACTAAGCAGTAGTAGCTTGTACTATGGATACCAGATAATGGATAAGCATACATGTATACATTTCTTTTCTAAAAACATGCATATTATACATAGGAACACTCAGACCAAGACAAACATCCATCTTCACGCACACAGATATTTGACTCGAGCGAGAATTGAACCCGCGTAGCAGTCACTTACATTCCCGCCGCGTCATCAAAAATATGATAATAAAGGAGAAATACCTTATATATGTCGCAACTTTTGAAAGTGAGAGATCATTTTATAGTAATATCTAGCTGCTTGTCTGGCCTGAAAGAAGATGTCGTGACAAGGATTGAAAAAGGAATGCTGAAATGGTTTGGATACTTGGAGCGAATGAGTGAAGAAAGATTGACGAATCAAATATTTATATGGCAGAGGTGTGTGGGCAAGCCGGTTGCGGCAGACCTCGTAAGTCGTTAGTCGACCAAATTGGGGACGTCTTGAAAAACGGGAAAGTCCGAAGCACCCGTAACCGGCGAACATGTATGAAAAGAATAATGAATGTAGAGGAAGCGCGTGAGGTTTGTAAGGATAGAAGGAAGTTGCGTTCTGTTGTCTCTGCCTACCCCGACGGGGAAAAGGCGTGAGCATATATATGTATGTACGAGTATGTATGTATGTTGTCTGGCCAGTTTGACCAACCCGCGTGGCCAGCAAAGCATAGTTGGTCAAATCTTTGTAATGACTTCCAATGCTATTATTACGCAAATAAGAAGACGCCTATGACTGTAAAAGATTGTTAAGTGAATAATACTGTTCTTTATTTTGTTAGTTTTATTTTATAATACTTACTGAATCGTGAAATATTTGGGCACTAGGAGCTGTCATATTATCACAAGTTGTAAATCAGATAAGTGTACCAATTTGGCCCCTCACTACCTATCTGGACTTTGTTATAAAATTGTGTTTGACGTTCTCATGAACGTCAAACACAATTATATAACGTACAATTTTATAAATATAAATGCCGTGTGGTTGACGGCATAGAATACAAGTGTCACCACCCCCTATCTTTCCGTGGGTGTCGTAAGAGGCGACTAAAGGATAACACGATGCAAATAACATCTTTGCGTAGAGACGGAAAACTCGACATCAAACCCTATACGACTGCCTCGTTCGTCTCGCGGCATAAATGTGCGCGTGGGATCGGGAGGTCCCGGGTTCGATTCCTGGGTCGGGCAGTGTTATTGGGTTTTTCTGTCACGAAATTCTCAGTAGCAGCATGGAGTCTGGAAATGTGCCCGGTACGGCAATAAGCTCGCCCCTTATTACGTGGGACTAAAGAATATCTGGCGAAAAGTGGGTGTAGAAATACACCTCTTCCTACCCCTTCGGGGATAAGAGGCGTGACGATATGTATGTATGTATGTATGTACAATTTTATAAACAGACGCTGTACGCTCGACTCCCTAACGCATTATATCGGTTAGGTTTTATTATATATTTGTCTGTTTTGGAGTTACGCAACCTATAATACGCGACGCACCTTGCGTCAGATATGTACTGACCCTTAGGCTAATTTATTTTCAGCAGTGGATTTATTTTGGCTAAAATGACGTTGATGAAACAAAATACATAGTACAATGAAATAGTCTGATTATTCGTTCCCCATATTTTGAATCAGTTTATGGCCATATTGATGTTATCCATAATATATACACTAAATTATGTTACCAAGTTCCTACTAAAATGATAAATTCATCTAAATAAATAAAATGGATGTTAGAGTCTCTTCACTAAATACATACATAGTCTCACGCCTATATCCCCGAAGAGGTAGGCAGAGGTAAATTGCTACACCCACTTTTCGCCAGATTTATTTTAGTCCCACGTAATAGGGGGCGAGCCTATTGTCGTATCGGACACATTACCAGACTCCGTCCTGGTACTGAGAATTTCCTATCGGAAAAACGCAATAACACTTTACCCGACCCGGGAATCGAACCCGAGACCTCCCAATTCCATGTGCACATTTATGGCGCGAGACCAACGAGGCAGTCCTGACTAAATGCTTATAGGAAAATAAAAACAATGCTTATTATTTCTTCTGTTTGTCTATCTATTTATTCTGACTCATTTAATAATAATCAGCTAGATTGATTTTGACAGAAAGAATCACTGATGCTATAGCGAGCTAACTTAGGCTTCATTTTATTTAAAATACGAAACAAATTTGGGCGCCGCGAAAAAAAATTATTAACTAACTAATCGAACTGCAAACTAACTTTTATTAGTTACTACATATTATCAAGTCCGATTCCAATGCACATGAAAAGTATAATTATTATTGCGTTACTATTTAATAGAAACATGTACACGTATTATGAATATTCTGCCTAGAAAGGAAAGATATGCTACAACATATATGTGTCAAATCCTCTAGAATATACAGGCAATAATCACTTAGGATATCGAACGCCGAGTGACGGAGATGAAACCGGATATACATTTTCTTATTCTAACAATTCTACACAGTATAGGTTATTAACAGTTTCTCTTGGTTTCCCTCGTGTGGAAACTATCAATACGGAATTTACTCTTTAAGCTCTCCAGTTTTGATAAACGTCAGTACACGTCTAATTTTATTCCAACAGCAGGTTTATGAGCGATTCCAAAAAAACACGATTTTTTTAAAGGGACGCGCAGGCGCAAGAAGGCTATAAATAACATCACGCTACGAGCTTCGAGAGCGAAGAATTAGCTTTGAATAAAGCAGATATAGCCGCGTACTCACCTTGTAAATAATACGAGCTATGTTTACATTATTTTCAATTGCCTATTTTACCCAAAAAATATTTATCAATACAGAACACCGAAAACACAACATCCAGCCTTCCACAGATTGATAAAACGGGTCCCAATTTTGTTCAAATCCGATTAAAGGATTCAAGTTGAAGGGGAATTTTCTAATATTAAATTTGTCGAAGACTACGGCGTATAGTGTTATTTGTAGAAGTTCATTAAGCTTCTATAATACAAGATTTGATTGGTTTAGGTCACTTGTATTAAGTGGTGTTTGGCTAGTTTTTTTTTTATATATATAAGAATTTTATTTTGGGACCGTCTGACCAGTCTCAAAATTATCTGGCGGATGAGAACATACAAATATTTCTGAATTTTGAATAACTAAATCGTCCGTGTGGTGACGGATTTAAAATACGGAATGTCACCAACTCATATCATCCCATGGGTGTCGTAAGAGCCGACTGAGGAACCATATTATGCAGAGAACAGCACTGTAAGAGAAGGAAAACTTGAAACAAACCTTATACCAACCCGCGTGGTATAGTAGGCCAATTCCTCCTTTCAAAGCAGAGGCCTAGTCCAGCAGTGGACTGTTAAAGGCTGATGATGATGAAAACGAGGCGATAAAACAGGCCTTTACAATTAAGTTAGTCTAATGGTTTTCATTAGTTTTTTAAGTGTTGTTTATAAATTAGAGAACCAGACTACTTGACAAGTTTCTTGTAACAACTACGAATATACTATAGGGAGTACATTAATCATGGAATCGGTAGACAAACGTACAACTAATGCTTCATAGAAGTATACTAAACTAACTATCGAAGACAAACTGGCGACATCTTACGGAAATCAGTGGAACTACGAAGAATGGCTGAAGTCCCTGAATCGCGCTATTGAAAATTGCACATGCGCTTGCCATATTTAGAATTTGGACATTATTACAGCAATTTGATGGTTCACCAGGCACGATAACCTTGCATGGTCAGAGGATCACTCCTCTATTTAGAAAAAAACTACTCCTCTTTCATCCAAATAAAGAACAAAAATTCACAGTAAGTGTAGTAACCTACCTTCAAAAGTTTCATAACAACTTATTACGAAACAAAATATCTGAATCGTTACTCGGCAAGAACTCTAATTTTTAATAATAAATAGTCCCCGGTCGAGCAAAATGTTACCCGCCTTCCGCAGGTAAATTAGGCCTATTTGAAGTTTTAATACGGATTTAGGGCTCCATCTCCATTGGGAAGGTAATCGTAAATTTTGTTCATATACCTACTTATTAATTATAATTATTGCTTGTTCTGAGACAAATTATGAGATGGGTCATTTGAAATAAATTCTTTGGACCCTTGAAATATTAAGTAAATAAAATTATGGATAGACTAGTTTTTGCCTGTGACTTTATCCACGTGGAGTCATTAGCTCGCATAATATAATTTTGTCATATAAGGTTTCAGCTCTTCCGAGGAACATATATATTTGGCCACTTAGAGGGTGTTTCTGTTGCCACAAAACTGTTTGAAATTGTAGCTCGAGTACGTAGCGCCTGCGGTTTGCGCTATACGATTACATTGACATGATTCTGAGATGATAATTTTTTAAATATCATTAATATAAAGATAGACGGACACACCTTTATTACAATCTAAAAAAGATTTCGAGAACCGCACGTAATTTAAAATATTCTCTGATTTTACGGATTAAGGAAACAGCTTTTTAAGTTCATATTATTAGGACCTAAAATTATTTTAGTTTATTTGTATTCATGAGTTTGTAATGCATGTTTTACCATTTATAAACAAGCGACTACTTAAAATATGATTCTAAAAGTATTCTTAACATAACCTTACTTCACGTCTTTTATTCCCGAAAGGGTAGGTAGAGGCATACACCTCTGCCTACCCCTCACCTACCTTCGGGGTAGTGTACAGCCACAATTCACCAGTTATGTTTCGGTGCCAATGTAATAGAGGGATAGCCTATTGCCATCTACCGGGCACATTAGTCAGCGAGCGATAAACGTTTTTAATACACACTTTGAAAAGTCAGAAGCATGTGCTCGGGGTCACTGGGGATCGAACCCGAGGTCATCGTATTTTTTACATTTCTTTGAAATCAATGCTTTCTACGTATGTTTGTGAGCAAAATGCACTACTAGACGTGAATGCTCATATTATTTTAATGGTGTTAATTCCCGCGGAAAAAGGATTATTTACTAATAAAGTATTTATTATATACCTTCTGATTTAACTAGAGTCAGAGCGATGTCACCCTTGAACAAAAATAAAACTTGATTTACCCGGGTACATCTGTAACTATATAAACACAAATAAATAATACCTCAATAAGTACCATGTCCTCAATCACGCAACATTGTATAACATTGAATAGGCAAATAAGTGCTTGTTTGCTCACGTAATTATCTCAACATAGTTATATTGATTTTTGTAAGTGAGTACGTTGTATGCCTTGTTCCCGAGGATATTCATGAATAATTAGATAAGGCATATCATTTTAGGCTGCCAGGCTGTAATAGGTTGGAATATGGTAATGGGGTAAACGTGTATTATTGAAAACACAAGATATACTCATGATTTAACACTTATTATATCGATTTCACACAGGATACTAATTAGGACTTGTTTACCAATACGACCATGAAAATTTCGTCTAACTAGCCGAGTCAGGAAATCAACTTTTTATAGTGTGCGTCTTGGCTGAACCCACTAAGTCGATTCGATATCTTGTGTTCGTCAACTCAACTGACAGCGAAATGCATACATATATATGCAAAGTAAAGTGATTTATTTCTCTCACATCAAAAATGGGAAGTAAATACGTTGGCACAGCACAAATATAGTCCAATGAAAAGTGACATTTGGGGTCGCATTTATAGGAGGACAAAATTTTATTTTAAAGAAGATGTGTAGGGACGGCCAGTGTAAAGCTTCACCCAAATTTGTAGAGTCGTAGCTCATGTCCCACAGTGATTTGATGGTTTTGCTTGATTATCTGGTGAACTATTGGCCTCATAAAGAACATGTGATATACTTTTTGGTTACAAAATATATTTTCTTCAAGTTTGGTCCAGAAACTTTTGTCATAAAGCAAAAATAAAAAACTATTATTTCTTTTCAGTTGCGTTTCTTTTTTCATTATGATTGTGTAACCACTCTCTGAAACGAGCCAGGCTTTAGCACAGGCTCTGATATTTTTGATGAAGAACTTTAGAAGAAAGTCACATTTTTGTCGGTAATTCATCATTTTCTTCAATGAATTGTAAAATCTCCAATATTCTTTCTGCAGATGTCCCCAGAACATTTAGGCACTGCAGAAAATTGCACTATCCTCTGGGTGAGCAGAAGATATCTACCAATTAGTGATAATCTATAATGTAATAGTTACTTTAGAATTGATCTGATCCACTCCATTTTCTTTAACAACAAACATGTTTTCGTCAGCTATCCATTACGACTTAAACAAATAAACCAAACCCCATTAACTTCAAACTTTAAACAAAACCAAAACTGTAACCCAAAAATATTGCCGAATTCCGTTTTCAGCCCTAAAACCGCAGCCTTGAAAAAACAAAACAGTATTAATCACTGGAACAAAAGGAGATTAATGAGTTAACCCTTTACGTATCTACACGAATATGTGTTGTATAAACTGCGACGTCGATGGCTTTTTAACTTTCAAGGTTATGCGTATGCCTACAGCGTATGCGTCTGCTGATAGGGACGGGTTTGATTCCCGGGCCGGGCAAAAGTGTTACAGGGTTTTTTCGAATTCTTAGTAGCAGCACGGAGTCTGGTAATGGGCCCGCTAACGGCAATAGGCCCGCCCCTTATTACGTGGGACGTACATAAAATGGAGAAATGTGGGTGTAATGTTACGCCTCTGCCTACTCCTTCGGGGATAAAGACTTTATTTTATTTCGCTTTGTCTATTTCGCCTACAGCCTTTTACAGTCGACTGCTGCACTTAAACTACTCCTTACTTGCCTTACTCTGAGTCAACAGAAGAATTTGGCCAACAATACCTTGCTGACCGGACGGAAAACGTATCTTAACTCAGAAAATTTTGTTGTTATTGGGTATTCGCTATAAAAAACTTATAATTTCTATGTAATGTATTCCTTTAAAATTTTACCATAAACACTCTTATGAAATAAAGCATACTTAACACTTATTTTTCTATGATTACGAGATTGAGGACCGTTGTATCAATATCAATGTCGGCGCGCACATTAATTGTTCGATATATACTCTCTAGTACAACGTATATATGTTTGCTTGTAGCTAAAATGCAACTTGTGAGAGAGCAGAGTCTCAACTACCGAGCCACTCAACACATGTGGCTTCATTTGCAACTTGCAAATACACTACAAATGAAGCCGACGAGGTCAGTAGGCGTTCAGTCTATACTGCACTAAGATGTCATTCAGGCTATCGAATATAGTAAATACCTAAAGGATAAAGCATTGCTGGTTTCAGAATTAATCTGTTGTCCTGGAAAAGTGTGTTAAGTCCGGGGTCCGCTTGCCAGCCAAATGGGAATGTTAATCCGACTACATGGATTGACATACCTATTTTTCCCATATTTGGCAGTTTTTTGCTTAAACTCTAAGCTAATGCTGAAGAAGCCAACATAATTATTTAAATAAAAGATAAAAGATAAATCCCACAAATTCGGTGTCGCCGGGGATTTACAAACACGCAACTAACGGACACAATGAACACACTCGGACCCGAAACAACAATTTATGGATTACACAAACTGTTGTCTCGTGTGGGAATCAAACCCACATATTATTATAGAAATATTTCATTAGTATAGTTATATGAATTGTGTATGCTGTGGATAACGGTGTGAGTTTCACATTTATAATAATATCTTTGTTTATATTATTTGCACAGATATAATGTGTTACCGTTTGTTTGTCCCAAATAAATAAATAAAATAAAATAAAACACTCGAAGGAGTGTCAAGTGGCGAAGCGTCGCTTAGCCAACACTACGCCAACCGTGCAGTGATAGTTAAGGGGACTACAAGAGCTAACTTCGCTGTCCTTGTCGGATTGTATGCGTAAGAAAGAGAAGCGCGACGTCGACGGGACGTTCAGAACGCTTTACAAACCATAAAATAAATTTATTACAGAAAATGTATTGATCGGATTAAAAAAATAAAACAGTATTTCGTTAGTATGTTGCTTGTTGAATAATTTGTCAAAAAATCAGAATTATTGTATGTATTTTAATATGGTTTTTACTCGTTAAGGCGCTGTCCTAAGCGACTGTTTTGGTAAATGAGGGGGTGAAGCAGGGGAGGTGAAGGGAGCTTAGCTCCGTCTACTGCGGGGCGCCCCCCTTCATTCTCGTTGCGTGCGGCCGTATTCTGGCGACATCCGTATTCCAATATTTCAAACTCGTAAGCAAAACGTTTTAGCATATTGAATTGAGATACTGATATTAAAATTTGTATTACATACATCAATCTGTTTGTACAATAAAGGCATAGCGCAATTTTTGTTATCAGTGCAGCCATGAGCAAAACTGGTTTACATTAGACGTTATAGGTATTAAATGTTGACGAAAGTAGGTAAATACCTACGTGCCGTAAGATGATAACAATAATTAAGTCAATTCCATGTATGGAGAGGCCATTATTATGTTTGTTTTGTTTTTGTATAAAAATAGTGAAGCAGTTCATAGAATACCTACATCTAATTCCATTCCTGCCAGTTTTCAAATCTGTTTTGCAATAAATTGGCTGTGACATACGGGCGGACAGACAGACAGACATTGCGAATCTATAAGGGTTCCGTTTTTACAATTTTTGGCTACGGTACCCAAAAAACACAATACTGCTCTACTAAGCGCAAAAGCTGTATCTCAACTAAAGCCAGTTACGAGATAATTGAAGTTTAGTAAAAGTTGATTTCTTTTATTTATTTATGGATGTTTATTGTTATTATAGGTATAATTATTATGGCAAAGGTTTCGAAATACGTCGCCGTTTTTAGGGGTTGTGAATGATTGGAGAGGGAGCAGGGGAGGTCTTGAAACCCCTTTTCACCATTTTCACTTGCCGGAAATACTTGGTTTCCTCTGAAAAAAAAAATCTCCAAACATCGGTGTGTATGGCACTGCCAACTTCCACATTCATCACACTAGTTTAATAAACTAAGGTTGTCGGAGCCCTGCGAAGGCCTCCTATTTTCGGATTAAGGGTCAAAAGAGAACCTAAGATAACCTATTTATATACTTATTACAGTCGCACCTAACCAAAGGCACTCGAAAGCAATGACGCACAAATTTGACATTAGCTGTCAATATGATCATTCCAAGATGGCAGTTTTGCGTTTCGTTTCACGTTTTTCACATAAAACCTAAAAATTACATTTGTAAAACTGTACTAAAATATAAAAACTATGTTCCGTTTTGCATAATTGCCGAAGTATTTATGAAATTTTGGAAATTGTTTAAAAATATTTAGACGCAACTCCGGCAGTCAAAATTACTTTTAGGGGATTAAAACGAACTACCTTAAGCCCCCTACACTACCAATACTCTCAAATTCAGGCGACTCGTTTCGAAACCAAACCCATTATTATTTTTCAGAATAGATGGAACATCAAAAATATATGTGGATATACCTTATTCATGAGATACTGCTATGTCGCTTAGAAAATTATAGAATTAGAATTTGAGTTACTGCTTTTTCGTTAGCTCTCGTCATACATGTTTGTATGGAAAAATATAAAAAAATTCTTTCGCTTCAAATATGTGTTGTTTCAAAGAAAATGAATATTAAAAGATATTTATTTATATTCATTTATAATTTATTAACGAAATACCGAGTTAACAGCTCATCAAAAGTTAGCTGTCTGCTACAACCCGGCAGGTTTTCTTTATTCTTATCGAATGTTAAAGGCAGTGTGTGAGGTGATAAGACTTATTATTTGCTGTTGTTCACGAGGCACAGTTTCATTTACTTTCCTTTTACGGCTTGGTATTGTAGTGACGACCGGTTGGCGCCGCGGTAGTGTAAGCGACTGCTACGCCGAAGGTCGCGGGTTCGATTCCCGCTCAAGTCAAACATTTGTGTGCATAAACATGGATGTCTGTCTTGGTCTGGGTGTTTCTATGTATAATATGTATGTATTTACAAAAAAAAAGTATATAAGTATGTTTATCCATTATCTAGTACCCATAGTACAAGCTTCTGCTTAGTTTGGGACTAGATGGTGTTGTGTGAATGTAGTGAAAAAAAAAAAAAAAAATTTCAAGCACTGATGAAACATTTTCCTCTCCGTGATCTCGCAATGCCATCCCTTGAGCTTGACGAGAATCAACAATTTCAGGCAACTGCCAATTCATATAAAACGCCACAAGCTTCTCCCAGAAAACATTATAGAAAGAGATGACTCTTTCTATAATTTCTATTTTTAGTGGTATACTTTCGCCACTCCACACAGCAAATAAACACTTTTGTTTGCGTGTAAAGTGGCGTTGCCCCTGAATTTGGTAATAACAATTACAATATTTGTTTAGACTAGTCAGTTCACTTTTTTATCATGTTTCCATATTTGTATTTTATTTGCTCTTATACTATTCTCCAGGCCATTCTTATAGGCAACTTTAGAACATTAAATTTCCATAATCGTGTTTAGACCTATTAATCCATCTGGCATGGCACTAATAATCGAATAATCCACAAGGCTCGATTGTTACATTTTCTTGCTTAGCCAGTTGTTGCAAAGCCAGTTGTTCATTTTAGATTCCATGCGCAACTGATTTTACATTGCAAATATTTTATTTGTACAAAATATTTTTTACTAATTTGGCTTTACTGCTGTTATCTCTTCTTTTTACCACTATACAAAATTTCAATCTGTCAACATATTCTTACGCAATTCGAACCAGTCACTGCTATCCCTCTTGTAATTTTTGCTTATCGCTACGGAATTTGAGTCAAATTTTTAAAAAAATTGTTTGGCATTTCTTGGCTAGCTCTTGAACAGATCGTGTGCATTTGACTGAAGTCAAATGTGTGTAAGACGTTGCAGAACTGTTTATCTTTAACTTCACTGTAATTACAAAATGATAATTAGTTACGTACTTTATTATTTAAAAAATACTATATCTTGTGTTATAGCAAACAGAGAAGTCACCTTCTTACTTATAAATGATTCATTTTAGAAATTAAAAGGATATTAGATGTACTGAGACATACCTAATAGTTTATTAATAGTTTATGTTCAAAACACAATAATACAACATTCGTTACCGCTTGTGTGCGGAGCGCCATATTAGCGCTGTCATCATTATTGTTCGCCGTGGCGGCATCTTAGCGCTCCAGGCGCTCTGACAAGCTAATGAATTTGAAATATAGGTACATAAAATGATTCGATTTTATGTTATTACTCTTTCAAAAATTGAAAACTGTGGCAGCTATGTATTGTGAGAATAATGTATATAATTATATTATGCATAAACGATAATATATAAGTAACATAGTTAGTCATAAAAGACTCTTATGAAAATAATTTGTGTAAAAATGTTACATATTTCATAATCACTTGGCCATGGATGAATTTCTATTTTATTACGACGCTTTCTTGTACAAATCCTTCGTAGAACTTCATTTCTCTAATTGTCCATATTTTATTATTCAAATTATATATTTATAAGCACAGAAACAATAACACATTAAACGCAACAAGTGTATAAACTTAGGTCCTAATTATATGTGCCCATAGGTACATGAAAAGCCTATTTGATTCAAAGTATTCAGTCTATAACATAAAACATGAAATTACGAACTCAAATCGGCGTATTATAATAACAAACAGGTTTACGTAAAATTTCGTGCAGCGGAGACGCAAGCGACATGACCTATCTCTCACAGGGCTCATAGCCGAATGATGAGGTCTGGGCGGGGCGTAAACTAGCAACTGACACTCAGTACACCGCTTATGCTAATAAGGTTTAAATTGCCGAAGCGTTTGATATTGATGGGATCTACCGAGCGTCAAAATCATAGACGTTTGGCAGATTTTATTTAATTTTACAAAATATACACGTATAATGTGAAAATAAATAGGGTAATTCTTTAGTTCATTAGATTTCCTACAATATTATCAAAAAAAATATGACAGCTTACGATCAAAATATTGCAAACAGTGAGACGAAAGATTATTTTCTGCCTCGATTTTGTGATTTTTTTACCGTGATTCTATTTTACGTACATGAAAAATTCTTTCAAAAGTCTTTTGTTCAGACTTTTGGCTTTAAGCTCTATTTTTTGCTAGTTTGTAATATGTACCGTTATGGCTAGATGCGCGACGAAAAATTAGGTGTTTCACGGCTTCTGAGGTATAACAGCGCCTTAAAATATTTTTCTTAGAGGTATCTTTGTGATTTTTTTCTATTGAATAAAGTTAGTTGCATTATGTTTTCAACACAGTACTTAACTAGATTATATCCTAAAGAATATCATATATTTTTCTGATTGTGTTAACTGCATTGAATCATATACTTTAAAGCATTATAAAACTTGCGTTTAGCTCTTGTAGGCCCCTTAACGAAAGGAGACCGACCACAATGTATGGGACTTTGGCCTGGGCGTGAACAATTTAAAATTAGAATTACAATATTAATTTTCAATAGCCTAAACTAAGTAGAAAACATTATTCTTTGAAGTTTAGTACCAAGTCAGTTAAATAATTAAATAAAACACATTGTTAAAAATAAATATTTATTTTCATTATTCACTCAATTGCCATATTTTTTTCACACACTCCATACTCCTTATTTCTTATCGGCTAATAGCTATGACTAATAGGAGCGGAGTAGCATAAAGTCGCTTACAAAAGCTAGTTAATCATATGATAACTTACTTCATGTGGGTTAATCCATTGTATAATAATACTTCTGATATGTCGCTCACGTTCTGTATCACTATTGAGGCTGTGAGACCTAGTTCTCATCTGCGAAGTTCTACAGCAGACACATATTTGCCTGAGACGACCTGAATCAGAACTTTCAGCTTCTTGTTATGGGTTTGCGATTTGTGGCATACGGGATATGTTTAATGCCACAAGAATGACATAATTATGTATTAGCTATGAGCCTCGATCTGTTGACAAACCAAAATAAACAATTGTAATGCATGTATTTATAATACCAATTTAATATTTGGATTAATAAACATAATTATGTGAGTAAGTTGTTGAAATGCCAAATACATACCAATTGCGGTGCAATCCATTGAAGTATTACTTGTCGTACTTCCACGAGATTGAGAATATGTCTTCTCCGCTGTGTAATATTGGTACCACAATTGATGCAATGCATTGATTCATGATTATGACGCGCGATTGCGTAATCAATTTTCAAGCGCAAGTTGTCGTTCGAAGTGGGTACTGGAGCACAAGAAGAAAAAGAACAGCTTACACAAAATCAAATCCACAATACGATCAAACGAAACGAACGCAAAGCGAATGACGGTATCGTGGTAATAGAATTGACAAGTTAGTCAAGTGTTGCTGGAGTATGAAAATAAACACCCAACTTACATTACCATTTTGATATTATTAAAAATAATATCATTATTTTACGTTATTTATGACTGTCGTCTAAAAATATATAAAATAAAAAAAATATAAAAAAATATCCACTTTCAGGTTTCGGCAATCGCTTTAAAATGTGATTTTGTTAAACACTTTTTAACGATATTTTCCACCGATTATTTACAAGGCAACACAAACCAACCATTCAAATAGTCCATGGAAGTACCCACACGTTTATAATCAAATGAAAGTGTTTATTTCATACTACTGGATAGCGATCAATATTCATAATATATTAAATCAAAAACTTTGAGTCATTTACTTTTTTTAAGACGATTGTTCACGTTCAAGCCAACTTTGGCCGGTCTCCTTTGTGTGGCATCATTGTAGTATATGGTGCAACATGCGTAGTTTTGAGATTATCGTGTGGCGTGAAAAAGCTTTTCTCTGAAAGCTTTTCGTGAAAAATAGATCAACATTTATAATTTAAATATATCTTAACAGAGTAGAACCCTCTTTCGATAAGCCCTTTAGACAATTGCCCTTTAAATCTATTGAGAGGCAAGTTACGAGTTGTATAAGGCAGGTGGTTGTAAATGCGTACAGCCATTGAAATGAAATGAAATGAAATACTTCTTTATTTCGTGTAAACTTTGAAAGTACTTACGAAACGTCATTAAAAAGAAATATTTAATACAATTATTTTTGTGTGTCGAATTAGAACAGCTCAGTCCCAAGCGTTTTGGTCGTCTTTATAGTCAGTTATTTTATAATAGGCTTTTGAACATAATTTCGCTTTTACAATAATTTTGAACTTATTTATAGATAGGTCTCTTATATTATAAGGGAGCTTGTTATAAAAGC
The DNA here is from genome assembly GCA_944739405.2 of Euclidia mi. Lineage (NCBI taxonomy): Eukaryota > Metazoa > Arthropoda > Insecta > Lepidoptera > Erebidae > Euclidia > Euclidia mi. The sequence goes on from OX123192.2 coordinate 65,162,215, forward strand.
GTATACATTGCCCCATAAAACAGCTACTTATTTTGTGGAGACGAGTGCTATGAACTACGAGATTATTTCTGTGTCTTGTATTTACAGAATGTATATCACATTTTTTACAAAATTTGTCAATATTTTTATGTACATATAGCAGATTTTCATAAATATATTGTGATACAACAGTTAGAATGTTTATTTCTTTGAACTTTTCTCTTAGAGAAACTCTTGGACTGAGGTTATAAATTCCCCTTACAGCTCTTTTCTGCAGAACAAATATTGTATTTAGGTCTGCAGCATTCCCCCAGAGAAGAATCCCATACGATATTAAGCTATGAAAGTAACTGAAATAAACCATTCTAGCTGTTTCTAAATCTGTGAGGCGTCTAATTGTCTTAACTGCATAAGCTGCAGAACTGAGTTTGCCCGAAAGCCTTTCTATATGTAGACCCCCTTGTAGTTTGGTGTCCAGCATAATACCTAAAAACATGGTTGTCTCGACGGGCTCAATCCTAGATTCATTAAGTTGTACATTGGTTGGCATATGTTTAACATTGGGCATTGAAAATTTTAAAAGTTTAGTTTTCTTATTATTAAGTAATAGATTATTGACATTAAACCAATAGACAACTTTAGAGAGTGCATTTTTTACTTCGTCAAAGTTACTCTGTCGTCGTTTAATATAAAAAATCAAAGAGGTATCATCAGCGAACAATACAATCTCATGATTATTCTTAACGTAATAAGGTAAATCGTTAATATATATCAAGAATAGAAATGGTCCGAGAATTGAACCCTGCGGGACACCCATTTTCAAAGCAGAACCTGGAGATGTCTTACCATTAACCTCGACCTTCTGGATTCTGTTGCCCAAATAAGAAGTCAGGAGATCGAGAGCTTTATTTTTAATGCCGTAATGATATAGTTGCCTGATAAGAGTATCATGATGAACACAATCAAAGGCTTTAGACAAGTCGCAAAATATACCTAACGCATCTTGCGACTTCTCCCAAGCTGCAAAAATACTTTTCAGTAACTCAACTGCTGCGTCAGTAGTTGAACAACCCCTCGTAAATCCGAACTGTTTCTTGTGAAGAAGATTATGTCTATTGAAATAACTAAGTAGCTGACTAAGAATTAGTTTCTCAAAAATTTTGCTAAGTGTTGGCAATACAGAAATAGGTCGAAAATTTGAGGGGTCTGATGTGTCACCAGATTTAAATAAAGGTGTTATTTTGCTATACTTCATTAAATCAGGAAATGTTCCAGAAGTGACACAACCATTGAACACTGTTGCAAGATGTGGAGCAATTAATGTAATAATAGACGAAACAGTCTTTACTGACAATCCCCACAGATTCTTTGTCTTTTTCATATTAATAGTTTTAAATTGTTTAAGAACATCATCTGTAGTAACAGCAACAAATTCAAAGGCCGTAACACATTCCGGCACGCAGTCTTTAAGCAGCATTTCAGCAGACATGGAAGACGATTTGAGTGACGCTGTAGTTACAATGGGTATATTAGCAAAAAACTTTTCAAATTCCGTCGCTACTTCCAAGTCCTCTGCAATACTCACATTATTGATATTTAGTAGGTAGTCGCGACTGCGTGTTTTGACTCTACCAGTTTCGCTATTGATCACATTCCAAGTTGCTTTTATGGTATTTTCAGCGCTTTTTATTTTAATTTTCAACATACATACATACACATACATAGACTCACACCTGTTTCCCCGAAGGGGTAGGCAGAGGCATATTAAACGCCCACTTTTCGCCAGTGTTTTGATCCCACGTAATAGGTGGCGAGCCTATTGCCGCTTATCGGGATATTTTGTTTGCCAGAGCCTCGTCCGTTGATCGGCAAGTGCACCACTTGCAGGTGAGGTTGGCTTGGGACCCTAAGTTCTTGGTGGGAACCCTATGCACCCTCTTGGTGGGAACCCTATGCACCCTCTTGGTGGGAACCCTATGCACCCTTTATTTTTCAAATAAATTGATTTTGCAGCATAACAAGCTTGTCTAAATGTTTTTGAGTATTTTTTTACATAATTAATAAAGGCTGGACTATTATTAAAAGTTTTTTCATTATAAAGTTCATATAACCTAATCCGACTTTTATGAATGCCTTCAGTTGCCCAATCACTAAACACCAGACGGTCAGTTACATTTAATTTTTTAGGTTTAAATACAGTAGAAAATTCATCACTAATCAATTTAAATAATGAATTATATAACTGATCCGGATGGTCATGAATAGGCAACCAACGCATTTTATTTGATAGATTATTTTTTTAAAGTTCTAATCGGTTTTCATTTATAGGTATAAAATTAATAATTTTACTCTGAATCTTAGGACTTTTTCTTGGACAACAGACTAACTGCCCACAGTGATCAGACTGTAACATATTAATTAAGGATTTTTGTAAAGGCTTAGTGTTAATAAATATATTATCAATACAGGTAGCACTTGTGGCAGTCACTCTAGTTGGTTCTAAAAAAGTATGACTTCATTTTTAAGATTTAAATAGATTTAAGAAATCAATTGATAAAGAACATTTCTCTAAAATGTTAATGTTGAAGTCACCACAAATAGCAACCGTTTTATAGCAATTATTAACTTTGCTTAGGGCATCCTCCATAATTACTATAAAACTTTCAAAATGTGCACATGGAGGCTTGTATACACTCATAACAATGAACTGATCAAATTCGACACAAGATATCTCTATAACTCGCTCAACAGAGAGGCTCACAATATCAGACCTTTCTTTAAATTTTAAAAGTTTATTTATTATAATTAACGAGCCTCCTCGAATAAATTTTTCTCTGCTGACTGAGCTTGCAACCTGGTGGTTGTTGAAATTGAAAATGAACTGGTGGCTTTTTAGCCAATGTTCTGTAATACATAAAACATCAATATTGTTACAGTTCATGAACAATTCCAACTCTAACTCCTTACCCATCAACCCTTGTATATTTTGATGCACCAGGTTAATACAATTTTTTAAATTACTTTTTGTACAATGTGTGGTTGATGAAAGTGTGTTTTTATTACTTATATTTAAATTTATCAATGTCTTGCCTATGTTATTGCCAGAGATTGACTTTATTGTCTCATAACTTAATTTAAAGGATTTGGAACAGATTCCAAGCTTATATTCAATGTCAAGTTAGACTGCTCAATAAAAGCAGTGTTATTAGCCAAATTTTTGGCTGTGTTATTAATATAATATGCTAGCGATGATGCTATTTGTCTTTGAATATATTGAGATAGATAGCAACTATCACATGTCAAATAAAAACTTCTAATGAAAGCATTAGAGTCAATAAAGTTAATAAAATCATTGTATAATGTCAATGTATGTAATTTACAATTTAATTTATATCTATAGTCATTTTCGGCCTGTGGCAACAACTTACTGTAGGGAAATGCAAGTAAAATAATTTTTCTAACTTTTAGGTGTAATAATTGGTCAAAATACCTTTTAATAGTATTAAGATTTGTATTACCCCTTCTCCCAATAAATATGATTATTGTTGAATTAGGACAGTATGTTCTACTCAAGATGTTTTGTAAAATATGTGAATAACTTGCTCCAGGCATACAAAAGTTGGTAACGGTTTGACCTGTCCTTTGTCTCAACAATTGGCTCATGTTCCTACCTATCTCATCACTAAACATTACTAAATTGTTGGTGTTTGTCTTTGTATTGTGATGTGAGAAGGAGGTGCTATCATTAATGAAGCTGTTACTCATCACCGCTGACTGAGATAACATTGCAGAACTATCATTCAAAATGGTAGGCTGAGAACAACTTTGTGGTTTCAAGCTAGGTTCACTGATCTGATTATTAGTAGTAAGCGATAGGAATCTTTGCTCATTGTATTTACACAAATCCACTAAGTCATCCATCGCCAAGATATGTTCATTAATTTGACTTTGTGATAATTGATATTTCTTTGTCATATTAAGTAAAGAATCCTGTAAGCGATCAATCTCTGTCTGCAGGCAATGAATATCAGTATCATATTTTAAAAGATTATTATCTAGTTGAGTAATACAAATAGACATATCTTCCTTTAGAGCTATATACGTGCGGCAATAATTGACATTTGCTTTTGAATTTTTATATTTTCTTAATAATTTTTCCTTTTTTTTAATTTGTTTATTCAACTTTACATACTTTTTCAGTTTATTGGATGAGTTTATGGTTTTACTTGATTGAATAATAGAATTGTCATTAGTTAAGTCAATTGTAATAACTTTGTTACCTTCATTGTTTGAGTTGGCAGAAACCATAGATGGAGCGCTACCAACCAGCTCATCAAACAGTGATTGTGAAGTGGCTGCTTTGATGGACCGGTCTGCACACTCCAATCTATTTATATGATTATTAGCCTCAATTAGGAGGCCCTCTAACTGGGTGATGCGCTTGAGAGCGGTCTCAAACTCATTACTACAACTGTCAAAATTGTTTACTATTGATTGTAACCTATCGCGTTCATCTAAAGATGTAATCAAATGAGAATGAATTTCTGCCATCTCAGTTCTTAGTTGAGAATTTTTCTCTAAAACCTGTAACATCTCCCTCTCATTATCATCATGCTCCCTTTGTAGTGTCTCACACAAAGCCTTGAATTTCTTAAGTTCTATAAGCGTTAATTGAAATTTTTCCTCCTCTTGACCCGCCCTCCACGTCATCATCTTGTTAATAGATTAAAAAGATCGCAAGAAACTTATTAACAAAAGACAGAAATAATAATTACTTGTTACTATTGTAAGTATGACACTTAGGTTTGTGTAAGGCACCAACCAAGATGAGCCGGCTAATCGAGATATGTTCACTAGGTGTTTACTACTTAGGTATGTAAATAGTTTAAATGTTCGATATTACGTAAACTTACCTCAACTGCTCGAATATTAGAAAAGTAATGCAAAGTTTTTTAAATTATATAGTTCGTTTGTTTGACAGATGACTTTGCAAAACTTTTACTATATGTTATTCACCAACATTCACTTCTAATTATGAAATTATAAAGTTAATTATTAATATCACACACTAATAAGAGCTTAAAACACAAATAATACCTAATAAAGTTAATTAAATCAAATAAAATTAAATAAATATTGGGAGAAGCACAGTTTTACGTCTTAATACCAGTGTTGCCAGAGACCAAAAAGTTTAGATTGCGTAACTATTACGACCACTCATCTCCGTTCGTATTGGTGGTAGAACAAGATTATTCGGATAACGTGTATTAAGCTTACAAACATCTTTCTTATAACTAAACAAGTCACTATTATTTTTCACAAAAATACACATCTCATATAAATAAATACATGGCAAAGTCAACAATGAAAGCTGTCGAAATAGTGGCTTAGACGTTTCCCATGGGGATACATTGCAAATGGCTCGTACACACTGTTTTTGGGCTATAAATGCTCTATTTATATTCACAGAATTACCCCATAGCACAATTCCGTATCTAAGGGCAGATACTACAAATGAATGATAAGCCATGAGAGCTGTACGCTTGTTTGAAATTTTTGTTAGACGCCATAATGCATATACGAATCTATTAATTTTGTTACAAGTATTGTCTACATGAGTTTTCCAATTGCAGTTATCATTTATTGTTATCCCAAGAAAAGAGATTTCATTAGCTTCAGGTAATACTTGAGCATTATAGGTCAACTTTAGGTCAAGTTTCTTGGCTCCTCTGCTATGAAATTGAATATATTTAGTTTTGTTAATATAAACACTCAAATTATTACAATCTAACCAATCTATAATTTTTGAAATTGTTTTATTTAACACATCATTATAGTCAAACTCGTCCTTTTCAGATATAAGTATAGAAATATCATCTGCATAGAGAATTGTTTGGTACTTAGTTATTAAAGGTAAGTCATTTATATACAGAAAAAAGAGTAGCGGGCCTAAGATAGTTCCTTGTGGCACACCTACTCTATTATATCTGCTTTTTTATTTGAATGTTATTTCTTCATTGTTCAAGTTGAAATTTGCAATTTCGACAAATTGTGTCCTATCAGTAAGGTAGCTTTTCAACCATTCTTGAGCAGGTCCACGTATTCCATAGTGAAAACATTTCTGGATTAACAGATCATGTCCCACATGATCAAAAGCCCTGCTCATATAAAAAAAGATTGCTGTTATACGTCTCTTTGCATTGACATGATTGACTATGTCATTTATAAGCTTAAAAGTTGCTAGTGTAGTTGATTTTCCCTTTAAAAATCCATGTTGTTCTGAACACAATATGTCAAACTTATTTAAAAACGATACTAATCTACTGTACATAATTTTTTCAAATACCTTTGCTAAAGTGGGGATTAAAGCAATTGGCCGATAGTTGCTAATGACATTCTTCTTGCCTTTTTTGTGCAATGGTTTGATGACTGTTATTTTTAATTTATCTGAAAATTTGCCTTGAATGAAGGATAGATTTATTATGTGATGATGATTTATAATGTGTGTAACGAAAAGGCGAGTGCCGGTCGCTCTCGGAAATAATTTCTTTATATTGGTTAATTTGGAATTTATAGTCGTGAAAATGTGTAAAAACTGTATATTTTATGTCAATACACCTATGAACAATGGAGTACAGTGCTAAAATAGTTGTATTTTGACCTTTTCAAACATTGTTTAGTGTGCAAACGTGCAGTGACAATACTAACTTGCGGGTAGCGCGAACCGACGTTGCGCGCAGCGCTCCCTTTCGCTCTTGCGCGGAATCACTAACTCTGTCTCGCTCGCAAGATTCTTGGAATTGAAAATGAATGATTGTGCAGTTTGTAATCGAAAAACTGTTGCAAGGGATGTAATTAAATGTAATGGATGCAAGGCAAGTTACCATTATAAATGTGTAAACATTACCTATGCTGATTTTAAAGAAGCGCAGGCTCAATTAAATCGTACTTACATGTGTGATTCCTGCTCTAATATAACTCAGCGTGTTCGAGTTTCTGATGATACACCTGTACGAGGGGTTGGTGCCGCTTCCTCCAGCCGAATGGAATCTAATTCTTCTTTTGAGAAGAACACAGCCGAGTTGTTAACATCGGACGAGGTGATAGATAAAGTGAGTAGTGTAATCATGGCAAAAATTAGTGCTTTTGAATCGAACATTATTCAAGAAATTAAAGCGACTGTAGCTATTCTAGCGCTTGAAAATAGCAAACTGAGGCAAGAATTGATGAAAGCCAACTCGAAATGTAGTTCATATGAGCAGCAAATTAGTCGTCTGGAAAATGAGAGACTTGAAAGTATAGAGAACAAAAAGAGTCATAAGATCGCTTCGAATTATCAGAGGCCATTGACTGAACCAGTGTCTACGGCAGCAAAGTGTGCTTCTAGCCCAACTGCATTTTCTCACACTATTAACGACAGCGCACAGATGCCTGCATTGCCGGGGCCTACGGAGAATACTTACGCGGCGGTGGCTAGTAAATCGGCGGGTACAGAGGTAGGCCTTATCAATAACCATAGAAATGATTGGATAGAAGTAAAAAATAAAAGGCAGAGAAATCCCGTAATGAGAGGTGGTAATAACTCAATTGGTTCCCTAAAAGCGGTTGAGCGTAGAAAATTTTTACATGTTTGGAGGTTGGAAAAATCTACATCTTTGAGCTGACCAATTGCTTTACACACCTCGTTTGCCTCCACAGGGAGAAGAAACATGCCAGCACAATTTGGTTTCAATATGACATTCTCAGGTTTACTACTGTTACCGTTAACATTTGTTAAGTCAATGAAATAGTCATTTAATATGTTGGAAAAAACTTCTGGGTTGGATATATTGTTCTGATTGAGTGAGATATGAGATATAACATTATTAGAGTAGTCTGGTCTGATATTATTGTTTATTACTTTCCATGATGCCCTACAAACATTGGATGAGTTATGTATAAATTTTTCATTGCTTATTCTTTGAGCAGTTGATATACATTTTTTTAAAAGTTTATTATATTGAGAGTATGTATGTTTACTATATTGTGAGTCATCTTTATAGCTCATAAAACTTAGTTTCCGTTTAGTCTGTGATGATTTCCTGATACCTTTTGTGAGCCATGATACTTTATATTTCATCTTGTTACTATTTTTCACAAGATTAATGGGAAAACATAGGTTGAAAAATAACAAAAGATGATCATGGAATGCATTGAAGGCTAGATTTGTATCAAATTCAGAGAAAGACTCTGACCATGACAACTTTTTAAGGCAATTCATAAATATTTTTATGTTATCTTTGTGGTAATCCCTCATCCTTTTGAGAGTAAATGAAGTAGGGGTGTCTTTGCTTTCAATTTCAAAACGAAGGTATTGTGCTGTGTTGTGATCTGAGAGTTCTAAAGGGAGAATGCCCCCTGCAGCTGTAGGTATGTTACTTAGGATTTGATCTATGCAACTGTTTAATCTGGTTGGCTCGTTAATATGAAAAGTAAGATTATAATTTTGTGCTATTCTATGCAGCTCTGATAAAGTTTCACATGGTTTTAAAAGATCTATGTTGAAGTCTCCTGAAACTATAATTCTTTTTTTATGCTTATTGGATAACCTAGCCATTAATAATTCAAATTTTCTGAGAAATATGTTTGGGTTTGAGTTAGGTATCATATAAACACAAATTATAATGCATCTATATTGTGGAATTTCAATACCGCAACACTCAAATGTCAGCTCATTTGACAAATCATTTAATATAGAATTTTTTGTACTCAATATTATCTCGGCAGAGAATACAGACACCACCCCTTCTTTGTTTTGATCTGGAATAGCTGTTTACAAGACAAATTTCATCGCCTGAGTTTAAAAATGTTTCACTAATGCATAAAACATCAACATAAATACCTTGATGTGACAGTTCCTCTAAAGTAATAAGGAGCAGCTCTCTTTTACTCATAATGCCTGCAACATTCTGGTGCAGAATAGATACATAATGGCAGGTCTTCTTAACGAAAAAGTTTCCTTGTACTATTAATAAAATTGTCTGAGATTTAGTTATTTAGTGATGAAGACAAATCAGCTTTACTGGTAGCAATACTCTTAGTTACTTTAGGAAAATATTCATATAAGGAACATTGGGTCAATTTTTTCGTTGGAAAATCAGTAGTTTGGTTTTGAACAATATGAGATTTGTTTTAAAAAAAATATTTGGCTGCAAATTATTTAATTTAATATTTGTGACCTGTGTGTTTACCTTCTTTTTGTTGAAATATAAGTACTGGCTATCATAATCAATACAATCAATAGTGTAGTTCAATTTACTGCAGATGTCATACATATAATTTCTGTACCGATAACTGTTTTTTTATAAAATGGCAATTAGACACATTTCTACATATAGTCTGTATTTCATAATTCAATTTATGTTCGTTTCAATGCTTGTTTTTTACAACATTCAGTACCAAAAGTTGCAAAATGCTTTTTGTTTGTTATTGTTTTTTTTAAATTTTGACACAAACGGCTAACGGCAAAAAAGTTTTCGAAAACACTTTTAAATCTAAGGATCACCAGGTTTTATAACACTTTGATCCTATAACAGTATTTAAATGTGAAATATGATTCACTGTGAGGACATCGAGGTTTTGCACTATTTATGCTTTCTTGGAAGTTGGAAATGTTTTAACCTACAAATATTGTTTATTTCTTATTTGAGTCCAGTCCTTTGTAATTTTATTCCACAAACGTTATCACATAATTTTCACTGTTTCTATATTATGAATAAGTACTTTTAGGTGTTTTTAAATAGAAATAAACTAATTTATAAATTAAATTTACGGAGTAACAAGTTGACACCAGTGTTGCCAGCACAGAATTTCATATTTTTAAGAAATATAGTGTAGACATACAGACTGATGGACAGATAAACAATAAATCAAACTTTTACCTATTTTAAAAATGTTGAGCGTCCAAATCCCAATGATGAAGACATAAACCTGAAACTAAACTCATGACCCAAAATATCTCCTAATGTATCATTATTCACACAACAACCCACAAAACCCGTTCATTACTACATAGAAACTTTATTAACATTACTTTAAAATGTTAATGTATACTAAAATATTATTAATATCAACTGTGAACAGACAAAACACAATTTATCAGGCCCCCAGGGGATTTAAGGGATATCCTTTCTTTGAGCTAGGGATGGGAAAACGGTGCAACTAATTTAATTTACGATAAAATAAAATTGTCAGTTTTATAATTTAAAATCTTTGAATATTTTGTCATTAAAGTTTTGCTGTAATAATATTGCGGTTTATGTTTATGGCTAATTATGAGAACCTAGGCTCGAGTAAAAAGTTATTAGGCTTTAGGTTTATTTATTTATTTATTATAATTTCATAACAAAACATATTTGTGTCAAAATGTATACACTCAGATAATCATTATAAAAAAAGGAATAAACATTATGAATAATCAGTCATGCACATGTCAAAAATTAGATCTTACAAATATAAATCATAAAAATACACAATATTCCATTAAATTGAATTAAATAGCATGTCAGAATTGAAATTGAATAAGTAATATTAAATTAAAAATTAAATTAAAATAGTCATAACATCAAATGTCATAACAATATTATTTGTCACTAGAGGACGCCAGCAGCTACGCCTGCATTTTTTTTAATTTAGCCGTTTTGGCCGATCCCGTGGGAATTTCGGGAAATCCATTCTTAGTGCACCCCTACGGTCCTCAAGGAACATACATGCCAAATTTCAGCTTCCTGCGCCCAATAGTTTCGGCTGTAGCGTGTCTGTCAGTCAGTCAGTAACGCAAGGATTTTATATATTAAGATTACAGAATTCTTCAATTGGATAAACCTTACGGGATTTTAATCACGTAGGTACATTTGTACGTTTCGTATATCAGTCATAGTACTTGTTACCTGTTGTATATTACATATGCCGAAAGACAATTTAAAACTAAAGCAAAATGATCACGAAAGTTTATACAGACATACATACATAGACTCACGCCTGTTTCCCCGAAGGGGTAGGCAGAGGCATATTAAACGGCCACTTTTCGCCAGTGTTTTGATCGCATGTTATAGGTGGCGAGCCTATTGCCGCTTATCGGGATATTTTGTTTGCCAGAGCCTCATCCGTTGATCGGCAGGTGCACCACTTGCAGGTGAGGTTGGCTTGGGACCCTAAGTTCTTGGTGGGAACCCTATGCACCAAGTTTATATTCAGAAGTTATTAGGCTTTTCTGCTTGATTGTTCCCTGAAGGATCTTCTTTGATCTGCGTTGTGAGTATATGTGTAAGTTGTACCTAGCGCATATATAGCCGTCGCTTTCGAGGAAACGTAGCGCACTGAGAGTTTGCCCTATAAATCCAAAAAATCTCCGTTTCAACGCTAAGACCCGAATTTAAGTGGTTATTAGATACTCAATACAAGATTTTTTTGTAAATTTCTTATTCGTAAGTGTACCAGCCAAATTACTTACTACTTAAATGAGTATTTGGTATTTCGGCCAACGATTTCAGCACCGCACAACACATTTCATTTCAGTGCATCCCTATGGTCCCTAAGGAGCAACCATGCCAAATTTCAGCTTCCTGCGCCCAATAGTCTTAGCTGTACCTTGTCTGTCAGTCAATCAGTAACGCAAGAATTTTATATTTACAGACAATAAAACACAAACAATATCCCTATCAGTTTCTCAATGTCCCTTTGCTTCCATCACATCATATTTCAATTGCACTTTAAGGATTTATAATTTGTGTAAATTTACTATTTATTTTATAGAACATTATTTTTTGCTATCGACACCAATCTCAATAAACTAGCAACGTTCCACAACACTATGCTTTAGGTAAAAGGTGCAAAATACTTACATAATGCACTTTAAAAGTGGCGAGAATTTTTTGCTCGGTTTTCCTCGTCCACCGCTAAATCTCGGTCCGATCTTTTAACGTGGCAGTTTTTGTAATTTTTAACCATTTTAGTTTTAAAAGAAGAAGATACTCTACGTTATAGTATGGTCATTTTGTCCATGAGATGGTATGTACATGAAAGAAACTTTTTATACAAAGTGTGTAAAGTGAACATTGGATTGCTCACTTTTAGATATAAATAGTATTTACGTTTTCTTTTTTCACGTATATGTAGTTGCAGTTTAGAGTTTTATAAGTTCACTTTTCACAACACAACATTAATTATGATTCATTAAAAGCTGTTTTGAGTATGTAGCCTACTTATCTGTTAATTGGCATACATACATACATACATACATAGACTCACGCCTGTTTCCCCGAAGGGGTAGGCAGAGGCATATTAAACGCCCACTTTTCGCCAGTGTTTTGATCCCACGTAATAGGTGGCGAGCCTATTGCCGCTTATCGGGATATTTTGTTTGCCAGAGCCTCGTCCGTCGATCGGCACGTGCACCACTTGCAGGTGAGGTTGGCTTGGGACCCTAAGTAATCTGTTCTTCGTGGGAACCCTATTCACCCTTGTTAGTTGAATGTATGTAAAACCGTCTGTGAAACAGAATTTGTTACTATTGCGCGTAAAGTTGTTCATCAATTTATTCATAACAATTGATTATATCTGAATAAGTGAATTTGAATTAGTTTAATTTTACGAACAAATATATTTAAGAATTTAGATTGCCTAGTGTAGCTACCAATGGACTGCCATGCAGAGAGTATCAGGTTTGAATCCACGGCACGCACTACATCTGAGCGCTACCGTGATGGTTCCATCGGTCCCAGCTTTTAATTTCTCTTAGTACAAAAATCGATAGGTCATATCTGAAGTCTTCGGGTGGCCTATAAAATTTCGACACCAGAGCAGGCTGGCCACACACTCACACAAATCTTTTACAAAAGAGGAGTCGGCATATACCTTAAAGTAACATGCTTTATATAACCTCCTACGAGAGCAGTATGTACTAAAGTCGCAGCCGGTGTGCTCGACATTTCAAATTGCATCGTGCATGGAGATAGATGAACCAAGTTTTCATATAACTCATAATTATATGCATACTGGATTCCGTTCTGTTTACTATGAGTTTGTAGGAATGTTATTACAGAAGATATGAGTACGGATGCAATTTTATATTGGAGGCGCCATCATATTTATTAAACTGTTAGGTACTTAATGTAAGTGGATGCTCCTGTTTCACCATGTCAATTCTCAGGAGGCTAATTAAATGAACATCAAAATTTTACTACATTATGCTTGAGTATTAAGTAGAGTAAATATATACAAATGACATAGAAGGTGAAACAGTTGCAGCACCTTACAAAATTTAAATTATGTATTATGCAAAACCTGGCGATGAAAAAGAGTGACCTTGAGTTTTATTGCCCGTTCTTTCTCATGGTTCTACCTATTGCTTTGCGAACGTGGCAGTAAATGTAAATGTAGAAGCTTTAAGTAATTATTTTTTTAAATTGACGTTCATAAGTGTCACTTTGTGATTTAAATGAATAAAGGATTTTGACTTTGACTTTGACTTTGAAACTCTATTATTTTCTCGACTTCGCTCACTGATTTGCTAGCTTAGGTATTGGTTGTCGCTATAAAAGGTAGCCTACGTGTTATTTTGCTGTATGAGCTGTATTACAGGAAAGTTTCATAAGAATCTATGAAGTCGTTTTTGCGTAAATGACACACAAACATCCATACGTCAATTATTACATCCTCACAAAGTTTCGCATTTAAAATAATAATTAAATTTTATCTCGGTCAACCAACAGTTATTTTGATCATTATAAGGAATTACTACTACTCACTTGCCTTAATTACTGTTCAATTAATTATAATTAACTGTATAATTAATTAACGCTAGGTCCATGTCCATAGGCAAACACCACCTACAATCAGTTTCCTGTGAGCTGGAATAAACAATAGAGGTATATTGAATATAATTGATATAATTAGGCGTTTTAGGTTACTTATGTCGAGTGTAATTTTGCATTTATCAAGTACTGAAGAAAAGTTTTAGTACATACATACATACATACATATACTCACGCCTTTTTCCCGTCGTGGTAGGCAGAGAAAACAGAACGTCACTTACTTCTATCCTTACAAACCGCACGCGCTTCCTCTACACTCATTACTCTTTTCATACATGCTCGCCGGTTTCGGGTACTTCGGACCTTGCCGTTTTTAGGACGTCCCCAATTTGATCGAGGAATGTCCGACGAGGTCTGCCACGACCGACTTGCCCACACACATTTTCCTTATAAATCTGATTCGTCATTCGTTCGTCACTCATTCGCTCCACGTGTCCAACCAGCATTCCTTTCTCAATCCTAGTCATGGCATTTTCTTTCAGACCACTGTTCTCTCGTATAGTTACATTCGGAATTCTATCGATCAGTCTCACCCCACACATACTACGCAGTGATCGCATCTCAACTGCGTTAATTCTACTTTCATGCCTTTTCTGCCATACCCAACTCTCACTTCCATACATCAACGTGGGGACAAGCACTCCATTATGAACCGCCAATCGCGCCTCTTTTGGCACAGTCTGGCCGTTCATAAAGGCATACAGTGCTCCATTTACACGATTGCCCGCAGTCACTCTCCTTTCAATATCTTCTTCACATCTTCCGTCTCTTGTAAACATGTTACCCAAATATACGATTTCTTTTACTTGCTCTACTTTTTCATCTTCAATCGCAATATTACACTCAGTCAAACTTTTATCTTTTTCAACCACCATCGCTTTCGTATTTCTTGCATTAATTTAAAGTTTTAGTGTTTATAGCAAAGGTTATTGAATCTGAAGGCCTATTGAACTCAGTAAAGGCGAAAAGCCTATTTTATTTAATTAATTACGGGCTTATTTCTACTTTTGGGACAGGTAGACTGGGATAGGGTGTGTGACTCTGTCCTACCGGTCACATAAACTAGCACGCTATATACCTACCCACATATACTACTATGTTGTCCATCGGTATGCGATATCTTTTACAATCACCCAAATATGCGAAAAGGCAAAATATTGAATAGATGTCAACTTAAATATCGTATCGACTAATACTGTGCCCTAATTTAGGTTTTTCTTAGTTGACACTACTCGACGACTCGACTTAAGTGATAAGACATTATTTGTGCAATTCAGTTAAACAGGTCTTATTAGTATAATATTTTCTTGGGTTTACGCGAATGTTACACATTGAAATTAAACTACAGTTTCCGGGTTTTATCGCGTTATATTGGTTTCACTTAGTTATTCTAGTGCTAGTAATAAAGTAAAAATGTCGTTTCTAGATCATTCGGTTTAAATGTAATAACTAAGTGAAACCAATATAATGCGGTAAAATCCGTAAAGTGTAGTTTAATTTCAAGATCTTGTTTTCATCTCTTTCTAATTTTCTCAAAATGAACGAGAGAGCACAACACTAAGTTTACCTTAGTCGTGAACTACTGAGTACTGAATCATCAACAATCATAAAGCTTCTATAATTCAAAACAGGAACTTGATTAACAGCTATGCGACAACATGCGCATGTGTGTCGTCACAAATGATTTTCTCTTTGTGTGCTACTTTCTATCTGCTAATAGTAGTGAGTGTATGTGCGTGTTTGTGCAAATAAATACAAAGGAGACAAGAGCCCGTTCCAGTACATTACATCACCTGTTAAATCTTCAATAACTCAAGTGAGAAAAACGCCGGTTAAGCTTATATAGGGCAGTGTATTACACCGTTGTGTAACATTTCAAGTCACATTCAAAATAATCAAAACTAAAACACAACTAGGTAAATACGATATTTTAGGTATTTATTGATTAGTACTGAAATATGACAACAAAGTGCGTATTAATATGTTAGGAATCGATTGCTAAACAGTGAAGTAAATTATGTCGATGAAACCGGCTTTTCTGAGATTTCTTTTCACAAATCTCGAAACCCGCACTTAGCCAGCGTAGTGAACTGTAGCTTAATCGACCACTTAATGATAAGAGGCACATGCCCAGAAATGAGGTGGTTTATATATACCTCTGTTATAATAATGTGAGATGTATCGTCCGCGTACATAGAATAATTACTATTATTATAACAGTGGGCACAATGGCAGAAGTAATTGTTACGGGTCTTGTGGCGGTGTTAACCATAACCCTTCACATAATCCAGCGAAGTCTTACGGAACTACTCACCCTTAAAACGGACAAATTGTAAGCCATAACACTAAAACACTAGTACATCGAACAACACAGTAAGCATTCTCGACATTTCCGTACGTAATTGAGTAATATGGCTAATTCTCTACGGACTTAAGTCACTGGGAAGTAAAAGACTAGTATGAGCCACAATGTTAGTGGAGATATCACTCCTGTGGTTTGAAATAAGACATTCTGAGTGTAGTAGTTTGGAATTCAAACCGCTGATACGATTGTAGCAGTAATAACGGTAATCAAGATGGTTTGAAAAATCATCTTTGAAATTAAATTCGTAGAGATTGGTTACAAGGATGTTACACAAGTATTACATACTTAATAGTTATTAACATAATTATATCACCTTTAGAAGGCATTCGAAAATTATGATGAGTCATTTATTGACTCTAAAAGTATTAATCATCATCATCAGTCCTATATATAAACTGTCCCACTTCTGGGCACGGGCCTCTTCTCACTATGAGAAGGGTAAATATTTATACTATACCTTAAAATAAGAATATACCATTAGAAGAATTTTTACACGTACTGTATATTAGGAAAATATTTGTTTCGAAATATCCAGTATATTTCGAAACAAATATTTTGTTGTTCCCCATAAAAATAATAAAGTAAATAAATGTACTCCATTTTGCGATTATCAACGCCTTAATTTGTTACACTTTGGTGTAAACGAGGACGGATTTAATCCCAGTTTTAGCAGGAACGTTAATCCGCGCTTGGTATTTCACTGTCGGTAGTTTTATTATCCGGGCTAAAGATGTACGGAGATATTCAATTAGCAAAGCCACTATTAACGGCTATTATTATAGCCGACTGCAAAAACAGATGACGAAGACAATGTGGATAATACACTCGGCAACTTCCAAGTATTTTTTAGAATTAAAGAGTCTCTTGTAGAATAAAGGGTGGGCTAATAAGGTCATCGTTTTTGCCTAAAATAAGCAAAAGAAAATACTAGAACTCTCGATTAATATCAAAAAAAATTAATGAAAATCCATGCAAAGCTGGGGCGAGTCAAACTTGTAAATATACAAACTATGTTTTCACAAAATTAATTTCAAAGCTTACAAAGGACGCGACGAAACAGTAACGCCAGTTAACTGACATTGACACTGCCAGGCTTGTATATCATAGCTATTTTCATAGTATAATGTCATACGGTATTCTCCTGTGGGGAAATGCTGCCGACATTCAGACCATCTTTGTTCTGCAGAAAAGAGCTATTCGAGCAATTTATAATTTGGATTATGGGGCTTCGTTAAGGAATAAATTCAAGGAAATAAACATTTTAACAGTTGCAAGCCAGTACATTTATTCCAACCTAATATATTTATTCCAAAACAAGGCCTCATACTCAAAGAAAAGTGATATCCACAATTTGAATACTAGAAATAAGAGTAAGCTAGTAGTGCCGGCTACCCGGCTAGAGAAAATAAAAAAATCTTTTCAAGGCCAATGTGTGCGCTTTTACAATAAAGTGCCAAGCAATATTCAAAATTTAAGTTATAATAAATTCAAAAAGATTATAAAACGTAAACTTTGTCAAAAAGGGTACTATTCAGTGCTAGATTATATTGAAGATAAAAATGCTTGGGATTAATTTGTTTGGTCCCACAGGCTACTTATGTTTGATTAGTGTTAAGTTTCATGTGAGTGTGAGTTATTGTGTCTATATTATACTAGTAAGTACTTTTATATTATTATTAAAAAAGCCTTATTAATTGACAACAACATTATAGACACACCAGCTCATATACTTATGAAAAATTCAATGTAGTTACTAAGTTTTTAAATTGTATAGAATCAAGACGTAGAAAAGAGTGGCCCGGAGTTTCTTGCCTGATTCTTCTCACGAGGCTCTACTTTCTGAACAGGCATTTTTTTCAATGCTCAACTATGTTAATATGCATTTAAAGTTACTTTTTATTTTTTTATTTGTATGACTTTCTGACGTGTCCAAAAAATTTAAACATTTTTATGGAAATAAACATATTTGAGTTTGAGTTTGAGTTTGATTATTTTTAGTAACAAATAATTACTAAACATTAGCTTTATATTTTTACAAAATTCATAACAAGGCTGTTTGAAACAATGGACTTTGGCAATTGCCTGGCATTTGTACT
Source organism: Euclidia mi (assembly GCA_944739405.2). NCBI lineage: Eukaryota > Metazoa > Arthropoda > Insecta > Lepidoptera > Erebidae > Euclidia > Euclidia mi. The sequence continues at coordinate 65,180,508 of OX123192.2, forward strand.
GGGAGTTTAAGGAGGTATATTTCTATTTATATTTCGTTTTTAATTACATCTCGCCAGCTTTTTTTTTTGGCATACACGTGCTACTTACTTCTGCTGTTAGATGAGAACTAAATTTAGCTTTTTAATTAAAAAGCTGTTTTGCAGTTTTTTACAGATAACAGTCAGTGATATTATTATAAAAATATGTTTAAAAATAATTAGAACTTTTTTGTATAAACTTTGAAGTTTATTATTATAACTAAATTAAGAGCACGTAGCAGCACGGAGTCTGGAAATGTGCCCGGTACGGCAATAGGCTCGCCCCTTATTACGTGGGACTAAAGTATATCTGGCGAAAAGTGGGTGTGGAAATACACCTCTGCCTACCTCTTCGGGGTTATAGGCGTGAGACTATGTATGTATAAATTAAGAGTAATTTTCTTACTTCTTATTGCGGCATTTGTAATATATTGTGTTATTTACTATCTATTGATCATTTTTGTTTTATATTATAAACTAGAGGATAGCTGCGAGTATCCCCTAGTTTATAATATTCGAGCGCACCTTGCTTTTAATTTAACAGTTCCTACCCGATCCCGTGGCAATTTCGAGAAATCCCTTCGTGCACCCCTAAGGTCCGCAAGGAACATATATACCATATGTCAGCTTCTTGCACCCAGTAGTTTCGGTTGTGCGTTGCCTGTATGTCAGTCAGTAATAAGAATTTGTTAGTAGCAAGAATTTTATATTTTATACAGAGGAACCTCGACGGATCTCAAACCACATAAATGTTTCAGTTGCCATTCGTTTTCTTGTTACGCCTATTGAATGATGTTACTTTATCTTGAATAAAAAGTCAACAACTTCATGTCTGAACGAATATTTCCAATATCCAGTACTTGTAATGAAAATAAGTCTGTTTTAATTTACTTTGAGGCCAAAAATAGCTAAGATACTTTTAGTTATATAATAGGCAGCGATAGCCTAGTGGAGATACCAACAGACTGCCATGCAGAACGTATCGGGTTCGATTCCACGGCGCGCACCACTGACTTTTCGGAGTTATGTGCGTATTGAATTGTTAATTGTCTCTTGCCCCGTGCCTCGGAGAGTACGTTAAGCCGTTGGTCACGGTTGTCATGAAGATCTTTAACAGTCGTTATAGGGCGTCAGTACTTTCTAAATAAACTGACACTAGTCCAAACCATCGAATATCGCTATCCCTTCGGGTTGCGGAGGTCAGACAGGCAGTCGCTCCGTGGAAAAGCTACTATTCAGCCAAATCTGGTTAGACTAGTAAGCGGATCCCAGGCTGAAACTGGGATAACGCTAGGAGGATGATGATGACTTTTAGTTATATTTTATTTATAGACTCACGCCTGTATCCCCGAAGGGGTAGGCAGAGGTGTAATATTACTGCCTCGTTGGTCTCGCGGCATAATGTGCGCGTGGGATTGGGAGGTCTCGGGTTCGATTCCCGGGTCGGGCAAAGTGTTATTGGGTTTTTCCGTTAGGAAATTCTCAGTAGCAGCACGGAGTTTGGTAATGTGCCCGGTACGGCAATAGGCTCGCCCCCTATTACGTGGGACCTAAAAATTCCTGGCGAAATGTGGGTGTAATATTTAGTTATATAATATAATATAAAATATTTTTTGTTATCCGTTTCTTATTGGTGAGAATATATATTATGAAAGTTATATTTTGCTGCTTCATTTTATTTTGAAGATCGTCTAAATAAATGTACCTAAATACAAATAATGTGTATATTGGTGTGGGTGTATATTTTGGTAACGATAGACAAAACTTAATAATAATAATATAATAATATTCTACCACATTCACACAACACCATCTAGGCCCAAACTAAGCAAAAGCTTGTACTATGGGTACTAGATAATGGATAAGCATACTTAAACACTTTTTTTTTTGTAAATACATACATATTATACATAGAAACACCCAGACCAAGACAAACATCCATTTTCACGCAGACAAATGTTTGGCTTGAGCGGGAATCGAACCCGCGACCTTCGGCGTTGCAGTCGCTTACACTCCCGCGGCGCCAACCGGTCGTCAACTTATTGTTTAAGTTGAAAGAATCATCATCATCAGCCCTGTATATAAACTGTCCCACTGCTGGGCACGGGCCTCTTCTCACTATGAGAAGGGTGAGGCCATAGTCCACCACGCTGGCCTAGTGCGGGTTGGCAGACTTCACATGTCTTTCGAGAACATTATGTTGAAAGAATAGGCCCTTTAATTTAATAGTAATTGAATAGTAGTTTATTGCTAATAAATAAAACCTGTAGCGTTCATAGACTATTTTGACTCTTCGTTAGTCGTAGATCGCCAAAGTTGGATGGGGGACCGCATGAGGCATTTTCATCAAAGCGCTATCGTGCTTCGGAGGACATGTTAAACCTTCGGTGCTGGTTCTAAATTAATATCCATCAATCTATATCGCATACTAAACCCCTTTTTTCTGGACATAAGAATATATACAAAAAAAGAGTGAGAATGAAATGATAAAAAAATAATATAACTATCAGTTTGTTTCGGCTTATCTTCTGAAGAGGTATTTTAGATAGGAAAAGCCAGTTTTGTCAGGAATGGGACTTATATATGTAAGTGGTCTAAACAACCAAAATGCAGAAATAATGATGTCTATGCCTTTATATAGGCATTGGTCTGTATAGCTTAGCACTGTTTTTTTGTCTTTCTTAACTGGTGTAAACGGGTTAACTGTATGGTGTTTTTAAATTGATGGAAGTGTGCTCTGAACACGTGCTATAGATGTGTGCTATAGATGCTTATCTTCACTCCTGCACCGTACAGCTACTTCCTCATTGCATATCTTACTTGCCTCAGTACATAGTTTAGCATCAGTGGAAACGGTGAACATTTTTCGTAGCTTACCTTTCTCTTCCTTGAAGCTCTGGGGGAAAAACACACTCTGGCTAGAACGAACATTTTCAATACCCGCAGTACTACGACAAAAATTATCCTGGTGCCTGAGTTTTCATCTACTTTGACGCTAAAAATAGCTCCCAATTTTTAGTTTCCCATTTTATATTCGTAAAATAAATTTACTTTCAAAGGCAACAAGTTTATTTAATTGCCGGATTTGATGTATTTTTATTTTAAGGATTTTCATTACGTTTGGAATTTAGGGATTAAGAGTCAGACTAGTTATTATTTAAACAGAAATAATAATGGCCTGGTCGTTTCAATGACTGTAAATCTGCGTCTATAAGTAATAGAACTCTGTCCACACCTACTACGCGCGGAGATTTTGTGTTTACATTTAAATAAAATATAGAGATATGACAACTGTAATCCACTCTCCTAGCGTTATCCCAGTTGCATCACGGGGAACTTTTACTGTGGAATTGACAACCCTTTATTTCCCAAGTACGCATGAAAATCATATAACCTAAATTAGCTCAAGTATGTATCAAACCCTTTTCAAAAAGGAAGCCAGCTTGTTTATTTGTTGACAATCTCATACATCATGTTACATCTCAAACTCTTGAATATATCACCAAGAATATTTCCCCTTTGTCTAAAAGAAACTCTCATTTCAAAGCCCTTGTGTTCTTTTGTATGAAAACACCAATAAACGCGAACATTCTGACAGCATCTTATCACTTTGTTGTAAGAACTATATTCGTATAAAACTGCTAGAAGTATAAAATTGACAAAAGTAGTAAAGGATGAGGCGTTCTTACAATTTTTTCACTGCAGTTCAGAAAGTTCTCACTTCAAACCTTGGATTAAGAGAAGTGTATTTTTGGAGTGCAACAATGAGTTTGTTTCTTGTAGGTTAGAGAGAACTAGAGGTGTACTAATTACTGTATTAAGTCTTTGTGAACAGTGCCATGCTTGAATGTATAGCTTTTGCACTAAATGATTATTATGGAGGCAATTTCATAACTCGTTAGCGTTCGCTTACAGCAATTTTTTTAGTTTTGACACTATTTGCAGTGTAAGCAGCGATAGCCGTGTGGAGATACCAACAGACTACCATGCCTCTGGATGGCAGTCTGTTGGTATCTCCACTTATCCCACACGCACAATTCGAACCCGATACCCTGTGGTATCGGGTTCGAATTGTGCGTATTGAATTGTTAATTATCGCTTTTCTCGTGCCTCGGAGGGCACGTTAAGCCGTCGGTCCCGGTTGTCATGAAGATCTTTAACAGTCTTTACAGGGCGTCAGTACCATCTAAATAAACTGACACACAATAAACAGACAGGCAGCCGCTCTGTGGATAAGCTAATATTCAGCCAAATCCGGTTAGACTAGTAAGCGGACACCAGATTGAAAGTGGGATAACGCTAAGAGAAAAAAGTCTATTTGCAGTCTTGTGGAAGCGATAGTCTACATTCGTTTTTTTTGGATCAGTGCCATCCAAGGAGGACATTTTAATAAGCTTGCCAATGCTTAAAATGTCCAGTTATATAAATTTCTACTTTGAAATAATTTAAACATTATTTTCAACCTTTTTATTTTTGTTTACCATACATACATAACTATAAGTATGCTTTTTAAGTCGGTTATTTAAACGTTATAAAAGCAACACGTTTATAAATAACCTAAATAATTTGAATCCAGAATTATCATAAAACTCTATTTATTCTCAAAGCAAGATAAAAGGTTTTTTACTAAGTCTTAATACCCTCAAAAGCGTTTTCACTTTACAAGTACCAAAAGCGCTGACAAAAATCCAGAACATTCCATTATACCTAAGGTTGGGTATCGTATTTGGTTTTCCCTTTGAAAAGCGATCCGTTACTGAAAGAAATCTGCTCCATTTACGTCATCAGTACGTCAACATCCATCATAAAGTGGACAAATGGGCCAAGTGTCGGTTTTCCTACGAAGAAACGAGGGTAAAGTGAAAAACTACAATGGGCTTACGTGTGTCGTAATGTTGGTCAGAGGAGCAACTTTGAAGACTTAAGGAATCATAAGTGGTTCTAAAAAACGAAGAGCTAATACAGAGAATATATCAAGCCAATAGTATTGATTGAAATTCAACTATAGTGTACAGATTTTAACTCGATATATTAGTTTCACTAAGTTATTACATCTAAGCCAACAATTCGATTGTCTTGCAGAAAAACAAATATAACCTCCGTCTGCCGTGACCATTATTTTTGTAAAGAAATCGAGACGTTGGATGGTAATAAATAAAAAATATAGTTTCTGAATCAGTCGGTTTAAATGTAATAACTTAGTGAAACTAATATATCACGGTAAAATCCGTAAACTGTAGTTTAATGTTATTGTGTAACATTCGCGTACTCCCGAAAAGATATTAAATAGTATGGACTTAATTTTGAAACCAAATTCATACGTTCTGCTGCCGGAAACCGCGTACATAATAGTTGTAAACTGAACACTGGTACCCAAACTTAACTCTGAAAAGTCAGCGGTACACACTGTAGGTTAGGTCTCAAGTCGAGGCCTGCGAACCTGTTTGTTAGTCTCTCAATTAAGCAATCGTTGATTTAACTAAAAATAGTGGCCTGAAATTCCGATTCCAGGGATGAATAATAATAGACGCAAAGGAGGCTTTTTCTTTAAAACTCGATGTAAAACTTTTTTAAGACACGTTTTTGTATATATGGTGTTTCATACCACATCCACCGCGTTAGTATCGTAACTCGTGGTTTTTCTGAATATTTTCTTAAATTGCCATCGATGTAAAAGATTATTGTTGAATGGTCTTTTTGTTGACACTTTATATACCCATAGTTATATACCCATAATAAATTGAATGTTGTACAGAATTATAATGACCATGGCAGTATTAGCGTCTTTTATACTACGGTATTTATAATTTAATGCTTAAATATGTACGATTATATTTTAAGTTACACCGATGTATATAACAAGAGCGTTTTTATAAGCCTAAATTGAATATTAGCTTTGCAACAGAGCGACTACCTATCTGACCTTCGGTTATTCTTTGGTTTAGCCCACTGTCAGATTATTCACAGGAGGACTCCCTACAACGTCTGTCAAAGATTTTCACCACAGTCGGGACCCTCGACATGCTCTCCGAAGCACGGGGCAAACAATAATGAACAATTCAACACGCACATAATTCCAAAAAGTCAGTAATGCACGCCGTGAATTCGAACCCGATACCTTAAACTATACTTAACTATCGCTGCCTAGTGAATGGTTCAATGGTCAAAATGGAACAACGTACGTAATTTAGTTTCACTGAGCACAACTGCAGTATTATGCAGAATGAACTAAATTAATTTCACATATTTCGTATACAATTTCGGATTTATAGTCAACCCAGCTTTTTTTTCTGTCTGGCTCTGATCAGTTCATTTTATTGTAGTAAGTTGCGGTGGCGTTTGCAACTTGGATGCTTTTTAACAAGCCAGGCCACTATGAAATTGATTATACGGTCTGGTAATTTACGTTTTCTATTACAAAAAATGTTTTTACAACCTGGATTTGATGATATACGATTTTTAAATTATTCATAAGTTTTGTTCATGAAGAAAAAATTGACAAGATTTATAAATTATAATCGAAATGGTTTTAATTTATAAATTTTTCGTACTGGATCTTTTGTGCTTGGTTTTCGTATTCATTCTTCGATTTTGTTTTTTATTGTATCTTTTATTTTAATTATTTATGTCACATATTTCTAATACATGCATTTGACCAGTTAATTTTCTCTTAGAGAAGAATAATTAAGAGACATTTTTAGACGCTTTGTATTTATTTTTCTTTATATAAAACTTAAGTCGAAGCTAGTTTATTTTGATGTTACAGGTCTTCTTATAAAAGATAGACTACACAAAGCTCGTTGTTTAACCACGGTCGTATTTCTTTAAAAGCTATTAAAAATATACTAATGTTTACTTATGTAAGGCATCTATCTTACAATTTAACTTTAGTTCCAGCTAAAATTTAGCTGAAAAAAATGATAATTTTAATAATAATGTCCTTTGATAGACGGTCTAAATTTACGTCTAAATTCGCTTTCACATTTAATTGTGGTCTATTTCTTATTATAATAAGTCTCTATACATGTTTAAATACTTGAAAGGTGCGTGATAATTCTACAAACTTCTTCAAATAGTCGAATATAATTTTATAATACATTTACCGTATTCCCATATTCCGTACCGTATCTCATGTACAAAACGGTACAAAATGTTCGATAGTACAAGTTGGCAAGTAAGACGTGTGGAGAAGTTGTGAAATTTGACAGGAACACGGACGGAATAATAAGTTATGGACAATCTCGTTGGGTTTTCCTTGTGTGTGTTTATATAGGTATTGTGTTATACTGTATGATTTTTTAGACTCACACAAATAAAGACAGTACGTGGAGCGACAGTCAAGCTAAATAGTTGCAGTACGATTTTAACACTTATTTCTTACGCCATTAGAATGATACAAAGGTTATAGTGACGTGTAGCCGTGTGTATAAAGCGATAAAACAGTGCCCGAATAGTGAAATAGTCGTATTACGACGACTGTCATCCCTATGAAACTACACAAGTTGCAAAGTTATGACCGCCCGCAGTCTATTTTATTTTATTTATTTATTGAAATCTTTATAAAATATATACAGCTTAAATAGGCGGATGTAATGCAATGGGCATTATCTCCCAGTCTACCTTTGAGTGGGGCGGAGAGAAAAATAATGGAAAGAGCATTAAGTTATCAACATTATATCATTAACTATTTTGACGGCCGACACGAGAAAATCAGATAGTGTTATTACGTGTTAAATTCAAGTCCATGTTTTATGACTCTCCACATACTTAACATCAGCATAATTATAAATATACCAAATAAAGAACAAGCAGTGACAGCCTAGTGGAGAGACCGACAGACTTCTACGCAGAGGGTCCGGGCTCGGATCCACGATACGCACCAATGACTTTTCGGAGTTATATGCGTATTAAATTGTTAATTATCGCTTGCTAAACGGTGAAGGAAAACATCGTGAGGAAACCTGCACGTCTGAGAGTTCTCCATAATGTTCTCGAAAGGTCTGCCAATCCGCACGAGGTCAGCGTTGTGGACTATGGCCTTACCATTCTCATAGTGAGAAGAGGCCCGTGCCCAGCAGTGTGTGCCTCCGTGGTCCAGTGGATAGTGTATACGACTGCTGATCGGAGGTCCCGGGTTTGATACCAGGGTCGGGCAAAAGTGTTACTGGGTTTTTCCGAATTCTCAGTAGCAGCACGGAGTCTGGCCCGGTAACGGCAATAGGCTCGACCTAAAAATTCATGGCGAAATGTGGGTGTAATACCAATTACGCCTCAGCTTACCCCTTCGGGGATACAGGCGTGAGTCTTTAAAAAAAAACAAGGCAGACATAAAGTTTACTTAAATAGATTTTCGTCAATTCATGATTTTTTCGTTGCTATAACAATAATACTGCAAATCACAATGTTTGTGACCTTTAAGGCAAGAACATTATTTAAAGACATGCCCAGATAGAGGTAAGTAAGTAAGTAAGTAAGACTAAGGGCAATACGATACGCTTACATCGCATAAGTGCTCAATGCTAGCACTAACCAAAACTCGTGAGTTTAATGCTCAGATTTTTTTTATTCAACTGGTACAAAACATTTTTGACGCTATGAACATCATCGTCAATTGCAATCCACTGCTGAGCATAATACATAGGTAAAAAGTACCCTTGACCGAAGAGCATGCATGAGAAATTTGATGAGAGTGAATGGAGAAAGTGAGATATGTCAGGATCGTTGCAAATGGCGTTCCGTAGTCTCTGCCTATCCCTTCAGGAAACAGGCGTGAGTCTATGTATATGTATGTATGCTGGGCATAGGTCTGTCCCTATTTTCTTCATAACGGCGTTCTGAATTGTCAGTTAAATGGATGAATCTCTTCGCCAAGGTACTATTTGCTTCGTGTATTTTCTTAAGTCTCCTCTTACAACCCACGGAGTGAAATAGGCATATTTAATTTATTTAAGGGAAAATTTATACTTTTCCATACCTGTTCACTCTTTCTGCTAAAGAGCATGTGCAAAGTGTCAGTCAACTCGTCGATCAGTGTTAATTCAGAAGCAAAGATGAAGGTCGATTCATAATTATATCAGTCAACTAATGACCTAAACCCATATTAACTTCGAATCCAAACCATTCCCATTACGCAAACAATACAAATGTACCCAACATAAAGATAAACGAGATAACTTAATTCTAAACAGGCATACAGCTGAACAATTTTATCTTAATACAAGTTTCAGAGTTCACATAAGGACTCCGTTTACCTGAAGATCAGAGATTCAAACTTCGGTAAGTAATGCGAGATAGCATTTCTAGACGCTGTAAGCTGATTTAGATAATGTGTGTACATGTTTACTTTGCTCGATGGTGCTTGTTATTGAGATATATGCAAATATGTTTGTTTGTTGAAAAACTTTCTTTTGGTTTTAACTGACTTCAGAAATAGGAGATTATTTTGTTTTCACGGTATAAACTAAATTACGAGTTCGTACCATGCCTTTTAGAGCCAGATTTATATTACCAATATTCTGTTCGGTGTCTATCCATTAAAACCATCACGATGTCACTCGTCATATCGTAGCGATAGCCACGCGAATCACGGTTAGCATACTTAGCCGCTACTCCGTAGATTGTTCAGAGATAAGCGCTACAGAATGGAATGGCAAAAAATTGCACTATTACAACACTTTCATATGTTAGCATCGTAGCCTGGAATCGTCCGTTCCTAGACAAAGGCCTTCCATAAAGTTTTCCACACATCTTATTCGTTCATAGTAGGAATAAAAATCTATCAACTGACCCACTAACTTATTCCACACAAAATTTCAGTCAAAAGCCCGCAGCCGTGTATATTTGGTTTCCTTGGATTCCACAAATAGGAGAACAAAACATATTTTCTTATTTTTATTTTATTTATTTATTTAGCATAAACCTATTACATCATTACAGGCTCAAGCCCAATGCGACATAATAGTTAAATAGGTAATAAAAACATACACAAAAAAACATTTAAACATAGAAAAACAATTTACAAAATATTAAAACATAAACAAAAGATACTAAATATACATTTCCTTACTATTAGGTACTTACTACTATCTTATAACTTAATATATAGTAAATGGCCTTTGTGAACTCGCTCATTGAGCACGTAAACAAATCGACTTGCTCAGACACAGTGTTGAGCGTACGCAACGTCCGCGTCAGCGGCGCTTCATGCAGTAACTTAGTCCGCGCGCGCGGCACCGCCAGCAGCGCCGGGCGCCGTTGCCGCGCCACGTACGCATCCGGCCCGCATAGCCGCACTTGCGCCAGCACGCTCGGGTTGTGCACAACCCCCCGAATCACTTTGAGCACGTAGGTGGCTAGAGAGGCTTCCCTACGTACTTCTAGCTTGGTGTAGCCTACCATACCTAGGATAAATAAGGTGGGATATAAAAGCGGATACCCAGGGTATACCCCATACCGCTTAAGGTATAGAAACCGGATAAATTTATTTTGAATACGCTCCAGCATTAATTTATATTTGGCCTCATGAGGAGACCAAACAACACCGTTACCTTCCAGGTGGCTTTTTACGAAGGCTTCATACAATGCGCATAAAGCACCCATATTTGTAAATCCATTTGCCTGCCTTAAAATAAATCCTAGATTTTGGTACGCTCTCTTACATACGGCAACAACATGCTTGCGGAAGTTTAAGTCCGCGGTGAAACCAACTCCAAGGTCTTTCACCTCAGTTACCCGCTGCATCGGTGTACCTTCCATGTGGTACTGGTGGTGAACCGGCGCACGTGCACGACTAAACGAGAGCACCGAACATTTAGCCACGTTGAAGGAGAGTTTGTTTTCTGAGCTCCAACTTATAACTCTGTTAATATCTTGCTGCATCGTGTCGTGATCCGTGGCCCACCTCACCTCCTTTACCAATTTTAAGTCATCGGCGAATAACAGAAGGGTAGAGCTGTAGACGACCGAAGCTAGGTCATTCACCATGACAATGAATAGTAGAGGTCCCAAGTTGCTACCTTGACTCACACCGGATCTAGTGAAGTAGGGTTCCGAGAGATACCCATTACAGTCCACGTACTGGCATCTGTCCCGTAAATAGCTAGCGAAGATTGTCAGGGTATGCGGGGTACATCCGACACTGGCTAGCTTCGTCAGCAGGACATCGTTATCAACGGTGTCGAACGCCTTCTTGAAGTCGAAATACGCCACGTCTACTTGCACCCCAGCATCCACCGCCGGCGTCAGATATGTCATCATCTGCAGTAAATTACCCGTCGTACTTCATCCCGGGCGGAACCCATGCTGCGCATCGGACAGCTGACTGCTTATCTGTGCATATAAGGAGCTATGAATTGCCGCCTCGAACACCTTCGCTGGAGTACACAGAACCGCTACAGGCCTGTAATCGCTGGTCTTCGAGCCGCCCTTACCCTTGGGTACCGGCACAACACGGGTCAGTTTCTAGCTATCAGGGAACACTGCGGTATTGATACACACGTTAAACAAATGTAGCAACGGTTCCGCTAATACTCCGCTACAGTCCCTAAACAAGTAGGAGGGTATACCGTCCGGACCCGCCGAGCGCTTGGGCGGCAAACGGGCGAGCGCGCGCCGCACGTCGGCGAGGCTGAGCGGCGCGAGGTGCGCCCGCGCGCCGGGCGCCGGCAACGGCGCCGCACTGGCCGCTGCCACGCTCAGCACGGCGGAATCCGGATTGTACACCGATTGAAAAAAACTCGCAAACTCCCGCGCACATTCGGATTCTGATAATACTCGTTCATTTACTTTTAACTTAGGCTGTCTCGAGTTACCTTTCTTAGACCTCACATAGTCCCAGAACGCACGCGTCTCTTTTGCCATGTGATTTTGTACGAAGTCACAGTACTGATTATGAGCTCGTTCGATCTCCGCCTTCACTCTCGCCCGACACTCAGAGAAAGCCGCATAATCACTACGCCTCTTACTGGCTTTGTATCGTTTGCGCAAATTGTGTTTAAGCTCAATATCAGCAATAATACCACGCGTATACCATACAGGATAGTTGTACCTCGTATTCACCAGTCTAACTCTTTTTAAAGGAACACAAATGTCTAATGCTTTATTTATTTTACTGTAGAATAAGCCTAAAACGGTGTCTGGATCTTTTAAATAATACATTTCACTCCAATCTATAGTAGACAACAAATTATATAAATGGTTAAAGTCGGCTTTATTAAAATTCCAGGGTTTATTTATTATCGGGTGAGTCGAAAGCGCGGGAGTATGTGCGTGCGAGACAGGCGCGGGCGCGGGGCGCTCGGCGAGCGTGACGCTGATAGCGAGCGGCGGGTGGTACGCATCCGCGGGCTGCAGCCCTTCGTCCGCCGCCGCGACGCGGATGCCTCGCGCGCTCATCACTAGGTCCAGCTGTATATCATTACAATTAGGCACCGAGTTATGCTGCTCGAGTTCACAAAAGGCCGTAAAATATTCAAAATAATTACTGACATTTATATTGCACGAAAATAGATTAAAATCACCTACTATAACTAAATTATGTTTATACTTAATACTAATCTTTTCTAGTACACTGAACATTATCATGTATTCGCTTTCATCAGTTTGGGGCGGTATGTACACAATACAACACGTAAATAAAAACCTATTCTGTAAGTAAACTGCAGCACAAATCATTTCAAACATGTGATTGTCTATTACAAGGTCATCGGGTAGCGTCAATTGACGCAGTTCGAATCGCTGTGTGGCCACTAAAACGACTCCGCCTAACTTGCGCCCATCCGCGCGATCAGACCGTAGTACCCTGTATCCTGGGGGTACAAATTCTGCGTCTTGTATAGTCTACAAATAATTTATATGGCAGAACAAAGTTTGTTAGGTCAGCTAGCAAAAAAACAAACTTCTAGATCGAAATGACCAATACAATTCAAATCCCATTCACAATTTTTGCAAGCCTTCCAAAATAAAATCACCTACAGACGAAATCGCAGCAAATCCTTGTGTGTACACTTATCGATTAAAGCGTTATATTGCAGAGCGTAATCTCGAAGGGGTGTTATCAGAATTACGTACTACATATACATAATTATGTATGTAAGTAACATGTTCTTCTAATGTATTTTGCTTACGAGAGTTGGGAGGGATGCTAATATCTGTAAAGTGTTCGATCGATCAGGTTGAAACATGCAGAAGGAACTTTTAGTAATTTTAACTGTTGGATGATGCATTGATTTGCTGAATAGAATTTTAAAGCCAGTGAATAGAAAAAGAAAATATAGTAAAATTTAATGTTATTTTCTCGTTCTACCGTCTATATTTAAAGGCGCTGATACACATGAGTATTATCGCGAATGTTACAAAACAAATGAGTGTGTTTTAGCGAGCATTCTCACGAACATTCGCGTGAGCCTTAGAATATAGATAATACATAGAATTCATACATACATACATACATAGACTTACCGCCTGTTTCCCGGAGGGGTAGGCGGAGACTACGGAACACCATTTGCAACGATCCAGACTTAACCAAACGGGTTGGTAGAGGGTTTGTATCAAGTTTTCCTTTTCTTATAGTGCTGTTCTCTGCATAATATGCTCCCTCTGTCGGCTCTTACTACACCCATGGTATGATATGGAGTGGTGACATTCCGTATTTTTAATACGGATTAAGAATACGGACTGTCACCACTCCACATCATCCCATGGGTGTAGTAGGAGCCCCATAATTGAGAATATGTACGTGAGGTGATGGCACCTCACGTACAAATTCTCAGTTATCGCTAATGCTAATCGGTAAAGAAAACATCTTAAAGAAATCTGCATTTCTGAGTGTTTTACATAATATTCTCGAAAGATAACATATAAGTTAACCAATCCAAATATGGTCAGCGTGGTAGACTTTCGCTCTACCATTCACAAAATGAGAAAAGGCCTGTACCCAACGACGAGACATATTATAAACCAGGTCAGGAGCATCGCCAGCCGATTGCCTAGAGGGGGGGGGGGAGGTCGCCAGCCGATGGCCTAGAGGAGGGAGGCAGGGCAATTTGATATGCAAAATGAGAAAAGTACTGAGAAAAGTTTTAAATGTAGGGTTTTTTTAATTTCTAGGGGGGCAGCTGCCCCCCTCTGCCCCGCCTTGGCAACGCCCTTAAACCAGGCTGTTGATAACATTGTTCAGTAATAGTTTAGTTTTACGAATAAAATTGTCACACTGTGGTACTTCATTCCCACTCTAGTTAACAAGAACTCAAACAGTGTAGGTAAAACATAAACCCCTACACAACTATGTACAACAAAACATTATGTTCAACTGCGATCTAATTTATTACGCGAGACCTAGTCCAATGCGTGGCTAGTATATGGTATATGCAGTATTTTGTTTAGTATACACGATTCGTACTGCAAAATGGCGATTTATTAACTCGCTGGCAATTTATTATGAGGGGTTGTTAGTTTCTTGTCATTATTCTCCAGTATCATAAATAACAGAAGATTGTTCATGGTTGTTTTTGTTTGTTTTTGTTTCTAGTGGTCTTGTTGTACCTGTGGTGTATAATATGTAAGTACGTTCCTGGTGTACTGGACTCAAACTCAAACTCAAAATGTTTATTGCTTTCATGTGTAAGTACAAAGATCTTAAATTAATAATAAATTTAGAATCAACATGCAACCCTGTTAGGGCACAGCAAATTTACGTTGGTATACGTAGGTATCTATAACTAGTTATATATATATAAGTAATATATCTTGACGACTTTATTTTATAATGTTGTTGAAGTTAGCTAATTTAATTATTCAGTACATTGTACCTAGTGTCTTATGCTAAGAGGTATTGCTTCCTGTAAGTATTTTCGTCAAAAAACTCTTGCAGTGTGTAGAAGCATTATTTTAATAGATATTTTTGAAGTTTATTTTTGAATATGTTGTTATCTTTGGAGTCTTTTATTTCTTGCGGTATTTTATTGTATATTTTGATCGACATAACATACGGTCCTGAGTGAAATATTGACAGGCTAGATGTTGGTAATGCTAGTCTATTTTGGTGTCTAAGGTTACGGAATTGGGTGAAATGGTCTTTACTTAAAGTAAACAGGGACATATGCTTCCTAACAAATATGCATATTTCTAATATATATATTGATATAAGTGTTAGAATGCCTTGCTCCGTAAAATGTTTTCTGCAACTTTCCATTCCACCTATATTTGCAAGAATCCTAATACATCGCTTTTGGAGTTTGAAAAGCTTATCCGCGTCTTCACTATTGCCCCATAATATAACTCCGTATCGGAGCCACGAGTGAGCGTATGCATAGTAGGCAGCTTTCGCTGATTTGAGGTCAGAAGTTCTTTTTAACTCATATAGACCGTATGTAAATGATGATAATTTGCTAGTGATGTTTTGTATATGAGATTTCCAATTTAGATGTGAATCAATATGTAGGCCTAGTAATTTGAAATTATCTACGCATTCAAATTTATTGTTATTAAATAATATATTTTCCATGGTTATAGCACGTTTCTGGTAGGGTTTAAATTGCATGAGTTTAGTTTTTGAGATATTTAGTTCTAAGTTATGTTCTGTTAGCCAAGTTGATATTTCAGATAAAATATGAGTTATACGGTTATGTAGTTCGTCTATGTTACTGCATGGAAATACTAGAGAAATGTCATCTGCAAAAAGGACGCTTACAGTATTAATTACTTTAGGCAAGTCATTGATGTAAATCAAGAATAAAATGCATCCGAGTACGCTACCTTGAGGGATCGAATTTTCTATTTTTGATTTTCTGGACTTAACGTTTGAAATTTCGCCGGTATCGTAGTTGTGATGTTCTATTTCGACATACTGTGTTCGATTGTTTAGATAAGATGTAAACCAATCTAGAGTAGTACCTCGTATACCGATTCCATCCAATTTTCTTAATAATATGTTGTATTGGACCCGATCATATGCCTTGCTCATATCCAGAAGTATTCCTATTGCATATTTCCTGTCATTAATAATATTTAAAGTTTGTTGTATATAAGTGTAAACTGCTTTTGTAGTGGATCTATTTCTTCTGAATCCATTTTGGCTGTCATGGAATATATTAAAGTTTTCACAATATGAATATAACCGTGTTGTCATGGCAGTCTCAAAAATCTTAGAGAATGTAGGCAATAGCGATATTGGGCGGTAATTTGTGCATTCAGTGTGGAGCCCCTTCTTGTGTATAGGTTTGATAACAAAGATTTTAAGTTGATCCGGCACAATTCCTTCTGAAAATGACTGGTTAATAAGAAGAGTAAGTGGTATTGCGAATTCTATAGCACATTTCTTAATTAGTGTGGGCGGGAGTTCGTCGTAACCGAAACTGCGTTTATTTTTTAAGTTTTTTATTATTGTATAAATCTCGCGAGGATCGACGGGTTGAATAAAGATAGAGTTTTCAGCGCCATTTATCATTGCACGACCCGACTGCCTGCCAGGCTCGCCTCCTACTGAGATAAAGAAATCATTGAAGATGTTTGCTACAATGTTAGGGTTTTCTGTTGTTTTCTTATGTAAAGTCAATGTTATGTTTAATTTAGTTCTTTTTGAGGTTTTGTTGGTGCGTTCTTTTATTATTTGCCACATGGTTTTTGAAATGTTTTCGCTTTTATTAATTCTCTGGATATACTGTAATCTTTTTGACTGTGAAACTGTCCTTTTGAGTAGCTTTTCATATTTCTTATAATATTTTATTAACGTAGGGTCATTGTTAACAGAGATGAATGTTTTCAGCATACGTTTGTGCTTGCAAGAGATTTTTAAGCCTGCGGTAAGCCACGATTTCTTCACTTTGTTTTTTAGTTTAACATGGATTTTGGGGATGCAAGTGTTTAGTATAGTGTTGATTATTTTGTGGAATGATTCATAATTGGCATTTACGTTCTGATCATGTGAGATAACAGAGTTCCAATCTATTTTTTTATTTCTGCCTTAAAATTAGTGGTATTTTTTTCATTGAAAATTCGTTTTTTCGTAAACCAAGTTTGTCGTTCTTTTATGCTTGTTGTCTTTGGGACCGTTAAAATAATACCTTTATGATCAGATAGTCCGTAATCGTTAACGATGGCAGAAAAATCTTGTATTTTAAAATTTATAAATATTAAATCTATACACGTGGCACTTGTATTAGTTACTCGTGTAGGTTCTTGAATGCATTGGTGGAAATTATAGCTTTTCATGGTGTTTATTAATTCTAAAGTATTTTTTGAGGTTGCCAGAGCATTTACGTTATAATCTCCGCCGATAATTATATTCTTTTTACTGTCTTTAATTATAAGCATCTGCAAAAGTTTTTTGAGTGAATTATAAAATACATCTGTTTGCCTATTTTTCTGTGGCCAATAAATTACAATTATTAATAAGTTTTGATGGACAATTTCTATTGCACTTATTTCGAACACAAACTCGATAGACATTGATGTGATATCACTTCGATCTTTGGTTTCAATAGCTTCCTGTATAAAGATGCAGACTCCACCGCCTTCATAATTTTCTCTGCAGTATGAAGATGACAGTTTATAGCCCTCTAGATGTAATAGGTTTGATTTCTTCTTGGTAATCCAAGTTTCAGTGAGACAGATGATTTGGAAGTGGTTTCTTTCTTCTATAACTGACTGAAGTAGGTGACCTTTATTTCTAATACTGCATATGTTCTGATACATTATTTTAAAATTGTTGACGAAAAGTAGATCGTTTTGGATTTGGTTCGTTTACATCGCACACTTCACTGGAGCTAAGGTTGTTATTATAAATTTTCCCAGGTGACGATTTAGAAGACAAACTTTTAGGTGCAGATGTTTGATATGCGTTTCTAGTATTGTGATTGGACGGGGTCCGGTCGTAAGGTTCTTTAAATTCTTGGCCGTCAATTATCAATTTTTTGTTTGTAATAACAGCGTATTTCCCCTTTTCTCGCGCTGCTAAGAGTGCTTGTCTTTGTAATTTTCTTTCTTGGATTTGTTTTTTATCGAGAAACTCTGATATAGCTAACCCACTGTTCCGAAACAGTACTTTGTTCTGTAGTATATATCGAGTCATTCTTTTGCTTATTAGTTTGATAGAAATTGGTCTTTGATAGCTTCTTTTACCGATCCTCGATACATCTTCAACGTAACCGACTAAGTTGATGTTTGCTATATCTTGGAATATGTTAATTATTTGTTCGTGGAGATCATTTTCAGTCTCTTGGTATTTCTCGCCGAGTCCAAAAAGTACAATCCTTTTACAGTGAATGTCCCCATTAATTGGGAATTTTTCTTGGTAAGGTTCACCGTAATCGCATTTTCCTTGTCTTGATGACTTAAGTTCTTCCAGTTCGCATTTGAGTTTTGTACACTCATTTTGTAGGTAACATATTTGGTTATTTATGTCAGTTAAGTTCGTTTTTGTGTTTTCATAATCTGTGTTATACGTATTGTAGTTTAACACGAGCTCATCTTTGAAATTTTGAAGCGCTCTTGAGATTTCAACATTTATCAGATTTTTTATTTCCGCTACTATAGAATATTTATTTTCTTCAAGTTTTTTGTCTAGAAGTTCCTCGAATTTTTTAAGTGTTATAACATCAGATAGTCTTTGGGTGCTCAGCACCTTAGAACTTGTAGGCGTGGGTATTGTGTCGTCCGCAATGCTTAAATCTTCGTCAGAAATAGTGCTGTTTTCGCTCGGGTGAAGTGTCTTGCGCAGTGTTTTGCTATAATCGTTAGACAGTGGCAACATGGTTGTATTTTTAGCTCTGGAGGAAAGTGATGTACGTGTTGGGGTAATCGTATTAACCATTCTGGGTTTATTGCAGTTGCAAGTTTGGCAGGTCCAAGACGATTTGTCCTCTGCAGTCATTTTGCGTAATAATTGAGTCGTGATATTTGCGCATTTGAGATCGTAATATTTATTACACAATAAACAGCTAAGGTATTGTTTAGTGTTGATTTTCTGTAGGCAACCTGCGCAAATTGATGTCGTCTTTTTGTTCCTATTGGCTTGATCTGAATTTAGCGCCATCTTTTGGTGATGTTGTTCAATTTCAGCGACGGAGTTCAATAGATGAGAAGAAAAAGAGAAACAAAGGACTTTTTTGATTTGATGATTAATTAAAACTTTTAATGTTTATTTGCCAAAAGCATATGCAGATTTTCCTATAAATAAGTTTAAAGGCCTTGCCACACGGCACAATTTTACCGCTGATCAAATTTTCAATCGAATTGGCTTTGCCCGTCTACACGACACAAACAAATCAGTGATTTTCATTCCGCCCACCCGATTGGTTAAGATCTGGCGGTACCGCCCACCCGATGAACTTGAGTTGGACGACTGGCGTCTACACGTCACGATTTCATCAAGTGATTTAGTCAAGTTGGACGTAAAATTGTGCCCTGTGGCAAGGCCTTAAGAGGATGCATACATGCAAAACATAATTTACACATTTAGAAAATATAATTATATTAGTCATAAACTCCATACTCCAGTAGTAAATACAATTTAAAAGATCGTGCACGTATTTGGACGGTAACTAAAACGATAGATTAGGAAAAATAAGAATAAAAAAGCAACTTACGTTTTTACCTCTAAAGATTTAGTTACAACCATAGAGACTACTAGTTATAATTTCTTTATTTATTGTTTACTAGCTGACCCGGCGAACTTCGTACCGCCATAGAATTTTTATTAATTTTTAAAATATATTTTAATTAAAACCTTTTCCTGACAATAACAAATACAAAACAAAGATTAATCCAATTTGGTGGAGTTATTTGGAAGTTATTGCGCGTACAAACATTTCGGCGATTCATTGTTTTTTATATTCACTCATTTTGTTTAAATATACTGCAGCAAAGAACTTAGAATATTTAAACATTAAGCGATGTGAAAATAAAGAGTCATAATAATTATTAAAGATTTCGCAGAAAGTAGCAATGCAACAACCGCATAGACCACTACTCAATTGATGTAATCCCATTTCGAGCTTTTAATTGTGAATAATTTTAATTAGTGTATGTGTTTTAAGATCAATTTAGAAAATAGGAGTAAATGTTCAACCATCTATGCTTAAATAATAAATTTAAAGAATTGTTGTTGTGAATTTTCAGCTGTAAAATAAATAAAACATTAGTACTATTTTGTAACAGTAATGATGATGATGGCGTAAGGGTGCACAAACAAGGGATTGGCCAAAATTCCCACATGATCGGGCAGAAACGGTTAAAATGAATAAAATATAATACTTATCTTAATATATAAAATCCTTGCGTTACTGACTGACTGACAGACACGCTACAGCCGAAACTATTGGGCGCAGGAAGCTGAAATTTGGCATGTATGTTTCTTGGTGACCGTAGGGGTGCACTAAGAAGGGATTTCCCGAAGTTCCCACGGGATCAGCCAAAACGGGTAAATAAAAAAAAAATGCAGGCGTAGCTACTGGCGTCCTCTAGTAAATAATAAAAATATAATATGATACTAAATATAAACACTCGACTGCCTCCGTGGTTCAGTGGATTGCGTATGCGACTGCTGATCGGCGGTCCCGGGTTTGATTCCCGGGTCGAGCAAAAGTGTTACTGGGTTATTCCTAATTCTCAGCACGGAGTCTGGTGATGTGCCCGGTAACGGCAACAGGCCCGTCCCCTGTTACGTGAGACGTAAAAATTCATGGCAAAATGTGGGTGTAATATTACATCTCTGTCTACCCCTTCGGGGATAAAAGGCGTGAGTCTATAAAAAAATAACTAAATATAAAACACCTTTTTTCTTCTATAATAATTAAAGTCTTTGAGATGCAATTTACGTAAATAAATGAGAGTAAAACAACAAACAAAATCGACGTAATAAAAATAATCCTTACACATCTCGTTATGATCATATTCCAGCCACACAGCCTGGCATATTTCTCTGCCAGTCGCGTCAAATGACGCTGCCATTAATATTCTTCATTCGCCCCCCGCATACAAATAGTTCTGTATATTAATCAAGTCTCGAAGACCCTCAGTTGACCACGAGCGTATTTGTGAGTAGAAAGTAGTAGTAAGAAAGTAGAATTTTCCAACTACATATGAGAGCGAGGAATTAATTTATTTTCAGCATATTCTCATTGAATACGCAACGCAATGGACGATATGGCACATACGGACTGTCGGCTGTTTTGCTATTAATGTTTATCTAAAAGCTGCTCTTACTAAAAAGTGTATACTAATTAAAATTTTCATTAGTATTAATTAAAATATTCTTTAGTATGTTTTTGATTTGACACGATTTTTCACCAAATTACGCTTACACTTACTCCACACTAGTATTAACACTGCACACGTAAACTTTCCTCAGGAATCACATTATCTATTGGTGAAAATCGTACAAAAATCTATTTTTGTTAAGTTCTTACAGTCAACACATACAATTTTTAAAAGATTTAGCTATGAGAATCTGCAGTTGCGAAATTTAATTTAAACCTTATTCTTATTGCTTTCTATAATAATTTTATATTATGCCCAATTTATGTTATACGTATCATAATAATTCGGATCACATTCGTTTCAAAATCAAAGTCCATATAACTTTTGGGCTCTTAGTATTGCTTCGATAGGCTAGCTCTTCAGTTAAAACTATGACGGACCAAAACGTGTTTTAAATATATTTTATGCCTATCAGACTTTAATGCGCATGATTGGAAATAAATTATTACATATCGTTCTAAAGAAGCCATATTTCAACAGCGGCGATAGCCCAGTGGTGTACGTAACGAACTGCCGAGACGATGGTCTTGGGTTCGATCCCCACGTACCCCGGGTTGTGACACAACATAACTTCACGACCCCTATCCCCAAAGGGGTGGGCAGAGGTTTATTAATCACCCACACTTCGCCAGTTATGTTTCAGTCCCAATGTAATAAGACACGACCCCATTGCCATCTACCGGGCACATTATTAAGACAGCAATAATTAACATTTTTAATACACACATAGCTTAGAAAAGTTAGAAGAGAGTCTAAACACATTAATATCGATTCCATAAATTTGGTTACTAAAAAACTAAGCTGGTGACCCTGGGATCTCTGACAAGGTGTTTTAATTTTGCGTTACTAACTGACTAACAGACAACGCATAGGCGAAACTACTGGGCGTAAGAAGCTATTTGGCATGTAAGTACCTTAGGGACTGTTTCCAAATATTTGTACTGGATCGAGAAGAAAGGATTGAAATGTCTCTATATTATGAATTATATGTATTGCATTTGGTTCTATTTATCTAAGTTTTGGCTCTTTGTTCTCATTATCAACGTTCTAGCGTTAATTCGCTTGTACCTAAGACTTTCCGCCTTAGATACCACGCCCGCTTGCTAGTCTAAATAGGCAACGATTTGACAGAGTATTTGCTTTTCTACAGTGTGACTGTTGTTTGACCGACGCAACAAAAATAGATAATAACAAACCACACAAACAATGACTCCCCCTAACTATCAAAAATCTTCATGAGAACAAAGACCGGCAGCTTAACGTGTTAGGTAGGACTGTTGACTTAATTTCCTATCTGAGCCACATACGCACATGACTGTGAAAAGTCAGTAGTGTGCACCTTAAATTGTGAACATTTGCCCATGTGCCAGTTTGTTAATATCTGCACCTGCGCCACCCGCAGTCTACAATCAATAACATTTTTGATAACTTAATAAGCTAAAACAATGTGCTCATCAGCTAGGAACAAGTTAAGGCAATTCTCCAAACAATTTTCATCTTCTTTCAAAATTTCTCCAGTATTTCCATGTAGAAGTGACGTGTACTCATTATGTGATCAAACACACGACCCATTATAGCTTCCAACGGTCGTCCAACTAGGCCTTATCTGCCCACTGTCCTCAGTATTACAAAATACCTATCTCCCCCTTCTATTCAAAATTACTATGCAAAGGGGTTCTCCCCACCCCAACTAATAATTAAAAGGCATCACGTACATGGTGCCTGTTTATGCATAAGCAATTTGAGCGTACGGCAGTGCTCCAGCCAAGTTATTCAGCGAAAAAGTGGCTTTTAGTGTAAATATTATAAAATTAAATTTTAGCACACGTTTTTGCATAAATGAAATTTTCAGCCTCCTTTTAGATGCTAGTGATCTCAATTTACATAACTTTACTCAAGGTATATTTTTAATGATATTTTTAGTATAGCGCGCCTTTTTTTGTAATTTCAGATTTTATTTCAACTGCTTTCGTTCGATGTGTAAATCTTGCAAGGATAATAAGAAACTCTTAGTCTATTGAAAAGTTACATTTGGGGTTGCATTTATCAGATGACGCAATTTTATTGTAGGCTAGTGTAATGCTTGATCCGAATTTGTGGATCATACCTTTTGTCCCTCGGCCGCCATCTTGGAATGAGTGCGGCTGCAGGCGGTTTTTCTTGATTATCTTGTAAACTATTGGCCGCACAAAGAATATGTGAAAAAGCTTTTTGTTCCAATTTAAATTCTCTACCACTTTTAGTCTTGAAACTTTTGTCGTAAAGCCAAATATTAAATATTTTTTACATCTTCATTTTTTTTGTTTTTCGGGCAGTTTTATGTTTTCCCATTTTAACAATGTCTCCAGTCTTTGAGATGAGCCAGGCTTTAGCACGGGTCTGATTAAGACTGACACTTAATCAGACCCTGTACAATTTTTAATGAATAAATTATAGAAGAAAGCCGCTTTTTTGTCGATAGTTCATCATTTTCCTCTATAAATTTTGATATCTCTAATAATTTTCTTGCAGGAGTCCCTAGAACATTTAGGCATAGCAGAACACATGACAGTATCCTCTGGCTGGGCAGACTATCAACTTCAGATGCCCAGTGATAGAGTTTGTCCTTTTTTTCAACCTCAGTTTTTAGGGTCATTTTTATGAGTGAAAATAGGACTTTATGGCACTGCAGAGTCTCAAATTGGAAGACCGGGTCTTGTTTGAAAGAAAAAAGACAAATTAAATGTATTATTTATTGCTGACAAGAAAAAAATGAAAACACACTGAAAAGAAAATTTGTTGCAAATTTCATTCGATTTTCGTTAGTAACATTGTTATCTTCCATTTTACGACTAAATGCTACGAAACCAAAATTGGAGAGAATTTAATTTGCAACAAAACATATTTTGAAATTTTTCTGTACGCCCAATAGTTTGCCAGATAAACTTGAAAATCCACTCTGTAGAAGATGACGGCCGCAGGAACAGGGCTGCGACACCACAAACTTGGATTTAACATTGTACTACATCGTACAACCTTATAGAGGGGGCTCTATAAAATGTAATTGCGTCCTCTGAAAAATGCACGCTAAGCCCAAAAAATGTAACATTTCAATGGACTATCTCTCAATCGTACGACGAAGTGGAAAATTTAATGACATTTCTTTTTCTTTTACGTTTGAGATCAGACGATGACTAAAAGCTTTGTACGTGCCTTTTATTTTATGATAATTTTATTTTATTGTTTTATGTTGCCGGCCAGTCAGTGAAATGAAAGGAGATTTATTGTTCAAGATGGCAAAGTGCCTAAGGAGACTGCCTCGTTGGTCTCGCGGCATAAATGTGCGCGTGGGATTGGGAGGTCTCGGGTTCGATTCCCGGGTCGGGCAAAGTGTTATTGGGTTTTCCGTTAGGAAATTCTCAGTAGCGGCTCGGAGTCTGGTAATGTGCCCGGTACGGCAATAGGCTCGCCCCCTATTACGTGGGACCTAAAAATTCATGGCGAAATGTGGGTGTTATATCACACCTCTGCCTACCCCTTCGGGGATACAGGCGTGAGTCTATAAAAAAAAAATGGCAAAGTGGTGTGATGTCGTTACAGCGACCATAGACTCTATATCAGTCCAGCTGGGGGTGATCTTCAGAATGTGGACCTCACCTGGTCTATTGCTTGTAATGGCAGTATGACGGTTTATTATCACAATGCATTTTTATGATAAGCTTGACCCAATTTTATGTCCTAGATCACAAATTTTACACATTTAAATTAAACTTATTAAAGATTTTATTGCGATGTATCGGTTTAACTGACATTATGTTTAATCCGAATGATCTAAAACCTAAATTTTTATTACAAATCGTTATCATTTCAATCCTATTTTGATTCCAGATGAACGGAATTCTCACAGTTAACAACACAAACATTGAAAGTTTGATTTCATCATGTGAGCCTAGAGATATCCACTGCCGGACATTGGCCTGCCCCAAGGTTCTCCACACTGACCGATTTTGCGCCGCCCACTTCCCGCGATCTTAACCAGATCGCGGCAAGCTTGATTTGCAGAATACAAAATATTCATCAGTTTATGTTGCAACACCTACGGAATTAGTGCTTAATTTATTAACTATCCCTATATATCAAGTGTTCGACTACTAATCAAGGCCCTGTTCACACTCAGTCTGTAGTCCCTTCTTTAACTTTACTTCAGGAAGGGCACGCAGAGCATTACCTATATTTCTGATCTTATTTCTTATGGTTTCTTCTATCTTGTGTGTACTCTGCGTGTCTTGTGCCCTCTAAATGAGTTTTCTTTCTTTCTTAGTCAAATTAGCCATTCGCCATCCCTGACTTGGCTCACCAACTAAACTGACATCACCATAGTTTAAAACTATCGAATCTCCATATTGCTTGTCAGAAAAAAGTACTCAAAGTAGACTACGTGCCACTATTGTGAATAAAATCCGATTAAGTGCGAGATCGACCTGCGCATTAGGAGTTCCATACCGTATTATGCCATTGTAAATATGAGTTTCTAATAGAGAAGGGATTCAAATATTATCTTAATCCTTAGGGGATTCAAATATGAATAGAAATACGTAAATCTTTGATTTACGCATTTCTATAGTTGATTGAATCAGGCGGCAGTTAGCGGAACTCCATTGTAACCTAATGGAAGGATAGAGCAACCAACCACGCACCCTCGGGTTGCCCATCCCAACTATTGCAATAGAAAAAGCTTGACTCATCTAATGACATAGGATAAGGGATATACGGAATAATGCGAAAATGGGAAAATACTTGCTATGCAGTTTCCCGCTGTATGCGCCGACTATGCTTCGACACGTCATGTTTCGCCTCTGCACGAGGCATCCTCAAGACCGATGGACAACGACTGAGTCTGTTCTACCGTGTCCATGCCTTTTATATGATCTTACTTTCTAATTTCCTCCTTGGCTCAACTGGTGCGCGTGATTATGTCAGTGTGCGAACAAATAGGCTAGTTGACAAAAAAAAAAGTATAAATCCGTCCTTTAGATTATTCAAAAATAAGCGATACGTATTTTTTTATTTGTAAATTAAACCAAAAATGACCAAGACATAGCTCATTAAAGTTACGTATAACGTCACGCCGTGCTGCATTTTTTCGCACTAGATGACGTCACACGTAACTTTAATGGGCTATATAATTTTTATTTTTAATTTAATCGAAAAAAGAAAAAATACGTGTCCAATATTTTTTTATAATCTAAAATACGGACTATATAAAATGTAATTATTTTGACCCTGGAAACTACCCTATTCAGCAAAGGAGACCCGTTGAAGTTGTTGGCTTAATTTTATATTTATAGTTAGCTTATTAATATATCTGTTTGTGCCAATACGCACATTCTGAAACCTTTTTGAAAAGTGCTGCACTAAAACTCAGTATAAAATTGAGTAATTACCCTTTTTTTTAAATACCTATGAACCGTCCGAACAGTGTCCTCTTTTTTATGGTTTACCAAAAATACATAAACATCAGATGCCCATTCGTCCAGTGGTTTCATAGATAGTCAACGCTCCTGCTTATAAGTTAGCAAAATATTTAAATGGTTTGATTAAAGAGAACTTACGAAGTAAAACTTGTGAAGAGAAGAAAACTGGATTTAAAACCGTTACAAAGCCGTCTGATCAGCGTCGTATAATAGGCCAAATCCTCCTTTTGACTTAAAATATTTTTGTGAGCCCATAAGAGCTGCAATTGCCCAGCACATAGTCTGCAAAATGCTGTATACAGTGAAATGAAATGAAATGAAATGATACTTTATTTCGTGTAAACTTTGTATAAAGTGCTTACGAAACGTCAATTTTAAATTTATCAGTTGTACAAGTTTATATTTTTAAACATGTTGAATCAGAGCAGCTCAATCCCAAGCATTTTTGTCGTCTATATAATCGGAAATTTTATAATATGCTTTTAAACACAATTTAGTTTTAACAATTATCTTAAATTTATTTATAGTTAAATTTCTTATACTAAGAGGGAGCTTGTTATAAAAGCGTATACACTGCCCCATAAAACAGCTACTTATTTTGTGGAGGCGGGTGCTATGAACTACAAGATTATACTTATGTCTAGTATTTACAGTGTGAAGATCACTTTTTTTACTAAATTTGTCAATATTCTTGTGGACATATAACAGATTATCGTATATATATTGCGATACAACAGTTAGAATGCCTATCTTACTGAACTTTCCTCTTAGAGAAATACGAGGACCGAGGTTGTAAATTCCCCTTATTGCTCTTTTCTGCAGAACGAATATCGTGTTAAGGTCTGCAGCATTCCCCCAGAGAAGAATCCCATAAGACATGATACTATGAAAGTAACTTAAATAAACCATTCTAGCTGTATCTATATCTGTAAGGCGTCTAATTGTCCTAACTGCATAAGCTGCAGAACTAAGTTTGCCCGAAAGTCTTTCTATATGCGGGCCCCTTTGGAGTTTGGTATCAAGCATAATACCCAGAAACATAGTTGTCCCGACGGGCTCAATTCTGGATTCCTTAAGTTGTACATTGGTTTCCATCTGTTTAACATTGGGTATTGAGAATTTTAATAGTTTGGTTTTCTTATCATTAAGTAATAAATTATTTACATTAAACCAATTAACATCTTTAGAGAGTGCATTGTTTACTTCGTCAAAATGTATCTGTTGTCGTCTAATATTAAAAAATAAGGAGGTATCATCCGCGAACAACACAATCTCATGATTCTTTTTTACATAATAAGGTAGATCGTTAATATAAATCAAAAAAAGAAATGGTCCGAGGATTGACCCCTGCGGGACTCCCATTTTCAAGGCAGAACCTGGAGATGTCTTGTCATTGATCTGGACCTTCTGGATTCTTTTGCCCAAGTAAGAAACCAGGAGATCGAGAGCTTTGTTCCTAACGCCGTAATGATACAATTTTTTGACCAGAGTGTCATGATGTACACAATCAAACGCTTTTGACAAGTCGCAAAAAATACCTAATGCATCTTGCGACTTCTCCCAAGCTGCAAATATGCTTTTGAGTAGCTCAACTCCTGCGTCAGTAGTCGAACGACCCCTCGTAAATCCGAACTGTTTCTCGTGGAGTAGATTATGTCTATTAAAATAACTAAGCCACTGACTAAGAATTAATTTTTCAAAAATTTTACTAAGTGTCGGCAATACAGAAATAGGTCGAAAATTAGAAGGGTCGGTTGTGTCACAAGATTTAAATAAAGGTATAACTTTACTATATTTCATTAAGTCAGGAAATATTCCAGAAGCAACGCAACCATTGAATACCGCTGCAAGATGTGGAGCAATTATGCTAATAATAGATGAAGTAGTCTTCACTGACAGTCCCCACAAATCCATTGTCTTTTTCATATTTAAAGTTTTAAATTGTTTAAGAATATCGTCAGTAGTAACAACAGTGAATTCAAAGGCTGCATCACATTCTGGCACACAGTCCCTAAGAAGCATTTCAGCAGACATGGAAGATGAGTTGAGCGACTTTGTTGTCACTATAGGTATATTAGCAAAGAAATTATCAAATTCTGTTGCAATTTCCAGATCCTCTGAAATACTCACATTATTGATTTTTAAAAGGTAGTCGCAGCTGCGTGCTTTGGCTCTGCCAGTTTCATTGTTGATGACATTCCAGGTAGCCTTTATAGTGTTTTCTGATAATTTTATTTTGTTTCTCAGATAAATAGATTTTGCCATGTTACAAGCTTGTCTAAATATTTTGGAATATTTTCTTACGTAATTAATAAAGGTCTGACTATTATTATAAGACTTTTCATTATACAGTTCATATAACCTAATCCGGCTTTTATGAATACCTTCAGTTGCCCAATCACTAAACATCAGACGGTCAGTTACATTTAATTTTTTGGATGAAAATACGGTCTGAAATTCGTCATTAATTAATTTAAATAAAGAATTATATAACTGATCCGGATGGTCATGATGACGCAACCAACGCATTTTTCGAGATAAATTGTTTTTAAAAGTTTTAAGTGGATTCTCATTTATTGGTATATATTTAACAATTTTTCTCTGGTCTCTCGGACATTCTCTTGGACAACAGATTAACTGCCCACTGTGATCTGACTGAAGCATATTAATCAAAGATTTGTGTATTGGTTTTATACTAGTAAATATATTATCAATACAAGTACCACTTGTGGCAGTCACTCTAGTTGGTTCATAGAAATTATGACATAAATTGTGTGACTTATATAAATTTAAAAAATTGATAGTTGAAGAGCATTTTTCTAATATGTTAATGTTAAAGTCTCCACAAATAGCAACCGTTTTACGGCAATTACAAACTTTGCTTAGAGCATCCTCCATAATAACTAAAAAACTTTCAAATGGTGCACATGGAGGTTTGTATACACTCATAACAATGAACTGCTCAAACTCAACACATGTAATCTCTACTACTCGCTCAACAGAGAGGCTCACAATGTCAGTCCTTTCTTTAAATTTTAGAAATTTACTTGCTATGATTAACGAGCCACCATGGATAAAATTTTCTCTACTGAACGAGCTTACAACCTGGTGGTTATTAAAATTGAATATGAACTGGTGGCTTCTTAGCCAATGTTCTGTAATGCATAAAATATAAATATTGTTACAGTTCATAAACAATTCCAATTCTAACTCCTTGCCCATCAACCCTTGTATATTTTGATGCACCAGGTTGATACAATTTTTAAAATTATTTTTTGTATGTGTGGTTGATGGAACTATATTTTTGTC
This sequence comes from Euclidia mi, assembly GCA_944739405.2. Lineage (NCBI taxonomy): Eukaryota > Metazoa > Arthropoda > Insecta > Lepidoptera > Erebidae > Euclidia > Euclidia mi. The sequence goes on from OX123192.2 coordinate 65,210,543, forward strand.
ACTTAAACTAGGTACAGAATTTGGTGTCTTACTCGTATTAAATATAGTGCCAGAGAACGACTCTATTGTCTCAGAAGTCAATTTAAAGAATTTGGAACGGATTCCAAGCTTATATTGCATGTCAAATTTGACTGCTCAATAAAAGCAGTGTGGTTAGCCAAAACCTTGGCTGAGTTATTAATATAATAAGCTAGCGATGATGCTATTTGTCTTTTATAAAATTGTGATATATAACAATTATCATATGTCAAATAAAAATTTCTAATTAAAGCATTAGAGTCAATAATGTCAATCAGATTATTATAAAATGTCATAGTATGCAATTTTGAATTAATCTTAAATCTATAATCATTTTCAGCTTGTGGCAACAGGTTACTGTAAGGAAAAGCAAGTAACAGAATTTTTCTAACTTTTAAATTGAGTAATTGGTCAAAATATCTCTGTATTACATTTATATTTGCATTTCCTCTTCTCCCAATAAATATAATAATTGCTGTTTCAGGACAGTATGATTTAGACAAAATAGATTGCAATATTTGAGTATAACTTGCACCAGGCATACATATGTTAGTAAAAGCCAAACCTGTCCTTTGCCGCAACAATTGGCTCATGTTTTTCCCTATCTCATCACTAAACATTAATAGTTGGTCAGTGTTTGTAATGCGGGGTGAGAAGGAAGAAGCAAAATTAGAATCAATGGTGCTGTTACCCGCTGCATCAGACGGTGATAACAAATCAGGGCAATAATTCAATGTAGTTGGCTGTGAATGACTCCGTGGCATCTGGCTATGTTCATTGCCATGATTATTATTGGTAAGAGATTGGAGCCTCTGCTCATTATACTTACACAAGTCCACTAAGTCATCCATTGCCAAGATATGCTAATTTATTTGTTTTTGCGATAAATTATATTTCTTTGTCATGTTCAACAATGATTCTTGTAAACTGTCAATCTCCGTTTGCAAACAATGAATATCAGCATCATACTTTAATAGATTAGAATCTAATTTAGCTAAACATACTGACATCTGTTTCTTTAAATTAACCTCTCGGACGCAGGACGCGAAAAAAAGAAAAGTCCGGTAGTGCAGGGCACTTGAACTCTCGATCGAGCAACAGCTGACCGACGTCATTATGTTACCTATATCTCAGTTAGTTTTAAACGTATCACAATTATTAAACCGGTTTTAGAATCCTTGAAATGTGTTCTGCAAACTTATCACCGATTAATAATGAATAAATACCTTGTCTCAGCAGTGCAATGAATAAAAACTTGGAAACAGCAACATAACCTCTTCAATAAAATTTTCAACACACACTAACACACAAATATTTAGCATTTCGGCACAAACTCACAGCACTTTATATAGCTTATATAACTAATTATTGAATTTGATCAACAGTTAGTATCAACTACACTTATATTTTTATAAATCAACAAAAGTTTCGACACAACGACAAAACATAAACCGGCCGCCATGATCGCGCGCGAAACTAAGCGACAAAGTACCGTTCGCACGGTCAGTACGTAACGGAAATAATTTTTGCTGTCAAGTAGAGTACTTATTATCGATGAATTGACAGTAAAAATGTAAAATGGTTTTAATATTAATTTATGAATGAAACTGCCATCATTTTAGCATGTTTTACTAAATAAAAGATCTTATTGATTTTATTTTATTTGCAGGAAGCATTCCTACCTATAACAATATTTATAGTTAATTTATCTTTGTGTTAGTGTTTGCTTTCACATAGGTAACATTCATTTGACGATATGCCGTATAATAATAAAGGTACTGAATAAAATATCAACTTGTTTACTATGTATTAATATTTATTAATTATAATAAAAATTACAAATACATCCTCGTGTATGACAATTTAATTCTATCAATAAAACATATCAAACGCTTATAATTTACAATGTTTTCTATTTTTAATCATTTCTATATAAGGTAGGTTGTAACCTGCTTATATCTACAATGTGATTATGAAATAATGCAAAATCAGAAAATGGTTTGTTATTCCGTAGGTCTATAAATTTGACGCAAACTGATACGCTAAACCCGTATAGGTATATCTACAACACCAGAGAGTTAGAGCCGCAAGACGAGGGACAACGCGTCGCTGTCAGCTGATTATACTCAAGTCCCATAATTTTACGTTCAACTTTTAACTGAGTCGTGTGGTCGCTAGTAGTCAAGTACCTACATTCTCTTACCGCATGTAGGTATTTTTTAAGTCACGTCGTCTGGTTGCAATATCCAAATCGCCGGCCGCTTGCTTGTGCGCATGACCTTGACTTGGCAAACTTGACTCGCTTCGGCTGGCAAACTAAATAGTTTGCCAGCCGAAGCGCGCACATAAGCAAATGACAATAAGAGTTACAAATATTAAGGAAGCAATTCCATAAACATAACAATATATATGCATATAACAAATAACATAAACAAAAATGATTTTATTAACTTAATTTTATTTATCGTGTTACAAAAAAGAAAAAAGAAGTCAGTAGGGATTTCTGAGGTTTTGCGCAATTTCATGATCACGTTGTATAATGTAAAGCTTATAATATTAAGGAGTTAAGTGAATACAACCACATAAAAATCACTGTTTATTTTACATAAGTGGAACACATATTATATAGAGACAGACAATATCACCTGAACAGTAGTCATGTTTTGTTATATATAGGCATACCTATAGGTATAAATCAATTGTAGTTTGTACGCAGTTGCTATTCGAAAATACTTGCACTGATTTGAGTAATTCTTTGTTTTCATTTTTAAATGCTTTGTTGGTTTAGAATAAAAAGTATCCAACAACAGCTGAGATATTGAAAAATGGACTTTGACAATTTTCCATTTATCTCTTTAGTAGTCCGACAAGACGTTAAACTTGTTGCATTTGCTAGTATCAAATAAAATTGTCAGGACCGAGATCGCATGACCAATCATAGAACATATAGTAAAATATAAAATCTAACATATTATGTTGGGTTGTTCCGTATTCAACCTATGACGTCTCATCCGATTTCCTTACTCATCCTAAATTTGAATGCCTAACTCAACCGATGACAATATTTTAATAAAGTTTCCTTATTCAACCGAAATGTGTTCCTTACCCTACCTATAGTAAATATTACCGAAAAAGTACGGATAGCAAAACAATCTTAAGTATATTGTCAGAATATTATACTTAATAACAAATACAGTAGAACCTCTATAAGTTGAATGTATAAAAAAATTAAAACACGTTCACGACAATGTTTCAATTGATTAAATCGCAAATACCGAATTGGAAACCGAACAAAATTGCTATCGATTTTGAAAAGCCTGTGATGAATTCAATCCGAACTATATTTGCAGACACGGCGATCAAAGGATGTTATTTTCACTTTTGTCAAGCACTTGTTAAACGAGCAAAGCAATTAAAACTAACCAAAAACAGACATACATTGAAACATCTTTCTCTCTGCTTGGCTTTACCATTGATACCAAAAAAATTGATTGGCGACGCATATCTCTACATAATGGAAGACTGTCCGAAAGAGGTCAATGTTACTAAATTTAATGATTATCTTGTAAGGACATGGCTTGAAGGCGGAAAATTTCCATCAGAATTGTGGAATGTATATGGGAAGAAAACATAACAACAAACGCTCTCGAATGTTGGCATGCAACATTGAATAGATATATAGCAAACAAAAAAGTAAATATATTGCAGTTGCTACATATTCTGAAAAGGGATGCACTTTTACAAAACGCAAGGATTTTATAACGACAACATGGCGCGTCGCCCTCTTCGTCAATTAATGAGAAGGTTAATGAAGAAGGAATCAACAGTGCTATCCAAGAATTTGTGGATAGAAAAATAGTATTGGGCCACTGTCTAGAAAAATTGGCTCCATTTGTTTATTTTAAAGAAAAATAATGATATTGGTCTAAATTAGTAGTTATAAAACCAATTTTATATCGTTTGCGATTTTTTTTGGCAAACTGTGAGTTTTAGCGTGACTAACACATGACTAATTAGTTCATTATCCTGTATAGTTCCTAATCAAAAATTTTTTCTTATTGTACATGTTTGTAAAAAAAAGGTAAATTTTAAGGTTTATACTAGTCTTATTGAAATCGTTGCTCGCAAATATGTGATGTTTGTACGTGTGTGATCTGTTATTTTAAATAATTAATGAATAGTAAAAAAAATCGCTCAATATTGTTGATTTTATAAAGATATACTTTTTACTTTTAAGGATACTTAATGTGTTAAGTGAAATCAGAAAATTGATATTTTTTTATTAATCCTTTTGTTAATTTTAAGCTTTATACTAAGTCTTATTGAAATCGTTGCTCCCAAATCTGTGATTTTTTTGTACATGTCTGATCTGTGATTTTACATAATTAATGAATAAATCTTGTTCGCTAAATATTGTTGTTTTTATAGAGATAAACTTTTTATTTTAAGGATACTATGTGTTATTTGAAATCAGAAAATTGGTATTTTTTTATCTTCCTATAATCCTAGGGTTGATTTTGCTTGTAAGTCTATAAAAAATTATAGACTTACATGTCTAGTTTGTGATTTTAAATGATATATAAATAGTTATCATTGTTTTTCAAAGATTGATGATTTTATAAAGCTACTTTTTAGTTTTTAAGGATACTCGATATGTTTTGTGAAATCAAAAAATGTATATTTTACTTTTTGCTTGTTGACTTTGCTCGTAAATCTGTGATTTTTTGTACATGTCTCACCTGTGATTTAAAATGATTTATAAATAGTTATTTAATGTTCTCCAAAGATTGTTGATTTTATAAAGATACTTTTTAGTTTTAAGGATACTTGCTATGTTATGTGAAATCAAAAAATTTAAACTTTTATTTTTGCTTGTTGACTTTTAGTTTTTCAGTATTCTTGACATGTTTTGTGACGTCAAAGAATGTATATTTTTTATACTTTTATTAACTTTTTAAATATATAATTTGTACGTGATATGTTTTGTGAGATCAGAACATATATATCCTAATTTTCTTGTGTTGACTTTTAAATATATGATTTGTACAAATTGATGTCGTTTAATTCTGAAATAGTATTTTTTGTTCAGACGGTACACACAAACCTAAGAGGGTTTTGGGTGATTTTGTAATCGGTTGAGTAAGGAATACTTGTAGGATGAATTAAGAACTAAAAATGTAATAAACTGCTGTCGGTTGAGTAAGGAACTAAAATCGGATGAGTAAGGAAAAAAATCGGTTTAGGATGAAACGTCATAGGTTGAATACGGAACAACCCATTATGTTACGGGTCTATATCTCATTCAATTTTATTAAAAACATGTTTTACTCGTTACATCGATAATTTAAAATAAAGACAAATAACGTTTACTACAAAAAACTGACGCTAGACAAAAGACACTGAGATGATGTGCCGTTTCTTTCTCAATCACACTCCTCATTCATAGTTTCAATCATTCATAGTAACTATTGTCGTACATACTCTTCTTACATACTCAGTCATTTAGATCACACCGACTTATTTCTCACGCATAATCATTTCTAACTCCCATTCCTTCAAAGCCCTTTATCAAATCTAAGACAACTTGAGTCGCCTTGCCACCCAAATCCGTGCTGGCTCTGTCTAGACTAGTATTGGATGTCTCTTTCCCAGTGTATATTTTGAAACGATACATATAGCCCGTTCGAGACTCACACAGCTCGAAAGACTTTATCCCGAAACGGGCAGCCTTCGATCGTATAGCCTGGATCCAAGACAAACGGCCTTTAAACAATGTCAGCGACTCGTCAATGGATATGTTTTGATCTGGCACATAGAGTGTTTCAAATTTAGAATTGAGATGATGAATTATCGGTGCCATTTTTTTTAATTTGGGCGAAAGCTCTGTTCCATCATTTTGTAGAGAACTCTGACTGCTATCAAAGTTATCGACAAAATGAAGGAACTTGTTTAACAAAATGTACCTGCTATATGTCATCAACTGTCTAAACTTAGGCATTTCCAGTACAGTTGTTGTCATCCAATATTCCATCTGGTTGCTACGTGAGTCGAGACCCATATATATAAATATAGCAAACAGTCGGTAAATTTCATCGACATCGGTTGGACGCCAATCCCGCAGCCGAGATTTTGGCGGTAATTCCTGGCTACCAATAACCTGTTCAGCATACCGATTCGTTTCCTTCACTATATGTTCTATGATTGGCCTGTCCCAAATTGCCAAAAATGGATGACTGACCACATTAAATTCTCTGATGGGTCCTGGAGACTCGCAGAATTGTCCTCGTGTCCCTTGAAAACATGTGTAGTCTTGAGTCCAATTAAATACTCTATTTTCACCTAAAATGTTATCTTGGGCAGAGTCCATAGCGGACTCTAAGTGATCGATAGCCTGTCGAAGTGGTGCATCTAATTGTTCATTCATGGGTATATCTCTGTCGATACGCCTGGTATTGACATCCACATCAAAATCGTCATCAAAATCGCTATCCATGTCGCTACCAGGTTCCGTTTGAACACTTTGATTTTTTACCTTTTCGAAGTCCTCATCATTTTTAGACGTCTCAAGCTGTGGAGCTAGTAGTGAAGTGTCAATCTGCAATGTAGCCTCCCTGTTGGCCTGAGAACTTGCAGATGCATGTGGTTGCAACCATCGCCTTATATGGAGTCCTTGCCCTGCCATCAGGACATCCACGTCATCTTCGTCTATATCAGCCGCTGCCACTTTTTCCACGGCGCCTAGGCTGTGATATAAAAAATAAAAAATACTAGACCCTAATTTTATTGTTTTACCGCTCGTTTAGGAAAATACTTACAAAATTGATGGTGGTGGTGAGGTAGCCTTGCGAAGGCTGCCATGTGGAGACTGGTCTAGTAGTAGGTTGCCGGTTGTCAGCATTCTGCCACCAGGAGATATCTCCACCTTGAAACTTTCCAGTAATTTCCTAGGATAAAAGCATAGGGATATAAATAAACGTGCATTAAAAACGAATGCCTAATATTATAAGGATTATATTCATGGGCGTCGCCAAGGGGGCAGAGGAGGGCAGTAGTCCCCCCCTAGATAAAAAGCCCTAGTACATTGTATTATTTTCTCAATACTTGTCTCATTTTCCATGTCAAATTGCCCCCCCTCTAGGCCATCGGTTGGCGTCCTTGCCCTCCGTAGGCAACCGGCTGGCGACGCCTATGATTATATTATAATTAAAATAAAAACAAACCTTGCTTTTGGGGGCGGTGGCAAGAAATCCGGCTCCCTCTCCATTTGTAAGGCAATATCCAAAAGGGATTGCCTTCTTGCATCAGCTCCTGGCTGTGCACGAGTCATAGCCGTACTGATACTCCCATAACTGAGACGTCGAGCCAACCTTTGCTTATTCGGTTTAGATACCGGTGTCGGTGGTCTGGAAGTGTCACTACAATAAAAAAAAATATTTAATTTCACATCCGACCGTTTTTCTCTATTACTTTAAAATATGTTTGAGTAAGGATAAGTAAATTACAAAAACATGATAAGAAATGGTTACACTATAATAAATACTATTTAATATAAATTACATTTAGTTTTGACTTATTCGACACCGATTTATTTATTACGAAAATATCACATGAGTTGAAAGAGACTACATTATTGTTTTGCCAACGGTACTTTGTTCGATATTGAGTTGACATTATCGTAAATATCATAATTATAGGTTAATAATTATAGTTTACTCAATAGCTTATGGAAAAATAAGAAAGATTATTAATTATACTACCGATTTATAACTACATAATCTCATAAACTTTTAGAGGTGTCTTGTAAACAACGGATGAATTCACAACATAGTCGCCATATTAGGTACATTATGTTTTGAAAATGGTTTATCGTACTATTTTACACAACTACGAGACCTAAACTATGTTTTATAATAATCTACGTTAGTTGCCGAGTATATAAACATATAACACATATAGTATACTTACGAGTTTGCATCGCTATCCATTTTTTAAAACTCAGCTATCGTCACTCAAACACGCGCGTTCAATTTTCAATGCGAATTTGTGGTAAATTGTTTTCAGTGGCTAATATTGAAAAAATATTCTATGAATGGGATATCCAATCACAATACAGAATTGAAGAGGAATACATGCACTTTGCAATAGTATGGCCTACTATTATTGGTGGAATTGTTTTAACGTCATTTGAATTAGTGGAATATGGCGCTGTCGTACCGGGACATACGTTTGTCCCGCAAGCGCGGGACGGAACAAATTTTCGTGGGACATACGTATGTCCCGCTTGCGTTCCAGGGGTTAACATATTTTTTGCAATAATCTACATTAATATTTGATTTCTTGTACATTCTTAACAATTTTTCCTTTTTCCTGATAAATTTATTAATTTTAACATACTTCTTCAATTTATTACAGGCTTTCATCTTTCTAAATGACTGAATAGATGAATTAGACTCTGTTAAATCAATAGTCACTATGTTTCTACTGCTATCATCGGAGATGGCAGAAACCATGCATGGAGCGCTACCAACCAGCTCATCAAATAGCGATTGTGTTGTAACTGATTTCATAGTCTGGTTTGCACTTTGTCATCAAATAAACATATTTATTTGATTATTGGCCTCACTTAGGAGACCCTCCAATTCAGTGATGCGTTTGAGAGCTTTCTCAAATTCATCACTGCACCTGTCAAATTGCATAACAATGTTTTGTAGTCTATCCCTTTCGTCTAAAGAAGTGACTAAATTAGTGTGCATTTCTGCCATCTCACTCCTAAGCTGAGAGTTTTTCCCTAAAATCTGTAGCATTTCCTTCTCATTATCCTCATGTTCACTTTGTAGTGACTGACACAAATCCTTATATTTCTTTAGTTCAGTAAGGGCCACCTGTAATTTTTCATCGTCTTGGCGTGCCCTTCTGGTCATCATCTTGTTAAAAGTAAATAAACAAAGCAAGAAAGGTCACTGAGGTTTGTGTAAGACACCAACAAAGTTGTTTGAGTAAATTGTGATATGCTAATTTGGTATATTGCTTGTGTAAGGTGTACGAAAATCAAATAAGAAGTAAACTCACCTCAAATTGGCTCAAATTTAGCTATTATTGTAGAAATAATGCAAATTATTTATAAATTGTACGTTAGTTTGACAGTTGACTTACTTTAATTTGCAAAACTTTTACAACTTGATGAACAACACTTATCACTGTTATTATACGACTATTATAATTATCACAGCTTATTACGCAAGGAATTACCAAATTAGGCACATTATTATGAATTAAATAGATTTAAAACTAACAAATTATTGGGAGAAATACAGTTTTACGTTATACCGCCAGTGTTGCCAGAAGCCAAACTGTCTCCAGTCAACTCGCAAATATCCTAATAAAAATATTTTTAATGTTTCTGTAATAAATCATACACCATCGATTAATTAAACAATCTTATCATCCAAACGCGTAATCGAAAATGGTACAAACATATAACATATATTTACCATACAACAAACCGCACTAAATCACCTAACTCATTCCTCAAAACTATTTGCACTGAGCTTTCCACTTCGCAACGCAGCTAACATGTCCGTCCATTCATATAATTACATGCATTTCAACAGCATTTACGAAGAGAATTCAGTTTGCTATCTTGTGTTCCGAAGTATCAAGTTTATCAAGACTTGGCTGACTCGCAAATCGTTTAGTGCAATCCAAGTTTATTTTGACTGTTGAGTGGTTAACACGAATTATATGTATTATTGGTATAAGATTGGTTGGTAGTACTCTAAAGTATTAGTGACTAGCTCCAGTTGGCTGGCCATATTTAAATTTTTATCTATTTTTGTTATAGATACACGCCTGTGCCCGCGAAAGGGTAGGCAGAGATGTTAGTCAAAGTCAAAGTCAAAATCATTTATTCATCTAGGTCACAAGGTGACGCTTATGAACGTCAATTTTAAAATTAATTACTTAATGCTTCTACATTTACATTTACTGCCTCATTCGCACAGCAATAGGTAGAACCTCGAGAAAGAACGGGCAATAAAACTCGTGGCCACTCTTTTAAATCGCCAATATTATGGTACATATTTATATATTTATAAGGAGCTGCAACTGTTTCACATTGTAGTTAATTACTTGTAAATAGTAATTAGTTACAAACATAATACTTAAGTTATTAATGCAGCTCCTGTTACACAATATACACACAGGATGTATATTGTGTAACAGGAGCATCCACTTACGTCTTATAATGTAGACAACTCATGATCATGACCATGTTCAGACCTATGGTGGAAATGTATGTTACAGAAGTGACGGTATATGAATACACAAAATTACAAAAACGTTAGTTTACAGCCCATGATCACAAGTTATCTTCATCTTACAGCAAAATTTTAATAAAATTAGTGGAACAACAACGCAAATGTAAATTTAGTAAGTGGAATGACCTAATAATACATGAATGGTTATTTAAATGAACTAGAAATTATATAAAAAAACTGAGAAGCAAGGTATCTATATAAATTCTGAATAAGTACAAAGATCAAGAGTTGGCTAGTGTAAGTGACCATCTATCCTTATCACTGAAATAATCATTTATGGTATAATAACCTTTCCTAATAAGGCAGTCTTTTATTTTACTTTTAAACGTACTAAATGGTAATTCTAGAAGACTAATTGGTATTTTATTGTATATTCGAATACCTAGCCCTACAAAAGAATTGTTAACTTTGTGTAAACGATGATAAGGGGCATATAACTTATGCCTGTTTCGAGTATTTATGATAGGTATGTCACTTTTCGTAGTAAATAAACCTATATTTTTTCAATATACAATATATTAGCAAATAAAAATTGCGAGGCTATTGTAAGAATTCCTATAAACTTAAAGCGTTCCCTAAGAGTATCTTTTGCACCTAACATGTATATTGCTCGTACCGCTCGTTTCTGTAGTACGAAAATATTCTGGATATCCGCAGCTTTGCCCCATAATAAAATGCCGTAGGACATGACACTATGAAAATAGCTAAAATACACTAAACGAGCCGTGTTGACATCAGTAAGTTGTCTAACTTTTCTGACAGCATACGCAGCAGAACTGAGCTTTCCTGAGAGACATGCTATATATGCACCCCATTGTAACTTATTATCTAGTGTAATGCCTAGAAACACTGTCGAGTCAACTGTGTCAAGTTCCTCCCTATCTAGCCTTATATTAGGTCCCACTTGTCTAACGTTTGGTAAAGCAAATTTAACGCATTTAGTTTTTTTAGAATTAAGTACTAGGTTGTTTGCTGTAAACCATTGTGTAACCTGTATAAGTGCATTATTTACATCATCAAATTGATTCCTATTCCTGTCTACTATAAAAATAAGTGACGTATCATCTGCAAAAAGTACAACATCACAGAAGTTTTTTAAATAAAAAGGCAAGTCATTAATATATACAAGGAATAGAAAAGGACCTAAAATTGAACCTTGTGGAACGCCTAACTGTATAGGTAATTTAGAGGATGTAGTCCCATTTACATCGACGCACTGAAATCTCTGCCGCAGGTACGACTCGACAACACTAAGTGCGGTTTCCTCTACGCCGTAGTGGCGGAGCTTACGCAGCAGTGTGTCGTGATGAACGCAATCAAATGCTTTTGAGAGGTCACAGAATACACCGATAGCATTTTTAGATGACTCCCAAGCATTATAAACGTGTTTTATGAGAGGAACACCCGCATCAGTAGTGGATCTACCTTAAGTAAATCCGTATTGATCTTTGTGAAGCAGGCTATTTAATTTTAAGGCGGCGATAGCCCAGTGGTGTACGTAACGGACTGCCGAGACGATGGTCTCGGGTTCGATCCCCAGTTTCCCCGGGCACACACCTATGACTTTTCGAAGTTATGTGTGTATTAAAATAAAAATATTAATTATCGCTCGCTTAAAAATGTGCCCGGTAGATAGCAATAGGCTCGCCCCCTATTACATTGGGACCGAAACATATCTGGCGAAGTGTGGGTGTGTAATGCACCTCTGCCTACCCCTTCGGGGATAAAAGGCGTGAAGATATGTTATGTTATGTTATGCTATTTAAATTAAAGTGTCTTAATAGCTGCTAAAATCTTTTCAAATATTTTACTAAATGACGGCAAGATGGGCTTAAAATTATTTATGTAATTTTTACTGCCAGATTTGAATAAAGGTAAGATTTTACTTAATTTCATCAAATCCGGAAATACGCCTAGGTAAAAATATTGGTTAAAAATTATAGAGAGATAAGGCGCAATAGTCTCAACTATAGTACCTAAAATTTTAATTGAAATGCCTCAATAGTCGCCGGTATTTTTAATATTAATTGAATTATACGCGATTAATATATCTCGCGGGGTAACGTGCTCGAATCTAAAAACGCTCTTGCATTCAGGTACACTGCTAAGCAAAAAAAATCCAGCGTCTAAAGATGATGATGGTAAAGAACTAGTAGTTTTTATAGGTATGTTCGCAAAAAACTATTGAACATATGCGCTACTTGAGATTTGTCTGTGATTAATAAATTGTTATCTTGGATTTCAAATTGGTTTTCCCGTTATCGTGCTTTACCAGTTTCATTATTTATAATTCTCCACGTTTCTTTTATTATATTTGTCGATTGCTTGATTTTACCAATAATAAATTATGATTTTGCCATACTACAAACTTGTTTAAAAATTTTTTAGTAGTTTTTACATAATTTAGAAAAAGTGTGTCAAATCTATGTTGTTTCATACCATATAATTCAAACAAATTAGCTCTACTTTTGTCCCACTTGTTAAAAGATCCGGTAGTAGTCCCCTTTATTGTGACAGTTTTACTCTTAAAGGTATTTTGAAACTCATTATTTACTAGTTCAAAAAGTGAATTATAAATTGTATTTGGATTTTCTGAGTTCAAAATTGAGGGATTAAGTTTAGCGATAATATTGTTTTTAAAACGTGTAAGACGACTGATTGTTTGAGGCCTACATTCTACTGTATGTAATTTATCATATGTTGAACAGGAAAAACTAGCTATCTGTCCACGGTGATCAGAAGGAAGAGAACTAATAACTACTGGGTTTTTAGCAACACAAGAACTAAATATATCTCCAAACAAGTTGAAGATGTTGCAGAGACTCTAGTAGGTTCACAGAATAAGTTACTTAAATTAAATAACTTAAAAAGATTCAGAAATCTATTACACTGTGAAGAATTCTCTAAAATATTAATAATTAAATCACCACATACTATAATATTCTTATGACTACATTTAATTTTATTAAAAGCATCTTCCATAACAGTCTTAAATAGATTATAATCACCAGAAGGGGGTCGATATACACAAATTACAATATATAAGTCTAGTTCCACACAGGACAACTCAATAGTGCGCTCAATAGATAAGTTTACAATATCTTTACGTTCTTTGCATTTTTATAAATTTGAAGTCATTATGAGAGAACCGCCTCTAAGAGCCTGCTTTCTTATATACGAACTCTGCACTGTGTAATAATCATTTATAACAATAACCTCATGGGTGCTTAACCAATGTTCAGTTAAGCACAAAACCTTAACGTCATATTTTTCTAGAAATAAACTTAACTCTAATTCTTTGCCAGATAGTCCCTGCATGTTTTGGTGTGCTATATTGAAATACTGCAGCCTAACTGTTGTCCTATCTTGGAGTTTAAATCACAAGATGTGTCAATTAAAACATTGTTAGTACATGTACTAACCCTATCAAATAAATTGTCAACACAAGGTTCTCTGCCTTGCTGTAAATTGTATGCTAATAACTTAGCAATCTGTCGCTTAATATAAAATGGCAGATACATTGTATCTTTAGTTAAAATAAATTTACTAATTAATTTATAAGCGTCAAAAAACAATGTTGCGTCACTATGACGACAAGTTATGTTATCAATCAATCAATCAATCAGCCTATCGCAGTCCACTGCTGGATATAGGCCTCTCCCAACACGCGCCACAGTACACGGTCCTCAGCCTTCCGCATCCAGTCTGTCCCAGCCACCTTTTTCAGGTCGTCGGTCCACGTAGCCGGGGGCCGCCCTACCTTACGCATGCCGAGACGTGGTCGCCACTCTAGGATACGCTTGCTCCATCGGCCATCAGTCCTTCTACAGATATGGCCAGCCCACTGCCACTTGAGCCTACTGATTCTGTGAGCTATGACTGTAACTTTGGTTCTTTGTCGGATAACTTCGTTCCGGATTTTATCCTTCAAAGAGACGCCAAGCATAGCCCGTTCCATAGCTCGCTGCGTGACTTTTAGTTTGTGGACTAGTCCCACTGTGAGTGTCCACGTCTCGGCACCGTACGTCATAACAGGTAGGACGCATTGGTTGAAGACTTTGGTCTTCAGGAATTGCGGTAGGGGTGAAGAGAAAACTCGACGTAGCTTGCCAAACGCTGCCCAACCCAACTGCATCCTGCGGTCGATTTCTTTCTCGAAGTTGTTTCTACCAAGCTGGACTACTTGCCCAAGGTAGACATACTCTTGAACAACTTCGAGCATCGATGCGTTGACATAAACCGGTCCCGGCACAATGTGTTCGTTGAACATAATATTGGTTTTATCCAAGTTCATGCCGAGACCGACCCGTCGAGAGGCTCCATTTAGGCTGTGCAGCATCTCGCTCAGCTCTGCCAGGCTTTCTGCCACGATGACGATATCGTCGGCAAACCGAAGGTGGGATATGTACTCGCCATTAATTTTGATGCCCCGTCCAGTCCAGTCCAGCGTCTTAAAGACGTCTTCGAGTGCGTTGGTTAAGAGCTTAGGGGATATTACATCCCCCTGTCTCACCCCTCTACGCAACTCAATGGGGCTGGTTTTATTGTCCTGGAGCTGGACGGTCATAGAGGCCATGTCGTACAAACATCTGAACACCTCGATGTAGCGCCAATCGATGCGACACCGCTGCAGAGCATCCAGAACCGCCCAGGTTTCGATGGAGTCGAAGGCTTTCTCGTAGTCCACGAAAGCCATACACAGCGGCTGATTGTATTCGTTGATTTTCTGTACAATCTGCCGAACAGTATGGATGTGGTCTACGGTGCTGTAGCCTTTTCGAAACCCGGCTTGTTCCGGTGGCTGGAAGTCGTCGAGTTTTCTGGCGAGGCGATTTGTTAGGACTCTCGAGAACAACTTGTAGACGTGACTCAGGAGTGGGATTATGTTATACAATAACATATTTAATGAGTGTATGTGCATGTTTTGTGTATGCGTCAAGTTATTTGAGTAAGGCAAGGCACCTAAAATAAATTTACAACTAAATTTAGAATTAAGTTCTAATAACAATTCAACACATTCTATGATGTCCTGTCTCTATACAGTTAAACTGTTACCAAACAATAATATGGCAGTACTACTCTTATCTAAGGGGTGTAACTTAATCTGTTTATCTAAACTACTGTAACTATCCCCTGGCCTACAATAATTTATAACACACTGATTTGTGTACTCACTGAGAAGACTACCAAAATTGTGACCTATATAGAACTATCAGAAAAAATAAAAGTTTTATTAAGTGATGTTGGAAGCCTAGATTTATTTAAATTTGTTTGAAATGAGTGTGAGTTTTGTGGATTGTTAGAAAAAATCTCAGGTAGTATGGTACTCAATGGCTCTGCTGGAATTAGAGTGTGAGTACAAGAACACGAGAGCTTATTGGTCAGAGACTCATACATCTCTGCATTACACCTCACCAAGTCTACGAGCTCACCTGCCTCCACTATACGCTTGCTCAGTTCTTGTTGAGAAGCTTGGTATTTGTTAAAAATCTCATTTAAGGTTCTTTCCCTAAGTAATATCTCTTCCCTTAAGCGATGAGTATCCATATCATACACTGATCTACTTTGTTCCACGTTCCTAGAGTATTCAGATAGTTGTTTAACTAAGTTAATGCGGTCCTTTCTGAGATTTAAATTAACTCTATGCACATTATATTTCCTAATAGATTTATGACATTTTTGAATTAATGTATTATTTTAATGTAGCGTTTAAGTTTATTATGACTAGAAAAGCTGGGTCTCATAATAATGGTATCCTCCCTGGTCAGGTCTATTGTCACAACTGGCTCCCTAATGCACACATGATCGGGCTCACTACTAACCAACTCATGATATAGGCTACCGGTATTCGCAATCTGTTGACTGTGTTTATTTATTTGTATGTTAGAGATGGTGTTATGAGCTTCACTCAATTCACGTTCCAGTTCAGCAACACGTCTCAGAGCTTCTTCATGAGTGTTGGAAGTTGGACATCGTCAGTCGGAGTTGTTCATGTTGCTCCAGTATTTCGAGATGGTGTGTGCCTTGAGTTCAGTGTTCTTGTCTACCATTTTCTTTACTTCTTCTTCGCTGTCCTCCCTTTCCTGTAGCAGCTGGTTACACAGATTTTTAGAGGATTCCAATTCTTTGAGTGTGGTCTGTAATTTGTCCTCAAGAACTGCCATTCTGCGGGTCATCATTTTGAACAGACCTACCCCGTAGGCACCTGAAATGTAAGGAAGAGTGAGTAAAGTCAGCAGAGAGAAACTATGAAATGGGTGGATAGAAAGTTGAGAAGGAAATAATGTAGGTAGATCATAAAAATAAAAGAGGAATAAATTGAATAAATTTAGGAACAGCTTATTTTAGATAGTTACTAACTATTAGGGAATATGAAAATAATGATAAGATATAATAAATTTATAAGTTTGATATATTCATAAAAACAATAAATTGGAATGTAGGTACTTCTATAAATGGACCCGTGTAAAAACTATTGTACTATTTATATTAAGTAATATATTTTATTGAAATTATATATATTTTATAATAAATAGTTATGTTTTGTGTATAGTGTGTCATGTAGTATATGGTGTCTGAGGCAAATGTTTTTCGTCATCGATATTGCTTCCACAAATTGTCAAGCAAAAGGAGACATAAACGGTGCCGCTGTGTATTGTAATTGACGTAGCTCACATGTAATGAGTAGTATTTATGTGATGTATAGTGTATTTTAGTTATTATTACTTATATAAAATAAAACGGTACAGGGATGAGTAAAGAATTATGAAAACAATACTCCCCGGGTTTCCAGCTGATTTTGAATCTTGTATCGGTTACTTTGACAGTTAGTCCGCCACAAGTTTTCCAGCGAGGTTTTGTCACTAGTCCTTTGATATAACGTTACACCAACAATTATTGCTTAGGTTTATAGGTATACAGTTTACTTTACATATATAATTAATCAGTAAAACAAAATAAAGCTATTTTTATCAAATAAATGATTATACACGTAGCGAATTGACAACTGTTCGCTAGTGTTGCCAGCGAAGAAAAAAAAAGTTTATTTATATTACACCCACATTTCACCATGCTTATGAATGTCTAGGTCCGTAATAGAGGCGAGTCTTTTGGCACTTTACTACGCTCTGTGCTGTTTCCGCGAATCGAACCCGGGACCTCGCGATCCTGATCAACAGACGCATACGCTATCCACTGAACCACCGAGACAGACTTTTTTATATGAAACCGCATAATCTCAGCTTACGGATTAGTGGCTTTGGTAGACTAAAACTACTGAATTTTGCGGTCTACCACATTCCAATCTCCTCAACAGTCCCGGCGTTTCGAGCCAGATGCTCTTAAATTCTAATAACAAAGTCAATCTCGAATAGAAGGAACATGAAGAACTATAACATTTTCCTTTTTACGTATTTGCTTTTCATAAAATTTGCCTACGACATACTATGTAGGTACTAAAATGGTAATATACTTTGTATAGTTTTCTAAATTTCGATATTTCTGATTGCAATCTAAATTTCTGTTAAATATATAATTATTCGAGTAAATAAATTTCACGACTTTATTTTTGTACTATATTTAAACATTGGTTGCTTACATTCAAAATAAACAAAGAATGGTTTAACTGCAATGTATATTATTCGCGTATCTAAGACAGAATATATTAGTCTCCGTCTCGCCGTATGTCCAATAAAGCTAAAATGAAAATACAATTGGAAGTTCTGGAGTATTTCTCGCATTGTTTTACGAATGACCTAAATACCGAGCTGTTCTATGGGTACGCTGGAATATATTGCCATTACATTATTTTGTACAAATATTTGGCGACATAAGGCAAATATCTAAGAGTCTTATATAATTGGTTGAAAATCGTAGCGTATGGATACGTGTGTCTCAGGATCGGTCCATGTGGAGAGCCTTGGGGGAGGACTATGTCCAGCAGTGGGCGTCTTTCCGATGATATGATGATTATCTGGTGTCGGAAATTTCAGGCCGCCCATAGGCCAGCAGCGATCGCCTATTGGAGAGGCCGACAGACTGCTACGCAGAGGGTCTCGTGTTCGAATGCACGGCGCACACCAATGACTTTTCGGAATTAAGTGTGTATTAAATTGTTAATTATCGCTTGCTTAACGGTGAAGGGAAACATCGTGAGGAAATCTGCATGTCTGCGAGTTCTCCATAATGTTCTCAAAAGACATGACTGTGACGTCTACCAACCCGCACTTGGCCAGCGTGATGGACTATGCCTTACCCATCTCACAGTAAGAAGAGGCCCGCGCCCAGCAGTGGGACAGTTTATATGCAGGGCTGATGATGATGATAGGCCTCCGACATGGCCTAATGATATTGGTGCTCAAAGAAGAACTGGTACCGATAGTTTTACGTATCTTCTTAAGCACTGTTAGTAGCGCTCTGATGTAAATGCCGCGCGATCGCCCATCTAAGTTGAAACCTGTACAGGTGGTACTTAACTTCGCCGACCTATTAGAACGGCAAGCCAAGTCATGTTATGAGCGCTACAAGCAGAAGCTTTTAAAGACTGCCGGCAATAAAGACACTCTAAACTAAGTAATAAGTCATTGTGCGGACGGGACCTTGTGTCAGTGTTATCCCATAACGAAAGTAAGCAGAAATCTGCCACTTCCCAGCTGTAGGTTGTATAAACCAACGAACTTACTGAATGTATGGCATAGCCTTGGAAACGGACTGCTTCCTGTTTAACATTGCTCCGGGTGTGATTTTGATTTGAGTTAATCGAAATTGTTATTGTTATGTCGAGTCTCGTTGTATGTTTTTTTCTTCGTAGAACGGTTATTGGCTTTTAGTAAATTAAATGAAAAAAGAGGTAGGTACAGCAAAATTGTATAATATTTTATATTATCGAAATTATTTGAGCTCTATTGTTTGCGAAAATTGTTGACAAATACCTTTAAATTGATGTCTGCGGTTTCGTTCAGAAGTTTTGTTGTTGTTTTTATTCGACATACTTATCGAAATAAAGAAAAATATTTCCACATTTTGTACAAATGTACGCAATTTTAGCCTGCTTATCTGTCCCAAGTTTTCTACACAAGAGCACATTTAGGCAATTCCATTGCATTTAGAAAGACAAATAACGGTGAGCTAGACATTGCAGACGTTAAAATACTAACCTTTTAAGATTTGTCTATATCGAAGCTGAGATGTGCTACTATTTTTACAGTAAATAGAGACGTAATTCTTTGTTACACCAGATTTTCTCTGATCATGATTTTAGATCTCTCAAAAGGCTTTGTGGCAAGTAAAGGCAGCGATAGCCTAATGAAGATCCCAACAAACAATGACTGCGCACCAATGAACTTTCGGAGTTATCTGTGTATTGAATTGTCAATAATCGCTTGTACCGGCCTCGGAGCGCACGTTAAACCAACGCTCCCGGCTGTCATAAAGACCTTTCACAGTCGTTATAGAGTGTCAGTACCTCTGAATCAACCAACACTAGTCAAAACCATAGAATATCGCTATGCCTTCGGGTTGAAAAAGCTAATATTCAGCCAAATCCGGTTAGACTAGGAAGCGGAGCCCAGGTTGAAACTGGGGTAACGCTAGAAGGATGAAAAGGCTAGTGGCAAAATAGTGCCGCCTAAATCTACCGATTTGCAAGGTTAAGGCTGCTCCATCGTCAGCTGAAATATGAAAGGGTTGTCGGTCACAAAAAGTTGGTGAGGACAAGGCAGCGATAGTCTAGTGGATCTCCACTAACAGCGCACGCACCACTGACTTCGCCACTATGTGCATATTTGACTCAAACAGCACGTAGCGCCGTCATTCCTAGACGTCATCAAGATCTTTTACAGTCGATGATATTACGCAGTCTCGAGGCCATGCAATACTACTTTTCCTTTTGATTATCAAGTTACTCTGAGAAACTTTTTTTATTAGGCAGACTCAGGGCTCCAAAGTAAAAGTCTTAGATGAAGCCGGGATAACTTTAAGAGGATTATGATATTCAAGCAGACAGGACCTCATCTCCAGCAGTGTGATACTTTGGAAAAACGATGAAACATTGCCATTTTTTATTCCCACTCGTACAAATTAGACACGAAGCACCGCTCCATTGGCGCCCAATCCTTATGTCAAGTTAAGTATGTGCGCTGGTCCAATGAACGGACAACCTTACCAAGGCCAGAGGATAATTTATGAACATGGTGCTCCAGTGCCATTTAGAGTAGTAGGTATTTATTTATAGGCGTTGTTTTTGAGAACACTGTGTAATGGTATAAAGTATGGTTTGTTACGAAGTTCGTATTTCAGTCTTGTATATAAAGTGTTCTACGGGTAGGCACTGGTCTCTTCATACTGTAAGAAGTGTTAGATCACACATGTCCACCACGCTGCCCGGCCAAAGGCGTTTCATATGTCCTAAGAGAGCATAATGGAAAACTTTCATACGTTAGTTACTGCTATACACTGAATTCTAATAGTTGAAAGAAAACGTTGTGAGCAATTACAGAAGATAACATTACGGAGAAAATTATGTAGCATAGTGTACAAAGAGCCTTAAACTTATTGCAGCCTGTAGTCTTAAAAAACCGCTGCATTTATGTCGTTTGCATGTGACCTAATTTTCGGCAAACATTTTCTTTTATTAAAAATAGGTCATACTTTTTAAGGCTATGTTTTGTTGAGGGCCTTAAATAAGGAACACAAAGAATATTTATTTTTTATATTGATAAAAGTAGCACAAAGAATATTTTAAAGCTGTTTGTATATTTATAAATAAAATATATGGCTCACAATATTGGCATAAACAAGTTCATTCAAAATACGAAGTAAAGTTTTTGTGCTACAAGCACCCATTGTAAGGCAAGTTACTTTAACATGTATTGCAGTCCAAATACAAGTACTTCTTAAACACGATTGGAGGTTTAGAAATTTTTTGAAGTTTCATTCTTAGGCATGATTTAGTTAATTTGGAACTTTCACTAAAAATGTATCATAGACACATTTATTCAGCGTGAACGATCCTGACAAGTTACGCAAAAAATAGTCCGGCGATTGTTTAGTCGGTTTGAGAAGAGCCGCCCAGCTACGCCCGCAAATTTTATTATTTTACTAGCTAGTACCCGCGGCTTCGCACCCGGATAAAAATTTCGTATTAAAATTTTCTCTACCATATCTAATCTTTATACGGCTGGCAATTTTCCAGATTTCAAGATGACTGACCCTTTGCTTTTATATATAATTTCATCAAATTGAAGCCAATATTTTGCATAATAAAGTCCTCTACCTTCCAGTTAAAGTCTGGTTTGAATCGGTTCAGCCATTCTAGAGATTATCCCGGACAAACAGAAAGACAGACAGAGAGACAAAAATTTTAAAAAGGGTTGCTTAGGAATTAGAATCGTGTAACTAATTATATGCACTTGAAAACACATACCTAGTTATTTTGAAATCACAGACAGACACTTCAATTTTATTTATATGTATACATTTAACTGTTTCTGCCCGATTCCTAGGAAATTTTGGAAACCCGTAAGGGTGCACCTTTATGGTGCACCCTTACGGTGCCTAAGAAACATACATCCCAAATTTCAGCTTCTTGCGCCTCATAGCTTTGGCTATTGCCTGTCAGTCAGTCACTAACGCAAGGATTTTATATAATATACAGATAACGAAAATGTGGGTGCGAGAAACAGCTTGTTTATAAACTAGCTGACCCGGTGAACTTCGTACCACCATATATTATACAAATAAACCTTCCTCTTCAGTCATTCTATCTATTAAAGGAAACCGCATTTAAATCCGTTGCGTAGTTTTTAAGATTTAAGCATACATTGGGACAGACAGCAGACAGACTTTGTTTTATACTACTTCTAAATTCCGCCTTTAAACGCTCTCATCTTGAACAACTTATTCAAATACCGCTGCACATACGACTAGAAACTGAAAAGTTCGCCGTTCAAACTCAAACCCTAAGTTCACAATCTGATGATCTCTTTGCTTTCTCAAATCGATTCTCCTATATATGCCCAATAACATTAAAGTGCGTAATTCATCGGTATTTAAGTAATGTTCTATTACAATAAAATCACTTGAAATTAGTTTTTAGTTCTTATTTTTCGTATTATTTACGTCAGAGAGTAGTATGTATATTCACACCTTTATATGCGAGTGGAGGTTACTGCAGCTTCGCACGCAATTTGTTTTAGGTGTTCCTTTCTGTGTGAATGTCCCTTAGGGAGCGAAGGCACCCCTTCGCTCCCTAAGGGACATACTTTTCATTATTGCGCCCTGTAGTTTTAGCTGTACGAGATCTGTCAGTTAGTCAGTTACGCAAGAATTTTATAAATAATATATATACGGATACAATGAATTGAACATAGGACCTATAACCGAATTCTTTAAAATCATCATCTCTCTATCGTTATCCCGGTTGCATCCAAGCCTTGGAGCCCGGGGTCCGCTTACTGGTCTAACCAGATATGACTGAATATCAACTTTTCCACAGAGCGACTGCCGTTGTGCCGTCTGACTTCCACAACCCAAAGAGATAGCGATATTCTATGGTTTAGACCAGTATCATTTTATTTGAGTGTACTGACTCCCCGTAACGACTGTCAAAGATCTTCATGACAGCCGGGATCGACGGTTTATCGTGCTCTCCGAAGAACGGGGCAAACGATAACTAACTATTTAATACGCACTTAACTTCGAAAAGTCATTGGTGCGTGCTGTGGATTCGAACCTGATACCCTCTGCGTGGCAGACCGTTGGTATCTCAAACTCAAAATCATTTATTCATTTAGGTCACAAAGTGACGCTTATGAACGTCAAAGATTAAAGTTAATTACTAGATGATTCTACATTTACATTTACTGCCACGTTCGCAATGCAATAGGTAGAACCACGAGAAAGAACGGGCAATAAAACTCGTGGCCACTCTTTTTAACTGCCAGTAAAAGAAGAAAGAAAGAAAGAAAGAAAAACTATTTATTTGTCACAGAACACAGAAAAAATGTAACATATAAAATAAAACATCGCAAGCCTTAAGATTAATCTGTGACATATAGGTGCACACTCAGCTTTAATGTTGCATTGTGGTAGTATCCACAATACAATGCTGGTATTCTGTGTGCACCTTAAATGTCGCACGGACGTTAATCAGCACAATAATACTAAGAAAAATAAAAATAGACAAAAGTATGTAATCTAGCAAGTGAGTGTAGATAAAAATGTGTAAACAATTTACACATTTTTATCTAAACGACAAAACAATAAATACGTACACAAAAACAGGATTAAAAAGCAGTGGTTATAAAACAAAATAATAAAAATAAAGCTACATAAAAAATACATAATAGATACGCCGACTTAACCACTCCGTAATTAAGTCGGCGTATGTATCACATCCAATATTCAATGCATACCTAATAAAATTATTATGCAACGGTGCGGGCGCGGGCGCGGGCGCGGGCGCGGGCGAGCGGTCCGCAGGACGCGGCGCATCGCGCGTCGCATACTACCAGCGCACTAGACCGCGCGCGGCGCGCGCGATGTAATCATTGTTTACATAATACACGCATAAAAAATGGACAGTTTAATATATATAAAATAAGTTTGCCAGTGTTCACAGTGTTATATTAACCAATTACAGAATGTTGTATCAGTAAAATTCGTCACACTTTCAACCATCAGGCCTGAGTGACACAATAGTAAAAATAATAATAATTTATAAACTAGCCGCCTCGCGCTGCCTGACCGTCGAGATACCTACGTACCTCGTCCGCAGATCACAACCATTATGTAAGTAATACATGTTTCACATGTTTATTATGCTTGTTATGATTTTTGTTTTGATAAAAGACTATTTTTTAAGTGAAATTTAAAACTTGCTTTTGTTTTTAGTGATCTCAATGGGGGAGGCAAATCGTTCCAGCAACGCGTGGCGGAATATTTGAAACAGCCCCGAAATGCTGTTGTCTTATACTTTGGCATTGTGAGCGGGTTGGAAGTGGAACGAGTGGAGTACGAATAGTGGTCCTGTCTCCAACTTAAATTATTAAACAGGTACAACGGCTTTTGTGTGTTTACGACTCCAAATAATAGCGTAGCCAAGTGAAGCTGCCGTCGCGCTGCCATTTTTAAAATATTGGCTTGATTTATGTACGGTGTGACATGGCTACGACGTGGGATATCGAAGCAGAACCTGGCACAAACATTTTGAACCCGTTGTATCAGTCGGGTGGTTCTAGACAGCAAACATGGACCATACACAACATCCATATAATTAAATTTTGCCAACACCAGGCTGTCGACTAACCTCTTTCGCAATGCAACACATAAATAATTTCTAAACCTATAAAGTAATTTTAATCTATAAAAACAATTTTTTGCAACATTGCTAATATACGTTTCGAAATGAAGTTCCGGGTCAATTATCAAGCCTAAGTTACACGCCGATTCTACTCTTGATATTTCAACCCCTTTAACTTTTATTACGGGCTTAGCTAATAAAATATCATTTATCTGTTTTTTACTGCCCAATATCATGTAGTTTGATTTCAGTGGATTTAAAACCAGGCAATTTTTCTCAGACCATCTGACCACCTCCTCCAGAACTTTATTGATTTTTAATGCCATAGCAGTCGTATCTTCCGCTTTAAATGAGACATATAATTGTAGGTCATCCACATACATGTGATATTGGCAATCTGTCAAACATTTTGTAATATCAGCAGTGTATATGATGAACAGCAAAGGTCCAAGGATGGATCCCTGTGGGATTCCTCGGGATACAGATTGGGGAGGGGATGATATTGAAGTACCATCTTCCTTCTGTATCTCGACGTACTGCGATCTGTTTGTCAAATAGCCATTGAACCATTTGACTGCCCTTTCACTAAAACCATAATATTTTAACTTTGAAAGTAACAGGGGAACATTTATGGCGTTAAAAGCACGGGAGTAATCTAATAATGCCAGTATAGTACCTTCCCCTCTGTCCCGCGCTTCTATAATATTACCCACCACATCCGCTAGAGCCGTTGCCGTACCACGTCCCCGTCTGAAACCAGATTGTAATTCTGGTAGAATGTTGTTTGATTCCAGATATGCCGTCATTTGTAAATATACAACCCTCTCCAGAACCTTGGACAAGCAAGGCAATATGCTTATCGGACGCAGGTCTTTGTAAGTCCGAAGGGTATTATTTTTAGGTAATGGCAAGACTTTTGCACAACGCCATTGCTCAGGAAACGTATTTGTACTGATAGATGTATTTATGATATCTGTTATCGCAGCAAGACTTTGTGGTAGTGTGAGCTTCAACATCTCAATGGAGATACCGTCTATTCCCTGAGCATTTGTGGTAATACCTTTAATTATTTTCAAAATAACGTCTTGATCGACAGTTTTTAGCGAGAACACTGATTTTCCGAAACTATGAAATTCGTAAAAAGTTAACTGAGAGATGGACACATGTGGACTGCCGGGAACGTCCAGAAAAGCTGTGTTTATTGCTTGTGATTAGATATGACGCCTGATTAGATTGGTATACATGTTTTTTTAAATTATTCCACAAGCTTTTGGGATCGTGTATTTTTTCGTTAATATTTTTATTAAAATAGGCTCTTTTTTCGGCATGTAAGGATTCCTTGACTTGGCGTTTTAGTTGGAGATAATAATCTTTGTGGCTGTCCATTTTAGAAACGTGATATCGATTACGCGCATCATTACGCAGTCTGAACATTTCTTTAATTGTGTCCGTTATCCAAGGGATTGCAGGGCCACGGAAATCCCTAACCACTAAAGGGGCGTGTGCGTCAAATAGTTGTAAAATATTTTGACTAAACACAGCGACCATATTATCCACATGCCCTGCCCCACATATGTAATCCCATTGAATGTAATCTAGGTCGCTAGTGAAGTTCTCAAAAACTATATTTTTGAATGGTCGATGTTTCACTATTCTATGCTGTGGTTTATCTTTTTTTATTAAAAGTTCACACGTCACAAAAGAGTGATGGCCCAGTTCATCAATATGATCCACACATACTTTTCTATAACGGGCATCTGTGCAAATTAGGTCTATAAGTGAACTGCTCTCCTGAGTGAAATGTGTCGGCGTGTTCACTATTTGCTCAAGTCCACAGTAATGTATAAAGTCTGCCAGCCGCCTGTATTTAGACGTATCCTTGTCTAACATATTGACATTAAAATCCCCTAGGAGTATAATATTGTCATATGGGGCTAAGGCGCTAATGCTCGCTGTCATGGAGTCAATAAAACAGGTCAGATCCAGCCATGGCGGGCGATACGCGGTGCCAACAAGTAGTTTCTTTTTGTTTAAGGTTATGCTCAACCATAGTTGTTCGACCTGTGCGTCATCCGGATGAGCCAAAACACGTACACGCACACCGTACTTAACATAAAAAGCCACTCCCCCACCACGGCCCCCACGCACACTCAGCGGACGAGGTACGTGTTTAAGGTGGTAACCCTGCACAGCCGGAGCTCTACCATCCTCTCCCACTCGTAGCCATGTCTCATTTATTGCCATTATATCCACCGAGTGGCAATGCATAGCCAAAATAAATTCATCTTGTCCAGTAGCAAGAGAGCCCGCATTGAAAAGACCTAACTTTAACAATTTATTTTTCGTCATTGATACACAATATAGCTACTATGTAGTTGCAAATAACGCAATTTAAAATAAGACACAAAATTATTCTGTAATATACATACAATACATTTTAGGAGCATAGTGCTCATACACACACGAAACCCCACAAGGCGCTCGCATACAAACAAATAAAATAAAATAAATTTAGATGACCATAATATTAAGTGTATTCTGAAATTCTTGACTAATTTATTCTTGGCATTTATCTTGTAAATTATGCTTATGTCCAACAATAACCAGATATGTATGTAATGTATGGTATTGTAGTAAATAACAAGCTGCAAGTAAAAATTATACAAACTATTATGTTGTTTTATTTTGTATTCCAGTTCCAGCGCCGAACGTGTGCATGATGTCAGCCTCGCTACGTATGGGGCAGACGTCATCGCCGGGTGTTTTCCGGGCAAATATTCTGCCCCTGTTGGTCCAGACAAACTTCCACCCACAACGCAACCCGGCTTCCCTCGCTTGACGAAATAACGCCCTGTTTCGCTTGGTAAGGCGCTCGTTGACATAAAATCTCTTTGGCTGTCCGGGAAGATTCAGACCAGAAGTATCAGCACCACGACGTACTCGAGCCGCTCTTAATATGGTGTTCCGTAGGTCGTTCCGTATAAGTCGGACGACAACGGCACGCGGGCGGCTTTCGGTAGGACCCGATGAGTCAGTCACATTTAGATATCGCCCACCAGCACGATGTATGCTCACTATATCACGGTCCTCAATAGCTACACCCAATTTGGTAGCTATGAGACCCATAGTGTGAAGAAGGTTTTCACCGTTGCTCTCTGGGATGTTGGTGATCTCAATATCGTTGGCAAGGAGTTGTTGGTCACGTTCATTGAGATCGAGCTTTAGTTGGGTTACAACCTCTTCAAGGTCTGTAGAGCACATCCTTCCTTGGCTGCTATTTGATTGCTCCAGGAGTTCGACGCGCTTCTCCAGGCTGTCAAAACGAGCGCTAAGAGTCCTCAGTTCTGCCATCTCTGCTCGGAAGGCCTGAAACTCTTCCCTTACAGAACGCAGTTCCTCTCGAAATCGGCTCAGCTCCTGCCCGATGCCAGTGAATGCCTCCTGCGTGACAGCTTCACTTACAGGCGGTGACTTCGATGGTTCGTCAGTCCGAGGTAGATTTTTGTCCTCCTTTTGCATTCAGGACAGTACCATGCGGCAGCTGGGGTACCCGCCTGTGGCAAAGCCACACACGAGCGATGGTAAACAATGTTGCATTTATTGCATTTAACGCCATCTGCTGGTGTCATAAATTTACTACAGGCGCCACACTTTAGTCCCGGCATCGTTACAATTACTCAGGTGCTGAACTATATCGATCTATGTTAATCCTGGCGCAGACGGATAGATGGCGGTATTCCTGAACCTATTTAATCTCTCAGTGGTAAGCCCGCCGGCTGTCGTAGCGAGAGGACGTCGATTCTCGCAGCGCTCGGGTCTCGCGAATTGTAAATTCCGTGTGCGTCAAAACACGCTCACGCGGGGACGCCTTAATAATATAATTGTGCACCTACCGACTTCTGAGGATAATCACACGGCTCACTACTGTTTTCGGTCCTCGGTCTGCCACCAGCGGCAAGCCCCGGGGGCCGTTTCAGTGGGGGTCGTGTGCCGAGGAGGTCGGAAGAGACCGCGCACGACAGCCCCCCCAACCGCTCCACGTGTACTACCGCGCCGCGTGCATAACCGCGTCGCGTTCGACCGTCGCGTGTCGCCTCCGCGTCGCGTGGCTGACCGCGACGAGCTAACGCGCCGCGGCACCACCGCGCCGCGCCGCGCCGCAACCGCACCGCGCAGTTAACGCAGCTCGGCGTTTCAACCGCCGCGTCTGGACCGCGGCGTTTATTTATTTTTCGCCGCGACAAGGATGTGGCGTTGAAGTATGCCGCCGCCACAACAACAGTACCCGCCTGCAAGAAAGGCAACCCGTCCGCCTCCGCCGAGACGGAGCATATGGCGTTCACGTGTCGCCCCGCTCGTCGCCATCCAGGCGGGAGTTGAGCGCCTGATCAGCGACCAGCAGGTCAGCCGAGCGCCCCGCACCACCCCACCTCCCCTCAACATAACACCCGGCCTTGGGGGTGAGGAGTACTTTGCGGGCAGTCCACTGCCCGTAACGCCGACACCAACGGCAACGCCGAGGACGTCCCCAAGGTCGTCACCGGCACCACCCAGACTCTCGGCGCCATCGATGCCACCGATAGGTGTCACCCCGGCCGCCGACCCCCCGCGACCCGCGCAGCCCACCCGCGCCGCGCACCCGTTTGTGTGGCCGCAGGCGAACACCAACGCCGCGCCACCGACCGGTGCCATGCAGCAGTCCGGCACCGTGCCCTCATCCGGCGCCGCTCCGGCACTCACTGCCGCTGCCAACACTGCCCCACCGGCCGGCATCACGCCCGACCAACGCATCGCGGCCTTGCCCCCGCACCTCGTCCCACTGGCGACGTCAGCTGCCCTCCTGCAGATGGCGCCTCAGCAGCGGCGAGAGAAGAGGCCACTGACGCAGAGTGCACCCAGTGCACCATCACCGGACAGGCTGGACCAGCCACACTGCGCGCCGCGATACACGGCGCCACCGGTGTCCATCTCACCGGAGAGGTTCCCCTCACCCCCCCAGATGGCCGAGAAGAGGCAGGCGATATTTACGACGCCGCCCTTCAACCTACACAGCACGACCTCAGTCTCCCCCATGGAGACCGGGCCGTCCTACGCCGCCGTTGCCACCGCGACCGCAGTGGGTGCGTCTACCTCTGCCGCACCTACTGCTGCCACCACCGCCGCAGCACCGCTACCTACTCCAGTGGCTACCACCACCACCGCCACTGCGACGACAACCACCACAACCGCTCCTGCGAAGACCAGGTACCCGCCACTCGTGGTCGGGGTACTACCGGACTGGCCGACGCACCTCAAGGAGCTCAAGAAGCGGCTAGGGTACGCGCCGAACAGCCGCGCATACGGGAAAGGCATCCGCTTCATGCCGAAGTCGGAGGCTGAATACCGAACCATCCAGCGCTACCTCACACAGCTGGAGAAGGATACCAGGATATCCTGGTATTGTTACTCCCTCCCAGCCGAGCAGAGTGTGAAGGTAGCAATACGAGGCCTGCCTTCCAATACCGACCCCGGGGACATCGAGAGGGAACTCCGGGAGCTCGGATACATCCCGGAGTACGTCCGCGCCATACGGGCGCGCACCGGTCGTCCCGGCTGCCTATTCCACGCGCAGCTGCTGCGGACCCCAGACATCACGCCGGGCATATTTGACGTCACAGAGTTACTCTGTATGCCCAGCGTCAAAATAGAGGCATGGCGCGGCAAGAAAGGCCCCGCACAGTGCCATAGATGCCAGTTGTTCCGGCACTCGTCACACAACTGCCACAGGCCCCCAGCCTGTGTGCGCTGCGGAGAGGAGCACGCCGCGAAGGACTGCCCACGGCCGCTTGAATCGCCACCCACCTGCGCGAACTGCGGAGGTGCACATACGGCCAACAACATTGCCTGCCCGGTGTTCCGCAAGGAGGCGCGGAACAAACGAGCCGGCACAGTGGCTCGTACCTCTGCAGCCGTAACAAAACTACCCACCGTTGCTGCCGAAGAAAACGCCCCCGGCTCTCTCATGGCCGCTGCCAACTCTGCCCAGGCGCCAGCTGGCAGGAGGAGGAGGAGGCGAAGGAGACCCCGGAGTAGGTCTGCTGCGACATCCATGCAGCAGACCAAGAAGAAGGAGCAGTCTACTGCACCTGTGGTCGCTGCCCCCTCAGGGAGGACGAAGGCGAAGCAGGCTGTAGTGCCAGCGCCGGTGACCACCACGCCGGCGCCGGCACGAGTAGACCCGGTGATTACCGTGGCCATCGGCGCGCTCAACGCCGTGTTACAGGCCCTGCAGGACGGGCGGGATCCGGTCCCACTCATCCTCAAATGCGTAGGCGAACTATGCGCTTATGGCCGCTAGTAGCCTACGCATTATCTATTGGAACGCCGACAGAGTGTCCCCCGAGAAGACCAGGCTCCTAAGGTTGCTGCTCTCCCAGCGGCAGGTTGACATCGCCCTCGTCAACGAGACGCACCTTAAGGCCAGCCTTTCATTCAAGATGCCAGGATACCACGTGTACCGAGAGGACCATATCTCTCCAGCTGGGACTGCGTATAGGGAATTAGCAGTCCTAGTGAAGAGAAGGATCGTTCACCAGCCGCTGCCTGTGCCAACGCTGCAGTCGTCGTACGCCCTTGGCGTAGAAGTCTGCATAGATAGCCGCCCCATCCGTGTGTTTGCTTTCTACAAGCCGCCCAACAACAGACTAGCGACGGCTGATGTTCACGCCCTGCTGGACTCGCCGAACGCGACCATAGTCGCGGGCGACTTCAACGCTAAACACACGGCTTGGAACTCAACCACCACCTGCCCTGACGGCCGCCGTCTACTGGACGATGCAGACCGCAACGGCTACGACGTGCTGGGGCCAGAAGTCCCGACGCACTATCCGTACCAGGCAGCCCTCACACCAGACGTCATCGACGTGACGGTCATCCGCGGCCTACCGACCGCACCATTGATCGACGTCCTGGACGACCACCTCCTCTCGGACCACCAACCCGTACTACTCACACTGTCGAGTGCTCCGGCTCGAACAGTGACACCACCCTCTCGACACCGCCAGGATTGGCAAGCATTCGCCGATTACATGGCGAAGCACGCGCCCTATCGCCGGATTGAGACCCACGCAGACGTCGACACACTCGCTGAGCACCTCAGCGCTGTGATCAACACAGCGCTTCGAGTCTCGCGTCTGGACGCTGCGTCGACACGCCGGCCTCCCCAACTCCCGGCCCACATCATGGCGATGATCGAGAGGAAGAGGAAGCTGAGACGCCAATGGCAACGCACCCGATGCCCGACTATGAAGTCCCAGCTCAACGCTCTGGCTGCGAAGATCTCGAGTGCACTGGAGACAGTCGCCACCGAGTCCTGGCACCACACCATCGAGCGAGCAGGTGAAGACTGGTCAGGCATCCACCGCCTGTGCCGCCAACTCTCTGGGAAGCAAACTTCGATTAGGCCCCTTCTGGCTGGTAACGGTACCCCACGTTACCGCCCCGAGGACCGAGCGGAGATCTTTGCCGACCACTTGGAGACCCAGTTCCAGCCGAATCCAGCTTCTGACATGCAGCATGTAGAAGCTATCCAGCAGCGTCTGGAGTCTTACTTCCAATCGCCGATAGCCCCCACGGAAGACCCAGTAGTCTTTTCCCCGGGTCAGGTGCAGCGAATGATTCGCCGCACCAAACTGCGGAAAGCCCCAGGTCTCGACCGGATCACCAACGAAGCCCTGCGTCACCTACCTCCGCGAGCAATCGCAACGCTGACGCAGCTGTTCAACGGCATCCTCCGCACAAGTCACTTTCCCGCAGCATGGAGACTCGGCCGAGTCATAATGCTGCCTAAGCCCGGGAAGAACATACTGAAGCCCGAAAGCTATCGGCCCATCACGCTGCTGTCGACACTCTCGAAAGTCTTCGAGAAGCTTCTACTGCTGCATCTTGTACCGCACATCCAGCCACGCGACGAACTGTTCGGATTCCGAGCCGAACACTCCACGACGCACCAGCTCGCGAGAGTACTGCACCACATGACGGTGGCCCTCAACAAGAGGGAGAGCGCTGTTGCAGTACTTCTCGATATGGAGAAGGCGTTCGATCGCGTCTGGCACGCCGGCCTGGTCTACAAGCTGTCCACGTCTACTACTCCCCGCCGAGTAGTCAAGACTGTGGCCACCTTTCTTCAGGACAGGCGCTTTCAAGTGACAGTTGACGGCGTCCTGTCAACATAGCGGCCCATCAGAGCCGGCGTACCTCAAGGGAGTTGCCTCTCGCCCGTGTGCTACAGCAGGTACACGGACGACATCCCCGTCGCTGGAGGCGCCATGCTGGCGCTGTACGCAGACGACGCTGCCTACATCACCACCTCCCTTAACCCCGTTCACGCGGCGGTTAAGATGCAGCGCGCACTGAATGCACTCCCGCCCTGGCTGGAAGACTGGAGACTGACGGTCAACGTGGCGAAGACCCAGGCAATCTCCATGGGTGGACGGAGACTGCCCCCGCCTCTCACCATGCTCGGACACCACGTCGACTGGTCCCCGACGGTGAAATACCTCGGTGTGACCATAGACCGTCGTCTCACGATGGCCCCACACGTGAAGAACGTTGTTGGCCAAGCGCGAACCGCTCGAGCTCTCCTGCGTCCTGTCTTGGCGTCCGGACTTCCCCTCCGTGCGAAGCTGGCTGTCTACAAGGCATACATCCGCACCCGCCTCACCTATGCCTCCCCAGCGTGGTACGCGCTGGCTGCGGAGACCCTCCGCAAACGGCTGCGTGCGCAGCAGTCGCTCGCCCTACGCGCCGTTGTAGACGCCCCTCGCTACGTGAGGAACGACGTCATCTCCAGGGACCTACGCATGGAGAGCCTCGACGACTTCATCGGTCGCCTGAGCGCCAACATGTTCGCTCGCGCTGACGGGTCATCCTTCCGCCACCTGCGGGAGCTGGCGCCATACCATCGGCGCCCACCGGACCGACCACTGCCGCGGGACTTGATCCCCGCAGCAGTCACACCGGATTGACTCCAGCTCGCTCACGTCGGCTGACGGGCGCTTGTCGGGAGCCTCCTCCGGCAAGCTTGACCTCGCCAACGTAAGCGTAGCCCCCACCGAACAAGCCGCCGCTGGCTCGTAGATCGCTCACTGGACGTTCCCCTCTTGGGAATACTGCCGGTGGGGTCAGGTCTCGCTAGCGGCGTGAAGTACACCCGGACAAGACGCCCGGACACGACGCCAGTGGCAAGGACCACACCCCCGTGACCCGTCTGCAGTTGCAGGCGGCGGCTGACACCATTGAGACAGGACAGCACCTGTATCAGTTTCCCCCCGGTTCCCCTAGAGGAATCGCGAGATGACCCGGAAATAGTCTCAGTGGTATCTTATATGTAGAAGTACAGTACTAAACAAATAGATGTCGCTGTCCTCAATATTTAAATCTATAGTGTTTACAGGAGTATCTTTCAGCGCGGGAAGATAAACAGCCCACGCCAATACTAGGGCTGGCAGTCCGCACACTTGCAACACAAAACACTGTATGTTTTTTCTGTATTTTCAGTATTTTACTTTGACTATTTTTAAATTCGGGTAGAATTAAGGTCACTTTTATTTAGTATTTAGTTTTAGTTAGTTTTTAGAATTTCCACTGCACATTAATGTTGTATAACAGTTGTTGCTATATATTGCAGGCTGACTTAACGTCCGTGACGTCACAGTATAATTCTTTTACATGTTTTATTTGTAAGGAGCTGCAACTGTTTCACACTGTGAGTTATCTACTATTGCAAAAGTTAATAGTTGTTGATATCATACTCAAGCAATAAATTATGTTCATTTAGTAAGCCTCCCAAAGTGAATATGGTGAAACAGGAGCATCCACTTACGTCTTTTGATGTAAGCAACTCGCGAACATGACTGTTCTGATCTATGGTGGAACAGTATGTTCCGAAAAGTAATGGTATATGAACCTGCAGCAATTTACAATCTATTAGATAGCAGTTCATGACCACGAGTTACCCTCACCTTACAAATCCGATAAATCTCTCGACTAGGCTATCGCTCCCTATAACCGAATTCTTTAAAATATATAGTAGAGCAATAGCCCGTGAACCCCAGACCTACGTTATTTTATAAAAGCTGAAAGTTTGTCAGCGGATGCTACCAACACAGGTAAGAACGATGGACTATTATGGAGTTTGGGTTATAGTGGCTTTGGCAGGTAAACGGTACTAAAGGTGTCTAAAATACCGATCTAATTACATCAAATAATAAAGTCCAATTTTTCGGTATTACCTTCAGAATATCATTCACAATCACGTTATTCATTGCCAGACACTTAACATCGTGGCAACCTCTTGCCAGACACCCTTAATGTTCTTGAAATTATAATTTTACTTACGTTATAGTATAAAAGCTATTTTTTATAAATAATACTTGGGTAATAAGTAGATAATGTTTCCTCATAAGCCAGACACTTTTGATAGTTCCAACCCCTTGTAAGACAAACATTGTAAATCGTAAGAAGAGACTTGTGATTTTTTTTTTTTTTTTTTTTTTTTTTTTTTTTTTTCCCTGACTTGTGATTAGAATGACTTATGCATATAAACTTTTTGGCGCAGACTTATATAACTGATAGTCTATGTAAATTTTGAAAACATCCTAAGAAAACACATCGATGCTACAACTAACTTAAATTGTTAAAAAATTTAATTTATTCTGTCAATAACAGGTTTAAGAAAAGCAAAATAAAATATTCCTTAAAATTTAATAAAAAATTGGTTAATGATACAAGTTATTTTAAAGGATAAAAAAATAGATTGATGACATTACATATTATTATAGAGCATAAAAGATAATATTATTTCATTCATTATCATTTTCTTCGTCACTGTTACTCCATTCGATATCGTGATCTTCTTCTTATTCGTCGGTTTCTGTAAAAATCTAAAAAACTTAATGGGATTAAAAGTATTAAAAAAAATTAAAAATAGATTGAAATATTTATACTTCGAACCATTTAAAATGGTAATGATTATTTGCGAGTACCCATCCATTATTCTCGGGTTGATAAATTGTTGGAATTTGCTGATTTGCATTATTCCAAATGCTAGTAGCTAACACACAGTTGGCTCGCAGTAATTGTTGAGCAGTTCGGATTTACACGGTGGCAGACTACTAGCATCAAAATTCCGTAGTTTTTTACGACTAAACGCTTCATTAATATCTGAAACCTGATGAAGAACAATATAAATCGAGCATCAATAAGTCTTGTGAAGAAAAGCCGATACCCAAAAATTCAACGTCGATGTGTAACGGCATCCCAACATGTCCAACTCCTGAAAATAAATTAACCTCAAGAAATAAACCTCCATATCGGAAACCTTAACCAAACAACAAGTCTCTCGGGGATGATACAGATTCGTCTGCGGCTTCTGTCCCCAGACAGTCGAGCAAGTACGCGACTATCTTAAGTCAATATGTGGCAGTGACGAATGCACTGTTGAAAAACTGAAATCTCGTGGCCACTACCCTTCCTTTAGCCTTGGAGTACCATTGAAATATGCCAAAATATAATGTCTTCAGATAACTGGGCTAAAGACATATATGTGTAAAGCCACGGCGGCAGAACTTTCGTGCTAAGAACAACTATCAAGTGTCGACCGCGATCCCGTGAGATGAAAATATGCTATTAAAATGTTCGTGGTCTAAGGACGAAGACTAGTACTTCCTTAATAATGTTACGCATAGTAAATATGATATAATAGCATTAACTGAGACTTTTCTTACGAGTTTCGTGTTAGACAGTGAACTTTTCCCTCCGGGCTTTCATGTGATGCGTAAAGATAGATCGGGTGACTGTGGATGGGGAGGAGTTTTGTTCGTATTTCGTGATTATTATAATGTAAAAATAGTTACAGACATTGATGGTATGACTGATGGCAAAGAAATAATATTTGCTATTGTGTCATATAAAAGTGTAAAAATATTATGCTGTGTCGTGAATTTGCCTCATAACAATAAAGATGAGCAGTATTTGAATGTTTCGACATGTATGGAAAATATAGTTTTAACTGCGCGCTCTCCTACAGACAGCTACCCTACATGCTTGTCTGGCAAGGGGTTGGAACTATCAAAAGTGTCTGGCTAGTGAGGAAACATCATCTACTTATTACCCAAGTATTGTATATAAAAAATAGCTTTTATACTATAACGTAAGTAAAATTATAATTTCAAGAACATTAAGGGTGTCTGGCAAGAGGTTGCCACGATGTTAAGTGTCTGGCAATATTCATTGCCAGACACGATCACAGAACGTGATTTTTAATGATATTCTGAAGGTAATACCGAAAAATTGGACTTTATTATTTGATGTAACTAGATCGGTATTGTAGACACCTTTAGTACCGTTTACATGCCAAAGCCACTATAACCCAAACTCCATAATGGTGCATCGTTCTTACCTGTGTTGGTAGCATCCGCTGACAAACTTTCAGCTTTTATAAAATAACGTAGGTCTGGGGTTCACGGGCTCTTAGACTATAGTATATTGATT
Organism: Euclidia mi; assembly: GCA_944739405.2. Taxonomy (NCBI): domain Eukaryota; kingdom Metazoa; phylum Arthropoda; class Insecta; order Lepidoptera; family Erebidae; genus Euclidia; species Euclidia mi. The sequence goes on from OX123192.2 coordinate 65,247,707, forward strand.
GATTGATACGATCACTCAGATGGGGTCAAAGGAATAATCTTTTACAAAACTTTGGAATGTTGTTTATTATGGTCTCGAAAATTCTCACTGATTCGCCTGCATACTGTTTTTTGATTAACCATTTCTGTCAGGTCGAGCAATTCAAATGCAAATTTAATTAAATCGTTTCTTAGTGCACCTCTACAGACCCCAAGGGACATATTATCTACATTCTAAATTTCAGCTTTTTGCGTCCAATAGTTATTTTTAACTGTCAGTCAGTCAGTAACATAAGAATTATGTGAATTCACACTTGGCTATCATGGTGGACTATATCCCTGCCCGTCTTATTTATTAAAAGAGGGCACTGTAACAGTTTATATTAAAAACAAAACAGATGTAAATGTTGTATATTTACAATGAGAGATTTTCTGGTTATTGACACTAAGCTGAGATCAAAAAGAAATTGTGAAAGCTGCATAAGCATATTCACGTTAAAATACAACAATAATTGCCAAATGCAAATACAGTCATCAAACCAGAAAGACATCAAAATGTGCTAGATACTACGCAATTTAACAAAATAATCCACATGCTTTGACAAGAATTTGGGATCCTACTTTTAAAGATCGTTTCAAAAGAAACTTTGAATTACGCTGAGTTTTAGTGAGTAATTTTCTGTTTATAAAAGCAAGCACTTAAATACTATATTATTTAAGTAAAACGCAAAATGCATTCAAACGTACTGACACAGTCATAACCACTAGCTTTTCATTATTCATATTACTATACAGGAGCTTAACTACACCTTACAAAATACAAAATGCATGAACAATAAATTCTAATTAAACTCTCACCCAACGGAAAAAGAAACGCACCAGATGCGACACCGATAATCCCGAAGAAAATTTCTAATAGATACAAACACAAACATGCCAACATCACGCACACACATGCATAATTCATGCAGGCATACGATAGTTACATTACGAATAAGCTAAGACCGGCACACCAGATGGTGCTTCTATTTAAATGCTCGGCCACACGGCTTAGTGTTCAGCTTGCAAACAGACCACGATGTATTCTCTCCACATTGAAACACTAGAAGCTTAAAGCTGTTAGCGTTTCCGCATACCAATTTAGGATACATTTAGCGCGGTTTCAGATTTGGTTAACTGTCATCATAAATTAACTTTCTGTATCTTTTATCATGATTAGTCTCGGCCTCACTCCTATAACTCGCTATTCGCTTGCCATTCCCAATAGTTCGACAAAGTTAAACAACGCTTGCACAGGTGGATTGGTGATCACGGGTGGCATTTATATCAGAGCGCTACTATGCTAGTGGTCACTTAAATCTATCAGTCTCGGTTCTTGTCTCAGAATTAGAATCGTTAGGCCATGTCGAATGCATTTGTGTGGTCTGAAAACTCCGACACCAGAGTTGGCCACACACTCACACAAGAACGAAAGGATCACCTTTTTTTTTATTCCATAAAAATGTTAAAAAAAATTGGACATATCAGAAAGTTGTATAAATGCATATTTACATAATTAAGCATTGAAAAAAAATGCCTGTTCAGAAAGTAGAGCCTCTGAGAAGATTCAGGCAAGAAACTCAGGGCCACTTTTTCTTTTCATCGTCCAATACCTTGCTTATAATCTGTCACACTGCTAATCAAGCCTCTTCTTTTAACAAGAACTCTTAACCCTTTTAACTTGGCTACTTGAGCGTCATTAGAGTACTGCAATGATTTTTGACATCAAAATTTACCTAGAAAGCAGCAATATGTTTTTCTTTAAGCGAATACAATAAAAAACATCCCGCTTCATTATTTTATTATGATGAACTCGCTTGAAATAACGTCTGGACGCCTCCAAAACGAAACGTTCAAGAGTAATAAAAAAAAAAATGACGTAGAAGAGGTCGGAGGTCTCAATTAACGGAATACGAAAGAAAACGTAGCCCTTTTTGTTAAAAAGAAGTTATAGAGGCCCAACTTGATGCTTGTGTAAATTCGCAAGTAGAAATGGCGTTGTCTCGAGTAGGGCGACCATGTTGTTTTTTTAGGCTAGTCTTAAATAAATGTCACAAAATTTATAGCGTGACTTGGCTTGCCATACATAATAAATCGGAAAAGTTAAGCAAACTTGCACAGCCTGTCGATCTCGGTACTCCATAATGTTCTCGAAAGATATTTGAAGTCTGCCAACCCGCAGCAAGCTAGCGTGGTGCAATAATAGCCTTAGCATTTTAATAGTGAGAAGAAGGCCGTGTCCTAGTACGACACTTTATAAACAGCTCACGATGAAAAGAAATTTCAATACTTTTGCATGTCGTGAGGGAATGAACCGACATTTGCAATCCAGGGATAGACTTTTAATTAATTATTCGTCTCTATGTAGTATTAAAATGCCTGTCAGTATTTAATAAAATCTTTTAATGAATCCATTTCCAAGTTGTTAAAGAGGTTTATCTTTTGATACTAACCACCATGCTTGAAGTCTTAATTTAATATTAATTTGAACTAACTGTTATTTTACAGTTATTGTACGTCTTCTAATGTTTGTTATTCTTACTTTGAAAGAAAAACAAAAGATTTTTCGGAATACAACTTTTACTGCAATTAAGAAAGAAGAAGTAGTTTGTAGTAGATCCAGGTTTCAAGACAAACAATAATGGTCCATAACACAAACTCATTTTTAGGAATTTGATATTTCGTTTTGTTGAGTATTCTCAAATGAAGGTGCTAAAGTGCCATGGATTGCAGGCCCAAGGTACCATGGCACTCCATTTGAGCTAAGGGTTGACAGGTGAGCACAATGTGTAGAATTTATTTTACACTAAAGGACGCCAGCAGCTACGCCTGCATTTTTTTTAAATTTACCCGTTTTGGCCGATCCCGTGGGAATTTCGGAAAATCCCTTCTTAGTGCACCTCTACGGTCCCCAAGGAACATACATGCCAAATTTCAGCTTCCTGCACTCAATAGTTTCGGCTGTAGCGTGTCTGTCGGTCAGTCAGTAACGCAAGGATTTTATACATTAAGATTATAAACTAAGCAAATTTATATGAATTCAGAATAAAATTAAAGTGTATTTACAAGGTTTATGTCCCGTAGAATTCCTACGTATAACTGTAATCAGCATTGAGAAATAACAAAATTCTTATAGCATCATAATAGCTTTGTGGTTACGTCAAATGTCGATCATATTATATTAAGAAAAATAATATCATAAATAATCATGGTCACCGTAGTTATTTGCAGCATGTTCTCGGCAAACTTTTCAGTGAGGACGATCCAACGAGCTTAACTGACGGGAAGTGGCCCACATTGTAATTATGGAAAGCTACATATACGCCAACCGACACTTTAATGTCATTCTGCATGATAACATACAAAGTAATGAGTGAAATTATTCTGTAAGATGAACAGTTACAAAGAACATTTGTTTTTACCGTTGTCATAATTAAAAGAGTACTAGTAATGAGGGTTTTAAACTACGAGCTTTCTTCTATTATTTTCTAGATAATAATAATATGGAAGTGGCATTCGAAGCTTAGCTACGCTAAACACCTCAGAAGTCAGATTAATATGTTATAAAAGTTAACTTTTAACTAGATACGTCTGCTTTTCCATATTTTATATAAACGAGGCTTTGTATAATTCAGGACTTTAAGAACACAGAAAAAGTGGGGTTTTAGTAACTAGAAAGGAATGCGGGATGAACACTAAAGTTTGGAAGTTTAATATGTTCGTAGTTTAATAAAATAAATCTTTCATAATGATGAGATCTTTTTAAGAGAAACGTATTATTATAACTTTTAAAGTCTTGTTTGTGTAGTTCTATGTATTATTGGATTATTCACAAATATAAACACTTTTTATTGACAGCAATTTATATTACCGAAACGAAACCACCAAACGTAGAAAAACATTCAAGATTTCCTCATGCTAAGTAAAAGACCCATCGTTTGCATTCTGCCCAAAATTGCTTCGCCAAAAACTATTTACCTTGCTCAAATCTAATGTCTTCTTTACCCTCGGCATGTGCAAATGTGCCTTCTTGTGTTAATCGTTATGTTACACTGATGGCCGTAAGAGCTTCCCTTTATGAAATGGAGCACAATGGGCTTACAGCATTATTAGGTGTGTCTTGATCATTAGGGTTTATGACCTACGTGAGATTCTTGAGTGCGCAGAAATGGATTCCGTGAAAGGCTTTCAACAGATGCCGGTCGGGTGTTGATATAATTATACATTAACTTAAGAGTCAATGTTAAGTACTTCTGATCGATGTGATATAAAATAGCTGCCGGAAATGCTCATGATCAGGATTTTAGAAGTTTTCATTAAAACTAGTAAATAATAATACGGTATACGATGATAATCGTTGAGCTATTTTTTTAACGACTTAAAAAAAGGAGGAGGTTCTCAATTCAGCGGAATCTTTTTTTTTATGAATGTTCCCCGATTTCTCTAAGACGCCTGGACCGATTTCAAAAATTCTTATTTTGTTTCAAAGTGTATATCTTCTAGTTGGTCCCATGATCATCAGGTCAGGATCTGATCATGGAATCCTGAAAAAATCGAAGGAACTCTTCAAATTTTATAAGCACACTTGAAGCGATTTGACGATAACAACCCAATGCCGTCGAGTTTGGGCTTTTTTGAGTCGTCTTTACATAGACTTTGATGCTGGATGATTTCCATGGTCTGATGATTGAGTTGGAAGGTAACCATGAGATCTTTGTAATACAATAACACAATCTCATCGAGTTTAGGGTCGTTTGATACGTCTTTACATGGACTTTGGTACTGGATGTTTTCCAGGGTCTGATGATGGAGCAGGAAGGTGGCCATGGGATCTTTGTAATACAACGACGCTATCCCATTGAATTTGGGCTCGTTTGATCCGTCTATACATGGACTTTAGTGCTGAATGTTTACTAAACTCTGATGATGGAGCAGGAAGGTAGCCATGGGATATTTGTATTACAATTACGCAATCCCATCGAGTTTGGGCTCGTTTGAGTCGTCTTTACATAGAATTTGATGCTGGATGATTTCCACGGTCTGATGATAGAGCTGGAAAGTAACCCAATCTCATCGAGTTTAGGCTCGTTTGATTGGACTTTACATGGACTTTGGTAGGTACTGGATATTTTGCAGGGTCTGATGATGGAGCAGGAAGGTGGCCATGGGATCTTTGTAATACAACGACGCAATCCCATTGAATTTGGGCTCGTTTGATTCGTCTATACATGGACTTTAGTGCTGAATGTTTACCAAACTCTGATGATGGAGCAGGAAGGTAGCCATGGGATATTTGTAGTACAATTACGCAATCCCATCGAGTTTGGGCTCGTTTGAGTCGTCTTTACATAGACTTTGATGCTGGATAATTTCCATAGTCTGATGATAGAGCTGGAAGGTAACCACATCTCATCGAGTTTAGAGTCGTTTGATTGGTCTTTACATGGACTTTGGTACTGGATGTTTTCCAAGGTCTGATGATGGAGCAGGAAGGTGGCCATGGGATATTTGTAATACAAAGATGCAATCCCATTGAGTTTGGGCTCGTTTGATTCATCTTTACATGGACTTTAGTGCTGAATGTTTACCAAACTCTGATGATAGAGCAGGAAGGTGGTCATGGGATCTTTGTAATACAATAACGCAATCTCATCGTGTTTAGGCTCGTTTGTTTTGTCTTGGCAAACACTTTGGTATTAGATGATTGCCGGGATCTGATGATGGAACTGAAACGAACGTGCTTAGGCTAGTTAGTTGAATACAAAAAAAATACTTGAGATTGCCAGAAAGATACAGGTCTATATTTCAGAATTGAATCACATATGGAAGGCCTCGCCATCATGTACCATCTACACTATCCTATGTACCTACCTACTTACCACCTATTTCTATTTTTTATTAGTATACCACTAAAAAGCAAAAAATATAAATTATTTTTAAATAAAAAAAACCGACTTCAAAAAACCCTAAGGAACTAAAAAATCCTAAATAATTGGTTTTGCAGCAAAAGTTTTTGGAGTCGGTGCCAAGCCCTTACGCAAAAACTTACTAAATTACAAACTACCTATTCTATCAACAACGAAAGTTATGTAAAAATGTGTAGAGGTTTTATAGTCAGATCAGAAATACTTGGGTTGGCACCGACTCCAAAAATTTTGCTCCAAAACCAATTATTTTCTGTTTTTTAGTTCCTTAGGGTTTTTTGAAGTCGGTTTTTTTTATTTAAAAATAATTTTTATTGTTGTTTTAATTTGATATTAGTAGTTTAGACTACAATTTGGTAGGATGTAGTTTCTAGCTCGTCTGGACGAAGATAGCCCTAGATTTCTAGATATGAAGGTAGCAAGTCAGCTGAGACTTTTGATAGACGTAAGCTACAGCACCATGTGGTACCTAAGCGTTAATCTCTTGAACTGAACCATAATAAACTGAAATTGCGAAAAAATTATTTAACTGATATTAAATTTAACCGACTGAGCTAGAAACTACATTATTTATTAATAAGTTGTATTGTTTTTCGATATAGTATTTGGATTTTAATGTTTAAAAATTGCATAAACACAAGAAAATACTACATAATTATTATACTGCCTAATAAATTATTTATTTGCGTGCCATGTCAAAATGAAAACGCAAGCAGCACTTATAAAATCACATTCCTAAGCCACAAATGCGTTCGTATTTTCTAGCTGAATTTTCATTCGTGTTGCGCTTTTTAAAATGGCCTAGTGCATGTTCGAAGCAAAAAAATATTCCGGAAGAATTTTCTACACCGGCATAATTTGTGAGCAAAAATGTTGCTTCGCGTTTATTTTTTTCGAAATCTGCAGGCGAATTTCTCAACAATCTTATATTAAAGTTTTAGTCATTAATCACAGGATATATCTGGCAAATTGAAACGGAATACGGGAGAAATGTTTGTTAGATTTAACATCAATGAGAATTTAATGATTTTTTATATTTTTTCTTTAATAAAAATAATAAAATTATACACATACATAGACTCACGGTGTTTCCCCAAAGGGGTAGGCAGAGGCATATTAAACGCCCACTTTTCGCCAGTGTTTTGATCCCACGTAATAGGTGCCGAGCCTATTGCCGCTTATCGGGATATTTTGTTTGCCAGAGCCTCGTCCGTTGATCGGCAGGTGCACCACTTGCAGGTGAGGTTGGCTTGGGACCCTAAGTTCTTGGTGGGAACCCTATGCACCTTAATAAAATTATATATTAAAAATATGATGGCTTTGAAGAATCTATAGCATCAAAGGCAGCGATAGGCCAGTGGGGATACGACAGACTGCCGTGAAGACGGTATCAGGTTCGAACACATGGCGCGCAACACTGACTCGGAAAGTACGTTAAGCAGTTAGTCTCAGCTTTCATGAAGGGCTTTGGCGGTCGTTATGGGCGTTGGTTTCCTTGAATAAACTGACTTTGGTCTCAGGCATGATATATCCATCTGATCCAAATCTGATTGAACTTGAAGTGGACCTCAGACATTAGGGCGACTAGCTAGTCGCCGTAGTAGTAGTTAGAAGCTTCTAAACAATTGTTATATCGATGAGGACTTATCTCGCGATTGAGACCCAAGTATTGTTAAAACAAATTCAATTTGTATTCCATAGATAAAACCTGATAAAGTAATTAAATACTAAGCCTTTACTATATTCCAATTTATACATATATGAAATTCATGTCCTAGTACCACATTCTCTAGAGAAGAAGGATAGCCAATGTTTTTACGACAAGTACTGCAGTAGCTTATTCATAGTCAAAGCCTCGTAAAAACTACTAAAGTTACAACTACAGCTTAGTCATATATTCACGTCACGCATTATGAATAGAGGATTGTATGATATTTTATGTTTAGCTTCGGTGTTTGAGGCAAGTAAAGTGAAAGATAGAAAATAATAATTATGTATGCTTCACTCGATAACATAACTATAATAATAACTAATATATATATATATATATATATATATATATATATATATATATATATATATATATATATATATATATATATATATATATATATTAATTTTATGAAACACTTTAACCTTCTTCGGGAATTACATCATCTATTGGTGAAAACAAAAATTACCAAAATCTTTTTGATAGTTTTTGAAATACAGGGTGGTCCTGGTCCGATTCCTAGATGTTTATAATTATTAATTAATTTCCTAATAACTTAAATATTATTATTGTAAAATTTCATTTATTTATACCTAACGTATACGTTGACTTAGCTTGTTATCATGTCAATTTCATAATTCGCGTGGGCAATCTCAGAGATTTATAATTTATCAGATAGTTCGTCACTAAATTACAAAGTTAATAATATATTCAGCAGAGCACTGATGCTTGTCATAACAAAACGATTAAATTAATCTAAACTAAAATATGTTTTGCATAATATACGGAGACCTTAATTATTTATGTAAGTTATTATAATAGTAGCATAATTTACTATTTAAAGATAAAAAGGTAAAGATAAGGAGGCATAACACTACAATTTTAAAATACTTGGAGTTTGCTCTAAATCCCTCTGCATAGCAGTCTGTTGGTATCTCCACTAAGTTATCACTCTCTAAACTATAGTTCACATTCTAGTCATTTTAATAATCACTACGCGATCTGCTAAGGTCAAGCCTAATAGCTCTCTAAGTCCTTAGAATTTCTTTACATTACAATTTTGTAGTATAGGGAGTCTAATATTAAATATATATTTTTTACTGCACTAGCGTACTGCCCATCTCTCTACCTGCTAGCTGAGGCCGGCTGACGCCGCCTGCCTGACTCTATTGGTTGTGGCTTTCCTAATGCTGTTTCCCTTCAGGTTCCAGGTCCACCTTAAGGCTCCGGGCTAGTCTACCTAGACCGCTACACTTCCTGCACCGCCTTCGGCGTCACCTCTGCCGAAGAGTCTGGCCTGCCCTGATCATCGCACTCAGACCGCCAGCGCCTGCCAGCTGAACCAACGGCCTCCTAGGATCTGCCGCTACGCGCAGCCCTTCGAGCAACCTGCCCTGCACACTACCGGAGGAAACAGCGTGGGAGACTGCAGCCCTTAGTGTTCAGGCCAGTGTCGTGTTGTTGGTCGGTCATACTCGTGCAAGGGAAGTGAGACAATACTCGGCAATAAACGCATCTAGAACCTCTACTGCGTTTCAATTCTAGAACCCGTTACAGTGGCGCCCAACGTACGTACACTATGTAGCAGTTTTCGTCTCCCCACTAGACTATCGCTGTCTCGCATACATCATCATCGTCATCAGCCCTATACCATCGCGGAGCATGGGCCTCTTCTCACTATGAGAAAGATAAGGTCATACAAACTTTCATGTTTACCCTTTATTCAAGAACAACTCTAGTAGATGCAGAAGCACACATCCTTACACTCAATGTATTATAAATTGTTTTTAAATAAAAATAAACCGACTTCAAAAAACACTAAGGAACTAAAAAACAAAAAATAATTGGTTTTGGAGCAAACATTTTGGAATCGGTGCCAAGCCAAGAATCTGATCGGACTATAAAACCTCTACACATTTTTATATAACTTTCGTTGCTGATAGAATAGGTATTTTGTGATTTAGTAACTTTTTGCGTAAGGGCTTGGCACCGACTCCAAAAATGTTTGCTCCAAAACCAATTATTTTTTGTTTTTTAGTTCCTTAGTGTTTTTTGAAGTCGGTTACTTTCTATTTAAAAATAATTTATTTTTTGCTTTTTAGTGGTATACTAATAAAAAATTGTAATAGGTGCTAAGTAGGTACATAGGATAGTTTAGGTGGTACATGATAGGGAGGCCGTTCTTACTTGCCTCAATTCTGAAATGTAGTCATGTACCTTTCTGGCAATTTCAAGTTCTTTTTTTGTTATCAACTAACTAGCCTAAATACATTCGTTTCAGTTCCATCATCAGATCCCAGCAATTATCCAATACCAAAGTGTTTGCCAAGACAAAACAAACGATCCTAAATACGAGGAGATTGCGTTATTGTATTACAAAGATCCCATAGCCACCTTCCAGCTCTATCATCAGAGTTTGGTAAACATTCAGCCATAAAGTCCATGTTAAGACGAATCCAACGAGCCCAAATTCAATGGGATTGCGTCTTTGTATTACAAAGGTCCTATGGCCACCTTCCTGCTCCATCATCAGATTCTGGAAATCATCCAGTACCAAAGCCCAAGTAAAGACGAATCAAACGATCCTAATCTCGATGAGATTGGGTTATCGTATCACAAAGATCTCATGTTTACCTTCCAACTCTATTATCAGACCAAGGAAATCATCCAGCATCAAAGTCTATGTAAAGACGACTCAAACGAGCCCAAACTCGACGGCATTTGGTTGTTATCGTCAAATCGCTTCAAGTGTGCTTTTAAAATTTGAAGAGTTCCTTAATTTTTTTAGGATTCCATAATCAGATCCTGACCTGATGATCATGGGACCAACTAGGAGGTATACTCTTTCAATCAAAACAAGATTTTTTGAAATCAGTCCAGGCGTCTTAGAGAAATCAGGGAACATACATAAAAAAATAGATTCCGACGAATTGAGAACCTCCTCCTTTTTTGAAGTCGGTTAAAAACAAATAACATGAATAATGCAGAAGGAGGAATCCATATAAAAGTTTGTTGTAACCGAGAGCTGGCGCGAGTTGTGGCATCAATGTGCAGGGGTGCAGGGTAATTTTATACCATGGAGGAAGGAAACAAACTAGTAGGCAACTTTAAATGCACGGAGGTATGAAAATTTTCTGTTAATAAACTCCCGCTCTGCGAATAAATCTTCCAAACATTTAATGAATGATCTCAAAGTACCTCAGACTCGAAATAATAATTTTTCCATCATATAGTGTTGTACTGTGTGAAACAAACCATTTCTGTTTTCGTTTTTGAACCATTTAATGAAAGAGCAGTTGATTTCTGTCATTATTTTTTGTCTTGGACTGATATCTTCACTAATATTGTTTTTTTTTTCAATTAGATAAAAAAGCTCCTTGTTTTAAATATAATACTATAGACTTGTAATGCTTCTCAATTTGATATAGAAACATTACACATCTATAAAAGACCGAACGTACATACACAATTTCACAATTACAAACAGATTTTAATATTATTGCGACGGACCCTAACGAATAGTGCCACTTTATGGTTCCTTTTTGCCTTACGAAAACTATGCAGACTCCATCACCTTCCTAACTTCATGAAATAACGTAATAATATTATACCAAGTTTGTTTTTGTGCTACTATCGATATCAAAAGTTTTTTACGTAATATGGGAATAGGAATATCTGTAACAGATTTGGCTAGCAGTTGTTATCCTTGGAATGAATATTGAAAGTAAGGACTGTGTTTGACTTATGAGTATATTCAGTTGTTGTCTTTTGCGATCCACAGAAGGTTGCTTTAGTTTCGAGTTAAATTTGTTATTCAAAATTGCCTGTTGGATATAGGATTATGATTTGGGGAATTCCTATGTCCAGGAGTGGACGTCTTCTATCTGATATGATGATATATAACGTAGTGGTTAAAGCGATCGCCTTTTGTCGCCGCTTAGAACCGCCCCTAAGTGTTGTGGGTTCGATCCTAATACGATTATACCTAAAGAATAAGTACATCTTTTTCATTGTTGGATGATTTGTCAAGCTCTCCTTGACACAAGAATTATTCTAAGAGTACTATATTATTACCTGAAACTGCTGGCCTGAGAAACTATTAACCTCATGCATTGGCCTTAGTTATCCCTTGCGACACCCGCTGAATAAATGTGGTGGGACACTTTGTTTTCTTAATCACCTTTGAAATAACAAGTCTATAAAAGCAAATATGCCATTTAATCTTAAAGAAGAGAACCACAATTCTTATTCTACAAAGTACGGCCCATTATATTTTTTACCAACAAATAAAAAGATTCTCTCTACAAACTAATTAAAAGTGACTCGGGACTATCATATCCGGGTTCGTACTTGAATGAGAAGTACGATGCAGTTTCTTTAGTTTCTTTTGTACGTTTGTTTGTAAGGAAATCAGATAATAAGATACTCCAGACTTGCGCTTCCTGTGTTGTCCGGTTTGTTCCTTATTACTTACTGCGCTCCGTATCGGAATAAAGATGTTTTCATAAAATAAAGCTATTGTATCTCTTGGAAAAGGACTTGCTTTAAAATTTTAAGGAAGGTTGCTTAACAGTAACATTACCAACAATCAATAGATAAAAAAATTCTTGCGTTACTGACTATCTGACTGACAAACAACGCACAGACAAATCTACTAGGCGGAGGGAACTGACATTTGGTATGTATATTCTTCGGTGAGTTGATGTCCAAGTATAATTTTGAGAGAATAGCAGGTTACAAAGTGGCGACAACGCACGACGCAGTAGAGTAGAGCCTCTCGTAAGCTGGATTAGGTGGACCGACGATCTTGTTGGAAATGCTGATAACTGTTGGATAAGGATAAAGATCGGTCCGCACCGAGAATCTTGTCAAGCATTAAACGTCTTTAAGCATAGATGATGAATCCAACGATATCTTTGAACGTCCAAGGCATAGGTCACACTTTTTTCTGTGCACTCCAATACAGAATGTCTGAAGCATAGTTGTACTTTTCTGTGCACTCAAATTATATGCAAATCACTATACTGTATCTGCCCCACATCATATAACCAATATAGTAAACTACCACGTTTATCTTTAATATTACGAACACTTTTGGTGAACAAAACCTCAAATAATAAGAATACCATTAAATTCAAAGCGTTTCATACATTCGTAAAAACAAGGAAACATAACAAACTTTAGTCTTAAGTAGTCTAAACTAAAGACAAGAAGATGTTTCCGTTATGCAAAAGTTTCTTGTCTGGTAAATCTTTATTTTTGAATATCGTTGCCAATAACAGGCTTTCTCGTACGATATTGTTTTGAGATTTTTTTGCACTTAAGATACGAGTACGTGTGTTTTGCTATTCGACGATGTATAAAAATTTTGTGGCTTATATTATAAAGATATCTGATTTTTATTTACCAAGAGGATAATTCATTGAATTCGTATGACTTATTTGTTAAAAAAAACGTATTAATGAAAGTAATGATATTGGGTCATTATTTGTAAATATTATTGTTATAAGCCATTATCAAAAAAACAATGCGTACCTTTGCAAATTAAAACGTATTCAGAATCTTACCAAAGACAAAGGGTTCATTATGATAGCCTACAGACGTCCACTGCTGGAAATAAGTCTATGAGGGGACCAAGGTTCTCCACACAGATCGATCTTGAGCCACCCGCATACAACCGCTACAATAGCTTACATAAATCCAAACTTCTTAACTTTAATCCATCTCATCTTACATATTCTGATGTGAGTAGGTTTTCACACTCATTTGCAAGTTTTCAATGATTTTTTTTTCCGTTTACCCACTTTTTTAAGTATACTTCTTTACTTCATAAAATATATTAACATCATAAAAAAAATAAGTTTACCGTTTTAATTTTGCTTTAGTCTGTCACCAACCCTTTTCATATTAATCAGCTTAGTCTAATAAAAAAGTTACACCTAAAATTACTGCCATACATTCTGTTTTTCTACCCTCAAATTCGCCGACACAATTCCCTTGTTTTTCTTTTATTAGCTCTACCTATGTATATTTATAAGTGTTCCGAAATCCAGCAGTGAATGAAACGCTTCTTTCAAAATAAGCTTTCATATTATGAGCATAGCAGTAAGAACAAAGGGGCGTATGTACAGTTAGCAGCATAAATCGATATATATATTTACGTGATTTTGAATGGTCTCAGTCAAAATATTTTTTATTCTCAGTAGATTCCTAGAGGAAGTAAGATTTGCCTAAATTACAATTTACAAATGAATTTCCAGAGAGTTTTATTTTATAAAATCCTCAGCAAAGATTCTGAAGTGTGCAGCTACTTTTTTTCTGACGGTACATAATGAGATAAAGAATAGTGGAGCATGTGTCATGGTCGGCAGATAACTTTGTATTGGCGATACGATACGATAAACAGATGAGGCTTAAGTAGAGCTAGTTTAGGCCTTTATGTTCGATCCTTTAAGAAAATACGACGGTTGGAAGGTGATTTTATTTTATTATGAGCTGTTTGGACAATGACACATCTGCGTTTCATCGCAGGACAGGGACTAGGCAATCAATTAATGAAATGGTTTAAGATTGATTAACAGATATTTTGGAAAAATAAACAGTTAAACTTTGAACATTCGATTTTGTGAAAGCATTCACTTGTAAACTCGTACCTATATATAAACTTCTTGTGTTACTGGCTGACTGACAGACAACGCACAGCCAAAACTACTGGGTGCCAGAAGCAAATATTTAGCGTGTATGTTACTTGAGCACCTTAAGGGCGCACTAACAAGGGATTTCCCGAAATTCCCACGGGATCGGGCATAAATACTAGAAATAATAAAAAGAATAGAATAGAATAATTATTTATTTGCTAGAAACATGGTAGATACAGATGGTACAGTTAAAGTTTAGTCATTTAGCACAGCATGTTTTACCTCGCAAACGGCATGCAAAAATTACACTTAAAATTACATTATGCGAGCAGTCATACATTGTTAAAGATATAATGCAAATGCAAATTGCTTTGAATTAAACTATATAATCTCAATCAAGTACATAATAAATTAGATATAATTATATGACAATAAAATATGTCAGAAAAAAAAGTAAATAATGTCAAAAAATTGATTGTAATATTATTGAATAAAATTAGATTAATTATATATTAATTTATTATTATATATCTTTACATGATGTAAATGCGTTTTTGATTAAAAACACTTATCAATTCACCACCTCTTAAGCACATTAATAAATTTTGTCACAAAAAAGCTGCGGGCATCCTCTCATCATCATCAGCCCTGCATATAAATTGTCCCACTGCTGGGCACGAGCCTCTTCTCACTATGAGAAGGGTAAGGCCATAGTCCACCACGCTAGCCAAGTGCGGGTTGGCAGACTTCACTTTCGAGAAACTTCAGACTTCAGTTTCCTCAAGATGTTTATCTTCACCGTTAAGCAAGCGATAAGTAACAATTTAATACATAACACACACATAACTTCGAAAAGTTATTAGTGCGCTGTGGATTCCAACCCGAGACCCTCTGAGTGGTAGTTCGTCGCTCTGTCCACTAAGCTATCGCTGCACATAAAAACGTATAATATTCAAAATCACGACGGTCTGCAAATGTTGCCTTACATGTTTTACAATTATTTTTATCTGTTAATACCCTTGTCATGGAATGTTTTTATTTTATTTATAGTCTCACGCCTGTAGCTCCGAAGGGGTAGGCAGAGGTGTAATATTACACCCACATTTCGCCATGAATTTTTAGGTCCCACGTAATAGGGGGCGAGCCTATTGCCGTTACCCATCCGGCATATCACCAGACTCCGGGCTGCTACTGAGTATTCGGAAAAACCCAGTAACACTTTTGCCCGACCCGGGAATCGAACCAGAGACCTCCCAATCCCACGCGCATATTTATGCCGCGAGACCAACGAGGCAAGACCAAAAGTTATTTTATATATTATAATTAACGAGTTCGCATAATAATTAGGATCATTAAAGTCTATTAATGTAATAATATATCATATCGGCAAACTTTCCGACTCAACATACATCTAACATTTTATCAAAACGGCCAATGTAAAATTACGACTCAAAGGACTATGGGCAAAAATGTATGGGCTCCGTCCCCATATACCAACACACATGCAACTGATGCCAATGTGTACCTTGAGTGTCCACTATTTGATAACAATCCTTTTTTTACTTAAATCCGTGGCATATATACATAAAAAAACAATGTATAATTATTAATTACATACAGAATTCACAAAGCGATGGGGTGGAGTTGTAGGCTATGTAAAAAGTTGCTGGATTCCACCAGTGAGTGAACCTGAAATAGTCGACGCTAACTGCCTGCAAATACACATACCCAATCATGTAATCTTACTAGGAGTATACCAATCACCTTTGTTTGTAGACACCGGTCGGTTTGTGGATTCTGTTGATCAAGTACTCACCAATATGGTTAAAAGTCCTTGCTCCATTGTTCGGTTTATCAGCATTGCCTATACTCGGACTGTCAATGCATTTCTGGCTTTACTATTGTGTGTTTTTTATTATTATTTACTATGTTGTAATCATTGGATATGATGATGTTAGACTCATTGTACATTGTTCATGTTACCAGTCTGACACTGTATGTGCAAAGGTATTTTCTTATCTCTTTCTTTCTTATGGCCACTGGTTTTTTGAAACTAAACTTTTTAAGTATACATCTTCCTATGCACTGTGCCATAGGGTAGAGGATACTACACATGGTAAAAGCATCATTTTTAATTTGATTATAACTTATAGCCTAAGAAGCCTCCGTCGTAATTCGGATAGTTTCTTGGTTGGTGTGAATAGACTGGGCCTTGAGTTGGATATCATTCTTTTTACTGAATGCTGGTTAGGGGATAACCAGGTAGTTCCACACATTTATGGATACCTTAATATTTGGTCAACAGAATTCATAAAGCGATGGGGTGGAGTTGTAGGCTATGTGAAAAGTTGCTGGATTCCACCAGTGAGTGAACCTGAAGTAGTCGACGCTAACTGCCTGCAAATACACATACCTAATCATGTAATCTTACTAGGAGTATACCAATCACCTTTGTTTGTAGACACCGGTCGGTTTGTGGATTCTGTTGATCAAGTACTCACCAATATGGTTAAAAGTCCTTGCTCCATTGTTCGGTTTATCAGCATTGCCTATACTCTGACCGGCAGTGCATTTCTGGCTTTACTATTGTGTGTTATTTTTATTATTTACTATGTTGTAATCATTGGATATGATGATGTTAAACTCATTGTACAATGTTCATGTTACCAGTATGTGCAAAGGTATTTTCTTATCTCTTTCTTTCTTATGGCCACTGGTTTGTTGAAACTAAACTCTTTAATTATAATAAGATTTGATGGCGTCTACTGACCTTATAAACGATATTGATACATCTTTCAATGCACAGTGCCATAGGATAGAGGATACTGCACATGGTAAAAGCATCATTTCTAAATATGGACTTGAAATTATAACTTATAACATAAGGAGCCTCTGTTGTAATTTGGATAGTTTCTTGGTTAATGTGAATAGACTAGGCCTTAAGTTCGATATCATTCTTTTAACGGAATGCTGGTTAGGTGATAACAAGGTAGTTCCACACGTTGATGGAAACCTGAATTTTTGGTCAACAAAATTCATAAACCAATCGGGTGGACTAGTGGGCTATGTGAGAAACTGCTGGATTCCGTCAGTCAGTGAACCTGATCTGGTCGACGCAAATTGCCTGCAAATACACATACCTAATCATGTAACCTTACTAGGAGTATACCGTTCTCCCTCGTTTGTAAACGCCGATCGATTTGTGAATTCCCTTGATCAAGTGGTCACTAATATGGCTAAAAGTCCTTGCTCAATCGTCACAGGGGACATTAACATAAATTTAATGCAGCCAGAATCATGTTCAGAATACCTAAGTTTAATGGCATTTCATGGCTTTCAGGCTTTAGTGGATAAACCAACTAGAGGCAACGCGTGTCTTGATCATGTTTTCATTAGGACAAATTACAGTTTTGAGTCTCTCTTATGTACATCATCTGTAACAGATCATGACTTGGTCATTACAGGCATACGTGTGCCAAAATTCCAATGCAAAAAAGAACTAAAACCAAACTGGACTTTGAGTCGATTGAATCGGAGATAAGAACAATTGATTGGCAGGAAGTGTATAATGCTACATGTCCAACTGAAGCAAGTAATGCACTTACGCTTAAGATTGAATCACTTATAAAAAAGCACTCCCGAATTGTAGAAGTAAGTCGCTCGAAATTTAACTTGAAGCCCTGGATGACACCGGGATTAATTAGGTGCTCCTCTCACAAAGACAAATTACACATGGAGGTGCGTAAAAATCCTGATGATATGGTTAAATTACACATTTACAAGAGGTATAGAAACTTCTACCAGAACTTGATAAGAAAGCTAAAGACAGTATCAAAGACAGGAGATTGAACAGAACTCTCATTGTCCTCGCAAATTGTGGCAAACAATTAAACGCATTACGCACTCGGTGTTCGCGCCAAACCGGTGCGGACGACTGAGGGGGAAGAAGCAAGCGGGGGCGCGGACGTCGCGCGGTGGGCGATGCGCCGGCCCACATACTCGACACTCCATATCTTGTACGCGTCGCGATCGGTTAATACAAACATTATTGTAATCCACGTTTAATTATTCAAGAATATACCTACTTCAATACCTATAGCCGAGACGCCTTTCATTCAATAACCCATACACACATACACACAGAGGGAGCTGGAGCTTCCATTGGTCCTTCAACATTTGAAGCAGCGACCGTTAGAAAATTTGGCGGTTGCAAGAACAAAACAGAGGTCAACCACCGACGCAGTTCAAGGTCATCGTTTTTTCTTCGAGACATCAGCTGATTGACTGTGGAGTGGCCGCTTTAGTCATTGGTGCACTCAGAGCCGAGCCTCTGCGCGTAGTCATTAGAATAATACAATCACACAAGCTACATCAGCTGTAATTTGTAGCAAACATTTTGTGTGGTGGAGGGTATTTTTTTTTCACCTGTCAACTTTCTTGATCTTTGTCTTTAGTAACCGTTAAAACATTTTAAATACATTACAATTGCTGTAACATTAAGGAAATAATTTCGTTAACGTAAATAATTAATGCGTATTTCGATAAATATTACCCACGTTCACGCCTTGCTTGATCATTGTCTACGCTTACCTACATTTTTTACTTTTGTAACAAACATTATTCAATTCAAATTATTTAGCGCAATATCGTTTGCTTCTTCATACCTATTTTAAAGGTAATTGTTACGCAATAAACCGTACGCGAATTCTTCATTTATATTACCTGCCTGGCTTAGTTATAATATTTAAATATGTCAAATGAAGCTAGAATAAAGGAGCTTATAAAGAAACGCGCTTCTATTAAATCTAAGCTCACGCAGTTTATTACGTACCTATCTACTAGTCAGTCATGCTCACAGCTTAGTGATGCTCAGTTGGTTGAGCTAGAGATGCGGATTGGTAGAATGGAGTCCTCATTTAGTTTTTTTGATGAATTTCAGAATGAGTTGGAGACATTATCGAAAAAATTTGACGAGCTGTAAACAGACCGGGAATAGTTTGAGAACCTGTACTATAGCCAGATGTCGGTGGCTCGGGTATTGCTCGCAACACACCGTGGCAATCAACCAGCGTCAGGATCCGAGGTAGGCTCCAATGATGGTCGTACAGTAGTTGCTCATAGACAAAATCGCGTTAGGTTACCTAAAATTAATTTACCGCGTTTTGGAGGGGGATACCAGGACTGACTGGAATTTAAGGATATGTATATATCTCTAATTCACAATGATCAAAACATTGATGATATCAATAAATTCCACTACTTGCGGACCTCACTTCATGGAAGTGCTTCGTTAGTAATTAGAAGTTTAGATTTTAAAGCGGAAAACTACAATAAAGCATGGAAATTATTATGCGAAAGTTATGACAACAAACAATTGCTTATTAACAACCACATCAAGGCTTTGCTCACTGTGCCGTCGATTAAAGTGGAATCATGTGAGGGAATCAGACGTATCGTAGACGTCACAAAAAAAAATCTCCAAGCATTGCAGACTTTGGGCCAGCCAGTTGAATATTGGGACACCTTAGTAATATTTATTTTATCTTCTAAATTAGATAAGAAAACCAACAGGGATTGGGAGGACCATAGCAATGCTCTAACTGATCCTCCAACCTTCGATGCGTTTATAACGTTCTTAAGGAACAGATCCAATCTCTTGCAAAAGCTAGAAGAAGATGCTAACTTTAGAATTATGCCACAATCAAATTATGGTACACAGAAAGGCTCCATGGTATCTCAAGTAAGTCAAAGTAACATAAATAAGGTTCCAAAAATTTCATATTCATGCCCTTTATGTAAAAACAATCATTACCTTTATCATTGCGACTCATTTAGAGCATTACCTATACAATCTCGTGTTATTAAGGCTAAGGAGCATAAGGTCTGTTTGCATTGTCTTCGCCCGGGTCACATGCATACATCATGTAAGCTGGGGCACTGTAAATATTGCAATAGAAAACACAACACATTGTTGCATTCTCATAATGATGATACACCGACAGGGTCATATTCAATTACTGAGAATATTACATTATCAGCAAAAAATTATAACATTCAAAGCCATAATTATTCATCACGTCATGTGTTACTATCCACAGCCCAAGTTTATGCCGTGGACGCCGAAGGTAATCCACAACGTGCCAGAGTCTTACTGGACAATGGTAGCACGGCAAACTTTATAACTCAGGATTTGTCTGGTAAGCTAAAATTGCCAACTCGTACTGTAGGTTCTAGAGTGACTGGCATAAACAATCAATCATCCAATGTTACTCAATCTTGTAAACTTAAAATCAAATCATTATATAGTGAATTTCAATTAGACATTGATTGTTTAATCCTGCCAAAGATTACATCAACAATACCACACACATACATAAATAAACATGACATACCACTGCCGCCAGGAATATGTTTAGCTGATCCATCTTTTTATGTCTCTTCTTCGGTTGACATATTGGTTGGAGCAGATATATTTTGGGCTGTTATCGGCACTAATCGTATAGAATTAGGCAAAAATAATCCAATTGTCTTTGAAACAAGTTTTGGTTGGCTCATATCAGGTGCATTACATAAATCTGATAATTTAGATGAAGCCTGTATGACAGTACAACATGACACAGATATGATCCTTACTCGGTTTTGGGAATTAGATACTATATCGCCTAAACATGATTACACGCCTGAAGAATACAAATGTGAACAATTTTTTTTGAACACTACAAAGCGTAACAAGGACGGACGATTTGTACTGACCATACCTCTTAAGGAATCACCTGAAGTGTTAGGAAAATCATATGATGTAGCCAAAAAACGTTTTCTTTCATTAGAACGCAGGTTTGATAGGGATCCATTATTCAAACAACGATACATAGAATTCATGAACGAGTACGAATCTCTAGGTCACATGAGCGAATATAAACATAGCTTAGCCACACCACAATACTATTTACCCCACCACGGTGTAATAAGAGAGTCAAGTACGACGACCAAACTTAGAATTGTCTTCGACGCCTCAGCCGTTACAACATCGGGCAAATCATTCAACGACATTCAGTTAGTTGGACCGAGGGTGCAAAGTGATTTGCTATCCATATTACTTCGTTTTCGTCAACACGCATATGTAGTATCTGCTGACATTGAAAAGTTTTTCCGACAGTTATACATTACAGACACACAAAGATCTCTACAATTGATATTGTGGAGGTCAGACCCCACACAAACCTTGAAAACCTATACATTGAATACGATCACTTATGGGACGGCTAGCGCACCTTTTATAAGTACACGATGTCTCAAACAATTATCTACAGAGGCGACAGATGAACCCACAAGACGGGCCATAGCTGACGATCTCTACATTGATGATCTTCTCACGAGTGGAGACTCTATCATCGAAATGACAACACTTTGCAATAATATCATTAATACATTAAACACAGCACAATTAAAACTAAGAAAATGGCAATCAAACAATAAAGACATACTAAATTTTTTAACACAAAACCAGATCACAAACATACATAATATAGAGAATACAACAAATACAGTCGAGCTAAGTTCAAATGAACTATCAAAAACATTTTCGATTAATATAGACAACAATTATCCAAAACTAACTAAACGAGTCATATTCTCTACAGTTTCACAAGTGTTTGACCCTTTAGGTCTCGTATCTCCTTGCATTTTAGAGGCAAAGCTCATTATGCAAAAATTATGGGCTAGCAAGAGTTCATGGGATGACGAGGTAGAGGACGAGATCAAAGGATTATGGAAAAGTTTTACTCGTACATTGCCCCACCTGAACAATCTTAACATTCCTAGACGAATTTCATGTAATTCTCCTAATACAATTGAATTTCACATTTTTACAGACGCGTCTGAAAAGGCGTATGGGGCGTGCCTTTATGTGCGGACTATCAACGCGGAAGGTCTGGTTTCCGTGCACTTATTTGCAGCTAAATGCAAGGTGGCTCCCATTAAAGTCACGACCATCCCACGTCTAGAGCTTTGTGGCGCATTATTAGGAACACGATTATGTGCAAAGGTACTAAGTTCAATTACTTTTTAATCAGTAAATTGCACATTCTGGTGTGATTCCATGATTGTCCTTGGGTGGCTATCATCATCTCCTGCAATGCTCAAGCCGTTTGTGAGAAATCGAGTTGCTGAGATACAGGATGGTTTTGGTAACAATACTTGGCGCTATGTGCCTTCCAAGGAGAATCCCGCCGATCTTGTGTCACGCGGGATTGGACCAGATCAGATTGAAAATACGACTCTATGGTGGAACGGACCACAATTTTTGCAGTTCGATCCCTCACATTGGCCTGAAAGGCCTAAGTCAAATACCAATAACGAATTACCAGAAACAGTTAAAATAAATCATAAATCATTACACACTAAACATTTAAATTCCAACCAAAGCAATCAAATATTTATTTCATTAATTAACAATATATCGAATTATTCAAAGCTTCAACGAATCATATGCATATGTACACATATTTATAAATAACTGTCGAAGTTCTTGTACAAAGACAAATGGGCCAATCTCAAGCTCAGAGTTGTCTTCAGCAGCTGAATTCCTTATTAGAATCGCACAACAGGAAATGTTTTAAACAGAGTACAACATCCTTAAATCAGGTAAACCATTACCTGGTAGAAATCGTCTCATCTCTCTATCTCCATACTTTGATTCTGGCATAATTAGGATAGGTGGCAGACTTCACAATTCATATTACGACTATAACACTAGACATCCTATACTTTTAAATAGTAAACATAGTTTAGCTGTATTAATATTTAATTCATTTCATTTAAAACTTTTACACGCAGGACCTCAACTATTACTAGCAGCTGTAAGACAAAGGTATTGGACGTTAGGCGGTAGAAACTTAGCAAGGAAGATTGTTCGCTCTTGTGTCAAATGCAGAAGGTTTAAGGGTGAAACCATTCAGCCAGCTATGGGCCATTTGCCGAGGGAACGAGTTCAGTTAGAGTATCCATTTTTAGAAACTGGTACAGATTATGCGGGACCTATTATGATTGCAGATCGTAAAGGTCGCGGGTGCAGGCTTATCAAAGCATATATATGCGTTTTTGTCTGTTTGGCTACTCGGGCGGTCCACCTGGAGCTTGTCTCGGACCTGACAAAGGAAGCCTTTATAGCTGCTCTTAATAGATTTACAGCTCGTCGAGGTAAACCGAAATGTATATTTTCAGATAATGGATCAACGTTCGTTGGTACATTCAACGAACTTTCTAACATCCTAAACCAGGATTATACAGTAGACATGGCAGAAACAGGTATCAATTTCTCTTTTATTCCCGCATACACACCACATTTTGGCGGATTATGGGAGTCCGCAGTAAAATCAGTGACTTGTCTCCTCTTACTCCTTCGCATTTCCTTATTGGAAGATCGCTGATCTCTTTGCCACATCCACAGACAATTAGCCAGAAAATCACCAACCTACAGCGATTCCAGCGCATCGACTACATAAGACAGCACTTTTGGAAACGATTTTCTAATGAATATATTTTCTGGCTACAGCAGAGAACAAAATGGTGCAGTTCCAAGGGCCAGCTTGAAGAGGGCGCTTTAGTGCTTATCAAGGACAAGCACGCTCCACCACTACAATGGCTTCTTGGACGAGTCATACGTCTGCTTCCAGGTAGCGATGGTATCGCGCGGGTGGCAGACATAAGGACAAAGAAGGGGGTCATACGACGCGCCTATAATACCATTTGCCCCCTGCCAACTAGCAATTGAAGATCAATCTTCAACGCCGGGAGTATGTTCGCGCCAAACCGGTGTGGACGACTGAGGGGGAAGAAGCAAGCGGGGGGGGACGTCGCGCGGTGGGCGATGCGCCGGCCCACATACTCGACACTCCATATCTTGTACGCGTCGCGATCGGTTAATACAAACATTATTGTAATCCACATTTAATTATTCAAGAATATACCTACTTCAATACCTATAGCCGAGACGCCTTTCATTCAACAACCCATACACACATACACACAGAGGGAGCTGGAGCTTCCACTCGGTTACCAATAAAACCAATGCTCAGAAACTCTGTGATATAAAAAGTAATATTACCGAGTCGCTTGACTACTGCAATATTTTCTTTGCCACAACTGGCAGTCGTCTGGCTGATCGAATCCTTACTCGTTTAAACGAAACCGAAAACTCGCTATCGTCAAGGGTGATTACCAATTCCTCACCAATTAATTCTCTATTTCTTCACCCCACCACTTTCACTGAAGTTTAAAGCATCATACTCCATCTTAATAATCACGGCGCTCCTGGACTGGATGGAATTACAAACTCTCTCGTTAAACGTATCAAAAACTACATTATTGAACCACTCACTCTCATATTTAACCTTAGCCTATGCACAGGCAAATTTCTTGATACCTGGAAAACAGCGCTAGTGACTCCTATTCATAAAGGGGGTGTAACCGACAAGCCTAACCACTACTATTGCTCTACTCCCAGTTTTTTCAAAAATGTTTGAAAGAATAATAAACAAGCAACTGGTATTTTTTCTAGAATCTCACAATTTACTTTCACCTCAACAATTTGGTTTTCGAAAGCAAAGATCAACTGAACAGGCAGTGACCTTACTGACAAATTCTGTATCAGCATCTCGACGAAGGGCGTGCATGCATGGGCATTTTCCTTGACCTTGCTAGGGCCTTTGATACTGTGTCTATTCCTATCTTATTGAGAAAGTTGTAGAACTTTGGAATCAGAGGACTTAGTCTAGATCTATTCAAAAGCTATCTCTCAAATCGCAAACAGTGTTTAAAGGTGGATTCTTACATAAGTGGACCTCAGGAAGTGACTTACGGCATACCTCAGGGCAGTATATTAGGCCCTACACTCTTTCTTATCTATATTAACGATTTATCATCAATACCACATTTAGGTAACGCGGAAATTATCAATTATGCAGATGATACAGTCATTATCTTCAGTGACAAATCATGAGATTTGCTATTAGAGTCTGCTCAGGCTGGGTTTGACCGAGTTGTTGATTGGCTAAACACAAACTTATTATCGCTTAATGCTGACAAGACCAACACGGTATGTTTTCACAAAACGGCATCGTCGAGGCCGCCGTTGGGGCTAGAAATTATTGCACACTCTTGTAACAGACGGGGGAATACTGTACCCCCGGGCTGTGATTGCACTCGAATAAAGCAAGCAAAGACTGTGAAATATCTTGGTATCACAATAGATGAAAAACTTACTTTTGGCGAGCACATCGTGGCAACATCAGCGAGAGTAAGGAAACTCATACACATCTTTAAAACACTTCGGGACGTTGCCTCGAAGTGCTTGCTAAGAACCGTCTACATTTCTATTTGCCAATCAGTTTTATCGTATTGCATTACAGCCTGGGGAGGCACTGCTACATCTCACCTTATCCGCTTGCTTGCCCGTGTTATATGGCATATAACAAAATTCAAACACTAAATTGCCCGTGTTATATGGCATATAACATCGCATCTCAGTCTACTTTGCCCGTGTCATACTGTATATGACATGGCTCCCGCGGTCGAAAGAGTGAAATATACTCGTCTCTGTCGCTCTAAGGCTTAGTTTGTATTATGTATCTCGTTTCTACGTTAAATTTCCCGACATACTAATTCCAGTCGACTTTCGACTCCATAGAGAAATTAAAAAAAAACGTTCGTTGTCAATGTTGTCATTGAGTGTTGAGTCGGTGCGGAAAGTGCGGAATGTGTGAGTGTATTTGTGCTGTTTTTTCTGTTAAATTTAGTTTTATTCTGTAAGATTTATTGTGTTTATCAAGGTATGTAAATAACTAACACGTATATATAATAATTCCAGCATGAAATATAAGATATGACTTTTTTCGAGACCTTATGTAGATTTTGGCGCGCAACAGTGATTTTACTGAGAGCATGGGAACTGTTTCAGAAATGTTCATTTTACTCAGAAGTGGTGAATGCTATCCGTATGATTTCTTTTTGTTTTAAAAGAATATGAGACTACTTATTTAGTGTTTATTTATTTGTATGTTTAAAACTGTTATTTGTGCATTATATGGGCTTATCAAATTTAACATAAATTACGCCGCGCGGCGCCAGATAATGGTTTGGAATCAGAGGCCTGTAATTCATAAATATGTATAAACAAGTGTACTTTTTTATTTTTATCTTATTATCTAATATATAAGTAACGTAATTAAATATTAAAAACGATATGTCACCGCTTTAAGTTTTGAGGTATGAACTTATAAATACAAAGCGAACTCTAAAACGCGCTATCTCAATTTCAAACGAGCATCACTCGACACCAGAATCGTAATCTAAATAAACAAAGATAACATTGTATAGTTAGTTTCATAACAAACATAAATAATATAACACTTGACAATCTTTCAAAACAAATTAAGTCACAAGGACCGATTGTGTGGAACCCGACCCGCGCGCCGAGGCGATAAAAACGCGCGGGCATTTGATCGTTATCGCTTTCAAGTGGCCGGGCAGAGGGGCCGGCGTGGGTTGCAGCGCGGAGCAAGCAAGCGGTTATAGGCCTGGAAAGAGCCCAGCGTTCTGTGCTCAAGACAATGTATAAAAAGCCATTCCGATATCCAACTACTCTTCTCCACGGTGAGACTCAAACACTGAGCGTGAGAAGGTTATACATTTTGAGAATGGTACTTTGACCCATACCGAGGTCATTAAATCGGGTCTCCGTGAAGACATGGTCAAGATGAACGCGCTTACAGACTACCCCTCTATTTGGTCAAAACCACGTTTGCCAAGCGTTTCTGCTCCTACATGAAGCCTCTACTCTACAATAGAATTAACAAAACATATAATTTGTCACAGCTATCAACACACGAAGTTAAGAAAATTATTACTAAACTGCTGCTAACATGGCCATATAGTGAAACAGAAAACGTTTTAAAAGTAACATATTGATGCATTCGTTGGTTGTATTGTAATTGGTAACTTAAGCTCATTTTAAGTACGAATTATAAAACATATACTTAATTAGTCACAGCTAACAACATACGAAGCTGGGAAAGACATGCCTGAGCTGCGGCGCGCACAGTCATAATTGTGGTGATACAAAAAACATTTAAATAATATCAAATTGTAGTCATTGTTGGTTGTTTTGTAATTGGTAATTGACCCGCTAAGGATCAATTCAAGTATATTTCTGTCGCAGCCACGTTCCAACATGTAATCTATACTCTATATAGTATTAGAAACATAAAAACACTTAAATAATATCAAATTGTAGTCATTGTTGGTTGTTTTGTAATTGGTAATTGAGTCGCTAAGGATTAATTCAAGTATATTTCTGTTGCAGCCACGTTCCAACATGTAATCTATACTCTATATAGTATTAGAAACATAAAAACACTTAAATAATATCAAATTGTAGTCATTGTTGGTTGTTTTGTAACTGGTGATTGACTCGCTAAGGATTAATTCAAGTATATTTCTGTTGCAACCACGTTCCAACATGTAATCTACACTCTATATAGTGTTGGAAACATTAAAACATTTAAAACATATCAAATTGTAGTCATTGTTGGTTGTTTTGTAATTGGTAATTTACTCACTAAGAATTAATTCAAATATATTTCTGCTGCAGCTACGTTCCAACATGTAATCTATACTCTATATACTATTAGAACATAATTATAATTTGTCACTGCTAATAACATACGAAGCTTAGGAATGTATTATAATGAACGGTTATTTGATAACAAGGACATACAATGAATGATACATGGAGCAATTTAAAGTAGCATACTGTAGTGTTTAGGGGTTGTTATGTAGCTGGTAATTAATCTATTTTTGCATCGCATAATTTGAACTCATTCATTTTTATTTTGTTTTCCGTTGTACTCATTACAAGTGTATTAAGATTTGAGAGTAAGTCATGTAAGATATAAGTATATTGACAACATAAATAAATTGGTAACTGGTATAATAAGGCTCCTGGCAGGACAGGCTATGCCTAGTGTGAGGAGTTTTAGGATAAGTGATCTTTAAAGTGAGCTCTAAATGGAAAATTTGTACCCACATTGTAGTCTGCATGTATTGTATTAGAACTGTAATTTGGAATGGCAAATGAATACACTTATTATTTATTTATTATTTAATTAACCTATATTTTCATTTTACACTTGTAAGTTATTTTATAACATTATGGTAATATTACAATACAAAATATGATTTTGTAACTATACAAAATAAAAAATAATGTATTTTTAAACAATTAAATGAATATAAATGAATAATAGGAAAATAACGAATATAAATGAATCATCATCGCCCAAGCGTCATCCCGGTTGCATCCAAAACTTACAGGCCTTAGAGGCCAAGGTCCTCTTACTGGTCTAACCAGATATTACAGAATAACAACTTTTCCACAGAGCGACTGCCGTCTGACCTCTGCAACCCCAAAGGGATAGCGATATTCTATGGTTTAGACCAGTATCAGTTTATTTGAGGATACTGACTCCGTGACGTAACGATTGCCAAAGATCTTCATGACAGCCGGGACCGACAGCTTAACGTGCTCTCCAAGGCACGGGGCAAGCGATAATTAAAAATTCAATACGTACTTAACTTCGAAAAGTCATTGGTGCGTGCCGTGGATTGGAACCCGATTCCCTCTGCATGGCAATCCGTTGGTATCTCCACTAGGCTATCCCTGCCCTCATATAATAATCACTACATAGTATAAAACAAAGTCTGTCTTCTGTTTGTCTGTCCCTATGTATGCTTAAATCTTAAAAACTACGCAACGGATTTTAATGCGGTTTTTTTAAATATATAGAATGATTCAAGAGGAAGGTTTATATGCATAATTGACGCGGGTGAAGCTGCTGGCGCCGTCTAGTATAATGTAAATGAATGAATCATTTAAATTAATTTTCTTCTAATTATTCATTCTTACAATACTTATCGTAGGTATGTAAATAATATATATATATATATATATATATATATATATATGTATATATATATATATATATATATATATATATATATATATATATATATATATATATATATATATATATATATATATATATATACGCACTGCCCAGCGCCATCGTTACATGGTCGATATTCCAACCATACGAACAAAACGTTTTGCTTCCTCATTCATCATGCGCGCTGCAAAACAGTGGAACTCCCTGACAGAATCTGTGTTTCCCGATCAGTACAATTTGGGTGTCTTCAAGACGCGAGTGAATAGGCATCTTCTAGGTAAGCGTGCTACATCCTAGATCGCATCATTGCTTACCATCAGGCAAGATAGTGGTCAAACGTGAACCTATATTTACTAAAAAAAAAAAGTAAATAACAACTGTGCACATATGAATAGATAAATGAGTAAGTGTTTTACAAATAATCGTCAAAAATACGTACTTATACGAATATTTGTTTAAACATTAATTACTATGACAACCTATGCTTTTGGGCAACGTCCCCATATTAAAAAAATATAATCTTGCAAACTCAAACTCAAATATGTTTATTTCCATAAAAATGTTTAAATTTTTTGGACACGTCAGAAAGTCAAACAAATAAAAAATAATAAAAAAGTAACTTAAAATGCATATTAACATAGTTGAGCATTGAAAAAAAATGCCTGTTCAGAAAGTAGAGCCTCGTGAGAAGAATCAGGCAAGAAACTCCGGGCCACTCTTTTCTACGTCTTGATTCTATACAATTTAAAAGCTTAGTAACTAAATTGAATTTTTCATAGGTATATGAGCTGGTGTGTCTATAATGTTGTTGTCAATTAATAAGGCTTTTTTAATAATAATATAAAAGTACTAACTAGCATAATATAGACACAATAACTCACACTCACATGAAACTTAACACTAATCAAATATAAGTAGCCTGTGGGACCGAGCAAATTAATCCCAAGCATTTTTATCTTCAATATAATCTAGCACTGAATAGTACCCTTTTTGGCAAAGTTTACGTTTTATAATCTTTTTGAATTTATTATAACTTAAATTTTGAATATTGCTTGGCACTTTATTGTAAAAGCGCACACATTGGCCTTGAAAAGATTTTTTTATTTTCTCTAGCCGGGTAGCCGGCACTACTAGCTTACTCTTATTTCTAGTATTCAAATTGTGGATATCACTTTTCTTCGAGTATGAGGCCTTGTTTTGGAATAAATATATTAGGTTGGAATAAATGTACTGGCTTGCAACTGTTAAAATGTTTATTTCCTTGAATTTATTCCTTAACGAAGCCCTTTCCTTAATCCAAATTATAAATTGCCCGAATAGCTCTTTTCTGCAGAACAAAGATGGTCTGAATGTCGGCAGCATTTCCCCACAGGAGAATACCGTATGACATTATACTATGAAAATAGCTATGATATACAAGCCTGGCAGTGTCAATGTCAGTTAACTGGCGAATTTTCCTGACTGCGTATGCTGCAGAGCTGAGTCTATTCGACAATTTACTAATATGTGGTCCCCATTGCAGCTTAGAATCTAGTGTAATGCCTAAAAATTTGGTGTTATCCACAAGATCCAACACATCATCCTTAACCTTTACTGAGGTGTTCACTTGTTTGACGTTAGGCATCAAAAATCGAATACATTTAGTTTTAAGTCTATTTAAAAGCAGGTTGTTAACCTCAAACCAGCGAACCACCTTTGAGATAGCAATGTTTACATCGTCCATATCAATTTGCTGTCGTTTTAATTTAAATAAAAGTGAGGTATCATCAGCAAACAGTACTATCCCGTGCTTGTCATTGACGAGGTGTGGTAAGTCATTAATATAAACTAAAAATAAAAAGGACCGAGGATTGAACCCTGTGGGACGCCCATTTTGACTACAGACCCATGCGAACGCGTCCCGTTGACATCAACTCTCTGAATCCTATTACTCAAATATGAAGTAAGAAGATGCAGAGCAGAACTACTTAAACCATAGTGATGTAATTTCCTGATCAATGTATCATGTTCTACACAATCAAAGGCCTTGGACAAATCACAGAAGACACCTAAAGCATCATGTGAATCCTCCCAGGCATCAAAGATATGTTTTACAAGCTCAACACCGGCATCGGTCGTGGAGCGCCCCTTTGTAAAACCAAATTGTTTAGAGTGTAGAAGCTCGTTGTTATTAAAATAACTTTGCAGTTGGTCTAGTATCAATTTCTCGAAAATTTTGCTAAATGTGGGCAGCACAGAAATTGGCCTATAGTTGGTGGGGTCTGATGTGCTACCTGCTTTGTACAAAGGTATTACCTTGCTACCTTTCATAAGATCAGGAAATACACCACAGTCAATACACTTATTAAATATTAAAGCTAATCTGTTAGCAGCTAAAGCAATAATGGACTTGGTAATAGTAACGGAATTTCCCCACAAGTCTGCAGTCTTCTTTAAATTTATAGTATTAAAAGCTTTTATAACATCATTTGAATTTATATACTGAAATGAGAAATTACTATAGGTTGTACTCATGTTTTCTTTTAAAAGAGATTCCGCTGCATTGGTTGATGAGTCCAAAGATCTAGTAGTAATAACGGGGATATCAGTAAAAAAACTTTCAAACGCCGATGCAACTTTTGAGTCTGATGTGATAGTGTCATTATCAATGTTCAAACTAAATTTTGAACTTTTACTTTTAACTTTCCCAGTCTCGCTGTTTATTATATTCCATGTCATTTTCATTTTATCGTCACTACTCCTAATCCTTGAACTCAGGTAAAGAGACTTAGCTTTCTTGCAAAGTTTCCGAAATATCCTAGCATAGTTTCTAACATAATCCTGAAATTGTTCACTTAAATTAAAGTTTCTCTCGTCATATAGCTCATACAATCTCTTTCTACTTTTGTGAAGCCCAGTTGTTGCCCATTCACAGAAGGTTGCATTACCTCCAACTGTAATCGTTCTAGGTGTGAAAACCGAATTAAAGTCTGTACAAAACGCTTTGAAAAAGCTATTATATAACAAATTAGGGTCACCTTCATCATCTAACCGTGACCAGCTAGTCATTAGTTTACTTTGAAACCTAGCAAAACGAGTTGCAGTTTTAGGTATTACAACTATATTTTGCCTAGAAACATTCTTACTGTTATCATTAAAGGAGATCTGCTGTCCACAATGGTCTGAGTCTAACTGTCTAATAATTTGCTTGTCTCTTACTATGATATCTGTAAATATATTATCTAGGCAAGTAGATGTAGAGGAAGTAACTCTTGTGGGCTCTAAGAATAAGTTCTTCAGATTATATGATAGAAACAGCGCTTTCAATTTTGTACTAAGACTACTATCCTCCAATAAATTTACATTAAAGTCACCACATACAACAACATTTTTATTTATTTTTGCAACTTTGTTTAATATCTCATCCATAATACGCTCGAAGCTATCATACAATGCTGAAGGAGGCCTGTATACACTTATTACAATAAATCTCCTCAGTTCCACACAGGCTACCTCAATAGTTCGCTCAACAGACAGACTTACAATATCATGACGCTCCTTAAATTTAAGTTGCTTATTAAGTAAAATCATCGAGCCACCATGTACTGCTTGCTGCCGGCTAAACGAGCTTCCTACTATATGATTACTGAAATTGAACATGAACTGGTTGCTTTTTAGCCAATGTTCAGTGATGCAAAATATATCAACAGCATTACAGTTCATAAACAATTCCATTTCTAAATCTTTATTAATCATACTTCTAATATTCTGATGTACTAATTTAATCAAATTTTTGTTATTGTTATGTTTAAGTGTATTAGTCAATGAGTTACGAGTAATCTTATTATAGCTAGAGGTGTTCTCTATTGTCTCAGAATTTAATTTAAATTATTATTATTATGAATGTCAATAATGGAATTGTCATGTACTCTAACAGTACTTGGGTCACTGTATAAATTAAATGCTAATAATTTAGCAAGTTGTCGTTTAAAAGAGTGAGAAAGATACATAGTATCTTTTGTTAAAATAAAATTACTTTTAATAAAAGTATTAGTGTCAAAGAATAAAATTTTGTCATTATGACGATATGTACTATTATATAATAATAGATTTAATTTACTTATCTGGTTGTTTTCTTTTTCAGATAAGGTCTTTGAATAAGGAAATGCACAGACTATAAAATTGCACCCCACTTTAGAACTTCTATCAGTCATTATATTCGATAAAGCTAGTATATCTTTCCTAGTAACTAGTAAGCTATCACCATACATAATAATAACTGTAGAATGTTTATTTAATTCTGCATGTTTTAACTTATTAACTAATGAAGACATTCTTTCTCCTGGATAACAAAAGTTTTGTAATGGACGGTTAGTGTAACTATCTATTAAGCTACCCAAACCCACTCCCAATTGGTCAGAAAACATCAATACAGTGTTATTACTATGAGTGTCAAGTGAACATATATGATTTGTTTGTAACAAGGCATCAGAACCGGAGTCATTGTATATTTTGTGAGGTGGTTCTAGTACTAGACTACTTTCTAAATCATTATTTAATTTTGAACAATTTAAGCAACATTTTTTGTTGGCTATAGAGAGTAGTTGTTCTAGATTCTCTCTACCAACTCTAGAAATCTCATCATATTTTAGTATGTATTCTTGAGTTTCTTTCTGGTGTGTTATTGCCATTTTGTCGAGCTGTGCAGTCAGTTTTGATATGTGTGTTTGTAGCTCCTGAGTGTGCTGATCATATAATAATCTACTACTGAGTAATTGTTCATTGCTAGCCTCAAGCTTCGACATCAATGACTCCTGTTCCTTAACCAAGTCATGGTTAATTTGTGATAATTTATTTACTTTATTTGACCCCTTGTGACTGGATTCAAGTCGCTTTATCAATTTATTTAATTTTGATAATTGCCTAAATTTCCTTTTGGTTATCAATTTAGATTTACAGTTGCACTTACATTTTACAGTCTTAATAACACTAGCATTACCGCTGATTACCTCTGAAAACAGGTTCTTGTTTGCTGTGGTGTTGAGCATCTGGATTGATTCCTCTTGTGATAAAATTGTTGTTTGGGCTTCATTCAGACTCGCCTCCAACTCCATAATTCGACTGAGTTGTCTAAGGTAGGTTTCATCACAGCTACTGTAGGACCTAACTTCCTCCTGTAGTCTGTCTCGTTGGTCCAAGATGTCCATGTGTTCAATGTGGAGTTCCGTCAATTGCGCCTTCAGCTGGGATACTTTATCATTGACATATTTAACTTGCCAATTGTCAATTGAGCTACATTTCATTTTTGTTGACAGGTGGGGACGATTTCGCCCATTGTCCTTTATGAAAATGGATGCAGTGATGAAATGTTTAACCTCAGTCAAATCCACGTAAATACAAATGGCTAAAGCTTTTGAAAGCTTAATATGGCTTATGTTTATTACCATTATAATTATTACGCTGTAATCAAACAGTTGAAAATATATTTGGTCGCTAAAATACATACACATAACATAATATCTTATGATATAGGTACGACGAAGTGTAAAAAGTAATATGAAACTAGTACTAAGTAAGTTTCCTTTCTCCTTTTTTAAAGACGTACACCCTAGAACAAGTGCCTCAATAGTTCAATTCAGGAAAATTTTAATGTGTTTATTTTCAATTGAATGAAAGAATAATTTGGCATGTTTATATTATTTTCCTTATTAATATAGCATATATAGCAGCACAACACATAGGCTAGCACATGTGCATATAGTACCTTCAGTGAAACCCGACATTCTCACAAGTGGAAACGCGGGAGAAAACTAGTGCTACTATTAACCCAACAAGAAATCATTTCACTAAAAGCCATTCGACTCGAAAACTTAACCCAACGACAGAACACCAAGTTTTTTATTAGAATGATTATTATTTACTTGTTCAACTAAGGACAAAAACATCACAGTAATTGTCGACCTCCCTGTTTCATCTATAATTCTATACCGTTAGTATAATGTTCTTGCCATCATAATAATTTACCCCTAATCAATGGAGGTATAACTACTACGCACGAACATGAGGGTGGATTGCAATCACCATTTATCTTGAACAATAAGTACTTTGGCAGAACAATTACTTGGTTGATTTGAGATTCAGACATCTTGGGATTTCAACTGTTGTATCACAAGTTGTAGACACAACCGCAGGAGGATATGAGTGTAGAGTGGTAGATTTATAATAGATATGCACTAAAGCCCAGAGTACATATAGCTAAGCGCAGCGGAGAGCACATTTCACTGTCAAAGTATTATCAACATTATTCTCATTTTCAAATAGTCCAAAATCTATTATCACGCACTAGAGGTCGCCCGCAGATACGCCTGTACATTTTTTTTATTTAACCATTTCTACTCAATCCCCTGAGCATTTCGGGCAATAACTTCTTAGTGCACCCC
This sequence comes from Euclidia mi, assembly GCA_944739405.2. Taxonomy (NCBI): domain Eukaryota; kingdom Metazoa; phylum Arthropoda; class Insecta; order Lepidoptera; family Erebidae; genus Euclidia; species Euclidia mi. The sequence continues at coordinate 65,283,418 of OX123192.2, forward strand.
TACTGTCTCCAAGGAATATTCATGTCAAATTTCAGCTTGCTGCGCCTAATAATTTAGACTGTAGCTTGTCTGTTAGTAACGCAAGGATTTTATACATACCGATTAGTTGTTTGTATGTGTACGTGCGTGTTGTATATATTATTTTGATAATTGATTTTGGACGTTATTTGAAATGAAAAAAATGACGATAATAATATGACAGTAGCAATCGAGCTGCGTAACTATTCACTACAATGTGCGCCGGCTCAAATGGAGAAGTATCACAGTATTAAAACATACCTTTTGGTCTACTGCCTATCAGTTGGCAGATATATTTTATTCTCTCGTGATCTCTATTTAGAAGGTGCACTAAAATTTGGAAATCATTGCAGACTGAAAATCGAAGTAATTCAGTATTAAGTTCAACAAAATAGCATTATAAAGATGCGTTTTTTTCTGGTAAAAAATATGCGGAGTAAATTCTAGTAAAAGATTGTTGCGCATATAGACATATTCATTATTCATATCTTCTTCCCAATAACAAAAATAGTGTCAAACACGTAACGTATCATCGGTTAACCACCATAAAAGTCCCCTCACTTAAACCCGCGTCACATTAATTTAAGTATACCATTTACCTGAAACCCTTTTCCTGATAAGTTACATCTAACTTAAACAAAACCCACGTCACAATATCTTATCCAAAGGATACATTTTGGAGAAATATCATCAGCTATCTTTAGCTTCCTATCAGTGTGAAATCTACCACCTTAACGGGAGAACCCACTGTCATAACTCTTACCCTCGTATTTTAAGTTCTTCTTTGCCCACCATGACTTTTTCATTTGTTTTGTCGAGTATAAAATAAAAAAATTATCGGGGAAACGTTAAATACAAAATGTGTTTTTCTTTTATGTGATTGTTGTAGAGAAACAACTTTCTCACAATATTTTAGCTGTAAAGTGCCGGCTGGTGTTCGCAAAATTTCTTTCTTAGTATATTTTGTATGGTTAATACAATTTTAGGCAATATTTAAGTACGAACACAAATGAGGCACACACCGCCATTAATAAACTAGATGTTTTAACAGAAAGCTTTCTTTCCCCCTTTAGTAATCGTAAGTTTGTCTTTTGTTTCTAGTACATGACTGATACAAATAACACGTAACTGAACCAGCAGTGTACCTGTATTCTCAATATACTCAATGTACTAGTCTCCCCTTGGTTAAATGATTATTCTTGTTTACAAATACGATGCCTTGGTTTTAATTCAACGTGTTGGTTTTAGATTATTTAGTTGTCAATAAAATTATGCAGATTCTCATCGCAATATTACACATTCAAATTTACTGATAAACAACAACTATAGTAATAGAAAATCAATTATTTAGATAAATTAAATAATAATATAGTAAAAATGTTAATTATCGCTCGCTTAATAATATGCCCGGTAGATGGCAATAGGCTCGCCCTCTATTACATTGGGTCCTAAATATAACTGGCGAAGTGTGGGTGGGTGTGTAATACACCTCTGCCTACCCCTTCAGGGATAAAAAGCGTGAAGTTATGTTATATGTTATGTAAATACAGTAATTCATTATAATTTTGACTGAATATAAAGGTTTAAACGTTACGGTGGTCTTGCCGTTGAACATTGCGTCACAAATTGTTATTTCAGGTAGGTTATTTATTTGTGCCTGTTGAGATAATGTTTGTAAGTTTGATTCAGCATATCTTAAGTATTTATATATTTTTAGGATTCCTTTTTTTGTTTCCGTTTTTAATACAGATTGACAACATAATACGCTACATATTCAGCAAAAATGATTATTTTACCAAGTATAACAATTTCAATTTTCACTGAAAATCTCAATTCAGAGATCACTTATCTTCTCATCTTTATCCATCACTTATTTTTTTGCCCAGATGTTTGTATAATTTAGTCTGGATATTAATTATGATAACCAAATTATTCACATCAATAAATCTGAGTTGCCAGCAGAGGCACGCAATTTACATAAATTATGCTCATCTTCCATCATCTAAAACGACATGTAAGTCATGTCGTTTTAGTACACATTATAATTTTAAATTAGATCGAGAACTCCAGTAATGTATTCAAGAGCAAAGATGACATGTAAGAATGTCATTTCGTTCAAGTTAATATTTTGATCAAGGAGCAATTATTATAAGTATGGAGAGATAGCTTTAAGCATAAACAAGAAACCTATCGTTATTTCTTTTTACTTGTATAAAATGTCATATGTGTAACCGAGACAGCTGTATTGTATATATTACCTCTTGAAATACTCATGTCGCAATATTTTTAAAGAAGAAATGACTGTCAATAGTGATGTACTCATGTATTTAATCTCTGATTGGTATTGGTATATAATTCGGTATTTAGAGACAAGATAAGCATTTAATTAAATAATATACCAGTAGTATTTTATTTTACGAGCTTTTATTAAGAGTATAGTACTTAGGTGCCAACAAAGAAAGAAATACTGTAAAAAGGGGGGGAGGTAATAATAAGATATGATTTATCGTGAGGAGACTTGACTTATGTCCAGCAAATGATGTACATATTTTGGCTGAAATAATAATGCAATATTAATGTAAATTCAAGTAAATTTTCTCATAAAATTACAAAGTGGAAAATCGAATTGACAATGTCCTTCGCGGTGCTCCTCACCTACTGCTATTCAAGTAAATTTTCTCATAAAATTACAAAGTGGAAAATCGAATTGACAATGTCCTTCGCGGTGCTCCTCTCCTACTGCTATTCAAGTAAATTTTCTCATAAAATTACAAAGTGGAAAATCGAATTGACAATGTCCTTCGTGGTGCTCCTCTCCTACTGCTATTCACAGAAGCAATTCAAGTATCGACTTCTAAATTTTAAAAAAATGCAGGCGTAGCTGCTGGCGTCCTCTAGTATTTTTATAATTCAATAGAAAATAATTACCTTTAATTCCTGTTAAATGGACAATACTGAAACATAAATACAATTTTTGAAGGAGTGAAAAACTGCGCTATTAGGTATATATAACCAGTTGAATGTTGCAATACCGACTAGACAGTTAGACACAATAAAAAATCTATTAAGTCTCGCACTGATCAGTGCATTGGCAATCAGCGAGTTATTTTATGTTCTCATTCTTAGTGACATTGGTATTGGAAAATAATTGAAAAAATAAGTCAAAATCATTTATTTATTCCACAAAGTAACGCACACGATACTGCCTGGCAGGTGTGATACTATATGTATTACCAAAATGGGATGTACATGGGCGCAAACAGTTAACATTTACAAAGAATATTTTTACTTTTCGTTATTTCGGACATTTCTGAAAATTACCACACAAATCTGTTTAATATATATATATATATATATATATATATATATATATATATATGTATGTATATATGATAACTAAGCATATACACACACACAGTACAGTACAGTACACAGAACAGTTACAATAACAGTACAGTTACAGTTACATTTGTAATTTTGGTATATATTGATTGACAAAAATATAAGTTAATAATAATAAAGTAAAAGTATGAACCTCAGTATTAGATATCTGGTTAGTAACAATAATATGCATAGCATAATTAAGAAAGAATGCAAAATTTTTCTTTGAAATCCTTCTTGATAACAAGCAGACACAAAATGAAGCGAACCAAGTTTAGAAGAATTGGATGTTTGCCATATTCCCTTTCTCATATTTCGGACCCAATTTCGTTTCAAATCTTCATTCTTTGGAAATCTACAAAAAATCACAATGAATAACTATTATTATAAAAATTATAATCTTTCAGAAACTGGTTTTCTAATTGACAATTGTAATAGAACACTATCCTCATATTTTTTATCGAAATATTTCTATTATATTCATTTCATTGTGACTAATAGAATAAAAATAAGTGTCAACGGTGGTAATTATCTTTATCTTTATGTGTAAACTTTACAAATATCATTGTAGAATGATTACGGCAGATATTTACAATTTTACTTATTATGACTTACCTGTGGAAAGATATTTTTTGACCATTTTCGGTCAATAGTCCCATTCGGCTTTTACATCCGACGGCACTACAAACTATGGTAATTTTTTAATGTTCAAAAGTGGTAATAATTATCCACGATTATAATATTTTGTAGTCATTAAAATTGCAGTTTATTTCGACACGGCTTTCAGTCCAGCTGGATGAATATCGACATGACATAACATTTTTCTTGGCATATGTCATTCAAGGCTGTATAAAACATGTATAAAAGCTCTATAGCTATCACACTCGAACATATGCAGTTCTATAATTAGAGAGAAATGAGATGCATATACGATTTCTACTCTTTTTGAAATGCTCTCCATACTTATAATAATTGCTCCTTGGTTTTGATTTTGTCAATTTTAATTAGTCATGTTTCATATTTCTACGACTTACGCGATGTTTATGTCGTAAAGTATGTAATTTAGTAAAGTATATTAAATAGTTTAGGAACTTGCTGATTACTTTTTAAAATTTTGTTCCGGCACGCCATATTTTGTGTGCTTGCCACACAAGACAACTTTTTGTGTAATCCATAAAAGGTTACTTCGAGTTTGGATGTACATTATGTCACTTTAAAACAGCAGTAGGGTATAAAAAAAAGGATACGCAACTAACAACAAAGGGTACTCTCCGTTTACTGTACGGCTTATAAGAATTTATTGTTCGGTTAAATCCAAAAAAAAAATATGCACCAAAAGTCAGTCAAGATCTAAGGCTTTTCTACTGGATAAAATATGCCATTTTAATTCAATTTAACGTTACGATGCACGATGTCAGATAAAGAACAAATTTAATATTTACTAATTCATACAAAAGTGTTTATGTGTGTTTGTCTTTCTTCTATAGATAAGTAAAACTGTAGGTTCAACACAAACACAAACAACACACAAAGGCTCATAATGAATTATACGAAACCAAGTCAAAATATGTTTCTTTTTAATATTTTGTCTTATTGTCAGACTGTCTGAATTTCTGTTTGCCTATTGTAATTTCTGACATTTCTGTATGAATGAGACTTTCAGAATATTTATATAATATTTTTAAATAGCTTTAAAATTTATGTGTTATTTTACGATCTTTGCGTAGGTATTTTTAATTTCTCCTTTGAGCAATAGCTAGTTTCCAAATAATGACGTGCTGGAGAGCCTTTACATAAATACTAATAAAACTCATCTTACAACATTACTGCTCAGATATACTTGTTTTCCAATTTTATTATAATATAAACCTAAAAAGGACCTAAACATTCATGGCGAAATGGGGTTGTAGTACCTATTACGCCTCTGTCTACCCCTTTGGGGATACAGGCGTGAGCCTATAAAAAAATGTTAATTAATTATGTAATGGTATAAATATACAAATAAGTCTGTCGAGACTTTGAAAGATTTTCTTTATTTGTTTCTCATATGGATATGTAACCATAGTTGTCTTTATGATCTAAGTAAAAAGTTTGTACGGATAACTTAGACGTATGAACTTAGTTTTGATCCTTAATAACTTGTGATGTATGAAATGAAATGTGACATATTAATTTTATTCTAGGTTCCTGCGGATTAATGCGTATACAATTGATATAAAAAAGTCAAACAAAAATCACTAAGTATGAAGGTTCGGCGAAATTGTCAAAAATCAACGTTCAGTCCGTGAGCGTCGTATAAGGCGACTTAAGGAAAATACACGCAGCTAACGGTTTCTATGGGAAGAGACGTAAAAATCAACTCTGAACCCTTGTTATTAAATTGATTTTGGTTTCATCACAACATCATCCAGATATATAAATTCAACTTCCACATTAAACTAAAATGATTAATGTGTTTGCTATCTCTCAGTGCATACAGGTAGATAAAGTTTGTCACTGATGCTGTAATTTAAGTTTCAATTGCTTTTAAAGTGCTAAGAGAACCTGGAAACTTGCCACATGTGTGCACAGTGATTTGTTAAAAGTTGAAAGCTGGGACCTGGTTTGATAAGTTTAATTCTTGATGTTAGATGATAATTTAGGTCGTGAAACTAGCATTTGGTGAAAGCGAGTTTTGGTTAGATTTTTTGTTGATTGCGATTGTGTCGATTTTCACTATATAGTTCATTTGCTTAACAGTAACATTCCTTTCATACATAAAGCCGAGAGTTCTTTTGTGCAAAACCAAACTTTTTGGGCGGAGGGAGAGATTGAAAGTTCGTTTTCATGATCTCTTGATGAATCTCAATAGAAATGCAAACAAAAAACATTTGGCCTTTTGACGGTCAATAAACTCCGAAACCAGACTCGACCGCACACTCGTACGTTAAGAAGTAGAATCACCAAGGGTTTTAGAGTGACGGCATTGCGTCCGGCGGCGCAGCTGGGGTAAGTCCTTGTGTATGCATGCATGTCGATTGTGCATTACTCGTAGTTTTTAAGCCTACTGTACTAAAACATTATTTTGGTGTGCAATAAAATGTAATCTGTCTAAGTCCTTGCAAGTAAACCGAAGATCTTGTTAGGATTGTCGGTGGCGGCGTGATAGGTAGGTGCGGCCCAAGATAAGTCTGCATGGAGAGTGTTGGGGAAGACATATTATGTCCAGCACTAGACCTCTAGTTCTGCGGCTGATCTGATGAATCAAACAATGTCATCAGAAGTAAAACATTTTTGTGGACTCGAATTCCATAAAACGCAATACATTTTATCTACACCACATCATATAACCAACCATATAACAAACCACTTTTGGCAAACAAAACCTCAAACAGTAAGAATACCATTAAACTCAAAACGTTTCATGCATTCGCGAAAACACGGAAACATGACAAACTTTACTCTAAAGTAGTCTAAACTAAAGACAAGAAGATGTTTCCGTTATGCAAAAGTTTATTGCGTGCAAAATCTTTGTTCTTAAATATCGCTGCCAAAAAAAGGCTTTTCCGTACGATGTTTTTTGGGATATTTTTGCACTTAAGATGCGTGTTATTGTTTTTTATTCTACGATGTATAACAATGTTGTTGCTAATATTATGAGATTGATTTTGACACGATGACTTTAGACATCGATGTTATAAACTTATCTTTATAAACTTAACTACTTAATTAATTTTTATTTACCAAGGCGCAATGTCAATGCCAAGACAAGAATACATTGGAATAAAAGTGCACTAGTGAATCAAAATATATTCGGTGATATTTTGATTCACTAGTGCACTTTTATTCTTCACCAATTTTAGGCTTCATCATTAACCAAAAAAAATATTTGCGAAAGTCTAAAGCAGATCTATCGTTATGGTTTTAACTGTAATCTATCTAATCTTGCATAAATGTGGTTGCGAATAGGTTTCATTCACATTTGCCTTCAATGAGTTTCCTTTTCCGTTTTACCCACGATTATAAGTACCTATCACACTTCATAAAATATGTAAAAATCATCCTAAAACAAATTTTACCCTTTTAATTTTTCTGTAGTACGTCGCCAACCCCTTACATTTTAATCAACTTACTCTAATAAAAAAGTTACATCCAAAATTGCACCCATACACTTTGTTTTTCTACCCTCAAATTCGCCGACAATATTCCCTTGTTTTTATTTTATTAGCTTTACTTATGTATATTTATAAGTGTTCCGAAATCCAGCAGTGAATGAACGCTTCTTGCTAAACAAGCTTTCATATTATGAGGGTAGGAGTAAAAACAAAGGGGCGTATGTACAGTCAGCAGCATAAGTTTATATACATTTACGAGATTTTGAAGGATTTCATTCCAAAAAGATTTTTATTCCTAGCTGAAGTAAGACTTAACTAAATTATAATTTACAAATAAAGAATATTCTGAGAGAGTTTTAATTTATAAAAGACTCAACAAAGATTTTGAAGTGTGCAGCTATTATTTTTGCTGACCGTACATAATAAGATAAAGAATGTTGGAGCATGTGTCATGGTCGGCAGATATCTTTGTATTGGCGATACAATGCGATAAACATATGAGACTCAAAGTAGAGCTAGTTTAGGCCTTTATGTTCGATCCTTGAAGAAAATACGACGGTTGGAAGGTGATTTTATTTTATTATGAGCTGTTTAGACAATGGCACATCTGTGTTTTATCATAAACCAAGGATTAGGCAATCAATTAATGAAGGTTGGAGACGGATTAACAGATTTTACAGATACTCAGAAATCTTAATGATAAAACGGTAAAATGTGTTGTTTACATTGCGAAAACGTAATAAAAATAAGTACCTTATAAATGACTAGAATATGCCCGCAGCTACGACTGCAAATTTATTTTTAATTGAATTGTTTTTGCCCGATCCCGTGGGAATTTTGGTAAATTACTTATTAGTCCTTTGCGTGCAAAGTGTTGTGTGCCTTATCTGTCAGTCAGTCAATAACGCACAAATGTTACAAATACAAATTTATGTTACTTGTAGTGTGTCCAAAAATTTATACTGCTATTAACCAAAGTGCTTTGTACAGAAATATCCTCACCATTAATTTAATTTAAACTAAACTAGGTTTGCCTAGACATCTTTGAGTAATTTGTTGTAAAATTGCGAAGTACTTTCGTGACACTCTTAACGAGTCACTACCTGCGAACAAACTTTGTTCCGGCTGTTTTTTGTTCAGCGATTATTAAAAAAATAACCGTAGCTCTATCTAGTTTTAACTCGTGAAGTAAAACATTGTTTACCTTCAAATTGCATTTAAAGTTCAAAGGCTGTTGACGAAAAACCAATGAATTAAGTAATTGCTTACGGACTTGGAATTATTTGGACTATTTGTGAAACGTATTTTGTGATCTTAATTGATGTTTGTCCGAGTAAAATATAATTGTGTTTGCAATTTGCCCTCATTCTGAGGTCTGACAGCACGCAAAATTTTCACTTTAAACTAATATTTACCGTAAGAATACCCGTGGCCATATAATCACTCAAAACGTAGCGCCCTGAAATTTATGCCTTCATTTTTAAAATAAATTACGGACGTATCAACAATATGACGTATTTAAGAATAATGTGACATATTGTTATCGTTATGTACTAATCCGTGTGGTGACGGATTAAGAATTCGGAATGTCACCACTCCATATCATCCCGTGGGTGTCGTAAGAGCCGACAGAGGGAGCATATTATGCAGAGAACAACACTTTAAGAGAAGGAAAACTTGATACAAACCCTATACCAATCCGTTTGGCCAGCGTGGTATAGTAGGCAAATTCCTCCTTTCAAAGGAGAGGCCTAGTCCAGTGTCAAAGGCTGACGATGATGATGTACTAAATAACGTATAATATTCACTAATCGTGACAGTCTGTAAAATATTTTCTTACATGATTTACAAATATCTGTTAATACCAATGACATTAAATGGACAGAAAAAATATTTTATTTATTGTAATTAACGAGTTCGTATATTAATTAGGATCGTTAGAGTATATTAATGTAATAATAATCATATCGGCATACTGAGTTAACATAAATTGAACATTTAATTAAACTCGCGAATGGAAAATTATAACTAAAATTTATGGAAGTGGATGCAATTATGAAATATTTAACTCCAGTCAAATCCACGTGTATACAAACTATCCGGTCCGTGTGGTGACGGATTAAGAATACGGATTGTCACCACCCCATATCATCACATGGGTGTCGTAAGAGACGACAGAGGGAGCATATTATGCAGAGAACAGCACTGTAAGAGAAGGAAAACTTGATACAAACCCTATACCAACCCGTTTGGCCAGCGTGGTATAGTAGGCCAATTCCTCCTTTCAAAGGAGAGGCCTAGTCCAGCAGTGGACTGTTAAAGGCTGACGATGATGATGATGATATACAAACTATACCCGATAGGGTGAGCTTTAGACAGCCTTATATTGATTATATTATTATTCTGTAAAAAAGAGCTAAAAATATATTTTGTCGCCAAAATACAACATATATGATTTAATACGACAAGTGAGATCAGTAATGTCCAATTACAGACATAGTACTTACAGCTTCTTTTTTGCTTTCTTTTCCTTAAGATAATAAAACTCACTCAATAATTGTGATACGTAAAATATAACTGTATTTTTTCATTGTGTTTTGCATTGAAGAATTATAATTAATTAGTAAATAATTAAAATTGAAATAAAAAGTTATTTGCCGTATTTCTTTTTTTATATCGTTTATACAGCACAAGACCTAGCTTACCATCTACAATGATACCCAATATTTTCGCAGGTGGAAACGTGGGAAAAAACAAGTGCTAACATAAACGTTACAAGAAAATATTCCACTAAAAGCCAGTCGACTCCAAAACTTAACCGAAAGACAGAACACCGTGTTCTTTATTAGAATGTTTATTATTTACTTGTACAACTCAGGACGAAAACATCACAGTAATTGTCGAACTCCCACAGCTCGCACTAATTTAGCCAAATATGCGCCACTTGCTAGAGCTATAAAGCTTATTAATAAAATTAGCTGTAAAACTGATATTTTTAGTTGTACACTGGCGGAATTTGTAAAGGTAGCTATTGAGATACTCACAAAATTGGAATAGAGATATTTTATACTTCATTATCTTGTTGTTTATTTAGTTTGTAAAAATGTCCATCGCATTGGGTGAAACCTGTTATGATCGTGTTGTCTTGAATAAATAAGTAAATAAAAGTTGTAGGGCCAACCACAGGAAGATATAAGTGTAGAGGGGTTGAATTGGAATAGATACGCACTAAGACCCAGCGTTCATATCGCTAAGCGCAGTGAAGACAATTTTTCACTGTCAAACTATTATCGTCATTGTTTTCCTCATTTTGAAATAGTACAAAATCAATGATGACTTAATCGTTATTTGTGTGAGCGTGATGTAAATAAATAATGTTTTTTTTTATTTTCTTTCGTTAATAGATCTTGGACATTATTTAAAATGAAAACAATTTCGACACCATTGTTGTAATCGCAGGTAAGCACGTTTTTTACTGTCAAACCAATTTGACAGTAAAAAACGTGCTTCGCTGCGATTCATCCAACGGAGAAGTTAAAAATCATGGGGATTAAAACATAACATGGTTCTTTGGTCAACTGACTATAATTTAGCAGATATATTCTATTATCACGTGATAGAAGGACAGAGTTTATATTCATTAGTGAACAAGAATTTTCTTTCCTTATTTGGAAAAATATCATACTAAAAATCCAAACAATTCAGAATTAAATCTAAACAGATATTTATAGTTGCGTGCCTGCAGTTGGTAAAAATATACGTTGTAAATGCTACTAGAAGATTATTGAGACTATAACCATAATTCATATTCGACATAGCATCTTCCAAATAACAAAAACAAAATTCGGACAAGTGCGAGTCTGACCCGCGCACCGAGGGTTCCGTACGCATTTTACCTTATTTGAGGTTGGTGCCAATTAATTACGCTAGTCCTCTAAATCTGTATGAGCGTCCATACAACTTAGAGGAGTATCTTAAATGGAGTCTACTATGTATGTATGGAGACACCCTTAAATTTTCCACTTTTTTTATTTTTTGTACTTTTTCTTTATAATTGTGCTGTAAGACCCTGCTTTTGGCCAAATTTCGTGATTCTTGTTCAACGGGAACTCTACCATGTAGGTTTTCGACCCAAAACCTATAGGATACTGACGGTTGAACTAGAACGTTGACAATTTTGGTCTTAAACCAAAGTCTTACAGCACAAATAAAGAAAAATTCCGAAAATTAAAAAAAGTTGAAAATAAAGGTTAATTTTGGTACTTGCAAGTTTTCGCTAAAATCTAATTTTGACCATATCTTTTTATCGGGTTGACCCAGGACCCTGATTTTTATATACCTAATAGAAACCATAGACCTCAGTATCTGGTATAAATTTCAATTTGCTAGGTCCACCCGTTCCTGAGAAAATCGATGGTGACACACGGACAGACAGACAGACGGACAAGAAAGTGATCTTATAAGGGTTTCCTTTTTTTCCTTGTGAGATAAGGAACCCTAAAAATAATGTCAAACAACGTATCATCGGAAAACCTACATAAAAGTCCCCTCACGTATACCCGCGTAAAATAAATTTAAGTATACCATTTACCTGAACCCTTTTCCTGATAAGTTACATCTAACTTAAACAGAACACACGTCACGATATCTTATCCAAAGGATACATTTTGGAGAAATAGCATCAGCTATCTTTAGCTTCCTATCAGTGTGAAATCTACCACCTTAACGGGAGAACCCGCTGTCATAACTCGTACCCTCGTATTTTAAGTTCTTCTTTGCCGACCATAACTTTTTCATTTGTTTTGTCGAGTATGAAATAGAAAATTTCTCGGGGAAACGTTAAATACAAAATATGTTTTTCTTTTACGTATTGTTGCAGGGAAACAACTTTCTCACAATAATTTAGCTGTAAAGTGCCAGCTGCCGTTCGCCAAAAAGCCAGTCGACTCGAAAACTTAACCGAAAGACAGAACACTATGTTCTTTATTAGAATGTTTATTATTTACTTGTACAACTAAGGACGAAAACATCACAGTAATTGTCGAACTCCTACAGCTCGCACTAATTTCTTTTATGTAATTGTTGCAGGGAAACAACTTACTCACAATAATTTAGCTGTTAAGTGCCAGCTGCCGTTCGCAAAATTGTTGCCTAAGTATATTTTGTATGGTGGTACATTTAGACAACATTTAAGTACGTAATTAAATGAAGCAATTTGAGGTGTTTAAAAAAAGTTGTAGGTTGTCTCTCCTTAGGAACCGTGACAGACTGACAGAAAACAAAATGTCCGTGACATTTGTTTTCAGTACATAACAGATGCAATAACCCGCAAAAATACACTGTATTTTTAATTTAGTACTCACCTCTCTTTATTATTTTTTACAAATAAGATGTTTTGGTTTCAAATCAAATTGTCGGAATCATGATAGATAATAAATTGTCAACAATATTTCGTCACTTTTGACCACAATATTACAATAACAGTTACATTTATTCAGTGACAACAGCCACATAAAAAAAGAATGGATAAATTAAATCCAGTGATTACAATTTTGACTGTGCATAAGGAGTAATCCAGAAGTTGTATTAATATCAGGTCTGAATTTTATTTGTAACCGTTTAGAGAATGTTTGTAAATCCGACACAGGATTTGTTGAATTATATTTTTATTTTATTTAATAATTTATTTTCATTTTTACAATCCAACTTTTAAGGCAAATTGACAACAAAATACGCTGTACATTTTTGTCTACAAATTCAGAAAAAAATAATTATCTTTTCCACTTGAACAATTCCAGAGACCACTTATCTCATCTTTATCCATCACTTATATTTTTTGCCAAGATGTTTGTATAATTTAGTCTGGATATAAATTATGATAACCAAATTATTCAGCATCGTTAAATCTGAGTTGCCAGCAGAGGCACGCAATTTACATAAATTATGCTCAGCTTTCATCAACTTACATGTCGTTTTAGTACATATTATAATTTTAAATCAGATCGAGAACTCCAGTAACGTATTCAAGAGCGAGGATGACATTTATGAATGTCATGTCGTTCAAGCTGATGTTTGATATTGTCAATTTTAATTAGTCATGTTTCATATTTCTGGGACTTACGCGATGTTGATGTCTTAAAGTATGTAATTTAGTAAAGTTTTTGAATAGTTCAGATCCTTGCTCATTACTTTTTAAAACTTTTGTTACGGCACGCCGTATTTTGTGTGTTTAACATACAAAACAACTTTTTGTGTAATGCATAATAGGTTACTGCGAGTTTGGATGTACATTATCCCTACTAATATTATAAATTCGAAAGTGTGTATGTATGTATGTATGTATGTTCCGTTTTCACGCTAAAACGGCTGAACCGATTTTGTTGAAATTGAATATAGAGATATATTGAACCATGGAGACTGACATAGGCTACCATTAGTTGCAAAAATTAAACTGGGAGGGATTGTAGGGAGGGTAGAAGTTTGTAAGGCACAAATTTACCTCTTGGAAGTAAGAGCGCATGCGCTAATAATTGAGTGCTGCGCATGTGCCATTGCATATCTGTCAGTACTGTCACATCATACATAATGTCATTGTGCACGGTGATTAAATTGTTCGCATATATAAACTTACAAATTATTATTTTATTAATTGTTTGAAATAGAATTAGTTTTTATTATAAGTCAAATCGATTAGATCGATTGAGTAACATTTTGTTTAGTCTATTGAAAATTTCTGACAATGGTCACACTGAACTGTCACTTCCGTTGGCTTCCTTGAAAAATTACCACGTTGTCGACTCGTACGTAAAATAATTGATCGCCTTTTGAAAAGCACATCCTTGTAGCTACGCGAATAGTTGTGAAATCTATTAAATTGCCGCTTTTTTGACTCCCGGCACGGTTGTGACATATTGAACATTTGTGAAAAATCTTGTGAACTTGCATCGTGCATTGAAGACGCTGCGTTGGAGCCTGGTAAAGTAAAGATAATTCACTTGCTAATATTGGCCAATTTAGTCTCGTGTATGTCTAGCTTGCCGCCAGGACTCCACTCAAGAACATCACCAGGAGATATTTGGTAAGACATTAATATTAAGATTATAAGTCATCGCTGTGCTACCACAGTGAAGGTGTTTAGATAAATTGTCTATCGAGGTCAGGTGGATGTATTACACCTTCCACTGCGCACTTCTGATACACCTTCCTGCCTGGCTACGGTAATTCTACACACAATTTTTGATAGCCAGAGCGTGGTTAACTGTGCCTATATTGTAAACTTACAAGTTTAGCTTAGCCGTTGATTGTATCTGAACTCAGATTGGTGTTGTATGAGCTATATATCTCACCTTGTAGACAGTATTGTAGTGTTTGTCAGGTCAGTTATTGACTAAAATACATAATATTTAATTGTATAAGTTGACCTAGATAATTTGAAACACATTGTCACATAACCTCAATCAGTAATTGCTGATTTGTATTGTTGAAAAATCTAACTTAAATTTGTTGTTGCATTAATAAGTCAGTTTGTTTGGATACATAACAGCTGTATGTATCAATACATTTAGTAAATTTAGTTTATTGCATATATTCATAAACATAACAACCAACTTGACCTTGCCACTTGGGCGGGTCACATTAATAAACTTTGTTTTGTTATAATATAAAGATAATATTGTTAGGTAACACATATTCTGTGCTTACTTCCTATTGTATATCATAAATAACACAGTTAGTCTGTCTGTTGCAAATAATTAATTAAGTTGAAGTTTCAACTTTATTAATTTGTTATAAGTTATAACTTTGATAACTTTTGTGTTTGTTTCAATATACTGAAACCTTTAATTTTGTTGGGCAGTAAATACCTGTCACTTGCCTTCACTTGCAGTAAACAGGCTAATACTTTGTTGGTTTCAAAGAATTAAGAAAAATTAAGTTTTGATTGTTAATTTTATTTAGCGCTTGTCCGGGCTCTTTTGAATTTTGATTATGTCAGCTATCAAGGACTTGCGTGCGGCTGCTGGTGCTATTGCATCAGATTTGCGCTGGTTTGCCTCGGCCAATGCTTTAGTGAACCGGCCTGATCGCCAGCAGGCCTTACTTCAGAGGTACGAGCGGATTGACGATCGCCTGGCAAGTGTGGAACAGCAATTCCGCACTTTCAGCACTTGCTGTCTTGAAGTGTCAATCAATGATTTCACCGCTGACCAGCGAAATAAGGTCAGCGAAGACTATGCCCAGGTCTTAGACCTGTATGATGCTGTCTCCAATAGTGCGAGACAACTAGTTGCCGATAGGGAAGGGCAACCCGGCCTGAAGCAGGAGCTTCCTAGGTCAGCACCGGGGCTGGTGAGTAGGCTCCCTACCTTGGACCTCCCCCATTTTGATGGCTGCCTAGGAAGCTACCTGGGCTTCATTAATTTGTTCGACAGCCTAGTCAATGATATGGCTGACCTTCGGCCGGCACAAAAGTTGGCCTATCTAATGTCGGTTTTGGATGGGGAGGCTAAGGGCCTCATCCAGCATCTGCCCGTGTCTGACGAGGCGTACCAGACGGCTCGGGACCTAATTACCCGTAGGTACCATAATAAGCGTGGCCTCGCCGACACGCACATCGAGCAGATTTTGGGTTTGCCGACGCTCACCCGGGTCTCTGGGTTGCGCACCCAACTGTTGAACCCGCTCTTGGTGGCCATCAACGCACTTAAGTGCCTTGACCTGCCCGTAGACCAATGGTCTTATCTATTGGTGCACATTGTGCTGAAGAAGCTGCCTGCCGACCTGAGGTCGCGTTTTGAACAGCGCTTTGGTGGGGATAGCGCGACCCATCTGGCCCCCTTTGCTGACCTGGAGAAGTTCCTGGAGGATGAGTGCCGGGTCTTAGACAACTCCGGTGGTGACACGCCGGCTAAGTCGCAGCCGCCCAAGGTAAAGGAGCAGGCTCGCGGTCACACCCAAGCCAATGTCGACCGGCGCCCTCCTCGCTTTGCGGTCACGCAGAGCCCAGCGGAGTGCTCCTACTGCAAGGTCACGGGGCACAGAACGGCCAGTTGTAGGGCATTCGTGGACCTTCATGTCGCCTCTCGTAGGCGCATCGCGAATGCCCGCCGCCTTTGCTTCTCTTGTTTGGGGTCCCACTACCAGCGAGACTGCCCAAACTCTCGCCCCTGTCCTCACTGTGGAGGACAGCATTTGGACATTCTCTGCATGAATGCCAGAGAGGTTGGCCGCTTGTCCAACCAGCCGACGCCGCGCACGGGCGGGTGTTTTGAAGGTGGCAGCCGAGGCTCACCGGCACGTAGCCGAGAGTCGCCTCGCTCAATTGATCGCCACTCACCCCGCTTGGAGAACCGTAGCGTGCGCACGCCTCCTTTCTCTCGTGCACCTGAATGTGCTGTTCAGCGTCACCAGCACCATGACTGCTGCCCCAGGTATTCCCCTCCTTTGGCGGAGCGTCCCCGCCTTGATTCGCGCCCACCTCGTTTTGGGCGGGTGCGTCACTATGACCCCCCACAGATGGCGCGCGGATCGAGTCATCGCGCCTTTGAGGACTTCAAGCCGCACCCCCATTTTGATTTGCCTGGTCCTGGCCAACGGTCGCCACCCAGGCAACAATAGGTCATTGACTCCTGCCCTATAACGCCAACCTCCCCCATTGACACCGTTATCCTACCAACGGTTGCTGTTAGGGTCTGGGGACCCACGGGGACGTCTGTTGTTGTCCGTGCTATATTGGACACAGGTTCACAAGGTTGCATTGTTTCCACTTATTTGGTAGGGCAGGTTAAATTAAATATGGGCTCTTTTCCAAATTGTATACGGGGCATAGGTGACGTAGCCTCTAATGTTGAAGGGCAAGTTAAGGTTTTGTTTGGCCCTGTTGAATCTTCACACCCGAGGATTAAAACCTCGGCTATTGTGTTGAAGAATATTTTGGGTATGCACCCACAGAAACAGCTACCCGCTGCTGTGGTGAATTTGACATCGGGATTAGAAATGGCAGACCCCAAATTTGACACACCGGGACAAATCGACTTGTTGATTGGCTCTGATGTCCTCGGTGGAATTTTGATTGGTGGGAAACGGGTCTTGGTGCCAAATGGTTTGACTGCCATCCCGACCATATTTGGATTTGCTTTGATGGGACCTGTACCTAAAGACCCCCCTCCACCCGAACTTGATAATTTGTTGGCCGTAGGCTCTGCTCTCTCTGATGCAGTTCAGAGGTTTTGGGAGGTAGAGGAGCCCCCTCAAGCTGCCCGTTTGAATCCAGAACATGAGGAGTGTGAGCTGTTCTTCCAGAACAACACTGGTCGACTCCGTTCTGGTCGGATCATTACGAGGCTACCCTTCCTGTCTGTTCGGCCTCCGCTTGGCGAGTCACGACCTTTAGCCGAAAAGAGGTTGTTGGCTATGGAGCGTCACATGGGTCGTGATCCGGAGCTCAGACAGAAGTATATTGAGTTCATGAGAGAATATGAACAATTGGGACACATGTCAGTGTCAAATTTGGATTGGCGTTCGGTGGAGCATTACTTTCTCCCGCATCATGCGGTATTGAAGCCATCGACTGGCAAGCTGCGCACAGTTTTTGATGGTTCTGCGCAGACTTCAACAGGCGTATCCTTGAACCAGTGCTTGCATTCTGGTCCCAAGTTGGTCAAGAACCTTTGTGACGTCATCACCAGCTTCCGACGACATCAGGTTGTCTTTGTGGCCGACATAAAAATTATGTTCAGGCAGACTATTATCCACCCTGATGACCGTCGCTTTCAGCTGATCCTTTGGAGAGAGTCTCCTCGCGATCCCATGGTCGTCTACGAGCTCAATACTAATACGTACGGGTTAAGGTCAAGCCCCTACTTGGTAATACGTTCTCTTTGGGAGCTCGCAGACCGCGAAGGCTTACGCTTCCCAAGAGCCTCCGCCATCTTGAAAGACGATATTTACGTCGATGACATTTGCTCGGGCGCCTCCACAGCGGACGAGGCGATCCTCCTGCGGGACGAATTGATAGGTATTTTGGCCTCCGCTGGTTATGAGTTGCGCAAATGGATTTCCAACTCACCAGCGCTTTTGGAAGGCTTGCCAGAGGATCATCAGCAGGATCCACATTTGTTTGAGATTGTTGACAACCCCGCCATGATGGCTGTTCTCGGCGTTCAGTACAGACCAGTCCAAGACATCTTTACATATAACGTAGACTTGAAATTGCCGTGTTCTTGGACTAAACGTCTCGTATTGTCTACTGTCGCCAGAACCTTTGATTCGAACGGTTGGATCTGTCCAATTATATTTTGGGCAAAATGCTTCTTGCAGAAGCTTTGGACAGCAGGATTGACCTGGGTCGAACCCCTACACGGCACTCTTGTTGAGGAATGGACCTCTTTTGTATCCTCGCTTCCTGCCGTCAATGAGATCTCCTTGCCTCGTCCCATCCTTCCTCCCGGGAAGTACAAGGCCACCCTTCACGGGTTTTGTGATGCCTCGGAACGTGGTCATTCGGCTGTGGTGTACTTGCGCACAGTCAGTGCCTCAGGTCAGGTGAGAGTTTCCCTGATCATGGCGAAGAGCAAGGTTGCACCCCTTCGGACATCTCTGACCATCCCAAAATTGGAGCTCTCGGGAGCAGCCCTACTTGTACGCTTGTTGAACCACGTGTCTAACACTTTGGGTAAAAGCATTTGTATTAATGGGACTTACGCCTGGACAGACAGCCAAATTGTTCTTTGTTGGTTGAAGGCTTCTGTCGACACCTTGGAGGTATTTGTCGCTAATCGCGTTTCCCAAATCCTGAAATCCGAAGTCAAACTTGTTTGGAGACACGTGCCAGGTGAGCTCAACCCCGCTGATTGTGCCTCGCGCGGATGCTTGACGCCTAGTTTGATAGGTCATTCGCTGTGGTGGGGTCCGCAATGGTTGAGTCGACCAGAAATTGATTGGCCTCGAACGCCAGTTTTGAATACTTCTAATTTGCCGGGTCTACGAACACTCGCTCTTGAGAAGGTAGAATGCGCCTTCGACCCCGATTTCCTGTTGAATCGTTACAGCTCCCTCGACAAGTTGTTAGGTGTTACTGCTTGGATAAAGCGTTTTGTTTTTAATTTTAGGCACCCACAACAGAAACGACTGACACCGTTTCTCTCACCACAGGAACGACAGGAGTCCCTCACCTTTTGGGTTCGTTCTGTGCAATTGGCGCATTTTGAAAAGGAGATTGCTATCCTTAAATCAGGGAGATCGAAATTGTCGGGAGCAATATCTAAATTGAACCCCTTTTTGGACGATACGGGTCTCTTGCGCGTTGGAGGGCGTCTCAAGAACGCCAACCTCCCTTACGGAGCACGTCACCCCGTTTTGTTACCTAAGGACGGTCATTTGGTACGCTTGTTGGTAACTGACCGTCACCTTAAAAATTCGCATGCTGGTTGTAATGCTTTGTTGGCCATTTTGCAACGCGAGTTTTGGATTTTGTCTGCCCGAAGAATTATTCGGAGTGTAGTCTTTCGCTGCATCCCTTGCTATAAGCTCAAGGCTTCTACCATGCAGCCCTTGATGGGAGACTTACCGGCAGATCGCGTAACTGAGAGCAGGACGTTTGACGGTGTTGGCACGGACTTCGCTGGTCCCTTTTTGGTGAAAACGTCGACACTTCGAAACAGCAAGACTGTTAAGGCCTACTTGTGTGTTTTTGTTTGTCTCTCCACAAAGGCCGTACACTTAGAACTGGTCTCCTCGCTTACGACCGAGGCGTTTGTAGCCACATTTGACAGATTTGTATCCCGCAGAGGGCTGCCTTCCTTGATCCGTTCTGACTGCGGCACTAACTTCAAGGGCACTTATAATTATCTGAATGATGTTGTTAACTTCCTTGAAACCAACAAAGCTGATATAGGTGATAGGCTTGCCCGACGTGGGATAAATTGGTTGTTTTCCCCACCAAATTGTCCACACTGGGGTAGTATATTTGAGGCCGCCGTAAAATCGGCCAAAACACACTTGCGCAGGACAATCGGTGAGTCTGTCCTTACATTTGAGGAACTCGCAACTGTGTTTTGTAAGATTGAG
This sequence comes from Euclidia mi, assembly GCA_944739405.2. Classification (NCBI taxonomy): domain Eukaryota; kingdom Metazoa; phylum Arthropoda; class Insecta; order Lepidoptera; family Erebidae; genus Euclidia; species Euclidia mi. The sequence continues at coordinate 65,303,976 of OX123192.2, forward strand.
GCCGTTTTGAATTCTCGGCCATTGTGCCCGATCTCCTCAGATCCGAATGATTTGGAGGCCCTTACGCCGGGCCATATTTTGATTGGTCGCCCACTTGTCGCCTTGCCTGAGTACCCCTATATTGATACGAGACCTGGTCGTCTCTCGCGTTTTGAATTGGTACGCCAGATTACTCAGAGCTTTTGGAAACGCTGGAACTTGGAATATTTGCACATACTCCAGCAACGCGTTAAGTGGACGGACAAGACCGATCCACCCAAGATTGGTGACCTCGTTTTGATAAAGGAGGCTAACCTTCCGCCACTCAGATGGCGCAGGGGGCGCATCCTTCATTTGGTAACTGGGGCTGATGGAGTTCCCCGATTTGCTGAGGTCTTGGTGGACGGTTCGATTCTGAGGAGAGCGGTTGTAACATTGTCACGTCTACCAACCGATTAGCGGACCGGTAGGCCGGTCCGGGGCGGGTGGATGTTTGAAATAGAATTAGTTTTTATTATAAGTCAAATCTATTAGATCGATTGAGTAACATTTTGTTTAGTCTATTGAAAATTTCTGACAATGGTCACACTGAACTGTCACTTCCGTTGGCTTCCTTGAAAAATTACCACGTTGTCGACTCGTACGTAAAATAATTGATCGCCTTTTGAAAAGCACATCCTTGTAGCTACGCGAATAGTTGTGAAATCTATTAAATTGCCGCTTTTTTTACTCCCGGCACGGTTGTGACATATTGAACATTTGTGAAAAATCTTGTGAACTTGCATCGTGCATTGAAGACGCTGCGTTGGAGCCTGGTAAAGTAAAGATAATTCACTTGCTAATATTGGCCAATTTAGTCTCGTGTATGTCTAGCTTGCCTCCAGGACTCCACTCAAGAACATCACCAGGAGATATTTGGTAAGACATTAATATTAAGATTATAAGTCATCGCTGTGCTACCACAGTGAAGGTGTTTAGATAAATTGTCTATCGAGGTCAGGTGGATGTATTACACCTTCCACTGCGCACTTCTGATACACCTTCCTGCCTGGCTACGGTAATTCTACACATTAATATTATAAATTCGAAAGTATATAATATGTATTTTTTGTATGTTCCGTTTTCACGCGAAAACGACTAAACCGATTTTGTTGAAATTTAATATAGAGATATATTGGACCATGGAGACGGACATAGGCTACCATAAGTTACAAAAATTAAACTGGGAGGGATTGTAGGGAGGGAAGAAGCATAGTAAAAACAGAATAGTAGGATAGCTTCATACAAATCGGCCGCCGCGCCGCCGCGCTGGTTTTAATGTATGCGTGAGTCGCCGGCGCCGTGTACGCACGCACTTTTCACGCACACAATCTCACGAGCGCGGCAAGCTCGGCGCGGATTCAGTATGGGATGCGCCGCGGCGCGTCTGATCGAGCGTAGCGTATGCAGGTACTACACTGCTCGCCCGCTTGAATTGTTTATATACATTCAGTTTTGTAATAAACGTTATTAATAATATGCAATGTGTTAAACGACAGTAAATTTAACTTGTTACTTTTTGTCATTAAAAGGCATTTAGATAGTTATATAACGATTAGGTAGTCAGTAGGTACTTGAAAAAAAAATTCAAGCTTAAATTGTGAAGTATTCAGCGCGATCACTTAAAAAAGCGGCGAAAACCCGCGAGCGCCGACAAAGCCGGCGCTGCGGTGTAAACAAGTGACAACCCGTGCGTCAACGCAAGAGTAGGCAATTAACTTGCCGAGCGGCCGTAGCTAACCTACTATTCTGTTTTTACTATGGTAGAAGTTTGTAAGGCACAAATTTACCTCTTGGAAGTAAGAGCGCATGCGCTAATAATTGAGTGCTGCGAATGTGCTATCCAGAGAGGTTGGACGTTAAGGTTATATTTCTTTAGTGCTATCTGTCAGTACTGTCAAGTGTCACATGAAACATTTGTCATATTGTGCGTGAAATACATTGTTTGCATATCTAAACTAATAATTATATACTACGCTCAACCGGCTGAAACGATTTTCTCTACCTACTAAAATTATAAATGCGAAACTGTTAATAGATATTTATATTGGACATGTATGTATTGAAAAATGGTTTTGACATTATCATGGATACTGAGCGAGTTATTTTGTACCCTATAGAGCTTCTGACTCTTTACAATAATCAGGTGTCTTCACACAATTTGATACTGAACGTAGATATGTGTTACCCCGAATTTAACGCGCGCGAAGCGGCGTACAAAAGCTAGTGTCACTATAAAATAGCAGTACGGTATAAAAAATTGGATACGCAACTAACGACATAGGGTACTCTCAGTTTACTTTACGGCTTATAAGAATTTATTCTCCGGTTAAATCCAAAGAATTTTATGCACCAGATGTCATTCAGGATCAAAGGCTTTGCATTCCTCTTTGAGTGACTAAAAGTCAAAATAAAACGCGGCTGTTTCTGCTGGATAAAATATGCCATTTATATTCAATTTAACGTTACGATGTCAGATAAAGAACAAATAGTTACTAATTCATACAAAAGTGTTTATGTGTGTTTTTCTTTCATCTATACATATAAATAAAATTGTAGGTTGTTTGTAATTTTAAAATGTTTTCAGAAAGGCTCATAATTGATTACACGGTACCAAGTCAATATTTTTTTTAATATTTTGTCTTATTGTCAGACTGTCGGAATTTCTGTCTGTCTTTTGTAATTTCTGAGATTTCTGTATGAATGACACTTTCAGAATAATGTATAATATATTTTTTTATAGTTTTAGAAATGTGTGTTATAAATTTTATTACGATCTTTGCTTTGGTATTTTTAATTTCTCCTTTGAGCAACAGCCAGTTTCCAAAGAATGACGTGATTGAGAGCCTTTACATAAATAGTAATAAAACTCATCTTACAGCTTTACTGCTCAGATATACTTGTTTTCCAACTTTATTATATAAAAATCTAATGATTAACACCTACTGAGGAGCCTCCATAATTGCACTATTATCGGCCATTTTCAATTTACGATCCATACATGTATTTTGAGATTCGAAATTCGTTTTTGACATATTTTGTATGGAGCTTATGTCAAAAACGAATCTAAAATCTACAGATCTATCTATAGTTCGAATATTGAATTTCGTAATAAGTGCAGTCACGGATAAACCGCAGCAGATGAGGAACTGTTGGTACTTGTATGGACACTAATTACTCTGGTCTATTGGGATGGGTGTTAAATGGATTGGTTTAGATGAAAACTATGGATGAAAACCGGCGACTGCCCTAACTACTTTTATAGTACGTACCCAGATACCCCGGGCACACACCTCTGACTTTTCGAAGTTATGTGTGTATTAATAAATATGAAGTAGATGGCAATAGGCTCGCTCCCTATTTGATTATATTGGGACCGAAACATAGCTGGTGAAAAGTGAGTGTGTAATACACGTCTGCCTATCCCTTCGGGTATAAAAGGCGTGAAGTTATGTTGTGTTAGGTTCTAAATTAATTATTTAATAGAGTATAAATTAACAACTAAGTAGGTAACTGTCGAGTCTTTAAAAGATTTTCTTTATTTGTTTGGCATATGGATAACATAGTTGTCTTTATGATCTTAGTAATAAGTTTTTCCGGACAACTTACTCGTAGACGTATGAACCTAGTTCTGATCCTTAATAACTAATGATATATGAAATGAAATGTGAAATATTTATTTTAATTCTAGGTTTCGATGGATTAACGCATATACAACTGATATAATAAAGTAAAAAAAAGATCACTAAATATGAAGGTTCGGAGAAATTGGTATTTGAGATAAAACCGCCCTTTTGTTACGACACAAGGGCGGTTTTATCAAAATTATTAGTTTAAAGGTCTTGTGACGTCAATCGTCGTCGCAGCTCTCGGCTGACATTCCGCCCGGCCCCCGCGCACCTCGGGCTGCTATTAATACCGTGCGCTGGAGCGCCCGGCTCTTTCTGGCCGCCGCAGCATAGCAAGCTAAGTTCTTCTCTGCTTCTCTGAGCAACGCCTCTACGCTGAATCACGCGACCCTGGTTCTATCTTTGTAACTAGTGAAATTGTTTTAGAATCACTATTTTCCAATAGAATTCTTTGCTAAAAGCTGTATAGATTATTTTATGAACATAATATATAAATTTTCGTTTGTAACAGAAATAACGATTTTTATTTCACAACGTCACAGTCTTTTATTTATTTACTGGTGTAGTTATTTTTAAATCTATTCTATATTTTGTACTATGTTACTGTACATTCTTGGTTTAGATAACGTTGCGCTCCTTGCCGAGCAAGCGTAAATTTATTTTAGAATTACCTATAATTTATTTATTTCGGACAGTGCACAATACACCTCTAACCGAGATGAACTACCCAAACTATTTACTGTAATTTTTTTTTTACTTTTGATAGGCTAAAATTTGGCCGGATCTCGCCTGATGTTAAGCGATGACGCGGTCGAAGATGGAGCACGCTTGCCTAGAAGGTACCTATTCACGACCTATAGAAGGTACCTATTGCGACTTGAAAACATTTTGGCATAGTTTTGTATAAAAAACCAGCTTACCTCTATGAGAAGTTGACATGGTCGCGAGAGGTTAATATATATAATACAAGGGCCTCATCAGATCTCATGGTCACCTCGAAGCACCGTACCTCTTCATTCAGGGGTGGATTCCGTTTTGCTTCAACGAAATGTTGGAACGATCTTCCTCCTCCCCTGCGTAGCCTGAAAACAGTACACACATTCCAAACTAAATTTAAGCAATTATTACTACAAATACAAAAAATATCATAAGTTTAGTATTGTACAGTGAAGCGGTAACTTACATTTGGTATTTAAACATTTTGTGTAGTAAATGACATTATCATCATCTGTACTCGGTAGTAGGTACAATATGTATGCAGAATGTTGGATACATTCTATAGAGTAGTTTTTAGTATTGACACATTAACATTCCTATTGCTGTTTTTTTAAATATTCGCACGATCACAACAATCACTCTTACGCAGTGTTTGTATATTATTGTTTGACAATCACAATGGCCGACCGAACATACCATCTGTCAAATACAACAAAACGTGATTGTAAGCGTTCGGAAACGCATAAAAAAAACTATTTATAGTTGTAATATCTGAGGATTATTTTTAAGACATTTGTATTCTGTATATGTTTTTTTTTTATTTGGATTATTTAATCAGTGTATGTATATTTAAATATTAATTCATAGTTTAAGTACTATTTATAATTATTTATGACTAGTTATAAGAGATTGTATGTAAGTATGTAATTAGGTCCTGCGGGAATATCAGTGTTGCAGTCTCACCTGGATTCTGCAACTTATACTGACGCAGGTACCTTATTTGCCATCCAAATATTGTTTTTCTGTTTAATTGTCCCACCACATTGTTACTGTTGCTTTGGATTTGCAAATAAAACAATTTTCATTTCATTTCATTTCAAAACACCCAGATTGTACTCATCAGGAAACACAAATTCAGGCAAGGAGTTCCATACCTTTGCAGTACGCATAATAAATGAGGAAGCAAAGCGATTCGTGCGTATGGATGGGATGTCAACCATATTACGGTGAAGATGATTAGTTTGTATGGTACTTTACGAATAAACTAGCTTAAAGAGATTTCGTTATATCTTGCGATCTTTCTATTTGCACTCCAACTATTCGTCATCATCATAATCAGCCCTTTATAGTGTCCCACTGCTGGGTACGGGCCTCTTCTCACTAAGAGAAGGGTAAGGCCATAGTCCACCACGCTGGCCTAGTGCGGGTTGGCAGACTTCACATGTCTTTCCAGAACATTATGAAGAACTCACAGACGTGCAGGTTTCCTCACGATGTTTTCCTTCACCGTTTAGCTAGCGATAATTAACAATTCAATACGCACTTACTCCGAAAAGTCATTGGTGCGCGCCGTGGATTCGAACCCGGACCCCTGCGTAGCAGTCTGTCGGTCTCTCCACTAGGCTATCGCTGCCACCAACTATTATCAACGTTCATTCCGTGAGGCGTGACATAGGGCGACTAAGAAACATACGCGAAGCTAACGGTATCACGGGATTGGCAAGAGCTCGCGTCTGATCGCGACAAGTGGAAGATGGAAGGTGAGGCCTTTGCCCAGCAGTGGGACATAAATTGACTTCTAATAAATAAATAACTACAACGGTATCTATGAGAAGAAACGTAAAAATTTACTTCAGAACTCTTGTTAGGTATTGAATTAATTTAAGTATAATTACAACATCATCCAGGTACATACATTCAACTTCTACATTAAACTAACATGATTAATGTGTTTGCTATCTCTCAGTGCGTACAGGTAGATAAAGTTTGTCACTGATGCTGCAATTTAAGTTTCAATTGCTTTTAAAGTGCAAAGAGAACCTGGGAAACTTGGCACTTGTGTGCACAGTGATCTGTTAAAAGTTGAAGGCTGGAACAAGAGATTGGTTGGAAAAGTTTAATTCCTATTATGTGATAATATAGGTCGTAAAACTAACATTTTGGTGGAATACTCGCTGGTATTAGTGGAATCGAGTTTTTGGTTTTGGATTTGGTACTTCCTCGTCGCACTGGCTAACTAACGAAATAGTACTAAAATAAATCAACATCGCTTTCTTTAAACCTGAAGCGAAACCAAGATGATAAATTGTTCGAAAATGGCTGGTGACCTCGCCCGCATGAATTATACTCCTAGTTCTTCCTCAGGGATCACACTTTATATTGGTGAACACGTAAACAATCGATATGGTAGTTTTTAAGTGTATCGCTTTTATAGAAACAGATAGGATAAAAAACGTGTCTACATTTTACAATATGAAAATATTTTAATTACAAAATGTTGAAGCATTTTAAATAACTTACCTTGATGTACAATATTGCTTATAAAGTAAGATTGATCTTCTTCTTACATTCAAGTAATCGAATATTTATACAGAAACCAATCTTTTCCATCCGCGTGGTATTTGCAACAAAGGTATTTTTGAACATCATCATAGACTTTTTGGTAATATAGAAAGTGAAATTTAGTAATTGATCGAAGCCCAAAGTTCCAAAATCCAATTCGTAGAGTGGCATCGACCTACGTACTATTACCGAATGAAATGTTGATTGAGAAAAGCATCAGTATCGTGGATACTAGAGAAGAGATCACTCTCGGTTTCACCAGATACACCAGAATATAATTTTGCGGTATAAATAAAAAAACAAGAGAGAAGTGTTGGCTTTGGTACTTCCTCGTTGGTCGAATAATTTTTTAGGAGTCCGTAGTAAATTATAAGGAACCCTTGAAGTTTTGCGATGATCTTCTACCTATAAATTCGTTTATCCCTTCTCGGTTTATTTCGAAAATTACATGTACTAAAGAGCAAATGCAAATCTATGCTCATTTTCCTACAAAGTTAAAAAATGAAATTATGCTTCTGTTTTTATAATTATGGATAGCTTAACTTCGGAAGTGTTACTCAATTTTTACAACACGAGTAGTCTGCTTCAACGCCTTTTCTATTCAGAGATCCGTTTGCAAACTATTTAGCAAACTTTTACGGGAAATAACAAAGCTATAAGGGTAAACACTTCACTCTTCTAAGTAAGGGTTTTAACTAATTAGAATGTGATAGTTGAATAACGGTCTTGTCTAGTAGCGGATGAATGCGGGTGGCTCAAGATCGTTCCATGTGGAGACCCTTGGCGGAGACCTATGTCCAGTAGTGGACGACTGTCGGCTTATATGATGACTAACTGAATGAATATGATATGAATAACTTTTTCGCGGTGAGGGCAGAGGGGCTTTACCAATATTCAGTCAACGCCGCCGCCAACGCCAATATTCAGTCAACGGCCAAAAAACTTGTAGCAATAAATTGAGGAATACACAAAGCGTTGTCTCATGTGGGAATCGAACCCGGCAGTACAACACGGCGGCTTTGTGCCAAGGGACGACCACTTAAACCAGCACGCCTACTCCACTTTTATGTTGCTCATCTCATTGTCATTGCGAATTAATTCATCAAAACATTTGTTTTGATTATCACAATCAATATGGCTATAACATATTGAATTAAAATTTTATTCTAAATAGTAAAATTTAACTCTAGCAAAATCTTTGACTTTTACCATCTTAATAGAAAGGGTTTAAAAAAAAATTCGGTGAATATCTCAAAAGCATATTTTTATTTTCAATGAAAGAACTTTATGTAGGTACTTTTTATTTTTGCTAACCTTTCGAATGCAAGATTGAATAAATGTTTTAGTAGATTGATTCATAGACATCGCGTAATCAAATTTAACCTACATCTTATTAGGGTCTGCTAAGCATTGCCAGGAATATTTTCATTTCGATTCGCAGTAAAAATATTGTAGTAAGCGCAAAAAATGTAAGAAAAGCATTGGAAGGTTATCGCGTAATAGAAGTTGTGAATAGATTGAATTGACGTACTGATTCAATCTATTGTTTAAAATAATCTTCCAGTTGTAGCGCTCATAGCGTATGTAGATTGTAGACTTGCCGTTTGTAACAGATCGGTATAGTAAGGCAAAGTTGGCAGAAATTACCAATTAGATGGGGGACCGCCTGAAAGAAAAAAAGAAAGACATTTATTAGACACACCAATAAAAACAGAACAAAGTTTGACAGCAGAAGCAAAACCAAAATACAAAAGAAGAAAAAAAACAAACAGGCAAAGAAAAAATATTGACTATCGTGTGGTATTACTATTAGAGCGTTACAGCTGTGCTTCTCACGTCTTGTTAAGGCGCTGTACCTAGTCAAAATAGGCTTCACAAAACAGTTTTTTAGCCAAATGTATACATTTTAGAGCAGCTAAAAAAATATATGTTAATCTTGATCATATTTATGGGGTTACCATTGTGTTTAAAACACGTTTTAGGTAAATTTTCTCGATAAAAAAAACCATAAAATAACCATTAAAATTGAAATTGTAGCAATTGTAACTGTATTATTTATAAACAAATCTTGATAATATTAATAACAGTGATGTAATATATAATAATAAAGGGAACTGTTGTTTTTATTTATCGATTGGAATAAGATATTTGTAAGGATTCATGTATTTAATGATAAATAACTCGTTCTGAACGTCCCGTCGTCATCGCGCTTCTCTTTCTTATGTATACAATCCGATAGTGACAGCAACAGCTGAACTCAGTGTACTGTACACAGCGCCTTAAGTTGTCACTTCTGGTGTTTGTTTCAAGACAAGAACAGCTAAGCCATGCCGGATAAAGTTTCTATTGTATTATAAAGCTTAAGCAGGTAAGCTTTAATATATAGAATAGGGTCGGAACGGCAATATCTAGAATAGGGTTTTGACTTGTATAAGTGTTGTTAACAACCAAAATACAGAACTAAATATGTCTTTATGCCCTTATATTTATGCATGTTTGCTTTCATATTCACAGCTCGCTCTACAACTACTTCATCAAACATAATTATCTTGCAATTACTCATAATGATAATTTTAGTACATACCTAATTATTTATTTATTACTTAATTTTGACATTTCTAATGATTTCATGGTATAATTTTTATTATTTATTTATTTTTTGTGTGATTTTTTCTGTCTATTTATTTAGAATTATCGTCATTGTAATTTATTGTACCCAATTAATTTTGTAATTATTATTAAAGTACGCGCACGGTCAACTACCATTAGTTGACCATGCCGAAAAACTCCCCAGCTTAACTAATATCATCCCAGGGGTTGACATCGTTGACCACTATATATACTTGGGCGCACTAGTCTACAATGATGGCAGCTGCGTACCGGAGATAAAGAGGCGTATTGGTATGGCTAAGGACGCGATGACTCGACTCAATGTCATCTGGAAGAAGAGGGGTATTACCAACACCCCCAAGACCCGTCTAATACGCGCTCTAGTATTCCCCATATTCTTGTACGGTGTGGAAACATGGACAATACGAGCCAGAGAATGGCAAAGGATTGATGCATTCGAGATGTGGTGCTGGAGACGCATGCTGAGGATACCCTGGACCGCCAAGCGCACCAATGCATCGATCCTTTCGCAGCTTCGTGTCGCCTTTCCATCATCTGCCAGCAGCGCATATTGACCTACTTTGGCCACATAATAAGGAAGGGTGAAGAGAGCCTTGAAAAGCTGATCGTTGTTGGGAACACGGAGGGTAAACGAGCCCGGGGACGGTCCCCAACCAGATGGAGCGATCAAGTGAGAGGCCCATCATCAACCACCTTTTGCTCTGTCGCCCGAGACGCGATGAACAGGCACCGGTGGAGGCAGATCATCGAAACCAGGTACAAACCATCCACATCCGCCGATGACCACGATCCTCAGTCATGAGGGACCGACCACAGAGAGAGATTAAAGTACGCCTTAAATGGCAGAGCAGTGGGTTCGCACTCTATGCTTCAATTCTATACAACACCTTGTAATAACCACTCTCACAATAAAAAATACTTTGACTTTGACCAAAGCGCATCCGTGTGAGAGATATGTAATGATATTTAGGCTGTGGGCTGAAATTACTGCTATCCAAGTATTTATACATAATATGTAAGAGTATAGTGACAGTTAAATGACACTGACATGACGTTTGACAGTTAAACTGTCAAACGTGTAAATAAGCAGCAAGCTATCTATATAAGTCAACAGGCTCGGCTAGTTCGTGCTATTCTCCTTCGACGACTGCTCAGGTACGATATGGTTCTGACTATTTAACTGCCACTGTGTTTCAATATTCTGTGTTGCTTGTTCTTTTGTTTAATCATCTAGGAAACAATGTAAGATGGTGTAATCATTATCTTATTGATATTGTGGGTAGTTTGATCGTTTGTGAGATATTAAAGATTGTAATATAGGATAGAATTATATACTGTGGATCAAGTTGTATCAATGAGATTCATTATATACCTGTGGTATACATTTAGTAAATAGTGTTGATGCTAAATAATGCTTATTATGTTCTGTTTTAAGACAGACGTTTCTAGTAATATAAAACTACCCACAACATTGATATTTGACATAAATTGGCTGTACCACTGTTTGTTAATTATTACTTATTGAAAAGATTGACCAACGAGTTTTATTGCCCGTTCTTTCTCTTGGTTCTATGCCTTTGCTTTGCGAACTGGGCTCTAAATGTAAATGTAGAATCACGACGTAATCTAAAGTGGCAGTGGACACTGGAACGTAGAAGAGCGAAACTGAGTTTGATACAACTAATAGAAATGCCTAAAAGGTCCACAGCGACGTGTCTACTTACTTTTTACTCCGCTGGTTCATCAACACAAAATGTATATTAGCCTTCGATACGAGAGAACCTAAGATATCCTTTCTTAACCCACCACGCTGTTTTTAAGCGATCTATTTGCTGTATTAAACCCAGCTTCGCTCCTTACCGGTCCAATGAAGAGATACTTGATCCGACGTCTTTTTGGTCGACCCAAATTCGCTTCTGAATACAGCGTTGTTGTCAAGCATTTCTTTTTGTTCTGATCCACCCAGCTCCACTTCGCTTCAATCGACAGTCAGCTTCAGACAAGCACACATTCCGCGTGCATAGCAAAAGGCAATTTACGTCACAATTATAAAAGTTTACACATTGCGAAGCATGTTTTTCGAACGTGACGTGATATAATTGATTTGTATACTAAAAAGTTATCTAATCTCCTTAAAAGTACATAACATAACATAACTTCACGCATTTATCTCCGAAGGGGTGGGCAGAGGTGTATCACGCACCCACACTTCGTCAGTTATGTTTTGGTCCCAATGTAATAAGGGGCGATCCCATTGCAATCAACCGGGCACATTATTAAGCGAGCGATAATTAACATTTCTTAATGCACACATAACTTCAAAAATTCAGAGGTGTATGCCCGGGGTACCTGGGGATTGAAGCCGAGACCATTGTCTCGGCAGTCCTTTGCTTAGACCACAGGGCTATCGTCGCTTTCGCATAAAAGTACAGTTAACTATAATGCGTTCATCTTTACCTGGCACAACTAGTAAACAAACATACCTTCATCACAAATCACAAGATTGTGGCCGAATCACGTAATATATGCTACAAGAAAATATTTACAATGTTGTTCAAATACCAACACATTATTTTCCACCTAAAATAGCTTCATATTTCTCTTTTAAAACATATTAATTTAAAGAAAATCGTAATTGTGATGACACTTCAAACCACATATTAGCACCTTACAAAATGTAAATTGTGTATTATGCAAAACCTGGCGATGAAAAAGAGTGACCGTGAGTTTTATTGCCCGTTCTTTCTCATGGTTCTACCTATTGCTTTGCGAACGTGGCAGTAAATGTAAATGTAGAAGCATACAGTAATGATGTTTTAAATTTGAGTATAAGTAATTATTTTATAAATTTATTATTTTGACGTTCATAAGCGTCACATTGTGACCCAAATGAATAAAGGATTTTGAATTTGAATTTGAATTTGATGTCTTGTCAATATGACATTTGACTGTAGAGATGGGATGAAGTGAATGATAAAATTGATTGATTATAGAAAAAGTATTAATATATTGTAATCCTTTTATGGTAAACGTGAAGAACATTCAGATCCGTATAAAATAATTTCATTAACTAAACTGAGGTCAATTTTCATAAGGGCCTAAATTAAAAGTTTTTCACTGCAGACAATATGGATAAAAACTGATAAGTCGATAAATATAATAATAATATGCTTATGACCGACCGGGCTTGCTTGTGGATTTGTATGAGCTTTTCATTCCGACTATTATTTCTCTTGATTGACAACCGGGCTACGTACAAAGGACTTTGAGATTGCAACTGATTGGACTCTTGTAACTAACCGAGAGATAAAAGTAAGTGTAAGTAAGTGTAGTTTTTATATAAGGACAATTAATCTTAATAAATAAAAATCAAACTCAGATAGACATAACTGCTGCACCGATTTAGCTAATTCATTTTTGTTGTGTTTGTATGAATGAAAACATTTAAAAATGGATGGAAAAGTAAAATATGGGTTAACCCTTAATTTGGCACCAAGAAAAAGAATCAAAATTGATAAATCTAATTATTGTGAGATTTTTGGATCATGTTAGGAAGTCCTAAAAAATATTAATAAAAAATTATAGTAGCCCACTGCTGGGAAAAGTAATGTCCGTCACAGCGGACGTTGCCAAATACTTGTCAGTGAATTCACGTCCGCTGCAGCGGAAATTTACAAATTACGGCAAAATTTAAATAAACCTAATTTTCATGCTTTTTCATCATCATCATCATCACATCAGCCTTAATAGTCCACTGCTGGACTAGGCCTCTCCTGTGAAAGGAGGAATTGGCCTACTATACCACGCTGGCCAAACGGGTTGGTATAGGGTTTGTATCAAGTTTTCCTTCTCTTGCAGCGTTGTTCTCTGCATAATGTGCTCCCTCTGTCGGCTCATACGACACCCGTGGGATGATATGGGGTGGTGACATTTCGTATTCTTAATCCGTCACCACACGGACATGCTTTTTATTCATAAAATAATACAAAAATAAAAATGAGCAATTTAAACATATTTACATTATATTTAATGTCCATCCATATTATTAATGACAAAATGTTATGTTATATCTGCTGATATCTTTGCAGAGACATTATTTGTGCAACTTTTGCATACCTGAATTTATCTGACCAATAGTCCAGGTATTACTACAATATTTATAATTACGTGGATAGCTAATAAATCCTGAAATTCTTCTTTTGTAAGTCTTACTGACTTGCCGGGTATTGAACAGAATATAAATTTGTTTGTTCCACTATATTGTCAATGACATTCATCTTCTGGTAGGTTCACGTAATCATCTTCCTCATCGTCTTCTGCTGTAGCATTGTGGCGGAATCCATCTATTTTCCTGTTATAAGTCACCTGGCAATTTTTACTTTTCTTTGCTCTTTTAACGGTTACTGTTGGTAGTCTCCTAAATCTTGTTTTTTGAGATGCTAATGAAGAAATTATCGGTGTTGCAGCTACAGACGTTGAAGGTAATGTAGGTATACCAGATAAGGAGGAAACATTTTAATAATTTGATACTTTAATTTCATGCACGATAGAATCTGGTATAACGTCAGCGTCTTCGGTGTTTGATTCTTGGTTATGAGATGTATCAATAGTTAGATTACCATGCAGGAGAAATTAGCGGGGTGGAAGAATTAGTACGCTCATCATGCAATTCAGTTTCCAAATCGGATATTTCGCTACATCGGAAGGATCATGTTCATTCGGCACGTATGTTATAATTTGACTAGTGCAATTAGGCTGTTAACAAAGGAAAAATAAACAAATTCAGCACCAAACCCAAACAAGCAACAGCAAACTCAATTTGGCGTTGTTCGTTATAGCGGACATAGTAATAATGTACTATTTTTCTATGCAATTGATGGACAGAACACTTTAGTCACAAAAACACAATGAAAATGAAAATAAGGGTATATTATTTTGTCTTGTATTATAATCTATAATATTTTATTTAGTAAATAAGCCTAAATTTTCCATGCATTTATTAGCCAAAAGAGGAAAAATAATTATAAATACCTTGAGCAAAACAGGTGGTCGCCGTTTCGTAGACATATTGTGTCAAAATTGACATATGCAGTGTTCCAACCACCATTGTATATTTTTTTACTATTACTTTATAGTATACATAAACATTTAGTCAATTATCAATTGATGAATATCAAATAAAAAACTAACATGATTTCTTTTAAATGTATGTCCGCCACACCGAACTGTATCAAATTAAGGGTTAAAAATCTCCATACAAAACAGCGAAATTTAAAAATAGAATTACTCCGATAGAATTGACTAAGTTTCTTTTTAAATATATGTATTTTGTGCCCCATTTGCAAGGCAAAGTCCTCTCCTTTTTCTAGTCAGAGATGGCCAAAATGTAATTTGTAACCATCAATCATGAAAATATTTACCGAAAGTAATCAAAAAGTATCCATTCTCTGATGGCAGACAGAAATCGTAACCACGATTACATGATATATGGGAGCGGGCGATAGATGCCGCTAACGCTAATTGTTGAAATCATTATAATGACAAATAGTTTTTCATTCACTTACCAGTATTAAGTTATAAACGCATTTTGCCTTAAATTCAGATACGATTTCAATATAAAAGTGGTTGATGAAATGGCAGCCAAGAAAAATATTATTGTTGTCCGCCTTCCGCCTTATCACTGCGAACTAAACCTAATAGAATTAATATGGGCACAAATAAAATCGCATGTTGGCTGCAATAATAAAACTTTTAAGATGGGAGAAATAAAAGATTTAACAAAAGAGAGCATTGCCAAAATTGATGCTGAATCGTGCAAGAAATGCATCGAACATGGTATCAAACAGGAAAATAAAATGATGCTCAATGGGTTTATTGATGATGCGACGGGTGGAGTAACCCCCAGATTCATAATTAACGTCACGTCAGAAACAAGTTCTTATGAAACCACAACGTCTCTCGACACTGACGATCTGACATAATATTTGTACCTTTAAAAAAATAAAACCCTTTACATGAACTAAATACCATTTGTATTTCGACTCTCATGGAAAACATCAAAAGTTTAAAATCTCTATCTCTAATATGTTTTATTTCATTCACTGAATGAATTTTAAGTGAAACTTGATTTAGTTCATGCAATGTTTCCCATCACTAGTCTTACGGACGTACTTATCTGTCCGCCATATTTGTTTACCATTTTTGCCAGATAAGAATGAACGCACTATACAAAAGTCGCTACACACCCCAAGAGCTTTTCTGAGTCTTTTATGAATTTAAAACCACATATTATTATGTTACTACATACTTATATAGTCTATATCTACAAATCCTACAACACATTAAAATAGTAATTAGTTAAGATGATAAAAATATTAAAAAATACAAACATAAAATAATAAACAAAACACATATACAAATTTATTTCAAAAAGTATTTGAAAGTCCTCCTATACCCTGCATATTCTTCAGATAAGATTAACATACCATGTGCTGCAACCGCTTAGATTATTTCACCATGCACTACGCATACATTGCATAGGGTGTAAGCACAGGTGTAATCATAATCCATTCAAATTACTTCAAATGTAAACTCCTTGTTGTAAACAAGAATCCCACTGTTCCTTGCCTCTTTCGTTTGATAGTAGTTATTTTAATACTTAATAACATCGTGATAACACAACCTTAGTTCGGACTATGACCGTATATCGGTTATTTTGGACATAAACTGCGTAGAGCGTGTTTATATTCAACATAACGGTTTGAACAATATTATCGTTGAATCTAAATCATACATAGCATGTAATGGCTATTGTGGGCTTATTTATATACTGCGTAGAAACCAAAATATTTGTCTGATTATAAATTAGATATTAAACTTAGGGTTAAATGTACTACTGGTTTTCATCATCATCATCAGCCTTTAACAGTCCATTGCTGGAGTAGGCCTCTCCTTTTAAAGGAGGAATTGGGCTACTATACCACGCTGGCCAAACGGGTTGGTATAGAGTTTGTATCAAGTTTTCCTTCTCTTACAGTGCTGTCTTAACGACACCCGTGGTATAGTAGGCCAATTCCACCTTTCAAAGGAGAGGCCTGGTCCAGCAGTGGACTGTTAAAGGCTGTTGATGATTATATAATATGACGCAAATAACCAATAATTTGGTAACATTAGAAGAAAAATTGAATTGGCTAGCCGTTTGTAACAGATCGACAAAGTTAAGCAAGGCTTGCATAGGTCGCCACTTGAATGGGTGACTACGTGTGGCATTTAGATTCGAGTGCTACCGTGCTTCGAAGGGCACGTAAAGCTGTCGGTCCCAGTTCTTGTCCCAGGATAGGATTTGTTGTGCAATGTTGGAGGCCTTCGAGCGGTCTGAAAACTCCGACACTAGAGTTGGCTACACACTCATATGAAAAACAAACAAACAATTACTGAGTGCTATTTTAAACTATTTTACACTTATTACATTACCATATAAGATATCATCATTATCATCATCCTGTCACTGTTACAAAGTAAGTTGTAATCACCTTTCGGTTTAGAGTCTTGAGATCTACAAACTAAAGCAATCTCAAACAAATACCAATGTTCCATCTTCTCTACAAACTAATAGTAATTACAGTGATTCGGGAAATGAAATAATTGAAGTGCCGCAAATTGAATCATAAGTTAGAAACCTCAGGGATGCTAAGTCTTAGGGCCGGAACATACCTGACGGAAGATCCGTCGCGTTTTATCGGTCGCGTAACGCCAATACATACAAATGTATAGAAAAACGTTCAACCATTCACACCTGACCGATAATCCGTTAGTACGTCGAGCGTACTGACGGATTATCCGTCGACGTCGCGCGCACCACGCACCACGTGAATTTTGACCTTTGAGTAAGGAATAAAAATGGAGAGGGCAAATAGTAGGTACATATAGAAAAATTACATTATTCACATAATATATTATTATATTTTATATTTGTATAGACTCACGGCTGTATCCCCGGAGGGGTAGGCAGAGGTGTAATATTACACCCACATTTCGCCATGATGTTTTTATACACATATAAACCGACATAAAGCCACCAAACATAGTGTTGTTTCGTTTTGTCTTAGGGATATCTCTGTCAAAAAAAAGAGATAGCCATAGTTTACTGAATAAATTGATCATGACGATATTTTATTAGAAATGTCATTCGTGCCATTATCGCTATATTTTTCGCCAAGGTTTGTGGTACATCTGCTGTGAAATCGTTATCTATCGAACACAATAATTTTGTATTTGTGCATAAATATGTCTAAAAGTCCGATATTGGCTCTCAGAGAATATTTTGTTACATGTTTCATACAAGAGTCGTCTTTCGCTTTGTCATGTTCGCCCACATTTGCATTATGGAATAAACTAATCTGGCAAAAGATTTAAACTAACAAAGGTAACTCACTACAAAAATGTATTATTCTCCTCTAACCGGCTCCATATCGATATCGATTACATTCTGGAGAACAATTTGCATTGCATTTGGGCAAAGCCATTTTATTTGCCCAACGTTTCGTAGGTGTGCACGCTAATTTCGTAGGTGTGCACGCTAAATTCGTAGGTATTGGACATACCATATCCATGTCATTCCTAGATCGGTGATTTTAAGATCGTAAGATTCCAGGGCCGCCAGACCTTACTTATTTTTTCAGAAACGAAATGTGTAGAATAATGTAGTGATAGTACTATGTGCTATGAGTGTACGTATATTTGCTAGCTTGGATCGAGGGCCAATTTTTGGGTATGAGGTGCTTAAGGTCTACGGGAACAATTTCCATACATACCTATAGAGAAAACATTTTGTGTCTTGCTCTGCAACTGTACCTAGTCTGTAACCCCTTCTATATCATTTGTATAAGTTTTGTGAAAAACCGTAACCAAATCGTATTATCGTCTTTTAGTTTTGAACCTCCATACCTAAATAGGATATATATTCGAATAACGCTTGTTGGCTACTATAAAAAATCTTCCAAGTCCGACATATTTTTAATAGTCAAACTCGAATTGCAATAAAAATAACTACAGAACTTCAGTGACTACAAACATCAGGGAACACGAAAAATGGTTAGGTAAAAGAATATGACAGTAAAATATTGAGCTGCCCTGAGTACGGCCCTGCACGAACAAACTTATATGTGTGCATAATAGCCACGCTTTCAGCGAATGTGTGCAGATACGCTCGACGCATTTTCCGTCAGATGTGTACCGATTCATTTGACGGAATAGACGCGACCGAAGATACGTTCGACGCATCTTCGGTCAGGTATGTTCCGCCCCTTAGTGTTATTTAGCACAGCATTAAAATGCAACCGACAGTTGCAGAGACCGCAGCAGGACGGTAAAGAGCTAATGGAAACCTGGAAGAGACAATATAAAGCTTTACTTGAAATTTTCAACTTTTGATGCTATTTTGATATTACATACGTGTTCAAGCTTCTATTACTTATTAATAGTTTATTTGATCGATACATTATTAGATGACCTGGTGGCGTAGCGGGAGTGTAACCGACTGTACCACGCCTAATGTTGCGATTCCCGCTGTGTGTGTCGGTGTTTCTATAATATAATGTGTATGTTTTTACAAATAAAATATATAATTCGCCGTCCCCGGAGAATAAAATGATAACTACAAAAATGCAACTTTACAGGAAAAATAAAAAACATGTTTTCGTCGATTGCTCCTTAAACACTGGACGTAGACAGATGATTGTAAGCTTTAAAGAAGGTTGTTTTTTGTTTACTCTAAATGTTTTAGTGAAATACGCCTTATTATCAAAATACTCTTATTTCAAAAATAAAAAGTTAGTCAAAATCAGCCATCATCTAAGTTGTTTAACGGCGATTATCATTTTATTCTCCGTACAGCCTGACCAGAATCAAATATTGTACCCTTCACTTATCATTTTTCAAATCCACAACAGTCATATTACTAACACGTCTTATACAGAGTGACTGGATGGTTTAGAACGAGAATAAAATGATAATTGCATTTATCATTATCTAGTCGCATATTTTTTTCATGAGAACATAATTCTATGACTGTTCGTCATACTAACAAGTGGGAATAAATTTTGATAATACTATATTAACACTTTATTCTCGTAATTTAAAACTTGTTTTAATCTTTGAATACTATTGTAATATTTTGTAACTTCGTAAATAACTGTATAAAAATGGGTGGTAATTAAACGCAAATCAAATAAAATACTTTTTTTATGAAATAATAATCCAAATTTCCATCAAAATTACTGATTGCACAGCAGAATACACAACTCAAAGTATTAGAAAACACACTACAATTTATTTACGTTACGTACTGCTGTTTATCTTAATGCAAAGCAATTTTATTAATGCACTGCTTATAATGACTAATATCCCTTATGGGTTGTATTTAACTGTTAGTCAAAAATACTAATTTTCCATAAAAAATACTAATTGCACCGCTAAGCTAAGTTGACGGAGCCCTGCTTCGCAGGACTCCTATTTTTAAGAGAAGGGTCACAAGAGAACCTAACATAACCTATTAAGTTTTCTGAGTGGATAAGTTTACTCGGATATATATTTTGCTTTTACAGTGAGTATCTTCTACATGCGCACTAGTTAATTTGCTGTGCAGTTAGTATTTTTGATAAACATTTAGAATTTTTTTACTTAAATAAATTTATTTGTATCGCATTATGAGGATAAAAGTAATGTCATGCTGATGTATTTTTTATTTTTTCTGCAGTAATAGTTTTGTTAAACATTCAGTTTATTTGTAGTAGGTAAAGTAATTTATTTGATTTAAAAAAGCATATAAATGATGAAAATATATTGATATGTGATTATTTATTTGATGTGCAATTAATAATATCCCTATAAAAATTAGGAAAAAAATTGAGCAGATGTTCAAGCACCCACAGATCCCAAAAATGACATAACACTAAAACTAAGACAATGGCAGTTATCATTTTTTGTCCGGGACGGCGAATTATGTATGATTATCCACTGTCTATTGCCCATAGTAAAAGCTCTGTTAAGTTAGGTTTTGGGTGTTTGTGGTAAAATATTATCATATTTCTTTATTATTTATAAAAAAAAAAACATTATACATTGGACAACAGATCACACATTGTTGATGTCTCCATACTACGAAAATACTCTTTTTGGAAATAATGGGTAAATTGAGACTACATTTGGAATTACTTTAATAACAAACCAAAATGTGTTACGATTTGTTAGTTCAGTAAGAACGTCAGAGCCTATACGTCCTATATTCTTATATTCTCGGTGTGAATAGGATTTACAATTGTATTAATTTAGGGTACATGGATTGCTTTCATTTAGCCAAATAATATTTTTCTGCTAGCCTCTTTATTATTTCAGATGAAAGACACAGACATTCTACACGTTAGACGAAGGACATTCTTGGACGTAGGCCTCCCCCAAAGTTTTCCAGAAGGGTCGAATTCGAGTTACGGTATCCAACTGCTTCCTGTAATCTAATATAATTATAATTATTTATAAAATTAAAAATTTAAATAATATAAAGTATTTTGTTGGGGTGATAGAACCTTTGTACTCTAGCGAGTGATTGAGCAAGTAACAATGGAAGCAACTACTTTGATAACATCAATGTTATTTTGTACAAAATCAAAATACAATAAGATTGCCTGCGATATGTTCTATATAATTAAAACATCCTCAAACATCAATCACACAACGCCATTTTGCATTTGTATATCCTTACATATGTATGTATGTATAACCGCAAAATGATCCTGGTCCCAAAGAATAGCCCTTGATCCGTAAATCGATTCTTAAAAAATTCTGATTCTAATTAATATTTGGCTTTATTATAATCATGGCAAAGGCTATAGCCTAGTGGAGATTCCAGCAGGCTGCCAGACAGAGAATATCTGGTTCGAATCCACGGTGCACACCAATGTCTTTTCGGAGTTATGTGCGTTGAAATCAAACTTCGGTCTAGGGATTACATTTCGATACTTTTTCTCGAGTTTTACGGCTATTTTCAATATTCGACCCATACATGGATTTTGAGATTCGAGATTCGTGCTTGACATATTTTGTATGGAGCTTATGTCAAAACGAATCTAAAATCTACAGATCTATCTTTAGATCGAATATTGAATTCCGTAGTTAAAGGTAGTACCGAATGATCTACAAACTACATTTTTTAACCGACTTCAAAAAAGGAGGAGGTTTACAATTCGTCGGAATCTTTTTTTTTTATGTATGTTCCCCGATTACTCTAAGACGCCTGGACCGATTTCGAAAATTCTTGGAATGGAATCCTGAGAAATCGAAGGAACTCTTCAAATTTTATAAGCACACTTGAAGCGATTTGACCGTAACAACCCAATGCCGTCGAATTTGGGCTCGTTTGAGTCGTCTTTTAAATGGACATTAATGCTAGATGATTTCCATGGTCTGATGATAGAGTTGGAAGGTAACCATGAGATTTTTGTGATACAATAACCCAATCTCATCAAGTTTAGGGTCGTTTGATTCGTCTTTACATGGACTTTGGTACTGGATGTTTTGCAGGGTCTGATGATAGAGCAGGAAGGTTGCCATGAGATGTTTGTAATACAAAGACGCAATCCCATTGAGCTTGGGCTCGTTTGATTCGTCTTTACATGGACTTTAGTGCTGAATTTAGTGCTGAATGTTCACCAAACTCTGATGATGGAGCAGGAAGGTAGCCATGGGATATTTGTAATACAATTACGCAATCCCATCGAGTTTGGGCTCGTTTGCGTCGTCTTTACATAGACTTTGATGCTGGATGATTTCCACGGTCTGACGATGGAGCAGGAAGGTGGCCATGGCATCTTTGTAATACAAAGACGCAATCCCATTGAGTTTGGGCTCTTTGGATTCGTCTTTACATGGACTTTAGTGCTGAATGTTTACCAAACTCTGATGATGGAGCAGGAAGGTGGCCATGGGATCTTTGTAATACAATAATGCAATATCATCGTGTTTAGGCTCGTTTGTTTTGTCTTTGGTATTGGATGATTTCCGAGATCTGATGATGGAACTGAAACGAACGTGTTTAGGCTATTTAGTCGAAAACAAAAAATACTTGAAATTGCCAGAAAGGTACAGGTCTACATTTCAGAATTGAGGCACGTAAGGAAGGCCTCCCCATCATGTACCACCTACACTATCCTAGGTACCACCTATTGCTATTTTTTAATAGTATACCACTAAAAATCAAAAAATAAAAATTATTTTTAAATAAAAAAAAACAACTTCAAAAAACACTAAGGAACTAAAAAACAAAAAATAATTTGTTTTGGAACAAACATTTTTGAATTCGGTGCCAAGCCCTTACGCAAAAAGTTACTAAATTACAAACTACCTATCCTATCAACAACGAAAGTTATATAAAAATGTGTAGAGGTTTTATAGTCAGATCAGAAATACTTTGCTTGGCACCGACTCCAAAAATGTTTGTTCCAAAACCAATAATTTTTTGTTTTTTAGTTCCTTAGTGTTTTTTGAAGTTGGTTTTTTTTATTTAAAAATAATTTTTATTATTACTAGCTAACGTTTCGTTTTCTTTACCGGAAACGAGGTCTAGCGATGACTATCGGCCATTTTCAATATTCGATCTCTCTATGGATTTTGAGATTCGAGATTCATGTTTGACATAATTTGTATGGAGCTTATGTCAAAAACGAATCAAAAATCTACAGATCTATCTATAGATCGAATATTGAATTCCGTAGTAAATCGAACTGCAGTCTACCAGGCACATCACCATCATTATCATCTCTACTATTTAGAAGATCCTCACTCTAGTTGGAAAAACACGCTCACCTTATTCTGCCACAGAATCTGACCTTCAAACGAGTCTAGCAACGGTTCACGTCATCACACTGAATTTTAAGTAACGACTTTCAGCATGATTGATAGATCACCTACGTGCTCCATCTAGTAAGACGTGTGTTACCGAACACAAACATATTAAGTGATGAAACAATGTAAATGTCTGGAAGACAGTCTAGAAAATAAACTTGTGTAATAATAAGATCGTTAATCAACCTGTCAGGCTGAGCCGTGGTGAGATCCGAAATAAGACCTGTTTATTGTGGCTGTGTAGTTCGTAGTGAGCTGAATTTTAGGGTCAGAGTAATAGGTTTAGTTGAAGGGTCGATGGCTGTATATTAAGTATTGGTTAAAGAGATTACATAACATAACTTCACACCTTTTATCTCCGAAAGGGTAGGCAGAGGTGTATTACACACCCACACTTCGCCAGTTATGTTTTGGTCCCAATGTAATCGGGGGCTACAAAGAGATTCTTCATCATCAGCCCTTTATACTGTACCACTGCTGGGCATGGGCCTCTTATGGGTAATGCCATAGTCCACCACGCTGGCCAAGTGCGGGTTGGCAGACTTCACATGTCTTTCGAGAACATTATGGAGAACTCTCAGACACGCAGGTTTCCTCACGATGTTTTCCTTTACCGATAAGCAAGCGATAATTAACAATTTAATACGCTCTTAGCTTCGAAAAGTTATTGGTGCGTGCTGTGGATTTGAGTCCCTCTGTGTAGCAGTCTGTCGGTCTCACCACTCGGCTATCGCTGCTTGATAAAGAGATTAAAAAGCCGAAAATTGGGCTCAGTGGCGTACTATTGGAGAAGCCAATAGTCAGCAATGGACTATAGCAGGTTGTTGATAATGATGATGATAAAGAGCTTTAATGTATTTCAATGTGTGTACAGAATTAAACATGGTAAACAATGAAATTCTCGAATATTTTTGTTAAACTCTCTTCTTTGCGTCAACTTCATCAGCTTTGTTTTATATTCTGTATCAGTGCAGGGCACAGGCTTCTTCTCGTTATGCAAAGAGTTAGACCCTGGTCAACTACTACTACTTGCAATGCTACAAGTACTGGTATTTGCAGTCTTCACGTGTCTTTTGGGATAATTCTTAGACAGCAGGCTTCTCATCAAAGCCCATAGAACTTCGAAAATACATTAGTGACCGTCGTAAGACCCTATGCATGGCATTTTGATAGTAATTCCACTAGGCTATCGCTGCTTTTATCAGTATCAGTTCAATTGGAGCTTGTTAAGTACTTAAATCACTTAAAGCTTATACTAATATATAAAGCTGAAGAGTTTGATCGTTTGGTTGAACGCGCTAATATCAGGAAGTACTGGTCTGATTTGAAAAAATATTTAAGTGTTAGATAGCCGATTTATCGAGGATCGCTATAGGCTATATAACATCGCGCTATGAGTGACGGGAGTGGAGCAGTAGTCTTAAATAACGCGGGTGTGATCGCGGGCATCCTCTAGTGTATAATAACCGTGCGCGACACTTTTAATAGCCCGATTGAAGATCGTCCAGCGTTCATTGTAGTTCCATCTAGGGCGCTAGATGTTATTACGTATTACATCGGAGGCCCTATCCCCTATTCCTTCTCCCTCATCCCACACCTCATCCTATCCCTTTTCCCAACCCCAAGGGGAGGCAACGCACTTGTGACTCCTGTGGTGTTGCTTGTGTCCATGGGCGGCGGTAATTGCTTAACATCAGGCAATCCGTCTGCTCGTTTGCCGCCTATTAACATAAAAAAAAAAAAAAAACATAATTGTTGAAACATACTTCCCTGCCTACTCAATAGACAGAAACTGCAGTTAAAGAGGCTTTTAATTTTATTTACTCGATTTTTTTAAAAAAATTCTCATCAATATCAAAGCAGTCTATAAATGCAGTTCCATGAAAACTTTATATCCCTCAACAACCAAGGTCTAGGTTGGAGTTCGTGAATTCGAAACTACAGAAGTGTGGTTTGCACTTCGCCGTGCAGCCGCGATACATTACAGCCACTATACAACTCATATTTATAAACATTCATTCCTCTTGAACAACTTTATACATACTAGGAGTTACTAGTAACTGAGAATACGTACTTACTTTTCAGATTTATAGGATGCAAATTGTGTAGTGCAGAAAGAGAATAATTTCAACACTTAACTTTCTTACCTGTTATTGCTGAGATGAACTGTTGTTCAATGATATGTTTTCGATATCAATCTTCTGCCATAAAAATTAGTGGTTGATAGTGTCAAAAACGCGGCTAAGATCTAGAAAGCATAAACACGTGAGCATTATAATAACGTTTATATAAGACCAGTTTTTGCCATATTTTGCTTTTTACTTTTCCATTCCCCTCCACTTATTGATTTGCTAAATGTAATCATATAATTATGACATTTAAGACATTGGAATTTTACTACAGTTTCTCAGAGCAAAAGGGCGTCAGAATTAAAAAAATTACTAGATATCTAGCAATCTGTGTAAATCAAATTCTTTATCGTTACTGACTGACTGACAGTCAACGCACAGCCGAAACTACTGGGCGCAAGAAGCTGAAATGTAGCATGTATGACCATCTGCTTAACTGTCTCTTGTTCTCCCAACTTGGTTATCGTATCTATGCGCGTAAGATAATTACTATGTATATAGTGCTGATAGCAAGCTTTGCTTGCCGTCCGTAATAGGTCAGCAAAGTTAAGCAATGCTTGCACAGGTTACCACTTCAATGGCTGATCACGTGTGGCATTTACGGGCACGTAAAGCTGTCGGTCAAGTGTCCTGTCTCAGCAAAATAATGGTTAGGCCATGTCGGAGGCCAGGTAACATAACCACACGATAAAGAAAGAATAATTACAATTTGGTTCAACAACTATCTATTTACCGAAATTTTTAAAACACGACAAATAATTACGCACAATTATTTATCCCAGAACCCCTAAACATTCAATCAAATCAGACTGTCGGTCCTTTTTTCTTTTAAACTCAGATGACAGCTAAAATCTCGAGTTTGAAGACTGTCTAGCAAGTTTTAATGAATGTGCTGGATGTAATAAAGGACTTTGTGAAAAGATTGATGTCAGCTTAATATAGCGTTTGTAATTTACCAGAAATTATACGAGTATTATGCAATTAAACGTCTAGACGGTATGCGTATTGTATTACAGTGATAGAGAAATAGGATACGTCGGCAAAATGAACCTCAATTTTCAATGTAGGTTAGAATTTTATTGCCTTTGCTTGAAACAACTTTAGACTTTTTAACTATGTAGTTAAGCAATAAAACTTAAAAGCTTGATTACATTAAATTAAATTTAAAATAATCAGTCTATGTAAATCATCATCATCATCATCAGCCTGCCATAATCTATTGCCTCTTCAATGGCACGCCACTGGAGAGGTCTGATTTCCGGGTTTTCGTTTCCAGCCGCTGCCAGCCATATGTAATACTATTACCTAAATCTCACGACAAGCTTTTATATATACAAAAGATTACTTACCTAAAAGTTATGCGTTGGACTTACAAATAAAGTACAATTTGTTACGATAAGTGACATTCGACCGGGTGAATCTGCGAATAACAGCTAGCGTGTGTAAAAGCAAATAATAATAATAATAATAATAAATTTATTTCTCAAAAAACACAGATACAAATAGTATTCTTAAATTATTATATAAAACTTACGGCTAATAGTGTTCAAAGAATTGGGAAGAACACTCCTGTACTAGTTAAAAACTGTATCACAGGCAGTTGGGTCCCTCTTAACAAATTTGTTGATTTGTATTTTATCAATACAGCAATATAATTACACAATTTGGCAGTATACAATATAATCAATAAATAAAACTAAGTTACTAATTATTAGGTACCTATTCATAATCATTGATCGTATATTAGAATCAATGTATTACGTGTTGTGCATGATAAACAAAATTGCATTTGACTTGGAAAACTGCGGGTCAGCAGAATCGCGAATAATGTCAGTGTTAGACAATTTAGCATTTGTTTATATAGTTACGTGCACTTATAAACTAGACGAAACAATGTTATGTCAGTAGGTCAATATTCTAATGAGGTGTTAACTTTATAAAATAGTAGATGAAATATACGTATTGTCTTATTAAAATGAGTATGGTGTATTCTATACAGAGAACTTAGGTATCTCCATAATCAATGGTGTTGATGTTCCTCTTCTCGGCCATTATTTTCGCTGGACAGTCAATGCATCCTGTAATATGTTTGCTCGGCTTTTTGTAGTGCAAGCATGTAGCACACTGTGGTTCTTCTGCCTTTTTCGCGCAATCCTTTATAAAGTGGCCTCGATCACCGCAATGTCCACAGGTGTATGTAGCCTCCCGACAAGTCTTAGCGGCATGGCCATATTGCTGGCACTTAAAACATCGCGTAACCAATGTGAAGTCTTCTACAGGGCATGAAGACCAGTTAACGAATACTCTATCTTTAGTAATGAGAGCTTTCCTGATTTCTGCAGAGACCTCTAAAATGTAGTTGCAGGTCTCACCGTCTTTCTTGCCCGACTTGTGGCTTAATCTTACGGAATCGAAAAACGTCTCGAGATTGCAACTCGGCAACACATCGGCTAGATTTTGGTGCTACAGGCAAGTAAATACTTCCTTTTCTTGCATTGATGTGGGCACACCTATAACTACCACCCTTGGCTTCCGCTTATGAGGCTCGTCGATTTTAAGGCCTGAGTTCGTGAGCTGCACTGACTGTTTGAGCTTCTGTATATCGTCTTTAGTGTCAGTGCTGATTATAACACCGCCGTTTTTAATCTTATGTAGGCCGCGTACGTGAAGCTTCATCTGCTCAGGACTGATAATTTTTTGGACGAGAGATTTTGTGTCTTCACTTGATTTCAATTTATCTTCAGAATAAATGGCTAAGGCATTCAATTTAGTCGGCTGAATATAATTGTTGGTACCTTTCTTTACCATATCAGCAAAAGACTTGGTAACGGGAAGTTTCGACGATTCTTCAACAGTCCGTTTAAGGTTCAGCAGATGTGAAAGGTCAACTTTTTCTTCAAGGGATTGTATTGACGAATAAGCTTGGACTGTTCTAATTTTCAGGGACTGGTACCGTACTGCCATATGAGATTTAGCGTTGTCAACTTTACGGCATAGATAATTAATTCTCAGTTTCTGCTCCGTGTTCATCTTACCCTCAGATACAATAGAACATATCTCATTGAGGCTTTGTTCAATGATCGTCATCCAGGACTGGATTTCCGGAGTGGGCATCACATCGTGAACATCTTCACCTTGACTCGGCGCATTAGGTCTCGTTGGGGGTGCAGGTGCGGGCCCTACCGGCGGTGTAGGAGGCGGGGAGCGCACGGTCTTGCTACTCCTGTTGAAGGGGCTGCTATCCGTTTTGTATTTCGGTTTTCTTATTACGCGTCAGACATATTCATGTTATGTCTATGCACATTACACATGTATAACACTTAGTAGGTCACGATTCAGCAAGTTATTTGTTAATTTTAATACTTATTTTAAACACGTCTGTACTCAACGAAGGTATGACAATACTTAATGGTATGACAATACTTAAATATAAACGCTAAGTACTTTACAAGACTTCTGCAGTAGTATCAATAAAAATATACAGTACTTCTTAACTCTATCAACGGAGCCCTTCAAAACTTCATAATTGTCTAGATCATCATAAACTACGTATGATAGCAAGATGATATTTCATTCGCCAGTCTTACCGTAGACGGGTCGCATTTTCGCTAACTATTGTAAGTAAAACTTGAACAGTTAATTTGTCATTGTCATCGCTCTAATTTCAGTGGAGATTCGGGTGTGGCTCCAGATATAAAGGAGAAAGTTTTGGATTTTAAGTTAGTAGATATTTATACATTTCTGAAAATTGTGATGGTGGTTGAATAACGGGCATTCATTAAAAAGAATCGGCAGTTAACTAGCAGACCTGTTTGTTATTTGACATGACTATGTTTTTAAACGAATATTATCAAGGATAACAAATAATATTATTATCGTTATCCCTATGGTTTGCAAAGGTCATTCGGGGGTCAGGGAGGAAATGCTAATTCAATTCAAATTAATTTACGTCACAAAGCAACACTTATGAACACCAATGATTTTTACAACCAGGTTCGGAATGGCTATGAGAAAAATCTGGAACAAATTCATGCACTCTTTTAATTACCAGTTTCTTAAATTTTGATGCTGCCAAAACTATTCTGTCATATCAGTTAAATCGGTAAGTGGACCACGGGCTCCAAGATGAAAACTCGTGGATGAAGATGATGAGAAAACATTAGAACGATGATAATGTAGATAAGTCTCTTTGTGTTTGCCTCACGGAAATATTTCCAAAAGCATACAAGAGCATTTCTTTGAAATAACAAGATCGTTACTGACTGACTGACTGTCAAACTACAGCCAAAAATATTGGGCACAAGAAGCTGAAATGTGGCATGTATGTTCTTTTGGGACCGTAGGGATGCACTAAGAAGGTATTGCCCGAAATTCCCATGGCATGGGTAAAACGTGCCAGCGTAGCTGTAGGCAACCTCTAGCCTGTATATAATAGTTTTACCATTAACTAGATGGCCGGCTAAACATAATTCATCATCGTCCAAGCGTTATACCTGGTGCATCTAAGACTTCCCACGTTGGAGCCTGGGTTCCGCTTACTAGTTTTTACCAGATTTGACAGAATATAAGCATAATCATTATGAGGCTAATAAAAATAATTATTCTTCCTTAATCCGCTGTCACTCACGCCACACACCACGCGGCGACTTTAATAGCTTTTGCGGTAACTTGTGAGTCACGCCCCATTTAAATGTGTAGATGAATAAAAGCCACGTAGGTACATTGTATGGGGGACTAGATTAATACGGCACGTGATCGCGTATTGTCACATTATTATACAGTGTGAATATAGATTTTTATTAATAGTCACAAAGAGAATATATTTTTTAGGGAAAATATGTTTTCAGTTGGGCACTTTTTCTTCCCACGCAATAGAAAACAGATTTTTGCTTTTTATTAGTAGTCACAAAGCAAAATATAATGTCCCTTTTTTACCGTTTTCAGTTTATACGTTTTTTGTCCTAAGTAAGACAAGAAAAAGTTATTGTTATTTACGTTAATAGTTAAGATATTGTACTTTCGAAAGGAGACTTGATGTCTAGAAATTACAGGCTTTGTTGCCTGATTTGTGTTAACATCGATTCCTTTTAAGTTTAAATGACCGCCGTAGGGATAGAAAAATACATTTTTATTTAGTCCCAAAACTTAGCGACTTTAGGTCGCTAAGAAGAGATGCATACTTATGTAGTTGCTGATTTTTTCGTCATGTGGCACATACCCATATTCTAAATGTCTACTCTCATCATCAGCCTTTAACAGTCCACTGCTGGACTAGACCTCTCCTTTGAAAGGAGGAATTGGCCTACTATACCAGGCTGGCCAAACGGGTTGGTATTGGGTTTGTATCAAGTTTTCCTTCTCTTACAATGCTGTTCTCTGCATAATATGCTCCCTCTGTCCGTCCGCTTTTACGATACCCATGGGATGATATGGGGTGGTGATATTCCGTATTCTTAATCCGTCACCACACGGTCGATGTCTACTCTCACCTGGGTGTTACATTTTTTAAATCGATTAATGGTTTTGGGTACTTTCTGACTTCAAAATAACACAGCATTTCGCAGTCCACTGCTAGACATAAGCATCAACTAATTTGCGTCACTTATTTCCATTTCAGTGAATGAGTTGGTAATAGGGCTTTGAGTTTTCCATCTATTTCCAAGTAGCAACAGTGGCAGGCCTACCGCATGGTGGTCCGACAATTTTTAGCGGTTGACGTCATTAGGCTGATATAATGACGATGTTTTTCCTAGTCACCTCTTGTGACACCCATGGAGTGAAACGGGGTAGTGGCATTTTGTATTCTTAATACGCCACACCATAAACACGACATCTTCTGAATTAAACAAATAGCATTCAAGTGCAACATCTAGTCATTCCAACTATCTATCTTTTTACAGATTAATCTCTCAGCATACACTACAAGTATAGCGACACACCTGCTGAAAGTACAGCGTTGATATTTCAGCAGCAAAACTATCAATTGTAGTATTTGGTTGGAATGACATACCAAACTCTTTGAACAATCAACACCACGTAACTTTCGGCAAAGAAACGCGTTGCGTGTATTAGCTGCTTGCGGAGGGATCGCGCCACGCCGAAAGTAATTCCGACCGGTGTGTATGCTACTTGAAGAATACGGCGAGTATATTCAACCAAACGTTCGTCGCTATTTGGCACTTCAACACCAGAGAATTCACCTGTAATGAGCATTCTTGCGAATGTTACACATCTGAAAAACAAACGAGATCGTTTTAGTGAGCATTCTGCCGAACGTAGGTTTTGCAGATGTGTCCCGACACTAAAACACGGACGCTTCATGCAAATTACTCGCTCCTATTCAACAGCTGTCAGTCTGTGACGCAAGGTTGATTAGCGTGAGATTAGATACTCGCTCACTAGCTGTTAAATTGATCTTGTGTAAATTATTGAAGCTGCAACGTATAAGGTAATGTTAGAATATAGGTTTCGGTTGCTCAAGTTGCATTTAAAAGGATTGAGAATGGTATTGCGGGAATACCTACATCTTTTTGTAGTTTGGTTTTAAGGACTTGGGCATTAAAATTGAGACCAAACTCTTCACAAGTATGCATTCTTAGCCGTTTTCGCCAATATTATCTAATAGATACTATCATTTAACAAGGGAGCGATAGCCTATTGAAAATACCAACGGACTGCCGTGCAAAAGTTATCGGGTTTGAATCCACGGCACGCATCACTGACTTTGCCAAGTTATGTGCGCATTCAATTGTTAATTATCCGTCGCCCGGGGCCTTGGAGAGCACGTTAAACCGTCGGTCCCGGCAGTCATGAAGCTTTTTGACAATCGTTACGGGGAGTCAGTACCCTCAAATAAACTGATACTCGTCTAAACCATGGAATATCGCTATCCCTTTGGGTTGCGGAGGTCAGATGGCAGTGGCTTTATGGAAAAGTTGATATTCTGTCATATCTGGTTAGACCAGTAAGCGGACCTCACGCTCTAAGATGATCTCTATGATGGACTATCATTTAACAAGGATTATAGATTAATTAGGCTGATTGGCATTTGTGTCCCTTGAGAAGCGGGATGTTTCTTGGACTGACAGGCAAAGTACAGCTAAAACTATTGATTAATAAATCTTAAATTAATTATTATACTTAGTCCACTTTTAAACAATTGTATTAAAAGTTGAATGCATGGTTGGCGTAGTGGTTTAAGTGGCCGCCTTGCCTCTTGACTCTGCTCCTAGCATTGTGGGTTCGATTCTCACACGAGACAATATTTTGTGTGAACCATAAATTGTTGTTTCGAGTCTGGATGTTCATTGTGTCCGTTAGTTGCATGTTTGTAAAGTCCCCCGCGACACAGGATTTAAATCTAGTGCAGGCGTTATCTTATAAAAAATAATCAAGAAATTCAAATTCAAGAAAGAATCGTGTGGTGTTGGATTAAGATTATCATATTTCACTAACCCATTTCGTTTCATTGATACCATAAGAGGCGACAAAAGACACTAGAAGCAGCAGAAGCAGATAATACATGTCAAAACTCGACCTCAAACAGTTTATCAAGCCGTCTGGGAAGCGGGGTATAGTAGGCCAAATCCTTTTATTCACTAACAGCGATACTATGAAGCAAATAAGGAGAGGCTTAAGTCTAGCAGTGTGCAGCAGTGTGTTGAAAATTGTCCCACTGAGCACAGAAGCTTTATCTCACGTTAAAAAGAGCATAACCGATGAAAATTACGAAACTTCAGACACAATTTTAAGAACTTTTATGTTTACAAGTTTTCTGACGATGTTTCACTATGCTGTTACACCAAGCGATAGTTAACACTTTAACACATAGGTACAAAACTTGAAAATCTTCGAGGCTTACGCGTCTCAACTTATTTAAAGTTTTCCTACTGTCTTGCATGCATATTTTATGATGAATATGCTTAAACTCAAGAGGCAAGACTGCATATAATGTACATATTAAGGCTAAGCTGCAGCCATTAAAGAAGTTTTATTATCAGATTCTATTCAACATTTGTTCCAAAAATTTTTGAGACAGGTGCTGCTCTAAATGTTCGTCTTTGTTTACGTATATGTACTCGTAGTAACAATTACTTCAGAATAGATTGCCTTAATTTTACATATTATATCCACATATAGTTTTCCAATCCACTTTCACAACTTTAAGTGTTATCTCAAAGCTATATGTGAAAGCTTGTTATTAGAAACATTATTTAATTAGGTATGTTTTGATTTTTTGTATTTTGATTGCGCTGTAGGCTTTCCCAAAATAAGTAAATAAATATAAGTCAAACCCACACAGGCAAACACAATTTTGATTGAATGTAAAACGAACAAGCTTTCATTTTAAAGAAGTTCATTTTTAAATATCGAACAAGGTCGCTTAATCCATATAACTAATTGTTTCATAATATATTTCGACAACAAGAAAAATTTTACAGATCCATTTTTGTTAGAGTATCTAGGCATTTTTTATTTGTTTGAGAACTCGTTTAGCTTCCAGGAAATCCATCCATCCAGATTACATCTCGGAAAGCGTCACTCGAAATTACTTTTTAGATATAGTAATTGCAATTTTCATCTAAGAAAAGAAGGCTATTGTAAATAATGTTATCCAATAAATCTCTGAAAAGGACAAATTTGTGATTGGTAGGTATAGATGTTTGAGACAGACACATTGACGAAACTGGTGACAAATGAGAACCCTTGGCGCCGCTTAGGTGGAATCGGTTCATTAGACAGGGGAGGCAAGGGAATTTTGAGTAAAAAGTTCATCGACTTGAGGTAATGATTGATTTGGTATAGCTTGGTACTTCCTTGTCGAATATATTTATGTCTTTAATAAGTAAAAAGTTTTTTGATAAAATGCTGCAGCTAAGTCACTTGAATTAACACTGAAACTTACGATTGAGAATTATATATTTTTCCAGGACGGAGTTTTGGATTCTGGCACAGCATTACGACAGACTCCTGAAACATTTAAGGACGAAAATTTTAATATCAAAAACATTGTACATACGTGTGAACGACAAAATATTCAGCCTTAGACACCAATAAAGAATCCTCATGAAATTGTTGAAGTACCTTCTTATTTTCCCTTATTATGGAATATTACGAAACAATGTCAAATGTCTTTATACGGAGCCAGTCCCTTGCGTCACCTGAAAGACGTTCTAGAATAATTCTTGAAAATATATTACGAGCCTCTCTCGTTTTGAATTCGGTGATAAATTGTACCAACGGAACTCAGCGACTCGACAAATACAATTTTACATGAGAACAAATTTTTTTTAGGCTCACGCCTGTTTCCGCGTAGGGGTAGGCTGAGGTGTACTCTAAGGGGTAAAAATAGTAAATTCTTACTCTAAGGGGGTAAAATAGTCCTATATGGACGGCCCCGTTGCTGAAGCCTAGTTAAACTCATAACTCTACCAAATGTAAGGCTGTGCAGAGCAATTATGCTTTCACAGGTAAATACTAACCAGATTAAGGGACAGGTACCACAGTTTCTTGATTCTAGAGGTGAAAAGAGGTGCCTCTGAAGATTATTATATAAAACCGAAGATAATTACGTGTCTTAAGTGCTGTTTACTGGTCAAAGCTAGATTAAAATTATTTTCAGAATTATTAATGCTTCTGACGTGTACTACATTAATTAATATCTGATTCATGAAGCTGACTTCTTCACATTTATAAATTATACAAAACTGGGATGCTTGTCAAGAATTTCTTTATTCCTAGAATGGGATTAGACAGCCTAAGTGTCTCACTACAATACTTTAAACAAATAGTTTCTTCACTAGCCTATAATTACCTACTTTATTAAATGGATGCAACCAAAATCACATCCATAATTTGCTTTTCGAACCCCCTTTCACGTAGCGTCGTGATATGACCACAGCCATCGAATTATCTGTCAAGCTCTCATGCAACTAAAAATGTATTGGCAAAAATGAATAAAACATTCTGTGCCCTTCCAGCATCACACTTCTAAATCTACAGGTGTCACAGACAGATGCATTGACATCAGAACGTGATAAATTGCGCCTCGGTCTGTAACAGGTGAAATGTATAACTTCAGATGAAATTCACTTTTAAATGGAAATAACTGGAAAACTTGATCTATTGCTTGAATATCGCAGTGTTAGTGAGCTTTCATTATTTTAAAGCTGCTGGGATTGTGAATTAGACTAGTTTTGGTAGATGTTAAAAATGAATAGAAAAAATAATTAACGAAAAGCTCCTATTAACGACCCCCTAAAATGTGTACTCTATTAACGATCTAATTTTTAAATCACTCATATTAGACATAATATAGGGTTCCAGAAAAGTCATACCTTAAAAACTTGTTACGTATTTTTGTTGGCCACCAAAAAGAGTAAACTTTGTGTGTTTAAATAGCCAGTGGACGAAATAATTTGAAAGTGAGTGGGACGCGCCCGAAACGGACCCACGTTTCATAGTGTCGCGTCTCCAGACACGTAAGTACACCTAAATATTACTTAAGGAAAATAACACACTAAAACTGGATTTGTCTTCTTGCTATCACATGACAACTGTAACGTATATATTCGTTTTCTAAACTAACTCTTAATATAATACTTTTTATTGTTTTTTGTGTTATAAAAGCATGTTTTAATTTAAGGCGGTAATAGAAACCAAATTTCAAAACTTGATTCTAATAACGACCCATGGCGTTGTTAAGTTTTGAGAACCTTTAGTATTTTAAAATAATATCTGTTATAAACTACCTCATATCTTGATTTTATTTTTGCTTGTTCAATTCTTAAAATTATTTTACTTCGTTAGATCTATTAACGACAAAACTATTTCTTAAAGTTTTTGGGTATAACTCGATTCAACGTAAGACAATATCCTTATTATTATAATAATATTATACTGTAAATAACCTTTATTATCTGAATTAAAGACTAACTGAAAATAAAAGAAATAATATAACAATGAGATCGAATTTAACAGCATTCCATAAAGCGGATATTTTCTCTGTTTATTTTTAACTTTATTGGTCGCTAATAGAATATTGTAACCTTTATACTTGATTCTATTACCGACTCACAGCTGTGACAAAACCAAATGTATATTTTTGAACAAATTGGCTTATTTCTTGCTTACGTGACGTTTTGAGAGATTTTGTCACAGGACATAATTATTGTTATGTAAAATAATATTTGCTATCCAGTTTCATTCATGTCTTCATGACATTGGCTATATTTCATGTTTTCAAATCAAATAAGAATGGTGGGACGGAATGCGGGCCATGTAACTTTTTAAAGCTTCTTTCGAAGAATTTAATTCTATATCTCTTTAAGGATTGTGTTCTTTTATAGAATCATGGAGCGCAAGCAGTACCTACGCACTGCTCAACTAGAAGGTGCGCTTCTAGCTATTAACAGGTTCACTGCGTTACGGGGTTGTTTCAACCTCGTACATTGCTGTAGCTCAGTGCGGACGCAAAAAATAGGGTGTACTCGCTGGTGCGGGAGCTGTATCTATATAATTAATTACTGTATGAGAGAGATAAATATATATTTTTAATGTACACCAATTTAAGAAACACATGATATTTTAAAAACATACGGGGTCTTATAAACCCCGTTACGACCAGAGAGCAAAGAATACCTTACAGTGCGATACGGGGTTAAAAAAACCCCGTATAAATTATTGTGTTCCCGTACGGGGTCGTGAGCTCATTGGCATTAGTGCTGTTGTTAGTACAAGACGTAGTGCTTAATTATCGATAGTGAAGCGATCGCGACGTATGTTGGAACTGTCAAATATTAAAATGTTTGTAACTTGATTATATTTTCATTATAACAATAATAAAAAAACGTAATACAACTTTATTCGGTTTCAATATGTTAATATACATACCGGTATGTTGGAATTTAGTGTCATAATTTTCTCTAGTAAGCTAAATTGTATAATTCCCACAGTTTAAATATTTTTGATTCAAAAATGTACCTGTAAAATGTGTATCCTAAGTTTCTAAATAAAGTTCATATGCTGAATTTATTGTTTTTATTCAAGAAATTTATCGTTTCTTTTATTTTACATCACTATAACTTTATCGATATAATTGAGTTTTGTGCGTTACGGGACAGCACAGTCCCGTATTTTATTATTTCAAGTGCGGTACGGGGTTTCCCAGGCCCCGAACAAATTGTTTTCGTTTTATTTTCGTCAAAATTGGCCAAATCTACTGGCGAAAAGACGGTAAGATAGCTCATTTCATAATCTATCAGACTATAAAATAAAATAAAAGCAAACGTAAAATTTCAGACAGTTATAGATTAAGAAAGCAATAAGGGTGTACGGGGCATTTTTATACCCGTAACGCACAATGTAGTAGCACGTTACGGGGCGCATTATATCTCGTAACGCACTCGAATTCGAGACGGGTTTTGAGCTCCCGCAGTGAACGTGTTAATGAAGGGACCAGCATATACGAGGCTTCAAAATCCTACATATGGCATACAGAGGACCACACTGCGTGACAAGAGAAATAATAAATATATATATGAACATTGTGGAAAACAAACTGTTTTAACGAATGAGGAAGAAAATCGGCTGGTAGACTGGATTTTCTATCTCGGAAAGTCAGATTTTATTAATTAAAATAACAAAAATAAGTGCTCTAAGCGTTGCAATAAATAATTATATGTTCATATTGTAGTAATGTTGGTTTCATAACTATTGTTATTATATAATAAATACCTAAAAACTATTTTTTATTTAATTTAATACCTAGTATAGAGGGAAACATAGGAGAACAATAACATATAGAGAACACATAGGTACAAAACTTGAAAAACATCGAGGCTTACGCTTCTCAACTTATTTAAAGTTTTCCTACTGTCTTGCATGCATATTTTATGATGAATATACTTAAACTCAAGAGGCAAGACTGCATATAATGTACATATTAAGGCTAAGCTGCAGCCATTAAAGAAGTTTTATTATCAGATTCTATTCAACATTTGTTCCAAAAATTTTTGAGACAGGTGCTGCTCTAAATGTTCGTCTTTGTTTACGTATATGTACTCGTAGTAACAATTACTTCAGAATAGATTGCCTTAATTTTACATATTATATCCACATATAGTTTTCCAATCCACTTTCACAACTTTAAGTGTTATCTCAAAGCTATATGTGAAAGCTTGTTATTAGAAACATTATTTAATTAGGTATGTTTTGATTTTTTGTATTTTGATTACGCTGTAGGCTTTCCCAAAATAAGTAAATAAATATAAGTCAAACCCACACAGGCAAACACAATTTTGATTGAATGTAAAACGAACAAGCTTTCATTTTAAAGAAGTTCATTTTTAAATATCGAACAAGGTCGCTTAATCCATATAACTAATTGTTTCATAATATATTTCGACAACAAGAAAAATTTTACAGATCCATTTTTGTTAGAGTATCTAGGCATTTTTTATTTGTTTGAGAACTCGTTTAGCTTCCAGGAAATCCATTCATCCAGATTACATCTCGGAAATTGTCACTCGAAATTACTTTTTAGATATAGTAATTGCAGTTTTCATCTAAGAAAAGAAGGCTATTGTTATCCAATAAATCTCTGAAAAGGACAAATTTGTGATTGGTAGGTATAGATGTTTGAGACAGACACATTGACGAAACTGGTGACAAATGAGACCCCTTGGCGCCGCTTAGGTGGAATCGGTTCATTAGACAGGGGAGGCAAGGGAATTTTGAGTAAAAAGTTCATCGACTTGAGGTAATGATTGATTTGGTATAGCTTGGTACTTCCTTGTCGAATATATTTATGTCTTTAATAAGTAAAAAGTTTTTTGATAAAATGCTGCAGCTAAGTGACTTGAATTAACACTGAAACTTACGATTGAGAATTATATATTTTTCCAGGACGGAGTTTTGGATTCTGGCACAGCATTACGACAGACTCCTGAAACATTTAAGGACGAAAATTTTAATATCAAAAACATTGTACATGCGTGTGAACGACAAAATATTCAGCCTTAGACACCAATAAAGAATCCTCATGAAATTGTTGAAGTACCTTCTTATTTTCCCTTATTATGGAATATTACGAAACAATGTCAAATGTCTTTATACGGAGCCAGTCCCTTGCGTCACCTGAAAGACGTTCTAGAATAATTCTTGAAAATATATTACGAGCCTCTCTCATTTTGAATTCGGTGATAAATTGTACCAACGGGACTCAGCGACTCGACAAATACAATTTTACATGAGAACAAATTTTTTTTAGGCTCACGCCTGTTTCTGCGTAGGGGTAGGCAGAGGTGTACTCTAAGGGGTAAAGATAGTAAATTCTTACTCTAAGGGGGTAAAATGGTCCTATATGGACGGCCCCGTTGCTGAAGCCTAGTTAAACCCATAACTCTACCAAATGTAAGGCTGTGCAGAGCAATTATGCTTTCACAGGTAAATACTAACCAGATTAAGGGACAGGTACCACAGTTTCTTGATTCTAGAGGTGAAAAGAGGTGCCTCTGAAGATTATTATATAAAACCGAAGATAATTACGTGTCTTAAGTGCTGTTTACTGGTCAAAGCTAGATTAAAATTATTTTCAGAATTATTAATGCTTCTGACGTGTACTACATTAATTAATATCTGATTCATGAAGCTGACTTCTTCACATTTATAAATTATACAAAACTGGGATGCTTGTCAAGAATTTCTCTATTCCTAGAATGGGATTAGACAGCCTAAGTGTCTCACTACAATACTTTAAACAAATAGTTTCTTCACTAGCCTATAATTACCTACTTTATTAAATGGATGCAACCAAAATCACATCCATAATTTGCTTTTCGAACCCCCTTTCACGTAGCGTCGTGATATGACCACAGCCATCGAATTATCTGTCAAGCTCTCATGCAACTAAAAATGTATTGGCAAAAATGAATAAAACATTCTGTGCCCTTCCAGCATCACACTTCTAAATCTACAGGTGTCACAGACAGATGCATTGACATCAGAACGTGATAAATTGCATCTCGGTCTGTAACAGGTGAAATGTATAACTTCAGATGAAATTCACTTTTAAATGGAAATAACTGGAAAACTTGATCTATTGCTTGAATATCGCAGTGTTAGTGAGCTTTCATTATTTTAAAGCTGCTGGGATTGTGAATTAGACTAGTTTTGGTAGATGTTAAAAATGAATAGAAAAAATAATTAACTATTGTCTGGAGGAACAGAATTTGCAACCAATTCTCGTAATTCTATTGATTCAAAATGCAGTTTTGAACTAAAATGGCGTTCTCATAAACGTATGAACTGACACTTGAGTAACATTGCGACTAGATTGTAAATTGAACAAAGTCTTAAACTATGTGTCAACCATATATATATATAGTCTAAGGTGTACACATTTAATTGTATGTGTCAAACAAGACTATAATGACATAGCGTACCAGAATACTAATTGTGAGTCAATTCAAAATCAAATCGCAGTTCGTGTCACAGTGCCGGTATCTGCTAAAATACAAGAATAGGCCTTCTGAAGGAGAAAAGTAAAAGAGATGGCGCTGCCGTCACGTAAACATTAGCTCCGTGCATAAAAATATTTAAAAATAGTATTATCGAGTATTTTTCGTTGAAAGTGGTGTTAAGGTGACAATATCGCTTGGAATTAGCCGGCCTATCGTTATCTGGACTCTAACTATAACCAGAAATGCGGAAAAGTGATCTAAAAGTGACATGTAATTGGTGTTTACAAATGAGACTTACCGGTGCAAAAAATCCAAAACAACAATACAGTTTAAATAATATAACCAATATATCATAAACGAGTAATAATAATAAAAATCTTTATTTCTTTAACCAATATGTGACTAAATCTATGGTAGCTGGAGCCTCCTTTTAAGCTTAAAGGCCTGTGTCAGGAGGATTGTAAACTTCTTAAAAATAAATTAAATATTGTGTTTCAATTTGTTTGACAGTGTGAACATTTTTGCAGCATGAGTCATTTAACGACTGTTTGATGATTTCAAAATTAACAGAAGTAAGAACAGAAACGCTATTTTATCACTCACCGTAATGTGAAGTTGTTTATATAGGAGTATAGCCGACTTGGATTACACGTTGATTGAAGCCACTTGGGTTCAAATCCACCGCCTTATACACTTTTTAACCATCATTATATTGGCAAAAATATTTTGTTTGATTTCATTAGGCGCAAGTTCGATTCTGGCATTTTCATATTGGTTTAATTTTTAATTGTTTATTTATTTGGCATCAATAATGGCCAGTGAAAGCACTAGTAATATAGCAATGAGAAAGATACGGAAATCGAACTCTCATAATAATGTGTCGATTATGAACACTTCAGACTCGACTCTTTTTGATACCACGATGCAAAATCTACCTGACCAATGTGAAATATTAGAAATACAAGAATTACAAGAAAAATTATTATCCGTACAAGAGGAATTACTGATTGCAAATAATGAGATAGACAATTTGAACACAGAAAATACAAAATTAAAACTGTGAATTGGAAAAGAGTTATAAAATAATAGAATTGTATAAAAAAGTTGGATATGGGGAGACCTCTTCCACCCCACTAGCGTCAATGTGGAAAAATAAAAAGAAAGACCAGAACGAGACTAACACCCCGTCTAGGCAGAAAAGGGATCAACACATTATTATCCCTGAAAAGCACATATATATGGGTCAACCGAAACAAGATAAATGTTCTGAAATTAATTTTAGAAATACCCAGGAAGTTCCTATAAAAGATATCACTACAAGTGTGAATAAGGAAAGCCAGCTTCCAGCCACCAGCTCTCCTCACAAGAATAAACTATGCATAAGCACGAATAATATGAATAAAATATTATCCATAGCGCAAAATACATTTACAAACAAATTTGACTGTTGTCACTATTTAATTCGCAACGGGAAAACTGAACACCTTAGATCGGTTTAAAAGAAAAGCTTGTGGAATTTACCATTAATGACTTTTGTGTAATTCTTTTGGGTAGTAAAGACTTCAAAAATACAAATCATTATTTTGAGATTATATTCCATACGACGCACGCCAGCAGCTACGCCTGCATTTTTTTTTAATTTACTCGTTTTGGCCGATCCCGTGGAAACTTCGGGAAATCCCTTCTTAGTGCACCCCTACGGTCCCCAAGGAACATACATGCCATTTCAGCTTCCTGCGCCCAATAGTTTCGGCTGTAGCGTGTCTGTCAGTCAGTCAGTAACGCAAGGATTTTATATATTAAGATAAGAGAAGTTGTTCAAAACATTAACCATACGAATGTTATCATGTGTTTACCGACATACAAAAGTAGATACTATTCTAATTTATTTAACAGTAGAATAGAAACGTTTAACAACCTGTTGTATCTAGATGTTTTGACATATGAACATTTATACTTATTAGATAGTAATTTAAATTTATCATTTGAATGCACAATTTATAATAAACGAACAGGCTTAGTAAATAACCATGGAATGTACATAAAATTTAAGGATATTGATAGGTTAATAATTGACATACAATGTAATAATAGTATTAGCATAGTCAAATAATCCATACAGTCGTTCGACGAACGCGTCTAGACGGGTCAATCGTGCGGGGGACAAGAGGTGAGACGCGGGAAGAGCGGTACCTACTTACGTATATCACTTTAGTTCCTAACTAGGTACATGTTTTTGGGGGCTGGCGCGTGCTTGTTTTTTGTTCGTTACTTATTTATTTGCTTATGAATATTAATTAAGATGGTACATACGACTTGTGCTGTGAGACATTGCAATTCTTCTGCTTCATTTAAAGATTTAAAAAATAAGCATTTAAAAAATCTGCGATTTCATCAATTTACTCACACAAAAATTAAAATTTCATTAATTTTAATTATTTATATTATTTTGAAACGTATGTATATACCTGTATCCACTTAAAATAATGTGCACGTACCCACTAATTTACTAACTTTTTACAATATCTCATGT
This sequence comes from Euclidia mi, assembly GCA_944739405.2. Lineage (NCBI taxonomy): Eukaryota > Metazoa > Arthropoda > Insecta > Lepidoptera > Erebidae > Euclidia > Euclidia mi. The sequence continues at coordinate 65,347,552 of OX123192.2, forward strand.
CTGGCCAAATCTAATACTAATATATAAAACTGAAAAAACTGTTTGTTTGTTAGAAAGCGCTAATCTCAGTAACTACTGGTCCGATTTGAAAAATTCTTTCAGTGTTAGATAGCACATTTATCGAAGAAGGCTATAAGTTACATAACATCACGCTATGAGCGACGGGAGCGGAGCAGTAGCCTTAAATAACGCGGGTGTAACCGCGGGCATCCTCTTGTCACAGAATAAAGTAGTAATTACTGTACGTAAACAACATGGCAGACGTAAGAAAATAAGCGTTGTAAGGTAATATTGGATTCAAGCGTGATTTTAATTTCATGCAATAAGTACCTAACCTAGTATCTTCGTATTAGGTAAGTGTACCTATCAAATATTAATATGTATCTTGGTAACGGCGCGTCCTAGCTAAAAAATAACCATTCCCAACCAAAATAATTGCCATTAAAACTACTTAAAAACTTACATGGGTATCACGTGGAATAAAGTTGTGTAGTAAAAACAAACGGAAGCTCTTGTGACAATATAGATTAAAACCAAGTCAAACTAACAGAGATAAATTCAAAAGATATTCAAAATTACTCAAAAGAATATTTTGTAATTGTTTTGTGCTTTCTGAGTTAGGTTCATAACCTAACTCAGAAAGCACAAAACAATTACAAAATTAAAACCTCTAAAAACAGGTCTAAGATTACGTGGCAAATAATTAATAGACTACATATAATAGCCCAAAAAACTCAATTCCTTACATCGTGTCCGACGGTAAGCTCATTAAACACCCGAAGGACATTGCCAATACGTTTAATAGTTATTTTATAGATAAAGTACAACCAACAATTAACGCGGGAACAAGCCCAACATCATTAATTCTTGGCAAAACACAGTCAATATTTATGGCTCCATCTACGCCCTATGACATTCGAAATATTATTATGAAGCTTAAAAACACAAGCAGCGTTGGCTACGATGGAATTGCCATAAAAATTTTGAAAGCATTTGAGATATGTAATCATTTGAGTTTTATTACAAATCTTTGCATAAGTGCAGGCATATTTCCCGATGCATAAAAGAAGTCTATCGTGAAACCGCTATATAAAAAAGATAATCACGAATTAATGATAAATTACAGACCGATCGCGCTCATACCAGTTATATCTAAGGTTTTCGAAAAATATATATATGGCGAAATGAATACTTATTTAGAAAAAAATAATATATTAAGTGACGAACAAAAGGGATTTCGAAAAAATAAAAGTATAAACTTAGCATGAATTTTTAGAAAATGTCATGACAAATGTTGATAAGAGAACGCCTGTCTGTGCGATATTTTGTGACATGACACAAGCCTTTGACTGCGTTCATTATTAGTCCCTTGCAGAGAAACTTGAAGCATATGGTATTAGAGGTAACGTTTTAGAATTACTTAAATCCTATCTTCATAACCGTAAACAAATAACAGAAATCAGTTCAATTAATAAAAAAAGTAAACGTGAAGAAACTTCAAGATCTGAAGAACGTGAAGTTCTATACGGAGTACCTCAAGGCAGTGTATTCGGGCCGCAGTTGTTTACTTTGTACATAAATGACTTGCCCAAAGTCACTGAGCAACCAATGACACTTTTCTTTTTTTTTAAGAACATAGTCACATATGAACTTGACATTAATAAATCACTAATATCTATTAAAAATTGGTTAAATGATAATAATTGAATAATTAATGTAAAAAAGACTAACTTAATTAATTTTAGACAACGTACACAACCAATGACAATCTTAACATTCAATATAATCATATAAATATCAATAAAGTTGACACAACAAAATTTCTGGGACTAATAATAGATTATAAATTGAATTGGAAACCTAGTTCTCAACACAGATGCGCTAATTACTGCTTACTATGGATTAGCCGAATCAATTCTTAGATATGGCGTCATCTTTTGGGAGAACAGCACGGACAATGAGATAGCGTTTCGGGCACAGAAAAGATGCATCCGATCGATGTTTAGACTGCAAACGACGGATAGTTGTAAACCTTATTTTGTAGAACGCAAGATATTGACGTTGCCCTCATTATATATCCTGGAAACAGTAATGTTTATTAAATCCAACGCTCATTTATTTCCGCGTTTATCTGATGCAATCCCTAGGAATAGACGTGATAATTGCAAACTCTGTGTTCACGGCGCTAAGACAACTCTTATGCGTAAGAGCATCTTGTGCATGGCTCCAACCATTTTTAATAAATTGCCCAAGTCCTGGAAGTTACTGAATATACCTGCTCTTAAAAGACAATTGAAGAATCTACAAACTGTAAGAGCATATTATAGTATAGCAGAGTTTATGAAAGAGGACAATTTTCTTAATATTTGAGATGACGATGTTGTATAGACATAATACATTTTTTATTTTTGAGATTGTAATGTGATTATGGTATAGTGTGGACTCAATTTTAATGACAATAATACATAATACTCCTGACTAATATACAGGGTGTAAAAAGACCATTAAAGAAAACTGAAATCCCATGTTGTACCAATCACTATGAACATTTTTTACTTCGGCACCATACCTGGGAAATTACTGGTTCAGGAGATATTGAGGCTCAAAGTTAGTATGGAATTTTTCTAATTACGTACAAAATCGATGCATTTACCCCACTAATATGTTCTTTAGATGCCCTATAACCCCATGTATAAGTAGGTATTTCGAGCATTGCACGCACGCGCCTTTAATAGCGGTTTAAAAAATGTGAAAACTCCAAAAAAAATTGGTTTCCCAGGTGTTATTTTTGGGTAGTACGACTTGTCCTGATGTCCACAACGAGTAGATAAATAAATATATATTAATTATTTAAAATTATAATATTAAATAAATAAATTATAGTACTAGTTTATTATTATATTATAACCATAGATAATATAATAATAAACTAGTACTATAATTAAACATTGCTTTTAGTCGTTGTTTACAAGTGAATAAGGTGAGAATAATAATTTATGTTCAAATTTATATGAAATTTGCCCAATATTTAAGCGAACGATTAGTGTGTAGTATTATTTACTTTTGATCTTTTGTGTTACGAAAGGAATTGAATTTATTTGACATATCCACAATGTAGGTACACAATAAATGTTACAATATTATAATTTATCACAATTTGAGCAGTTCTGACACGTACGCCAAATACTTGTGTAGCAATATAGTAGATATATTATAGTGATGCTATCAATAAGGTTTACCAATAAATTGGAAGTATTTTAAGTACAATATAGATGGACTTAAAACATGATTTGAAGAACTTTCGACGCGACTATGCTAGACAACATGCTTATGCTTCATTTGTTAACTTGTCTATGATTATTTTCACCATTTATATTATTATATTGTTTTTGCACCACGTCCCTTAATAAACGAAAGAAATAAAGAAATATTTTGGACTGTGACTGACAGATTGGTTTTATTTTCAGGATTTAGCTTCCTTAGACAAGTTTAAGACAAATGTGTAGACAAAATGTATAGATGAAGAATGCTGCGTCGAAATAGGAAATCTGACACTGATATATGTGAGGATTTTACTTGGCAATAAATTAGAAAGAAGAAAGAAAATATGTTAATTTGTATACACGTCGCACAATAACAACATACAAAAACAAAAATAAAGAACAATAAAATTAAAATCTTACGCTAAAGAGACACGTCACACTATCACGCAATCTAAAAGACTGTGACCCAAACAAAGCAACGGGTTGACGCCGTTGACAGACAGACGTCATAAACGTCACTTCGGGTGACGTGTACTGTCATTAACCGGCGTGTAAGTAACCATGTGCTCTGCCACGTACACAATATTACAATTATTTAGTAGTGATCTGTGACTACAATATTGATAATAGTAATGCGAATTATGAGTATCTCATACATCAAAATTAAAATTGACACAAGTTACAATCTATGGGTATTGTACGGCGCGCGCTATAAATTAGGCCAACATTCAGCATACACTGCGAAGGTCGCTGTGGGTCCATCTCAGTACTGATTTTCAATGTGGTCTTCAACATGCCAAACAGTGCCAGAGCAGTACCGTATAATATACAATCGTAGTTTAAAACAAGCAAATAACATTATAGTATTATCTAAGATACAAAATCATGTTATGTGAGTAATGCTATATGTACAAGGTTCACAATACAATCCATTTAACGTAATAGAGAACTTCCTCCATTTCCAGTTACGCCCACCTGCTTCACGTTCAGAAATGGAAGCATAAGAACGATTATAAGGATGCTGCAAGCAATGCTGGCGGTTATGTTGCCTGGGTCATGCCTACTACAAAACAACCTTATAGTAATAATAGCTCCAAAAGTATGCAGACATGAACCTAAAGTTTTTGTTGAGCTAACAGATAATTCTTATATCTATATTTAAAAAAAACATTTTGTTTTTAGTTCCCTTAAGGGAGGAGGCAAATTATTCCAGACCTTCGCTGCTGCATGTTTAAAGGAACCACAAAAAGCAATCGTCCTATGCTTGGTTTGTGATAGAGGCCTGACTGAGGGTCTGGTGGAGTATGAGAAGTGGCTTTTCCTCCAGTCAAACTTATCATACAAGTAGGTGGGTCTCTTGCTAAGCATTACCCCAGAAAGCAGTTTATCTACAATTATTAAAATATCCAGATTTCTTTTTTAACTTTAGTACAGGGTTGTTGTGTATGGATAAAGATATTTCAACATAATTACGTAATCATTTTGCTATGTTACAGTAGCGGCATTGGAATACACACAATTGGCGACATCTATCAATATAAAATACAGAAATTTCACACGCAAATTAACAAAATAAGAAAATATTATTTTATAATATTAATTATTCATCCATTTATATTAAATTTTAAATACTCAGGTGTTTTAAATTAGATATGTTCAGAGATTGCCCTAGACAGACTGGGAATTGTTTCAGAGTACAGTGGAAGCTAAATTAGATACATCCAGCTGTTCAGATCAAGGCAAAGAGTCTGACCATACACTAGGCCGAGTTTCTCAGTGCCGACAATCAAATACAAAATGACAGTTACCTGGAGATCTTCACGTCCTGGTCCTGGGGCTAGCTAGATAAACACACGACTAAATTGGCCACTATAGGGAGTGTTATATCTAAGTACTTAGCTATTTATACCCCAAACGCGAAATCTTCAGGACACGCTGCACGAGGTTCGTTGACACAGGATTCACAATTTGGAGTTTTACAAATGTAAATATTCAATACAATATCACAAATTTATAAATAGCTCACTGGGCGTTGCCGAGCAAATCAAAAGCGGCAGTCTTACAAGGGGTTTACAAAATTTAGTTCGCCTAGCAATGTGCTTTCAAGAAGGCCAGTTGCAAAAGGTGTGTTCTCAATCAAGTCTTTTCCGGAAGAGGATAATTTGTCAGTTCATGATGTAACCAGAGTCCAAAAATAATTACCAGAGAAAACAAATGAAACGAACTGATATTCTCGTTTTAATCATAGAAATATTATCTATTTCAAACAAAATATTAAGCAGCACTTCTGAGTCACGAGATAATCGCGGCTGGTGTTACCAGACAAGTGATCTTATTAATTTTCTTTAATTACTGTCCCCATTTTACTCAAACGTTTTCAAAGTACAAAGGACAATGGCAGAATTTGGTCTGGGTTTGTTGTGGCGATCTTAAACTTTATATGAACAAAACAAATTGTTATTTTTTTCTACGATTTTTAATATTTTCACTTAGTCTCGTTAAAGCCGGAGTATTTTATGATGATAAAAAGCATTCCAATCGATTACGAACTAGATACGTACTTTATTATTTGATTGTTGCCATAGACAGGAATAGAACTTTCTCACAGTTAGATGTTTCAGGATAGACCTTTGACATTGATCCGTATCGATTATTAAATAAGTGATCGATACGATCGACCTTTATAGGGTTGGTTTGGTTTAAAATATAATTATTATAATGCAGTTACTTAATCTTTAATCAACATTATATGAATGAGCTAATATTTTTGAAGCAAAACAACTTTTAAATCAAATAAAAACGTCACAGCATCGTTTTAATGTTGTATCGATTTCACATAAAATCGATTTAAAATGTGCAGCTCTGCTTTTGTCTTTAGCTGTCACAGTTAGATGCTTCAGGATACTTCTGCGTTTTGATGTCAATCTGACATAATAATTATGTCATTTGATAATTCAAACGTACTCTTTCTTAACTAAAAATTAAAACACTGATATCTTTCTTTTCCAGGTTTCCCGAGTGAAAATAGAATCATTTATAGACTCTGTTTCTTACGCCGATTTTTTTTATATATTTTGTATTACTATACGTTTCAATTTAAATTCAGACATTTTGATGTATGGAGATCTGCCATTGTCCTTTACAATGTCATTTCTTTTTCGTGTGAATATGTAGTTCAACCATTGTTTTTAAACTTTCACGATTTGTATACATTATACAATATTATTTAGCGGGTCTTAGTCGCGATAATTTACTTCGTGGACCGACCGTTGCAAGCCGGTAGAAACGTAGTAGTTTTAATAATTCTTGTCCTGAGACAAGAACCGGGACCGATTTAATATCCAGTCAATTATTGCCATATCATATTCGCCAAAAAGTAAAAACCTAGAACATTTCAGACCACAAGTGTTACAAAAATAAAATATACGGCTGGTAAAATTAAAATAACTTCGTTAATATGTCGCTTCAAAATAGTAACATTATACAAATATATAGATAAAATAATAAAGTGATTAAGAAAAATTCTGACTAATATAGACTCACCAAGCATAAAAACATCCATCAGTTTTCTTAAATTTAAAGCAAAATACACAATAATATGGCCATTAAACTCCTTCCAATCCAACAATCTTGATAATACCAAAACTTTCTACACATTCTAAAGCTATAACACGTCAAGCTATGTAAATAATCTTACTTATCATTGGAGTTAATCTTTCAAACTAATTTAATGATCTCAAAGGCATATGTAACGAAAAACTTTTTAAATTACTTCGTTGAAAACTCTCATAGCGGCTAACGGCTTGGCCATGGGGACCGGCGACGCGACCTGCGACACGACCGGAGACGCGACAATTCGTGCGATGCGAAAAACATGCCACGGGCACACGCGTTCGCCGTCACAACCAGTGTAGACCAGGAGCGAGACGACATTAGCTGAGATCTTTTTATGAAATTTAGCTCGACATTGTTCGGACTTTGGTGGCAATATCACATTTGTTTCAACCCGACAATCGAACCCGAGACCTCATGATCCGCTTACACTACCGCAAGATCACAGAGGCAGACTTGATATTGTGTACCTAACCACGGTATTGAAATCTATAGGTACTGTTTTTTATCTTTATACAAACGGTCGGAATGCGATTTATACCTACGAGCGTCAGGCTCGGTAGTCGGTACCCACCTGACCTACTGCATACCAAACTCAAGGCGCTTCGGTATACATTCTGTAGGACTGAATGCGTACTAAGCCGACGCTTGTAGGTATTGTAACTCGAGTTTTGAGTTAAAATACGGAAAAGCTTATCTAGGTAAGTGTGATCTAACTAACTAGGTATATGCACTTCTAAAAACTTACTTAGGTATTTTGAAATCACAGACAGACACTTCAACTTTATTTATACTGTATACATTTATGTAGATATATCCAGGCGTTCCAAATAGCTAGCCTAACTAAAAATTCTAAAAATAATATCATGCTCGCGGAGAAATAAACTAAAAATTTTTATACTGACTCAGCTCCGGCGCTAGTCACCGCGACTTCCGCTCGACGCCGTGGCATGTGCCGTACTAATTCATACATTTGCTTTGGTCGCGCGACGTGCCGCGCGACACGCCGCTGTACCGCTCGGTGCTATTCGCCGGTCGCGTCGCCGGTCGCCGCTGCGCGTAGCATGCTTAGAACATTTCTATACATTTGATTCAGTCGCAAGTCGCGTCGCCGGTCACGTTGCGCGAATTATCGCTGGAGCGAATTGTCCGTGGCCAGGCCGTAAGAGCGATCTTGAAGTATGTGACAGGTTTTTGAAGAAGATTTCTATATTAAAATATTCTACCACATACACACATCACCATCTAGTCCCAAACTAAGCAGAGCTTGTACTATGCGTACTAGATAATGAATAAACATACATATATACTTTTTTCATTGTAAATACATACATATTATACATAGAAACACCCAGACCAAGACAAACATCCATGTTCATGCACACAAATGTTTGACTTGAGCGGTAATCGAACCCGCGACCTTCGACGTAGCAGTCGCTTACACTCGCACTGCGCCAACCGGTCGTCAGTTCTGGTAGTTCTGGTAGTTTATTTTAAGCTTCATAGTAATATTTTACATTAGCATTTTACAGCCTTTCGCAGACAACTGCTAGACATAAGTCTCTTCTGACTTGCGTCATAATAGCATTGTGACTCTATAGGAGGATTTGTACTACTATACCACGCTGGTCAGAGCTACGGGTTGGTATAGAATTCTCCATCTCTTTCCAAAGATACTTCGTTCGTACTTCTAGTTTCATCTATTCTTGTTTTAATTATTTAGTAATTTCTAACGGCAACTAAGTAAAAAAATACTGTAGTGAGACTTTACATTTTTAATCCGTAATATTATATAGCCCATAGCTTTGCAAATTCGTCAGTCATATAACATGAAAACTGGTTTCCAACCATTGAAAAGTTGTAAAAGTGCTGCTGTTTCCGCTTTTTTAATCCGTACGTTTTACATCTCTTTTTTCTATCGCGTCCAAATGCTGTAGATTTGAGCCACACATGGAGTAAAAAAATGTATACTCAAACCTGTAGTTGCATCCGGGGCTGCATTTTAATAATTTATATTTCATATTCCAGTAGGCCGCTCAAAACACAAGAATAATGTAAGTATCCTAAATAATGAAAGATACAAAATACATTCAATTTCAGCAAATCTCTTTAAAGATGTCATTTTGTAACGCATTTGCATTTACATTTCCTCTTTCCATACACGTATTTGTATTATATAGTGTTACTATTATTATATTATGCTTGCAACACTAAATCATTTATTTTTGTTACATCCTTTCGCTACGGTACCTACTCTAAAAACTCGACCGTTTATCACTGCTTAGTCATTGATTTGTTCTACAACTAAGCCCAGCTGGACAATTTCTTATGTATTTTATTGTTCTTCAATGACTTTGGAAATAAAAGCCTTACTTTCATAAATAATATCAAAGTTTGTACTGATTGAAATTTTGCGTGATTTATAACATAAATTTATTTGAAGAAGTTATTAGAATGGATGGCGCGCGTGCTGCATATTGATATTAAGTGTTTTTGCAACAGTAATGTTTTTATTATTTAATATTTTTTGTATCCTAAGGAATATAAGGAAGATAGTAATATTAATTATTCGCAGCAAAACAAGGTTATTTGGGAAAGACCTTTACTTTTAAATTGTCAAGAAATGTACAAAAATGTAAATTCAATTCTACCGCAAAATTTTTTGACATGTGTAGTTTAAAAGGATTTAAGTGTGTGATAAAAAATATGATAAATATAATCCTACTTTTAACAATGGGACATGTAATGGTGACTTGCGTGCGTCTAAGTTAAACATAGACAGGTGCCAATCCAATGAAAACATTTTGCTCACATACTCAAATTCTTTTTGAAAGGTGACGTTTAAACACTTATACATTTTCTGCATTGCTGTATAAAAATACCCATCCAACTTATAGTATGCGTTGTTCTTTCAACGTCAGGAGTCTGACGGTATTATTTCTTAAGAGACGCCGAGTCGATGATTATTAAGGCTGTTAATTTGTGTCTAGGATTCCTTCGTTTACAAAAAAGACGCCACTTATTTGAATTCAAAATTGTTTGTTTAATTTTGATATCCAGTGCCATGGAGCGTAAAATGATATTTTGAAATTGTAATGGCTACCACAAGACGAATATTCGTTTCAATGTAAAAAAAAAATAACTACACTTCTCGCCTTAACACACTTTAGTCCAGTAGTGGGACAGTATAGACAGGGCTGACGGTGATGATTGTTAACTCTGGTGAAGTAATAATTAAGAAACTTGTGGAGTTTCCTTACCCCGTCTTATCTTTTTTGTTATCTTTTTTTATAGACTCACACCTGCATCCCCGAAGGGGTAGGCAGAGGTGTAATATAACACCCACATTTCACCATGTTTTTTAGGACCCACGTAATAGGGGGCGAGCCTATTGTTGTTACCGGGCATATCACCACGGTGGCCGTGGTGATATGCGTGTTGCTACCGAAAATTCAGATAAAACTCAGTAACACTTTTTGCCCGACCCGGGAATTGAAACCGGGACCTCCAATCAGCAGTCGCATACGCTATCCACTGTACCTACTACTATATAGAGCATAAAAAAGAAAATTCTATTTGTGCGCGAGTTTTAAGGCCATACCTTTTGATCTAGGGTCTAGAAGTCCTAAGAATCATCTAAATATAAACTTGGCAGGCGTTGCGGAATATCAATATGATATTTTTAATCAAATCAGGTGGTTTGCTTGTAAATGTCATAATTAATCTGACCCAATAATTCCTCGACAAAGAATTAAATTCATGTCAACTATCCTAAATAAAATAAAATTGTAGAAAGCACTTATTATCAGACAGTTCTCTCGCCCCCCCTAATGCCAGTAATACGAGACACAGACATTATCTTCATACGACTTTAAGCTCCTAGCTTCAAACTAAGTCTGGAGCCGTGTTTAATGTAATTGAAGTATTCAAGAGAAAAAAGTAGGTACAATTGCTTTGTATACATTTAAATTCTATCTGTTTTCTACTTACCTGTGTGTTGTAGAAAACACGGGTGAATGTAATGAAGGTGAAAAGTCACCTGACACTAAAAGACAAGGTCAAACTAACTCAGTTGACCTTTAACCAAGGTCACTCTAAAACTAAGAAGACTGTGCGCAAATGAATGCAAATGAATACGCGTCACATTACTATAAGGGTACTGTCTAGAATTACCGTAGCCAGGCAGGAAGGTGTATCAGAAGTGCGCAGTGGAAGGTGTAATACATCTACCTGACCACGATAGACAATATATCCAGACACAATGCACTGCGTTGCACAGTGAGTAAAGTATTGAGTAGGTACATGAAAATTTTACCTTATATCTCCTGGTGATGTTCTTGAAGTGGACCTATAGATTAACTTATAATTTTGGCCAAAATAACAAGAGAATCAAATAGATACCAGTGTACAATTCGGCGAAGTCCTTCTCCAGACCACGATGCACGTTTGCGGTTCACAAAACTTTTCACAAATGTTCAATATGTCATCAATTTACAACAAACTTTGCCGGAAGTCAAAAGCGGCAATTACGTATTTGCAAGTTAATTCAATTCGCGTTAATTCAAAGGGCGTTCAATTTATTATAATATTACACACGGAGACAGCCCAAAACCGGCATGTTAATTTTTTTTTTATTTATGGCGGCAACGGAAGTCAGTTCAGTGTGACCATTGTCAGAAATTTTCAATAGACTAAACAAAATGTTACTCAATCGATCTAATCGATTTGACTTATAATAAAAACTAATTCTATTTCAAATAGGTACCATTCAAAGATAATCGCACAAGTCCCTTAAAACACGAAAGCACGTCAAGGTAATTTCAACTGCACATAATTATGGCGAAGTGATGCCGACGAGTGGTCATTAAAAAGAAAATCGTTTAAACCAAATCCGGTGTGATCGAGACACATTCATACGCTCACTTATCGCTCATGTCATGCACGCACCTTAATTCACCAGCGTAGGCGACATTCTTATATTTACTTAACATTAGGAATTTAGATATAAAAAGAATATTATATTCTATTTGACTCTTTGCTTGACCCCGCACGACCTCCAAACGTACTGAAAACCATTTAACTTTTGACCGTTTAATTTGGTCGCGGGAGATAGGGCGCGCGGCAACGCAACACCGAAACGCCTCTCCTCCCGCGACCGCACCTGACTGCGAAGGACAGACAGAACTGTCCCCCGCACCCGCACCTTGGACGCATCCTACGCAGGCGTCACTCAAGCCCACGTGGAGCGTCCCCTCCCGGGATCCCGCTTAGCTTCACCGTGGGTGTACCTCAAACCCACGGCTACTGAGCCCCCATCACCACGACAAGGTGGAGATCCCACGGGGGGATCAAGCACTTCCTGATATTGGCGTTTTTAACCAAAATGAAATCCTCAGCTTCATATTATAAGGATAAATTGATTGCTACTTAGTGCATGATAATTATATTGCTATTAAAATATTATAGAGTATTTGCTCTTATAATGTAACAGTTCTTTTCGCTAAAGACTAAAAGAAATAAAATTAAATAAGAACTATTTTCAAACTGTACTTTATCTTAAACTTTGCTGTACGTATGCTGTTGCGAACTTTTTCTGTTTGCTACCGTTTTTGTAAGCGGTTTAAAATTGCGCTTTCATTCAGAAATAAAAGGTGAAATATCTTATAACTATATTTTAAAACGATATCTGTTGTAACGCGTGTCGAAGTATCGGGGGTATTTGCAACGGGCCTTTTCTTTGAAAACAATAATGATCACAGGAACAAACAAGAATTTTCTAAGAAGGAAAACAAAAGTACGTTGTAAATATCCCAAAAGATGACCACGAAAGTTGAAATTCCTATACTTATGAAAATCATCATCATCCTCTTAGCGTTATCCCAGTTTCAATTTGGGATCCGCTTACTAGTGTTACCGGATTTGGCTGAATATTAGCTTTTCCACCGAGTGACTGCCTGTCTGACCTCCGCAACCCGAAGGAATAGCGATATTCTATGGTTTAGACTAGTGTCAGTTTATCTAGAATGTACTGACGCCCTGTAACGACTGTCAAAGTTCTTCATGACAACCGGGACCGACGGCTTAACGTGCTCTCCGAGGCACGGGACAAGCGATAATTAATAATTCAATACGCACATAACTCTGAAAACTCATTGGTGCACGCCGTGGATTCGAACCCGATACCCTCTGCATGGCAGTCTGTTGGTATCTCCACTAGGCCATCGCTGCCAACTTATACTTATGAAAATACACGCAGCAAATAGTAAAGCAAAGTATCTTGCGGAAGGGACGGAAACCTCGGCATCGAACCCATGCTAACCCGTCTGCCCAGCGTGGTATAGTAGACCAAATCCTCCTAAAGCCTCACAATGCTATTGTAACGCAAATGAGGAGAGGCTTATGTCCAGCGGTGGACACAAAAAGGCTGTACGATGATGATACTCTTTAATTAATTAAATTTGTAGGCAGATCAGGTGGCGAATTCAGTGACATTGTAATGATAAGAGTTTGTACTACGGGTTCTAGACGAATGGATAGACATATCCATTTGTCTAGAACCCGATAATTCTTATAAAACACTTAGCAATAATATATTTAAACGCCATCTAAAAAATCTTTTAATCTCGAAATGTTATTATACAGTTAATGAATTTCTAAATGATGGACATATATTGTAATTGAATAAAACTTTATGACATATATTCTAATTGAAATTCTGTGAATAATTTTATACTAAGACTTGACATTAATTAGACTGACACTACTCTTAATATTGAGATTTCTATTTTACTTATGATTTATTCTGTTAATTGACATTACTGTTTTAATGATTTGTGCAATCATACATGACATATTTTAGATTATTAAATTAATTTTACCAATGATTATATTATTGAGAGTAATCCTCATTCTAATTAATTACTTTGTGTCTTTTTTGCCACTATGTCTTATTATATATTTGGATGTCATGAACACTGACAGAACATGTTGAGACCATAATTATTGTAATACTAGAAGACCTGTAATAACTTTAACTACAAATGTTGAGACAAATAAATCATCTTTATCTTTATATAATTACCTATACTTTTTCGTCACGCCTATATCCCCGAAGAGGTAAGCAGAGGCAGGAATATTACACTCACCTTTGCCTTATGAATGTTAGGTCCCACGTAATAGGAGGCGAGCCTAGAGCCATTACGGCTAATTGCCAGACTCCGTCTTGCAACAGAGAATTCGGAAAAACTCAGTAACATGTTTGCCCGACCCGGCAATCGAACCCGAGACCCCCCGATGAGCAGACGCATACGCGGCTATCCACTGGACCACGGAGGCAGCCATTATCATATTTTTTTGTAAATACATACATTATATAATAATTCTAAATTGATAGGGTAATTTTACCATGCACAAAATCCTTTGACTGTAATAATCACTCAAGCATTTTTGTCGCAAAACGAGATAGCAATACATGTAACGAACGACATCGACAGTCATATTCTATTAGGGTTCCGTTTTTTCAATTTTAGGCGCCGACCGTACCATAAAAACTTCTATAGATAGGTGTCAGTCAAAAAGGTTGATCAGGGGTCTTTATTTGATTTTCTGATTTCGTGTTTTACATTTTTTTGTCGAAGGAATATTGCAATTTTTCGAAGCGTTATATTTTAGGGGTTCGGGATGCCAGTCAGTGATGAAAAGAATAAAAGCGTTGCTTTAAACAGTTGCGTTATGCCTAGATTAACTCTTTGGTGATGATTGATTTAAGAATGTCTGTAGTACGTTTGAATGTATTCGAATTATTGATTTCTGATTTTATTTATACTGATTTCGTTCGAATTGTCAAATCACGTTCCGTCAAGTAAATATTGTTGCGAAGCTTAAGGAAGAGCTGAAAATATTCTTGCAGTTCTTTTCATGGTTGCAGCTGTTGTGATGATCTTCAAATATTGTCAGAGTCAGACCACTTAAGCCTCTCTTACAATGGGCGTCTATTCGGCGTTTAATTTGTACTACAGAGTGAACGCCGAGCGCACGTTGGGAACACGCTTGGCACCCGCTCGAGAAACGCGCAAATCCAAAATGAGGTCACACTAAATATCTTGACATTGGTTTAACTATGGCATATTAGTAATCATTTGTGTTGCGAAGATTTAAACTTTACCATACAGTGGTACAGCACCTGCTCCTGAAAGAAACATACGCGCCTTTGGTTTAAATAAAAAAGTAAGTTGGTATCACAGATGAAACAAGAACCAGATGTAGCGTATTCGTCCAACTAAGTGAGGCACGTTGACAGCTATGTGTGCGTGACATTTGGCGACTGGCACTGTACGGACACGCGCGTCTATGTGTGTGTAAAGTTGCCAGATTATGAATAATTTCCCACTATTTTGCATATAGTTTTTGCAAACGAATATAAAAATATTACATAGGTAATATTTTATATTCGTTTGTGGTTTTGAAGAATTTACCATAGATGTAATTAATGCTTTTAATATGTAATGCTGTTGTGAAAATTATTCAAATAAAAGATACCATTAAAGTATGCTTTTATAAATACATTTCTTAAAAAATGTAGGCTCCGAGTTAAGTTTTAACTAATTTTATTCGTAAATTGAGAAATAAATTGATAGGCTTGCGTCATAAATATTAATTAGCTAAAAACATTTTGTCATGCATACAATAAATTATGAATATCATAATTATAAATCGTAACCAAAAAAAATTGCAATTAAAAATAAATAATGGCTACAATCAATAATTTCTGTTTCTGTACTTAATGTACACACGGCGCCAAGTCAAGCTAAATAGTCGAAGTACGATTTTGATACTTATTCCCTACGCCATAAGAACGGTACAAAGGTCTAACAACGGTACAAAGGTCAAAGTGTATAGCTTGACAAGTAGCCGCGTGTACACGAATATTTGGATCGTTTGGGGATCGAACTCAAAACAATGTATATACTAATGGAAATCCTATTAGTATATTTATAAGCAAAATATAATCTACAATATACTTTTACAATACGTTAATGTATTTTTCATTAACATGACAATCATTATTACCTACATAATCAATTGACAAGTGCATTTTCCCTAATTCAGGGAAAACGGTGTCGACGTAAACTGGCAACACTTACATATTTTCTGCAGAAATACGAATTTTATCGAAATAATATTATAAAACGGTCAAATAATCCATAGTTATCTATAAGAATATATTCCATCTTGCCGTATTTGCTTTTAGAAACAACTTTTACAATGTTTAAAAACGCAGGACGGCATTTTATGAATTTAAAAGCTGGATCGATCGTGGCGTGTGAACTGTGCGATGCTTCGCAGCGCACTGAGTCGAGTTTGTATTCGCTTTTCAATTTTGTATTTGCTTTAGTGGCCTCACGCAAGTATTCCGCGCGCTCTGTCTGCCTTTTATTCTATAGTCTTAGGTTGGTATATTAATTTGTACATCATAACATTCATAACATATTGTGCGCCACAAAGCAAACCTAGTTTAATCTTTCACTAAAAATAAAATCGTGAAAATCAAAAAGCTAACGAAACAAATAAAGTTTCTGATTATTTTTTATATTCTTTATAATAGTTCGTTCCGTGTTGCTTAATTTTTAAAATATCAATAGGTAAATTAAAGTGTGGCAATTGAAGGTAAATAATTGTCGTAATGTAAATATTGCAGTAAGTATACAGAATTTTTTTGTGCTTTAGTTTTATAAATAGGTATTTTGAGCTTAACCTTTTTTTTTAAATTTTCTTAGCCATTTTTTATCCCTTGCAACTTTGCAAAGCTGCTGTTTATATTATAAAGAGTCTACATAACATATAAGTATATGACCGGATGTATAATTTTCAAAAGGAAAACGAAACCGACAGCATTTACATAATATTACAGATGCGATAGTATACATACACGGATAAACCTTTGTTGAACTTTAGCATGAAACTATCCCTTGCAACCTTTAAATAAACTAACTTATTTAGGGCATTGACATTGTCAAAGGTCATACGCTGCCCTAAACTGCGTAAATAAAACTAAAAAAGGTTAAAATATGGAGCAAAATAACTTAGATGAAAGCATTATTTTCTAGATTAAAGATACTAATGTGTTTTTATATTGAATTTTAGTCCTTTGATGTAAAACTCTCACTGGTCATCGCAAAAACTAGCAATAAATAAAATGAGCCTTCTCATAGAATTATCTTTTCGCCAAATAGCAGTGACAAAAAAGGTTTAGGTTATTTCAGCAAAACCAGAAAAAGATATCACAGCATGATTTTATTTGTCAGGAGAGTTATGGTCGCCGCATTACCAAATACGATTTAAAATTCTGCTCCAGAACTGAGTTATAAATCCTACCACCCGGTTGAAATTAGCCGTCACTGTGTGTCATATTTTGACATTAGCCCTCACAATAAAAACAAAAGTTATTTGCTTAGAACGCTAATATGTTTGGTAATATGCAAATTCGTTGCCCGTGATTAGAATAAAGTATTGTTTTTTTTTGTAGCTTTTTATTCCCTTAATATTTGCAGCGTACAAATAGGTTTCATTTGAATTTAAATAAACGCTCAGGTACTAACCCCGTTTATTTATTTTGGCAGAATAAGTTTGCACGGCTAAGATGACTGTTTTGCATAAGCTTTTCTAAATTTAAACGGTGAATGAGAATTGTCATATTTTTAAGGTAGAGTTTTATTTTATATTTAAAATGAGTGTAATTTTAGTACTTATTTAGAAAACTGGCGTAGTAATTTCATAAAGTTTACAAAATTTTCTGATTACTCACTTGTGCTATTTAAGTATTTAATTTATAAAATTGTTTATTTACTTGTTTGGGTTTGAAATAAATTATTTTCTTGAAAAAGTTCTACAAAGACAAAGACTCACACCACACATAAGAATATATGTACTTGCTGTTTGAACTTTGCATCCCACAGGCATATTGATATTGTATGGTTTAAACCAGTGTTAGTTTATTCAAAGGCACTGACTTGCTATAATGATTGCCATATATCAGCTAAAATACTTAAACCTCATCTCGTTCCTCTACCGCTAAAACGACGATTATTACCACCATAAAATTGCCGCTCATTTTGTATGTTTAGTTCAGCGTCCGTAATTAACAACAATGACCTGAACATTAAATAGCTTTAGAATTTTAACTAAAGTCAGATTATGTGGACAGCGTTTAATTAATCGTTTTAATAGGACAAAAGCGAAAGTTCAAATTATGACGAGAATTAATTAGCAACCGCTAACAGCGTTTTAATTAGAATTATGTTTAGTTTGTGTGTTCTTGTCTTTAAGAGATGAGAGCATCTTGGGGGCAGAAATCGGGTAGGTATGGCACACTTAATTTATATAGTGGAGAAAATTTTCATAAATGAGTAGGTTAACAAAAATGAACACTGAGCTTTAAGAAAATTTTAATTAAGTATATATCTTACGTGTATGATTCAGTTTTAAATAGTCAACTGCTGGACAGAAATCTGTCCTAATTAACTCACAATAATATTGTGAGTCGATAAGAGGATTTGGCTTACTATACTACGCTGGCTTGTCGTATTGGTATAGGCTTTGATGGCAAATATTCGATCTCTGCACAAATGTTTTATATGCATAATGTATTTTCTTTAGTCGCTTCTTAACTCACTCACTGACTGAAATGGGGTGGGCTGGTGACACTTTGTATTCTTTATCCGTCAGTACTCGGAGAAGTTTCGTATGCTGATTAGATATATAAAAACAAATTGGTCATATACCGTCGTCCTACTACAATCCAATTTCAAAAGCAATTTTTTTTTTTCATTTCTTGATTAAAGTTACTTCTAAACCGTAAAGCAGTGTTAGAAAGTGTAACACTTTGGCATGTGACCCAAGGCCGTGACCTTAGCCGTAAACCTGAACTTTTGAAGTTTTAATCCTAATTGGAACAAAGAGTTGTAGCCCGGGAAACTAGAGATTTATTGGTTGGTTTAAGACTTACACGGGTTAAGGATACCACGTGGAATGGTGTATTGTAAAAGTCGACCTAAATTATTATACAGACATACGCCTATTTATTTCTAAAGTTGTAAACATTATTTTTTTGCCCAGTGGATAGGGTTCCATATTCTAGGGGTAACTTAGAATGTCAAAAACTTTACAATTTAAAAACTTTATCTGAATCAATTTGAAACACAGACATTCAAGCATATTCGTGCATCCATGCTCGTGTTCATGTGTCGTTTGCGTTTGTGTACATGCGATACTAGCAATAAATTAATTTCATTTTTTTTCAATTATTGTGTTTAATTATTTTAGTTTCGAACCATGCTAGCATATGCAATGTCTAAAAAGGAAGATGCCTATACTGTATTCAGTATGAAGTCAAAATAACAGAAAGGCGGCAATGGCAATCACTGTAATTACAAACGGCTATGTTTAAGGGCCTGCAAGTCATGGCGTGCCCTGTTTTCACTCACAAAATCTCTATCGAATCTTCCTTCTTTAACAGACTGCATTAGCATTAGACCGGTACCCTGCGCTCTCTTTACCGCCTCCGGAACATTCCACCACCTGAGACAAAGACAATGCTTGTGCAGACTTTAATTTCCCCCCTCATCGACTATGGTGATGTATGCTACTTTGACCTGAATGCAGATCTCCTTGATAAACTTGACCGTCTTCTTAATAACTGCATTCGATTCATTTTCAATCTTCGCAAGTATGACCATGTCCTTATCGTTCCGAATTAAAGTGGCTTCCCATACGTCAGCGCCAAGTTTGCGTGCTCTCACTACTCGTTATACTATTCTTACTTCTTCAACTTCTCCCCGGTATTTATCTTCCTCCTTTCAATACTTATGCTCTAACCATGAATGACCTCTGTTCATCTAATAATCTTCTCCTCACTGTACCCTCTCATTACTCTAATTTTCTTCATTCATCTTTTACTGTCCAATCTATTATTCTTTGGAATGCCCTAACTCCTGAAATCAGGATGGCCAAGGCTAAGAATACTTTCAAGTTCAAGGTGAAGGGACTTCTACTCTCTGAGTCAGCGATTGTATCGTAAGTCGTTTAAATTTCATATTGGTTTTATATGTACATATACCTTATGTACGTATATATATTTATATATTCTTATATGTGTATGTATGTATGTAGCTTTATAATACATCTATATTATGTATGTTGATATTATATGTAACTAATGTATATATGTTTTTAATGTAAATGTATATTTAGATTTATAATAGGTACCTATTTGTGTTATTTCAAATAAATTTTCTTTATATTACACCTACTTCATTTCTCTCTGAACCACTCTAAGGTAGACTGGGAGATAATGCCCATGGCATTTAGTCCGCCTGTATACGTTGTGTATATAAAGCTATAGTAAATAAATAAACATTAGTGTCTGGTCATGCTCCTAGCGTTATTTCAGTTGCAATCCACGTTACGCTTGCCAATCTAACCGAACTGAATAGTAGCTTGTACACAGAGCAACTAACAATCTAATAAATATCTAATCACCGTTACCCAAAAGGATAATTATCATTATGCCATGGTTAAGACTAGGTTCAGCTTATTCAAAGATATTGTCTCCAACTCCAATAAGAACTGTCTCTCTGTGTGATCTTCATGGCAGTCGGGACCGACGGTTTAACGTCGTATCCGAAGCACGAGGCAAACAATAATTAAGAATTAAACATCCACATTGCTCCAAAAAGTCAGTGGTGCACGCCATGGGTACGAACCCGATACCCTGCCTGACAATATGTTGGTATATCTCCATCTAGGCTAATAGCTACCTTTTATCTGAGTGCCGAGTGTCGCTTTTAATGACCAAATACTGTAATAATAAAGTTTCATTAGGCAGCGATAGCCTAGTGGAGATACCAATAGACTGCCATGCAGACGGTATGGGGTCCTCCTTCCTTCCTGTGACTGTCGAATGATTGTTCGAAGTTAAGTGCGTATTAAATTGTTGATTATCGCTTGTTCCGTGGCTCAGAGAGCATTTGAAATCGTCGGTCCTGGCTGTCATAAAGATCTTTGACAGTCGTTAAGTGGAGTCAGTACCCTCATACAAACTGATACTGGTCTAAACCATGGAATATCGCTATTCCTTTGGGTTGCAGAGGTCAGACGGCAGTCGCTCAGTGGAAAATCTCTGTGCTCTCTGGTTAGACCAGTAAACAGACCTTGGTCTTCAAGGCGTGCAAGTTTTGGATGCAACCGGGATAACGCTAAGGCGATGATCATGACTATAATAGTAAAGTGTGTAAAGCTCAGATGATAGATATCCGTACTCCTACACACCTATACCTGCTACAATAACTGCTGCCACCGTACACATATTTGTCACCAGGAGGCTACAAAAATTCACCCGTTCCGGGTCATAATGACCCAAGTACAAAACATTGTAATCACAACGCGTGAATCTTGTTTATCCAGGTGTTGCAGTTTCAAAAGCACTTATTCATCCTTGCCCGTATTAGCTTTACAATTCTGTTCGCGCAGTAATATTTCACGATCCTATTCATACCGATTTCCCTTTTTAAGTAAATTCAAAACAAGGCAGCGAAAGCATAGTGGAGATATTACAGACTGCTACGCAAAGGGTCTTGAGCTCAAACACATGGCGTGCACTGCTGCGCTTTCGATGCTATGTGCCTAGGTATTTGATTGTTATATGTCGCTTGCTATATGGTGAAGGAAAACAACGTGAGGAAATCTGCATGCTTAAGTGGTCTCCATAATGCTGTCAAGAGAGACGAATACTTAAGCAAAATTCCTCAAAATTTTTACTTGATCACGATCAATTTAAAAAACAAACAGCTCAGTAACAGTATACCACAAACTGTTAATAATTATATATTTAAATTATGTCTGTGCAACTAAAAAAACGTGCTTATTATAGCCTTCGCTTTGCATTCACTAACAGCCAGTTTGTGTTGAAATATTCGAATCAAATAGAAGATATTTCATCTCCATTTTTCAAACAGTTACGTGATTGGGACGCGTTGTATAAATATTGGTCAGCATTTTTGCGATTTTGTGAAATGTTTTGCCACAATATTTTTTCGAAATACCGACTAAATGAGTATTTTACAATACCATCGATTTTCAAATTTCGCGATTTGTATACATCATACAATTCTATTAAAACTGGACTTACTCGCGGAAATTAAGTCCCGCCGCGACCACGGCCGTTATAGGTTTTAGGCATAAATACTGTATCACGAGGGAATCCCGACTCGAACCACCTATTTGTGGATAACGTAAGTTTACTTTATTGTCTCTTGTGGGAATCAAACCCACAACATTCAGCATAGAGATAAACAGCAAGGCGGCCGCTTGAACCACTACACAACTTTTGCAGACATTAAATACTTTTCCTATTAACCTACAGGTCGATATAGATCATTTTAACAGAAGAGACAAAAATAATGACAGTTTTTAACTGCGATGCCCATTCCCAAACGTTTTTTGCTAACATATAGAACTGGCTTTATTAGCTTAATTTTGGCAGAAAACATAGCTGAAAAATATGTTGATGTAAAAGTACATTTTGATTTAGCAGAGTAGCATTTATTTATGAACAGCGTTTTTCAGCAAAACACTAATTGACAATTATTACTTATCCCGTGCCTAAGAGAGCACGTTCAGCTGTCATTAAGATGTTTGACAGAAGTTATGAGAAGTCAGTACCTTTGATGATATTGACTCTGGTCTATGCAATGGAATATGACTATCTCTTGGGATTGCGCAGGTCAGGTGGCAATCGCTCTGTGGAAAAGTCAACTGACGGACACATCTTTGAAAATGTAGTCAAGATCAATAGCCATATCAAACAGTTCTTTAGTACGTCTTCTAAAGTTTTGAGTAAAACCACAAACAAAGAAACCACAAAAATATTAATATTACTTTTAATTTAGTACATAAACGTAAAAATATTTAAATTGATAAGCCAACAGACACGGACAACAGCTTTTAGCTTTTCTTAAAAAGTTTATTGCCGTCTTAGCCTAAACAAAAATATGCAGAAAAGAGACAGAATGAGACTTACTGTGACGAACTATCCACGTGTAAGCCTTTGAAAGTAAAAAGTATTAAATGTTATTTTCAGCAGACAATATGTATTCGCTTTTCGATTTCAATTTACAGTAACTAAAATCCTTTTCAATTTTTATTTACAAAAATAACTGATTGCAAAAAAAAGCTTATGTATGAATTCTTTTAGTCTTTGTACAATTTGAAGTTGATAACATAGAGTGAAATATTTATAGAAAATTGAAAGTGCACCTTGTTTTATTTTAAATCTTTTTGTAGCGAAATTTAAACGTCAGATATTATAAATAACTGATGGGTACGATGTTATGAAAATGCTAAAATATTTCAGAAGTCTCTTATTTTATTGTGGACTGGAGGCTGTCACGGTAAAGAAAGAAGAAGGTGGCGATAGCCCAGTGGTGTACGTAACGTACTGCAGATAAGTGTCTATTTAAAATGCTCAAATTATTGCTCGTGATAAACAATGTGCCCGAGAGATGGCAATAGGCTCGCCCCCTATTACATTGGGACCGAAACATAACTGTCGAAGTGTGGCAGTGTAATACAGCTCTGCCTACCCCTTTAGGGATAAGGTGTGTGAAGTTTTAGGATATTAGTAGCAACGCTTTTTTTATTTCAACGTTTCTGTAGTGATAGAGTAGTATTTCTAGAAATCTCTTCTTAGTCTCCTTTAGGAACATACATGCCAAATATCAGCTTCTTGCGAGTAATAGTTTTGGCTGTAGCTTGCCTGTCAGTCAGTTAGTAACGCTAGAATTTCATACATACGGATAGGTTAACGTATGACTGTGATCTCGCCTGATACACAGCAATGATACGGCTGACGATGAAGCACGATCGCCTAGAATGTACTTTCAGCCCTGAATTGAAAGCACCTAAGATTTTCTCATCAGGAAACACTAACTTAGGCAAAGGGAAAAAGGAAGAATCTAAGCGCTTCTTAGGTATTTATGGTATGTCCACCCTCTGTATATTATTATGTAAAATGCGTTGTCTGTTAGTCAGTCAGAACTCAAGGGCGTTACTGACTGACTAACAGGCAACGGACAGTCAAAACTACAGGGCGCAAGAAGCAATTTGTCAAGTTTCTTGTGTAGCGTAGGGGTGCACAATGAAGGAATTTCTCGAAATGCGTCAACCAGTTGGTAATCGCTGATTAATCTAATAATTCATCTGATTTTCCTCCGAATTAAACTCAAAGCACTCATCTCCTATACTTGTGGCCTTTGCAGCAATTCTAAGAAGATATTTTTTGTAAAAAAAATTGATCACATATTTTTAATTTATAATAAAAAATACATTCATATAACATTGTTGGACCCATGTAGATAACTATGACCGAAACTACGAGTTTTAATCTCACAAATTCGTCGCTCACAGTTTAGGGTTTGACGTATGGACTAAGTTGATAGTAAAAGCGGGTATTAAGAATATTATAATAAAGTATCATCTTTCGCGAGCAAGTCCGTCAAGATTCGAGCTAGAAAAAATATGTATGAAAAATTGTTAATGATATGACAATTAATGATATGATGATAATAAAGATAAGTTTAGGATGACCTGCATGTGGTCTAGATGAAAGATTTAGATTTAAGTTATTAAATGTAGGAATTATATCATAACTATATATTATTAGAGTGAAAATTTATATTAATTGCAATGCTTTATGTGTTTTAAAATAATATTACCTTAGCTCTCGTTACGTGTTGGGTGACTGTATGTAGTGAGAGTAACTGTATTAAATAAATAAATCGAAAAAATTGTTCTTTCTTCTTTGGCATTTGAGTTTTCAAACTACCTGCATGCCTCCAACATGGCCTAACGATTCTCAGCCTGAAACAAGAACCGGGACCGTCAGCTTTAAGTGAACTCCGTTACAAGGTAGCACTTTGATGTAAATTCGATGCGTGGCTAATCCAAGTACCTATATAGTTACCTGTGCAAGTGCTGTCGACTTTTACGAAAGGCAAGACAAAAAACGCTATGCTTTCAATCGATCTATTGACACCATGCACCCCACGCTTCTATTTTCCAATTTGTTTTCCTTATCCATTATACTTTATTCAAATTTTTTACCCTATTATTAATATAAATTAATTTTTTAATTTGAATTTTATAAAAGCTTTTTAGTTTTTATAAGTGTGTACAAAATATTTATAAGCTTTGTTCTAGTATCTTAGACCAAACGGAGGTGGGAGGCCGGGTAGCGTTGGAACCCCACATAACAATCGTAGCTATTCGACATTAACGAGCGAACTTCTACGATTAAATGAGATTACTCCGCCAGTTAAAATGCTTACAGAAGGAGAAAGGATTTCAGAGGTCTGAAAAATGCCCTCAAATAAATGTTGCCCACCAATATTTTGTAGTTCAAGGATCATTGCGTACGATAGCTGAAGGTAGCTTGATGGTTAGTATAGGATTTTTGGACAAAAAATGGTACAATGATATCATCCTACAATGGCTAACAAATGTCAATGTGTATCAAAGAAAACTAGACTTGTTTTTGATACACATTAACATTTGTGGGTGTGTAATACACCTCTGCCTACCCCTTCGGGTATAAAAAGCGTGAAGTTATATTATTAACATTTGTTTAAACGAACTTTATAGACCGAAACTTTAAAAAAATTGGCTAAGTGCGAGTCGGACTCGCGCACGAAGGGTTCCGTACCATCATCTATAAAAGAAAATCACGTCTGTTATATGTATATTTAAATATTTTTTAAGTTACTATCTGTTTATTAAGATCGAGAAAAAAATTCTTGAAAATTATCCCCGGTTTTATATTTACTTTATTTTATAATTTATTTTGAAAGGTAATATACAACTACATATTTTGTGAATATTTTAAGCGTCTGCCTATTACCGTTAGTAATATTGAGCACAAAAATACGAAAAAAAATCACGTTATTGTGTTTTTTAATTTTTAGTATTTCTTGTTATAGCGCCATCCGGCATCCGCTCACGCTGTTGGTAACGCTAATACCAACAGCGTGACTAACCTATCTACTAAGAAACGTAAGTAGTGGTGGGAATAAATACAATCTTTCATTAAATAAGTATACTATAGCTATAGTATACTTATTTGTATACTTAAATAAAGTAAAGCATTTTTATTCCAAATTAGAGCCATTTGATCAGTTACACAGCCGATGCCACCAGTAAGAGCAACCACGAAACCGCTATAGTTTTCAAAAACCCAATTTGTTTTAGAAAACACGATTTCTTGCAAAATAAATTCGTGTAAACTCAAGGGAAATATATCAAGATTCCCTTTCGGAATAAAATATTTAAGGAAAATAATTCCCTAAGGTGTGGACAGTAAGGCTGAGAATCCTGTATCGGGTTTCCGTCCGAAGTGAAAGAAATTTCTTTATTGTATACAAAGTGTTTCGTTTGTCAATAAACGGCAATTGGTTAATTTGGCCGTTCAACCGTATAATGGCTTCAGATGGTGTTGTAAATAATAAACTCCCGAATATGCGTGATTAAAATTTATTTACAATAGTTGTACAAGCGATATTACGTTAGAGCACATCAGAGACAAAAGGACAGTGGTGCCAATTTGACAAGTTAACAAGGATGAACTACAAAATTGTTCGTTCATAAATTATGTTTTATTTAACAACATCCTCCTTTAAAACATAATCCCATCTTCATTGAACAGTACGCCAGTTTAAAGGGTGTAGTAGGCTTGGTCAGGATGTCTGCAACCATCTCTCCAGTCTGTACATAGTGAACAACAAACTGCCCACTGCTTATCTTGTCACGAACGAAATGATGCCTTACATCAATGTGCTTTGTCCTAGATTGGTAACCATCTGTACCTGCAAGTTTAATACAGCTTTGATTATCACAATAAACCACTATACCCTGCGACTTGAGAAGTGGCCAGAGTTCTTCTTGTAGTTGTTTGAGCCACAATCCCTCTTGAATACAAGTTGACAGCGACTCTTTTCTGTGCACAAACTTTCACAACCAATCTTGCTTTGTATTTCACAATTTCACCTCTTTCTTTGGTTTTCTCTTAAAGACCAATTTACAAGTGATTGCCCGCTTATCTGGTGGTAAATGAGACATATCCCAAGTATTATTTGCTAATAGAGATTTATATTCTTCATTCATTGCTTCTTGCTATAGCTTTCTTTCTGGACAAGACATAGCTTCCTCAAGTGTTGCAGGGTCAGATAACTGCATAGCACACATTAAACCGTTACCTTCACTATCCATCATATGCTGACCTCTTTGGTGTGACCTCAGTGTAATATTTCTGTGGGGTAAATTATTCAAAATATTTTCTTCAGATGTATCCAAATGATAAGTGTCATCATTATCACACTGGCACAGCTGTCAAAAGAACAACTGCTCTGTGGTGACAAGGTTCTGTCAGTTCCTTCAGCCAAGGATGAAGAAGTAGTTTCTGAAATATTATTGTCTACATTTTCTGATTCTGAATTATTAGAAATCATCTCAACAAGACTGTGTTGTTTTGAAGAATTTTCAGTTTCTAAGATTTTATTTTCATTTTCTATAAATATGACATCTCTACTAATAGCAAATTTCTTGTGTTTTTGATCATACAATCGGTAGCCTTTAGTGTTTTCACAATATCCTAAAAGAATCATTTCACTAGATTTCTTATCCCATTTTAACCTTTTTTCCTTGGGTATGTGTACCATAAGCCTTAGTTCCAAATATTCTCAGGTGTGAAATATTAGGTTTTTTACCTGTCCACTTTTCTTCCGGCGTGATTTCTCCCAACACACGTGAAGGTGAACGATTGATTACATAAACTGCAGAGGCAACAGCTTCTGCCCAATATCCTTTTGACAGCTTTGCATCAAAAAGCATACACTTTGCCCGTTCGACAAGAGTTCTGTTCATTTGCTCGGCAACTCCGTTCTGCTGAGGCGTGTATGGTGTAGTGGTTTGATGCTTTATTTCAGAATCTGTCAAAAATTGTTTAAAAACTTTGTTAGAATACTCTGTGTCATTATCCGTTCTTAGTATTTTTATTTTGCTATTCAATTGATTTTCAATCTCATTTTTGAACTACCCAAATATCATTTTCAAATCCATCTTGTTTTTCAAAAAATATACAATCACTTTATGAGAATAATCATCTATGAGGGTCATGAAATACTTGGCTCCACCGATGGATTGGGTTTCCATTGGGCCGCACAGATCAGAATGAATAATCTTTAACAATGCTTTTGCTCTAGAATCTGAATAAGGAAATGGTTATCTAGTTTGCTTTGCTTCTGTACAGGGTAAACAGGTTTGATCCTCTCCTCCTTTTGATATAATAATACCATCAGCACAATTTTCTAACCTTTTTTTTTTCTTTTTTTTTTTTCGTGTGAGTGTGTGGCCAACTCTGGTGTCGGAGTTTTCAGACCGCACGAAGGCCTCCGACATGGCCTAACGATCCTTATCCTTAGACAAGAACCGGGACCGACAGCTTTACGTGCCCTCCGAAGCACGGTAGCGCTGTAAATGCCACACGTGGTCACCCATCCAAGTGGCGACCTGAGCAAGCGTTGCTTAACTTTGCCGATCTGTTACGAATCGCAAGCCACGTCTCGCTATGAGCGCTTCTAACCTTTTAACATCAGCTTTATTCAAGTGACCCAACCTTCTATGCCATATATCTATACTAGTTTTACTTTCACTGACTGTTGTTGTATAGATACTTCCTGTGACTGTATTCAATTTGTACATATTATTGACTAATGTTACTGTGGCAACAAGTATTCCGTTGGGGTTATAAATCTCACAGCCAGTACTAGTAAAAGTAACCATGCACCCATTCTTAGTTAACTTACTAACTGAAAGTAAGTTAGTACTTAATTCTGTTATGAATAATACATCTCTTACCTGTATAAGATGCTCATCATTGCAAGTAACAGTGGTAAGGTTAACGTTACCCATTTCCTGCGCGGAGACAACATCATTATTGGCAACTGTGATTTTCTGTACCGATGATGGTCGTTTATCATACATCCAATCTGCTCTGCAAGACATGTGCATGGATGCACCTGAATCAATATACCAGTTGTTGTTACTGAAAAATAAGCTGAAAAAATAGCTAAATAATTATTTTCCTGTTTATCAGAACTTTTCTTCGTGGTGCATTGAGATTTGTAATGGCCATACTGATTGCAATTATAGCAACGGGGTCCTTTTCCTTTACTATTTATCTGCTGTTTATTGCTGAAAGTTTTATTTTTGTGCTTGGTATACAGTACAGAGGATTCAGGGACCTTCACTTCCTGTAACAACTTTGTTTTAATGAAGTCAGATGAAATGGCTATACCCGAACTTTCAATACCCATGATCATAGGCTTGTAAGTTTCTGGCAGACCTGCCAGCATAAGTGTACTGAGCCACTCGTCATCTACTTTGAACCCAATGTTCTGTAATTTATGGGCGGTTGACATGATCTTTGAGACATATTATTCAACATTGACACAATTTCCCAAAGACTTATTGATTAGGTCTCTCAATAACCCAACTTTTCTTGAAAGCCCGGAGTCCTGAAATGCTTTTTGTAGATTTAACCAAACCTCTCGTGCACTGTTGGCTTCTTCAATGTGAACGAAATTTGCAGGTTCTACAAGTAAAATTATTTTTGACTGCTTTCACGTCTTTCTTCGGGTCAATTTCTTTCTCATATAACGGATCGACGCAACTCCATAAATCTTCGTGCTCCAAATAGCTTTTTACCGCAAATCTCCACGTATTGTAGTTATCTCTGCCGGACAATTTCTCAATTTGCAGGTTATTCATTGTTCGCCGGTTTTCAACTATGCGGTACCTAAAATTGTTGCAGATTTCCAAAAATATACTTTTAATCTGATTCAGACTAGGCATACGGGACGGCCCATAACCTGTTGTAAATAATAAACTCCCGAATATGCGTGATTAAAAGTGATTTATTTACAATAGTTGTACAAACGTTATTACGTTATAGCACATCAGAGACAAAAGGACAGTGGCGCCAATTTGAAAAGTTATCAAGGATGAACTACAAAATTGTTCGTTCATAAATTATGTTTTATTAAACAACAGAAGGGAAAATGTCAATAATTGGGGTCTGTTTGATATGTTCTCTTCGATTTTTGTCGAATTTCCCTTTTTCTAGCTGAATCGAGAATAAAAATAATTTATTTTTGTTATCATCTGTCCCAAAATTATTGGGAGGTGGAATATTTTAATGTCTTTGGTATATCGTAATTGTTGTAGCGTTTCTGAAAATGTATTTTTGTGTAAAGTGATTTTTTGACGGGAAGAGGTGTGGTAGACTTTAGTACAGAAGAGCATGCATGAATAATCTGGTGGGAGTGAATGAAGCTAGAGAGATATGTCAGGATCGTTGCAAATGGCGTTCCGTAGTCTCTGCCTACCCCTCCGGGAAACAGGCGTGAGTCTATGTATGTATGTACCTATGTTTTGATCTAAAATAATAATTGCTTGTTAAACTGATATAGATTCGGTGATCAAACGATAGTCGTGATGGTTTCCTTTCGTTTGATAAATGTTTTTCATCAAGTAAATAAAATATAGATTTTACACGTAATAATAGAAATTTATTAGTATACTAGTCGACGCCATCGGCTTCACACGCACATATTTTCGAATTTCTGGTTTTGCCCGATCTCGTGGGAATTTCGGGAAATCCCGTCTTAGTGCACTCCTACGGTCCCCAAGGAACATACATGCTAAATTTCAGTTTCTTGCGCCGCGTAGTTTAGGCTGTAGCGTGTCTGTCAGTCAGTCAGTAACGCAAGGATTTTATATATTAAGATGAGTGTCGAGTATAATTCATTTGAATAAGTTGTCGTAAGTGCTTACATTTCAACTATAAGCCCTTATGATATGAATCAAAGATCGGCACAAACATTAGCCTGTATTTTAATCAGCAGTAGGCTCATACAGCATTTACGTTGAACTTATAAGTCATCATCACCGTCCTAACGTTATATCAGTTGCAACATGGGATCCGCTTACCAGTCCATATTGAGTTGCCTGAATGTTCGCTTTTTCACAAAGTGACTGCCTGTCTGACCTTTGCAACCCAAAGGGGTAGTGATATTTCATGGTAAACACTAGTGCCAGATTCTTATGGGTACTGACGACCTATATAACGACTGGCTAAGATCTTCCTTGTGTCAGTTTATTCAGAGGTACGAATCATTATTGTATATCATTTATACCGTTATTTATTCATGATTCTTGCCAAACAGTCAACGGACTGCCGCTATAAGGCAACAGAAAAGTTACTTTGCCAAAAAACATAACTTTCAACCAATTTTCTATTAAAATTCCGCTTCGAGGCCACCTGTCCTTCCCTTAAACTTACTAAAAGTACACCATAACTTGCCGAGTTCAAAATCATCAAGATCCTAATCAGCTGCCGTTATCGAAAGATCGAGAACTTTCTAGGCACCACGTTCAAAGGATTTTCAACTCATTTTCATGTTACTTCAAGTTTGAATAAGTTTTTTTATCGACACTAATAAAAGTTTGGACACTTCGGGGACTTTCGATTTATATGCAAATTTATTCTTTCATGCCACTTGTACATGAAGTGATAGCTATATTTAAGAGTAGGTGGATAGTTTTAATATAGGTATTTTCAAAATATTTTCCGATACCTTTGAGCTCGAAGCGATTGAAATACGAAAATACAAAAGGATCAGTTGGATAATCGATTTAAAGCTTTCCCGTTTCGGATTTTAGTAAGCAAGTAAGTTGCAAGCCGGTCGAAGAGAAAAAGAGGTATATAAACCTTAAAGCGGTTAAGACACATTAAATAAACGTGAATGAAAATGAATAATTGGATAAACTACTTCAAACTGAGCTTATTGCAACCATAAGTATTATTCTTATAACTTAATATTCTATACTTAATTTGATTAAGTTTACCTATTACCTAATTATGCAGGGAATGAGAAGGCATAAGAACACGAAGATGGTCTGCCATGCCATGGACTGAATAAATATTACCTGCTGTAGTCTAAAGTAGTTAAGTTAAGAGCCT
This sequence comes from Euclidia mi, assembly GCA_944739405.2. Classification (NCBI taxonomy): domain Eukaryota; kingdom Metazoa; phylum Arthropoda; class Insecta; order Lepidoptera; family Erebidae; genus Euclidia; species Euclidia mi. The sequence goes on from OX123192.2 coordinate 65,379,553, forward strand.
CTATTAAACGACTGCAGCAGGCTTCAAACAGAAGGGGATGACGTGCTGTCGTGAAGCAAATTACATCTGCCCACACCAGTCCTACAATATGACGACCACGACCGTCCTGTCAAGAGCGCAATGGTTATCCATTGCGCTCTTGCAAGAAGATTTCAAAAAGTAATAAAGGATTTTTAGTTCACTTAATGCCGCCCGCGGCTTTTCTCTTTTAGACAGTAATACTTGTTCGTCAGAGTGCATTACTATTTTATTATTATACTTGACACTTGTGCGTAGTTCATAATATCTAAAACGTGCCGTCTACACCACAGTAAAGCAGAAAGGCAAATCTTTGTGGGATGAGGCTCAGAGGTGTGTGTGCCGCCACTTATAGTTTCTAAAGGCGATATTTACTTACAACGTTGCTAAAGTACCCGATAGACGATATACCCATTGTTCCGAAACAAGTCGATATTCCAATTTCAGTGGCTATCGAATATGGCTATAACAATATTGTGGAACGTTAACCTCATCGTCTTTTGTATACCGATACTAGGCAATATATGCAGCAAGCATGGTTCGCTTTTAAAAGCCAAAATTGTGCTGCACTGCATGATTTGTGTAGTCAATGATTTATTAACGCGGTGAGTGTTGTAGGTTCGATCCCATACGAAACAGCAGTTCGTCTAATTACAATAATAAAATACTTGATTTGTCTTTTGACGCAAATACATATGTTTACAATATTTTTTAAACTGACGTCTGTATCCCCGAAGGGCTAGGCAGAGATGTAATATTACACCCTCATTTTGCCATGATATTTTAGCTCCCACGTAATAGGGGACGAGCCTATAGCCGTTACCGGGCACATCACCAGACTCCGTGCTGCTACTGAGAATTCGTAAAAACCCAGTAACACATTTGCCCGGCCCGGGAATTGAACCCGGGACCTCCGATCAACAGTCGCATACGCTATCCACTGGACCACGGAGTCAGTCTACTCATCATTTTCTAGTCAAAAAATATTTTCTGTTAGTATACCTACTCGTATATTTCATTGAACTTCTAAACGGATCGACTATTGTTGATGTCTTATTTATGTTCGTGATCGCCTGGATGGATTTGAATCACAGTTGAACCCAATAGAGTTTCTGCCATCGAGGTCAAACAAACGTTCCGGACAGGTCTCAGTCTTTCTAAGGATATGTAGCCAATGCCTAGTTCGCACGTAGCGCCTACACTAAATAGTCTAGCAACGCAAGTTTTTATTATTAGTTATTACGAGCATTATGTGCAATAGACCTTTTGAAGGCCTATTTTTACCCGACTGCGCGACGCAAAGGAGGGTGATGTGTTTATCAGTCTATTTATGTATGTATGTATGTATGTTTGTTTCTATGTGGCGTTCTAGAGACCAAATGCGTGGGCCGATTTTAATTATTCGTACGTCAATCGATTTGTCTTAACCTAGCGAGTGTCACTAAAGACATGACAGTAATCAAAATTCCCCACAGCGACAACCAGACGCCATATTGTCAAAATGAAAAAAAAAGTCGATGAACTATGTCAAGTGGGGTGTCGTTGAATAGGTATTTTAAAATCATCTTCAGGTTTCATTTATAATTTTTCATTTTAAATAATAGTTTAGGATATATAACGATTTAAAGTTGTTTAACAAAACAATAATTCTCGCTAATTTTCTTACTTATTGATTTAAGTTTTTATTTCTAGTATAAACGACATACAAACAAAAAAAACAGTGAAAAATCATGAAGAACAAATATTTTTGGTAAAAAAATAACTTTTATTAATCGCCAAGTCGCCGATTAAAAAAAAGTTTACCACGAAGCTCGATAGATGGCGTTATTGAACGTTGCATCTGAACGAAGTCAATGAATCGTAACTAAAAAATATAAAATAAAAAAAAATTAAAGAAAAACAAAAAACCCGACTGCGTAAGAAGTAATTTTAAAAAATACGTGAAAAAATTAACTTAAATAAAAACTAAAAATAAAGAAACAAGCCCAGTAGTTTAGAATTCAGTTAAGTAATACTAAATAACTACACAATTGAAATAGTTTTATAATCGATACACACTTAAAACAAATCCTAAATACTAATGCAGAACAGAACGACTCACAGTCGGGGCCCAGTCAAATTTTACCAATCAAATCATTGAGGTAAGTTGTAATTGTAAGTAATAGAGCAATGAATCAAATCTTCCTCGAGGGAAATCAGTCCAACTTTATTGGTTTCCACTTAGCTGCTTTCGACTGACGGAAATGTTTGACTGAAATTTTATTAGATTTATATTTTGTATCACTTTCGATGGGTTTAAAATTGTGTTGTGGAAGTGATTGCGAGGTTCTAAATTTATAGCTGTGAAGGTGTTTTAGTACTGGCACTGAATCTTGATATTTAATCGATTTTAAACTTTCGCGATTTGTATACATCATATTAACTTATTTAATGTATAAATACCTCGATATTTACGTAGGTATTTCAAGAGTAGAGTAGTGCTGTAAAAAGAGTGTATCGAAGTGTGTATATTGAATAGAAGCAAACATTTCGGGGATGCCACAATGGAGGCGGTAAGACCGATCTTGAGGGAGTGACTAGAGAGACGTCACGGCGTTCTCTTCGACTGACCTAGGTGTTGACTAGCATTGGTTGTTTTGGCCCCTTCATGTATTGGACTAGCTGAGAGGCGACTGCTACGATTTTGTCGAAGACACGGTGCAGCATGGCTGGGTGGGCTACAGGAGCGCTGTGAATTGGTCGCAGTAGTCGATCGAACGCATTCTCGCTTCAAGCATTGGTACAAGTCATTGTTTGGTGCGGGAGAGCCTGGCAAGCCAACGTCTCACTTGAAAAAAAAATAGAAGAAAAGTTCCCTGCCATACAGGCTTTTTTAATGCGAGGATTGGAATATTAATAGAAAAAAAATAAGAAAATTATCCCAAATAAGTTAAACAAGTCCAGCACAAAATAGTGGCATTGAAGAAAAAGTTTGCGTTGTTTTTCTTTCTTCTTATTTTTTTACTGACGTGCTATAGATACTACATGAATAACGCTCGGCGGCTATTGCTGACATTATACGTCACATTCTCTAAGATTGCCGGAACAGATCCAGATCATATTATACCAATGTATACCATATAATACCAATAATGGATGGCGGGTTGAGACGCACCTATGTGCGCGCAGGTGTTCTTCGGGGTGTCCGTTCCGGTGTTGACGTTATTATTCAATGTCCAATAAAATTGTTTGAGATCATCTACCTGTGTTCATGGTGCATGTAACTTTTTGAAAAATAAAGAATTTGAATTTGAAAATTTGAATAATTATCACTACTTGAATTAGTTCAATTAGTGCGATCGGCGATCTGTTGACTCAGTAACAATCAGACTGTGTGATTGAATTACATTGATTCTGTGGCGTTGTTTTGTTGACATTAAATAGTATAAACTAAGTTTGAAACATATAGTATTGAGACACTTAGGAGAATTTTCTGCATTGATATTTAGGCTTGTAATGTCATTGCCTTACTAGCTGAGTTCGCGGTTACACCCACGTCACTTAGCGTTATTGCCTCACACTTGCACATGTAGCTTGATGTTAACATTATAGCCTTTAGCGGCCCTCAATAAATAGGCTAAACAACACAAAAAGTTTAATTCAAATCGAACCAGTAGTCTCTGAGATTAGCGACATATATAAAATAGAGGTATTCCTCATTTTTTCCCGCAGAGTAAATCTTAATTAACCGTTTCTCCCGATGCCGTGGGAATTTCGGGAAATTCCTTCTTAGTACAACCCAACAGCAACCAAGGAACAGACATGCGAAATTTCCGCTTCCTGCGCCTAATAGTAATGGCCATAGGTCATCTGCCTATCAGTAATGTATGAGTTTTATATAATTATACAGATTTAATATATACAAAGACATACATACAAAGACTATTTTATTAAAGTAACTGCCTCGTCAGGTATTCTCTTTCTTACCCCGTCTTTGACTGATGCTAAAGTCGACAATTACTGCTTAGTAATAGTATTTTTTTCTCAAGCACTTAAGGTAATAGCAGATCTTTGCCAACACTTATGCCTCTAACCATTTCTACTACAAAATACAACCTTAAAAAGTACACACTTACTTCCAAGGACATTCTGGCATTCCAAAATTCAATTTGAATTCAAGACTACCACTAAGGGTAGCTCTAGAAAATTTTCTCAAAGCCTAAATTCAAATCTTGATCACCTACTACTTTACTTACTTTGCTCAATCGAGGCACGTACTCACATACTTGTGTATAAAAAAAGCTTGACTTAACCCTTGTCTAATTTACATCTACACTTAATACCTCCGCAAGTTGTGAGATAAAGCTCGGCTAACGGCTTATATTTCGGCAATTCAGTGAATAGGGACACTTTGTTGGCACAAGCAAAATTAGAAAACCCTAAAATTTTTAAATTTCTTTGGCAATGTTACAGGTACCCCACAAAATTATTATATCAGGATAAGCTTTTGGAATCAGCAGTCGGGTGTCAACAAGGTGACCCTCTTGGACCAGTCATTTTTAGTTTAGCAATACACCCCATTATTCGGCAAATAAATTCTAAATTTAATGTATGGTTTTTAGATGACGGGACTCTAAGAGGGGATCCAGATATTGTATTACAAGATTTAGCTCTTCTTAAAAATAAATTCGCATCTATTGGCTTGGAACTAAATTATAGTAAATGTGAGCTGTTTATAAATACAACAGACTCCACAAAAAGACTTTCGATACTATCTAAATTTAATAATTTGGCATCAAAATTATTGATAAGACATCTCTTCGCCTCCTAGGTTCTCCAGTATTTGAAGAATCTTTCGATTCTTTCATAAAGGAAAAGATACAAAATTTCTGTGAAGTTTCAGATCGCCTATTCAAAATTAATATTCACTCGGCCTATACTATTATTTGATATTGTCTTTTCGTCCCAAAATTCACACATGCCTTAAGATCTTCTCAACTTTGGAAAAAATATGCACTTATAGAACAAGTCGACAAAATTATCCAAAGTACTTTAAAGAGAATATTAAATGTGGACTTGGACGACCGAGCCTGGCTACAAGCGTCATTGCCTATACGTCTGGGTGGGCTCGGTGTACGCAAAATTTCTAGTGCCAGTTTACCGGCGTTTCTGTCTTCAGTTCACTTCACGGAAGAGTTAACTAGGAAAATTTTATCACCTACACTAGTTAACTCAGAAGTGCTGTGCAAAACCGAAGCTGTAAACGCCTGAAAAATAAAATGAAAATGGCTTGTCCAAGCACTGATTTGCCTACCAACCTATTCTCCCAAAGACAGTGGGACGCACCGCTTTGTGACATTGTAAGGAAAAGTCTTTTAGATACAACTTTTAATGTTGCAGAGCGTGCTCGCTTGCTGGCTGTGGGAGAATGGGAATCGGGTCTGTGGCTTCAGGCACTACCATCGTCCAACACTGGAACCATGTTGGACGATGAGACGTTCCGTATCGCCACTTGTCTTCGTTTAGGTGCTCCGTGTGTTTCTCCGCATCGATGTCATTGTGGAGAAGACGTCGATAGCCTCGGACACCATGGGTTTTCTTGCAGCAGAAGCGCTGGTAGAATTCCCCGTCACGCTCATCTGAATGACATAACTCGTCGTGCTCTTGTTGCGTCTGGCGTACTAGCTGTACTTGAACCAAATGGTTAGTTACGCGACGACGGTAAGAGACCTGATAGTATGTCATTGTTGCCTTGGAAAATGGGTAGGCCTTTGGTGTGGGACGCAACCTGCGTAGACACCCTCGCGCCATCACATGTTCCAAGCACGGGAAGCCATGTTGGCGCTGCTGCTGCAACTGCGGAAACCCTCAAACGTCGCAAATACAGTAATTTAGTGAGTAATTACGTGTTTGAGCCAGCGATAGCCTAGTGGAGATACCAACAGACTGCCATGCAGATGGTATCATGTTCGAATCCACGGCGCGCACCAATAACTTTTCGGAGTTATGTGCGTATTGAATTATTAATTATCGCTTGTCCCGTGCCTCGGAGAGCACGTTAAGCCGTCGGTCCCGGTTGTCATGAAGATCTTTGACAGTCGTTACAGGGCGTCAGTGCCTTCTAAATAAACTGACACTAGTCTAAACCATGGAATATCGCTATCCCTTCGGGTTGCGGTGGTCAGACAGGCAGTCGCTCTGTGGAAAAGCTAATATTCAGCCAAATAGGGTTAGACTAGTAAGCGGATCCCAGATTGAAAACTGGGACAACGCTAGGAGGATGATGATACGTGTTTTAGCCGTTTGGGGTGGAAACGCTAGGCTCATGGGGTCCGAGCGCTCGTTCACTATTTCGGGAAATTTCGAAACGTTTAATCGACGTCTCACGTGACCAGAGGGTTGGTTTATTCTTTGCTCAGAGAATCAGCATTGCCATCCACCGTGGCAATGCTGCCAGCCTTCTGGGCACGTTACCCGATGACATTGATGCGGAGGCATTTTACGACGCCTAAACCTTGTAAATATTTTCAATTTTTAATTTCTTCTTCGGTTTTTTTTGTACATATACTATTTAGACATTAAGATTAGATTAAGCTACATATAGATTATAATATTATGTTTATTTAATGTATAATTATAAAGAAATTTCTTAAATAAATTCCAACACAGTCAAAAAAAAAATAAAAAAATATATATATACAGACAGATTACATCTCGGGTTTTAGTTTCGATTTCTTAAATACATACATACGTAGTCTCACGCCTATAACCCCGAAGAGGTAGGCAGAGGTGTATTTCTACACCCACTTTTTGCCAGATATACTTTAGTCCCACGTAATAAGGGGCGAGCCTATTGCCGCACCGGGCACATTTCTAGACTCCGTGCTGCTACTGAGAATTTTATGAGAGAAAAACCCAATAACACTGCCCGACTCAGGAATCGAACCCGGGACCTCCTGATCCCACGCGCACATTTATGCCGCGAGACCAACGAGGCAGTCGTATAGGGTTTGATGTCGAGTTTTCCGTCTCTACGCAAAGATGGTATTTGTATCGTGTTATCCCTTAGTCGCCTCTTACGACACCCACGGGAAGATAGGGGGTGGTGACACTTGTATTCTATGCCGTCAACCACACGAAAATGAGGTAGTCTGTATTAAAGGTTTTATATTTCTTAAATAAAAACCTTTAATACAGACTACCTCATTCATTGTGGTATTGACAATATCTGTGCAGAAACGAAAAATCATTCATGTTTGTCCCTTCATCGAAGAAATCCAAATGCTATACATTTGCTAACCTAACAGAAGATTGCAAATTAGTTATGTGGAGAAAAGTCTTAGATATAGTTAAATCTTATTTAGTAACGGTGTTTTCTGAGTGCAAGTACATATCTTACAATTCTCTTTGTCTGGTTAAGTTAGGAAATAAGGCGTCGTTATATTTTGCTTATGTTTTCTAGTAAAAAAGCTGAAAGGAGTATGGGGACGCATAAAAGTATAAATAAAATGAAAGAATAGATGGTTTCAAAGTTCCGAAAAAATTGTGTCAGTGGATCAATTAACATCCTGATTTTCGTCTATGATTTAATTAAATCTTAGTCTTTATAATAGCTAAGTAGCCGCTGATTCAATATCCGACCTATTAATGCACTTGGAGATATATTGAGACACATATTTGAGTTAAGTGCCATGTTAAATATGTCAAACATATAGGTATATTAAATCTTTTAATACATGGTTAGATCGAATATTGAAACCGGCCGTAAGTCACCAATGAAAAAAGCTTTAAGCAAGTCACCACTATTGAAAAACTGGCAAAAACTTAATAATAATAATAATAAACCAACTTTACGGCGTATCGTGACCGCATGCTGCCTCTGTTTCAGGGCTGCGAACCAGCTGTCAACGTTTCGGCACAGCGACTGTCGGATCAAGTGCGGGCTATCCAGCGCTGCCACTTGCTGGATAACGACGCACTTGAGAGGCTACGATCTGACTTACTACGTAACCCGCCTATCCCTTCTTCTACGAGTAGTGATTTACAAGTTGCAAATATTGTCAGACCGCAAAGGACTGTTGAAGAGGTGCATAGTAGGGATACACAAGTAAGTACCCAGTACATAGATGAATTAAGGAGTACTTTGGAGTGCACTATTCGGGAGTATCGTTTTGTGAATACCGCAGATAGGCCTCGCTTACCGCGTTTGCCCACACACAAGAAAAATATAGCACTGGTGTGTGCCCTGGATTCACTATTGTCCACGTACTTAGACAATAGTGAAGATCTTAGCGATACCCACTCGATTCTGTACTGTGCGGCTGTTACAGCGTGTCGAGTGGCAGGTATTAAAATACCAAATGGTAGTAATACTGCCCCTCGAACTAATGCTGTACCGGCCTGGCAGTGCAGGATTGAGCGTCGTATCGCTGAGGCCAGGGCGCTAATCGGAAAGCTAATTTGCTTCAGGTCGGGCAATACAAGACCAAGAGTGATGCGTTTTGTGACTCGGGCGTTCTTAGGTACGGGCCTTAGTCGCCAAGAATACGAATCACGAGTCACAGAACGCATCGACTACCTGAAGCAAAAAGTTTGTGCGTGGGCAAACCGTTTAAGACGGTACAAAAGGCGTGTGGACCGATACACCCAGAATAGGGCATTCCAAAAAGATGAAAGGTGGGTGTATAGAAGTTGGGAGCGGACTGATCCAAGTGTGGATGATGGGCGTCTACCGGATGCTGAGGCAACGAACGCTTTCTGGCGCAGCATTTGGTCGATGCCCATCAGCCACACTGAGGGTGATTGGTTTGGGGATGTTAAGCGAGCATGTGAGGGAATACCTCAAATGCAGAGCGTAGCCATTGAAACAACGGATATAGCTTGTGCAGTCCGTTCATTATCTAACTGGAAATCAGCGGGACCGGACGGACTGCACAACTTCTGGTTGAAATGGCTACGTAGTGCCCATGCTCGGTTGGCATCCCAATTCCAGGCATCTTTGGAATCGGGCTCGATCCCAACTTTTATGACAACTGGTATCACTCACCTGCTCTTTAAGTCAGGTTGTACCACGGACCCCAAAAATTATAGACCGATAACGTGTCTACCGACTATGTATAGACTTCTTACATCCATTTTGAGGACGAAGATGTTATCACATATAAGAAATAATAACATTATGTCAGTGGCTCAAAATGGATGTAAGAATGGGGCCCGTGGTACAAAAGAGCTACTCCTATTTGACATGGCCATTAGCCAGCAGGTGCGTCGCAATCGAAAGGATCTGGCGACATGCTGGATAGATTACAAGAAGGCCTACGACTCCGTGCCACATACGTGGCTCTTGAGGGTGCTGGAGTTATATAAAGTCGATATAACTCTATGCACCTTCTTGAAAGCATGTATGGGGCAGTGGAGTACGGTCCTTCGCTATCCAGGGTGTCTGCAGATTCGCGATTGCGGTGCTCCTCTAAAGATCGAACGGGGTATATTCCAAGGTGACAGTATAAGTCCCTTATGGTTTTGTCTAGCTCTGAATCCTCTCAGCACTCTGCTAGAGGGGTCTGGGCTAGGCTATTGGTTGCAGCATAGAGGTCAAGTTATATCCCACCTTTTTTATATGGATGACCTTAAACTATTTGCCCCCACCACTTTCCAATTGACAGCGTTACTAAAAGTAACTGAAACTTTTAGTAATTCTATCAAGATGGAATTTGGTGTGGATAAGTGTGCGGTCATGTATGTAAAACGAGGTGGTATTGTGGAATCTGATGGAATAGAGCTTTCAGATTCCACAAAACTTAGATCTATATCTGCAACTGAGACTTACAAGTATCTGGGTATGTCGCAGGCCTTAGGTATTGCTGAGACTGCCATGAAACAATCATTGCGGGAGCGCTTCTTTGGCCGCCTGAAGAAAATACTGAAAAGTTTTTTATCAGGCGGCAACAGGGTGCGTGCCTATAATGGTTGGGCCATGCCAGTCTTAGCGTACTCCTTCGGCATACTCAGATGGACTCAATCAGAACTGGACGCCTTGGACAGAAAAGTCCGTTGTCTATTGACTGAATATCGAATGCATCACCCGCGGTCGTCAGTAATGAGGTTGTACATCCCGCGGAAATGTGGTGGTCGTGGTTTCTTAAGTGCTAAGGACCTTCACAACCGCGAGGTGTACAACCTTAGAGAATATTTTCTCAAGACGGACACGGGTGTGCATCGTGATATTGTTGCTGTAGACAACGGACTTACCCCGTTGGGTGTGGCAAAAGAGAGCTGGCGCAAACCTGTTGTACTAAGTATTGAGGAGCGCAGGGATGTATGGAAGGGCAAGGAGTTGCATGGACGTTTTTATCGGGCCTTACATAGGCCTGATGTAGACTTCATGTCATCAGTTGCTTGGCTACGGTTCGGTGATCTATTTGCAGAGACCGAAGGTTTTGTCTGTGCAATTATGGACGAAGTTGTCATGACGAACAACTACCGTAAGTATATTCTGAAGGATGGGACTGTTGACATATGTCGGGCGTGTCACCAGCCCGGCGAATCCCTCAGACATATAGTTTCCGGTTGTTCTCGTCTTGCCAACGGCGACTATTTGCACAGACACAATCAAGTAGCCAGGATCGTCCATCAGCAGCTTGCCTTAAAATACAGCCTTGTACCCTTTGAAGTACCGTACTACAGGTATGTGCCCGATCCAGTTCTCGAAAATGGCCGTGCCACTATGTACTGGGATCGATCTATCATCACCGATAGGACTATCGTGGCTAACAAGCCCGATATCGTGGTGATAGATCAATCAGAACGCCTTGCAATGATCGTTGATGTCACTATTCCCCATGACGAGAATCTCGTGAAGGCCGAAAAAGACAAGGAAATCAAGTATTTGGACCTGGCTCACGAGATTGTCGACATGTGGGATGTGGACTCGGCGATCATTGTACCGATAGTCGTGTCAGTTAATGGTCTCATTGCCAAGAGCCTCGATCACCATCTCAAGAGGCTCTCGTTAGGCGGCTGGATCAAGTCCTCCATACAAAAGGCAGTATTGTTGGACACGACGCGCATAGTTCGGAGGTTCCTCTCTCTGGAGCCCTAACCACGGGTAGCTTGGTCCCTGTGCCCGGTACCGGTGGGTCTCCGTGGTCCTATTTTATATGGTTAAATTTTATTTGTATTTTTATAAGAGTGATTTAATTATGTAAAATAAGACGATGAGATAAAATTAGTGAATAAAGAGGAATAATAATAATAAAGTGCGAGCCTGTAACGGTTGGGTCATGCCACTCTTGATGTACTCTTTCGGCATACTCAAGTGGACTCAGACTGAACTGGATGAGATTGATAGGCGAGTCCGTTCATTGTTGACCACATATCGAATGCATCACCCACGTTCGTCTGTAATGAGGTTGTACATCCCGCGGAAGTGCGGGGGCCGAGGGTTTCTAAACGCTAAGACCCTTCACAATCGCGAGGTGTACAACCTTAGGGAATATTTTCTTAAGGGCAGTGTGGATGTGCATCGGGATGTGGTTGCAGTTGACGGTGGCCTAACCCCGCTCTCTTTGGCGAAAGAGAACTGGCGCAGGCCTGTAGCTTTAGGCGTCGACGACCGCAGGCTTGTGTGGCAGAGCAAGGAGCTGCATGGTAGATTCTCCCGGGCCCTTCACGGACCTGATGTAGATCAACTAGCTTCTGTGGCCTGGCTACGTTTTGGTAATCTCTTCGGAGAAACCAAAGGTTTTGTCTGTGCAATTGCAGATGAAGTTATCAAGACGAGAAATTACCGGAGGTATATCATGAGGGACGGCACAGTAGATATGTGTCGGGCTTGCAACCGACCTGGTGAGTCCCTCAGGCATATGGTCTCCGGTTGTTCTCGTCTTGCTAATAGCGAGTACTTGCACAGACACAACCAAGTAGCCAGGATCATACATCAGCAACTGGCTCTGCGATACGGGCTTGTAGACGTCGAGTTGCCATATTACAGGTACGGCCCTGAGCCAGTTCTCGAGAATGGTCATGCAACATTGTACTGGGATCGATCTATTGTCACAGATAGGACTGTTGTTTGCAACAGGCCTGATATTGTGATAATAGATCGATCAGAGCGCCGCGCAATGATTGTTTACATTACTATCCCACATGACGAGAATCTCGTGAAAGCAGAAAAAGACAAACAAGAGAAATATTTGGACTTGGCTCACGAGATTGTCGATATGTGGGATATAGATTCAGCAATCATTGTTCCGATAGTTGTGTCCGTTAATGGACTTATAGCCAAAACCCTCGAACGCCATCTAGAGAGGTTAAAGCTAGGCAGCTGGGTCAAGAGTTTGATGCAAAAGGCAGTTCTTTTGCAAACGGCACGCATTGTGAGGAAATTTCTGGCTCTGGAGCCCTAACCACCGGTGACTTGGATCCTATTCCCGTCGTCGGTGGGAATCTATTTTTATATTTTTAAATATCATTTTTACTTTTTTTTGAGTGTTATATTTAAAAATGTAAAAGATAGGATAAATATGAAAATAAAGAGAATAATAATAATAATATGCACTCTATGCATGGGCAAACCGTATAAGGCGATACAAAAAAAGAGTGGATCGGTATTGCCTGAATCGCACATTCCAGAGAGACGAGAGGTGGGTGTACAGAAGATGGGAGCGACCCGAGTCCACGGCCGGTGACGCTGATGGGGGTCGACCGGATGATGATGCTACTAATACATTTTGGCGCAGCATCTGGTCGACACCTGTCAGCCACACGGAGAGTGATTGGATTGGGACTGTTGAGCGAGTATGCGAACAAATAACAACAATGGAGCCAATATCAATAACAGATGATGATATAGCCAGTGCAGTCCGTTCGTTACCAAACTGGAAATCAGCGGGACCGGACGGGCTGCACAATTTTTGGCTCAAATGGCTCCGTGGTTCGCATACTTGCTTAGCATCTCAATTCCAATTGTCGAAACATGTAGCTGATAATTCTATTTTCAATAAAGATCGAGTGTTTTAAATATAATTAGTTTTTATTATAAGTCAAATCGATTAGATCGATTGAGTAACATTTTGTTTAGTCTATTGAAAATTTCTGACAATGGTCACACTGAACTGTCACTTGCTTCTTGCCTTGAAAAATTACCACGTTGTCGTCTCGTATGCAAAATATCGCCTTTTGAATTAACGCGAATTGAATTAACTTGTATAATTGAACTAAATTGAGTAAACCGTCTTGAATGCCGCCTGATCTAGTGCTGGCAACGGTAAATTGTGATAAAAGACATTGTGAACTATTGATTGACATTTGTGAAAATTGTGAATCAGGTATCGACGTCCACGTGCCAACGTGTCTTGAAAACGTCGCGTTTGCAGCTTAATAGCTAAGTATAAGATACTTCATTCATTTATTTTGGCCAATATACTTGTATGAATGTGTCTAATTTAGCTCAAGCCTGACATCTGTAAAGATATCGGGTAAGTGAAATATAATATTGATAGTTGTAATTTGGATTTCAATTCATCACTGTGCAACACAGTACATTTGTGTCTGAGATTTGTTGTGGCTGACAAGGGCTGATGAATAGAGTCACGCTTCCACAAATCTGCTGCAATTAATCCCAGCTCCTTCTAGCCAAATTCTAGACATAATTTTTGGTAGCAGAGCGTAGTTAACTGTGCATATATTGTAAACTTGTATCTGAGCTAAGCATCTCATTTGTTAACAGGTTAACAGTGTTGTAGTGTTCTCAGGTCAGTATTGTCTAAAATACAAAATATTTAATTGTATAAGTTGACCTAGATAATTTGAAACACATTGTCACACATAACTTCAATCAGTAATTGTTGAAATCTAGCATAAATTTGTTGCTGTTACTATAAATAAGTCAGTTTGTTTGGATACATAACAGCTGTATGTATCAATAAATTTAGTAAATTTAGTTTATCTCATAATTATATTAAGTTTGAACCTTTGTTTGTTATAATATAAAGATAATATTGTTAGGTAACACATATTCTGTGCTTACTTACTATTGTATATCTCAAATAATACAGCCAGTCTGTCTGTTGCAAGTAATTAGTTAATTTATTTGAATATTTAACCTTAATTAACTTATTCGAAGGTTCAACTTTTGATAACTTTGACTTTGTTTTGTGTCAATATATATTGAAACTATTAATTTTGTTCCACAGTAGATACCTGTCACTTGCCTGCACTTGCAGTAAACAGGCTTATACTTTGTTGGTTTCAAAGAATTAACAAATATTAAGTTTTGATTGTTAATTTTATTTAACGCTTGTCCGGGCTCTTTTGGATTTTGATTATGTCAGCTATCAAGGACTTGCGTGCGGCTGCTGGTGCTATTGCATCAGATTTGCGCTGGTTTGCCTCGGCCAGTGCTTTAGTGAACCGGCCTGATCGCCAGCAGGCCTTACTACAAAGGTACGAGCGGATTGACGATCGCCTGGCAAGTGTGGAACAGCCATTCCGCACTTTCAGCGCTTGCTGTCTCGAAGTGTCAGTCAACGATTTCAGCGCTGACCAGCGAAATAAGGTCAGCGAAGACTATGCCCAGGTCGTAGACCTGTATGATGCTGTCTCCAATACTGCGAGACAACTAGTTGCCGATAGGGAAGGGCAACCCGGCCTGAAGCAGGAGCTTCCTAGGTCAGCACCGGGGCTGGTGAGTAGGCTCCCTACTTTGGACCTCCCCCATTTTGATGGCTGCCTAGGAAGCTACCTGGGCTTCGTTAATTTGTTCAGCAGCCTGGTCAATGACAGGGCTGACCTTCGGCCAGCACAAAAATCGGCATATTTAATGTCGGTTCTGAATAGGGAGGCTAAGGGCCTCATCCAGCATCTGCCCGTGTCTGACGAGGCGTACCAGACGGCTCGGGACCTAATTAGCCGTAGGTACCATAATAAGCGTGGCCTCGCCGACACGCACATCGAGCAGATTTTGGGTTTGCCGACGCTCACCCGGGTCTCTGGGTTGCGCACCCAACTTTTGAACCCGCTTTTGGTGGCCATCAACGCACTTAAGTGCCTTGACCTGCCCGTGGACCAATGGTCCTATCTATTGGCGCACATTGTACTGAAAAAGCTGCCTGCCGACCTGAGGTCGCGTTTTGAGCAGCGCTTTGGTGGGGATAGCGCGACCCATCTGCCCCCCTTTGCTGACCTGGAGAGGTTCCTGGAGGATGAGTGCCGGGTCTTGGAAAACTCCGGTGGTGACACGCCGGCTAAGACGCAGCCGCCCAAGGTCAAGGAGCAGGCTCGCGTTCACACCCGAGCCAATGTTGACCGGCGCCCTCCTCGCTTTGCAGTCACACAGAGCCCAGTGGAGTGCTCCTACTGCAAGGTCACGGGGCACAGAACGACCAGTTGTAGGGCATTCTTGGACCTGCATGTCGCCTCTCCTAGGGGCATCGCGAATGCCCGCCGCCTTTGCTTCTCTTGTTTGGGGTCCCACTACCAGCAAGACTGCCCAAATTCTCGCCCCTGTCCTCACTGTGGAGGACAGCATTTGGACATTCTCTGCATGAATGCCAGAGAGGTAGGCCGCTTGTCCAACCAGCCGACGCCGCGCACGGGCGGGTGTTTTGAAGGTGGCAGCCGAGGCTCACCGGCACGCAGCCGAGAGTCGCCTCGCTCAATTGATCGCCACTCGCCCCACTTGGAGAACAATAGCGTGCACACGCCTCCTCTCTCTCGCGCACCTGAATGTGCTGTTCAGCGTCACCAGCACCATGACTGCTGCCCCAGGTACTCCCCTCCTTTGGCGGAGCGTCCCCGCCTTGACTCACGCCCACCTCGTTTTGGGCGGGTGCATCATTATGACCCCCCACAGATGGCGCGCGGATCAAGTCATCGCGCCTTTGAGGACTTCAAGCCACACCCTCGCTTTGACTTGCCTGGTCCTGGCCAACGGTCGCCGCCCAGGCAACAATAGGTCATTGACTCCTGCCCTATAACGCCAACCTCCCCCATTGAGACCGTTATCCTACCAACGGTTGCTGTTAGGGTCTGGGGACCCACGGAGACCTCTGTTGTTGTCCGTGCTATATTGGACACAGGTTCACAAGGTTGCATTGTTTCCACTTATTTGGTAGGGCAGGTTAAATTAAATATGGGTTTATTTCCAAATTGTATACGGGGCATAGGTGACGTAGCCCCTAATGTTGAAGGGCAAGTTAAGGTTTTGTTTGGCCCTGTTGAATCTTCACACCCGAGGATTAAAACCTCGGCTATAGTGTTGAAGAATATTTTGGGTATGCAAATTTGACATCGGGATTGGAACTGGCAGACCCCAAATTTGACACACCGGGACAAATCGACTTGTTGATTGGCTCTGATGTCCTCGGTGGAATTTTGATTGGTGGGAAACGGGTCTTGGTGCCAAATGGTTTGACTGCCATCCCGACCATATTTGGATTTGCTTTGATGGGCCCTGCACCTAGGGACCCCCCTCCACCCGAACTTGATTATTTGTTGGCTGTAGGCTCCGCTCTCTCTGATGCGGTTCAGAGCTTTTGGGAGGTAGAGGAGCCCCCTCAAGCTGCCCGTTTGAATCCAGAACATGAAGAGTGCGAGCTGTTCTTCCAGAACAACACGGGTCGACTCCGTTCTGGTCGGATCATTACGAGGCTACCTTTTCTGTCTGTTCGGCCTCCGCTTGGTGAGTCACGACCTTTAGCCGAAAAGAGATTGTTGGCTATGGAGCGTCGCATGGGTCGTGATCCGGAGCTCAGACAGAAGTATATTGAGTTCATGAGAGAATATGAACAATTGGGACACATGTCAGTGTCAAATTTGGATTGGCGTTCGGTGGAGCATTACTTTCTCCCGCATCATGCTGTATCGAAGCCATTGACTGGCAAGCTGCGCACAAAGTTTGATGGTTCTGCGCAGACTTCAACAGGCGTATCCTTGAACCAGTGCTTGCATTCTGGTCCCAAGTTGGTCAAGGACCTTTGTGACGTCATCACCAGCTTCCGACGACATCAGGTTGTCTTTGTGGCCGACATAAAAAATGATGTTCAGGTCTGCCTGAACATCATTTTTATGTCGGCTAATAGTCTGCTATTATCCACCCTGATGACCGTCGCTTCCAGCTGATCCTTTGGAGAGAGTCTCCTCGTGATCCCATGGTCGTCTACGAGCTCAATACTAATACGTACGGGTTAAGGTCAAGCCCCTACTTGGCAATACTTTCTCTTTGGGAGACCGAGACCGAGAAGGCTTACGTTTCCCACGAGCCTCCGCCATCTTGAAAGACGATATTTACGTCGATGACATTTGCTCGGGCGCCTCCACAGCGGACGAGGCAATCCTCCTGCGGGACGAATTGATAGGTATTTTGGCCTCCGCTGGTTATGAGTTGCGTAAATGGATTTCCAACTCACCAGCGCTTTTGGAAGGCTAGCCAGAGGATCATCAGCAAGATCCACATCTATTTGAGATTTTTGACAACCCCGCCATGATGGCTGTTCTCGGCGTTCAGTACAGACCAGTTCAAGACATCTTTACGTATAACGTAGACTTGAAACTGCCTTGTTCTTGCACTAAACGTCTCGTGTTGTCTACTGTCGCCAGAACCTTTGATCCGAACGGTTGGATTTGTCCTATCATATTTTGGGCAAAATGCTTCTTGCAGAAGCTTTGGACAGCAGGATTGACCTGGGACGAACCTCTACACGGTACTCTTGTTGAGGTATTACTTAAGGTAACCGAAACCTTTAGTAATTCTATCAGGATGGAATTTGGTGTTGATAAATGTGCGGTCATGCATGTGAAGAGAGGCAGGATTATGGAATCTGCAGGGATACAACTCTCAGATTCCATACAACTTAGATCCCTCTCCCTAACCGAGACCTACAAATACCTGGGTATGTCGCAGTCTTTGAATATTGCTGAGACTGACATGAAACAGACGTTGCAGGCTCGTTTCTTTGGCCGCCTGAGAAAAGTACTTAACAGTCTTTTATCAGGTGGCAACAAGGTGCGGGCCTGCAACGGGTGGGCCATGCCAGTCCTAATGTATTCCTTCGGCATACTCAGGTGGACCCAGACGGAACTCGATGCCCTGGATAGAAAAGTCCGTTCAATGTTGACTGCATCTCGGATGCATCATCCACGCTCGTCGGTGATGAGGTTGTACATGCCGCGGAAATGTGGGGGTCGAGGCTTTTTATGTGCAAAGACCCTCCATAACCGCGAGCTGTACAACCTCAGAGAATATTTTCTGGGAATGAACGTGGATGTGTACCGCGATGTAGTTGCCGTTGATACAGGACTTACCCCGCTCGCTCTGGCTAAAGAGAACTGGCACAAACCTGCAGTACTTAGTACTGACGACCGAAGAGAAATACGGAAGGGCAAGGAGCTGCATGGACGGTTCTATAGAGCTTTACATGACTCAGACGGCAATTTAAAAGCTTCTATAGCCTGGATACGTTTCGGTGATCTCTTCGGAGAAACCGAAGGTTTTGTCTTTGCAATTATGGACGAAGTTGTCATGACAAACAACTACCGAAAGTATATACTGAGGGATGGTACGGTTGACATATGTCGGGCGTGTCACCGGCCCGGGGAATCTCTCAGGCATATAGTATCCGGTTGTTCGAGTCTTGCCAATGGTCAGTATTTGCACAGACACAACCAAGTGGCCAGGATAATCCATCAGCAACTAGCCCTTAAATATGATCTCATTGGTTCTGAGGTACCGTACTACAGATATGTGCCCGACCCAGTTCTCAAAAATGGTCGTGCATTGTTGTACTGGGATCGGTCTATCATTACAGACAGGACTATTGTAGCCAATAAGCCTGATATTGTAGTGATAGACCGAGCAGAGCGACTCGCAATGATAATCGATATCACCATACTGCATGACGGCAATCTCGTGAAAGCAGAAAAAGAGAAAGAGATTAAATATTTGGACCTAGCTCACGAGATTGTTGACATGTGGGATGTGGATTCGGCGATCATTGTGCCGATAGTTGTGTCGGTGAATGGATTAATCGCCAAGAGGCCAACACCTGAAGAGGCTCACACTAGACAGCTGGATCAAGTCTTTGATTCAGAAGGCAGTTCTTCTCGACACGGCGCGCATCGTGAGGAAGTTCCTGTCTCTGAGGCCCTAACCACCGGTGGCTTGGTCCCTGTACCCGACACTGGTGGGTCTCCGTGGTCCCTTTTATATTTTTAAATGATTTTTTTCTAATTGTACTTTAATAATATAAAAGTGTGCCAAGTGAAGAGTAATAAATGAAGTGAATAATAATAATATATTTATTTGCAAGAAACACGGTAGGTACATAGTTGTTACATGATTTTATAAATGAGCATCGACATGTTTCGCCGGCTCAGCGGCATGCAAATTAATTCCCAAATTCAGGGTATAATATAACTTTGTGAGATGACAATTATAATAAAATTCTATTAATAACCCTACTTGCACAATACTAATTCTAACTTCTTATTATAATCAAAAAGTAATAAAAGTATTTAGAAATAATCTTATAAGGAAATAGGTACATTAACGAATTATTACACATAACCAACAATAATACATATTTATTTATGCTTGTATCTTAAAGCAAGGTCCAGAGTATAGAATCTACACGGATATTTCACGAAATACTCGTTAATGGAATAAAAACATTCCTGTGATAGCAAGATTCGTAACTCAACGCAAAATCTTTTAAAAGGTAGATGAGTTATTGACTTGGGTAAGGCATTGTATATTAAAGGCGCCATGTAAACGCAGCTCCGTCGAAAAATCTCTAACCTAGGAACCGGTATATGGTAATTTAACTGATTTATTTGCCTTCTATTTGAATTATCCTTTGGTTCAAATAGTGCAGGATGAGATCTTAGAAATTTACAAATTTCATATATATATATATGCATGGCACAGTTAAAAGTTTATGTGACTTGAAAACTGGCCTACATGAGTCAGACCATGCCATATTAAGTATAGCGCAGATGCACTTCTTTTGTTCGATAAAGACTTTTTCGATTTCCACAGAGTTACCCCATACAACTATACCGTATCGAATTACCGAGCAAATTAAAGCATGATACATCATCAAAGATGTTTGCCTAGATGTGACATCTTTAACTTTTCTTAGGGCAAATATAAATTGATTTATTTTTTTTGCAAACAATTTCTACATGGTTTTTCCAAGTGAGATGCTCATCTAGGGTAACGCCCAAAAACCGTGCACTTTGTACTTGATCTATAATAGTATTATTATATCCAACATTAAGTCGTACGGGTTTACTTTTGCTAGTTTTAAAGTGCAGAACATTAGTTTTGGAAATATTTATTTTTAGGTTATTTAAATTTAACCAATTTATGATGTCATTTAATGTTTTACTAATATCGGAGTCAAATTTTTCCCTATTTTTACAATTGATGATAATTGTGGTGTCATCAGCAAAAAGTATACTTTGATGTTTTATTACTTGAGGTAGGTCATTTACATAGAGAAGAAACAATAACGGTCCTAAGATACTACCTTGCGGTACACCACAATTATTGATTCTTGGTTCAGATTCGAATTGTGCCAACTTATTCTCTAAATAATTATATTTCGTTATCCTTGTAATTTGCTTTCGATTTTGCAAGTAGGACTGGAACCATTTTTTTGCTGGACCTCTGACACCATATTTTTCTATTTTTACTATAAGCCTCTCGTGATCCACAAGGTCAAATGCCTCACTTAAGTCCAAAAATAGCGCACAAGTAGAAATTTTGTTATTAATATTATTCAAGACTAGAGGACGCCAGCAGCTACGCCTGCAATTTTTTAAATTTACCCGTTTTGGCGGATTTCGTGGGAATTTCGGGAAATCCCTTCTTAGTGCACCCCTACGGTCCCCAAGGAACATACGTGCCAAATTTCAGCTTCTTGCGCCAATAGTTTCGGCTGTAGCGTGTCTGTCAGTCAGTCAGTAACGAAAGGATTTTAAGGTGGATACAGACTTTGCGAGGCATGCGCTACGAACGGCGCACAACGAATGCCTCTGTTTGAGCGCGTGCGTGTTGAAAAACTATACCAACATATGCTCGGGTCGAGCCATCACGTACGAAGCAAACGCCTCGTTTGTCTGTCTTCATGTTTGTTGCGAGGCATGTGCTACGCACAGACGCGCGTGCGAGCCGCGCGTATGCGCAGTGTGGCAGCCGGCTCATTGCGAGCAGTGCGTTGCGTTTGGACGGTTGTGTCCGCTCCGCTGTGATGTTCGCGCGCATTATGGACGACAAAGAAATTTTATTACAGCTTATTGCCGCATTTATAACGCAGGCGTAAGAACTTTTTAACCCACCAACGTCGACGACTACTTTCCCTCCTTTTTTTTCAATAATTGAATTAATAATTATAAAAGCAACAGCGGATACGCGCACGCGATGCAAAGGCCATCTTGACTGCTTCTGTGTGGGTTGGATCGGCCCGAGCATGCGCTGCGCGCTGTTTGGCCCGAACAAACGCAGTTTCATTTTCGCAGTCGAGGCGTACGTGGATATTGTATGCGGTGCGCACCTCGAACGTGCATGCGCGGCTACGTCCACAACTAATGTAATGCTCGCACTGAGGCACTTTGATCTTGTAGCATCTGCCGACACTCGTTGGCTCGCCCTCGCACGTGCGTAGCACATGCCTCGCCACGAATATAAAGGTACAGATCTTGCGAGGCATGCGCTGTGCGCCGTGCGCAGCGCATGCCTCGCAAAGTCTGTATACGGCTCTATATATTAAGATTGATTGCATTAGTGTATATATTGCTAAAGTAGTTGACTTATTTTTACGGAAGCCATATTGTAGATGAGCCAAAATGTCATATTTGTCAAGAAATTGAAGCACTCGTTTGTACATGACTTTCTCAAATACTTTAGAAAGCACTGGAGTCAGTGCTATTGGTCGATAATTATCAACGAGTGATTTCGAACCCTTTTTATAAAGCGGTTTTACAACAGTATATTTCAACTTCTCTGGAAAACATCCTTGCTCCAAAGATTGATTGATCACGTGCGCTAAAGGTGAGGCAATATGCAGAGCTATACTTTTAAGAAGGTTTGTTGTAATATTATCATAGCCAGCTGAGTTTGAGTTCCTTAATGACATTATGGTTAGATAAATCTCAGATGCATTTGTAGGTTCTAAAAATAAACTATTATTACGTGATTCTAAATTCTGCATGTCAACTTTGTTATTATTACAATTAGGAGAATAATTATTTTTATTAGCGATGTCAATGAAATGATTATTAAATTTATTTGCTATGTCAGATCCAGAAGTTAATGTTATACTATTGTCAACTATTTTACTAATATATTCTCTACCCGACTCGTTACCTATGTTTCGTTTTACCACGTCCCAGGTGGCTTTAACTTTATTCTGTGAACTTATGATATGTCTGTGGTTGCATAATGATTGTAAGTTATTTATACATTTTCGTAACAGTTTTGAATGTGTTTTATATTGCTTTTTATTTTCACTATTTTTATTTACGTAATATTTATGCATTAACAGCCTTTTAGTATTACAGCTATTTCTAATACCTTTTGTAATCCATTTAGGTTTATTTCTATTACATTTATTTATTATTTGTATACATGGAAAACACAATTTGTACAACAAAATCAAAAGTTCATGAAAACTATCGAATGCCTCATTTGTATCCACTTTATCACAAACTTCACTGACACTTAGGTTGCTTACACTTTCTATAATTTTTTTAATATTGTCTTTATTCATATCATTGATAACCCTAAAATTATAACCAATTTTAAAATTACTTTTTTCTTCAAATGAGACTATCTGAGCTGTATTATGATCTGATAGATGGAAATTAAAAGTCTTACCTATTGCGTTGGTAACTTTTCCGATTATATTATCGATGCATTTATTAACTCTTGTCGGTTCATGTATATAATATTGCATACCATAGTTGATAATCAATTCTTTAAAGGAAGTACTATTCTTGTCAGATGTTAGTAAATCGATATCGAAGTCGCCACAAATAAGGATTTTATGTTTTTTATGTTGAAGTTTCATTAATAAATTTGAGAAATTCTCAAAAAATATATTTATATCAGAACTAGGCGTTCTGTAAATACAAATTAAAATTAATTGAAGTTGCTTTATTTCTACACCACATACTTCAAAATGCTTTTCTATAGCTAGTTCTCTTATGTCTCCTAGTTCAAAACTAACATAACCTTTTTTTAATAGAATACATGAGCCCCCTCGACGTTTTTCATGTCGTGAATAAATTGCAGCAACGTAAAAGTTATTTAAGTTAAGGTACTTTTCCTCACATTTTTTTATAAAATGTTCACTCAGACAAACCGCTGCTGTGTTCTTTTTCAAGTCACGTAACTCTTGTAATACCACTTCTAAATCGTTTATTTTGTTTAAGACACCAGCAATGTTTTGGTGGGAAACTGTAAAAGAAGGTTTAGGCACGAAAAAACGTTTTGTTGTTCAATTCCATACTGTTACGGCTAAGTTGTAATGGTTTATTATTGGACCGAAAATATTAGGGTATTGTGCCCTTTGCTGGTTGTGTGTTACCTTTGGAGTCAACTTTGCTTTGAAGATCGTTAGTTGAATCGATTTTCTTGTGACTCAGAAAGTAGTAAGGTATCGTTCCTTTTTTCGGCTTGGCGTTGTTTGGAGAAATAAAACGTCTATGGTTTTTGTCACAAAAATTTTGCTTGATTTTATCGCGATTAGCCATTTGAAATTTTCTTTCTTCTTGAGTTTTACGTGTTATAAATTTGCTATCATATTGTTTAATATTGATGTTATGAATAATATTTTGTGAAATATCCTGTATGCTGTCAGTTTCTATGAACGTACAGTTTTTATAATTTCTAGTTAGAAGCTTTAATTGATCATTAAATTTTCGTTCATTAAGTGTACGATTATAAAACACATTGACTTTAAACACATTGCAATTTTGTAAAAAATATAATGCTACAGCCATTTCAGACAAAAATTCTATTGGGTTCGAATCATTACTTCCTGTTATTATAACAATATTATCATTTTTAGTGAATGTTTTTGATATGATATTACAGTCTGATAGAACATTTTTAGTTTTAGCATCTGGCTTTATTACAGATTGCATACAATAGTCTCGCAAAATAAGTTTGTTCTTATTTTTAAGCAAATTCAGAATAACACCTGTTTCTTGATTGTCCGATAAGACGAGTATTTTGCCAGAATCTGAATTTATCACTGGTTGTTTACGTTCATTAAGTACGAATTGTGGATTCTTATGTTTGTCCTCTAAACTATAATTGGTTACATTATTAGAGTACGTACTGCTATCTTTTGGCGCTGGTAAGTAAGCTATTGGATTGATTCCGTCGTTACAAAACTCTGCTGCAGGCGATGTCTCAGTGACTTCAGGAGTGTGACATTCCAAGTCAAGATCTAATTTTCGTGCTGAAAATTTGGATTTTGTTGCCAACATTCCTTTTTTGAATCTTTTGGACCTATTAGATGATATTTCCACAACTTTTCTTGCACTGAAATTAGTACTTATGCCAGTGCATATTTGTTTGAGTCGCTCAGTCTTCAGCATTTCTTCCTCCAATTTTTGTTTCAGTGTAGAATTATCCGAAGAGAGTGTTTCAATTTCCGCGTGCGCGCTCAGTAATTGTTTTTTCAAGTTTTCGACCAAATCTTGTAGAGATAATATCTCATCACTCTTGACGTGTGTAGATAAGTCCATCATACTCTTGACGCTTAAATTCGAAGAAGATGTATTTAATGATTCTATAGATTCAATTGAATAAGATCGTTTCGCTCGAAGGTTTCTCATAGTTATATTGGTATTACATTCCATCGCTACTTATTCACGGAAAATATTCAAATAAGGTACCAATTCTCTGCTTCATGAATGTCCAGCCTTAACTATTAAAACCGACTAGTTCCGTCGTGAATGTCTTGCCTTATAGTTGAAATTTGCCGACACTAGCAAGTTGCGCTAAACATCTGATGTTCTGTATAACTGGAACGCGATTGATGAATTCGATGATAAATGCACTTATGTTGGTAGCAATGAATGATAAAGATTTTGAAATATTTGAACTTCAAATAAAAGAAAAAAAACGGATTTCTTTACGAATTATGTTGTTGTTTAAGGATTCATTCACTGATGAGTTGATAATATTTTATTTTTTTTTTTTGGGCGGTAGGTGCGAAATAGTTAACACACATCATAAAATTTCTAATTTCAATTTAATTAATTTAAAGTGATATAAAGTTGTTATTATAGTTAAATTGGCTAGATTACTATCTAAACTTATGCTACTTACAAAGGTAGTACTGTTTATGTAAAAGTAAATCCAGTTTACTACACCACCTGCCAGCACTTCACACAAACTTGTATCTGGAATTGATATTCACTGGCACTTGAAGAACTTAACACAATTATGTCTCAACTTGATGATATCAGGAAGGTACAGGACAGCCTTGAGGAGTCGTTTTCCAGAAGGATGGCTGAACTGGAGGCACAGCTGCATGTTGTCGGTCCAGCAAAGGAAACGGTTGCGAAGGTTGCCGAGGAGTTTCGCACGTTTAGAGAGCTCATGTTCTGAATGTTGAGTCTCCTACGAAGGCAGATTAATGAATGTAGCCATTCCATTGACGTCATGGAGACTAGGCACAGGCGCAAGGCTCTACTATTTCTGGGTTTGGCCGAAGAAGAGAAAGAGGATTGCAGGCATTCTGTTCTTATAACAGTCAACAGTCTGGCCCTTTCTAGTGTGACTTCACAGGATCTCAGCGTGTGCCATAGAATAGGAGCTCCCAGAAAAGATCACCGGCGTCCGATCTTGGCATGGTTCAAAAACGGGGAGCCTAGATCAGCCATTTGGAATGCCAAGACCAGGCTGAAAGGAACATCTGTCGCAATAAACCTGTTCCTGACAAAGCCTCGTCAGGCGGTTTTCGCGAAGGCACGTCAACACTTCGGCATGTGGGCATGTTGGACGCAGGACGGTGTTATCGTGGCTAGAGCGTCCGACGGTAGCCGCCATAAGATGACCACCAAAGAAAAGTTGAACGCCGTAATTCTGAAGCACTCTAAGGTCGGAACCGGATCGTCATCTGCGGGCAGTAGCGGCAACGAGAGTGCTGGCACATCGAATTCAAACGGCAAAACGCGTAACTAATTCTCTGTTCACTATTTCTGTTTCTCTTGCATAATTTCTATCTAAATTTTAAATTAGTTAGGCGTCTTCTGTTGCTTGCGTAGATAAGATTTGTTTATATGCTGTATTATATATTAGTTACTTGTTAGTCGTTCATTACCCACATTGTTATTGCGATATAATTATAATGTTTTGTTTTCAAAGTACGCAGCACTGACACTACTGACAGTGATAAATCTGACATCTGTCAAAACAATATAAGCAATAAGCAATATGAAACGTTCAGAAACTTTCTTACGTTTCGTTAAAGCATAAAATTAGGTGCAGTGTAATACTTACTGCTTATTGAATTTATTTTTTACTTTTTAGTGCTATTTTCACATATTTTTCAGATTTTGGAGGCGGTTATTTTTTGTTAATTTTTTTTTATGTAGTTACGTTTATTTGAAATTGTTTGTGTGAGCTGGCGGGTGGTGCAGAGATGTATTTATTTCGCTCTTAAGTTTAGTTGTTTCTTTATATACATATTTAAATATTTATTAGCTTTATAATATATATATATATATATATATATATATATATATATATATATATATATATATATATATATATATATATATATATATATATATATTTATTTGTTTAATAGTATATTTTACATTTATTTTATGGTTATTTATTCTGATGACGACGCTTATTTGTCTGCCAATGATTTAGCTGTTATATCTGATAACTCTGATAACAGTAGTTTTTGTTGGGTGATTGCTTGCGTCAAACATTTCATGACCACCGATCACAATCATCGCTCAATGTTTGCCACTTAAATGCTCAAAGCTTACCTAGCCATCATAGCGACTTGTTGGAGGCTTTCTCAGAGGCTAACGTGCATGTCATCTTGGTTTCGGAGAGCTGGCTTAAACCCGAACTTCCTTTCTACGTCGTACTCTCTTCCCGGCTTCATTCTAATTCGGAATGATCGAGTCGGCAGGAGAGGGGGGTGGTGTCGCAATATATATCTGCAGTGCCTTTCCTTACATAATTATTTCCTCATCACCAGCATCTTCACCTGCAGAATATTTGTTCCTCGAGACTGACGTCAAAGGGGCCAAGGCCGTTGTTGGCGTCGTCTATTGCCCACCAGCCGAAAGATTTCATTGATTCATGATTCATTTGATTTAAGATTCGAAGATTAAAAATAAATCGAATGCAGTTATTAAGAAGACGATCCAGTTTGTTGAGAAGTTCTGCATTCAGGTCATAGTAGCATACATCACCATAGTCGATCAACGGGAAAACCAAAGCTTGCACAAGCATAGTCTTGGTCTTGGGTGGAAGGAAGATTCTTTAAACGATTTAGAGCACGTAGGGTACCGGTGATTTTCTGGCTGACTTGAGTTACTTGGTTACGCCAACTTAAAGTGCAATCCATGTGTAAGCCGAGATTATTGACCACTGGACAGAAATCTATAGCGGTCTTATCGTACATTAGCGTAGGCAGAGTTGTTAAATCTAATTTTGTGATTGACCTTTGGCTGCCAATAATAATGGCTTGGCATTTGTTGGGGTTTACAGACAAGCCAAACTTGTCTGACCAAGTTTTTATTGCAAGTAAATCCATATTAACCTGGTGGGATTGCTACCGAAACATCCTCAACAGTTGCCTGAGAATAAATCTGCAAGTCATCGGCATACAAATGATAGGCACACTGAAGATTTTGTCTTAGGAGATTAATAAACATAGAAAATAACAAAGGAGAAATAATACCGCCTTGAGGAACACCAGCGTT